>CM046876.1:233877956-236277956 GCA_025667525.1 Glebionis coronaria | reverse complement strand
GGATCATGCCCTACGCTCCACACACATCACAACTGGTCCCATAGACGCCCATACATCTATGTACCAATCCCAATCATAACACAATCAAGATTCACATATCATAACACATATCAAAGCACATATGAGAAGACATAAGCACGTAAGTCACACAATAGCACATTTATGTCCACACATTTTAAAACATAGTACTAAATCATGTTAAAGAACATTGCAAGTGTCATCTCCATCCCATACTGGAAAAACATTTAAAAACGTAGCAAAATGGGACTATGAACTCACCTGAATGCTTCTTCACAAGTCCTCGCACTAGCAACAAGCTAACAAACCAAAAACACGCAATTAATACATGAACAATCACTAAGATGGCTCATCAACCTATGATGGACATCTAGCCTATTCCCATATAAATACCTCATTGATAAGCTCTAATCACCCTATTACCCTTCCTTAACAAGTCCTTCACTTGGTTAAGTTTAATAACTATCCCGTTCATATTTTACACAAAACAGTCCTAGTTTTTAGTTCTCAAAACTTTAAGTCAAACGTCCACTTAAAAATACTCATGGTTTCTTTAAAAGTAATATTCATACCCTTACTTATGTTGGCTAACACCTCCCACTTGCCCTAACCTTAAAGCTACTATTAAAGCCCCGATATATATATATATATATATATATATATATATATATATATATATATATATATATATATATATATATATATATAAATATATATATATATATATATATATATATATATATATATATATATATATATATATATATATATATATATATATATATATATATATATATATATATATATATATATATATATATATATATATATATATATATATATATATATATATATATATATATATATATATATATATATATATATATATATATATATATATATATATAATTTTGTCATTCCAGATTTCCTGATTTTAAACATACTAAAAGTTTGTTACAATTAAAGGGTCTTACCCTAAACCACAACCTTAGCCCAAGTGCATATACTTAATGAAATATATAAACCATCTCTCATGTTCTTGAGAAGATCCCAATGAACCCTAAGTAACCCAAACAACCCAAAACTTAAAATGAAAACAGGCTGACTTCAAAACTGTTTTGACCTCCGACTATTGTAACCTATTTTGACCCACTTACCGACCTCCAATTTAGTTCTCGTTTCTTGAATTGGAAAGCCACTTCAGTTACCTTTTCAGGAATACTTAGATCGCATCTTGAATGTTCCTAGAACTCCCTATATGATCAAAACAATTGACTCAAAATTCTGCCCAGTTTTTAAAAACGGGTTTAATCAAATTAACCTCATTAATTAACCCTAATCCCACTAATTACAAGCCCTAATTTATGTAATCATTATGAACTCATTAAAATACATATTTTTATTAAAACCCTAACCTAAATCCAACATAAGATGATTATGTAAACATTAAAAACAATTAAATTAAAAATGGATTACGAAAGTTTAACTTTGATTTATGAAAACCCTAAATTTTGATGAAGAACCCTAAAAGTTCTCCATAAATCGTCGACCATTCTTTTTCTCCAGGGATTTTATGTTTTTTATTCTCTTTAAAATCCTTATATAATGTAACAAGAATCCTAGTCCAAATATAAAACCCAACTTTCCTTTTTCCTCTTTTTTTCCTTTTTTCCTTCTTTTCTTTTTTCCAAACCGACCTAAACCCCCTTTAAATTCGTTTTTTTTCTATTTATTATTAATATATGTATTAATAATATTACCTTAATTTTCCTTAATTTATTTCATCTCTTAAAGCCTCCAAAACCTCAAAACCGTAAAACTAGTCAAATTTGCGCGTTTTACCGTAAAAGACGTAAAATATACACTTTTAAAAAAAATCTCAAATTTTGAAATAAACTTTATAACTAAGTCCTAAATGACTTAAAAACATCCCGAAAAATTATTCATATGACTAATTACCTCATCCGAGACCTCCAAATGACAAACCGTAAATCGTAAAAATACGATTTTCTATAATACATATACGTATACTTAAAACCACCAAATCACACCATCTCACTTCATAGTCACTACCATGTGAACTCATGAACACGAACTAACCCCATCATAACATTATATAATGTACCACGCAATACACGAACGCTGACTAACATCCAATCCAAGGCTCAAATATAAACACATTGCCCGTAAACGCACACTAAGCACATAATCAAAGTCAAACAGTCAAAAGTGACAAATCCAAAATCTAGGGTTGTCACATCACTCCCTCCTAATAGAAATATCGTCCCGAGATTTACTCCACAAGCTCAATAAATTCATTTCACAGCCAACACACTATCTCTCTCATAAGAACGTAACCGGATCATGACTACAACAACAATCTCAATGAATATAAGCTCACGACAAATTTTAGGACCCCCAACTTCGAATAACGGATAAAATCCATGGACAACTAACGGACATTTACGTGAACGAATTTAAAAGAATGAACCAAAACCACGAGACTCCAAATGATACTCGACATAAAACATGTATCGACTCCCAACGAACCATAGAAACGGACCAATGACAACAAGCACCCAACGACAACTGAAATGTGTTACGACCGGCGACATACTATTAAAACCTGGTGGAAAACCAAATTTTACCCCAGAATGGATTTTGTACTGTAATTGTATATTAGTTGTTCTAAAACCATGGTATCACATTAGTAATTAATGTAATCATCTAACGAAAATCAATCTAAAGTCTCTTCACGAACGATCAATTGTCTAAAGCACACAACACAATATCACACGCCAACATCGACTCCGGAACCCACATCCTTCATCAATGTACAATCCTTATGATGGATACATCTCAAGTCCTATCCCAAATAAGCCCTATGTTAGCCCTCTAAATGTTCACTATCCCAAAATATCCAAAACACAAGTTTAAACCATATCGTTTGAAAATTAATCTTGAACTCGACACTTGTACAATTAACTCGACCAAGCTACTGACATCCAATTACTAAACTTTCTGAATTTTTAAAAAGTATGTTCCGAGTATATAATTTTAGGCTTTTGAATCACCCAAAAAGCTTTAAAAACGAATAATTTATAACCAAAACGATTTTTCTCAAAATCTGCCTAGGCATTAGCGACAGTTTCTGACAGTTAGCGACATATTTTGACCGTTTAGCGACAGTTTCTGCCTACTCCGATTTATATAAAAAAACGATTTTTAAACCCTAAAACCCCTCATTAATTACATGATTTTAACATATTTCACTAAATAAGAAAAAAAATTTAACTTAAGAACAATAGCTTTAGGTGCTCAAAACCAAAATATTTTAAAACAACCGAGTCATGCTTATATGTTAAAGAATTTATATTCCACCTTATTTGAAACATGTTTCCGACACTTCCTTATTTCATCGACTACCAACAACTAATTTTTTTCAATTTGCAAGTTCTATTTTTTTACCATGTATAACTCGAAACAAAAGACATCGTTAACTCAAAAAGAAATCTCCACCATCTCAAAAGCCTTCACGCCAAAAGTACCGTACAAAAGAACACAAGAAATGAGAACTTGATAAATGTACTACTACGAAAGTTAAACATCTCGAAGAGGAACGAGCTAGCAAAACATCCCAAGAATACAACCGATAAGTAGAAGGGAATTATACATATATAGGCATATGCATACATACACTCAGATTCATCCAACATATACTATTACAAGCATGTATTAACCCTCTTTCACGCAACCATACTTAGGAATCCATTGGTGTTGTGGTACTTGTATAACTATGTTGGCCACCATACTTATACAAGTCCCCTTTCACCAATGCACTCCCTCCTATGATGACACTTATAAGAATTAATACTACACATAACACATCGGTCTACAAACTCAAATAAGCACATAGATCCTACAACTCATATAAGCACATAACCACAACATAAAATAAGATCCAAAATCCATGTATTAAAATAACGTAGCCAATGCATGAAACATATAAACTCGTAATCCAACTGAACCACCGTAGACAAAATTCAAAATGTATAAAGAACATGAAAACGTAATTAAACGGAATCCAACAATGATTAGCGTATACGACTATAGTTCAACCCGCACTATTCAAAACTCGAAAAGAAAATAACATGTAGCTAAGTATGAACTTACTATGGTTCAATTCATACTAGTCAAAACATCACAATAAATAACATCCAAACACATTAATTAATATCACATGCACACATTTAAAAAAAATCTCAAAACCTCGAAAAGAAAATAACATGTAGCTAAGTATGAACTTACTATGGTTCAATTCATACTAGTCAAAACATCACAATAAATAACATCCAAACACATTAATTAATATCACATGCACATATTTCAGCTCCTAAAGCCTCCAAAACCTCAAAACCGTAAAACTAGTCAAATTTACGCGTTTTACCTTAAAAGACGTAAAATATACACTTTTAAAAAAATATCAAATTTTGAAATAAACTTTACAACTAAGTCCTAAATGACTTAAAACCATCCCTAAAAATTATTCATATGACTAATTACCTCATCCGAGACCTCCAAATGACAAACCGTAAGTCGTAAAAATACGATTTTCTATAATACATATACGTATAATTAAAACCACCAAATCACACCATCTCACTTCATAGTCACTACCATGTAAACTCATGAACACGAACTAACCCCATCATAACATTATATAATGTACCACGCAATACACGAACGATGACTAACATCCAATCCAAGGCTCAAATATAAACACATTGCCCGTAAACGCACACTAAGCACACAATCAAAGTCAAACAGTCAAAAGTGACAAATCCAAAATCTAGGGTTGTCACAATAGTCCTATGTTTATTATTGATTTTGACTTCCAGATGGGATGGAAGAGACACTATGTTATGTTGTTTATAAATTGATGTTGTGAATGTTTTTAAGGTATGAGATGGACTTGTGTGTACATTATGTGATTAACTGCTATGTGATTCTTGTTCGTGTATGATTTGGATGGGAAAGGTACATAGGTGTATAGGCGCCTATGGTACCATGGTTGTTGGTAAGGCGTGATGCCTTGGAAATTATGGTTGTTGGTAAGGCGTGATGCCTTGGAAATTATGGTTGTTGGTAAGGCGTGATGCCTTGGAAATTATGGTTGTTGGTAAGGCGTGATGACTTGGAAATTATGGTTGTTGGTAAGGCGTGATGCCTTGGTAATTGTGGTTGTTGGTAAGGCGTGATGCCTTGGAATTGTGATGATTGATTGAACTTGAATGCTAGTTGTTAATACATAATTGTAGCGCATTGTCCATATGTTATTGTGTTGATGGTTGTTATTCACAGCTTATAACTGATTTGGCGTTGGAGTCTAAACCTATGACTCTCACCAACTTTATGTTGACGTGTTTTAGTGTCTCTTTCAGGTGTGAATGTGTTTAAGCTTAAGGATAGAAGTGGCTAGACTTGGATGCCTTAGGATTACATATAGAAAGAGATCCCCGTTCCTACTTAGTTTACCTTTATGTTTTTTTTATAAGTGATACGTGTTGGCACCTATATGTTTGTTTGGTTTATGTTTATTGTTTGTCTTGGGTAAGTGGTAGGACTGTTACCTACTTACCTAGACTCCTGCATTTGATGAGATATTGTCATGACTTTTGTGTCACCATTTTATGACATTTCTTATTTCATATAGTTATCTCTATAGACACGCCATGTTGTGATGATATCCATACGTCGCGCCCCATATTCCGCCATGGTGGGGTGTGACAGAATGGTATCCGAGACAATGGTTATAGAGAATTAGGTTGCCTAGTCGCGTAGCCTAGTCTATAGCTTAAGGGTCCCTGCATATAGGCGTCATAAGAGTATGTGTGCATTTTATATTAATTGATGTGTTTGGATGTTATTTATTGCGATGTTTTGACTAGTATGAATTGAACCGTAGTATGTTCATACTTAGTCACATGTAATTTTCTTTTCGGGTTTGTGACTAGTGCGGGTTGAACCATAATCGTCCATGCTAGTCACTGTTGTATTTTGCTTAAATGGTACATTATAGTACATAATTTATTACAAGGTAGTTTCTATCTTTTATCGAGTTATTCTACATACCTGAGGTATGTTATTTTTCTTTTGATGTTTAAGTCATGTTCCTTAAGAATCGTGTGGTGGTTCGAGTTACTAGGAGTAGGTGGATAGGAAGGGTTTTAAGCTGTTTCCACTCTTACGGGCGACATGACTTATAACTGATGATGTTTTCGTTTTAGATTTAGTCTATGTTGTTTTAGCTAGACTATGGATTTTGGTATTCCAATAGTTTTATTATGTTATTTTATAGATGGAGTTTTGGACCTGTTTGGTTATGTGGTTATGAGCTTATGTGAGTAGATGGATTTATGTGTTATATGTTGTATTGATTCTTATAAGTGTCATCATAGGAGGGAGTGCATTGGGGAAAGGGTAATTGTATAAGTATGGTGGCCGACATAGTTATACAAGTACCACAACTTCAATGGGTTCTCAAGTATGATTGGATGAAAGAGGATTAGTACATGCTTGTATATGATGAGAGGTGGATTTTGGGTATATTTATAATATATGGGTTTATGTAATGGTTGCCTATGATATGGTTATGGTTCTTTTTGTGTTATATGTTTTGGGTTATGGTTGTGTTGTGTGATTTTGGGGTCACACGATATGGTTTGGTTTTGGAGGTGGGCTTTATGCCTTGTTGTGGCACGGTGAGAAGGTGATTACTCGTATGGAAAAAACGAGCGTATAAAGCGATTGATTGACTTACGTGTATGATAACGAGTATGATTGGGGGATTCAGTAGGTATACATATGCGGATGTATATATACTGATAGATGTTATGTTATGATTTACGGTCGTTGAGTTATTATTATAACTTGAACGTACCTAGTGATCTCTTGTGTTTAAACGATTTATTAGTGCTCGAGTTTGGTGGAGTTTCAACGACGTTTTGAATCTTTTGAAGTGTGTCTTGTAGCATATTCTTTGAGTTTCGTATTTCACGTGTACGTTTTAAAATGGTGTTCTTGGTTTTAAGTCTATTGAAATAACTTGGGATTTCTTTTGAGATAATGAAATATTTTGTGTTGGGTCTTACATTTCTTTTGGTCAGAATATATTGAGAAAAGAGGGACTGGGAAATCTATTATAGGGTTAGATAATTGGTTGTATTCGGTAAAATAAGGGTAAGGTGTTGGAGTCGTGTTTGAAACAAGATGTAACATACGATTTCTTTTAAATCAACACTTATTTATTTTAAATTCTATAAGACTTTCTTTAAAGTAAAGCGAAGTAAAATTTCTTTCTACTTACATAGTTTATATAATTGGGTTTAACCGATTCACGTCATTTATAATTATTAGTACAAGGTTAAATTGAGTTTATTAATATTTCACATACAATTTTATCTTTCATTAATAAAAAACTGTTTTGCTCATATCTTGTTCGTTTTTTAAAGCTTTTTGGGTGATTCAAAAGCCTAAAACTTATATACTCGGAACGTACTTTTCAAATACTCAGAATGTATAGTCATGGGAGGTCAGTGGACTGGTCGAAATTGTTGTACAAGTGTCGGGTTCAAGGTTGAGTTTGAATAGTAGTTTTATTTTTTTATGATTTGGGATGCACGGGATACCTAGTCTTTGAGTTTAGTTTTGAGATCGTCTAGAAGGTTGTTGGTAGATGGTTTTAGTCACATAGATGTGGGGAGGTAAAAAAAAAATTAAAAAAAAATTAAATAAAATAAAATAAAAATAAAATAAAATAAAAATAAAAATATATTCTTTTGGAAAAGTCGATCTTTTGCACGGTTTAAATAATATGTCACAAGGCATAATATGTTTGGTTGCCATTGGGTGTTTCTTGGATTGTTTTTCGTTGTCATGGGTCATTTTGAATTGATATATGTTATGGGTTTGAGTTTTCTTTTGAGTCTCGTGGTTTTGACTTGTTTTAATTGGTGCACGTGAAATGTCGTTAGTTATCCGTGGGTTTGATTCATCGATCGTATCTAGTGGATTCAGGATGTAGTTTTGGTTATGTATTGATTGAGAGTGTTGAGGTAGTCATATGAAAGACTTGGTCGCGCCTACACGCTTAAGTAGGTGGCCATGAGAGAACGGTCGGAATGCCCTTAGTGGGGAGGGAAGAAGTTCGTAGACGAACAAATGTGAATATATGGTCACTTGGAGTACCAGTGAGAGGAATAGAGATTTGTATAATGTATGGATATTGGCACAAGTAACGCGCCATAGAGGGTGGTTAGAAATTACAAGGGATGCAGGATAAAGGGTGAGTTGCCTGGTAGTAAATGTGATGTGGAAGCGGTTGAGTGGTCTGATAAGAGGGAGTTATACGTGAGATTTTCAAGAGTAAGTTTTTAGGATTAAGTTTACGAGGATGAGCAGTAGAGGTGGTGGCATATCGTGGAACCAGCAAGGGTGAAGTGAGGAAGGATGAGGAAGCATTTTGGAGGCTGAAGAGGTGGATTGGATAATGAGCCGATCTTGGCATTATCGGAAGGACCGGATGAATTGGCGAAGCATGACGATACGTGGAGCAAGGATTTAGATGTGTACGAGAACGACAAGAAAGGTGATTTCTTATACGTTGCAGGAACTGAAGATTTGGAAGAACTGGATAGACTTAGTTAGTGGAGCTGGACTGTTATATCTGCCTAGAATGCTAGAGGCATTTGGTGTACGAGACGTGGAGAATGATCTATACGGATAGTGAACGTCTCTAACACATATTCAATCATCTTGATTGAACATTTGGAAAATGTGATGGGTGGAGTTAATTGATGAAAGAAAATTGCAAGGCCAAGTACCATCTGGGAAAGGCAAGCTTGGTCGATGAGACACGGAATAAGAAGGATGAGGTGAAACTGAGACGAACTTGAACTATAGGGATGACATATTAGGGCGGTTTGGATAAATGATATAGGTTGCACGAGTTGAGTTGTCTAAAGCAGAGAACGCGTCAACATTTATGTTGCGTGGCTTGGACAATCATATGGAGAAATGGGACGTATACTATACTTCCTACATAGATAGGAGTAGTTTAGAAAGGGCGATGTAAGGACGAAGTTGGTGGAAGGGATACATAATGCGGGGGAGGATTAAGTAAGATGAGAGTTGGGTGATAGTCGATAGACTGACTAATTTATCTCATATTTCAAGAGGAATGAGAAGTCACGTAGTTGAGAAGTTGGAAGGATTTCGTACGGATGTGATGGAATAGAGGGTTTTGCGTAAGAGATAGCCTAATACGTATAGAATGCCTTATGAAGGATTATGGCAAGGGAAGAAACGATGGGAAGCATCACATCGTGATGTATGGTAGGAGTCGAGGAAGGAGAAGGAAGTGTGTATCGAAGCGAAGCATGAATGAAATAGGTCGAGATAGAAACCGAAGGTAAAACTTTGGTAGAGCCTAATGAGTAGAATAAAGCACAACGCAGGCTAATACTGTCGTAGTGTGGAAAGGGAAATGGCACTGACCTGTACTGATTGTTTAGGAGGCTTAGTACCGATAATCGAATGGATGAGGAGTTATAGGTGTGATGTACCACAGGGACGAAGGGCTTGGTCTAACTGAGTTAACCGTCCTTTTGATGATGTGTATAGCTCATAAGTTGATTTGGATTGGAAGAACTAATGGATATGTGAAAGACTGTCATAGGTCACTTTGTAAGGAAATTGGAAATTTTTAAGTAGTTTGGGGTACAGACTAAAGGGAGTTGATGTAGAGTTTTGTAGGTCCATTTATGATCTTTGGAAAGATCGGACCATTATCTTATGAGCATAGAATTACCTGGGGGAAATGAGTTGTATACATGATACATTTCATGTATTGAGATTGGTAAAGGTTGTTTGAGAATGCATTTTGCATGTACGGTTATTCGGGACTTGTGTTAATAAGAGTCCTTGTTTTATCAAAGAGTCATCTGTGAGATTTATTGACTGTGAGGTCAAGAGTTTGGCAATGAGTTTAATTATTTTTGGTTTGTATATGTGGTGTTTTGCAACATGAACTAAAGTTCACGTGGAAATGAGGGGAGTTCATTTAGAACAAGTATCCTCGTGTGATTTATTGGTTGTGTGTTGATCATAAGGAGTAAATCTCGGGACGAGATTTCTATTAGGAAGGAGTGATGTGACAACCCTGGTTTTGAGGTTCGTCACTTAGTTTTATTTTGTGCTAGTTACGTGTCTTTATGTGTTTATGTGCTTATTGGTGTGTATAGATTGTGGTTTGGATATCGTTTCTGGTACGGGGTACCTTGTGAGTGAAACGATGTGTGATGATTTCAAGTTCATGAGTTCACATGGTAGTGACTATGAAGTGAGATGGTGTTATTTAGTGGTTTTACGTATACGTATATGTATTATAGAAAATCGTATTTTTTTCGATTTACGGTTTAGCATTTAGAGGTCTCGGATGAGGTGTTTAGTCATATGAATATTTTTCGGGATGGTTTTAAGTCATTTAGGACTTAGTTATAAATTTTATTTCAAAATTTGAGATTTTTTTTAAAAGTGTATATTTTACGACTTTTACGGTAAAACGCGTAAATTTGACTAGTTTTACGGTTTTGAGGTTTTGGAGGCTTTAGGAGCTGAAATAAATTAAGTAAAATTAAGGTAATATTATTAATACATATATTAATAATAAAAAGGAAAAAAAATGAAATTAAGGGGCATATGGGTCGGTTTAGACGCAAGAAGGAAGAAAAAAAAGGAAAAAGGAAAAAAAGGTAAGTGGGCAATACTACTTGGGATAGGATTTGGTAACATTAGTATATAAGTATTTTATATAAAAAAAAGACATAAATCCCTGGAGATAAAAAGAAGCTACTGTTTGTGGGAGAAAAATTAGGGTTCTTAAAAAAAAATAGGTTTTCATCATCTTCCATTGATCTAAAGGTAAACCCTTCATAAACCTTTTCAATTTATTTATTTAATGATGTCTTAATCATCTTGTGATGGATTTAGGTTAGGGTTTACTTAAAAACAGTATATTAATCATAATATGATGATTACATAAATTAGGGCTTGTAATTAGAGGGATTAGGGTTAATTAATGAGGTTGATTTTGTTAAACCCGTTTTTAAAAACTGGGCAGAATTTTGAGTCAATTGTTTTGATCATATCGGGAGTTCTAGGAACATTCAAGATGCGATCCAAGTATCCCTGAAACTTTAAATGAAGTGGCTTTCCAATTCAAGAAACGAGAACTAAATTGGAGGTCCGAAAGTGGGTCAAAAACAGGTTACCACAGTCGGAGGTCATAACAGTTTTGTAATCAGCCTGTTTTCTTTTAAGTTTTGGGTTGTTTGGGGTACTTAGGATTTCATTGGGATCTTCTCACGAACATGAGAGATGGTTTATATATTGTAGTAAGTATCTGCACTTGGGCTAAGGTTGTGGTTTAGGTAAGACCCCTTAATTGTAACAAACTTTTCATACATTTAAAATTAGTGAATTCTGGATAGTTAGCAATATATATACATATATCGGGGCCTTAACAGTAGCTTTAAGGTTAGGGCAAGTGGGAGGTTTTAGCTAACATATGTAAAAGTATGAATATTCCTTTACAGAAACCATGGGTATGTTTAAATGGACGTTTGACTTAAAGTTTTGAGACATAAAAACTGGGACTGTTTTGTGTAAAATATGAACGGGATAGTTATTAAACTTAACCAAGTTAAGAACTTGTTAAGGAAGGGTAATGGGGTGATTAGAGCTTATCAATGAGGTATTTATATGGGAATAGGCTAGATGTCCATCATAGGTTGATGAGCCATCTTAGTGATTGGTTCATGTATTGATTGCGTGTTTTTGGTTTGTTAGCTTGTTGCTAGTGCGAGGACTTATGAAGAAGCAATCAGGTGAGTTTCATAGTCCCATGTTTATTATTGATTTTGACTTCCAGATGGGATGGAAGAGACATTGTGTTATGTTGTTTATAAATTGATGCTGTGAATGTTTTTAAGGTATGTGATGGACTTGTGTGTACATTATGTGATTAAGTGCTATGTGATTCTTGTTCGTGTATGATTTGGATGGGAAAGGTACATAGGTGTATGGGCGCTTATGGTACCATGGTTGTTGGTAAGGCGTGATGCCTTGGAAATTATGGTTTTTCGTAAGGCGTGATGCCTTGGAAATTATGGTTGTTGGTAAGGCGTGTTGCCTTGGAAATTATGGTTGTTGGTAAGGCGTGATGCCTTGGAAATTATGGTTGTTGGTAAGGCGTGATGCCTTGGTAATTGTGGTTGTTGGTAAGGCGTGATGCCTTGGAATTGTGATCATTGATTGAACTTGAATGCTAGTTGTTAATACATAATTGTAGCGCATTGTCCATATGTTATTGTGTTGATGGTTGTTATTCGCAGCTTATAACTGATTTGGCGTTAGAGTTTAAACCTATGACTCTCACCAACTTTATGTTGACGTGTTTTAGTGTCTCTTTCTGGTGTGAATGTGTTTAAGCTTGAGGATAGAAGTAGCTAGACTTGGATGCCTTAGGATTGCATATAGAAGGAGATCCCCGTTCCTTCTTAGTTTACCTTTATGTTTTTTTAATAAGTGATACGTGTTGGCACCTATATGTTTGTTTGGTTTATGTTTATTGTTTGTCTTGGGTAAGTGGTAGGACTGTTACCTACTTACCTAGACTCCTGCATTTGATGAGATATTGTCATGAATTTTGTGTCACCATTTTATGACATTTCTTATTTCATATAGTTATCTCTATAGACACGCCATGTTGTGATGATATCCATACGTCGCGCCCCATATTCCGCCATGGTGGGGTGTGACATTTTGTCCGCCTCTTTCTTCTATTTTCTCTCAAAATCAAAACACAGCCAAAACAAATTAGTCACCATTCATATTACATCAATCCCATACATGTTTATACATGCACACAAATCTCATCCCACATTTTCATTTGGTCATACGAAATGAATAGCCAAAAGAACTTGTTCGTATAAGCGAATGGTCTATATGAGGCCTCGGGTAGGTATTTGGATTGCTTGCATGTGTTACTTTGTATAATGAACCGAAATTGTTGAGTCTTGGTTGAGGCTGTGTTGATGTGGGGGTGTCTCGGTTCGAGAGTTGTTATGAGTGGTGTAGTGTTCGATAGAGGGTGTCGTGAGGGTGTGTGAGACTTTTCCGAGTCGAGGTTGGGTGGGTGTCGGAGTCGAGGGTGGGTGGGAGATTATTGAGACGAGACTTGTGAGTCGATGGGTTGGTGGGTGATACGAGAGGGTGTGGTCATGAGTTTGTTTTGTCGAGAGTTTGTGTGGGTTGAGTCGAGTGTTGAGTGAGTGGAGTTTTGTTGTGCAGTGCGGGTTAGTCGAGAGTCTTATGTGGTCGCGTCGTGAAAGAGGTGTGGGTGTCGAGTTGAATAAGTGAGTCCTTGTTAGTTCGATGGGTGTGGGGAAAGGTTGTTTTGGTTTGTCAGTTTGAGGCCGAGTCAAAAACTTTGGTTGTATCATAATAAAGAATCATGTCATCGCAATATAGAGTCCATTCATCGCAATATTTAGCAGGATCCATCGCAATATCAAAATATTTCTCATCATCGCAATATCTAGAATTCCATCGCAATGTGACGATCGGAATGCGGACAGAGTTCCGTTGCAATTCCTTAATTTCGTCGCAATCAAGATCGCAAAGTGCTATAGCAATCCACATCGTAATAAGGGTATCGGAATAAGTGATCGCAAAGTAGAACCCTAGGTTTATTGTGATTGATGTACAAACCTGGTGACCTTACGATCGGAATACTGATCGGAATCCCACAAAACCCTTATGGCATTGCGATGAGATTACAAACATGGTGACCTTACCTTATGTGAAGATCCGAGACAAATACAAAAGTTGATGAGAAAAGTATTATACTGAATCTGAGACAAAAGGTGATGAACTTTGATAAAGTTGATGTAGCAGATATAGATACAGTACACAATATTTCAAAATTGACAAAAATTGATAAAAAAAATCAAGAATTGATATCCTATAAAATAGATAAAAACGAACCAATTGTAGATAAAAACAAATTGCCAAATCAATAAAACTTAAAAAAAACACTCTCGTTTATAAAGTAGTAGCTCGTTTATTTACAAGGAAAGGAAAGTTTAGATTTGCCAAATCAAGATTTCTTTCAATGTTTTCTATAAAACGAAACAAGATTGTCACTTTAAAAAAAAAATTTGAATACCAAATCAATAGATAAAAACACATAAATCCGAAGAATCAACCAAAGCTCTTTATACCAATTGTAGGTCCAAAGTTTCTTAGGATTTAGCAATGTTATGATTTATCTATTGGAGGATGGAGAAGGAAGAACTAGATAGAGAAAGGTAGACAGAGAAAGGAGAGAATGAGAAGGTTGATAAATGAGAAGTGAAATAACAAATGACCAACCCCTCTTAACATGCTAGGAGGGGGTATATATAACCCACCCTACATGTGGGCTATATGGGCTATACTGTTTACATACTGGATCACGAGCCTAATACATGAATATATTATTGGAGTGACCGATCCTTTCTAAATACGTAAAAACGTATTTCCAACAATAAGCCATTTCATACGGTTCTCAGTTTTGAAAGAGAAATAAGCAATTGAAAGTCTCTGTGATAAGCTCATGTTTCTATGATAGTTCATTTTAATTTATGGCTTATTCTTTTTATAAACTAGGCTATTTTCTTTCATAAAACAGCTTAACAAGTCATAAAAATAAGAATTGACCAAGGTCAAAGTTGGTCAACTTTGGTCAACGCTGGTCAACATAAGCACAACTGAGCTTATTGGCTTTTCTGGCTTATTACTTGGGTGGATTTCAGATTTTCTTGGATAGGTGTCACTTATTTGGGCTCTTAATCATCTTTTGACAAAATCAGATCTTGTGCTTATTCCAATAAGCACATCTCTTAAAAGTGGCTTATTGAGAAATTGCTTATTAGAGATTTAGTCCATTTCAACTGAATTCTTTGAACATGGCTAGCTAATTTTGGATTTACAATCTTTTGAAACAAGTTTTAGCTTATTTGGTTGATTAGATCTCAAGATACAGATTAAAAACCTTTAAGCCCGTTTTTAGCTTAAATAGTTTTGGTTATTGCGTTTTGGTCCTTGGAAATTAGGAAAGTTTATACTTTGTTTTAACTGGTTGATAATTTGTTAGGGTTTGCAGTAAGATCCCTGAACTTGTTAAGTTTGTTAAAATTTAGTTTCAAGTTTGTTATTTTTGTTAAGTGTGATTAGTAGTTTGTTAATTTTTCATATTCAGTTCCTTTACTTTCTACATTTATAATTTCAGTCCCTCAGCTTTCATTAACTTTATGTAGAAACTAGAGGGGGGGGGGGGTTGAATAGTTTCTAGTTACTTGCCAAAACATTTCGCATAAACTCACTGTGCGCGGTTCTTTAATCATACCCGTGGTTCCTTATCACTAACAAACCGCGTGTCCCTTTAAGGAACTGCCGACAATGGACGATGCCATTTGTTACATGTTAAACTTTAACAATCTTTTGTATCAAATTCTTGATCAAGCTTGACTAGATATAAGATGTGTTTGATTGATAGATAAATACTACAAGTAAGTAAAAACACAAACACATCAAATCAAGAGTACATCAAGCAATAGTCTAAACACTAAGCACACACGTACTAAGCATAAGCTTTTCCGCAACTAGGATGTTTAGAATAAGTGATGTACACTTGACCATAATCTAAACATGAAGCACACATGTACTAAGCCTTAGCTTTTCCGCCACTTAGATGTTTAGATTATGAGATGCACACAACACAAAAGAACAAGTATGCAACTATAAATACATCTAAAAAGGAAAAGACATAAATGTAAATGAAAGTACCGAAACGATGATTTATAGTGGTTCGGTCACGAAGCTTCTCTTCACCCTACTCCAATCCTCAAGTACACCTAACTCGAGAGTTACTTCACTAGTCAACAAACTCCTTAAGGTGGAGAAACCATACACAACGTCGCTTATCTAATTTTCGACTCTAAGCTAAAAGTCGAGTCCTAATCTTAGGTAGGACCAATCTACACAACGTCGCCCACTTCACCATTTTACGACACAGGGCTAGATGTCGAGTCCTAATCTTAGGTAGGACCAATATACACCCATCTACACAACTTTGAAATTGACACCAATTTGGATCTACATACTTCTTCACAACTACACAACTACACCACTCTTCACAACTACACCACTACACCACTCTTCCCAACTACACAACTACACAACTCTTCACCCTAGTTATGTTTTATGGCCCAACATAACAAACCTTGTGTTTTATGGACTAAACACATAAACCATATAGATCTAAGTACTCAGCACTTAGATCTACGACTCTAACACTATATCCAAGTATTAACAAACTTGGAGCTACACAACTAACACCTAATACAAAGATACCCATCACTTGGATATTCTACCCTAACAAACACATCCAAGTGAACCCAACACTTGGATCTTCTACATATACATAGTAGGAAAACAATGACTTGATCTAGAAGGAGAGATCTTCATCAGGTTGTGAACCCAACCCTTCATGGTAATGAAAGTGTTCTTCTCGTTGCACTTGAGAGGATGAGAGGATTGAAGGACAAAATCACATCTTAAACAAGATTAATCTAAACTAACTAATCAAAAAGTTGTTTTTGAAGAAACTATGCAAAAAGGGTTGAAAGAAAATCTGGAAATGATCCACTATTTATAGGACAACAATGCAACGGCTATAAAGACCCGCGGTTCCTTAAGTACTCCCGCGGTTCCTTATTAATAAGGAACTGCGGGTTCCTTTAAGTAACCTCCTACTTGGAGTCCGTGCATTTTTGTCCTTTAGTGGGGATATGCTATCTAGGGTAGTTTATACCCTCAAAGGATATTCCTTTGGCATATGGAAAATGCCAAATTCAAATTAAAGAATATTCTTTGGAATATGCCTTAGGGAATATTCTTTGGTATATTATAAATTCAAATTTCCATTTTCTTTTTATTAAAACATTTTCTTAAAAATAAAGTTAATTAAAATCTTTTGTCACATTTGATTAAATGTGAGTTTGAAGAAAATATTAATCCTTGATCACTTAGTTAGGTTAATGACATGTTTATTCATACCTTGAGTGATTCATGCCGAATGCGATCTTGGAGATGTCGAGAGAAGTATACAAATGTATACTTGAGTGATTACGAGTGCCTTAATATTTTATATAATGTATTGCGAATTATAAGTTTGTCATCAACAAAACTTAAAGAGATTATATCGATAAAACATCGTAATGTTTGCACTAACAATCTCCCCCTTTTTTATGATGGCAAACAAGTAAACCGCAACGCATATTAATATATATAAGTTACTCGTTTACACTTACTTCTCCCCTTTTTGTCGAATAAAAAAGGTAGTCAACATCTTTGAAGAAGAGAAGAATCAACGTCCCGAGGGCTTGCATCCGAATGGTAGTCTTCATTTGTAGAAGAGGAGGATCGACTTCGAGAGAACATGCATCCAAAAAGCTAATCATCCATTGTGGTTTTCGGTTGAGAAGAGAGAATCCAAACCGTAGACCCATCATCTAAAGATATTGCGCTTGCGTCATCCTAGTGAAGTATTCAATCAACATAGGTTAACCAACTCCATGCATAATAAAATGCTTATCTTCGAGATTCCAACATTCATTACGTGCAAAAAGTTCGATGAATGCAATTTAAGTGAGTCAACGATCGCAAATGTAATGACTAGAAGTCTTGCAAATGCTCCCCTTGATATGAGCTCCCCCTTGCTTAAGGCACCAATAAAGCAAGGATAGTAACAAGCTACAAGAAGGGTTAGAAAAGTCCTACAAAACAAAGTTAGTGGACAAGAGCATATATGTATAGCAATGTCACCCAAGCGGAATTAGCTTTAAACATATCGAGTACAAAGAGAGGGACTCAAGAGAAAGATAAAACAATCTTAACTTTTAGAAGTGTCAAAAGGTTGACAAGTTAAGAAAAATAAGTAGGCTTTTAGAGAGAAAAGAGAACCCGACTTATTTTGGTGACACCAAAAAAATACATATAAAGAGGACTAAGAAAGAAAAGAGATGTCCAATTTATAAAAGAAAGAAAATTGTCGAGATGACATACTCCGCTTTAATATCTTGGAAAAAATAACAAACTAAAGAGAGTATGACATGGACAATAAAAAAAACTCCACATAGTCGAAAAGAGAGGAAGAATGACTATAATGAAAAGAAAATAAGGACGATAAACAAGTCGTTTGCATAAACAATGACAAGCATTGAAGAAAGAAGTATGCACGCGATGCTATCAATCCAAACAAAATAAAAACTCCAAGGAGAGGATTTTGACAAGATCAAATCACAATTGATGGAATAGAGGTAGAAAAGAAACATCCATACCAATTATAATGATAATATGTCAAGGGGTTAAAAGCTTAGAATTTTTGGAATCACCCAAGAAAATTCAAGATTTAACCAAAATCCTCTCAAAAGATTAAAAACATAGAATTGTTGGAATCACCCAATCTAATTGTAAATTTTAACCGCAATCAACTCTCAACAACAAGAGAGACAAAAAAATCTCAAATCAAAAACATTTTTGACCTTAAGAATATTTCCTTTAGAAAGCTCCAAAAGCTTTAAGTCGGGAATCAAGGTACAAAAATAAAGAAAAATCAAAAGCGAAGATAAATCGACGCTTAAGAAAATACTAGATATAAGACATTATAGGCAAGGATGCTTATCTTTCGAAACCAAAAAGATGACTCAAAGATATAGAGAGAGAGATCAAAGTAGCCAAAGAAAAGAAAAACCAAGATGGATGGTGTTTAGAATACGATAAATTACATGCTCAAAGTTTCGTAGCTCTTCTCAATCATTGTGAATGTTCAAAGAACAATTAAATTACGAGGAAAGGGTGAGGCTCGACTCGACTTAGTTTAGAATGGATAGAAGAGAGAGACACAACTTAGAGAGGCATGATTAAAATAAATCGAAAGAGAATCAACAAAGAAGTTAAGTATAACTTCACAAAATAATTCAAGAATACTATACCTTATTAGGTGATAAAGAAGTCTTGAAGGAAAACGAGAGAAGAAACTCAAAAGAGAAGAAACGAAGGAATCTTCACGAAAACTTGGCAAAGATAGAGATAGACCAAAAACGAACAAAGGGACTCACTGGCCGCGGTTCATTAAATAGGTATGCGGTTCATTATCAATAATGAGCCGCTAGGTTATTTGAGGAACCGTGGACAGTGGGTGTAAAAAAATGATTATCGACTCAAATGAAAATCACTTGGTCAAACAATTTAGCATAAGTTTCTAAATGGCTTGAAAGTCAATGATTCAAATATAACTTTTAACAATTGCAATTGCAAGTTAAAATTACTTGAATATTTCAAAAGAAATATTTATGTTGTCAGTCTTACTAGGAAAGGAATTAGATTAAAATCTAACCTTCCTTGACAACCGAGTGAGAAAATAAAGAAGAAAACATGAAAAGGAATACAAGAGAATAAAGATCATACAAAGATGTATGAAACACAAGCCTAAAACTTAAGCATAATTTTAATCTTAGTTACACTAGAATTATAAGATTTTCTTAAATTGGATGTCTTAGCAATAAGCAATCCACATGCTTAAATTAAAGACATGGTGGTGGTGAAATTTGGTGGAGAAGGCTTGGTGATAATCTTGTGATTCAACTCATCATGGATATAAGACATGACAAGATGTTGATATTAACAACAATGACAATATGTTCCATGATGCATGACATAATCATGTGATGGACTAAGAACACAAAAGGGAAGTAGTGAAAAAGAGAGTTTCCAATATCAATTTCCTTAGAAGAAGAAAAGATTTAATTTGGTGTGTTCTTTGGTGAATTTGGGTTAAAAGAGATTTGAGAAAATTGTGGATAATCAAATCTTTCATTTTGTGAAAAATACATTTTGCTTTGGTGTGAAAAAGAGAAAGCACAAGATATTTTGGGAGTGATCAAAGGTTTGAAACTAAGATTCCAAAGGGTGTTGGAACAATTTGGAAGGTTTAGAAATCATGTTTTTAGGTGCTCAATTAAGGCTAAGCATGCCGTTTTTACGAGTTATATAATAACTCATCTTCCCACATGGAAGTAATTCAACCGTTAGGTCAAATTAAGATTCCAGTGCATAATTCTCTAGTAGTCATTCTCAAGTTAGACAAAATGTAATTCCTACATTTGTATAATAAAGTGTAGCAAGGATGAGAAGTGTATTACGACACAATGCACAAACTAATGAGGGTAAAGAATGCACCATTGCATATCTTGTCAAATAAGTCTAGTTAAGGTTATTTACCTTAATAGATTTTGAGGCCAATAACTTTGAAGTGTATAAACAACGTTTACATAAAACAAAGGAACACTCTTGATTGGTCTTTCAGAAATGACACATATACAAATTACATTGCAATGTAAATTACTTAAGATTCTAGTGCATATTACCGACTCCATTGTGCATTATAAGCAATTATTAAACAAATTTGTCTAATAACTTGAACAAGTAATTTCAATATACCATCATCAACACAAGTGTGAGTTATGATCTGATGTATATTATTAATAAATCACATTTATGTCTACACTTAAAAACATGTTAATTAGATTCGATAATGATACCAATCATAGTTTGAATAATGAATTGATATTTAATCAAAATATTTCTTGATTCCCACAAACACTCCTTTAAGAGAAAATAGCTAAGATTTTCAAAGGATGTTTCATGTTTATAGTGAGACATTAATCTACTTGAACTAATAACACAATGATCGAGTAAGACGACCCACATCAATAGATTTGACAAGCTCCCAAAGCTTTCAAACCTAGAAGTGTTAAAGAACATGCCAAGGTGTACAAAATGTTTATGTAACATTTGTAAACCAAGAGATGTTAATCCTATATGCAATGTACACATAAATAGACAACTAAGTAACACTAGTAGAAATAGTAATGATCACTTAAGAATGTCTAAAGACAAAAGAAAAAAGCACAAAAGCATTCGTCTTCGTTTCGAGTGTTAGATACACCAAACTATGCATAGCTTGATTTTATTTGAAAATAGTTTTCGACCCATTTAAAAATTTAATTAAGTTCAACACCTTATAAATATATAATTTTCAAAGATATATCAACAAGAGATGTCCAACTTAATATAAAAGAGTAAAACATAAGTTTTATGACAAACCGACGCTCAATACTCTGGACAAAGTATGGAACTTAGAAAACATCCAAAATTTAAATTTTGAATAAAGGTTTGGAAGCATTTTTAATAGAAAGGATATTCAGTTACGCTCGAATTGAAGGGTGGCACGACTTCTACGGACTTACGGTTGATTTTATATGATTTTTCAAAGTTTGCAAAAATCTGAGTTGGACTGACCGCGGTTCCTTATTGATAAGGAACCTTTGGGAATAGATAAAGAACCACCGTCAGTAATAAAAAATAGAGTTTTTGGCCAAAATCATTTGGAAACTTTTTGGAAGGACTTAGGACTCTAAAAAATCATTTTAGACACACATAACTCATATTTTAGAGTTAATTATGACACAAAAGATTTTTATACTTCCAAACATGAAAAGATTTGTTATCATTATTAATATATCGCTTTTGGCTAGGTATGAAAATATTATCGTCCGAATCTTTTCGAATTGAAAACCGGTCTTAAGTGCGACTCAATCGTCTTTTGGTGGATCAAAGCTTTGGTTGATTTGTTTTAAACTAATTGCAAGTAATTAAAGTGTCGTTTAGTAAATGGAAGTTAAAAGATTAATATTGAAATGACAAGTAAAATAATGCATATAAACTTAAAGGTGACAACGGAGAAATTCTAACTCACTAAATAAACCTAACACTTGGAAAATTTTCAGAAAAATAAAGGTACTATAAGAAAGTTACATCGAAAGAAACCAAAACAACCCAAAAAGGTCCCCGATCGGAATGTTTTCCGATCGGATGGTCGGAATGTGGACAGAGCAACTCAATCGGAAAGTGGGAATAGGACAATGATCGGAATATGTAAAGGATGCAATCGGAATACTTGTCGAAGGAGATGGATCGGAATGTGGGATAATGGCTTCAATCGGAATATGCAAGTTTGATCCAATCGGAATACGACGAAACAACCTCAATCGGAAAGTGACTCAAAGTCCCGATCGGAATATGGGCTAGGCCTGATCGGAAAGGAGCAAAGTAATACGGTCGGAATCCTTGGAGAACACTCCAATCGGAAAGCGGGGCAATAGCCAATCGGAAAAGGGCTTAAAGTCCTTTCCGAAATTCAAGGAATCGGTTAGATGGTACCGCCGTCGGAAAGCCAATCGGAAAGGGGCTTAAACCACCACCTAAAATTGTGGAAATCGGTTTAGTAAGTAAATAAGCTTTATTAGAGAGCTTATCAAAACACTAACCCGAATCAATGCTTAAACTGGATCAAATAAGCACTAGAATCAACTTATCAACCCGAAATCAAACAACTTTTTAGATCAAACCATAAAAACATAAACTTTTTAATAAACTTTTTAATGATAAAGATAAGCTAATCATAAAAGTAAGCCAATAAGCACAAAAGTCTTAAAGCTTAATCAAATGAAAACTTATAAAATGATTAAAAGATTAACTTTCTAGCATGAAATCAATTAGAACAACACGGATCACATGATAATCACACCAAAATCAATCTTAAATCAAGAAAAGTAGAATGAGATTAAGAGTTAAAAGCTTAAAAATGAACTTGATTAATAAAAATAAGCATACAAAAGAGTTAATCTTAAAAGATTAAAAGTAAAAGATGAACTAGTGAGAGAAAGTTTAAGACTTTCTCTCTCTAAAAACTAAAAAAGTGAAAAATTAACTAAAAACTCTAACTCCCCTCCTAATGACTATTAGGAGGGTATTTATAGGGAAGGTGGAAGGAGTGCATGTGTTGCATCTTCTTTCTTGCTTTCTTCACGTTTCCTCGACTCGACTTTAATTCTTCGTCTTTGTCGTCTCGGGATTTGAACTTGTCTTTTAATTTTCTTCTTCTATTAGACTTAAGTTCTTCGACTTCGTCAAACTTCCGTCTTTTAACTTTTTCTTCGATAAATCTTCAGAATAGGTCTTGGACTTCCGTTCTTTTTGCCCTCTTGATCTTTTGACTTCGTCTTTTTCCCGTTTTCTTCAGTAAAAGCCCGTGAAAGCCCGTGTTTTCTTCCTTTTTCATATTTAGGTCCTAAAACACAATAAAAACACAAACCACGCATAATTCCGACTTTTACGACATAAATCACACGTTTTGGTCTTGTTATTATTGGAAATAAGTGGTAAAAGGATAAGTGTTTTCACACTTATTAAATCCCCTACACTTGACCATTGCAATGCCCTCATGCAATGCATTAATTTTAAAGCACGGTTTACATTTTCCATCATAAATAACCCACCTTGGCCTTTATTAAATTCTAAACATAAAGATAGAAATCAGTAAAGAAATTAAAAACTTACATTGGGTTTTGGCGGCCGTGAACGTTTATCATCCTCAAGTTTCACGTTCCCCATACCAAGCTTAGAAACGAGATCATTGTTATTATAAGTTAGCAAACTATCACGAACTCATCTGGGCCAATTATTCACTTAGACTCCCTTATTCCTAGGTGTATCTCTTATATTTTATTTTTGTCTTGAATGATCACGAGGATGCATTGTTTGACTTATTTCGATATTTATTTAGTCCGAAAATAAGGTGAACGATTTAATCAATAGTTAGCTAAAGGACCAAATCTTTTAAAACTGCTTCTCGGGATATCAGAAAGTTCATATCTTGGCATAACTTGGTTCGCGATTTGAGACCTTTCTCGGGCCGATATTTGGCAGCGACTTCATA
Organism: Glebionis coronaria; assembly: GCA_025667525.1. Classification (NCBI taxonomy): domain Eukaryota; kingdom Viridiplantae; phylum Streptophyta; class Magnoliopsida; order Asterales; family Asteraceae; genus Glebionis; species Glebionis coronaria. The sequence goes on along the minus strand of CM046876.1, from coordinate 236,253,934 downwards.
CTTCGAATCTTCGAGAGACGTTCTTGAAATTATGGTCTTCTCTTCATAATAGGAATTTCTTCACTTGAAGTTTTTGAGAGATTCTTCATCTTTGGACCACGACTTCTTCATTTTTCTCCAATCTTTATTTTGGACTTTGATATACAACGATCCGCCTCCTTTTAGGACTTGGATCTATTTATCCTCATACCTTGTTAGGGTCTTTTCGGATAGACTTCTCCATGACTTTTGGGGAGTTCTTGCTTTTCGTCGTGTGTCTCGATCCTTCATATTGATTTTTGATAAATGATTCTTCACATCACTTTTGGATCTTTAACAACAAAATGTAGCCCTCATGCCTTGTTAGGGCCTTTTCGGACTCGCCAATCTTCGCGCCCCGCTTCATAAGTGATGCCTTGGCTATGAACTCTCGTCATTACCGAGCAACTTTTAAACGATCTGGGGCTAGAAGCTAAGTAACCTTTTAAATCGTACAACCTTATTTATTAGCAGATTAATTTATTAACAGGCGGAGGGAGAATAAGCTCATAATTAACTCACATAAATTCACGAAAGAATACCAAACTTATAATTGGCTCTATCATCTCTCGTTCTCCACAGTTTAAAATCTCAAAGAATGAGACTCGTGGATGCTTAGCCAATTAAGTCAAAGTTTTGGGTTTTCGAGTCGCCTATAGGATCTTGCAAATTCTTAGACTTTTTCAAGTTTAGAAATCGCATTTTAAAGTTCCCTTGATAAACGACTCTCTAGGATCAATTATAGGAACTTGCGAAAAGTTCTTGTTCTTAACCCGTGAGAGTTAAGACTTTCGCGTTTTATAGCTCCCTATATAAAAGCCTAGCAAAACTTGACTTAAACACGTTAAGGATACTAGCTAGAGTAAACTTAGGCAAGTAAACTCGGGTTGAGTCAAAATGTTCACGACTAAGAAAAATCTAAAACCACTTTATTAAAAATTTATTCTAGTAACGGAAAGAAACTAAACATGATAAAGGAAAGTACAACTATACAACTAGGCCAAAATAGATTAGAAATTTTGAAAAATGTCGAAAAATCAAATTTTCCGGTTAAAATGAGGGCAAATTCATGGAAAAGACCACTTACTTCGATAGAAGTCCCCCCTACACTTGAGATAAACATTGTCCTCAATGTTTAAGCATGTGGGAGTAAACTCCCCTACACTTAGGACATTGTGCACTTTGTTTAAATCTTGCTAAGGAAAGGACAACTAAAGTGAATTCAATGTGAACATATAGAATATGAAATATTGAATCACAAGAGTTTAGGATAGAACCGGGAAGATGGAAAACACGGTATCACGGTTCGTCAAAAGTCATCAAGATGCTTTCTGAAGCTTTACTCCCTGCACAGCACAAGAAACAAGACAACAAACATATGCGGGGCTCCCCCTACACTTATTATGAAAGCAGTAAAGGATAGAACACGGGTTGCCTCCCGAGAAGCGCTTGTTTTTGTTCACCGAGTCATGAGCCTGACTCGACCCAATTTTAGTTCATGGGGAACGTGGTGAGGGATGGAATCATCTCTTGAGAGATGTCCTCACCAAAGTACAGCTTCAAACGCTGGCCATTCACCTTGAAATTGGGCCCATTCGGCTGAGAAAGCTCAATGGTCCCATACGGAAAGACTTTGGCGACGGTGAATGGACCAGACCAGCGGCTCTTCAACTTGCCAGAGAAGATCTTCAACCGAGAGTTAAAGAGCAGAACGTGATCTCCAACGTGGAACTCTCGGTTCTTGATTTTAGCATCGTGGATCATCTTCGTCTTCTCCTTGTAGATCAGCGAGTTCTCATAAGCTTCATTCCTTAGTTCATTTAGCTCGTTGAGTTGAACCTTGCGATGATCACCGGCTTTGATGATGTCGAAGTTCGCCCACTTCAAGGCCCAATGCGCCTTATGTTCCAGCTCGATGGGTAGGTGGCAGGCTTTCCCGTACACAAGACGATAAGGTGTACAACCGATAGGGGTCTTGTAAGCAGTACGGAAAGCCCACAGAGCATCATCTAACTTATCGGCCCACGCGGCGCGATGCTCTCCCACAGTACGCTCCAGAATTCTCTTCAAGCCACGATTGGAAATTTCGGCTTGCCCATTGGTTTGGGAATGATAGGCGGTGGAAAGACGGTGATTGATACCATACTTTGCCATGACTCGTGCAAATTGATTGTTGCAAAAATGAGTCCCGCGGTCACTGATGATAGCACGAGGAACGCCAAATCGAGCGAAAAGCTGCTTCAAAAAGTTCACAACCACCCTCGCATCATTCGTGGGAAGAGCCTTAGCTTCAACCCATTTAGAGACGTAGTCGACGGCGACGAGGATGTACTTGTTCCCTTTAGACGATGGAAATGGCCCCATAAAGTCGATGCCCCATACATCAAAGATTTCACATTCCTGTATGAAATTTTGAGGCATCTCATCCTTATGTGTGATCTTGCCTTGACGTTGGCAAGCATCACAATGCTTAACCATTTCGTGAGCGTCACGATAAATGGTGGGCCAGTAGAATCCGGAATCGAACACTTTCTTAGCGGTGTAGTTGGGACCAAATTGACCACCGGTGGGTCCTTTGTGGCAAGCTTGGAGGATGTCAAAAGCTGCTGGTCCGTCAACACATCGACGAATAATCAGATCAGCACACTGTTTGAATAGATAAGGGTCATCCCAAAAGTAAGTCTTAACATCGTTCAAGAACTTCTTCTTTTGTTGGGATGTTAACCCTTGGATGAGAATACCACCCGCTAAGTAGTTTGCAATGTCCGCAAACCACGGGGTGCCATCAAGATTGAGATTTATGGACATTAGAGTCTCCAGGGGGAAAGAGTCATTGATCTCTTTGTTCGGATGATCCCCCTGATATGGATCCTCAAGTCGACTCAGATGATCCGCGGCCAGGTTTTCGGCTCCCTTCTTGTCACGAATTTCAATGTTGAATTCTTGAAGGAGCAAAACCCAGCGAAGAAGTCTTGGCTTAGAATCGTTCTTTGTCATCAAGTACTTCAACGCGGAATGGTCCGTGTATACGATGGTGGTGGATAAAACAAGATAGGGGCGAAATTTCTCAAAAGCATAGACAACAGCTAAAAGCTCTTTTTCGGTTGTCGTATAATGCAATTGAGCCCCCGTCATTGTTTTGCTAGCGTAGTGGATTGGTTGGAAGTGTTTATTCACTCTTTGGCCCAAAACCGCACCAATAGCAAAGTCGCTAGCATCGCACATCAATTCAAAAGGCAGCTCCCAATTGGGGGTAACCAAGACCGGTGCCTTAGTTAGCTTATCCTTGAGAAGATTGAAGGCTTCGAGACACTCTTTAGAAAAGATAAAAGGAGTATCTTTTTCCAAGAGGTGGGTCATCGGGCGAGCGATTTTAGAGAAATCCTGAATGAATCTACGATAGAAGCCCGCATGACCCAGAAAGCTTCTCACACCCTTCACAGTTGAAGGTGGAGGTAATTTGGCTATGACATCAACTTTAGCACGGTCGACTTCAAGACCGGCTTTAGAAATTTTGTGTCCTAGCACAATGCCTTCTTTTACCATAAAATGGCATTTTTCCCAATTCAGAACAAGGCGAGTGTCTTCGCACCGCTTAAGCATACGTTCCAAATTGGCAAGGCAAGCAGAGAAGGAATCCCCGAAGACCGAGAAATCATCCATGAAGACTTCCATGGTTTGCTCAACCATGTCATGGAATATAGCCAACATGCACCTTTGGAAAGTCCCGGGGGCATTGCATAAGCCAAAAGGCATTCGTTTATAAGCAAATGTGCCGTAGGGACAAGTGAATGTTGTCTTCTCTTGATCTTGGGGATCGATGGGTATTTGAAAATAACCCGAGAAACCATCCAAAAAGCAGTAATATTCATTACCAGCTAAGCGTTCAAGCATTTGGTCCATAAAAGGTAGAGGGAAATGATCCTTTCTCGTGGCATCATTGAGTTTGCGGTAGTCTATACAAACTCTCCACCCAGTAACGAGACGGGTAGGAATTAACTCGTTGTTTGCATTGGGCACAACGGTGATTCCGCCTTTCTTAGGCACACAATGGACTGGACTAACCCACGGTGAATCCGAAATAGGGTAAATCATACCCGCATCAAGAAGTTTGATAACCTCTTTTTTGATGACTTCATGGATTTTAGGATTCACCCTTCGTTGACTTTGAATTGTGGGCTTAAAGTCGTCCTCCATGAGAATTTTATGTGTGCAAAAGTGGGGATCAATTCCACGGATGTCGGAGATTTTCCAAGCGATAGCTCGTTTATGCTTCTTCAACACAGCGACAAGTCGTTCTTTTTCGTCGTCCTTCAGATCCTTTGCGATGATGACCGGTAGCTTCTCGTCGTCTTCCAGAAAAACGTACTCAAGATGAGGCGGTAAGTCCTTAAGCTCAAGAGTAGGAGGATCCTCAATAGATGGTGAAACTAACGATGGATCATCATTAGTCACCTCTTTAGGAGCAGGAGGAGACAACGGGTCCTCATTGAGAAGTCTCTCAATAGTACGAATATCTTCATCCCAATTGGTGGAGAAATCATCATACTTAATATCGAGAGGACCCAAGCTAGCTTCGAAGTCATCCAAATCACTTTCTCCAAAAGGAGTCAATGCTGGAGCAATTGAGGCAACGGTCTCAACATTGGGTAGAGAAGATAGAGTACTTTTGCAAGCATCATGAAAATGTTCTTCACAAGCCTCATCGAGAACATCAATAGCATTAACGCTCTCATACGAATAAGGTTGCTTAGAAATCTTACCCATGTTGAAGACAATTTGATCGTCACCAACTCTCATGATTATTTCGCCTGCGGCTACATCAATAAGAGTGCGACCGGTCCTCAGAAATGGACGTCCAACGATTAATGGAACACGGGGATCCATTTCGTAATCAACGACGACAAAATCCGCCGGGAAGGTGAATTTATCGACGCCAACAAAGACATCTTCGGCTATCCCCACTGGATAAGCAACCGTACGGTTGGCTAATTCCAAAGTCATTCGTGTGGGGACTAGCTCGGGGAGAGATAATTGCTTCCAAACACTTAAAGGCATTAAGTTTATACTAGCACCTAGATCGGCTAGGGCCATGCAATTCTCTACTCCCGGGAAGTTGCAAGGAATCAAGAAGCGACCCGGATCACCTAGTTTGGTGGGCAATTGCCTTAAGAGCACTGCGGAGCAATTCTCATTAAGTTGGGTCTGAGCAATGTCAAGAAGCTTTTCTTTATCACTTAAAAGATCTTTAAACATCTTAGCGTATTTGGGCATGTGAGCGAGAGCCTCGGCAAAGGAGATGTTAAAATTCAATTGTTTAAACATTTTTAGAAAGTTTGAAACCTGAATATCATCCTTGCTCTTTTGCTTCTCTTTCCTCAACCTTGAGGGATAAGGTATATTGGATGAAGAAGAAGGCTTTAGAGGAATAGGATCACTCACAACCACGGATGGTGGGGACATGGGGATAGAGGGTGAAGGAGGTGGGGAAAGTTGCTCTTTTTCCTTGTTCACAATCACCGGTGGAGGTGTAGGAAGCTCGGGTTCCATATAACCTTTTCCACTACGAGTGGTGATTGCTTTCATCTCCCCCCTTGGATTCGCAACGGTATTACTCGGAAGAGTACCCGAGGAAGAGGGTTGATTACTTTGGATGAGCGAACCAATCATATCACGAAGGTGAAGAGCTTGATTGTTGAAAGAGTTTTGCATGTTGGCATTAATATCATTGCTGTGTTTGGCCATGTCGTTCCTTAGCTCGGCTCGAATATCGCTCCCTTGTTTCACCATGTCATTCTTCAAGTTAACAAATTGACTCTGAAGATTCGTCACCATCTCACGATTAGTCTTCATGAACGTCTCGACGTCTTGGTTTACGGCCATCGGTTGATTGAGAGGTGGAGCTTGGTAAGCTTGAGAATTTCCTTGAGTTGGGTATGGGTTTCTTTGGGATTGATACGGATTGTTTGCACGAGGTTGGGATTGGTTGTTGCGGTTGTAGCTTTGTTGTTGGTTCTGGTTTGCAGGAGGGAAACCGGGGGGAGCAAGATAATTGTTGGATCGATAACTTAGCAAGTTACGGTCTCCTTGAGGGCGAGCTTGATAGCCTCCCGTGGGATAAGTACCGTATGCTGCGTTAACGTCTTCAGAATAATTGCCATGAGTAGAAGGACACTCATTGTAGGAATGAGGACCACCACATGTGTCACAAGAGATAACAACGGCTTTAGCTTGTTGAGTTTGGTTAGAAGTCAAAATTTGGAGACTTTTGTTAATATCAAGAATAGCACGTTCCAAAATAGACGGGTTGGTGGTGGAAGAAGTAGATGAAACATTGACTCTCTGATTAGATCTTGAGGATGCGGATGAATCCCAATTCTTGTGGTGAGTAGTCATGTTTTCAATCAACTCTCGACACTCCTCCGGTCTCCTTTTCATAAAAGTACCACCGGCGGCGGCATTGATCGTGTCACGATCACGAAAGGTGAGACCATTGTAGAAGGTGTCAATGAGAGTGACGGGGAGCATATTGTGATTAGGACAGCGGTCGATCAAATCATTGTAACGTTCCCAAGCATCGAAAAGCGATTCATCATTCTCTTGCATAAATCCACTGATTTGGTTACGAAGGCTGGTGACCATGGATGGGGGAAAGTAGCGCGATAAAAAGCGTTGAGTCATGTCGTTCCACGTATGAATAGAATTCTTAGGAAGACGGTCAAACCATTTTTCGGCATGGTGAGAAAGCGAGTGTGGAAAAAGTTGAAGGCGAAGGTCATCCATAGAAACACCGGGGCACTTCATGCTTTGGGTAATAGTAATGAATTTGTCGAGGTGTTTGTTGGCATCATCATCCGGAATTCCACGAAACGGGTTCGTTTGAACTTGTTGTATCATATGATGCTTCAACGAAAACTCCTGAGCCGTGACGTGCATTGGCGCAATCGGGCCTCCGCGTCCATTCATGGTGGGTTGGCACAATTCCTCCATGGTTCGTAAATCAGGTAGAAGGACATTGTTGTTGTTGTTATTGTTGTGGTTGTTATTCAAATTATTTTGAGGTGGGTGATTATTGTTGTTGTTGTTAACACCAGCCATATCTAAATCTTCAAGATTCTCGGGCTCAGAATAGTTTGTAGATCTAGTACGCATGCACCTGCAGAAGAAAAATATACACAAGGAATATCTATATAATCTTTTTGGTTTTTATAGGTTTTTTAATGTTTTTGTATTTTTGAAGAGTTTTATATTTTTTTAGGATTTTTGGAAATTTTTATAGCAATGAAAATAACGTTCAAAGAACGGATCCCAAAATTCAATGCGTCTCTCACTAAAAACCGTTTATCTTAACGAAAAGAGCCGGCAGCGGCGCCATTTAATATATCGCTTTTGGCTAGGTATGAAAATATTATCGTCCGAATCTTTTCGAATTGAAAACCGGTCTTAAGTGCGACTCAATCGTCTTTTGGTGGATCAAAGCTTTGGTTGATTTGTTTTAAACTAATTGCAAGTAATTAAAGTGTCGTTTAGTAAATGGAAGTTAAAAGATTAATATTGAAATGACAAGTAAAATAATGCATATAAACTTAAAGGTGACAACGGAGAAATTCTAACTCACTAAATAAACCTAACACTTGGAAAATTTTCAGAAAAATAAAGGTACTATAAGAAAGTTACATCGAAAGAAACCAAAACAACCCAAAAAGGTCCCCGATCGGAATGTTTTCCGATCGGATGGTCGGAATGTGGACAGAGCAACTCAATCGGAAAGTGGGAATAGGACAATGATCGGAATATGTAAAGGATGCAATCGGAATACTTGTCGAAGGAGATGGATCGGAATGTGGGATAATGGCTTCAATCGGAATATGCAAGTTTGATCCAATCGGAATACGACGAAACAACCTCAATCGGAAAGTGACTCAAAGTCCCGATCGGAATATGGGCTAGGCCTGATCGGAAAGGAGCAAAGTAATACGGTCGGAATCCTTGGAGAACACTCCAATCGGAAAGCGGGGCAATAGCCAATCGGAAAAGGGCTTAAAGTCCTTTCCGAAATTCAAGGAATCGGTTAGATGGTACCCCCGTCGGAAAGCCAATCGGAAAGGGGCTTAAACCACCACCTAAAATTGTGGAAATCGGTTTAGTAAGTAAATAAGCTTTATTAGAGAGCTTATCAAAACACTAACCCGAATCAATGCTTAAACCGGATCAAATAAGCACTAGAATCAACTTATCAACCCGAAATCAAACAACTTTTTAGATCAAACCATAAAAACATAAACTTTTTAATAAACTTTTTAATGATAAAGATAAGCTAATCATAAAAGTAAGCCAATAAGCACAAAAGTCTTAAAGCTTAATCAAATGAAAACTTATAAAATGATTAAAAGATTAACTTTCTAGCATGAAATCAATTAGAACAACACGGATCACATGATAATCACACCAAAATCAATCTTAAATCAAGAAAAGTAGAATGAGATTAAGAGTTAAAAGCTTAAAAATGAACTTGATTAATAAAAATAAGCATACAAAAGAGTTAATCTTAAAAGATTAAAAGTAAAAGATGAACTAGTGAGAGAAAGTTTAAGACTTTCTCTCTCTAAAAACTAAAAAAGTGAAAAATTAACTAAAAACTCTAACTCCCCTCCTAATGACTATTAGGAGGGTATTTATAGGGAAGGTGGAAGGAGTGCATGTGTTGCATCTTCTTTCTTGCTTTCTTCACGTTTCCTCGACTCGACTTTAATTCTTCGTCTTTGTCGTCTCGGGATTTGAACTTGTCTTTTAATTTTCTTCTTCTATTAGACTTAAGTTCTTCGACTTCGTCAAACTTCCGTCTTTTAACTTTTTCTTCGATAAATCTTCAGAATAGGTCTTGGACTTCCGTTCTTTTTGCCCTCTTGATCTTTTGACTTCGTCTTTTTCCCGTTTTCTTCAGTAAAAGCCCGTGAAAGCCCGTGTTTTCTTCCTTTTTCATATTTAGGTCCTAAAACACAATAAAAACACAAACCACGCATAATTCCGACTTTTACGACATAAATCACACGTTTTGGTCTTGTTATTATTGGAAATAAGTGGTAAAAGGATAAGTGTTTTCACACTTATTAATTATACTAAGTTTATTTAACCCTAAAACTTGTACGAATGAAACAACAAAACATATTTTATAAGTAATCACTCTTCATGAACAATTTGATACAAAGATCGTCTCTATTTTTAAAAACCGTTTCCATTTTTAAAAAGCGTTTGTTTTAAAAACGAGAGAAAAGATCGATCCAAGCTTTAAAGCACAATATACTTCAAAGATCTTGAATAACCATGCTCTGATACCAATTGTGAAAACTAGAAGGGGGGGTTGAATAGTTTCTAGTTACTTTTCAAAACATTTCGCATAAACTCACTGTGTGCGGTTCTTTAAACATACCTGCGGTTCCTTATCACTAACGAACCGCGTGTCCCTTTAAGGAAGCGCCGACAATGGACGATGCCATTTGTTACATGTTAAACTTTAACAATCTTTTGTATCAAATTCTTGATCAAGCTTGACTAGATATAAGATGTGTTTGATTGAAAGATAAATACTACAAGTAAGTAAACACACAAACACATCAAATCAAGAGTACATCAAGCAATAGTCTAAACACTAAGCATACACGTACTAAGAATAAGCTTTTCCGCAACTAGGATGTTTAGACTAAGTGATGTACACTTGATCATAATCTAAACATGAAGCACACACGTACTAAGCCTTAGCTTTTCCGACACTTAGATGTTTAGATTATGAGATGCACACAACACTCAACAACAAGTATGCAACTATAAATACATCTAAAAAGGAAAAGACCTAAATGTAAATGAAAGTACCGAAACAATGATTAATAGTGGTTCGGTCATGAAGCTCCTCTTCGCCCTACTCCACCCCTCGAGTACACCTTACTCGAGAGTTACTTCACTAGTCAACAAACTCCTTAAGGTGGAGAAACCATACACAACATCGCTTATCCAATTTCCGACTCTAAGCTCAAAGTCGAGTCCTAATCTTAGATAGGACTGTAACACCCCCAATTTCGGTCATAACAGCGGAAGGGCCATTGGGTGTTACTATCATGGTTCAATCTCATAATTATAGAAAACAGCTCAAAAAGAGTCGTTTTAATAAACATCCATTCATTTTCATTCAATCAAAGTACAAATTCATACTCGGTCCCAGATAATTTCAAGTTTACAAAACTTAGTAAATGGTAAAAATGATTTGAATGGATATATTTATAAAAGCGGGCCAAAACATTTGAAATAAGCAAGCTTCACGAAACCGCCTTCCTCGAGTGCCTTCCCAATGGACCTGAGATAAAACATGCTAAAAAGTTAGCAAAATTCGCCGAGTGAATCTATAGAGTTTTAATTTAAATAATAAGAACACAAGTATTCAAAAATAACCTTCCATGGTTAATAATTCATCAAAGACAATTATGTTGTACGGACATAATTATCGTGTCATTACATAAGTCTCGTGACATTGAACGTTAACATATATTATTTCAGCCCAACACACCTATCCAAGTGTGTATATTTCTCTTATACAATGCATCCGATGTTTCATTACTAGTGCATCACAAAACCACGCGAGAGCTAGTCGCGACCGGACTGGGTGTCACCCCGATAGATCTATCCATAGCATTAGCGTTACTTCGATTAACAATTCATGATTCATGGGTCTTTTAAGGCTAAACAAACATATGTAATAACTTTCATCTAAACATACAATTAACTTCCTTGTTTTCAATTTTAAAACAATCATGAGCTTATCACAACTTATAGTTGTACATTTCAATTAATACTTTTCAAGTAAATAGGGTTCCCACAACTTCTCGTTGCACCCATTAATGGGATTTCCACAACTTCTCATTGTATCCATTATTTTTAATAAAACAAGCATGTTATCCCCCTCGCGGGTTTTAGAAAACATGTAAACATGTTAAAAGCGAGGCTATAGACTCACCTTAGCCAATAGTGGTAATGAGACGATCGCCGACGATTAGTGATGCCCGTTAAAACACGAAAACCGCAACCTACCAAATAAGGTGCGTTCGTTAATAATCGACTTAAGTATAAATCATACTTAAATAATATAAAAATCATAATTACAAAACCAAGACAATCCCGAAAAATTTAATAATACAAGTGTTATTACTATACCCTTTTATTCAACACTATTCTTTTAAACACTTGCACTCTCGATATTGACCCGTCTTAAGACGCCAAGTCAACGCAAGTCAAATTATCATTTTACTTCCCTCGGACCAGTAACTAAGTCATTTATATAATGACTTAACACTTGAGTAAATCACCATGTCCGATGGCGAATACTCAACTCACGCCACATAATTATTGAACTACGTGTTCAAAATACTAATCAGCATGTACACTCCAAATATACACACCAATCTACCCTATCTACACTTGTCCGATTTCGACGAAAATTGGTCACAAACTTACACATAATATGAATAAGACTCAGTTTAAGTTTCATTCAAAAATATTACTTCTAAGACCTTCTGCCCGACACACCTTCGTGTTATAAAAACTGGACAGATTTACGTCTTCAACTCGTAAAACCATTTTGACATATCTAAACAACTCCATTTACAAAACCGACACTCGAGTTTTAAAATAGACTCATGACCTGAGGTTTAGCAACTCACATCAGTCCTTGAACATTTTCAAAACTCATTCTATAGTCCCCGAGATTCGATCCAAATATCGACAACAATTTTCGGATTGTGCCGATACTCGTCTCCCGGTACACGAATACTAAAATTGTTGTAAATTCACACTCGTTTGGAGTTGAAAGTCCTACTTTATATCAAATCGAAGCTAACGAAATTCTCTACGACCCTATCTAATTAGTTTAGCAAGATTAATACAGTATGTAATCCAAAATTACCCTTTTACCTACTGGTCTAAAATGACTAGTTAAAAATCATACTAAATCAACAATTTGACCCATTTTAACAAATTTTATACTTCTAATATCACCCTAATATCATTATAATCCATTGATCAAACTCCTAACACACTTGCATGATCACCTATTATAAATCACCATCAAAAATTCATACATGCAAGCACTCAAAATATAATTATAATAATATTAACAACACTACATAAACAATATATAGATCACACAAGCATGGATCATATGAAAAAAATTAAAAGTTGATGCATGCATGAAGTTTTTATACCATAATGATCCTCTTTCAAAACCATTAATGGGTCATTGATTAGTTTTTAATGAATCAAAGTAGAAAATTGATGGATCATGTGTTTTTGGTTGTTGTAGCTCACGGCAAAGAGGAAGAAAAGGGGTGGGTGGGTGATTTTTTATTAAAAATTGATTTGTATGTGTTTTGTTTAAGTGAAAAAATTATTTATAGTGGTGGTGGTGGGTAGATTTTGCCAATTTGTGATAGTTTTGGTCCAAAATGCATTTAAATAGTTGTAAGGGTAGAAAATGTAAATTGTAAATTTAAAACATTTACGGGACAGGGGTTTCGTAAAAATACTTTTTTAATGTTAAAACGCTTCATAAAAATAATAATAAAGTTTCGACACGATTTAAAACTTAATTAAATCGAAAATATAAAATATCGAGACAATCGATAACAAAACATAAATATTTGGGCATCCGTCGGTATCGCGATCATTAGTAGTTCTCATCATTCGTTAAAACGTAAAACACGAGAAATAAATATTAAATATAATAAAATCATTCATATGATAATTTGAGAATATAATATCGATACTTAATGTATTTCTTGTCGGTTTTCATCTAAACGACATTCTTACGTTAAGTTTCAAACTATAACCTTCTCGGTTAGCCGATAATTTAAAATTCTCATTAAAGTAAACATATAATATTAAATAGTCGAGATTAAAATAACGACCTGAAATTGACGGATTGTCACATTATCCCCACCAAATTGGGATCTTTGTCTCGAAGATCAACTTGTGTTCTTCCTCGATCGCTCGTTGAAATCAAAGAGTTATATGTATTTTGGTCCTCGTCTTGAGTTCCATCACACATGACAATAGGATTTCGAATTTGCTTCGGTTGCCTAACTTCTTTATTGATAATATCAACAAGTACTTTGATGAAATGCAACTTACCGCCGATTCATACTTCATCAAGAGAGATAATAAGATATTCGTCAGGAAGGAATTTCTTTAGGTTCGACATATGAAAAGTATTGTGAGTTCCTTGTAGTTCTCGAGGTAATTTAAGTTTTCATGCCACTGGACTTACACTCGATATCAGCTCGAATGGTCCAAACTAACAGGGACTTAACTTCCCACGTTTTCCAAAATACATAACACCTTTTCAAGGTGATAGCTTTGGCATAACTTTTCCACCTACCTCGATTTCCAAATTTTATCGCTTCACATCGTCATAACTTTTATGTCTACTACGAGCAGTTAACAAACGATTATTAATTCGCACGATCATTTATTTATCGAAATAAAATGAGCAGAGTCAATCAATCAACATTGACAGAAATCTAGTCATATTCAGACTGAGTTTTCGAGAGCTTAGCAATGAATTCATTGTAATTTGCTCCAACTTCACGAATGATAACGAATAACACAATCGTAATCACTTAAAAGGCTTATTTACCTCTTTCATTCCAGAATACATTGTAGGCTCTTACTATCGGTGGATACCGTACCTTAGTGCCATACAATTAATGTCTCAATAGACGAAGAGTAAAATCACCGCACCCAATTACAAGTCATGGGTTGTGTAGTTTCCTCATTCTTCCTAGGTTTTCTACAAGCATACACAAATCAAACAACTCTAAATCCTGTAGGAGAGGTATCACGATCAACAACAAAATCTTTACTTCCTTCAGGTAACGATAAGATCGGCGTGCTGCAGAATTTTCTTTTCATGGTCTAAAAAGCTTTCTATTCATCATCGTCCACACATACGGTTCATTCTTTTTAGTTAGCTTAGTTAATGGTTTTGATATCAAAGAGAATCCTTTAATAAACCTTCAGTAATAACCAGCCAAATCTAGAATTTGTCATACTTCAGTTGGAATTGTTGGAACATTCAAATTTTCGATGGCTTCGATTCTCGCAGAATCAACATGTATGCCACGTTTGTCAATCACATGACAGAGAAGTTGTACAGAACCAAGCCAAAATCATACTTTAAGAATTTTGGGTACATCTTTTCATTTTTTAACAAATTTCAAGATATACCCTAAGTGTTCGGCATGTTCTTCCTTGCTCTTCGATCAGATTAATATATCATCAAAGAAAACGATCACGAATTTATCAAGATACGGCTTACACATACAATTCATTAAGTCAATGAATACAACAGTTGTATTGGTCAAACCAGAAGGCATAACCCTAAACTCATAATGATCATCACAAGTTCTAAACGCCGTAATAGGAATATCTTCCTCGCGTATGTGATGTTGATGATAAGCAAAACAAAGATCAACCTTGGAGAAAACACCAGAATCTTGGAGAAAACAAGAGAATATGAAGTTGATCAAATAGATCATCAATTTCTTGGAAGCGGGTAACGATTCTTGATCGTTAGCCTATGCAGCCCTCGGTAATCGGTACACATACAAAACAAATCATCTTTCTTCTTAGCGAAAAGAATAGGAGTTCTACAAACTGACGAGCTCGGTCGAATGAAACCTCTATCAGATAGTTCTTAAATCTGCACATATAATTACTTCAACTCAGAGGGTGCTAATAAATATGGCTCATGTTCCACAGTTGCAGCACCATAAATCAGATCAATTAGGAATTCTATTTGCCTTGGAGGCGGAAAAACCTGGAAAATCTCCCAGAACACTTCGGGATAGTCACGAGTGACTACAATATTTCTACTCACTATCTTTACGATTCCTTCTACGATACCTAAGCCATGAATAATCCACAACCTTTTTCGATATACTTACAAGCTCTAATGCACGAAAATAATTTTCAATTTGGAATTATTTCCCCCTTCAGTGACCTCATCAGCCTTGCCTTGAATTATGTGTCCCATGAGCTAATCAGCCATGCAGACAACTTCACAAATAGTAAATGGCTTAGAAGAAGTCACATCACCGCATATATTCCTGGTCAGCCGTAAATATACTGCTTGACCTTGACGGTTCGGGTTCCATAATTCTAGGACATAAAGGAGTCAACTTGTGGAAACACTTGATATATCTACCAATGTTAGTTCCCTTCAGTTTCAGATTATACAACACTTGCTCCATACTTTGGAAATACTTCGAGGACAAGCTCCTCAGCTAACCGTTTCCTCACCTTATTCCATGGTGTCCTATACGTAACGATACCTATGGAAGCAAGTCTGCCATTCCACCAAACTAATGCACGACCTTGGAGAGTAGCGATTTCAAACTACACCTTATCCTCCCGATTAGGGTCACTGATTCGAAAGACTGACGCCAGCTTTTCAACAACTGACACAATCCTCCGTCATCTTTAGTCCCCTTAAGAGTCTACGGTTTGCACTTAATGAATAAAGTGTAGTTATAGCCTCTAACTTTGGGCACATTTGTTCCATCCGTACCACGAACATTATCGGCTCCAGCTTCAGCTCCACCGATTCCAGTTCCACCAGTTTTTAGCTTCAGCTCTAGTTCCAGATCCATCATTCATGTTGGCCATGAATTCAACTAAAGATACAACAACTTATTCACTAATAACTTGGCGCATTCGTGCTTCAGTTATAGCTTTCATTGACTGCATGAGTCTTGTGTAACGCAAATCAAATCATAATGAGTATTCATTCAGTGATTGCGTTATACCACAGGAATTTACAAGAGAAAAGCAAAGAAAGATAATAATAGAACGATGTAGAATTAGGAATCAAAAGATAGTCATTCCATTGATCACAAACTAGTACAAGTCGTATTGTCAACATTATGGATAATCATCGTCTAATGCCATACAACTTAAAAGACTAGTCCTACCAACTGTTGTCATAATTTAGTTAGGGATTTATGAAAATATACTACATTTGAATAACTAATCCACTAAGATTTACTAGGTAATCACATGGCTAAGAAAGCTCCTCGGTCCCACAAGAAGAAGATTTCTTCTATGTTTTTCAGAGACGCTTGATATCCTCCTCAATTGGCGGTTTTGGAACAATCTCAATACAACCATTTTACGATCAAAGAATTAGAGGAACAAAATCAAAGAATGAACCGAGCAAACGAATTATGAGTCAATAAGAGTTTAATCACGCAGATGCTATATGCTTAAGCCCACACGTTTATGAATCATTATTCCATGGATTGATCAAGTACTTCCAAATAAGATTCAGAAATCTATAGTTAAACAATTTATAATTTCCTTGTTCAAATAAATGGCCAATTTATTTCAACGATTATAAATCACTTTATTCAAGCATCGCCAGCTCAACGCAAAAGATCAAGATCGAAACAAATGAGAAACTAATTTTACAAAAAATGATTAGTGATATGATATGGAATCCTGGTTGGCATGTGATAGGTGTGTAAACACCCATCCTTTTACCACTTAATTCGGGCTAAAACGAGACCAAAACACGTATTTAATATCATTTGTTTGGAATTATGCGTGGTTTTTGTGTTTATTGTGTTTTCAGAGACAACCGGATGAATATTGAAGAAAACATGGGATTGCACGGGTTTTACTGAAGAAAAAGACTCAAGATGAAGTCTATTGTCCAAGAGATGCAAAAGATTTGAAGTCACTGGGCCTATTCGAAGATTTATCGAAGAAAAGGACCAAAGATGGAAGATTTATATAAGTCGAAGAAACTCAAGTCTATTAAACGAAGAAATTAAAAGACGAGTAAAATTTAATCGACAAAAAATCCCGAATCAGAATCGAAAACGGAAACTTTTCTGAAAAGACGAAAATGCAAGAAGAACGGGAGAAAGCCCACTCACCAACTAAAGGACAAGCCTATATAAAGAGTTCCCTCACACACATTTAGAAGCTAGCCTAGTTTTTTCTTCTTCCCCACTTTTTTCTCTGTTCCGTTTCATCACCATCACCATTAGGGTGATTGGTGATTTTCATTTTTAATTTTTTCTCATCTTGTAATTTTAATCTTTGTTTTATCTTGTCAAAACATCAATCATTCAATACTAAGTTCTTGTTTAATCTTTCAATTTTATCTTGTTCATCATCATCTTTACCTTCAAGTTTTTAAGTTTTTATTTTCTTGATTTGATCTTCAAAAGTTGTTGGGATTTGTGTTTTTATTGATGGGATTAGTAGTTTATGATTAGTAAATGCTTCGTGATTGATTTATTTTAGTTTTTGGTGAAAAACTTGGTGAATTTTGGATCAAAACCGTGTTCCTTGTTCTTCGAATGTCTGCTACTGTATCTAGGTTTCCAGAAGTTCCGAATCAAGCATAAGTTCCGAATCAACCAGTAAGTTCCGAGTCAAGCATAAGTTCCGAATCAAACGCCTTCATTCGGAAAGTTCCGAACCTAGCCTTCATTCGGAAGTCTCAAAACTTCCAAATCAACAACCTTCATTCAGAAGGTTCCGAATCAAGCAGTAAGTTCCGGATCAAGACAATTCTTCCGAATCAAACCTTCATTCGGAAGGTTCCGAACCAAGCAAGACTTCCGAACCAGTTGCTTTTCGAAAAGTTCCGGATGAATGAACAGTAACTTCCGCATCAGAAAGTTCCGAATGAGTTCTTAAGGTTCCGGATGAATGAAAGTTCCGAACCAAGGTTAAAGTTCCGAATCAAATTCTCTTTTAAAGTTTCTGTTTTACTGTTTCTTTACTTTAATTTGAACTTTAATTTTAAATTTTAATTTTAATTTTAAATATGATTTTAATTTCAATCCAAGTCTTTCTTAATCATAATTTAAGTAACTGTCTTTAATTTAAATTTTCATTTCCACTTTTAATTAGATTAGAAAACCAAACCCTTTTAGTTAGTAACCAAGAACAATTATTCCACTTAAGACCAAGATCAATTCGATAGGATATCGAGAGTAAAATCAGAACCCATTGCAAATCAGAATATCAAATGGCACCGCTGCCGGCTCTTCTCGTTAAGATCAAAAGTTTTTTGTGAGAACTTGGATTTTGGGATCCGTTCCCCGTGAACGTTACTTTTTCATAAAAATTTTCAAAAACAACTAAAAAATATAAAATTTTCAAAAATACAAAAAAATTAAAAAAACAATAAAAACCAAAAATATTTTTGCTTTGTTTTTCTTTGTTCGTTCTTTTGCAGGTGTATGCGCACTCGATCCACGTCTTATCAAGAGCCCGAGCCTCTCGATAACTTAGACATGGCTGGTGTACAAAACAACAATAACATACCACCTCCGAACAACAATAATAACAACAACAACCCGCCTTTCAACAACATGAACAATAACAACAACAATGAGCACCTTCCGGATAATCGCCCAATGATTGAATTGCTGCAAGCTCATGTCAATGGCAACACGGATCCAATTGTTATACCACCAATTGCCGCCAATAATTTCGAGCTAAAGTCAGGCTTTATCCAGATGGTCTCAGCTCAACCATTCTTGGGACGAACCATTGATGACCCACATGACCATATCAAGAGATTTCTACAACTCACCAACACGGTCAAGTTCAATGGAGTTCCACAAGAAGTTATAAGGTTACAACTTTTTCCCTTTTCTTTAGAGGGACAAGCCCGGCATTGGCTTGCTAAGGAACCGCCACAGAGTATTCTCTCGTGGACGGATTTGGAAACAAAGTTTATCAACTACTTTTTTCCACCCTCTCGTACTACCGCTTTGCGGAATGAGATTATAAATTTTGAACAAAAGTACGATGAGTCGTTCAGTGAATCTTGGGATCGTTTCAAAGATCTTTTAAGAAAATGCCCACAACATGGTTTTACCAAAGTACATCAAATTAATACTTTTTACAATGGTTTAAGCATGAGTGACCAAGATTCACTGAACAGTGCCTCAGGGGGTAATTTATTGGCTAAGACTTCCAATGCTGCTTGGGACATCATTGAGAATAAATCTCGTGTGCAAACCAAGAGTGTTCGGACCAATGTTGCTAGTGCTAGCACTAATGACAGTGACAAGCGATTAGACAAAATCACTACGCTTCTTGAATCACTTGTCACCCACACCGTCAGCAACAACAACAGCAACAACGCCAAAAACGCTCAAGTGAACGCTGTCAGCCAACCTTGTGAGATATGCGGTGGTCCCCACTCTTACACAACTTGTACCGCCACCCAAGATTACCCTGCTGAGAATGTGAATGCGGCATATGGCACCTACCAACAACCTGCTTATCAAGCTAGACCTCAAGGTGACCGTAACTTGCTTCACTATCGATCAAACAACTATCTTTCACCACCTGGTTTCCCTCCTACCAACCCAAACCAACAACAAAACCTTAACCGCCCTACTCAACAACAACAACAACCTCGACAACCATACATCCCACCTCACAAGCAACAACAACCACCTCAACGTAACAATCAAGTCTACCAACAACCTGCTTAACAACCACCTACATACAATGCTCCTCCTACCCAAACCAACACTGCATTACACCAAGAGGTTGCAACCTATATGAGGACCAATGATGTGATAGTGGGAAATCTCCAAGAGGAAGTACGTAATTTGAAAGCAGACTTGGTCAAGCAAAGAAATGATTTGAGAGCTGACATGCGAAATACGTTGGATAGCCAAACAAATGACCTGAGGAACATGATGGCTAGTTTCTTCCAAGGTAATCAACCCTCTTCTTCGGGTACTCTTCCGAGTAACACCGTTGCGAACCCAATAGGGGAGATGAAAGCAATCACTACTCGAAGTGGTAAAGGTACCAAGGAACCCGAGCTTCCTATACCTCCACCGGTGGTTGTGACTAAGGAGAACGAGTCGCCTGCTCCTATTCCTCCTCCTTCCCCTTCCCCAATTTCTCCACCTCTTCTTTCTACCCCTCCTCCACCCGTGCTTGTGAGTGATCCTATTCCCCTAAAGCCTTCCTCTTCTTCCAATATACCTTATCCTTCAAGGTTGAGGAAAGAGAAGCAAAAGAGCAAGGATGATATTCAGGTTTCGAATTTCCTTAAAATGTTCAAACAACTGAATTTCAATATCTCCTTCGCTGAGGCTCTCGCTCACATGCCCAAATACGCCAAAATGTTTAAAGACCTTCTGAGCGACAAGGAAAAGCTCCTCGATCTCGCCAACACCCAACTTAATGAGAACTGCTCTGCAGTGCTCTTAAGGAAATTGCCAATCAAGCTTGGTGATCCGGGTCGTTTTCTTATCCCTTGCAATTTCTCGGGAGTAGAGAATTGCATGGCCCTAGTCGATCTAGGTGCCAGTATTAATCTCATGCCTCTAAGTGTTTGGAAGCAATTATCTCTCCCAGAGCTAGTCCCCACCAAAATGACTTTGGAATTAGCTAACCGTACGGTTGCTTATCCAGTGGGGATAGCCGAAGACGTCATTGTAGGAGTCGACAAATTCACCTTCCCTGCTGATTTTGTTGTCGTCGACTACGAGATGGACCCCCGTGTGCCACTCATTATTGGTCGTCCATTCTTGAGGACCGGTCGCACTCTCATTGATGTTGAAGCCGGTGAGCTTATCATGAGAGTGGGTGACAGATAAAGTAGTCTTCAACATGGGAAAGCTTTCTAAACAGCCTTATTCTTACGAGAGTGTTAATTGTATTGACGTTCTTGATGAGGCTTGTGAAGAACACTTCAAGGATGCTTGTAAAAACATTCCTACCTCTCTTCCCAATGTTGAGACCGTTTCCTCTATCGACTCATCACTATCTCTATTTGGAGAAAGTGATTTCCTTTGGAAAGATTTGGAAGCCACCTTGGGAGATGTGAAGCAAGACAATGACGATTCTACTGCCACTTGGGATGAAGACCTCAGTTTCATTGCAAACCTCCTCAGAGAAGACAATCCTTCCCCTCCATCTCCTACTGTTATTGCTATCGAGACTCCGACTTCGAATACGCCTCCCATCGACAATCCTCCGGATTTGGAACTTAAGGAGTTGCCACCCCATCTTGAGTATGTATTCCTCGAAGAAGAGAAGAAGTCGCCAGTCATCATTGCTAAGGATTTGAAGGATGAAGAGAAAGCCCGACTTGTCGCCGTGTTGAAAGATCATAAAAAGGCTATCGCTTGGAAGATTTCCGATATTCGTGGAATTGATCCTCACTTCTGCACACACAAAATTCTCATGGAGGACGACTTCAAGCCTACTATTCAAAGCCAACGAAGGGTGAATCCAAAAATCCATGAAGTCATCAAAACAGAGGTTATCAAACTTCTTGATGCGGGTATGATTTACCCTATTTCGGATTCACCGTGGGTTAGTCCAATCCATTGTGTGCCCAAGAAGGGCGGAATAACCGTTGTTCCCAATGAACACAACGAGTTGATTCCCACTCGTCTCGTTACTGGGTGGAGAGTTTGTATAGACTACCGCAAACTCAATGATGCCACGAGAAAGGATCATTTCCCTCTACCTTTCATGGACCAAATGCTTGAACGATTAGCCGGTAATGAATATTACTGCTTTCTTGATGGTTTCTCGGGTTATTTCCAAATACCCATCGATCCCCAAGATCAAGAGAAGACTACATTCACTTGCCCCTATGGCACTTTCGCTTACAAAAGAATGCCTTTTGGCTTATGTAATGCGCCCGGGACTTTCCAAAGGTGCATGTTAGCTATCTTCCATGACATGGTTGAACAAACCATGGAAGTCTTCATGGATGATTTCTCGGTCTTCGGGGATTCCTTCTCTGCTTGCCTTGCCAATTTAGAACGTATGCTAAAACGGTGCGAAGACACTCGCCTTGTTCTAAATTGGGAAAAATGCCATTTTATGGTAAAAGAAGGCGTCGTGCTTGGACATAAGATCTCGAAAGCCGGTCTTGAAGTTGACCGTGCTAAAGTCGATGTTATCGCAAAGTTTCCTCCACCTTCAACTGTGAAGGGTGTGAGAAGTTTCTTGGGTCATGCGGGCTTCTACCGTCGATTTATCAAAGATTTTTCTCAAATCGCTCGCCCGATGACCCACCTCTTGGAAAAAGATACTCCTTTTATCTTTTCCAAAGAGTGTCTTGAAGCCTTCAACTCGCTTAAGGATAAGCTAACTAAGGCACCCGTCTTGGTTACCCCTAATTAGGAGCTGCCCTTTGAGTTGATGTGCGATGCTAGTGATTTTGCTATTGGAGCGGTTCTTGGACAAAGGGTGAACAAACACTTCCAACCGATCCATTACGCTAGCAAGACAATGACTGGGGCACAATTGCATTATACAACAACCGAGAAAGAGCTTTTAGCTGTTGTCTATGCTTTTGAAAAATTCCGCCCCTATCTTGTCCTTTCTACCACCATTGTGTACACCGATCATTCCGCGCTGAAGTACTTGTTGACAAAGCAAGATTCCAAACCAAGACTTCTTCGCTGGGTTTTGCTGCTCCAGGAATTTAAAATCGAAATCCGCGATAAAAAAGGAGCAGAAAACTTAGCCGCGGACCATCTTAGCAGACTTGAGGATCCATACCAAGGGGATCATCCGACCAAAGAAATCAATGATTCTTTTCCCTTGGAGACCTTAATGTCTATAAACTCGAAGCCGAATGAAACCCCGTGGTTTGCGGACTTTGCAAACTACTTGGCGGGTGGAATTCTCAAGGAAGGGTTGACGTCCCAGCAAAAGAAGAAGTTTTTGACCGACATCAAGACTTATTTTTGGGACGACCCTTACCTATTCAAACAATGTGCTGACCTGATTATTCGCCGATGTGTTGATGGACCGGCAGCGTCTGAAATCCTTAATGCTTGCCACAAAGGACCCACCGGTGGTCACTTTGGTCCCAACTACACCGCTAAAAAAGTGTTTGATTCCGGATTTTATTGGCCCTCCATATACCGTGACGCTCATGATATGGTCAAACGATGTGATGTTTGCCAAAAGCAAGGCAAAATCACACATAAAGACGAGATGCCTCAGAATTTTATTCAAGAGTGTGAAATTTTTGATGTTTGGGGTATCGACTTTATGGGGCCATTCCCTTCTTCTAAAGGAAACAAATACATCCTTGTAGCCGTTGACTACGTTTCAAAGTGGGTTGAAGCCAAAGCTTTGCCTACTAATGACGCAAGGGTGGTTTGTAACTTTTTGAAGGCTCTATTCGCTAGATTCGGTGTGCCTCGCGCCATTATTAGTGATCGTGGGACTCATTTCTGCAATGACCAATTTGCTCGAGTCATGGCTAAGTACGGTGTAAATCATCGCCTTTCCACAGCCTACCACCCACAAACTAATGGCCAGGCTGAAATATCCAACCGTGGGCTGAAGCGAATTCTTGAAAGGACTGTGGGAGAGCATCGTGCCTCTTGGGCTGATAAACTTGATGATGCTTTGTGGGCTTTCCGTACTGCTTACAAGACCCCAATCGGCTGTACGCCTTATCGTCTTGTGTACGGGAAAGCGTGCCACCTCCCCATTGAGTTGGAGCACAAGGCTTATTGGGCCTTGAAGTGGGCTAATTTTGATATAAACAAAGCCGGTGACCTACGCAAGATCCAACTCAATGAGCTGAATGAACTCCGTAATGAGGCTTATGAAAATTCTTTGATCTATAAGGAAAGAACTAAGCTCATTCACGACTCCAAGATCAAAAACCGAGAGTTCCATGTTGGAGACAAAGTCTTACTTTTTAACTCTCGGTTGAAAATCTTCTTGGGAAAGCTCAAATCTCGTTGGTCCGGCCCATTCACCATTGCCCAAATTTTTCCATATGGTACTCTCGAGCTCGCTCAACCTGATGGACCAAATTTTAAGGTGAATGGCCAACGATTGAAGTTGTACTTTGGTGAGGACACCTCTAAGGAGGTGATTCCATCCCTCACCACGTTCCCCATGAACTAATTTTGGGTCGAGTCAGGCTCGTGACTCGGTTATCAAAAACAAGCGCTCCTCGGGAGGCAGCCCGAGTATCTATCCTTTTATATTTTAATCCCCTAAGTGTAGGGGGGGACTTCTATACGTGTTTGTCTTTGTGTGGTGTGATTACAGGGATAAGTGCACTCTTGGAATTTCTGAACAACCGTGCTCCCGTGTTATCCGAAATCCGGTTCTATCTCTCAACTATCGTGATTCAATTTTCTTCATACTCACATTTGAAATTGATCACTTTAGTCGTCTCTTCCTTAACTTGAGTTAACCAACGTGCACAATGTCATAAGTGTAGGGGAAACTTTTCCCACATGCTTAAACATTGAGGACAATGTTTATCTTAAGTGTAGGGGGGACTTCTATCGAAGTTTTAAGTGGACTTTTCCATGAAAATGCCTTCAATTAACCGAAAAATCATATTTTTCAACATTTTTCAAATTTTTTATTAACTTTGGCCAATTAGTTGTAATTTTTAAATTTTTATCGTTGCTTTCATATGTATATATTCCACAATAAAATCAAAAATATTAATAAAGTGGTGTAGCTAGTTTAGAAGTCTTTGACATATTAGGCCCGTTGCGTTTATTTTGACTCAACCCGAATAGACTTATCCAAGTTTATTCTAGCTAGTATCCTTAACTATGTAGACCTTAATTGGTTTATTAGGCTAAGTATCCACGAATCTCATTACTTGAGATTTTAAATTGTGGAGGACGAGAAATGATAGAGTCAATTATAAGTCGGTATTCTTGCGCAAGCTCACTTGGTATAATTATTTGCCTATTCTCCCATCACTTGCTAATAATTTATCTGCAATAAGTAAGGTCGTACGATTTGAAAAGTTACTTAGCTTCTAGCCCAAGATCGTTTAAAAGTTGCTCGGTAATGATAAGAGTTCATAGCCAAGGCATAACTTATGAAGCGGGGCGCGAAGATTGGCGAGTCCGAAAAGGCCCTGACAAGGCATGAGGATTCAATTTTATTGCTGAAGATCCAAAGTGATGTGAAAAGCATTATTCCTAAAGTCAATATGAAGGATCAAGACTCACGACGAAAAGCAATCAACTCCCATAAAGATCATGGAGAAGTCTATCCGAAAAGACCCTAACAAGGTATGAGGATAAATAGATCCAAGTCCGAAAAGAAGGCGGATCGTTGTATCTCAAAATCCCAATTAGAGATTGAAGAAATAATCATGAAGTCGTGGTCAACAAAGTTGGAGTACCCCTCAAAAGTCTCCAAGTGAAGAAACTCTATTATGATGAGAAGACCATTGTCTCAAGAACGTCTCTCGAAGATATGAAGTATGAAGTACATGCCAAATATCGGCCCGAGAAAGGTCTCAAATCGTGAACCAAGTTATGCCAAGATATGAACTTTTTGATATCCCGAGAAGCAGTTTTAAGAGATTTTGTCCTTTAGCTAACTATTGATCAAATCGTCCTACTTTGCTTTCAGCCCTAATAAACTATCGAAATAAGTCCAAAAATGCATCTTCATGATCATTCTAAGACAAAAACAAAATATAAGAGATACACCTAGGAATAAGGGAGTTTAAGCATTTAATTAAGCCATGTGTGTAAGTGTTTGAATTGCTAACTTATAATAACAATGATCTCGTTTTTAAGCTTAGTTTGAGGAACGTGAAACTTGAGGGTGATAAATCTTCGCAGCACCAAAGCCCTAATGTAAGTCATTGATTTCTTTGCAAGTTATTTCCATGTAGCTATTTTCGAGTGAAAATGGTTTTCTATCCCTTTGGTAACTTTGAAGTTTTATTTCTTTAATTTTTGTTTAGTAGAATTTTAAATAAGGCCAAGGTTGATTAATTATGAGAAAAGTGTAAAATTGCTTTATCACTAAGCATTGCATGAGGGCATGGCAATGGTTAAGTGTAGGGGATTTGATAGGTGTGTAAACACCTATCCTTTTACCACTTAATTCAGGCTAAAACGAGACCAAAACACGTATTTAATATCATTTGTTTGGAATTATGCGTGGTTTTTGTGTTTATTGTGTTTTCAGAGACAACCGGATGAATATTGAAGAAAACATGGGATTGCACGGGTTTTACTGAAGAAAAAGACTCAAGATGAAGTCTATTGTCCAAGAGATGCAAAAGATTTGAAGTCACTGGGCCTATTCGAAGATTTATCGAAGAAAAGGACCAAAGATGGAAGATTTATATAAGTCGAAGAAACTCAAGTCTATTAAACGAAGAAATTAAAAGACGAGTTGAATTTAATCGACAACAAATCCCGAATCAGAACCGAAAACGGAAACTTTTCTGAAAAGACGAAAATGCAAGAAGAACGGGAGAAAGCCCACTCACCAACTAAAGGACAAGCCTATATAAAGAGTTCCCTCACACACATTTAGAAGCTAGCCTAGTTTTTTCTTCTTCCCCACTTTTTTCTCTGTTCCGTTTCATCACCATCACCATTAGGGTGATTGGTGATTTTCATCTTTAATTTTTTCTCATCTTGTAATTTTAATCTTTGTTTTATCTTGTCAAAACATCAATCATTCAATACTAAGTTCTTGTTTAATCTTTCAATTTTATCTTGTTCATCATCATCTTTACCTTCAAGTTTTTAAGTTTTTATTTTCTTGATTTGATCTTCAAAAGTTGTTGGGATTTGTGTTTTTATTGATGGGATTAGTAGTTTATGATTAGTAAATGCTTCGTGATTGATTTATTTTAGTTTTTGGTGAAAAACTTGGTGAATTTTGGATCAAAACCGTGTTCCTTGTTCTTCGCATGTCTGCTACTGTATCTGGGTTTCTAGAAGTTCCGAATCAAGCATAAGTTCCGAATCAACCAGTAAGTTCCGAGTCAAGCATAAGTTCCGAATCAAACGCCTTCATTCGGAAAGTTCCGAACCTAGCCTTCATTCGGAAGTCTCAAAACTTCCAAGAATCAACAACCTTCATTCGGAAGGTTCCGAATCAAGCAGTAAGTTCCGGATCAAGACAATTCTTCCGAATCAAACCTTCATTCGGAAGGTTCCGAACCAAGCAAGACTTCCGAACCAGTTGCTTTTCGAAAAGTTCCGGATGAATGAACAGTAACTTCCGCATCAGAAAGTTCCGAATGAGTTCTTAAGGTTCCGGATGAATGAAAGTTCCGAACCAAGGTTAAAGTTCCGAATCAAATTCTCTTTTAAAGTTTCTGTTTTACTGTTTCTTTACTTTAATTTGAACTTTAATTTTAAATTTTAATTTTAATTTTAAATATGATTTTAATTTCAATCCAAGTCTTTCTTAATCATAATTTAAGTAACTGTCTTTAATTTAAATTTTCATTTCCACTTTTAATTAGATTAGAAAACCAAACCCTTTTAGTTAGTAACCAAGAACAATTATTCCACTTAAGACCAAGATCAATTCAAGAGGATATCGAGAGTAAAATCAGAACCCATTGCAAATCAGAATATCAGCATGTGAATACCATACAAATCAATCTCAATTCCTAACAATCAATAGTACCATCTCGGACAAACTTGTTGTTATCAAAACAGTATAATGTCGAAGATTAATGAAAATGCAAATTAAATTTGCTAAGCGAAATGAACGAATCGATAAATCAGGAATAAGAACCAAGGAAATCAAAATCCTTGTAACCAAAAGAATATCAACAAGAACATTAACCGTTTCGTTGGGATCATGTATATCCACATCTTAGTTAATCTCGAGAATAACAGGATTCATTTTAGGAATGGCTTCGGCGCTAACATTAAAATGACTAGAGTGGCTTCGTGACAATCGACGTCGTATAAATATCTCGTATAAATATAAAATTATCATTTATAATTAAATAAATGAAAACATACCTTGTAATTCACAAGTACAAATAATCGGTAAAGATTAAAACATATATATAATCCCATATATATAAATACTTTCATTCTCGTCCATTGGCAACTCGGAGGTTTCGCTTGCAATAGTTATAGTTAAAAGATTTCAAAAATTCATTTTTAGAAAATCTTTTCGTTCTCTATAACTTGAGCTCTGATACCAATCGGTAACACCCCCAATTTCGGTCATAACAACGGAAGGGTCATTGGGTGTTACTATCATGGTTCAATCTCATAATCATAGAAAACAGCTCAAAAAGAGTCGTTTTAATAAACATCCATTCATTTTCATTCAATCAAAGAACAATTTCATACACGGTCCCAGATAATTTCAAGTTTACAAAACTTAGTAAATGGTAAAATTGATTTGAATGGATATAATTTATAAAAGCGGGCCAAAACATTTCAAATAAACAAGCTTCACGAAACTGCCTTCCTCGAGTGCCTTCCCAATGGACCTGAGATAAAATATGCTAAAAGGTCAGCAAAATTTTCCGAGTGAATCTATAGAGTTTTAATTTAAATAATGAGAACACAAGTATTCAAAAATAACCTTCCATGGTTAATAATTCATCAAAGACAATTATGTTGTACGGACATAATTATCGTGTCATTACATAAGTCTCGTGACATTGAACGTTAACATATATTATTTCAGCCCAACACACCTAGCCAAGTGTGTATATTTCTCTTATACAATGCATCCGATGTTTCATTACTAGTGCATCACAACACCACGCGAGAGCTAGTCGCGACCGGACTGGGCGTCACCCCGATAGATCTATCCATAGCATTAGCGTTACTTCGATTAACAATGCACGATTCATGGGTCTTTTAAGGCTAAACAAACATATGTAATAACTTTCATCTAAACATACAATTAACTTCCTTGTGTTCAATTTTAAAACAATCATGAGCTTATCACAACTTATAGTTGTACCTTTCAATTAATACTTTTCAAGTAAATAGGGTTTCCACAACTTCTCGTTGCACCCATTAATGGGATTTCCACAACTTCTCGTTGTACCCATTATTTTTAATAAAACAAGCCTGTTATCCCCCTCGCGGGTTTTATAAAACAAGTAAACATGTTAAAAGCGAGGCTATAGACTCACCTTAGCCAATAGTGGTAATGAGACGATCGTCGACGATTAGTGATGCCCGTTAAAACACGAAAACCGCAACCTACCAAATAAGGTGCGTTCGTTAATAATCGACTTAAGTATAAATCATACATAAATAATATAAAAATCAAAATTACAAAACCAAGACAATCCCAAAAAATTTAATAATACAAGTGTTATTACTATACCCTTTTATTCAACACTATTCTTTTAAACACTTGCACTCTCGATATTGACCCGTCTTAAGACGCCAAGTCAACGCAAGTCAAATTATCATTTTACTTCCCTCGGACCAGTAACTAAGTCATTTATATAATGACTTAACACTTGAGTAAATCACCATGTCCGATGGCGGATACTCAACTCACGCCACATAATTATTGAACTACGTGTTCAAAATACCAATCAGCATGTACACTCCAAATGTACACACCAATCTACCCTATCTTCACTTGTCCGATTTTGACGAAACATGGTCACAAACTCACACATAATATGAATAAGACTCAGCTTAAGTTTCATTCAAAAATATTACTTCTAAGACCTTCTGCCCGAGACACCTTCGTGTTATAAAAACCGGACAGATTTACGTCTTCAACTCGTAAAACCATTTTGACATATCTAAACAACTCCATTTACAAAACCGACACTCTATCTTATTAGTTTAACAAGATTCATACAGTAAGTAATCCAAAATTACCCTTTTACCTACTGGTCTAAAATGACTAGTTAAAAATCATACTAAATCAACAATTTGACCCATTTTAACAAATTTTATACTTCTAATATCACCCTAATATCATTATAATCCATTGATCAAACTCCTAACACACTTGCATGATCACCTCTTATAAATCACCATCAAAATTCATACATGCAAGCACTCAAAATATAATTATAATAATATTAACAACACTACATAAATAATATATAGATCAAACAAGCATGGATCATATAAAAAAAATAAAAGTTGATGCATGGATGAAATTTTTATACCATAATGATCCTCTTTCAAAACCATTAATGGGTCATTGGTTAGTTTTTAATGAATCAAAGTAGAAAATTGATGGATCATGTGTTTTTGGTTGTTGTAGCTTACGGCAAAGAGGAAGAAAAGGGGTGGGGTGGGTGAGTTTTTATTAAAAATTGACTTGTATGTGTTTTGTTTAAGTGGAAAAATTATTTATAGTGGTGGTGGTGGGTAGATTTTGCCAATTTGTGATAGTTTTGGTCCAAAATGCAATTAAATAGTTGTAAGGGTAGAAAATGTAAATTGTAAATTTAAAACATTTACGGGACTCGGGTTTCGTAAAAATACTTTTTAAAAGTTAAAACGCTTCATAAAAATAATAATAAAGCTTCGACACGATTTAAAACGTAACTAAATCGAAAATATAAAATATCGAGACAATCGATAACAAAACATAAATATTTGGGCATCCGTCGGTATCGCGATCATTAGTAGTTCTCATCATTCTTTAAAACGTAAAACACGAGAACTAAATATTAAATATAATAAAATCATTCATATGATAATTTGAGAATATAATATCGATACTTAATGTATTTCTTGTCAGTTTTCATCTAAACGACATTCTTACGTTAAGTTTTAAACTATAACCTTCTCGGTTAGCCAATAATTTAAAATTCTCATTAAAGTAAACATATAATATTAAATAGTCGAGATTAAAATAACTACCTGAAATTGACGGATTGTCACAAGGACCAAGCTACACAACGTCGCCCACCTTACCATTTTACGACACAAGGCTAGATGTCGAGTCCTTATCTTAGGTAGAACCAATATACACCCATCTACACAACTTCCAAATTGACACGCCAATTTAGAACTACACAACTCTTCACAACTACACAACTACACCACTCTTCACAACTACACCACTACACCACTCTTCCCAACTACACAACGACACAACTCTTCACCCTAGTTATGTTTTATGGCCCAACATAACAAACCTTGTGTTTTATGGAATAAACACATAAACCATATAGATCTAAGTACTCACCACTTAAATCTATGACTCTAACACTATATCCAAGTATTAACAAACTTGGATCTACACAACTAACACCTAATCCAAGGATACACATCACTTGGATATTCTACCCTTACAAACACATCCAAGTGAACCCGACACTTGGATCTTCTACATATACATAGTAGGAATACAATGACTTGATCTAGAAGGAGAGATCTTCATCATGTTGTGAACCCAACACTTCATGGTAATGAAAGTAATCTTCTCTTTGCACTTGAGAGGATGAGAGGATTGAAGGAGAGAATCACATCTTAAAAAAGATTAATCTAAACTAACTAATCAAGGAGTTTAAAGATGTTTTTAAAGAAATTGTGCAAAAATGGTTGAAAGAAAACCTGGAAGTGATCCACTATTTATAGGACAATAATGCAACGTCTATAAAGACCCATGGTTCCTTAAGTATCCCCGCGGTTCCTTATCAATAAGGAACCGCGGGTTCATTTAAGGAACCTCCTGCTTGGAGTCCGTACATTTTTGTCCTTTAGTGGGGATATGTCATCTGGGGTAGTTTATACCCTCAAAGGATACTCCTTTGGCATATGGAATATGACAAATTCAAATTAAAGAATATTCTTTGGAATATACCTTTAGGGAATATTCTTTGGAATATTCCAAATTCAAATTTTCATTTTCTTTTAATTAAAACATTTTCTTAAAAATAAAGTTAATTAAAATCTTTTGTGACATTTGATTAAATGTGAGTTTTAAGAAAATATTAATCCTTGATCACTTAGTTAGGTTAATGACATGTTTATTCATACCTTGAGTGATTCATGCCGAATGCGATCTTGGAGATGTCGAGAGAAGTATACAAATGTATTCTTGAGCGATTACGAGTACCTTAACATTTTATATAATGTATTGCCAATTATACGTTTGTCATCAATAAAACTAATACATAGATTTTGCTAGTTGAAAAGTTCGTTTCTCGGTATCTTAACGAATTGATTTCCGGTTCAAAGTACGACTCTATTGTTTTTTGGTGAAACAAATATTTTGGGTTGTTTTTAAAATAAAAGTGCAAAACAAGTAAAGTAAAATGACTTTAAAGTAAATCTAAGTCTAATTTAAAATAAAAGGCGAGTATTTAAAAGCGAGACGAAAATTAAAAGGCACTAAAAGTAAATAACGCAAAATTAAATCTAACTAAGGCAAACTTAAAACGCAACTAAAACTTAAAACTAAGGCAAGGCTAAAATAAATCTAAGGCAAATAAACTTAAAGTGCAATTAAGTAAAAAGGCGGGAAAAATAAAGCTTGAAAATTAAAAATTAAAAACTGAAATTAAAAGAACCTGAAAAATAGCTCATCAGGAATAAACCTTCGTTCGGAATAAACATTCATCTAGAATGTCACCTTCGTTCGGAATGTTCTTCTTCACTCGGAATATTTACCCAAAACTTTGATCCGGAATAAAATGCTTACTCGGAATATGTCACCTATCCGAAATAAACTTCTTGATTCGGAATAATGGTCTTGATCCGAAATGTTGCCCTTGATCCGGAATATCTCTTGATCCGGAATAATATTCCGAATAGAACCCTTGATCCGGAATATGTCACTTATTCTGGATGGAAGCCCTTGATCCGGAATATCCTGTTGATTCGGAATGTCTGATATTCCGGATGAACCGTTTGATCCGGAATAATAAATTATTCCGAATAAACTAATTGATCCGAAATGTTCTTGCTGATCCGGAATAATGCCTTGATCCGGAATATTGGATATTCCGGATGAATCACCTTGGCTAAAACCTTGATCCGGAATGTTGAATATTCCGAATAGAGCACTTTGATCCGGAATAATTAATTATTCCGGATGAACGACTTTGATACGGAATATTTTCAGCAAACCCTTCACTCGGAATACTAGCTTGATTCGGAACGTCTCCTGGGAAAAGATCAGTAACAAACACACGAAGAACAAGGGAACCACAGGTATATACGAATCTAAACAAGATCAAGCAAAATCAACCACAAGATTAAATCAAACTAATCACAAAACATCTACTAATGATAATCAAACAAATCAAAACAATCAAACTAACAAATATAACCAAAATAATCAAAACCCACTTTGATCAAATCAATGAAAATAAGAACATGAACATGAACAAATCAACATAATGATTAAAGAAAGGAAGATAGGAGATTAACAAGATAAAGTAAAGATTGACAAGAATTAAATGGAAACTTACTTGAAATTAAAGGAATTTAAGGTGCAAGACAAGGTATTTAAATGGACATGAAATTAAATGTGCAGGAAAGTAAAATGGAAGAAATAGTTTGTCAAGCTATCCAACAAAATGAAAATGATTATCCTAATGACTATTTATAGGGGAGGATTAAGAAGTGCTTAGGAAGCTTCCTCCCCTCCTTCATTTTTCCTTAATTGCACTCTTAAGTCCTTAAGCCTTTTAATCTTCTTAATCTTGGGCTTTAATGACTTTGTCTCGGGATTTCTTCAAACTCGTCTTGTAATTCTTCAATAAATAAGACTCGAATTCTTCGGCTTTTAGTAAACTTCCGTCTTTTGACTTTTTCTTCGATAAATCTTCAGAATTGGTCTTGGACTTCCGTTCTTTTTGCACTCTTGACTTCTTGACTTCGTCTTTCGTCTTTTTCTTCGATAAAGCCCGTGAATGCCCGTGTTTTCTCCACTTTTCACCTTTTCGTCCTAAATCACAACAAAAACACAAACCACGCATAATTCCGACATAAATGACATAAAATACACGTTTTGGCCCGGTTATTATTGTAATTAAGTGGTAAAAAGGATGGGTGTTTACACACCTATCAAATCCCCTACACTTGACCATTGCAATGTCCTCATGCAATGCATTAGTTACAAAGCACGTTTACACTTTTCATCACAATCAATCCATAATGGCCTTTATTAAAGAGATAGAAAATTATAAACATACAAAGTAAAGAAATAAAAAACATACCTTCAGGTTTTAGAAATGTTATGAATAATCATCATCCTCAAGTTTTCACTTTCTCCAAACCAAGCTTAAAAACGAGATCATTGTTATTATAAGTTAGCAAACTAACACGAACTCATGTGGGCCAATTATTCACTTAGAATCCCTTATTCCTAGGTGTATCTCTTATATTTTATTATTGTCTTGAATGATCACGAGGATGCATTTTTGACTTATTTCGATAGTTATTTAGGCCGAAAATAAAGTGAACGATTTAATCAATAGTTAGCTAAAGGAAAAAATCTTTTAAAATTGCTTCTCGGGACCTCATAAAGTTCATATCTTGGCATAACTCGCTTCGCGATTTGAGACCTTTCTCGGACCGATATTTGGCAGCGACTTCATACTTCAAACCTTGAGAACGTTCATGAAATAATGGTGTTCTCTTCATATAGGAATTTCTTCACTTTTAAGTTTTGAGAGATTCATACTTGGACCACGACTTCTTCATTTTTCTCCAATCTTTTTTTTGGACTTTGATATACAACGATCCGCCTCCTTTTTGGACTTGGATCTATTTATCCTCATACCTTGTTAGGGCCTTTTCGGATAGACTTCACCATGACTTTTGGGGAGTATTTGCTTGTCGTGTGTCTCGATCCTTCATATTGATTTTTGATAAATGATTCTTCACATCACTTTGGATCTTTAGCAACAAAATGTAGCCCTCATGCCTTGTTAGGGCCTTTTCGGACTCGCCAATCTTCGCTTCCCGCTTCAATAAGTTATGCCTTGGCTATGAACTCTAATCCATACCGAGCAAATTTTAAACGATCTTGGGCTAGAAGCTAAGTAACTTTTCAAATCGTACAACCTTATTTATTGCAGATAAATTTATTAGCAAGCGATGGGAGAATAGGCTTATAATTAACTCACATAAATTCACGAAAGAATACCGAACTTATAATTGACTCTATCATCTCTCGTTCTCCACAGTTTAAAATCTCAAAGAATGAGACTCGTGGATGCTTAGCCTATTAAATCAAAATTTTGGGTTTTCGAGTCGCCTATAGGATCTTGCAAATTCTTAGACTCTTTCAAGTTTAGAAATCGCATTTTAAAGTTCCCTTGATAAACGACTCTCTAGGATCAATTATAGGAACTTGCGAAAAGTACTTTCGCGTTTTATAGCTCCATATATAAAAGCCTAGCAAAACTTGACTTAAACACGTTAAGGATACTAGCTAGAGTAAACTTAGATAAGTAAACTCGGGTTGAGTCAAAAGATTCACAACGTTTGAAAATTAAAACCACTTAATTAAAGATTTATTCTAACAAGGAAAGAAAATAACTATACAAAGGTAAAAACTAATAGGCCAAAATAGATCAAAAATTTTGAAAAATGTCGAAAAATTGATTTTCCGGTTAAAATGAGGACAAATACAAGGAAAAGGCCACTTAACTTCGATAGAAGTCCCCCCTACACTTAATATAAACATTTTCCTCAATTTTTAAGCATGTGGGAGTAACTCCCCTACACTTAGGACATTGTGCACGTTTGTTTAAATCTCGCTAAGGAAAGAGACAACTAAAGAGATTCCTATTTTAATATTGAGAAAATATAAAATAGTGAATCGAAAAGAGTTTAGGATAGAACCGGGAAAATGGGAACACGGAATCACGGGTCGTCAAGAATCATCAAGATTGGATCATTGAGCGCTCGAATCCCTGAATAGAAGAAAAGAGGAAATAGAAAATGCCAACGGGTCTCTCCTACACTTAGGATAAAGAAAGCTAAAAGATAGATGCATGGGTTGCCTCCCAAGAAGCGCTTGATTTTTGTTAACCGAGTCGTGAGCCTGACTCGACCTTGATTATCATAGGAAACAGCATGAAATATATCCATCAGGATCAAATACATAGTTTTCGTCCATCAAATAGCACAGGCTTAAGGCGAACAAGGCAAGCCAAAGAAGAGTAGGCAAGGTTCCCTTAAGCAAAGATGGAGCACGGTGGAAGCAAGGGTGAAGTGGTGCAAGCAGATTTCCATAAGTTCCAAAGATATTTCCTTTTATTTCATCAGACGGATACTGAGATGGCTGCAGAATATCGATACCGGGGTCGAACACCTTTTCCTTTAAGGGAAAATAGCACTCAGGCTCAGCAGAATGTGAAGAAGATCCGCAAAAAAGATGCACAACCTCGTCCTCCGAAGGTGGACAAAGAGGTGTTAAATCATATGTGCTGCGGATGTTGGTGTCGACCGGTTGCTTCTCCTTTGAAAGAATTTTCTTCAAATCCAAAGTAGGATCAAGACGATAATCTTCAAAGTCTAAAGGAGGAGCATCACTCTCATGAGGGAAGTATGTATTGAGAAATGTAGATAAGTCTTCCTCAAAAAAGTAATCATCCAAAGTAGGATTAAGCATAGATGACGGAGGGTCTTCATGATGTGAAGAATCACTCGAAAGAGTATCGGCCTCATCAAAATCATCATATGTGGGCAGGTCGGGATACTCGAAAGTAAGGTCATCATAATCATCCGAATCTGAGCTA
The DNA here is from genome assembly GCA_025667525.1 of Glebionis coronaria. Lineage (NCBI taxonomy): Eukaryota > Viridiplantae > Streptophyta > Magnoliopsida > Asterales > Asteraceae > Glebionis > Glebionis coronaria. The sequence continues at coordinate 236,217,384 of CM046876.1, read as the reverse complement.
GAATCATCATCATAAGCATCAAAGATCGGTGGAGAATCATAAATAGGCGAAGGTTCCAAATTAGAGAGAGAATCATCCACATCATCTTCAAAAAGTGGATTATCAATGCAAGACTCGAATAGATGATTGTTGTAGATGAAAAAATCATCGTGCACATTAATCATATTCGCAGATTCTCGTCCATAGGATTTGCTTGTAAGCTTCCCTATTTTAAAAACTTGTGCATCATCCCCGACTCTTAAGATTAACTCACCTTCGGCAACATCAACTAGAGCTCGTCCGGTTCTCAAGAATGGCCGACCAAGTATTAACGGAATACGAGGGTCCATTTCATAATCAACAACCACAAAGTCGACCGGGAAAGTAAATGTGCCAACTTTAATGAACACGTCTTCGGCAATACCCACGGGGTAAGCGAAAGTGCGATTTGCAAGCTCAAGAGTCATCCTTGTTGGAGTAAGGTCGGGTAATGATAGTGTTTTCCAAAAACTCAAAGGCATAAGATTAATACTGGCCCCGAGATCAGCAAGGGCAGTAAATTCTTCGGTTTTGTTAAAGATGCAAGGCAACCCAAAACGACCGGGATCTCCAAGCTTTTCCAGAAGTTCTTTAAGAATAACTGCAGAACAGTTTTCATTTAAGCGTGTGTTGGCGAGCTCAATCAACTTCTCCTTCTTGTTAAGCAATTCCTTGAATTCTTTCACAAATTTCGGCATGTGGACAAGTGCTTCGACAAGGCTAATGTTGAAATTTTGTTGAGAGATCATCTTCAAAAAATTTGACATTTGACAGTCATCCTTGGTTAGCATTGTGGTCTTGCCTAGCCGTGAAGGATAAGGGATATTGGGTTTGGGTGGTGAAGGTGCAGGTGTAGTAGGTAAAGGTTGAGATGTTGAAGGGTCCATCCTAGATACATTGTCACGACGAGGCGGAGACGGTAATGGTGCACTAATACTAGGTGTAGGAGGAGTAGGGATAAATGGTGGTGGAGGAGGTGTAGATGATGGGGGCGAGATAGGTGGTCCTACTATGGTAACTCCACTACGGGTAGTAATAGCACTCACATTCGCTCGCGGATTGGTGACGATGTTTGAAGGTAGAGAACTCGAAGTAGAAGGCTGAGTTGTGGGAAAGAAACTAGCAAGCATATTCTTCAAATCATTCGTTTGATTGCTGAAGGAGGAATGGATATTATCTCGAAGCTCGGATCTAATGTCATTTCCTTGCTTGGTGATATCTCCTTTCAGATTGATAATTTGGCTCTGCAGATTTTTATTTGCTCACCTTGGGTTCTCATCAAAGATTCAACATCGGGGTTAATGGGTGGGGCTTGTTGGGCGGGTGGGTTATAAGGATTAGAAGCTCTTGGTGGGATTTGGTTGCTTCTAGTATAGGTGTTGGCGGGGTTTTGGTTTTGAGGAGAAAAACCGGGTGAAAGGTAGTTGTTTGACCAGTAACTCAGCAAATTTCTATCCCCTTGAGGTCGAGCTTGGTAATTTTCTGGTGAATAATTACCATAAGCTGCATACACATTTTCCGGATTTCCTTGAGTCGAAGTAAAATCAGTGTATGAGTGTGGACCGCCGCTTGTTTCACAAGAAGGTGCAACCACTTTAACTTGTTGTTGTTGGTTTGAAGCGAGAAGCAAGATACTTTTGTTCATTTCGGTCATCATGCGGGTGAATTCGGTCATATCAGGGCTTGCCGAAGTTGAAGAAACATTGACTCTCGGGTTGTTCCGTGAAGAAGCGGAGGAATCCCAGTTTTTGTGGTGAGTAGTCATGTTCTCAATAAGCTCTCTACACTCCTCGGGTCTCCTTTTCATAAATGTGCCACCGGCGGCTACATTAATCGTATCACGATCACGAAAAGTCAAACCGTTGTAGAAAGTATCAATCAATGTGACTGGAAGCATGTTGTGGTTTGGACAATGATCGATCAAGACATTATATCTTTCCCAAGCATCAAAAAGAGATTCATCGGGGTCTTGCATGAAACCGCTGATTTGATTGCGAAGGCTCGTGACCATGGATGGTGGAAAGTAGCGCGACAAAAAGCGTTGAGTCATGTCATCCCAAGTATGAATAGAATTCTTCGGGAGACGATCAAACATTTCTCGGCGTGGTGTGATAAAGTATGTGGGAAGAGTTGTAGGCGAAGAACATCCATTGTGGCACCAGGCAACTTCATGTTGTGGGTGATTGTAATGAACTTGTCGAGGTGTTTGTTGGCATCATCATCAGGCATTCCGGCGAATGGATTAGTTTGCACTTGCTGAATCATTGTGGTGCTTCAACCAAAACTCCAGAGCCGTGATTTTCATCAGCACAATCGGTCCTCCTCGTCCAAACATGGTAGGTTGACAAAGCTCCTCCATGGTCCGAAGATCAGGCTGTGGATGAACATTGTTGTTATTATTATTGAGGTGCGGTGGATTATTGTTGTTGTTAACACCTGCCATACTTAAATCTTCTCGAGTCTTGGGCTCTTGATAATTAGAAGATCTAGTACGCATACACCTACAAAGGCAAAAGAAAACAATACCAAACACAAAGAGAATATATATACACAAGAAAAATAAAATCTTTTTGGATTTTTGAAATTTTTAATTTTTATGGATTTTTTAACAATTTTAATTTTTATGGTTTTTTGAATTTTTTTAGGCAAGAAAAATAACGCTCACAAGTGAACGGATCCCAAAAAACAACGCGTCTCTCACAGAATACCGTTAATCTTTACGAAAAGAGCCGGCAGCGGCGCCATTTGATACAAGGCTTTTGCCCGTATAAAAATTAAAGTTCAAATTCTCGATATCTTAACGAATTGATTTCCGGTTCAAAGTACGACTCTATTGTTTTTGGTGAAACAAATATTTTGGGTTGTTTTTAAAATAAAAGTGCAAAACAAGTAAAGTAAAATGACTTTAAAGTAAATCTATGTCTAATTTAAAATAAAAGGCGAGTATTTAAAAGCCAGACGAAAATTAAAAGGCACTAAAAGTAAATAACGCAAAATTAAATCTAACTAAGGCAAACTTAAAACGAAACTAAAACTTAAAACTAAGGCAAGGCTAAAATAAATCTAAGGCAAATAAACTTAAAGTGCAATTAAGTAAAAAGGCGGGAAAAATAAAGCTTGAAAATAAAAAATTAAAAACTTAAATTAAAAGAACCTGAAAAATAGCTCATCCGGAATAAACCTTCGTTCGGAATAAACATTCATCCGGAATGTCACCTTCGTTCGGAATGTTCTTCTTCACTCGGAATATTTACCCAAAACTTTGATCCGGAATAAAATGCTTACTCGGAATATGTCACCTATCCGAAATAAACTTCTTGATTCGGAATAATGGTCTTGATCCGGAATGTTGCCCTTGATCCGGAATATCTCTTGATCCGGAATAATATTCCGAATAGAACCCTTGATCCGGAATATGTCACTTATTCCGGATGGAAGCCCTTGTATCCTGTTGATTCAGAATGTCTGATATTCCGGATGAACCGTTTGATCCGGAATAATAAAGTATTCCGAATAAACTAATCGATCCGGAATGTTCTTGCTGATCCGGAATAATGCCTTGATCCGGAATATTGGATATTCCGGATGAATCACCTTGGCTAAAACCTTGATCCGGAATGTTGAAGATTCCGAATAGAGCACTTTGATCTGGAATAATTAATTATTCCGGATGAACGACTTTGATACGGAATATTTTCAGCAAACCCTTCACTCGGAATACTAGCTTGATTCGGAACGTCTCCTGGGAAAAGATCAGTAACAAACACGCGAAGAACAAGGGAACCACAGGTATATACGAATCTAAACAAGATCAAGCAAAATCAACCACAAGATTAAATCAAACTAATCACAAAACATCTACTAATGATAATCAAACAAATCAAACAATCAAACTAACAAATATAACCAAAATAATCAAAACCCACTTTGATCAAATCAATGAAAATAAGAACATGAACATGAACAAATCAACATAAAGATTAAAGAAAGGAAGATAGGAGATTAACAAGATAAAGTAAAGATTGACAAGAATTAAATGGAAACTTACTTGAAATTAAAGGAATTTAAGGTGCAAGACAAGGTATTTAAATGGACATGAAATTAAATGTGTAGGAAAGTAAAATGGAAGAAATAGTTTGTCAAGCTATCCAACAAAATGAAAATGATTATCCTAATGACTATTTATAGGGGAGGATTAAGAAGTGCTTAGGAAGCTTCCTCCCCTCCTTCATTTTTCCTTAATTGCACTCTTAGGTCCTTAAGCCTTTTAATCTTCTTAATCTTGGGCTTTAATGACTTTGTCTCGGGATTTCTTCAAACTCGTCTTCTAATTCTTCAATAAATAAGACTCGAGTTCTTCGGCTTTTAGTAAACTTCCGTCTTTTGACTTTTTCTTCGATAAATCTTCAGAATTGGTCTTGCACTTCTGTTCTTTTTGTACTCTTGACTTCTTGACTTCGTCTTTCGTCTTTTTCTTCGATAAAGCCCGTGAATGCCCGTGTTTTCTCCACTTTTCACCTTTTCGTCCTAAATCACAACAAAAACACAAACCACGCATAATTCCGATATAAATGACATAAAATACACATTTTGGCCCGGTTATTATTGTAATTAAGTGGTAAAAAGGATGGGTGTTTACACACCTATCAAAAACACAAAAGAGATTATATCGATAAAACATCGTAATGTTTGCACTAGCACTTTACATTTTCGGCATTTTTAATTTTTGTGCTTTACTTGATTGTACATTTAGCTTTGTAATTGGTAAGTGCACTATGTTTGGGCATGTAAGCTAAAGCCTCCGCAAAAGATATGTTGATATTCAATTTCTTAAGCATCCCAAGAACTTGGACACTTGTATGTCATCTTTGGTCTTTAGCTTTTCTTTTCTCAATCTAGAAGGATATGGAAGATTTAGTTTAGGTAAAGGGTGAGTAGAGGATGTTGAAGGACTCTCTTCTTGGGTTTCTTCAATGATAGGTGTAGAAGGTGAAGGATTAGTAGGTGTAAAATTTGAAGGTGTAGGATTGGAAGGTGTAGGCTTGTCACAAGGAGGAACCGTGGTAGGACTCACCAAAGGAGGTGTAGGAGGAATGGAAGGTTCAGTGGTTGTTTTCCCACTTCTTGTATTGATTGCATTTACATATGCCCTTGGATTGGTTTGAGTGTTGGAGGGTAAAGCACCTTGAGGTCTTTGATTTAAGAGCAACATGAATTTCTTGTTTGTCTCCTCTTGCATGACCCTCAATTGATCTTGAGTTCTTCTTTCACTCTCACGAATCCTTCTTTCGGTCTCTTGATTCATTTTATGAAGTAGTTCAATGGTTTCATTTTGCGATATGCGTTCTGGAGAAACCCAAGAAGAAACCCAAGAAGAGAGTCCTTCAACATCCTCTACTCAACCTTTACCCAAACCAAACCTTCCATATCCTTCAAAATTGAGAAAAGAGAAGCTAAAGAACAAAGATGACATACATGAGGATGTTTAAGCAAATGAATATCAACATATCCTTTGCGGAGGCTTTAGCTTAGATGCCCAATCATAGTGCACATACCAATTACAAAGCTAAATGTACAATCAAGTAAAGCACAACAAGTAAAAATGCCAAAAATGTAAAGTAAATGAAAGATGCGAGACCGAAATTGTAAATGTAGAAAGTAAAAGGACTGAATATAAAAAATTAACAAACTACTAATCATGCTTAACAAAAATAACAAACTTGAAACTGAATTTTAACAAACTGAACCAGTTCAGGGATCTAACTGCAAACCCTAACCAATTATCAACCAGTTAAAACAAATTATAAACTTTCCTAATTTCCAGGGACCAAAACGCAATAACCAAAACTATCTAACCTAAAAACGGGCTTAAAGGTTTTTAAGCTGCATCTTGAGATTTAATCAACCAAATAAGCTGAAACTTGTTTCCAAAGATTGCAAATCCAAAATTAGCTAGCCATGTTCAAAGAATTCAGTTGAAATGGACTAAATTTCTAGTAAGGAATTTCTCAATAAGCCACTTTTAAGAGATGTGCTTATTGGAATAAGCACAAGATCTAATTTTGTCAAAAGATGATTAAGAGCCCAAGCAAGTGACACCTATCCTGGAAAATCTGAAATCCACCCAAGGAATAAGCCAGAAAAGCCAATAACCTCATGTGCTTATATTGACCAGCGTTCACCAAAGTTGACCAACTTTGACCTTGGTCAAATCTTATTTTTATGACTTGTTAAGCTGATTTATGAAAGAAAATGTCCTAGTTTATAAAAAGAATAAGCCAGAAATGAAAATGAACTATCACAGAAACATGAGCTTATCATAGAGACTTTCAATTGCTTATTTCTCTTTCAAAACTAAGAACTGTATGAAATGGCTTATAGGTTTTAAAAGCTAGGATGTTAAGCTATACCTAGAAACAAAAATCACAGTCTGAATCCAAGGAAATGAGCAATCTATGAAGGTTTGAAGTAGGCTTGTTTTCGACTTATATCATTGACCCATAGTTTTCAATGACCATTTACCTTCTTGACTTTAAATTTGACTACTAAAACTTGCAAGACTACTTGATATCATTTTATGAATGTATGTGAACACTTTTTAACAAAGATTATTAACTAAATCAAATTCTAGCTTATTAATCAAACACTAGTTAAGCTAAGAACATGAATTATGGTTAAGCAAAAAGATCAATTCAACAGACTAAAACTAAGAGCTATCAAGACTAATCAGCAAGATCAAAATAAACAGTTATCAGGCAAAATCAAGTAGAATTACACTAGTTCTAGGAAAATAGCATGCATGCAACTATTGAGAGGAAAAGTAAATAGGATGAGTACTTTTTAGCTTATCTAGCCACCATTGATGGAGAAGTGGAGCGCTGAGCTTACTTTTTCTACTTAACAACACCTTGTCAACACACAACAATCACTAGATCACCACCAATCTCCATGATCATAGTTTCTCTACTACAAGAAGTTTAAATATGTGCTTTGGCTAGAACTGGAATAGGAACTGAACTGCAACAAGGATTGATCACTTCTAACAGCTTCTAAAACACTCTAACAAACTATGTTGTTCAAGTTTGAACAATAGAATCCATGGAATTGAGTAATGAACAGTAATAGAGTAGTATTTGAGAGGATTGAGAAGTGAATGAGTGAAATTGAGTTTATTAAAAGTAGATATGGTTACAAGTAGTTATAACTGCCTAACAAACTATATCAGAGTGATTGTCAATTACTCTGAGAAGTTATGCTAATGAAGGAAAAACAGAATGAGAGAATTATCTAAAGTGTGTGTATTTTCACACTAAAGCTACAATACACAAATGAGAAAGATACAAGGGTATTTATAGAGTTGCAATGAAATGTTGGTGAGGCCTCTGACGTGTCTTGACCAATAGGAGGATGCCAAGTGTCCAATTCTACATAATTGTTAATAAAGTGTTTTTCACAAATTTAGGGTTTTATTATTGAATGGATTTTGATCTAATTAAGTGATTGGGTTAGGCTCGTCTCATCCCAATGATCACTTTTCATGTAGAAAGCTCTTTCTGAAATGGTCTCTATCGCGATATGTGTTTTGGAGAAAAGGGTTATACGTCACGCTCCATGATTGGTCCATTAATTTAGCCACAGATCATTATCCAAGTTAATAGTGAGGATCGTTGAAGTGGCAGCTTTTTATTGGTGGAAAGGTTGGGTGCATTTGCATTGTTGGGATACGCTGCCGCTCCTTCTCTCTTCATTTAATGTGACTTATCTGGTGATCCACTTCATTCCATTACTCGTTTCTGATTGGCTCAATGGACTTCACACTGATTAAGCCTTATAAACTTTCCAAAAATGGCAGTTTTGGTCCTTTTAGTTGGCATTTTGTTATTTTGAGCTCAAATCTTCATAGGCTTGACATCTTGGCCCATTGACTTGTAATTTGACCAAATTTGACCCTTTGACTTGTTGACTTTGATCTTGTTTTTGTTAAATTTTCACTTTTAGTCTCTCAATATAAATGCCTTGGAATCCGTGTTTGCATCAAATTGTTTATTTTTACCTACAATAACATAAACAACAAAGAATACCCCATAATACTGCTTTTACACATAAAATCTGGTATTTCTCTTTATGTTTTAGGGTTTAATATGTTATAATTGATATGAGATTTTACTCATATAAAATCAAGTCAAATAAGATATCGATCACTCAAAACATTTCATTGCAACTCTATAAATACCCTTGTATCTTTCTCATTTGTGTATTGTAGCTTTAGTGTGAAATCAAACACACTTTAGATAATTCTCTGATTCTTTTTTTCCTTCATTAGTATAACTTCTCAGAGTGATTGACAACCACTCTTAGATAGTTTGTTAGGCAGTTATAACTACTTGTAACCATATCTTCCATTAATAAACTTAATTTCACTCATTCACTTCTCAATCCTCTCAAATACTACTACATTACTGAACATTACTCAATTCCATGGATTCTATTGTTCAAAATTGAACAACAGAGTTTGTTATAATGTTTTAGAAGCTGTTAGAAGTGATCAATCCTTGTTGCAGTTCAGTTCCTATACCAGTTCGAGCCAAAGCCCATATTCAGACTTCTTATAGCTGAGCAACTATGATCATGGAGATTGGTGGTGATCTAGTGATTACCATGTGTTAATAAGGTGTTGTTAAGTAGAAAAAGTGAGCTCAGCGCTCCACTTCTCCATTAATGGTGGCTACATAAGCTAAAAAGTGCTCATCCTAGTTACTTTTCCTCTCAATAGTTGCATGCATTCTATTTTCATAGAACTAGTGTAATTCTACTTGATTTTTCCTGATAACTGTTAATTTTGATCTTGCTGATTAGTCTTGATAGCTCTTAGTTTTGTCTGTTGGATTTGATCTTTTTGCTTACCCATAATTCTTGTTCTTAGCTTAACTAGTGTTCGCTTAATAAGATAGAATTTGATTCAGTTAATAATCTTTGTTAAAAAGTGTTCACATACATTCATAAACTGATATCAAGTAGTGTTGCAAGTTTTGGTAGTCAAATTTAAAGTCAAGAAGGTAAATGGTCATTGAAAACTATGGGTCAGTGATATAAGTCTAAAACAAGCCTACTTCAAACCTTTATAGATTGCTCATTACTTGGATTGAGACTACGATTTTTGTTTTTGGGTATAGCTTAACATCCTAGCTTTCTGAATCTATAAGCCATTTCATACAGTTCTCAGTTTTGAAAGAGAAATAGGCAATTGAAAGTCTCTATGATAAGCTCATGTTTCTGTGATAGTTCATTTTCATTTATGGCTTATTCTTTTTATAAAATAGGCCATTTTCTTTAATAAATCAGCTTAACAAGTTATAAAAATAAGATTTGGCCAAGGTCAAACTTGGTCAACTTTGGTCAACGCTGGTCAACATAAGCACAATTGAGCTTATTGGCTTTTATGGCTTATTCCTTGGGTAGATTTTAGATTTTCTTGGATAGGTGTCACTTATTTGGGCTCTTAATCATCTTTTGACAAAATCAGATCTTGTGCTTATTCCAATAAGCACATCTCTTAAAAGTGGCTTATTGAGAAATTGCTTATTAGAGATTTAGTCCATTTCAACTGAATTCTTTGAACATGGCTAGCTAATTTTGGATTTACAATCTTTTGAAACAAGTTTTAGCTTATTTGGTTGATTAGATCTCAAGATATAGCTTAAAAACCTTTAAGCCCGTTTTTAGCTTAAATAGTTTTGGTTATTGCATTTTGGTCCCTGGAAATTAGGAAAGTTTATACTTTGTTTTAACTGGTTGATAATTGGTTAGGGTTTGCAGTTAGATCCCTGAACTTGTTAAGTTTGTTAAAATTCAGTTTCAAGTTTGTTATTTTTGTTAAGTGTGATTAGTAGTTTGTTAATTTTTCATATTCAATCCTTTTACTTTCTACATTTACAATTTCAGTCCCTCAGCTTTCATTTACTTTACATTTTTGGCATTTTTACTTCTTGTAATGATCAATTTACAAAGATGATTAAATGTACTGTTTGATAATTCATGGGACTCATTATTGTATTGATCAAATTACAAGAGTCATGAATAAATATGGTGTTAACCATTGACTTTCTACCGCGAATCACCCACAAACCAATAGGCAAACCGAGGTCACATATCGTGGTTTGAAAAGTATTTTAGAACGTATGATGGGAGAGCATTGAGCTTCTTGGTCGGATAATTTTGATGATGTTGTAAAACCCGCATTAAAATACCATGAACAGTAAACATGAACAGTAAATACACGAAAATACGATAAAATTAAAACTTTCCATTTATAATATATTACACGTGTCACGATATTAAATAACAAGTAATTAAGAATATTATAAATGTGACATGATCACGGTATGTAATTCAGGACAACTGAACATGAACGTACACGACTATTTGATTAACGTAGAAAAACATATGGTTTTGCCTTTTGGGCCTTAGTGTGTCGCCGCTAGACAAGACAAGAGGAAGGAGAGGGCCTTTGGCCCATTAGCCCAATTTCAATCTAAGTCTAATAAAACTTCTAGGAGGTTAAACATAATTAAGTTTTACAAAAATCACAAAAAACCTACTTTGGTCTCCTCATCTTGCTGTCGGTCGAACAAGAACACAAGGGTGTTTGGGTTGGTTTTGATCTTTGATCCTCATATCTACGTGTTCGTGTTGTAACCTCAAAACTTTAATCTTTTTATTTTCTTTTTACTAGATCATGATCATATGTTAATAATAACTTAAAAAACAAGAATTAAGAAACATGTAGGTTTTATTAAAATAAAAAAAGGTAGGGTTGGTTTGGTTTTGGTTCGACCGACGCACCACCGAGAGCCTCCAAGCTCTCGGCTTCGTTTTGTTCGCACCACAAACCGAGACACCAAGTCTCGGTGTGGTTTTAGTCGATCGGTCGCACACGAAGGGAACCCTGATTCGAAGTCGGGATGTGTTTTGGTTTGATTTGCATGTCAACAGAGATCGCTAGGATCTCGATGGGACTTAATTTCGAACAGTGGGAACCCTGGCTGGAGCCGGGGTTTACTTTGGCTCGGCAATGGGTAGTCGACATACGAAACATGGGGGAACTTGTAGCCATCAGTGGCAACCGGCTAGCCGATTTTAGCCACTGATGGGCTGCGTTTGGTTTTTGCCGCCGGCTGGGTGGTGTCGGCTAGGAACTTTTAGGCTCGGGATTATTTTAGAACACGGGTTTGGGCTCAGCACTTAATAAAATCAGTTAATTTTATTTGTTTGACAAGACTTAGGTTTTAAATATTAAAATTAATATTTCATGATTTAACCTTAGTATTTAGTTAGTCTAACATAATTAAACATGTTATTTTAATTAAATTCAGATACTCTATAGTTTATTAGATCAACCATGTTATTTAATTAATAAGCTATAACATCTAATCCATGACTTGTATTTTTACGAATAAGTTTAACTTATATTTTTAGCTTAATAATTCAGCCTATTTCTATTTTTAGAAACTTACTATTTTTGGAAACTTTCTATTTTAGAAAACCTGCTATTTTTAGAAAGTCACTTAGTATTATAATACAAGTATTATAATACCTTATTACATGAATAATAAACAACAAAATACAAGAATAACTACATATAATACATTAAACAGTAAAACATGACAGAACATGAATAATAAGCTAAGAACACACATAACCAGTAAAATACACGTATCTCAGACAACTCATACACGTCGCTATTATTATGTAGTATTATCCGTTAAGGCGGAGTAGGTTCTTCTGCGTTTTCGATTAGCTTCTACTGGACAAGAGGTACGGATTTCCCGTCCTTCAGTAAGGAAAATCTCTTCCTTTATTAGGATTTCCCGTATGAAGCCAACTATTTTCCTAGTAGTTATAGATTTAAATGATTATGTTTTATTAGTTACCTTAGCCATATACATGCATGCCAGTTTCACCTAGTTATGGATGTACCATAACCATAACACCAGAGGCACCAGTGTTATGACTTCACCACAGCAGAGTGATAGCTCGTGGTGTCCCTTCAGTTTATTGGCCATTATTTATTTATTATATTTTCATGTGGGGCGTATGGGTGCATCCTAGTTACAGTTTCAGTCAGGATTTTCATGGTGAATATGGTGTGTGCCTTGCATCCTTCAAAAGGAGCTGATCCCTCCTAACCAGACCATATTAATTAGATGCATCCCCTCTAATTGCATGACGTGGTCACCCCTCTATGTATTCATGCACGTTGTTGACCTCATGACCTATATTGGCTTTTGGTATATTAAACTAATACAGATTTTCATAATTAAACATAATCTATATTTTCAGAACTAAAACCAGTTAATATGTTATACCCCTAGGTTTTTCCCAGGACTTATTCATTTCCGCTGCCATTCATGCTTTATATTCTCTTTATATGCTTTCATTATTCTATGTCTTCATGTTATGCTATATATCCGTTCACTGGGCGTTATGCTCAGCCATTTTCCATTTCCATGTTCCCAAACGGCATGTACCCAAGGTCGCAAGTAGGATCTCAAGAGTATGTGCATTCGGATGGAAGCTATCCATACTTCTTTATCTTATGCATTTATCCTAATTTCTCATACTTTATTTTATTTGGACATTGTTTAGTCCTTTTCTTGACATACTTATATTTGCTTATGCTGAGTTACTTGGACTACCTATATTTGTTTCCAGTATTTCCTTTATGGTCATGAATGTTTAGACATTTACCTTGCATGCTTTGATGACACGCCATAATTATCATATGAAATTCCATTTTACCAAATGGGGTGTTACAATTATGGTATCAGAGCCAAGGTTTCGACCTGTAGCTCTATAAAACATGACCTGTAACTTACGGGTAGTCACCAGCGTATTCCTAGAACTGACAGTTGGTTTTCATGTATCCATTTCATTTTCATTTCATGTAATCATTTTATGCATTCATCTCACTATCGCAGGAATTTTGACTAAGTAATGGTTGGTATAGGACTGGCCCTATTTAGTCTCATGTGTTTTATCAAAATATTTTATTTGTTTAGTGGACCAACCCATAGGCGTCCACACTTGCCTTTTTGTTTTGTGAACCGACCTATAGGCGTTCACTCATGGACATGTCATCATATTTAATTGACCATGCATTTTAGAGTTGTTTATACATCATAAATTATTTCATGTTTTATACACTGTTCATGCATTTTTAAATTCATGCCATATTTTATCAGACTCATTATTTATGTTGAATTTTTGTTTTAAACTATCAGATGATGAACACACGCAATGCTCAAGAATTAGCTGTAGTTGTGAATGTAGCTTTGCAAGGCCTCCTTCCCCAACTTCGCAATGAAATCAGGGACGAAGTTCATGCTGAATTCCAGGCTCATGGTAATCAGCACGACCCTCATCTACAAAACAAAAACAATCCTCCACCTCTACCGCTTGTTACCCTTATAACTTGGTTGGAGCGATTCAAAAAATAAAGACCCCGTTCATTTGAGCAGACTGACAACCCCTTTGAGGCTGAAGCTTGGATATCTCACATTGAGAAGATATTTGATGCGATGGGTTGTGAGGGTGTCTTCAAGGCAAGGCTGGCTTGCTACAAGTTTGAAGGTGATGTGCTGCAGTGGTGGATATCAGTCAAGCAGTCCAACGGTAGTGATGATTAGGTGGCACTGTTGACATGGGACTAGTTTAAGGAGCTCTTCCTTAATCAGTACTTTCCACATGCTGAACAGGAGAAACTCAAGAGGGATTATCATAATATAAGACAAGTTGCTGGGGAGAACAACAATGAATTCATTCAGAGGTTTCTTCGTTTGGCTAGATTTCTGGGCGCAGTAGCTGGTACTGCTAAGGAGCAAGCTGAGAAGTTTGGCTGGGCTCTTCGTACTTTGGTTGCCAACAGTTTGGTGTGTGCTACGCTCACTAAAGTGGAACAGGTGGCCGATGCAACCCGTAAGCTTGAGATGCTTCAGGAATGAGAGGAGTTTGGTGATAACCGATCAGTGAAGAGGTATCGTCAATCAGAAAATGTTAGTCATTTCATTTCTTTAAGTATCTTCATTTATATCATCCTCTGTTCAACTTTATATTTCAGACAGAAGACTGAGGACCGGAAACCTGTGGTCACTCAGCAACAATCATCCAAGGGAAACGGTCAATCCTATGACCGTTCTGCTTCAGAAAAGCGTGGCGGTAATGAAAATTATCGTAACAATGCCAACCACTCTAACAATAGCAGGTCCCTACATTTACCTTCTTTCATGTTAAACTGTTTTATGTTTCGGTATTTTCACACTCTAGTAACTCATATTCAGGAGCAATGGAATTGGAAGGGATCAAGACCGTAGAGGTTCACAGCCTAACCTTAGTGCTTCATTTGGTAACTATTTAAACCTTATATGTAATCATGTTTATGTTCCATGATCATGTCTCATGCATGTGATCCTAAAACGGGCTCTCAGCTAGCTAGGACGCTTGTTGGAGGGTTCACGCATCCTATTTGCCCTACTTGTTCGCGTAGACATTCTGGTGTTTGCCGCCGAGGTACTGGGGGTTGTTTGAAATGTGGCCAGCAAGGCCATCAGGAGAAGGATTGTCGCCAGGGTGAGATAGAAGGCACCTCTGGACATGCTGACTCTAAGCTGTTGATCCCAAAATTAGATCGATTTAGCTTGTGTAAACAAGATTAAATCAAGTTAAACACGTAGAGAAACTTTGTTGTATATGTAACAATTCAAGTATTATACGAAATTAATACTTAAATAAGAACACACAAACAATATAAACCAAACATTCACTTTGATTGATAAATCGAACTTGCGTACAATGAAAGTGTTAAAAGTATATTAAACTAAAACCTAAAGGCCTCCTTTTATAGATTAAGGAGCCTTGTACAAGAGTCTACGTATCAGCTATTTTAGGTAAAGATAAACATAAGAAATACATTGTCGAACATATCTTTACTAGAAACAATACATTGTCGAACATATCTTTACTAGAAACATACTAGAAACATAATACGTGTAGACTAAGCCTTCTATCAGTGCTTGACTTCTTCTTATCAACGCTTGACTTCTTCCTGTCAACGCTTGTCCTGTAAACGCTTGATTTCTTCTTAACAACGTCCAGATTGCTCTTGTCAGCGTCCAAGTGTATTGGCTACATTTCATTCCCAACAATCCTCCCCTAAACATGATATCTACTCTAGTAATAAAGTTTCTGAATAAAAACTAAGAACTAGGAGGATTCTTACAAATCTTATCAAATTGGAAATAAACATATCTAATCAAATCTTTGGCCACGTCACTTGAGTATTTAATTTCCAGCTGTGTTGTCTTCATTTTCTTCAAAACTTCTTTGGACATGGGATACTCAGCATACACAAGAAGATACTCAGAAAACTTTGTAGAACTCAAATGATACACACCGGCTGCTGAATATAGACGCTATTGAAGTCCACTGATATCATCCTCAAGATCCATCCAAACTGGATCTTCTTCATATGGTGCACACATTCTCTTGAATGTTTACCAAAGCTTTATTCCATTGACTGAAGTAGGTGCTTCAGTCTCATACTTGGCCTATAGTAACCTCCAAAGGTCTGCCAAGTCTTCCCTATCCGAACTTGCAAACAAGACATAAGAGTAGTAAAAGTATGTACCTCTTTCCTATATCCGCTGTCACACCCCACCATGGCGGCATATAGGGCGCGGCGTATGAATATCATCACAACATGGCGTGTCTATAGAGATAACTATATGATATAAGAAATGTCATAAAAATGGTGACACGAAGGTCATGACAGTATCTCAACAATGCAAGGGGTCTAGGTAAGTAAGTAACAGTCCTACTTCTTACCCAAGACAACAAATAACATACCAAAACAATCATATGTGTAACGCCCCCAAATTTATACAACTTAGTACAGCAGAAGACTAGTTGGTGTTACGGGATAGCACATTACTCACATCATAGACAACGCATAAAAATCGCGTCGTTTAATAATAAATCATTTCCATTCATAAATATCAAAGTTACATCGGTCCCAAGTCATTATATTTCATACAAAGTTTTACAAAGTATTTGAATGGAAAATATTGTTTAAGTGCGGGCCATGAATTCTTGTCGTCTTCCCGAGAATTACCTTCAAGTACCTGAGATAAAACATGTTAAAAGAAAAGGTCAGCGATAACGCCGAGTGAATTCATAGAGTTTAATAAAATCCATCAATATAATATCAATATAAAATTATTACTGAAAATCATTTTGTACAAATCATTTTAATAGGCCATAAAATAGCCAAAGTCATTTTATACAAATCTTTATCGAAAATCATAATATAGGCATTTGCCTTAAAAATCATTATACGAACCACTGTCGTTAAAAACACCATACAATATGTTTTGCAACGTTGTATAGATTAAATAAAAAACGTTATATGAATATGGTTATAAAAACCAAAACACGAACATAATATCAATAGTATGACCCTGTATTGCTAGTCAGGTAATACATCGTAATTCGGAGCGTCTATTAGTATTTCGTTAATTTTGGATTATTATAAGCCGCATGACATTGTTACCTTACTAAACCAACAACGGGTAGCTAACCCGATACCAATTTTGCCCATCTAAAGTAGCGTGTCGTCACAAAGCTCACGCTATGGAAATCTTCTCATACATAAATTCGCTTACCAATCAATGTGGCACGACGGGGATCAACCGTCAAGGCGCGAACTGGGGTGATCGTCCCCAAATAGTACTATTAAATGCATAAGCGTCTACCAAATCCCGGTAGTTCACAATTCATGCTAATGGGACTTTTAGTGACATAACCTAACTTTAATAATCCATTTTATTTAATCTATCGGGTCCTTTAATCATTTATCGGGTCATACAATCGGGTCATTCAATCATTCGGGTCCAAATCAATAAACAAACAATCGAGACAAATGGTGTCCTAATTTTATAAAAACTAACATGTTATCTCCCTCGCGGGTTTATAAAACATTTATAAAAACATTTAAAAGAGTGCGAGGCTATGAACTCACGTTGATATGGGAAGGCGGGTTATCGGCAATTTGGTCGTACGGTACGTGCTTCAATCACGGAAACCTAGACAAATAATACTCGGTCTTAGACTCATGTCCAATGACTTTATTAAAATACCAATTATGTATACTTATGATGATTATATATATATGATGATCAAGTGGGTTCACATATCCTCATTTACTCATTTTTGTGTTATGTGTCGATAATTTTTATACTAGTTTTCTCGTTTTACCTATTTACGTGTTTTAGGTTCAATAAGCCTATTATAAGTTCTTAACTTGTTTTAATCCTTTTTACACTTATATTATCAGTATTTAAACTTTACAAGTTGGGCCTAAATGGGTTAAGCCCAATAATAATTTTATAAGTGTTTTAGTCCATTTTTGTTGTATTGTTAGTCCAATAACGTTAATTTAGTCCGTTAACGTCCGTATGTCCTATAGTTCGGGTTTTATTGGTTTTTACTTGTTATACATGTTTATATATCAGTATATAAGTTTTATAAAGTTTACATTAGACGGGTCCAACCATCTAAGTTTTATTTAAAAAAACGTTAATTTTACGGCGATAGCCGAAAAAGTTGTAAAAATCAAGTTTATAGTTTTATAACTTATAAGTGTTATTCCACTACCATTTTTATAATTTATATACTTATTCCACCTTTTACATATTTATATAAATAGAATCCAAGAGTTAGTGGGTTTTAACTTTACATTTTATACAATATAATTTTGAGTGCTTATATAATAGTATTATACTTTATTTTCCAAAATCTGATTTTTATCTTCACTTTCACCAAAACTGCCATATCTTGAGTTCTCTATGGAGATAGAAGCTCAAATGTTTATCACATAAACTACATGATATGTGCTACATTTAACTCTTCTATAGCTACTGTTGAATCATCTTCTAAATATTTTCTAAAAATCGTCCAAAACAGTGAACTCAGATTTATACCTTAAACTTGTTTTGATCATATCTCACTCATTACTTTGATTCCATTGCATGGCCAACTCTCACATGTGTACAAGACCCATAGCTTACTGTAAATGGATTCTACTTCATCATTTTATCAGTTCATAACATGTTTCTTTACTGTTTTATACAGCCAACAAATTTAACCAAGATTTTAACCTTGTTTCTTATGGTTTTTCACCTTTTTAATCATGTTTATCAACACCAAATCCCCACATAACATTTTTATCATCATATAATCATCATATACATATACAATAGGAAATAAAATACATGTTTACATAATCAAAATAACAAGAAGATGAGGAGGACAATCTTTATACCACCAAGTTGATGTAGGTTATGATTTGGACATGGTAATTGATGGAGAAACTTGTGCTTAGCCAACACCATCTTCAAGACCTTCAATCTTTATGATCACTTTGTGGAAAATCAGCCCCAAGACACCATAAAAACTCCTCCATGGATGTTATAATCACCACCATTCAAGAGAGATTTAAGAGGGCTTCAACATATGTAGAAATAACATGAGGTTTATGGTTAAATTTGATCAAAATGGAGTGTAGAGTGATGATGGTGGACGGCACACTTGAGAGAAGATGAGAGAGTTTGTGGTTTTGCATGGAGTAAAAATGAGTTAGTTGTTTAGTGGAGTGGTTTTGTTGTAACTAGTGGTAGTATTGCTTAACTTGTAAGCTTAGGTGACATGTGTAACTACAAGGCTTAAAACTTGACACCAAAGTGGTATGGTGTTGATGTGTAGCCGGTTTTGAGTGGGGGTGGGACAAGTGTCCCACTTGTCTCATCCCCATTTATTTACGGGTACTCCTCGATTCTAGTTTCCTCGATTTGCGTGCCTTCAGGTCGTTTTACGAAAAACTTTTTTATAAATTATGAATCAACGAAACAAAACGAATCCAATAAAAATTGTCTCATCAAAAACGGAGTTCGAAAACGTAAATACGTAATCCTAGGGTTTCCGGTTTAGTCGTAAAGGACGTTAAAATAAAATCGTAAGTCCTAATCTCTTCTCGTAAATTTGTGAGTTTATGAACTAACACAAATTTAAAACTCCAAAATAATATTCACGGATAAATTTATTTTCTGAAATGTCGGACTGTCACCAAAGACGGTGTATGTAAACGTAAGCATGTAACGTTGAATCCTCCGGTTTAAACGTAGTCGATGCTACTTCAAGACGTAAATCCAAATTTCTTCCCAAAAATAAGTGAGTTCATATTGTAACATTAAAATAATATTTTCAAATAATATTTGAGAATAAAATATCAATCGTAAATTGACGGATTGTCACAGCATTTACCCCTAAACAGGATCTTTGTCCTCAAAGATCATCTTACCTTACTACTCGCTTCTTATAGAGATAAAGCCATGTGGGTATCTCCCCCACATTCGGTCTTTTCTCAAAAGTGCAATTCATTACAATACGCGAGTTCTATCAAACATAACTACGGGAATAAGATCAGGCTTAATGTTGACTTACTTTCTCTATCCATGATGTTCACGGGTTTCTGATGAATGCAACTTTTCGCCGATCTAAGCTTTACTAAGAACAATCAGATTTTCACTTGATAGATATTCCATCAATTTCGATATACGAAACATAATTCACGCAGTCTTTGAAGTCCTAGGGTAGATCCAGCTTATATGCCTTTCAATCCCAACTTTTACATCATTTCAATGGTCCCATACAACGGGGACTTATATCCCATGATTTGTCAGATCATGAATTCATTTTTCCAAGGTTAAAAATTGTGGCATAACTTCGCTACCCATTTGGCACTTCAAGATCTACATTTCACATTCACATAACCTCTTGCCCACTGCCGGTTGTCAATAATCAGATCCTAATTTCAACAATCATTTCAGGTCTCGCGGGTCGAGTATTTTGTAATGTTAGGTTCGCCATCATAGGAAACCTTAAACCTAAAAGACATGTCCAACTCACAATGGGTGTATGTCGGGTGTCTTTATCTCAACTCCTGCTTACAGATGCTCTAAGATTTAGATCCTAACAAGATTTGATCTCAATCCTAATACAATGATTATCAATGGTAATATCTCCAAATGAAAACGATTATACGGTCTATTACCAAAGGTCAATCATTCAAACATAAAACTAAACTTATAGTATTTTGTATCGTTACTTTACCTCGTCCCTTCGATTTGGGGTGGTACATAGTACTCTCATCAAGATTCGTTCACAATGACTTCTGAGCAAATCTCAAGAAATTTGATGCGAAACGAGGATCTTGATATAGATGTTCGATACAGGCACACTATGTTTACATAACTCTTTTGCATTTATCATTAACGGGAATGATATTAGCAGATTTGGGCAGTCTGTCCACGATGAACCAAATCGAGTCAAATTCAGATGATGACCTTTGCAATAGTTAGACGTTTACTAATGTATGAGGCGATGTCTGCCTTCATAATTTGCCATTAGTACAACTTTTTCAGACAAAGATACTTTAAGTCAGAAATGACAGGAATAGAATACTTATACTTACAAGTTTTTCCAATTTAACTACATCTCAAAATTTCCATATTCAGGCAACCACAAGTGGCCTTTAAAACATTTAACTCTATTGGCTTCTCCATTTTAATGGTTCACATTAGCCGTGAAACCTTTCACTATTTATATTATCCTTTTTACAAACATTATTTATTTTTATATCGTCCAGCAAGTTATTTTGCACCTTCATTATTAAGGAACATGTCCTAACTGGTTCTTTATCTTTTATACATAATGCGTCGGTATCTATATTCACTTCTCATGATGATATAATTATCATGTCCACAATTCACTCAGATATTCTTTCTATATTATGCGTCAGTAATTACGCTCACCTTCCTAATAAATTTGTTATCATGTCCGTATTTATTCAAAAATCATTTTTTCATATCTTATATGTTTTAGTTTCTTCTCAACTATCATCCTTATCCGTTTTACTCAATCCGTCGTCTAAAGCGTCGATAATTATTATAATTAATTAAATAATTATTAGTTAATTTTTATGAAGCGTAAAAGTTTTAAATTTCTTAGTTCGACCAATTATATAAAATGTTCAAAACAAATTTGAATTTAATTAACAAGATTTTTGTTGATTTATCGAAAATATTTAATAAGATTCGTAAATGTTCGAAAAACCTTTGTTTATACTTTGGTCAAAGTTTTCTTAGTTTGAAAAGCAAAAATTGTCGTTTCAAATTTCAAGTCATGTTTTAAATGGTTTTACTCAATCCTTTTTAAGTTATCTTGAGGGATACACAAACATTTACCCCTAAACAGAAGTTTAGTTAAATGGTTTGTGTATAAGGGAATAATCCCTTAAAATCCTTTGTTAAAACATTCGTCAAATCATATTTCCATTTTCTTTTTAGTAATACTCAAAGTCTTAAAAGGGCTCTTAATTTTTGAAGAGTCTATATGCATACATCTTACCATTATTAATCCAACGGTCATTTTATGTAAAGAATTAAGTTTTTAATCCCTAAGCGTTAATGGTTCTAATCTTTGAAAAGTCTATATAGCTTCCATTATCTATTAATTACACGGTTAAATCATATAAAGGATTAAGTCCTTAATCACATGTTAAATATTTAAGGTATAGGTTTTCATTGTTTAGCCAATTCAGGGCAATTTACAACTAATTATTAACTCATTATTATTCGTATTAACAAACAAATAGTCCTTAATGATCGCAAGCATGAATTTATCAAATTACAGCCTACACACGTGATTCACCGAATTTATGAATGCTACATGTGCACTGGTTAATCCAAACGACATCACGTGAAACTCATAATGTTCATCACAAGTTCTGGATGTAATGATTGGAATAGATAGTCTTCTTCACGGACGCGAAGTTGACAATAACCATGCTGAGGATCAAAAACCTTGTAAATGATCGAACAAATCTTCCATTTCGAGTTATGGATATCGTTTTCGATTGTCAATTTACTCAGTTCACAGTAATTTATAAATATAAGGAATGATAACACCATAGCTCTTCATGATGACAGGCTTGGTAGAATAAAATCTTTCTCCGACAACTCTCTCAGTTGTACGGTAATTCCTTAAATTTAGATGGTGCTGACGTATAGTGTACAAGCCACAAGTGCAGTACCGGAAATACAATCAATACCGATTTCAACTTGCCTTAATGGCGAAAGTCTAGGTAATTCATCAACAAATACTTACTAAAGTTTCAGATCACATAAACATCTTTTAATAAATTCATCTTAGGTTCTTCCTATATTACAATATCTATAACTAGTTCACAACCATTCATGGTATAACTTCAAGTCTAAATGCAGGATATGGACATCCATCAAGAATTATTTAGATCACTTTTGATAATCAACATCTTATAATTTAGGGGAATTCTATTCGAGTTCCCATCAATTAAGACAATGCCATGTCATAATCAATCAATCCATTCTACTGGCACTATCAACTTTCCAGTTTTCATTACCGTCGATAAGATGTGATCTTCTCAAAAGACTAATAATAACTCATAATCCTTCACAAATCAAGGATATTAGGATACACACTACTATTAAAAGAGTAAGGTCAACACATAATCTACGTGATAGAATTTCAAATTAGATACAGACGAAAACATTTAACGAATATGAATATATCCTATGTTTTCATAATTTGAGTACGCATTCGAAAGCTCCTCGGATCGTTACCCAGGTCATTCAAATGAAATCAAATCATAAGAAATGATAATAATGTCAATAAATCCAGTCGGGTATCAACACTCGGTAATCAGATACTTTTCCTAATAATCTTACTACAGGGGAATTGGACAAGAAAGAATTGTCAATTGTCAAATAAGATAATTTCCACAGATGAGTAAATTCGGCTCAGAAGAATAGATGCTACAGGCACATATGTAGGTGTCCCTAACATTATGTCCCTATTTTTCACTTTTTGCAGATCTCATAAAATTTAATCTTTCACAATCTTCAAAGAAAATGTAGTGTTTATTCATTGGTTTTATGGTGACTACTAATCAGCCTTGCATGGTCCATTCCAAATTGTATGTAGGCGCGCAACTATATACAATTTCAAGATTAACGATGCAATACCCAGTTCGTCAAAATTTTCTCATCATGTTTATAATAAAAACATTTGTATGCTTAATTCTTAAATAAGAATCAAAAATAAATTTACAAAGATTTTCTTTGTTATGGAAATAATTAAGTTTCCAAAGCGTCTCATAAACAACTTTATTTTGATATCAATCACTTATAAATCTCACTTTAAATAATCCTTATTATGATGAAAATTTAATTTCCTCAAAGGATACCGTTTTAACTTTATAAAAACAATGTGTGATATGCAAAAGAGTGATGAAAGCTTGTTCACCAAGAATTAACTACAATATGATAGGAAATGAGCTTAGCCAAACAATCATGAGGTTCATGACTTCGATGGCACTCAGGAATACAAAGAGAATAATCCCCAACGTAACTCAAATCAAGATGAGTACTTGTTCAATGGTTGCATCACTAATGCGAACATTAGGATGAAGCAATAAAAGATAGATAACATCGATACATGTAGAATTTAGTAATCAAAGGTAGTCTTTTTCATTAATCACAAACAAGTCAAATTGTACCGTAACACATTACATGTCACTATGTCATACAATTCTCAGAACTCATCCTACCAACTGATGTCTCAGTTAAGTTAGGGATTATTTTTAATAGATACCACAATGAATACTAATCTACAAGAGTCATTAGGTGTCCCACCTGTCCCGGAAGATCCATCGGTCCCAATTTAGAAGAAGATTTCTTCAATTTATTTCTTGGACACTGGGCATCCTCGTTAGTGGACAATGGCCTAGGAACAACCCTTAACACAAACCTACAATCAATTAGATCCTTATAATTCAATCACAGAACTTAACGACTTCCTCTTATCAATCTCATATTCCATACGGGTTAAATTTTACTTTATTCAAGTTTTGACCAATTTTATACTCAATTCGATATTCTACCTTATTCTTCCAATACTTAAAAACTTATTCTTCGGCCTTGTAAAGGCAATACAAATATGAATCAACACTTAATTTCCAATCCTATTAGCTCTTACAACAACAATTATCAATTGAGTCATTAATATGAAATGACTTGATCATTCAACTAGACTTCTCGGAAAGGTATTAGTGGCATGAGGCTTTTGGGTAATGGTTCAAATAACAGCCTCAAGTGCAACATTCACCCTTTCGATTTCAAATTTAAGAATTGGATGACAACGAATCAGATGACATCTTTCTAGGTGGTAACGTTTTGTCAAACTCCACTCTATAAGAAAAGACGTCATGACATCGATATCAGATTTAATCTCGCCAATTCTTTTTCAATATCACAATCAACTAATATCTATATTTCTACGAATATCAACCATTTGTTGGGATAATAAATATCCACAACTTGGTTTAGATCTAGGATAGCTAGAATTCCTACGAGAATAGCTTCGATTAATTTACTAGGGGATTTAGGGTACATTGTGACAATCTACGTCGTATAAATACCTCGTATAAATATCAAAATAATCATCAAACAATCATGTAATCAATTTACATCATATATATATATAATCCAAGTATATATATATATTAAATTAACACTTCCCAGTCTGGCCTTGTCGGTAACTCGGGAATTCTTCGGCACCGTTATAGTCAAAAGATTTTTAGACATTTTTAGAAAAATGTTTATAGTTAAAAGATTTTGAAATGTTTTATTCAAAACCTTAGTTTTAAAAATCTTTCGTTCTCTATAACGAGAGCTCTGGCACCAAACTGTAACACCCCCAAATTTATACAACTTAGTACAGCGGAAGACTAGTTGGTGTTACGGGATAGCACATTACTCACATCATAGACAACGCATAAAAATCGCGTCGTTTAATAATAAATCATTTCCATTCATAAATATCAAAGTTACATCGGTCCCAAGTCATTATATTTCATACAAAGTTTTACAAAGTATTTGAATGGAAAATATTGTTTAAGTGCGGGCCATGAATTCTTGTCGTCTTCCCGAGAATTACCTTCAAGTACCTGAGATAAAACATGTTAAAAGAAAAGGTCAGCGATAACGCCGAGTGAATTCATAGAGTTTAATAAAATCCATCAATATAATATCAGTATAAAATTATTACTGAAAATCATTTTGTACAAATTAATAGGCCATAAAATAGCCAAAGTCGTTTTATACAAATCTTTATCAAAAATCATAATATTGGCATTTGCCTTAAAAATCATTATACGAACCATTGTCGTTAAAAACACCATACAATACGTTTTGCAACGTTGTATAGATTAAATAAAACCGTTATATAAATATGGTTATAAAAACCAAAACACGAACATAATATCAATAGTATGACCCTGTATTGCTAGTCAGGCAATACATCGTAATTCGGAGCGTCTATTAGTATTTCGTTAATTTTGGATTATTATAAGCCGCATGACATTGTTACCTTACTAAACCAACAACGGGTAGCTAACCCGATACCAATTTTGCCCATCTAAAGTAGCGTGTCGTCACAAAGGTCACGCTATGGAAATCTTCTCATACATAAATTCGCTTACCAATCAATGTGGCACGACGGGGATCAACCGTCAAGGCGCGAACTGGGGTGATCGTCCCCAAATAGTACTATTAAATGCATAAGCGTCTACCAAATCCCGGTAGTTCACAATTCATGCTAATGGGACTTTTAGTGACATAACCTAACTTTAATAATCCATTTTATTTCATCTATCGTGTCCTTTAATCATTTATCGGGTCATACAATCGGGTCATTCAATCATTCGGGTCCAAATCAATAAACAAACAATCGAGACAAATGGTGTCCTAATTTTATAAAAACTAACATGTTATCTCCCTCGCGGGTTTATAAAACATTTATAAAAACATTTAAAAGAGTGCGAGGCTATGAACTCACGTTGATATGGGAAGGCGGGTTATCGGCATTCGGTCGTACGGTACGTGCTTCAATCACGGAAACCTAGACAAATAATACTCGGTCTTAGACTCATGTCCAATGACTTTATAAAAATACCAATTATGTATACTTATGATGATTATATATATATGATGATCAAGTGGGTTCACATATCCTCATTTACTGATTTTTGTGTTATGTGTCGATAATTTTTATACTAGTTTTCTCGTTTTACCTATTTACGTGTTTTAGGTTCAATAAGCCTATTATAAGTTCTTAACTTGTTTTAATCCTTTTAAAACTTATATTATCAGTATTTAAACTTTACAAGTTGGTCCTAAATGGGTTAAGCCCAATAATAAGTTTATAAGTGTTTTAGTCCATTTTTGTTGTATTGTTAGTCCAATAACGTTAATTTAGTCTGTTAACGTCCGTATGTCCTATCGTTCGGGTTTTATTGGTTTTTACTTGTTATACATGTTTATATATCAGTATATAAGTTTTATAAAGTTTACATTAGACGGGTCCAACCATCTAAGTCTTATTTAAAAAAAATGTTAATTTTACGGCGATAGCCGAAAAAGTTGTAAAAATCAAGTTTATAGTTTTATAACTTATAAGTGTTATTCCACTACCATTTTTATAATTTATATACTTATTCCACCTTTTACATATTTATATAAATAGAATCCAAGAGTTAGTGGGTTTTAACTTTACATTTTATACAATATAATTTTGAGTGCTTATATAATAGTATTATACTTTATTTTCCAAAATCTGATTTTTATCTTCACTTTCACCAAAACTGCCATATCTTGAGTTATATATGGAGATAGAAGCTCAAATTTTTATCACATAAACTACATGATATGTGCTACATTTAATTCTTCTATAGCTACTGTTGAATCATCTTCTAAATATTTTCTAAAAATCGTCCACAACAGTGAACTCAGATTTATACCTTAAACTTGTTTTGATCATATCTCACTCATTACTTTGATTCCATTGCATGGCCAACTCTCACATGTGTACAAGACCCATAGCTTACTGTAAATGGATTCTACTTCATCATTTTATCATTTCATAATATGTTTCTTTACTGTTTTATACAGCCAACAAATTTAACCAAGATTTTAACCTTGTTTCTTATGGTTTTTCACCTTTTTAATCATGTTTATCAACACCAAATCCCCACATAACATTTTTATCATCATATAATCATCATATACATAGACAATAGGAAATAAAATACATGTTTACATAATCAAAATAACAAGAAGATGAGGAGGACAATCTTTATACCACCAAGTTGATGTAGGTTATGATTTGGACATGGTAATTGATGGAGAAACTTGTGCTTAGCCAACACCATCTTCAAGACCTTCAATCTTTATGATCACCTAGTGTAAAATCAGCCCCAAGACACCATAAAAACTCCTCCATGGATGTTATAATCACCACCATTCTAGAGAGCTTTAAGAGGGCTTCAACATATGTAGAAATAACATGAGGTTTATGGTTAAATTTGATCAAAATGGAGTGTAGAGTGATGATGGTGGACGGCACACTTGAGAGAAGATGAGAGAGTTTGTGGTTTTGTATGGAGTAAAAATGAGTTAGTTGTTTAGTGGAGTGGTTTTGTTGTAACTAGTGGTAGTATTGCTTAACTTGTAAGCTTAGGTGACATGTGTAACTACAAGGCTTAAAACTTGACACCAAAGTGGTATGGTGTTGATGTGTAGCCGGTTTTGAGTGGGGGTGGGACAAGTGTCCCACTTGTCTCATACCCATTTATTTACGGGTACTCCTCGATTCTAGTTTCCTCGATTTGCGTGCCTTCGGGTCGTTTTACGAAAAACTTTTTTATAAATTATGAATCAACGACACAAAACGAATCCAATAAAAATTGTCTCATCAAAAACGGAGTTCGAAAACGTAAATACGTAATCCTAGGGTTTCCGGTTTAGTCGTAAAGGACGTTAAAATAAAATCGTAAGTACTAATCTCTTCTCGTAAATTTGTGAGTTTATGAACTAACACAAATTTAAAACTCGAAAATAATATTCACGGATAAATTTATTTTCTGAAATGTCGGACTGTCACCAAAGACGGTGTATGTAAACGTAAGCATGTAACGTTGAATCCTCCGGTTTAAACGTAGTCGATGCTACTTCAAGACGTAAATCCAAATTTCTTCCCAAAAATAAGTGAGTTCATATTGTAACATTAAAATAATATTTTCAAATAATATTTGAGAATAAAATATCAATCGTAAATTGACGGATTGTCACAATATGTGTGCCACAGTATCACTTATTAAAATGAACAAACAAATAAAACTAGGAAGGAAACGGGGATTCTCCTTCTATATGCCTTCCTAAGCTTCTCCAATCCTAGCCACTTATGTTCTCATGCTTAACCATAGTATCACCTGAAAGAGACACTAAAACACGTCAACATAAAGTTGGTGAGAGTCATAGGTTTAGACTCCAACGCTAAATTAGTTACAAGCTGTGAATAAAAATCATCAACCAAAGAACATATGGACAATGTGTTACAAATATGCATTAACAACTATCAATCAAGATTAATCATACCAAACCAATCCAAGGCTCCTACCTTGCCAAACAACATCATGGTACCATAGATGATCATACTATGTACCTATCCCAAGGCCACTACCTTGGCAAACCACAAGGCCCCTACCTTGTCAAACCAGAATAACTGAGACGGCACGTGTCCCCCGATCCAAATCATACACAATCAAGAATCACATAGAAGTTAATCACATAAGTGTACACACAAGTCCATCACAACCATAAAAACATTCACAGCAACAATTTATAAATAACTCAACACAGTGTCTCTTCCATCCCATATGGAAGTCAAAATCAATAGTAAACATGGGACTATGAAACTCACCTGATAGTTTCTTCACAAGTCCTCGCACTAGCAACAAACTAACAAACCAAAAACACGAAATCAATACACGAACCAATCACTAAGATGGCTCATCAACCTATGATGGACATCTAGTCTATTCCCGTATAATTACCTCATTGTTAAGCTCTAATCACCCCATTACCCTTCCTTAACAAGTTCCTAACTTGGTTAAGTTTAATAGCTATCCCGTTCATAATTTTACACAAAACAGTCCCAGTTTTAGGTCTCAAAACTTTAGGTCAAACATCCACTTAAATATACCCATTGTGATAATCCGTCAATTTATGGTTGATATTTTATTCTCAAATATAATTTAAAAACATTATTCTAATGTTATATTATGAACTCACTTATTTTTGGGAAGAAATTTGGGTTTACATCTTGAAGTAGCATCGACTACGTCTAAACCGGAGGATTCTACGTTACGTGCTTACGTTTACATACACCGTTTTGGTGACAGTCCGACACTTCAGAAAATAAATTTATCCGTGAATATTATTTTGAGATTTTAAATTTGTGTTGCTTCATAAACTCACAAATTTACGAGAAGAGATTAGGACTTACGAGCATAATTTAACGTCCTTTACGACTAAACCGGAAACCTTAGGATTACGTATTTACGTTTTCGAACTCCGTTTTTGATGAGACAATTTTTATTAGATTCGTTTTGTGCCGTTGATTCATAATTTATAAAAACATTTTTTGTAAAACGACCCGAGGGCACGCAAATCGAGGAAACTAGAATCGAGGAGTACCCGTAATTATATGGGGATGAGACAAGATAAACTTGCCCCACCCACACACATAGGACGACAAGTATAAGCTACAACACACCATAAGGTGTCAAGCTTACATGGTAAGTTAAGACACTTGTCTTAGTTTACTTACACCAAACCACTAGCACTCAAAACCAACTCAAGCCAAACTAGCAACTCATTTTTCCACTCATGCAAAAACACACAATCCTCTCATCTCTCTCTCTCTCTCTAAATTCGTCCCATACCACCCCTAAACACCCAATTGATCAAATTTAACCATGAAATCATGTGTGATTCACACATATATTGAAGAACCTTTGAAGATATGAAGATTGGAGGTGATCGTAACCTATGAAAAGGAGTTTTCATGAGGTTAAAGGGCTGAATTCATGGAGGTGTTCATCTATCCAAAGGACCCAAGAAGTTTCCTTGCTAAAGTTGAAGATTTGATAACAAGAACCAAGTCTTGTTCATCAAAAATCTCATCTTTTCATCACTAATGGTGGTATAAAGATTGTTCTTCCTATCCTCTTGTTATTTTGATTATGTAATCTTGTATTTTCTTTATTTATGTATATGTATATGATGATGAATGATGATTAAAAATATTATGTGGGGATTTGGTGTTGATAGATTTGATAAAGATGGTTAAAAAGATGGAAAACCATAGGTAAAAAGGCTAAATTCATGCTTATAAAGTTGGATGTATAAAAACAGTAAGTAACCAAATGTTAAAATGATTAAATGGTAAAGTGGAATCAATAGACAATAATTATTAGGTGTTATACGCATGTGAGAGTTGGCCATACAATGGAATCATAAAAATGAGTGAGATATGATCAAAACAAGTTTAGAGTGCAAATCTGCCTACACTGTATTGGACGAATTTATTAAAATATTTAGATGTTGATCATCAGTAGCTATAAAGGAATAAAATGAAGCATATATCATGTAGTTTCTGTGATAAAAATTAATTTTCTATCTCCATATAGAACTCTAGATATGGACATTTTAGTGAACTTAAAATTTAGGACTGATTTTGTGAAATTAAAGTTTAATATTATTATATAAGCACTCAAATAAATATAGTATAAAATGTGAATTAAAACCCACTAACTTATATATTTAATTTATATAAATATGCATAAGGATAAATAAATGGAAATTATATAAAAATGGTAGTTTGGTAAGTTTTATAAGTTATAAAAACTATATACTACGTTTTACGTCTTTTCGGCTAAAACCGAAAGATTAACGTTTTTGTCAAATAAAACTTAGACGGTCGGACCCGTCTAGTATAAACTTTTATAAACTCACATACTGATATATGAACTTATATAGCAAGTAAAACCCGATAAAACCCGAACTTTACAACATATAGACATTAACGGGCCAAAGTAGCCTTATTGGACTATAAACCCGACTAGTTAGTAAAACACTTATAAATTTACTTATTGGGCTTAACCCACTTGGGCCCAACATGTAAAGTATAATACTGATAACAAAAGTTTAAAATGGATTAATACAAGTTAATGGACTTATAAAAGGCTTATTGAACCTAAAACATGTAAATAGGTAAAACTAGTAAACTAATATAAAAGTTGTCAACACATAACACAAAAATGAGTAAATGAGAATATATAAACCCACTTGATCATCATCATATGTATAAAGTCATCATATATATATACATAATTGTTATTTTGATAAAGTCATTGGACAAAAGTATAAGACGAGTATTATTTGTCTAGGTTTCCGTGATTGAAGCACGTACCGTACATCCAAATCGCCGATAACCGCCTTCCCACATCAACGTGAGTTCATAGCCTCACACTCTTTTAAATGTTTTTATGAAATGTTTTATAAACCCGCGAGGGAGATAACATGTTAGTTTTGATAAAATAGGACACCATTTGTCCCGATTGTTTGTTTATTGATTTGGACCCGAATGATTGTATGACCTGATGAATTAATATATGACCCGATAAATAAAATGAAATGGATTATTAAAGTTAGGTTATGTCACTAAAAGTCCCATTAGCATGAATTATGAACTACCATGATTTGGTAGACGCTTATGCATATAATAGTACTCTTTGGGGACGATCACCCCAGTTCGCGCCTTGACGGTTGATCCCCGTCGTGCCACATTGATTGGTAAGCGAATTTATGTATGAGAAGATTTCCATAGCGTGATTTTTGTGACGACACGCTAACTTAGATGGGCAAATTGAGTTTCGAGTTAGCTACCCGTTGTTGTTGTAGTAAGGTAACAATGTCATGCGGCTTATAATAATCCAAATAACGAAATACTGCTTTATGCATTGAATTACGATATATTGTCTGACTAGCAATACATGGTCTTATTATTGATATTATGTTCGTGTTTTGGTTTTACATAACCATATTCATATAACGGTTTTTATTTAACTCTATACAACGTTATAAAACGTATTGTATGATATTTTTACCACAATGATTCGTATAATGATTTTGAAGGCAAAAGCCTATATTATGATTTTTGATAAAGATTTGTATAAAATGACTTTGGCTATTTTATGGCCTATTACAAAGATTTGTACAAAATGATTTTCGGTAATATATTTATACCGATGTTATATTGATTTATTTCATTAAGCTCTATGAATTCACTCGGCGTTATCGCTGACCCTTTCTTTTAACATGTTTTATCTCAGGTACTTGAAGGTAATTCTCGGGAAGACGACAAGAATTCATGGCCCGCACTTAAATAACAATTTCCATTCAAATGCTTTGTAAAATTTGTATGAAATAATATGACTTGGGACCAATGTAAATTTGATATTTATGAATGGAAATGCTTTATTATTAAACGACGCGATTTTTAAGCGTTGTCTATGATGTGAGTAATGTGCTATCCCGTAACACCAACGAGTCTTCCGCTGTATTGAATTGTGTAAATTTGGGGGTGTTACAGTTTGGTACCAGAGCTCTCGTTATAGAGAACGAAAGATTTTTAAAACCAAGGTTTTGAATAAAACATTTCAAAATCTTTTAACTATAAACATTTTTCTCAAAATGTCTAAAAATCTTTTGACTATAACGGTGCCGAAGAATTCCCGAGTTACCGACAAGGCCAGACCGAGAAGTGTTATTTTAATATATATATATATATATATATATATATATATATATAACTTGGATTATATATATATACATATGATGTAATTTGATTACATGATTGTTTGATGATTATTTCTATATTTATACGAGGTATTTATACGACGTAGATTATCACAAGAAACCCTAACTTCCCTAGTAATTAATCGAAGCTATTCCCATAGGAATTCTAGCTATCCTAGATCCAAACCAAGTTGTGGATATTTATGATCCCAACAAAATGGTTGATATTCGTAGAAACGTTAACATTAGTTGATTGTGATATTGAAGAAGAATTGGCAAGATTAAATCTGATGTCTATGTCATGACAATCATTCCTTATAGAGTGGAGTTTGACAGAACGTTACCACCTGGAAAGGTGTCATCTGATTCATTGTCACCCAATTCTTAAATTTAAAAATCGAAAGGGTGAATGTTGCACTTGAGGCTGTCATTGGAACCATTACCCAAAAGCCTCATGCCACTAGTACCTTTCCGATAAGTCTAATTGAATGATCGAGTCATTTCATACGAGTGACTTATTTGATAATTATTGTTGTAAGAGATATAGGATTGGAAATTAAGTGTTGATTATATCGAGATTTTATTGCCCTATTAAGATCTAAAAATCAGGTTGAAAGTATTGGAGAATGAGGTAGGATATCACATTGAGTATAAGTTGATTGAAAACTTAAATTAAGTTAAATTTAACTCGTATGGAATATGAGATTGTTAAGAGGAAGTCATTTAGTCTTGTGATTGAATTATAAGGTTTTAAATGATTATAGGTTCGTGTTAAGGGTTGTTCCTAGGCCATTGTCCAATGATGAGGATGCCCAGTGTCCAATAAATAAATTGAAGAAATCTTCTTCTGAATTGGGACCGATGGATCTTTCGGGACATGTGGAACACCTAATGACTCTTGTAGATTGGTATTCATTGTGGTATCTTTTAAAAATAATCCCTAACTTAACTGAGACATCAGTTGGTAGGATGAGTTCTTGGAATTGTATGACATAGTGACACATAATGTGCTATGGTACAATTTTGACTTGTTTGTGATTATTGACAAGACTACCATTGATTGCTAAATTCTACATGTATCGATGTTATCTATCTTTTATTGCTTCATCCTAATGTTCGCATTAGTGATCCAACCATTGAACAAGTACTCATCTCAAATTGAGTTACGTTGTGGATTATTTTCTTTGTATTCCTGAGTGCCATCGAGGTCTTTAACCTCATGATTATTTGGCTAAAGCTCATTTCCTATTATATTGTAGTTAGTTCTTGGTGAACAACTTTTCATCACTCTTTTGCAAGATCACTCATTGTTTTTATAAGATAAAATAGTATCCCTTGAGAAAAATTGAATTTTCATCACTATAAGGATTATTCAAAGTAAGATTTATAAGTGATTGTTATCGAAATGAAGTTGTTTATAAAACACCTTGGAAAACATAACTGTTTTCATAACAAAGAAAATCTTTGTAAATTTATTTTTGATTCTTATTTAAGAATTAAGCATGAAAGTGTTTTTATTATAAACATGATGATAAAATTTTGACGAACTGAGTATTGCATCGTTAATCTTGAAATTGTATATAGTTGCGCACCTACATACAATTTGGAAGTGACCATGCAAGGCTGATTAGTAGTCACCATGAAATTATTAATAAACACTAAATTTTCTTTGAAGATTGTGAAAGATTAAACTTTATAAGATCTGCAAGAAGTGAAAAATAGGGACATATTGATAGGGACACCTACATATGTGCCCGTACTATTTATTCTTCTGAGTCGAATTTCCTCACCTGTAGAACTTGTCTTATTTGACAATTGATATCCCCTTCTTGTCCAATTCTCACGTGGTGAGATTCTTAGGAAAAGTATATGATTACCGAGTGTTGATACCCGACTGGATGTATCGACATTCCTATCATTTCTTTTGATTTGATTTCATTTGAATGACCTGGGTAACGATCTGAGGAGCTTTCAAATGCGTACTCAAATTATGAAAACATGGGATATATTCATATTCGTTAAATGTTTTCGTCTGTATCTGATTTGAAATTCTCTCCCGTAGATTATGCGTTGACCTTACTCTTTTAAGGTTAGTTATGTCTCCAGATATCCTTGAATTTGTGAAGGATTATGAGTTATTATTATTCTTTTGAGAAATTCACATCTTATCAACGGTGATGAAACTGGAATGTTGATAGTGCTAGTAGAATGGATTGATTGATTATGACATGACGACATTGTCTTAATTGATGGGAACTCGAATAGAATTCCCCTAAATGATAAGATGTTGATTATCAAAAGTGATCTAAATAATTCTTGATGGATGACCATATCCTGCATTTAGACTTGAACTTTTACCGTGAATGGTTGTGAATTAGTCATAGATATTATAATCTAGAAAGAACCTAATATGAATTTATTAAAAAGATGTTTCCGTTATCTGAAACTTTAGGAGGTATTTGCTGGTGAATTACCTAGACTTTTGTCATTAAGGCATGTTGAATTTGGTATTGATTATATTCCTGGTGCTGCACCTGTGGCATGTGCACTATACGTCAGCACCATCTGAATTAAAAGAATTACCGTAGAACTGAGAAAGTTGTCGGAGAAGGCTTTTATTCTACCAAGCTCGTCACTATGAAGAGCTATGGTGTTATCTATATTTATTGATTACCGTGAACTAGGTAAATTGACGATTAAAAATCTATATCCATTACCCAAGATGATAGATTTGTTAGATCATTTACAAGGTTCTATCGTATGTTCTAAAAAATTGATTCACGGCATGGTTATCATCAACTTCGCATCTACGAAAAAGATTATCTATTCCAATCACTACATCCAGAACTTGTAATGAACATTATGAGTTTCATGTGATGTGGCTTGGATTGACTAATACACATGTAGCATCAAATTTGGTGAATTACGTGTGTAGGATGTAATTTGATAAATTCATGCTCGTGATCATTAAGGACCATTTGTTTGTTTATAAGTATAAGAAGGAGATTAATAATTATTTATAGATTGCCCTGAATTGGCCGAACAATGAAAACCTTTACCTTGAATATTTAACATTGATTTAACGCTTGATCCTTTACATAAAATGTCCGTTTGATTAATGATGGTAAGATATATGTATATTGACTCTTCAAAAATTAGAAGTCATTTAAGACTCTGGGTTTTATCAAAAAGAAAGTGCAAATATGTTTTGACAAATGTTTTATCAAAAAGAACTTTTGAGGGATTATTCCCTTATACCCAAAACATTGAACTAAACTCCTGTTTAGGGGTAAATGTTTTTGTATACCTCAAGACAACCTAAGAAGGATTGAGAAAACCATTTAAACCATGACTTGGAATCTGAAACGACAATTTTTGCTTTTCAAATTAATAGTTTTTGACCAAAGTATAAACAAAGAATTTTTCAAACATTGACGGATCTTATTAATTATTTTCGATAAATCAACAAAAATCGTGTTAGTTAAATTCAAATTTATTTTGAATATTTTTCTATAATTGGACAAACTGAGAAATTTAAAACTTTTTACGTTTACTTTCATGAAAATTTAATATTTATTATTTGATTACTTGTAATATTTATCGACGCTTTAAACGTCAGATTGAGCAAAACTAATAAAAATGATAGTTGAGACGAAACTAAAACTTAGAAAATATGAACAAAAGAATTTCTGAGTAAATTGTGGACATGATAATTACTTCATCAGGAAAGGTGAATGTAGATACTGACACATTATGTAGAAATGATAAAGAATCAATTAGGATGTGTTCCTTAATAATGACTGTGCAAAATAAATAGCCGAGCAATTTAAAATATAGCTGATGCTTGTAAAAAAAAAGATAATATAGATAATAAAAAGGGGTTCACGGCTAATGTGAATGTATAAAAGGCCATTCATGGTTGCCTAAATATGGAGATTTGGAGATGTAGTCATGTTGGAATCTTGTAAGTATAAGTATTCTATTCCTGTCATTTCTGATTTAATGTAACTTTATCTGAAGAAGTTGTACTGATGCAATCTATGAAGGCAGAAATCGCCTCATACATTAGTAAACGTCTAAACTATTGCAAAGGTCATCATCTGAATTTGATTCGATTTGGGTCATCATCGACAGACTGACTAAATCTACTAATATCATTTCCGTTAATGATAGATTCTCGATTAAGAGATTGACTCTTTTGTATTTAAAGGAGTTGTGTAAGCATGGTGTGCCTGTATCGATCATCTCTATCAAGATCCTCGCTTCGCATCGAATTTCTAGAGATTTGCTCAGAAGTCATTGGGAACGAACCTTGATGAGGGTGCTGTTTACCATCCCGATCGAAGGGACGAGGTACAATAACGATACAAAATGCTAGAAGCAATGTTTTATGCTTGAATGATTGACCTTTGGTAATAAACCGTATAATCGTTTTCATTTGGAGAGATTATCATTGAAAACTATCGTATTAGGATCGAGATCGAATCTTGTGAGGATATATATTAGAGCATCTGTAAGCAGGAGTTGGGATGAAGACACCCGACATACACCCATTGTGAGTTGGACATGTCTTTTAGGTTTAAGGTTTCCTATGATGGCGAACCTAACCTTACAAAATACTCGACCCGCGAGACCTGAAATGATTGTTGAAATTAGGATCTGATTATTGACTGCCGGTAGTGGGCAAGAGGTTATGTGAATATGAAATGTAGATCTTGAAGTGCAGGATGGGTAGCGAAGTTATGCCAAAAATTTTCACCTTAGAAAAATGAATTGATGATCTGAAAGATCATGGGAATTAAGTCCCCGTTGTATGGGACCATTGAGATAATGTAAAAGTTGGTTTTAAAGGCATATAAGCTGGATCTACCCTAGGAATTCAAGAGCTGCGTGAATTATGTTTCGTATATCGGACTTGATAAAATGCCTATCAAGTGAAAATCTGACTATTCCTTAATGAAGTTTAGATCGGCGAAAAGTTGCATTCATCAAAAACCCGTGAAAATCATGGATAGAGAAAGTAAGTCAACATTAAGCCTGATCTTATTCCCGTAGTTATGTTTGATGAAACTCGCGTATTGTAATGGATTACACTTGTGAGAAAAGACCGAATGTGGAGGAAATACCCACATGGCTTTAACTCTATAAGAAGCGAGTAGTAAGATAAATTGATCTTTGAGGACAAAGATTCTGTTTAGGGGTAAATGCTGTGACAATCCGTCAATTTATGGTTGATATTTTATTCTCAAATATAATTTAAAAACATTATTCTAATGTTATATTATGAACTCACTTATTTTGGGGAAGAAATTTGGGTTTACATCTTGAAGTAGCATCGACTACGTCTAAACCGGAGGATTCTACGTTACGTGCTTACGTTTACATACACCGTTTTGGTGACAGTCCGACACTTCAGAAAATAAATTTATCCGTGAATATTATTTTGAGATTTTAAATTTGTGTTGGTTCATAAACTCACAAATTTACGAGAAAAGATTAGGACTTACGAGCATAATTTAACGTCCTTTACGACTAAACCGGAAACCTTAGGATTACGTATTTACGTTTTCGAACTCCGTTTTTGATGAGACAATTTTTATTAGATTCGTTTTGTGCCGTTGATTCATAATTTATAAAAACGTTTTTCGTAAAACGACCCGAGGACATGCAAATCGAGGAAACTAGAATCGAGGAGTACCCGTAATTAAATGGGGATGAGACAAGATAAACTTGCCCCACCCACACACATGGGACGGCAAGTATAAGCTACAACACACCATAAGGTGTCAAGCTTACATGGTAAGCTAAGACACTTGTCTTAGTTTACTTACACCAAACCACTAGGACTCAAAACCAACTCAAGCCAAACTAGCAACTCATTTTTCCACTCATGCAAAACACACAATCCTCTCATCTCTCTCTCAAAATTTTTTCTCATACCACCCCTAAACACCCTCATTTGATCAAATTTAACCATGAAATCATGTGTGATTCACACATATATTGAAGAACCTTTGAAGATATGAAGATTGGAGGTGATCTTAACCTATGAAAAGGAGTTTTCATGAGCTTAAAGGGCTGAATTCATGGAGGTATTCATCTATCCAAAGGATCCAAGAAGTTTCCTTGCTAAAGTTGAAGATTTGATAACAATAACCAAGTCTTGTTCATCAAAAATCTCATCTTTTCATCACTAATGGTGGTATAAAGATTGTTCTTCCTATCCTCTTGTTATTTTGATTATGTAATCTTGTATTTTCTTTATTTATTGTGACACCCTAGAACCAAGGTCATTAACGTTACCCTAAATTACGCTAATTTTTGAAATTTTTAATAAATTTTAATTTCTATATTTATAAGTATATTGGTTAAAGCCGATGTTCGAGGTTATAATTTTTACGATTGACGATTCAAGAAGGACGATGACGATTACGATCCCGATGGATGCCCAAATTTCTATAATTATTGACGATTTATCGATAATGTAATTTTTCGAGAATTTTACTTACGGTTTGTGTTAAGTTGAGTCGGGTGAGTTTTATAGCCTTCCGAGTACATTTAAAGTATCCCAAAAATATTTTGGAGTGTTCGGGATGATTTCCGACTCCCGTAAAATTTTCTAAATTGACTAGTGAGTCGATCCCGCAAAGTTTTAAGGACGTTTTTACTTAAGGCCAAAAGAAACCTTTAATTGCATGTTGGTCCCTCCCAATACCACAAAAAGGACACAAACATAAACACACACAAACACTTGACAAAAAAAAAATCAAACTCTCTCTTCTCTTGTCCTTAGGCCGACGGCCAAACACCAAGAACCACCATCCCACCATTTTTTTCTTGAGTTTTCACAAAATCTAACTTAAGACCACCTCTTAAAATTCATTGGTGAGTGTTAATCCATGGTTTAATTAAACATTCATTAACAAAAATTTTCCAAAAATTTTCAAGAATCATTCAAATTCGTTTTTGAGGCTAATTGTGTGGATGCATGTTAAATTCATGTATTGTGTGAGTATAATCACCAATAAAACCCACCAAAATTAATTTGGTTGTGGTGATTTGGTCACCCAAACCCCACGGCACAAGGGGGTGTTTGGGGAGCCATGGTGGTTGATGATTTTGAGCATTTATTTTGTGTTTGGTATTGTGTTTAGTGATGTTTTAAATGGGTATAATTGGTTGCATGTTTGTTTTTAGATGTTAGGATTATGAGGTTGATTGATCAATAGGGGTTAGGACTGAAATTTGTGTTTGGTTGTGATTAGGGAAGCTTAGGATGATACCTAGTGGTGATTAGTAGGTTTGGAATCGAGCTTAAGCATGATTTTGGTGTAGTCAAATTTAGGCAGAAAGTTTAGGACCTTTTCGTAAAAATTATTTTTCCTACAGGTCTTGAAAACTAAATGTAGTTATAGAGGGTCTTCGTATCTTTAATTTGGTATAAGGTAGAGCCCGTGACTCAAAACGAGCTAAAAGTTATGAGGTTTTAAAGATCGAGTACCGGGAGACGAGAACTTTCATAATCCGAATTTATGTATAGTTTTAGTCAAATCCCGAGGACCACAAGTATGAATTGGTAAATGGTCAAGGGTCAAATTTTGGTCACAAACCTGTGTAATTGAGTCTATAAGTTTACTTAGGAGTCAAAGAAGTCAAAGGTGCATTTCAAATGGGTCAAAGAGGTCCAAGTTGGTCGAAGTACAATTTCAGCCCGTAAAATGTAGTTTTGGAAAAGCGTCGAGTAACGAGTCGTAAAAGTAAAAAGTTTTATTGGGATTAAAAATGTGTTATCTACAGGTCTTATAGGATTTTTGAGAATTTTGTCAAATTTTATAAGAATGGCTAAGTAGAGTAAAACAGCCCGTACTTTCGATAAGTACCGGCGAAAATGGATAAAAATGGATAACGTAAATAGTAAGAACAAATGGTGTAAAATGAGTGACGCTTGTTGTTTTGTTTTGGCGTGAGTTATGATTGTCCTAAGTGACTAGTATCTATGTATTTTATACAGTACCGTAAGGTATTTAAAATGAGATTACTCATTACGCGTTATTTGTTGATAGGTGTTGATTTACCCGGGCATCCGTGTCGTCGTCAGTGATCATCTCTCGAACTACCGACTACTTAATATATAAGGTGTGAATTTATAGCCTCGCTTATATTTATTTCAAATTGTTTTACCCGCGAGGGAAATGCATGCTAGTTTTTAAAAGGAACGTATATCATGAATGATTGTTAGACCCGAATGTTGCCTTAGAAATTGTGTTGAGTACCAAGTTGCAAAAGACCCTAATTTCATGAACTATTAACTATTGTCCTGCCCTCGAGTAGGGGGAAATAGCCGCTTATACAATTTGTAGTACTACTGGGCTAACGACTCAATGCTAGCCGAGAAGCTGTACGTTGAGTAAGTTCTGCGGTAGATTATCTTGTATGAGAGATAAGGTATAATTGCAACTGATGCCTTTAGAAGGGGCACTGGTTTCATCTGAATCACGCCGGTAATTATTACGCGGGTGATTGAGTTAACGGATTAGTGTCATGAGCTTAAACACAATTGTCAGTATCCTGAATATAGATTGTTTGATCGACAATTCTATGAATGATCACGAATGGTTTTTATTTTATATACGTTCAAATGAATTGTAAAACCTATGAATTCCACTCAACGTTTTCGTTGACCAAATTTTGGCATGTGTTTCAGGTAACCGCTGAAGTGTAGAATGGAGCGTGCATGGGATGGATGTTGTGTGTATGGCTTGGAGTCTGCTTGTTTTTCCTCCCTTTTTCCTACTTAAACAATTTTTAAATTTTAATGTGATGTTGTTGTGAAACTGAAATTCTTGGGTTGAGATTCATGGGGACCGAAAACGCTAAACTCTGTTGTACCAATTGGGGTTGGAAAAACCGTGGACATGTATCATCTAAAAATTTTTTAATTTCAAGTTTTAAGTTGACGTCTTTTTAGCGTCGTTTGATATATCTTGTGTGCAATGAATACTGTGTAGCACCCAATGTTGTAGTTCCGCTGCGCATAGCATTTGTGGGGGTGTTACAGATTGGTAATCAGAGCCATGAGTTATAGAGAACTAGGTCGTTTTTGAAAATCCTAAACTATAACTTTTGGTGTCGTAAGAAATGGTCCAAGCACACACAACTATCCTGCATGGCTCCGGTAAGATTTATTTTTGTATTCATGGTATTTGACGTATACTTTTGAGTGAAGTATATATGTGGGTAATTATTACGTAAGTATGGAATTACTATATGTAGACGTTGAATTATACGTGGAATATCCGACATCGTAATTTTTGTATTAATCATGCATGAGCATCATATTATTACATTTCGGGCATATGTACCACCTTTGCATTGCATTTGCATGCATGTATTTATAAATATTGTATAATTACTTATGTACCCTCCGAAATTCGCTGTTATTGCAGGAATGGCCGAGGTACCGCCTAATGATAATGGAAACGATTACGTCGTAGGTCACGAAGGGGGACTGTTTCTTCCGAACCCGCCGGACAATGATAATGGATGGATCGCTCCAGAAGAGGAAATAGGGCCGGAAAATGACAATGACGAAAGCGAGGTGTACAATTTTAGCATCAGTAGTGACGAGAGTGAGGATTCTGAGGAAGAGCCCGAGGAGCTAATGGATGATGGCATTCCCGAGAATGCTGTAGGCCAGACCGAACCTGATTTGTTTCAATCTCCGAATTTGCCGAAGGGTTATGAAGTACCACCAACCGGTCGATATGAGCAGCAACCCTTTAATCGCCCGATGGACAATTGTAAGGACTATTTGAGAACAGTGCCAGGATTTGTTCGAGTAAGAGTTGGGAGCAGTGGAGAGTCCAGCAAATCATCCAAGTCGCCATCGATTCATGAGAATATCGCAAGGGTCTACTTTCCGAGACCAAGACACTACTGGGATCCCGTAGGTCGTTTGAGGAGGATGGAGAGGTTGATGTATGAGCGGTTTGTAGTTGAGACCAGGGTAATTAAGAGGTTTGATAAGAATGAAAGGGAACACCAAAGACTGTTGGAAAGGACTGCAAGAATTGAGTATGATGGAAACGTAAACAAAAGCGACATCAACAGTCTAAGATCGATGGTTGCAAATTTGAGCGCTAGTCTTGACCGTGTTAGGGAAGATCAAGTGAGGTTGTCAAGGATGCAGAGTTGGGAGCATCGAGTGAGAGCATCATTGCCCCCAGATTGGAGATTCGTGGACGATTTGGAGATGGAGGCAAATGACTTCATGATTCAGCCGCCTACTAGAGGTGCTTGTATTACTGTGGGAAGTCAGGTAGCGATTGAGTGTGGGTCTACATCAGGGACGAAAAAGGAGATGGAATGTGGGCCGGATGATAAAGGAAAGAGAAAAATGGATGATGTGGATGAGGACGATAGTGATGAGGAACCCGAGGAAGATGATGACGAACCGCCATCCAAGAGGCCGTGTGGATCACCACATGCCTAGTTACTTGTCTTGTATTTTCTTTGATCATTGTAATAGAACTGTTTTAGACTTTTGTATGATGGCATTATGACGAGAAACTTGAGGACTTAAGTTTTGTGGTGAACGATTGTAGTGGCAATACTTGTCACAATTTTGGTTAATTATCAATACAATCCATGTTACCTTTCATGATCTGTGATATGTCTTAAATTTGATCTTTTGTGATGTGAATTGATGAATATTAGTAACTCTGTAGTGATGTGTCGTTGTAGGTATATTATGTCTCGGAAACTTGATGTGTATACTTACATTGTTTTTCTATTTTCCCTGTCTTGCAGAAAGAGATATTCGATAACACCATGCCTCCAAAGTTAACCGCCGATCGTGTAAACACAATGATTCAGGAAGCTATAGCAAATGCGCTGGAAGCGGACCGAGCCGGGAGAAATCAGGACCAGGGAAGGAACGCGGGGAGACAGCAAGCCCCGAGAGTGTGTACCTATTCTAGTTTTATGAAATGCGGTCCCACGCAGTTTCGTGGAACGGGTGGAGCTTTAGAACTTAGACGATGGTTGGAAAAGGTTGAAAGTACTTTCGAAATCAGCGGTTGTGCAGAAGCGGACAAAGTGAAGTTTGCGGCTGCTACGTTTCTTGATGATGCGTTAAGTTGGTGGAATACCCAGGTAGCTACTGTTGGATTGGCTGTAGCGAATGCAAGGACGTAGAATGCGACAAAAGCTCTGTTGACTAAGAAGTTTTGCCCGGAAGAGGAATTGGGGCAATTGGAGGATGAGTTGAGGCACTTGACCTTGAAGAACAATGATATCGCTGCCTACACCAGGAGGTTTAATGAGTTAAGCCTTTTGTGTCCAGATGTTTTTGCCAATGATGCCAAGAAGATGAAGCAGTACATAAAAGGTTTATCTAGCAATATCAAAGGTGAGACAACTTCGTCAAAACCTGGATCGTTTGATGAAGCGGTCCAGATGGCTCACGCATTGATGGACGTCAAGCTCCAGGACAAGCAGAACTCCATTGCTGAAGGCAACAAGAGGAAATGGGAAGCAGCACAAAGCAATCAATCCCAAGGCCAGAACCGAGGTGGAAATCGAAACAACCATGGTCAAAACCGCAATCAGCAGTTTAACCAAAGAAGGAACGAAGGGTTGAGGGCAGTGACGAACCCTAGAGGAGTAAAAGTGAATCCCCATTGTGGTAGGTGCAATTTGTACCATGTTGGGAATTGCCCGCCTGCATGCGGCAAATGTGGGAAAGCAGGTCATAGGACTTCTGGTTGCCGAACGGGAGGAGTAGCCACTGGGGCGAATGCTATCAGAATGAGGGGATGTTATGGATGTGGAGAGAGAGGTCATGTGCAAGTGAATTGCCCGAAGGCAGGAAACAAGCGGGGAGGTAACAACGCTGCTGCTGTATATCAAGTGGGAACGGCTGATAAACCACAGGGTCCTAATGTGGTTACCGGTACGTTTTTGCTAGACGCTTGTTATGCTAGTATTTTGTTTGATTCTGGCTCCGACAAGAGTTTTGTAGATGTTAAATTTAGTCGTCATA
Source organism: Glebionis coronaria (assembly GCA_025667525.1). Classification (NCBI taxonomy): domain Eukaryota; kingdom Viridiplantae; phylum Streptophyta; class Magnoliopsida; order Asterales; family Asteraceae; genus Glebionis; species Glebionis coronaria. Next base: position 236,172,417 of record CM046876.1, on the reverse strand, counting down.
TCGATAGAAAACCGGTGTTGTTAGCGACTAGTTATAATGTCGAGTTAGCCGATGGAAAAATTGTTAGTACGAATTCTATACTGAAAGGGTGTACCTTGAAGTTAGGAAATTACGCTTTTAAAATCGACTTGATGCCTATAGAGCTAGGATCGTTTGACGTGATTGTGGGAATGGATTGGCTAATGGCGCACAGTGCTATGATCGTCTGTGGCGAGAGATTAGTTCAGATTCCGTTGAGGAATAAGGTTTTGACGGTGAAGGGAGACGAATGCACTTCTCGTTTGAAAGTGATTTCCTGTTTGAAAATGATGAAGTGCGTAGAGAACGGATGCGATGTGTTTTTGGCACAAGTTTCGAGTGATGGTGATTTAGAGGCGAGGATTGAAGAGGTACCTGTTATCTGCGATTATCCGGAAGTTTTTCCAGACGAGTTGCCGGGTTTACCACCCACCCGTGAGGTCGAGTTTCGAATTGATTTGGTGCCAGGAGCTGCGCCGGTTGCGCGTGCACCTTATCGCTTAGCACCATCCGAGTTAAAGGAGTTATCGGATCAACTGAAGGAATTGATGGAAAAGGGATTTATTAGGCCGAGCTCATCACCTTGGGGAGCGCCAGTGTTGTTTGTGAAGAAGAAAGATGGTTCGTTTCGGATGTGTATTGACTATAGGGAACTCAATAAGCTGACGGTTAAGAATCGGTACCCATTGCCGAGGATTGACGATTTGTTCGATCAATTGCAAGCTTCCAGTGTATACTCAAAGATCGATTTAAGATCAGGGTATCATCAACTGCGTGTAAGAGAGGAGGATACTCCTGTAACTGCCTTTCGTACGCGGTATGGACACTTTGAATTTCAAGTGATGCCGTTTGGGTTGACGAACGCGCCTGCTGTATTCATGGACCTCATGAATCGCGTGTGCAAGCCGTATCTGGATAAGTTTGTTATTGTTTTCATCGATGATATACTTATTTACTCTAAAAGTAAGGAGGAGCACGAGAAGCACCTGAGGAAGATTTTGGAGCTGTTAAAGAAGGAGAAGCTGTATGCGAAGTTCTCGAAGTGTGAGTTTTGGTTAGAATCCGTACAGTTCCTAGGTCACGTGATTGATAGTAAGGGAGTTCGCGTGGATCCTGCCAAGGTCGAAGCGATCAGGGAATGGTCGGCACCGACAACGCCGACTGAAGTTCGACAATTCCTTGGTTTAGCTGGGTATTATCGAAGGTTCATTGAAGGATTTTCGTTGATTGCAAAACCATTAACAAGGCTTACCGAAAAGAATAGGGTGTATGAATGGGGAAATGAGGAAGAACTCGCTTTCAAAACGCTCAAGGACAAGTTATGTTCCGCACCGATATTGTCATTGCCTGAAGGAACCGAAGACTTCGTAGTGTATTGTGATGCATCTCGTAAGGGTTATGGAGCGGTATTGATGCAACGTGAAAAGGTGATAGCTTACGCGTCGAGGCAACTGAGGAAGAATGAGGAGAACTACACGACGCACGATTTGGAATTAGGAGCTGTAGTTTTTGCGTTGAAGTTGTGGAGACACTATTTTTATGGGACGAAGTGTGTTGTATTCACTGACCACAAGAGTTTGCAGCACATTTTAGATCAAAAAGAGTTGAATATGCGACAGAGACGATGGGTTGAACTACTGAGTGATTATGACTGCGAAATTCGCTACCACCCTGGCAAGGCGAATGTTGTAGCGGATGCACTGAGTAGGAAGGAACGGGAGAAACCTTTGAGGGTCAGAGCTTTGGTGATGACTGAGAGCGTCGACTTAACCGAAACTATACGGAAGGCTCAAGAAAGGGGACTAATGAAAGGGAATGTTGAAGCTGAGAATTTGGGACGAATGTTGAAACCTCTTTTCGTGATTAGGTCAGACGGACTGAGATATTTTGAAAATCGGATTTGGTTACCATTGTGTTCATCTGAGGAAGGAAAGCCTGGAGTTCGAGAATTGGTTATGAACGAGTCGCATAAGTCGAAGTATTCGATACATCCTGGATCGGATAAAATGTATCACGACCTGAAGAAAGTTTATTGGTGGCCAAATATGAAGGCGGATATTGCTCGTTACGTTAGTAAGTGTTTGACTTGCGCGAAGGTTCAAGCAGAACATAAGAAACCATCTGGATTGTTGGTACAACCAGAGATCCCAGAATGGAAATGGGAGAAAATCGCTATGGATTTCGTGACGGGTTTACCTAGAACTCCTAGTGGATGTGATATGATATGGGTAATTGTGGATAGATTAACGAAATCTGCTCATTTCTTACCTATGAAGAAGACGGACAGCATGGAAAAGCTCGCCAGTGTGTACGTGAAAGAGATCGTCTGCAGACATGGAGTGCCGTTATCGATCATTTCGGATCGCGATAGTAGATTTACTTCGGAATTTTGGAAATCGCTTCAACGTGCGATGGGCACTGAATTGAGTTTAAGCACGGCTTATCACCCGGAAACTGACGGCCAGAGTGAACGAACTATTCAGACGATGGAGGACATGCTCCGAGCATGCGTGATTGATTTTGGAGGAAGTTGGGAACGCCACTTGCCTCTGGTGGAGTTTTCGTATAATAATAGTTATCATGCGAGTATCAAGGCAGCACCGTTCGAAGCATTGTATGTAAGGAAGTGTAGATCGCCTGTGTGTTGGAGTGAAGTAGGAGAAAGTCAATTGACTGGACCCGAATTGGTTTTGGAAACGACAGAGAAGATTGTGCAAATCAAGAACCGACTACTTGCTGCGAGAAGCCGAAAGAAGAGTTATGCCGATAACAGAAGGAAACCGTTGGAGTTTGAAGTTGGAGATATGGTTATGCTCAAGGTATCGCCGTGGAAGGGTGTAATTCGTTTTGGGAAGAAAGGAAAGTTGAGTCCGAGGTATATAGGACCATTTAAGATCGTTGAACGAATTGGACCAGTAGCGTATAAGTTAGAATTGCCGAGCGAGCTTAGTGCTATTCACGACACGTTTCACGTATCGAACCTGAAGAAGAGTTTGGCGGATAAGGAATTGGTGATTCCTTTGGACGAGATTCGACTGGACGACAAAATGCACTTTATGGAAGAACCTGTGGAAATTATGGACCGAGAGGTCAAGAGGCTGAAGCGTAGTAGAATTCCTATTGTGAAGGTTCGATGGAATTCTAAGCGTGGACCGGAATACACTTGGGAACGTGAGGACTTTTTCAAGGAAAGGTATCCTCATCTGTTCCAGTAGAACGAAATGTGAGTACAAGAAGAGGCGAGCGCCGGGACGTCGCTCTCTTTAAGGAGGGGTGGATGTGACACCCTAGAACCAAGGTCATTAACGTTACCCTAAATTACGCTAATTTTTGAAATTTTTAATAAATTTTAATTTCTATATTTATAAGTATATTGGTTAAAGCCGATGTTCGAGGTTATAATTTTTACGATTGACGATTCAAGAAGGACGATGACGATTACGATCCCGATGGATGCCCAAATTTCTATAATTATTGACGATTTATCGATAATATAATTTTTCGAGAATTTTACTTACGGTTCGTGTTAAGTTGAGTCGGGTGAGTTTTATAGCCTTCCGAGTACATTTAAAGTATCCCAAAAATATTTTGGAGTGTTCGGGATGATTTCCGACTCTCGTAAAATTTTCTAAATTGACTAGTGAGTCGATCCCGCAAAGTTTTAAGGACGTTTTTACTTAAGGCCAAAAGAAACCTTTAATTGCATGTTGGTCCCTCCCAATACCACAAAAAGGACACAAACATAAACACACACAAACACTTGACAAAAAAAAAATCAAACTCTCTCTTCTCTTGTCCTTAGGCCGACGGCCAAACACCAAGAACCACCATCCCACCATTTTTTTCTTGCGTTTTCACAAAATCTAACTTAAGACCACCTCTTAAAATTCATTGGTGAGTGTTAATCCATGGTTTAATTAAACATGCATTAACAAAAATTTTCCAAAAATTTTCAAGAATCATTCAAATTCGTTTTTGAGGCTAATTGTGTGGATGCATGTTAAATTCATGTATAGTGTGAGTATAATCACCAATAAAACCCACCTAAATTAATTTGGTTGTGGTGATTTGGTCACCCAAACCCCACGGCACAAGGGGGTGTTTGGGGAGCCATGGTGGTTGATGATTTTGAGCATTTATTTTGTGTTTGGTATTGTGTTTAGTGATGTTTTAAATGGGTATAATTGGTTGCATGTTTGTTTTTAGATGTTAGGATTATGAGGTTGATTGATCAATAGGGGTTCGGACTGAAATTTGTGTTTGGTTGTGATTAGGGAAGCTTAGGATGATGCCTAGTGGTGATTAGTAGGTTTGGAATCGAGCTTAAGCATGATTTTGGTGTAGTCAAATTTAGGCAGAAAGTTTAGGACCTTTTCGTAAAAATTATTTTTCCTACAGGTCTTAAAAACTAAATGTAGTTATAGAGGGTCTTCTTATCTTTAATTTGGTATAAGGTAGAGCCCGTGACTCAAAACGAGCTAAAAGTTATGAGGTTTTAAAGATCGAGTACCGGGAGACGAGAACTTTCATAATCCGAATTTATGTATAGTATTAGTCAAATCCCGAGGACCACAAGTATGAATTGGTAAATGGTCAAGGGTCAAATTTTGGTCACAAACCTGTGTAATTGAGTCTATAAGTTGACTTAGGAGTCAAAGAAGTCAAAGGTGCATTTCAAATGGGTCAAAGAGGTCCAAGTTGGTCGAAGTACAATTTCAGCCCGTAAAATGTAGTTTTGGAAAAGCGTCGAGTAACGAGTCGTAAAAGTAAAAACTTTTATTGGGATTAAAAATGTGTTATCTACAGGTCTTATAGGATTTTTGAGAATTTTGTCAAATTTTATAAGAATGGCTAAGTAGAGTAAACCAGCCCGTACTTTCGATAAGTACCGGCGAAAATGGATAAAAATGGATAACGTAAATAGTAAGAACAAATGGTGTAAAATGAGTGACGCTTGTTGTTTTGTTTTGGCGTGAGTTATAATTGTCCTAAGTGACTAGTATCTATGTATTTTATACAGTACCGTAAGGTATTTAAAATGAGATTACTCATTACGCGTTATTTGTTGATAGGTGTTGATTTACCCGGGCATCCGTATCGTCGTCAGTGATCATCTCTCGAACTACCGACTACTTAATATATAAGGTGTGAATTTATAGCCTCGCTGATATTTATTTCAAATTGTTTTACCCGCGAGGGAAATGCATGCTAGTTTTTAAAAGGAACGTATATCATGAATGATTGTTAGACCCGAATGTTGCCTTAGAAATTGTGTTGAGTACCAAGTTGCAAAAGACCCTAATTTCATGAACTATTAACTATTGTCCTGCCCTCGAGTAGGGGGAAATAGCCGCTTATACAATTTGTAGTAATACTGGGCTAACGACCCAATGCTAGCCGAGAAGCTGTACGTTGAGTAAGTTCTGCGGTAGATTATCTTGTATGAGAGATAAGGTATAATTGCAACTGATGCCTTTAGAAGGGGCACTGGTTTCATCTGAATCACGCCGGTAATTATTACGCGGGTGATTGAGTTAACGGATTAGTGTCATGAGCTTAAACACAATTGTCAGTATCCTGAATATAGATTGTTTGATCGACAAGTCTATGAATGATCACGAATGGTTTTTATTTTATATACGTTCAAATGAATTGTAAAACCTATGAATTCCACTCAACGTTTTCGTTGACCAAATTTTGGCATGTGTTTCAGGTAACCGCTGAAGTGTAGAATGGAGCGTGCATGGGATGGATGTTGTGTGTATGGCTTGGAGTCTGCTTGTTTTTCCTCCCTTTTTCCTACTTAAACAATTTTTAAATTTTAATGTGATGTTGTTGTGAAACTGAAATTCTTGGGTTGAGATTCATGGGGACCGAAAACACTAAACTCTGTTGTACCAATTGGGGTTGGAAAAACCGTGGACATGTATCATCTAAAATTTTTTTAATCTCAAGTTTTAAGTTGACGTCTTTTTAGCGTGGTTTGATATATCTTGTGTGCAATGAATACTGTGTAGAACCCAATGTTGTAGTTCCGCTGCGCATAGCATTTGTGGGGGTGTTACATTTATGTATATGTATATGATGATTAATGATAATTAAAAATATTATGTGGGGATTTGGTGTTGATAGATTTGATAAACATGGTTAAAAAGATGGAAAACCATAGGTAAAAAGGCTAAATTCATGCTTATAAAGTTGGCTGTATAAAAACAGTAAGTAACCAAATGTTAAAATGATAAAATGTTATAGTGGAATCAATATACAGTAAGTATTAGGTGTTATACACATGTGAGAGTTGGCCATACAATGGAATCATAAAAATGAGTGAGATATGATCAAAACAAGTTTAGAGTGCAAATCTGCCTACACTGTATTCGACGAATTTATTAAAATATTTAGATGTTGATTCATCAGTAGCTATAAAGTAATAAAATGAAGCACATATCATGTAGTTTCTGTGATAAACATTTGAGGTTCTATCTCCATATAGAACTCTAGATATGGGCATTTTAGTGAACTTAAAATTTAGGACTGATTTTGTGAAATTAAAGTTTAATATTATTATATAAGCACTCAAATAAATATAGTATAAAATGTGAATTAAAACCCACTAACTTATATATTTCATTTATATAAATATGCATAAGGATAAATAAATGGACATTATATAAAAATGGTAGTTTGGTAAGTTTTATAAGTTAAAAAACTATATACTACGTTTTACGTCTTTTCGGCTAAAACCGAAAGATTAACGTTTTTGTCAAATAAAACTTAGACGGTCGGACCCGTCTAATATAAACTTTTATAAACTCACATACTGATATATGAACTTATATAACAAGTAAAAACCGATAAAACCCGAACTTTACAACATATAGACATTAACGGGCCAAAGTAGCCTTATTGGACTATAAACCCGACCAGTTAGTAAAACACTTATAAATTTACTTATTGGGCTTAACCCACATGGGCCCAACATGTAAAGTTTAATACTGATAAAAAAAGTTTAAAATGGATTAATACAAGTTAATGGACTTATAAAAGGCTTATTGGACCTAAAACATGTAAATAGGTAAAACTAGAAAACTAATATATAAGTTGTCAACACATAACACAAAAATGAGTAAATGAGAATATATAAACCCACTTGATCATCATCATATGTATAAAGTCATCATATATATACATAATTGTTATTTTGATAAAGTCATTGAACAAAAGTCTAAGACGAGTATTATTTGTCTAGGTTTCCGTGATTGAAGCACGTACTGTACATCCAAATCGCCGATAACCGCCTTCCCACATCAACGTGAGTTCATAGCCTCGCACTCTTTTAAATGTTTTTATGAAATGTTTTATAAACCAGAGAGGGAGATAACATGTTAGTTTTGATAAAATAGGACACCATTTGTCCCGATTGTTTGTTTATTGATTTGGACCCGAATGATTGTATGACCCGATGAATGAATATATGACCCGATAAATGAAATGAAATGGATTATTAAAGTTAGGTTGTGTCACTAAAAGTCCCATTAGCATGAATTGTGAACTACCAGGATTTGGTAGACACTTATGCATATAATAGTTCTATTTGGGGACGATCACCCCAGTTCGCGCCTTGACGGTTGATCCCCGTCGTGCCACATTGATTGATAAGCGAATTTATGTATGAGAAGATTTCCATAGCGTGATTTTTTTGACGACACGCTAACTTAGATGGGAAATTGAGTTTCGGGTTAGCTACCCGTTGTTGTAGTAGTAAGGTAACAATGTCATGCGGCTTATAATAATCCAAATAACGAAATACTGCTTTATGCATTGAATTACGATATATTCCTTGACTAGCAATACATGGTCTTATTATTGATATTATGTTCGTGTTTTGGTTTTACATAACCATATTCATATAACGGTTTTTATTTAACTCTATACAACGTTATAAAACGTATTGTATGATGTTTTTACCACAATGATTCGTATAATGATTTTGAGGGCAAAAGCCTATATTATGATTTTTGATAAAGATTTGTATAAAATGACTTTGGCTATTTTATGGCCTATTACAAAGATTTGTACAAAATGATTTTCGGTAATATATTTATACCGATGTTATATTGATGGATTTCATTAAGCTCTATGAATTCACTCGGCGTTATCGCTGACCTTTTCTTTTAACATATTTTATCTCAGGTACTTGAAGGTAATTCTCGGGAAGACGACAAGAATTCATGGTCTGCACTTAAATAACAATTTCCATTCAAATGCTTTGTAAAATTTGTATGAAATAATATGACTTGGGACCTATGTAAATTTGATATTTATGAATGGAAATGCTTTATTATTAAACGAAGCGATTTTTAAGCGTTGTCTATGATGTGAGTAATGTGCTATCCCGTAACACCAACGAGTCTTCCGCTGTATTGAATTGTGTAAATTTGGGGGTGTTACACCCATGGATACTTTAAAAGGAATATTCACACTTTTATACATGTTAGCTAAAACCTCCCACTTGCCCTAATCTTAAAGCTACTTTTAAGGCCCAGATATATGTGTATATATTGCTACCTATCCAGAATTCACTGATTTTAAACGTATGAAAAGTTCAATACCATTAGAGGGTCTTACCCTAAACCACAATCTTAGCCCAAGTGCATATCCTTACTACAATATATAAACCATCTCTCATGTTCATGATAAGATCCCAATGCAACCCTAAGTACCCCAAACAACCCAAAACTTAAAAAGAAAACAGGCTTAATTCAAAACTGTTTTGACCTCCGACTATTGTAACCTGTTTTTGACCCACTTCCCGACCTCCAATCTAGTTCTAGTTTCTTGAATTGGAAAGTCACTTCAAATACATTTTCAGGGATACTTGGATCATAAAACAAAAGTTTGTATAACTCCCAATATAACCAAAACAATTGACTCAAAATTCTGCCTAGTTTTTAAAAACGAGTTTAACAAAATCAACCTCATTAATTAACCCTAATCCCTCTAATTACAAGCCCTAATTTATATGATCATCATATTATGATTATCACATCATTAATTTACTGATTTTATATGAACCCTAACCCTAATTGCATCATAAGAATGATTATAAAAACATAAAAACAATTAAATTAAAAAGGGATTAAAGACTTTACCTTTGATTTATGAAAACCCCCAAAATTATGAAGAACCCTAAAAACCTTCTATGTAACCCACGCATTTTTTAATATCTCCAGGGAATAATAATGAATTTGATTGTTATTAAAACAATATATAGGGTGTACATAAAATCCTAGTCCAAGAATAAGCCCACTTTCCTTTTTCTCCTATTTTCCCTTTTTTTTCTTTTCCAAACCGACCTAACCCCCTTAAATTCATTTTTTTCTTTATTTTTTTTCTTTTTATTGTTAGTTAATATCTTATTACTATTACCTTAATTTACCTTAATTTATTTCAGCACCTAAAGCTTCCAAAACCCCAAAACCGTGAAACTAGTCAAAATTACGCGTTTTACCGTAAAAGACGTAAAATATACACTTTAAAAAAAATCTCAAATTTTTAAATAAACTTTATAAGTAAGTCCTAAATGACTTAAAACCATCCCGAAAAATATTCATTTGACTAATTACCTCATTTGAGACCTCTAAATGCTAAACCGTAAATCCTAAAAAAATACACTATTACTATAATACTTATACGTATACGTAAACACCAAAATAACACCATTTCATTTCATAGTCACTAATTGTGAGCTCATGAACATGAAATAACTGTTCCTTAATTTACTTATGAGTACTTCTATACTCATAAATGACAACCACACCAACCTCAATTACACAAAACAAACACGTAATCACACAATTCAAGTAAGCACACATAAAATAACCTAAAAGTAATACCAAGTGACAAATCCAAAACCTAGGGTTGTCACATCACTCCCTCCTAATAGAAATCTCGTCCCGAGATTTACTCCCTAAGCACAACAACTACGTCCCGCAATCACAGAAGGCTTCCTCTACTTCCTCTTTCTCATCACCTGTAACATACATTGAGTACCCAAGGGTCTCTATCCTATGGCTCACCATCAACGCACGTACCAATTTGGGTAGGCACAAGCTAAAGTCGGTTTCCGAACCTAATAGTAAAATAGCACAATGATCTCCTCAAGAAAACATACCTGTCGTCCTCCACTGCATCCGCATAGTAAACTCTTCCCCCTTTATGATCCCCGTTGTTTCTGTTCCGCGTGTTGTGACCCACGTTGTTATGATGTCCCGTGTTCCTATTACCGTGATTCCCTTCCAATGGTAACGGATTTTCAGCTTGTCCTGATGCTCTTCCCAACAGCGGGCAACTATTCCTGTAGTGTCCTGGATCTCCACACTCAAAACAAGTACCTCTTGCATAGTCCGCTCTAACCGCATGTGCGGGTGCTGCATTTAGAGTAGGTGATCGGTAGTCCCTGGGAAATGTCCTAGCCTTTGGCAATTAAAACACACCACGCATGGCATACCACTTCTATGATGCTTAAAACATGTAGGACACTGTGGATTATTTCTCGCGTACCCACCATCAGCTGTCGCCACGAAGTTCTTCCCATCCCTTAATTTCTTATTGGCTTCCCAGTTGTTCTCATCATGCTCTGCTTCTTCTAGCTTCTTCCGCTTTTCTCCACCTTTTCCCAAAGTTCCACTTGCTACCGCCTCCTCAGTAAGTATTCCTGCTGTAAGTATAGCTTGCTGTATCGTGTTAGGTTGAGTAGCCTTGATCATTCCCCTAATCTGAGTAGGCAATCCAGCAATGTACCTCTTAATCTTGTTCGCCTCAGGGGTAACCAAATAGGGAACCAACTTTGCCAATTCATGGATGCTATCGGTGTAATCTGCATGAGCCGCTCCAACCATAGCATGTCCCCAAAACTTGTTTTCCAGCTTCTCCATCTCCTTGCTTGGACAAAACTCCGTAGTCATAAGAGCCTTAAAATTGGCCCAAGCCATAGCATTTGCAGCAACTCTTCCCCTTGCTTGAACCTGGGTGTTCCACCAAGTTAAAGCCTTTCCTACTAGTGAACCAGTTACATACATGACCATTTGATTTGGTAAACAGCCACTCATCTGAATCACATTCTCCATCTTCTCAATCCATTGGGTAAGTACTACCGCGCCGCCCTTCCCATCATACTCTCTTGCACCACAAGAAGTGAATGCCTTATAGCTACAACCATTGTTTCCACCTCCTCCTTGACCATTGTTGTTGTTATTGTTGTTCAGGTTGTTAGTCACCTGCTGAACAATGGTTGGTATTATGTTGGCCATTTGAGCAGCAATCAAAGTAGCCAAATCAGGATTTCCATCACCACCACTTCCACCAGCAGCATTTCGCGTGTTCACCATGCTATAGTAAAACATGACACCCGTTAACAACTACCAAAATACTCCGTAGTATACTTGCCACCCTACACACGTCCAACATAACCATACATACTACCAACATATACTATACAAGCATGTATCAACTCTCTTTCATGCAATCATACTTGAAAGTCCAGTGGTGTTGTGGCACATATATAATTATGTAGGCCTCCATAATTATACATGTTCCCTTTCACCAATGTACTCCCTCCTATGATGACACTTATAAGAAATTAATACTACACATAACACATAATCCATCAACTCACAAGCACATAACTACACAAAATAAGGTCCAAAACTCCATCTATTAAGATAACATAGCCAATGCATGAAACACATAAACTTGTAGTCTAGTTGAACCAGCGTAGACAAAATTCAAAATGTATAAGAACATGAAAACATAATTAAGCGAAATCCAACAATGACTAGCGTATACGACCATGGTTCAACTCGCACTAGTCAAAACTCGTAAAGAAAATAACATGTAGTTAAGTATGAACCATACTAGTTCATAACTTAACAAATATCGCAAAAATAACATCCAAACACATCAATTATTATAAAATGCACACACACACTCCTATAACGCCTATATGCAGGGACCCGTAAGCTATAGACTAGGCTACAAGACTAGGCAACCTAATTCTCTATAACCATTGTCTCTAATACCATTCTGTCACACCCCACCATGGCGGAATATGGGGCGCGACGTATGGATATCATCACAACATGGCGTGTCTATAGAGATAACTATATGATATAAGAAATGTCATAAAAATGGTGACACGAAGGTCATGACAATATCTCAACAAATACAAGGGGTCTAGGTAAGTAAGTAACAGTCCTACTTCTTACCCAAGACAACAAATAACATACCAAAACAATCATATGTGTGCCACAGTATCACTTATTAAAATGAACAAACAAATAAAACTAAGAAGGAAACAGGGATTCTCCTTCTATATGCATTCCTAAGCTTCTCCAATCCTAGCCACTTATGTTCTCATGCTTAACCATAGTATCACCTGAAAGAGACACTAAAACACATCAACATAAAGTTGGTGAGAGTCATAGGTTTAGACTCCAACGCTAAATCAGTTACAAGCTGTGAATAACAATCATCAACCAAAGAACATATGGACAATGTGTTACAAATATGCATTAACAACTATCAATCAAGATTAATCATACCAAACCAATCCAAGGCTCCTACCTTGCCTAACAACATCATGGTACCATAGATGATCGCACAATGTACCTATCCCAAGGCCACTACCTTGGTAAACCACAAGGCCCCTACCTTGTCAAACCATAATAACTGAGATGGCACGTGTCCCCCGATCCAAATCATACACAATCAAGAATCACATAGCAGTTAATCACATAAGTGTACACACAAGTCCATCACAACCATAAAAACATTCACAGCAACAATTTATAAATAACTCAACACAGTGTCTCTTCCATCCCATCTGGAAGTCAAAATCAATAGTAAACATGGGACTATGAAACTCACCTGATAGCTTCTTCACAAGTCCTCACACTAGCAACAAACTAACAAACCAAAAACACGAAATCAATACACGAACCAATCACTAAGATGGCTCATCAACCTATGATGGACATCTAGTCTATTCCCGTATAATTACCTCATTGTTAAGCTCTAATCACCCCATTACCCTTCCTTAACAAGTCCCTAACTTGGTTAAGTTTAATAGCTATCCCGTTCATAATTTTACACAAAACAGTCCCAGTTTTAGGTCTCAAAACTTTAAGTCAAACGTCCACTTAAATATACCCATGGTTTCTGTAAAAGGAATATTCACACTTTTATACATGTTAGCTAAAACCTCCCACTTGCCCTAACCATAAAGCTACTGTTAAGGCCCAGATATATGTGTATACATTGCTACCTATCCAGAATTCACTGATTTTAAACGTATGAAAAGTTCATTACCATTAGAGGGTCTTACCCTAAACCACAATCTTAGCCCAAGTGCAGATCCTTACTACAATATATAAAACATCTCTCATGTTCGTGAGAAGATCCCAATGCAACCCTAAGTACCCCCAAACAACCCAAAACTTAAAAAGAAAACAGGCTGAATTCAAAACTGTTTTGACCTCCGACTGTTGTAACATGTTTTTGACCCACTTCCCGACCTCCAATATAGTTCTAGTTTCTTGCATTGGAAAGCCACTAGAAATACATTTTTAGGGATACTTGGATCATAAAATAAGAGTTTGTAGAACTCCAAATATGACCAAAACAATTGACTCAAAATTCTGCCTAGTTTTTAAAAACGGGTTTAACAAAATCAACCTCATTAATTAACCCTAATCCCTCTAATTACAAGCCCTAATTTATATGATCATCATATTATGATTATCACATCATTAATTTACTGATTTTATATGAACCCTAACCCTAATTCCATCATAAGAATGATTATAAAAACATAAAAACAATTAAATTAAAAAGGGATTAAAGACTTTACCTTTGATTTATGAAACCCCCCAAAATTATGAAGAACCCTAAAAACCTTCTATGTAACCCACGAATTTTTTAATATCTCCAGGGAATAATAATGAATTTGATTGTTATTAAAACAATATATAGGGTGTACATAAAATCCTAGTCCAAGAATAAGCCCACTTTCCTTTTTCTCCTCTTTTCCCTTTTTTTTCTTTTCCAAACCGACCTAACCCCCTTAAATTCGTTTTTTTCTTTATTTTTTTCTTTTTATTTTTAATTAATATCTTATTAATATTACCTTAATTTATTTCAGCCCCTAAAGCTTCCAAAACCCTAAAACCGTGAAACTAGTCAAAATTACGCGTTTTACCGTAAAAGACGTAAAATATACACTTTAAAAAAAATCTCAAATTTTTAAATAAACTTTATAAGTAAGTCCTAATGACTTAAAACCATCCCGAAAAATATTCATTTCACTAATTACCTCATTCGATACCTCTAAATGCTAAACCGTAAATCCTAAAAAAATACACTATTACTATAATACTTATACGTATACGTAAACACCAAAATAACACCATTTCATTTCATAGTCACTAATTGTGAGCTCATGAACATGAAATAACCGTTCCTCAATTTACTTATGAGTAATTCTATACTCATAAATGACAACCACACCAACCTCAATCACACAAAACAAACACGTAATCACACAATTCAAGTAAGCACACATAAAATAACCTAAAAGTAAGACCAAGTGACAAATCCAAAACCTTGGGTTGTCACATCTGCCAATCATCCAAAACCCACTTGCATCTTCTTCATAACTAATGATAGGGTTTATGGAATCATGAGGTAATACTTTTACCATATGTGAAGCTTCCATGGGTGAGATTTTAATACTCTTTCTAATAACAGCTTCACTGGGATTCACTCTATTCAAATTTTAAGGAGACTCAAGTGGAACTCCCTTCTTCAATGGTCCTGGCACAATCATAGCCCTTTGAATCTCCATCTCCTCTGTAAGTTCTTCTTTCCTTTCTTCTAAAAGAAGTCTGATAGTGTTCATCTCTTGCACTCTTGCCCAAATAGGATAAGCCTTATTATTCCAATTCATCAAAGGACAATTCTTGCAACTTCTGAAAAGTCCAACCTCCTTGATGACATCTAAGAAACATATAATAAAGCTCCCTTCTTTATCTATTAGACTGTGAGAAAACTATGCTGGACTTATACTTTAGGATTACTTGGCAATCCTTTTGAATCCTAAGAAGAATCTCCAATCCCCAAATCTGATCTGATAAAGACATATCTGGATTCTCCATGATCTTTTTCTCCCAAGCAAAGTACATCTAAGAAACTTCTGGCATATCATAATCTACCTTCAACTTCAATTCTACAAGTTTTTACCTTGCCAACACATTACCATATTCAAGTGTTTATGGTTCTTCAATAATCATAACACTTGAATCTGTGCTCTCATCATTACTTCCTTCTTGTTCCTCAGAAGTAACCACAAATGGTGACTCAACAACCTTCTTCTTTTCTTGCTCCACAAGTTGTGCAGCCAACATTGAATCAAATTTTATTTATGTTGCATCCTTGGGAACCTCTGTTTCTACCATAATTCCTTTACCCTTATCTAATGTATCAATGATGGGTAAATATGATGATGGTACCTGTGAAGACACTTCCTTGATGATAGTTGATGACTGGAGTACATCAACCATATCTGCAGGTCTATCAACGTCCAAAACTTGTGTGTCAACGCCTAACTTACTCTTGTCAGCGCTTGGCTTGTCAGCGTCAAAATACTGCTTGTCAACGCTCACCTTACTCTTGTCAGCGCTTCTTGTGAACTGCTCCATCATTTTTGTAAAGGACAAATTCAAATTTGTAGGAGTAACCAAAGAGACATCAAAGACTGGTTGCTTCTTCAAATCTGTAAGAGCTTCAGCCACACCCAAAGATCCTCCATCATATGAGCCTTTGCCACTCAAATCAATTGGCTCTATAGTAGCTTCATGTGAGCCTTTGTCACTCAAATTAATTGGCTCAGTAGCAGCTTCCTCCCCTTTGTAAGAAACCTCCCCTGATGAAAGGACTCTTGTCTGCCTTCTCCTAGATTTAGCAGTTTCCAAAACAACAATCCTCTCCCTCAATTGCTTGAGTTCAAGGCCTTGGGTAGAGACAATATGTACCAGGTCTGCATTTTGCTTTTGCAAGCTAATGCAGACAGCCGTCAATTCCAACATTATATATGGTTCCAATCTGCCCTCCTCTAGAGTGGGGATTTGACCTCCCAAAATAGAGTCATGGGGCATGGATGAGGTCTTAATGATGTTAGGATTGACTTGGCCAGCATCTAAGCGAGTACCAATAGTCCTAGCCTCACACATATCACCCACCACACTTGTGGTGGTGGTTCTCTTTGCAACATGGCTAGGACCACCAGAGGAGAACACTCCAATGGTCCTTTGGTGTTTTTCCATCCTAAAGTCTGGGGGTGAAGAAGATGATGTGGATTGGGTAGCAGTTTGAAGGTTATGGGGTGTTTGGGTCTGTTGTAGAGAGGTGTCAGTGTTTGGATTTGAAGTATCAATGCCAACATTTAACGTGTCAGCATTGAAGGGATCTTGGTCAAGTTCCATATATTAAGGTGAAGCTGAAGTTTCAGGTTCAGGTAATGTGTCAAGTTGTGGTTGTGGGTCAGGTTGAGGTTGTGCTGCTGCAATAACAGCAAGCATGGCTTGGGTAAGGGGTAAGTCTCTGTGAGGGGGTGAATTCATCTTACTAAAAATAGCTTTCTTTTGTACTGGGATCGCATAAAAATCATCATGATCCCTGGTGCAATACCTTTGTTCATCAAAATCATTTGTAAAAATCGTGGGTAAGCCAGAGTCATCTTGCTACCCTTGTTTTTACACATGCCATCAATAATCAGTTAAGAAAAATTATACTTTTGCCCATTAGCAATACACACAATAGCACTACCAATAGATCTATTAATTTCATTATGTGCAGTACTTTTGGGACTTAAACATTGAAGGATGACATGTATTAAGTACTTCCAAGCTGGGGGAAATTCATGTTTATTATATTTATTTAGAGTACCCTCTTCAGGGAAAGGATACCCCAAAGCTTGAAGTCCCTGTTCTATCTCACCAATGGGTAGAGTGGTTATACCATCTGCATCATTAAGATGCAAAGCCTGGCGAACCAAGGCTTCAGTAACCACCCATGGACGCCCATGGACAATAGCAGTTAATGTAGTCACATTATTAAGCGTTGAGGAACTAACAGTGTTCCAAAACTGTTTAATATGAGTGACAGGGATAAGAGGAGCATGAGAAAGTGCATACCGTAATGGGGATGCATTCAAATATGCCACCATCTGAGTATATTGAGGAAACAGAGCATCATCAGCCTCCAAATAGGCAACCATATTATGCTGACTTCTAAATCCCTATACCAAGTCACTCGGCTTAAACTTAGGCGCCATTGATGTAGAAAGCTGCGTGAAAGGTTATGAAAGATGAATTATAGGAGAAAAATTTGTTAGACAAGAATATGAAATTACCCTGTTTAAAAAGAAGGAGCCAAATATATAGGAGAGGTAGGCACATGTGATTGGTAAAAAATGAGGCAGTTATTTTCAAAATATAATGATGAAAATCTGGAAAATAAAATAACTTATCTTGTTCATTAATTAAAATTTACCAACCCCTAAAATTACGGCCCCAATTTTCGTCAAAAATAACAACTGGGTAGGACCCAATGAGTGTCAACGGTAAAAAATAACCCATCAACGCCCAACGGCTATATTCTTGGCAACGTTAGAAAAATCCATGTCAATGTCTAAATTGGTCCTAACAACGTTTGGAAATAAATTTGTCAACGTCCAAAAATAAAAATAATAAATATGAAAAAGGACCTTAACAAAGTGATTTATCCTAGTGAAGATAACCTATAAACTGAAATTACTAGGCAAGCACTGTCCAATCATGCACACTTGCTTATGCAAGATAGACATAACAGTCCTCTAGTGTCCCTTGATAACCAAAGTTCTTAACAGTGAATTTATCTCATAAAATCCTTTGTAACTTCCCAGGTAAGCCCAATATAAATCATACCCATCTCCCAACAGACCACTCCCAATTCTAGGCCAAAAAGTCTTGGCAGCGTGCATAGTATATCAACTTTGCATGCTACAGTGCCTCATGAGTTAGTAAACTAATTCATACTCACCAGTGGACACAATCAAGAATTATGATAAGTGTATTATAAGAATACCCAAAAAGTCCTAAACGGTTCCTAAACCTTCCCTTAAACTATAATATATAAGTTGCCAAATTATATGCATGTTATAAAAATTTATGTCAAGATAGGAATATAAATATTCCAACCATCATCCATAAACTGAAACATGCTCCAATAATGCTCCAAGAATCCATAAGCAACTCTGTATCCAATTGTACAATGCTAACAACGCCTGCATAATTAGATCAAAAACCACAAAACTAACATGTTGTTGACAACGTCAATTTAACACTTGTCAGCGTAAAAATAACCTTTGTCAGCGTTAGACAAATAAAGTGGAAAATCTAATTTCATATAAAGACCGATAACAAATGCACATCCTGTACATACTTTTACAATAAGATCCCAAAACACATATTAAGTGAGATTGATCATTCCAATACTTGTTACCAAGTATTGAAATCTTCCAGTATCAAAAGGTTTAGTTAATAAATTAGACACATTTTCTTCTGTGTCAACCCTATCTGTTTGTATTAAACGTTTTTCAAAACAATCTCTTATAAAATGATGTCTAATTTCTATGTGTTTTTTTTAGAGTGATGTACAAGATTTTTAATAATGCATAAAGTACTGTTATTGTCTACAAAAATCATGGTATGCATGAAATTATACCCATAATCTAACAGCTGGTTCTAAATCCATAAGACTTGTCCACAACAAGCAGCTACAGCAACATACTCTGCTTCAGTTGTAGAATTGGCACCACTGTTTGTTTCTTGCATTGCCAAGATATCAATCTACTCCCAAGAAATTGGCATCCACCAGTTGTGGATTTTCTATCAAATTTGTCACCACCATAATCACTGTCTGAATATGCAATAAGCTCCAATGGGGAATCTTTTGGATACCATAATCCCAAATCTGGAGAACACCTAAGGTATCTAAAAATCCTCTTGACAGCATGAAGATGACACTCTTTGGGAGTCACTTGATGGCATGCACATGCACACACAGTAAACATAATGTCAGGTCTTGAAGCTGTGAGATACATCAATGAACCAATCATTGACCTATAATGCCTGACATCCATATCTTTTTCATCTCCAACTTTTCCCCAAGGGTGTTCCGTATCCATATGTGTGCTAGCCCGTTTCTCATTGGGAGAAAAGCCAAACTTCTTCAAGATTTCTGCTACATATTTATCTTGAGAGATGAAGATACCATCTTCTTTTTGCTTTACTTATAACCCTAGAAAGAATTTTATCTCCCCTATTTCACTCATCTTGAACTTGTCTGTCATGAGTTTGGAAATGTCTTTAATCATCTTTGGACTAGAAGAGCCAAAGATGATATCATCCACATAGACCTGTACAAGTAAGAAATCCTTACCAGTCTTCTTTGTACACAAGGTCTGGTCGATGGTGCCCCTTTTGAATCCATTTTCCACCAGATAGGTGGACAATGTGCTATACCATGCTCTTGGGGTTTGATGAAATCCATACATAGCTTTATTCACAATATACACCTTGTCAAAACCAGGAGGCTGCATGACATAAACCTCCTCTACAATTATGCCATAAAGAAAAGCACTCTTCACATCCATTTGATAGACTGTAAATCCCATGCATGAAGCATAGGCTAGAAAAATCCTTATAGCCTCAATCCTTGTAACAGGTGCAAAGACCTCCTCATAATCTATCCTTTCTTCTTGTGTATGTCCTTTTGCCACTAGACGTGCCTTGTTTCTGACCACAATGCCTCTCTCATCCTTTTTTTTTCTAAGAACCCATCTTGTCCCAATAGGTCTGACATGTCTGGGACAATCAACCAGCTCCCAAACATCCTGAATAGGAAATTGGTGAAGCTCATCCTGCATTGCTTCCACCCAACTTGGTTCTTTGAGAGCATCAAAAATCTTCTTGGGTTCCTATTGTGACAGAAAACAGGCAAACAAACATGCTTGAACAAGAGGGGTATCAACCTTCTTGTGAATATTGGCAATAAATCCTCCATGATTCTGATGAGACCTTCTAGTTTGCACAGGAGTCATCACATCACCAATAATTAGAGAAGGAGGATGATTTTTGATTGTAGAAGTAAGCACTCCTCCTTCAATAATTATGTTGTCCTCAATCTCATCTTCCAAATTACCAAGATCCTCTTCAGACTCTCTTCCATCATCATCTGAATGAACCCCTCCATGGCTGTTGGAAGGTTCACCTTGTTCAAAATTATTAGAAGAGAAAAGATGGTCAAAAGATCTGTCAACGCCTGAACCAAAGCTGTCAACGTTTGAGCCATCAACGGCTGAATTTGTCTTGTCAGCGCCATAATTTCCTTTGTCAACGCCTGAAAGATCATGC
This sequence comes from Glebionis coronaria, assembly GCA_025667525.1. Lineage (NCBI taxonomy): Eukaryota > Viridiplantae > Streptophyta > Magnoliopsida > Asterales > Asteraceae > Glebionis > Glebionis coronaria. The sequence continues at coordinate 236,151,889 of CM046876.1, read as the reverse complement.
ATGTTTGCAACTGGTGATACTTGGGAACCACCTTTTTCCTTTCCAACAGCAGCAACAGCAGCAAATGCATCTTTCCATATTGGAATGGTAACATACTCAAGTATGGGTGCTGATTTATCTACTAGTGATCCAACCTCTTCATTAAACTGTTTACCTGAAATATCAACAACTAGTTCTTCCACAACATTTGAAGTCACCTTCACAATGTTTGGATTAGTAACATGCATATAATTCAATGTCCTAGATAGAGGTTCCAAGTCAAATAACCAATTTAGACCACTCTCAGGATCACTAGGTTTACTTTCCAAAAACCTAGCATGTACCTTTTTAAGTATATGTTTTTCTTTCTTAAGGTAAACTCTATATCCTTTACTCTGCACGGAATAACCCATGAAGTAGCCTTCATCACCTTTAGCACTAAACTTACCTAAGGCATCACTAGTGTCCAACACAACTACATGACATCCAAAAGGTTTAAGAAAACCAATATTAGGTTTCCTTCCCCAAAGTAACTCATAAGGTGTTTTGTTATGAATCTTGTTGACTAACGCCCTATTCTGAACATAACAAGCTGTATTCATAGCCTCAGCCCAAAAAGCAATGGGAAAATGAGCATCAGCCAACATAGTTCTTGCTGCTTCTATGAGGGTTCTATTCTTTCTCTCAGCTACCCCATTTTGTTGTGGGGTTCTGCTATACTAAACTGTCTAGTAATCCCTTTCTTGGCACAAAAGTCATGTAATAACTTATTTCTAAACTCACCACCATTGTCACTTCTAAGCATCTTAACCTCATTACCAGACTTCTTTTCAATTTGGGTAATAAAGTTAATCAAAGTATCAGCAGTGTCACTTTTCAAAGCTAAAAAGAAAGTCCAAGTAAATCTAGACAAATCATCAGTGATGACAAAACAGTAGGATTTACCATTTAAGCTTTCTATATTAGTTGGACCAAACAAGTCCATATGCAGTAAGTGAAGAGGTTTAGAACTAGAATGCACAGGTTTAGACTTAAATGAGACCTTGTGTTGTTTGCCTTTGAGGCATGAAACACAAGAATGGTCATTGTGGAAAGCTTTTTCAGGCAAACCATCAACTAAGCCATGTCACACAAGTATTTATATTCTTAAAATTAATGTGCCTAATCTTCTGTGCCAAAGATTACTCTCATCAACTGAAGCCTTAGCATATAAACATGACAAATTATTATTCATCCTAATTCCATTAAGATTCACATTATAAATTTCCTTATGCCTAGGTGTTCTATAATCAATGAATTTCTCATTTGGTATTTTAAAATCTTTACTCAACACCACGCATTCAGTAACAGTGAAAAGAACCTTATTTTTGTTATCACACACTTGTGATACACTAAAAAAATTATAGTCAAGTTCTTTTACCAGAAACACGTTTTCAAAACGCAAATTGTTCGTGAGAAGAGTGCCTTTGCCAGTGATAGTCCCATATCCCCCTCCAAATTACACTTTGTCACCATCTTTAATGGGGATAAAATTTGTCAGATAATCTTCCTTCCCCGTCATGTGCCTAGAGCATCCACTATCCCAATAGCCATAATCATTAACCTGCTTTTGAATGCCCTGCACATAAAGAAAACAAATTAGTTTTCTTTGGGAACCCAAGCCTGAGCAGACTTGGATTCATATGGTTGTTTAATAAGAACAGACTTAGTCCTTATGACAACCCCTTGTTCATCCCTTTTTGGATTAAACACCCAGTTAACCCTAATTGGTTTTGTTATGACCTTTGAAATATAATGAAATCTGTTACAGGTCATTGAAATACCATCTAAATTAGGGTTTTGGTCTTGCTTAGTTCTCCATGTCAAGCTAGAAGAAGCTTCAGACCCCTTTCCCTTTGGTTGCAAATATTTTCCATTGCTTGGTCTGGCAACGTTCCTGTCAGCGTTTAATTTGTTCTTGTCAACGCTAAAATTACCCTTATTAGCGTTGAACCTAGGGTTTGCTACAGGAACCTATTCTATGTTAGACCACGTATTGGTCTTCTTAAAAGGTCTTTGTCCATAAGTATTAGACCCTTTAGTAAAGAATAGGGCTGGTCTAACAACTTTTAGACTTTGTTGGACAAAAGGTTTAGGTTTGACAGTGTTTGACTTTCTATCAGCGTTGACCTTTGAAGCATTGACACACTTATAAGCTAAATGTGAAAAACTTCCACAAGTATAAAATGATTTTCTAGACATAACTATAGGTCTAGAAGAAAAGAAACCTGTCCCATTATCACTAATTTGGCTTTTTGGTGACCTAGGCTTTCTATACATTTCTGCATATTTAGTACTAGGTTTTTTATCAACGTTTAAGTCTAGGTCAATAGTCTTGCCAGTAGTAGGATTGGTCACTTTTATGGTTGTAGACTCATTTGGGCTGTCACTAAGCATGTCACCCTTAACAAACAAGGTAGGGTTGGCTTTCTTCCATCGGTCCAAGTCAGTCAACTTCTGCTTGTATTCCTCTACTAGGGTAAGAACTCTTGGTGGAGGAATGAATTCCTCTTCTTGGAGTTCTGGTATACCAGTCCAAGATAAGTCCTCTCTAAGGACACCATAGAAGTTCCATCTGGTGGTGGAACACCAACATACTCTTTCATCCCAATCCCAGTCATGTCCCTAGAATCCCTTTGTTCACAAACACATTTTTCTAGGGTTTGTGAAGCTTTATCAAATCTCTGAATTTTAAGATCTACATTATCTTTGTTTTTGATAGCCTCATCTAACTTAGCCTGTAACACACCATTGGCTCTCTCCATGATGTTTCTAACCTCAAGACTAGCATTTAAATCATGAGTTAAAATATTGATTTGATCTTTTAGGTCAAACTCCATTTTCTTATACTCAGCTACAATCATTTTAGTTTGAGTAAGAGCAAGTTGATAGTTAGATAACTTGCATCTTTCATTAACCACATCTGTTGTCAATTTTAAAACTTATTTGTTAAGTTTTACAGTGTTTAGACGACAACCCTTACTACAAAATGCATCATCATATACCTCATTGTCTGATGAAGATGAAGAGTGTGCCTTGAGAGCATAGTGAACATTCTCTTCTTTTTCCTTTTCTTCAACCAAAGCTTTGTTTTATTCCTCATCCTTGGCCAAATAGCTCCAATCCCAGCCAACACCACCAATGTCTTGCATGGCAACCATAGCTTTGGAATCCTGAGCCTTGATGATTTGGCTTGAGGGTTTTCTAGCATCAAATCTTCTTAGAGATTTGCATTCTCTCATAAAGTGTCCCATTCGATGACAATTATAACATTCAACCTTAGATTTATAAAATCTAGCAGTGTCCTTAGCATTAAAAGTCGTCTTCTTCTTAAATCTTCGATTCCATCTATTTGCCCTTATGCTTGTAAGAGCCATATTTCACTTTATGTCCATCTCCTCCAAATGCTCATCACTAATTTGCTCAAGGTCCTCATATGTAATCACTGAACCATTGGGCAATGAAGCAATGTATGCACACAGTATCTAGATCAATACCAGGAGGCTTAACTCTTGGTGAGTCAACATTGTATGTGTCAGCGTTTGAATGAGAGGTGCTGACAAAGCTTGATCCAGCGTTGACACAAGACGATCCAGTAACGGGGTGCATGTATGACTCCCGTTGATCGAATTAACATTCACAGTGTGAGAAGAAGGCCATGTTTCCATTGGTAGACTTGCTTCCTTGATCCAAAAGAATTTCATTCTCTACAAGCCTCAGTTTACTGTAAACATAATCAAAAGTGGAGTTTTTGTGAGTGTTGTTAGCAGTCATAGACCTTGCTTCAATCTTCCATGCATCACCAAGACTTTTAAGAAAAGTGGTGATGATATCAACATCACCAAGCACTGTTCCCATAAAGGACAACTTGCTTATAATGTCAAGAAGTCTGCTTCTCACTCCAGTTAGCTTTTCATTGGGTTGAGCTTTAAAAACAGCATACTTATGCAAGATTTGCTTCTTTTTCTCTTGTACAATATCAGCATTACCACCATAAGCAACTTCAAGGGCTGCCCATAGATCTTTTGCAGAATCATAGCCTCTATACTTGTGCTGATTGGCTTGTCCCAAAGAGAGTTTGAGGATGCTTAGGGTTTTCATGTCATTCCTTCTTTTTCCAACGTCCTCAACTGAGACAGCTCTTCCATCTTTAGGCTTTTCTTTTCGATCCTCTTTTGTAGTGCCTGGAGTTGATCTTACCAAGATAGCAGCTGCAATCTTGGCAGCCTTATTGAATGTGTTTCCATAATCAATAATTTCCCATAGGGTGTGGTCATGGATTTGAAGATACTGTTCAAAGTTAAACTTCCACAGCTCAAAGTTGTCTGGGTCTAGCATGGAATCTTGATGTTAGGGGTTCAGGAGGAGGATGAGGTTAACTCTGGAGTAGACATGTTGTTTTTAGGGTTTCTTGAAAATTAGGGTTTTTGGTGATTTTGGGTTTTGTGTTCTTTAGATCAAAGTTTCTCAACAAGCTCTGATACCATTTGTTGATCCAAAACTTAGATCAATTTAGCTTGTGTAAACGAGATTAAATCAAGTTAAACACGTAGAGAAACTTTGTTGTATATGTAACAATTCAAGTATTATGCGGAATTAATACTTAAATAAGAACACACAAACAATATAAACCAAACTTTCACTTTGATTGATAAATCGAAATTGCGTACAATGAAAGTGTTAAACGTATATTAAACTAAAACCTAAAGGCCTCCTTTTATAGATTAAGGAGCCTTGTACAAGAGTCTAAGTATCGGCTATTTTGGGTAAAGATAAACATAAGAAATACATTTTCGAACATGTGTTTACTAGAAACATACTAGAAACATAATACATGTAGACTAAGTCTTCTATCAGTGCTTGACTTCTTCTTATTAGCGCTTGACTTCTTCCTGTCAACGCTTGTCCTGTCAACGCTTGATTTCTTCTTAACAACGTCCAGATTGCTCTTGTCAGCGTCCAAGTGTATTGGCTGCATTTTATTCCCAACACAAGCCACTTCCTACTTCTGTCCGCGTGTTCACTGCTACCAAGGAGCAGGCGAACAAGACTTCAGGTACCATCACTAGAAATCTCTTTATGAATGGTCAGACAACATGCGTTTTATTTGATACTGGAGCGACTCATTCAGTCATATCTACTGCTTTTGCTACACGTGTTAGGATTTCCCCTATGCCATTAGATAATGTCTTAAGCATTTCCACGCCACTTAGGTACTCTGTGCGAATCACCCAAGTGTACAAAGATCTTCCCCTAGAATGTGATGATAGAATCCATAGTGTTGACGCATAATACAAGGTTTTGGCCAAGTATAAAAGTTTATCGTCCGATCTTCTCGAATTGGTTACCCTTAATTAGTGCGACTCAGTCGTTCTTGGTGGAAAATAATTTGGGTTGGTAGATTATCTATTTTTAACTAAAAGTAAATAAATGTCGTTGAGTAAAATTAAAGTTTTAAAAATTAAACTAAAAGTTATTTAGAAAAACAGTTAAAACTTAAAACTTTGTTCAAACTAAAAACATAAACTGTCAGAATAATAATAAACCCAATATGTCGGAATGTACTACAAGCTATCGGAATGTAATGCAATCAAATCCATCGGAATGTGATTAAAACAAAGCCATCAAAATAAATGTAAAACAAGTTATCGGAATAATCCATCTTAATAACCATCGGAATGTAACCAAGTTAATTCTATCACAATGTTGATCTATGGGAATGTATAAGGTATCAGAATACAAGAGATCAAAATTATCGAAATGTTCAAAGCTATCGGAATATTTAAGATCGGAATCCAGGTTTTCTATCGGAATGTCACTAACAAAAATTTGGCAGAGTTTCGACTTAAAATAACCTTAAGACCCGTCGGAATATGCGATCGCAGTGACCGATCGCAATCCCGATGGGAATAAGGGGAATGTTACTCTAGATCGCAAAGTAGAACCCAAATGGTTATTACGATACAAACAACCGTCGGAATGTGCAAAACCTTCAATATTGCGATGGAGCAAAACTTAATCCGAAAATAGAGATAAGCTGAAATTTCAATAAGCACTTCCGAAAAGCATACTTAACCAAATTTTAAACAACTCAATAAGCATTAATTTAAAGACTTTTTAAGATACAAAAATCATAAACTTTATTGAAGAAACTTTAAAAAGACTAAACCTTTTAAGAAATCCGAAAAGCAATAAGCTATATATATGGAATAAGCCAATAAGCACAACACGCTTATAGCTTATACCATATAAAAGCTTAGTAAAGAATAAAAAGATTAACTTTTTAAACACAAAAACATCAAAATCAAACACGAATTAAGAACAATTCGGCTCAAAGATGAAATTTCGGATCAAGGACAAAGCAAAATCAAGAAAGGAAGAAAAAGATTGAAGATTAAAAGCTTAAATTAAAATTTTTGATTAATGGAATCCCAATACAAAGATTAAAATAAAGCTTAACTTGAAAGAAAAGATGAAGTCTTAGTGAGAGAAAGTTAAACACTTTCTCTCTCTAAAATGAAAACTAAAACAAAAAATTAAAACTAGCTAACCACTAACACCCTCCTAATGTGTCATTAGGAGGGTATATATAGAGAGTGGGGACTGCATGTGTGCTTCCTTCTTTCTTTCTTTTCTTCTCGACTCGATCTAAATTCTTTGTCTTTCTCGACGTCGTCTCGGGATTTGTCGATGTAAATTGAATTTGTCTAGTAATTTTCTTCTTCTATTAGACATGAGTTCTTCGACTTCATTAAACTTCTGTCTTTAGACTTTTTCTTCGATAAATCTTCAGAATAGGCCTTGGACTTCCGTTCTTTTTGCACTCTTGATCTTTTGACTTCGTCCTTTCTCGTTTTCTTTGATAAAAGCCCGTTAAAGCCTGTGTTTTCTTCCTTTTTCATCTTTTGGTCCTAAAACACAATAAAAACACAAACCACACATAATTCTGACTTTTACGACATAAAATACACGTTTTGGTCTTGTTATTATTGGAAATAAGTGGTAAAAGGATAAGTGTTTTCACACTTATTAAATCCCCTACACTTGACCATTGCAATGTCCTCATGCAATGCATTATTTTTAAAGCACGGTTTACATTTTCCATCATAAATAACCCACCTTGGCCTTTATTAAAAAGATAGAAATATGTACGAAACAAGTAAAGAAATCAAAGACTTACATTGGGGTTTTGGCTGCCGTGAACGTTTATCATCCTCAAGTTTCACGTTCCCCATACCAAGCTTAAAAATGAGATCATTGTTATTATAAGTTATAAAACTAACACGAATTCATGTGGGCCCATTATTTACTTAGACTCCCTTATTCCTAGGTGTATCTCTTATATTTTAATTTTGTCTTGAATGATCACGAGGATACCTTATTTGACTTATTTCGATAGTTATTTAGGCTGAAAATAAAGTATAACGATTTAATCAATAGTTAGCTAAAGGACAAAATCTTTTAAAACTGATTCTCGGGACCTCTTAGAGTTCATATCTTGGCATAACTCGCTTCACGATTTGAGACCTTTCTCGGACCGATATTTGTCAGCGACTTCATACTTCGAATCATTGAGAGACGTTCTTGAAATTATGGTCTTCTCTTCATAATAGGAATTTATTCACTTGAAGTTTTTGAGAGATTCTTAATATTTGGACCACGACTTCTTCATTTTTCTCCAATCATTATTTTTGACTTTGATATATAACGAACCGCCACCTTTTAGGACTTGGATCTATTTATCCTCATACCTTGTTAGGGCCTTTTTGGATAGACTTCTCCATGATCTTTTGGGGAGTTTTTTTGCTTTTCGTCGTGCGTCTCGATCCTTTATATTGATTTTTGATAAATGATTGTTCACATCACTTTTGGATCTTTAGCAACAAAATGTAGCCCTCATGCCTTGTTAGGGCCTTTTCGGACTCGCCAATCTTCGCATCCCGCTTCAATAAGTTATTCCTTAGCTATGAACTCTAATTAATACCGAGAAACTTTTAAACGATCTTGGGATAGAAGCTAAGTAACCTTTCAAATCGTACAACCTTATTTATTGCAGATAAATTTATTAGCAAGCGATGGGAGAAGAAGCTCATAATTAACTCACATAAATTCATGAAAGAATACCAAACTTATAATCGACTCTATCATCTCTCGTTCTCCATAATTTAAAATCTCAAGAAATGAGACTCGTGGATGCTTAGCCAATTAAATCAAAGTTTTGGGTTTTCGAGTCGTCTATAGGATCTTGCACCTTCTCAGACTCTTTCAAGTTTAGAATTTGCGTTTTAAAGTTCCCTTGATAAACGACTCTCTAGGATCAATTATAGGAACTTGCTAAAAGTTCTTGTTCTTAACCCGTGATAAACGACTTTCACGTTTTAAAGCTCCCTATATAAAAGCCTAACAAAACTTGACTTAAACACGTTAAGGATACTAGCTAGAGTAAACTTAGATAAGTAAACTCGGGTTGAGTCAAAATATTCATGACTTTGAAAAATTTAAAACCTTTTTATTAAACTTTATTTTTAGCAAATAAAGTAAATAACGATAAAAAAGGAAAACTACAAGGCCAAAATAGATTTAAAAAATTTGAAAAATGTCGAAAAATCAAATTTTCTGGTTAAAATGAGGGCAAATTCATGGAAAAGACCACTTACTTCGATAGAAGTCCCCCCTACACTTGATATAAACATTGTCCTCAATGTTTATGCATGTGGGAGTAAACTCCCCTACACTTAGGACATTGTGCACTTTGTTTAAATCTTGCTAAGGAAAGGACAACTATAGTGATTTCAATGTGAGCATATAAGATATGAAATATTGAATCACGATAGTTTAGGATAGAACCAGGAAGACGGGTACACGGGATCACGGTTCGTCAAAAGTCATCAAAAGTACTATTTGAAGCTTGAATCCCTGCACAAAATAAGAAACAAGACAACAAACACATACGAGGCTCCCGCCTACACTTATTATGAAAACGGTAAAGGATAGATCAACGGGTTGCCTCCCGAGAAGCGTTGTTTTTGATAACCGAGTCACGAGCCTGACTCGACCCAGAACTAGTTCAAGGGAAACGTGGTGAGGGATGGAATCATCTCATGAGAGATGTCCTTACCAAAGTACAACTTCACTTGCTGTCCATTCACCTTAAAGTTGGGCCCATTTGGCTGAGAAAGCTCAATGGTGCCATAGGGGAAGACTTTGGCGACGGTGAATGGACTAGACCAGCGGCTCTTCAACTTGCCCGAGAAGATCTTCAACCGAGAGTTAAAGAGTAAGACTTGATCACCAACATGGAACTCTCGGTTCTTAATCTTAGCATCATGGATGATTTTGTTCTTCTCCTTGTAGATCAACGATTTCTCATAAGCTTCATTCCTCAATTCATTTAGCTCGTTGAGTTGAATCTTCCGAAGATCGCCGACTTTGTTGATGTCGAAGTTAGCCCACTTCAAGGCCCAGTATGCCTTATGTTCCAGCTCGATAAGGAGGTGGCATGCTTTCCCGTATACAAGACGATAAGGTGTACAACCAATCGGGGTCTTATATGCGGTACGGAAAGCCCACAAAGCATCATCTAACTTATCGGCCCACGAGGCACGATGCTCTCCCACAGTACGCTCAAGAATTCGCTTCAATCCACGGTTAGATATCTCGGCTTGACCATTGGTTTGAGGATGATAAGCGGTGGAAAGACGATGATTAACACCATACTAAGCCATGACTCTTGCGAATTGATCGTTGCAAAAATGAGTCCCGCGGTCACTGATGATAGCACGAGGAACACCGAATCGAGAAAAAAGCTTCTTTAAAAAGTTCACAACCACCCTCGCATCGTTCGTCGGGAGAGACTTAGCTTCAACCCATTTAGATACGTAGTCAACAGCTACGAGGATGTACTTGTTCCCTTTAGATGATGGAAATGGCCCCATAAAGTCGATGCCCCATACATCAATGATTTCACATTCTTGTATGAAATTTTGAGGCATCTCAACTTTATGTGTGATCTTGCCTTGGCGTTGGCAAGCATCACAATTTTTAACCATCTCGTGAGCGTCACGATAAATGGTGGGCCAATAGAATCCAGAGTTGAAAACTTTCTTCGCGGTGTAGTTGGGACCAAAGTGACCACCGGTGGGTCCTTTATGGCAATCTTCGAGAATTTCTAAAGCAGCGGTTCCATCAACACACCGACGAATAATCAGATCAGCACATTGTTTGAAGAGTTAAGGGTCATCCCAAAAGTAAATCTTAATATCTTTAAAGAACTTTTTATTTTGTTGGGATGTTAACCCTTTGATGAGAATAGCACCCGCTAAGTAGTTTGTAATGTCCGCAAACCACGAGGTGTCATCAAGATTGGAACTGATAGACATTAAGGCCTCAAGGGGAAAAGAATCATTGATCTCTTGATTCGGATGATCCCCTTGATAAGGGTCCTCAAGTCTACTTAGATGATCTGCGGCTAGGTTTTCCGCTCCCTTCTTGTCACGAATTTCAATTTTAAATTCTTGAAGGAGCAAAATCGAAAGAAGAAGTCTTGGTTTGGAATCATGCTTAGTCAACAAGTACTTCAACGCGGAATGATCGGTATAGACAATTGTGGTGGAAAGGACAAGATAGGGGCGGAATTTCTCAAAAGCATACACTACAGCTAAAAGCTCTTTTTCGGTAGTGGTATAATGCAATTGAGCCCCCGTCATTGTCTTGCTAGCATAATGGATTGGTTGGAAGTGTTTGTTCACTCTTTGGCCCCAAACCGCTCCAATAGCAAAATCGCTAGCATCACACATCAATTCAAAAGGTAGCTCCCAATTAGGGGTAACCAAGAACGATGCCTTAGTTATCTTGTCCTTAAGAAGATTGAAGGATTCAAGACACTCTTTAGAAAAGATAAAAGGAGTATCTTTTTCCAAGAGGTGGGTCATTGGGCGAGCGATTTTAGAGAAATCCTGAATGAATCGACGATAGAAGCCCGCATGACCAAGGAAACTTCTCACACCCTTCACGGTTGAAGGTGGAGGTAATTTGGCTATGACATCCACTTTAGCACGGTCCACTTCAAGACCGGATTTGGAGATTTTATGTCCAAGCACAATGCCTTCTTTTACCATGAAATGGCATTTTCCCAATTCAGAACAAGGCGAGTGTCTTCACACCGCTTAAGCATGCGTTCTAAATTGGCAAGGCAAGTAGAGAAGGAATCACCATACACAGAGAAATCATCCATGAAGACTTCCATAGTTTCTTCAACCATGTCATGGAAGATAGCCATCATACACCTTTGGAAAGTCCCAGCAGCATTGCATAAGCCGAAAGTCATTCTTTTGTAAGCAAATGTTCCATAAGGACAAGTGAATGTGGTTTTCTCTTGGTCTTGGGGATCGATGGGTATTTGACAATAACCCGAGAAACCGTCTAAAAAGCAGTAATAGTCATTACCCGCTAGACGTTCAAGCATTTGGTTCATGAAAGGAAGGGGAAAATGATCCTTTCTCGTAGAATCATTGAGTTTGCGATAGTCTATACAAACTCTCCACCCTGTAACGAGACGAGTAGGAATCAACTCGTTGTTTTCATTGGGCACAACGGTGATTCCGACTTTTACAAGCGTTTTTGAAATGTTCTTCACAAGCCTCATCAAGAACGTCAATGAAATTAACGCTCTCGTTTTCAGAAGGCTGCTTAGAAAGTTTACCTATGTTGAAGACGATTTTATCATCACTAACTCTCATGATTAATTCGCCCGCGGCTACATCAATGAGAGTGCGACCGGTCCTCAAGAATGGACGTCCAACGATTAATGGAACACGGGGGTCCATCTCGTAGTCAACGACAACAAAATCCGCCGGAAAGGTGAATTTGTCGACACCAACGAAGACGTCTTCGGCTATCCCCACTGGATAAGCAATCGTACGGTTAGCTAATTCCAATGTCATTCGCGTGGGGACTAGCTCGGGTAGAGACAACTGTTTCCAGACGCTTAGAGGCATTAAGTTGATACTAGCACCTAGATCGGCTAGGGCCATACAATTCTCTACCTCAGGGAAGTTGCAAGGAATCAAGAAACGACCCGGATCACCAAGTTTGGTTTGTAATTTCCTTAAGAGGACTGCAGAGCAATTCTCATTAAGTTGGGTCTGAGCGATATCAAGAAGTTTCTCCTTATCACTGAGAAGATCTTTAAACATTTTTGCATACTTTGGCATGTGAGCGAGAGCCTCAGCAAAGGAGATATTGAAATTCAGTTGTTTAAACATTTTTAGAAAGTTAGAAACCTGAATATCATCCTTGTTCTTCAATTTCTCTTTCCTCAACCTTGAGGGATAAGGTATATTGGGTTGAGATGAAGGATTTTGTATGGAATTCTCACTCACATCCTTGGGTGGTGGAGGGGTGGAAGTAGAAGGTGGAGTAATTGGAGAAGGGGACTCGTTTTCCTTTGTCACAATCATCGGTGTAGGTGTAGGAATCTCGGGTTCCTTTAAACCTTTGCCACTTCGGGTGGTGATTGCTTTCATCTCCCCTCTTGGATTAGAAACGGTGTTACTCGAAAGAGAACTCGAACCAGAGGCTTGATTACTTGGGAAAAAACTAGCCATCATATCCCTTAAGTTATTCGTTTGATTGCTCATAGAGTTTCTCATATCGGCTTGAAGAGCATTCCCTTGTTTCGCCATGTCATTCCTTAGCTCGGCTCGAATATCGTTCCCTTGTTTTGCCATGTCACCTTTTAAGTTAATGAATTGGATTTGAAGATTCGTCACCATCTCTCTATTGGTCCTCATGTAAGCTTCGAGTTCTTGGTTCAATGCCGTGGGTTGATTGAGAGGTGGGGCTTGGTAAGCTGAATTATTTCCTTGAGGTAGATATGGGTTTCTTTGCGATTGATATTGATTGGTAGCTCGAGGTTGGCTTTGATTGTTGCGGTTGAAATTGTTTTGGTTTTGGTTTTGAGGAGAAAAACTGGGTGGAGATAGATAGTTGTTGGAATGATAACTTAGCAAGTTACGGTCTCCTTGAGGACGTTCTTGGTAGCCTCCTGTAGAAAAGTTACCGTTAGCGGCATAGACATTTTCCGGATTGTCAAGAGTAGAAGGACAATCAGTGTATGAATGAGAACCCCCGCTAATCTCACAAGAAGGTGCTATAACATTAGTTTGTTGAAATTGGTTTGTAGCCATGGTTAGAAGTTTTTGTTCTTCTCAGCTATTTGTCGAGTAATTTTGGTGAGCTCTGAGTTAGATGATGTAGAAGAAACATTGGCCCTCTGGTTATTCCTTGAAGATGCAGATGAATCCCAATTTTTGTGGTGAGTGGTCATGTTCTCTATCAGCTCTCTACACTCCTCACGTCTTCTCTTCATGAATGTACCACTAGCGGCAGCATTAATCGTATCACGATCCCGAAAAGTTAGACCATTATAGAAAGTATCAATCAAAGTAACAGGGAGCATGTTATGGTTTGGACAACGGTCGATCAAAACATTATAGCGTTCCCAAGCATCAAAAAGCGACTCATCAGGTTCTTGTGTGAATCCACTGATTTGGTTGCGAAGACTAGTGACCATGGATGGTGGAAAGTAGCGAGACAAAATTTTTTAAGTCATGTCATCCCATGTTTGAATTGAGTTTTTGGGAAGACGATCAAACCATTTTTCGGCATGATGGGATAAAGTGTGTGGAAAAAGGTGAAGGCGAAGAAAATCCATGGAAGCACCGGGTAGTTTCATGCTTTGAGTGACGGTAATGAACTTGTCGAGATGTTTGTTGGAATCATCATCCGGTAATCCGCTAAACGGGCAAGCGTTTTGAACTTGCTGGATCATGTGATGCTTCAACGAAAATTCAGGAGCCGTGATTTGCATCGGCGCAATCGGTCCTCCGCGTCCGTTCATGGTGGGTTGACAAAGCTCATCCATTGTTCGTAAATCGGGTGGGGGAACATTGTTGTTGTTGTTGTGATTGTTATTCAAATTGGGAAGAGGTGGGTTGTTATTATTGTTATGCACACCAGCCATATCTAAATCTTCAGGAGTCTCGGGCTCAGAATAGGTTGAAGATCTAGTACGCATACACCTGCCAAAGAGAAAGATACCAAAGAAACAGAGAATATATATATAATCTTTTTGGTGCAAAACTTTGAAAAAGAAACGCTTTTTATGATTTTTTATGTTTTTGTATTTTTTTGAAATTTTTTTAATTTTTATGGATTTTTGAAAATGTTTAAGCAAGGTAAATAACGTACCTAAAAGAATGGATCCCAAAATCCAACGCTTCTCTCACTAAAAACCATTAATCTTAACGAAAAGAGCCGGCAGCGGCGCCATTTAATACATGGTTTTGGCCAAGTATAAAAGTTTATCGTCCGATCTTCTCGAATTGATTACCGTTAATTAGTGCGACTCAGTCGTTCTTGGTGGAAAATAATTTGGGTTAGTAGATTATCTATTTTTAACTAAAAGTAAATAAATGTTGTTGAGTAAAATTAAAGCTTTAAAAATTAAACTAAAAGTTATTTCGAAAAACACTTAAAACTTAAAACTTTGTTAAAACTAAAAACTTAAACTGTCGGAATAATAATAAACCCAATCTGTCGGAATGTACTTCAAGCTGTCGGAATGTAATGCAATCAAATCCATCGGAATATGATTAAAACAAAGCCATCAGAATAAATGTAAAACAATCTATCGGAATAATCCATCTTAATAACCATCGGAATGTAACCAAGTTAATTCTATCGTAATATTGATCTATAGGAATGTACAAGGTATCGGAATACAAGAGATCAAAATTATCGGACTGTTCAAAGCTATCGGAAAATTTTAGATCGGAATCCAGGTTTTCTATCGGAATGTCACTAACAAAAATTTGGTAGAGTTTTGACATAAAATAACCTTAAGACCCGTCGGAATATGTGTTCCTAGTGAGCGATCGCAATCCCGATCGGAATAAGGGGAATGTTACTCTAGATCACAAAGTAGAACCCAAATGGTTATTGCGATACAAACAACCGTCAGAATGTGCAAAACCCTCAATATTGTGTTGGAGCAAAACTTAATCCGAAAATGGAGATAAGCTGAAATTTCAATAAGCACTTGCGAAAAGCATACATAACCGAATTTAAACAACTCAATAAGAATTAATTTAAATACTTTCTAAGATACGAAATTCATAAACTTTTATAGAAGAAACTTTAAAAAGACTAAACCTTTTAAGAAATCCGAAAATCAATAAGCTATATATATGGAATAAGCCAATAAGCACAACACGCTTATAGCTTATACCGTATAAAAGCTTAGTAAAGAATAAAAAGATTAACTTTTTAAACACTAAAACATCAAAATCAAACACGAATTAAGAACAATTCGGCTCAAAGATGAAATTTCAGATCAAGGACAAAGCAAAATCAAGAAAGGAAGAAAAAGATTGAAGATAAAAAGCTTAAATTGAACTTTTTGATTAATGGAATCCCAATACAAAGATTAAAATAAAGCTTAACTTGAAAGAAAAGATGAAGTTTTAGTGAGAGAAAGTTAAACACTTTCTCTCTCTAAAATGAAAACTAAAACAAAAAATTAAAACTAGCTAACCACTAACACCCTCCTAATGTGTCATTAGGAGGGTATATATAGGGAGTGGGGAATGCATGTGTGCTTCCTTCTTTCTTTCTTTTCTTCTCGACTCGATCTAAATTATTTGTCTTTCTCGACGTCGTCTCGGGATTTGTCGATGTAAATTGAACTTGTCTAGTAATTTTCTTCTTCTATTAGACTTGAGTTCTTTGACTTCATTAAACATCCGTCTTTAGACTTTTTCTTCGATAAATCTTCAGAATAGGCCTTGGACTTTCGTTCTTTTTGCACTCTTGATCTTTTGACTTCGTCCTTTCTCATTTTCTTCGATAAAAGCCCGTGAAAGCCCGTGTTTTCTTCCTTTTTCATCTTTTGGTCCTATAACACAATAAAAACACTAACCACGCATAATTCCGACTTTTACGACATAAAATACACGTTTTGGTCTTGTTATTATTGGAAATAAGTGGTAAAAGGTTAAGTGTTTTCACACTTATTAACGCACTTCCTTAGTCATGTGCGATTTTGACATGATATTGGGCATGGACTGGTTATCCAAACACCAGGCTACGATAGACTGCCACACTTATCGGGTTATTTTCGCTGATGTCAAATCTCCAGAGTACATACACCATGGTTTTCTTCCAGGGAGGTCTTGTAACACCCCACCATGGCGGAATATGGGGCGCGACGTATGGATATCATCACAACAAACGGTGTCTCTATAGAGAAACCATTTGTTGTGATGATATCCATACGTCGCACCCTATATTCCGCCATGGTGGGGTGTTACAGAATGGTATCAGAGACAATGGTTATAGAGAATTAGGTTGCCTAGTCGCGTAGCCTAGTCTATAGCTTAAGGGTCCCTGCATATTGGCGTCATAGGAGTATGTGTGCATTTTATATAATTGATGTGTTTGGATGTTATTTATTGCGATGTTTTGACTAGTATGACTTGAACCATAGTATGTTCATACTTAGCCACATGTTATTTTTTGGGTTGTGACTAGTGAAGGTTGAACCATAATCATCCACGCTAGTTATTGTTGTATTTTTGCTTAAATTGTACATTATAGTACCTAATTTGGTACATGGTAGTTTCTATCTTTTGTTGGGTTATTTTATGTACCTGAGGTATAGTATTTTTTCTTTTGATGTTTAAGTCATGTTCCCTGAGAATCATGTGGTGGTTCGAGTTATTAGGAGTAGGTGGATATTAAGGATTTTATGTTGTTTCCACTCTTATAGGCGACATGACTTATAACTGATTATGTTTTCGTTTTGGTTTAGTCTATGCAGTTTAGCTAGACTATGGATTTATGAATTTCAAGAGTTTAACTATGTTATTTTAATAGATGGAGTTTTGGACCTTATTGGTTATGTGGTTATGAGCTTATGTGAGTAGATTGATTTATGTGTTATATATTGTATTGATTCTTATAAGTGTCATCATAGGAGGGAGTGCATTGGGGAAAGGGTAATTGTATAAGTATGGTGGCCAACATAGTTATACAAGTACCACAACTTCAATGGGTTCTCAAGTATGATTGCATGAAAGAGGGTTAGTACATGCTTGTATATGATGAGATGTAGAATTTTGGTATACGTATAATATATGGGTTTATGTAATGGCTGCCTATGAGATGGCTATTGTTCTTTTTGTGTTATATGTTTTGGGTTATAGTTGTGTTGTGTGATTAGGGGTCACACGATATGGTTTGGTTTTGGAGGTGGGCTTTATGCCTTGTTGTGGCATGGTGAGATGGTGATTACTCGTATGGAAAAACGAGCGTATAAAGCGATTGATTGACTTGACATGTATGATAACGAGTATGTTTGGGAGATTCGATAGGTATACATATGCGGATGTATATATACTAATAGATGTTATGTTATGATTTACGGTCGTTCAATAGTTATTATAACTTGAACGTACCTAGTACTCTCTTGTGTTTAAACAATCTATTAGAGCTCGAGTTTGGTGGAGTTTCAACGACGTTTTGAATCTTTTGAAGTGTGTCTTGTAGCGTATTCTTTGAGTTTCGTATTTCACGTGTACGTTTTAAAATGATTTTCTTGGTTTTAAGTCTATTGAAATAATTTGGGATTTCTTTTGAAATAATGAAATCTTTTGTGTTGGGTCTTACATTTCTTTTGATCGGTATATATTGAGAAAAAGGGGGACTTGTAAATCTATTATAGGGTTAGATAGTTGGTTGTATTCGGTAAAATAAGGGTAAGGTGTTGGAGTCGTGTTTGAAACAAGGTGCAACATAAGATTTTTTTTAATCGACACTTATTTATTTCAAATTCAAAAAGACTTTCTTTAAAATAAAGCAAAGTAAAATTTCTTTCTACTTACATAGTTTATATAATTGGGTTTAACCGATTCACATCATTTATAATTATTAATACGAGGTTAAATTGAGTTTATGAAGGTTACACATACATGTATATCTTTCATTTAAAAGGATTGCATTAATCACTAAGTTTATTCTTTAGTTTTAAAACAACTAGTATAAAATTGTTTTGGTCGTAACTTGTTCATTTTCAAAGCTTTTGGGATGATTCAAAAGCCAAAAATTATGTGCTCGGAACGTACTTTTCAAATTCCAGAATGTATAGTCATGGGGGTCAGTATCCTGGCCGAAATTATTGTACAAGTGTCGGGTTAAAGGTCGAGCTTTGAATAGTAGTTTATTTTTATGATTTGGGATGCACGGGATACCTAGTCTTTGAGTTGAGTTTTGAGTTCGTCAAGAGGGTTGTTTGTAGATTGTTTGAGTCACATAGATGTGGGGAGGTAAAATATATATATATATATATTCTTTTGGAAAAGTCAATCTTTTGTGCGGTTTAAATAATATGTCGCGGGGCGTAATATGTTTCTGTTGTCATTGGGTGTTTCTGGGATTATTTTTTTTCGTTGTCATGGGTCATTTTGAATTGATACACGTTTTGGGTTTGAGTTTTCTTTTGAGTCTCATGGCTTTTGATTTGTTTTAATTGGTGCACGTGAAATGTCGTTAGTTATCCGTGGGTTTGATTCGTTGATCGTATCTGGTGGATTCAGGATGTAGTTTTGGTTTCGTATGGTTTGGGAGCGTTGAGGTAGTCATATGAAAGACTTGGTCGCGCCTACACGATTAAGTTGGTGGCTATGAGAGAACGATCGGAATGCCTTAGTGGGGAGGAAAGAAGTTTGTAGACGAACTAATGTGGTCATGAGGTCTCTTAGGAGTGCCAAGGGAGATGAATAGATATATGTGTAATGCATGGATATTGACACAAGTAACGCACCATAGAGAGTGTTGGAAGGGGATATAATACCTCAAAGGTATTTATGATTGTTCATAAGGCATGTAAGTTTTCCGAAAATTTCTTGAGATTTATTAGGTTTGCCTATTACTGTGAGGTAGAACCATAAATAGAGTAAGTGTGGGAAGTGAGAGGAGTTGTAGTAAGTTCCTTTTAAAGGCAAATCGTTGATGGAGTGATTTAAAAACAAGAGCTGCTAGAAATTGCAAGGAATGCCAGATAAAAGTTGAGTTGCTTAGTAGTAGATTGGATGTGGAAAGAGGTTGAGTGGTCTGATGAGAGGAAGTACCGGTCATTTAAGATGCGTGTAGAATTTTGCAAGTAGAACGAGGTAGGAATTTATTCGTATTGCCGCTAAGAGAGGGTGCAAGGAGGAATAGTTGAAACTGCTAAGGATGTTTTATGAACGCTTTGGGTTTACGGTTATGCATTGGGCTTCACCAAAGCACTAGCGGTTTTCATGGAGTCAATGAACCAAGTGTGCATGAACGTGTATAAATGAGTTGTCATCAGGAGCATCGACGACATCTTGATCTACTCAAATCTTAGAAAGAGAGTGAGGCGAATTATGAGTTGGTTTTGGAGTTGTTAGGAAAGGCAATTATACGTGAGATTTTCAAGTGTGGGTTTTAGTATTAAGTTTACTATGATGAGTAGTTAGAGATGATGGCGTATCATGGAACCAGCAAGGGCGAAGTGAAGAAGGATGAGGAAGCGTTTTGGAGGCTGAAGAGGTGGACTGGATAATGAGCAGATCTTGGCATTATTGGATGGACTGGCTGAATACGCGAAGCATGACGATACGTGGAGAAAGGATTTGGAGGTGTACGGGAACGACAAAGAAAGGCGATTGCTTACACGATGCAGGAACGGAAGATTTGGAAGAACTAGACAAGACTTAGTCAGTGGAGTTGGACTGTTATATCTGCCTAAAATGCTAGAGGCATTTGGTGTATGAGACACAGAGAATGATCTATATGGATCATGAACGTCTCCAACACATATTCAATCATCTTGATTGAACATTTGACAAAGGTGATGGGTGGAGTTAAGTGACGAACGAAAATTGCAAGGCCAAGTACCATCTGGGAAAGACAAGCATGGTCGATGAGACATGGAATAAGAAGAATGAGGTGAAGCTGAGACGAACTTGAACTATAGGGATGACGTATTAGGGCTGTAACACCCCCAATTTCGGGTCACTGCAGCGGAAGGGTCATTGGGTGTTACTGTCATGGTTCAACCTCAATCTCATAGAAAACGTCTCAAAATGAGTCGTTTTAATAAACCATACATCCATTCATTTGTTTAAAGATAAAACAGTTCACACACGGTCCTAAATAGTTTTAAAGTTAACATAACCAACCAAACGATAAAAGTTTCTTTGAATGAATATAGTTTAGAAAAGCGGGACAAAACATTTTAATTAAGCAAGCTACATGAAACCGCCTCCCTTGAGTGCCTTCTTCATGGACCTGAGATAAAACATGCTATAAAGTCAACAAAATGCTGAGTGAATCTATAGAGTTTAAATTAAATAAACGAACACAAGTATTCTGAATAAACCTTCCGTGGTTGACAATCATGTGGATCAGACATAATTATCGTTGTTATTTCATAAGTCTCGTGACATTGAACGTTAACATATATTATTTCATCCCAACACACCTAGCCAAGTGCGTATATTTCTCTTATACAATTGCATCCGATGTTTCATTACTAGTGCATCACAACACCACGCGATAGCTAGTCGCGATGGAACTAGGTGTCACCCCAATATATCTATCCATAGTATTAGCGTTCCTTTCGATTAACAATTCACGATTCATGGGTCTTTTAAGGCTAGAGCAAACTTTTATAACAACTTTCATCTAAGCATACAATCGGGTCCTTTGTGTTCAATTTTAAAAGAAAGAGGGTTTACCTCAACTTCTCGTTGTACCCTTCATTTATAATAAATGATTTTCCAATAATAAGGGTTTCCACAACTTCTCGTTGTACCCCTTTTATTTTAATAAAAAAAGCATGTTATCCCCCTCGCGGGTTTTATAAAACAAGTAAACATGTTAAAGCGAGGCTATAGACTCACCTTGGTACGATAGTAGTAATGTGATGATCGCCGACGATTTGTGATGCCCGTTAAACACGAAGACCGTAACCTACCAAATAAGGCGCGTTCGTTAATAAACGACTCAAGTATAAATAATACTTAAATAATGCGAAAGTCAATTTCATATAACCATGAAAATCCCGAAAAAAACAATATAAGTTTACTTCTATACCCTTTTATTCAACACTATTCTTTTAAACACTTGCACTCTCGACATTGACCCGTCATAAGACGCCAAGTCAACGCAAGTCAAACCATCATTTTACTTCCCTCGGACCAGTAACTAAGTCATTTATATAATGAATTAACACTTGGGTAAGTCACCATGTCCAATAGTTAATACTCAACTCACGCCACCCAAGTATTGAACTACGTGTCCAAAATACCAATCAACATGTACACTCCAAATGTACACACCAATCCAACCTATCTAGACTTGTCCGATTTTGACGAAACTTGGTGACAAACTCACACATAATATGAATAAGACTCAGTTTAAGTTTCATTCAAAACTATTACTTCTAAGACCTTCTGCCCGACACCTCTTTGTGTTACAAAAACCGGACAGTTTTACGCCTTTGACTTGTAAAACCATTTTGACTTATCTAAACAATTACGTTTGCAAAACCGACACTCGGGTTTGAAAATAGACTCATGACCTGAGGTTTATCAACTTACAACAGTCCTTGAACATTTTTAAAACTCATTCTATAGTCCCCGGGATTCGATCCAAATATCTACAACAATTTTCGGATTGTGCCGATACTCGTCTCCCGTACACGGATACTAAAACTAGCATAACTTTTCGCTCGTAATGAGTTAGAAGCTCATTCAAGCGGCAAAACGAGCATCTTGAAGATTACTACACCAATATCACATCATCCCATTTCATAATCAGACCTAAGACTTTCAAAAATACCTTTTTACCTACTGGTCTAAAATGACTAGTTAAAACTCATATCAAATCAATATTTCAACCCATTCCAACAATTTCTATACTCCTAATATCATCCTAATATCATCCTAACACATCCATCTAACTCCTAACACCATATAATGATCATCTAAAAATTAACCCAATCAAAATAAATAACATGCAACAACATCCCACTATGAATATAATAATATTAACACATGTTTCACCATAAAAATGGATCAAACAACATGTTCTTCATCAAAAATTGAAAAGAAAAAAACAATGGATGCATGTTGGAAAAATTTATACCAAATTGAAGCTTGTTGAATTTCCAAGATGGGTCTTCTTTTAGATTTGGAAGATTCAAAGTAGAAAATCAAATAATTTGATGGATTGTGGGTGAGGGGTGGACGGCCAAAAGATGAACAAGAGAGAGGATTTGTGATTTTTTTATTGAATGAGTTTTTAAATAAAAACTAGTTAGTGGAATTTGTTTAAATTGTCCAAGGTTAGGGTAGATTATGTCATTTTGGCATAGTTTTGGTCCAAATATGTAATTAAATAGTTTACATGGTAGAAAATGTAAATTGTAAGTTTTGAAAAATATTTACGGGGCTCGGGTTTCGTAAAAATACTTTTCGAAAGTTAAAACGCTTCAAAATATAATAACAAAGCTTCGACACGACTTAAAACGCAATTAAATCGAAAACGTCGAAAATATAAAGTAACGAGACAATCGATAATAAAACGTACATTTTTGGGCATCCGTCGGTATCGCGATCACTAATAGTTATCGTCATTCGTTAAAACGTAAAACACGAGAAATAAAGATTAAATATAATAAAAATCATTTTTATGATTATTTGAGATTATAATATCGATACCTAACATATTCCTTGTCGGTTTTCATCTAATCGACATTTTTACGCTAGTTTCAAGTCATAACCTTCCCGGTTAGTCGATAAAGTTTAAATTCTCATTAAAGTAAACACGTAATACGTAATAGTCGAGATTAAAATAACGACCTGAAATTGACGGGTTGTCACATCATCCCCACCAAATTAGGATCTTTGCCCTCGAAGATCAACTTGCGTTCTTGCCCGATCGCTTGTTGAAATCAAAGAGATGAGGGTAATTCTTCCACATTTGGTCTTCTCGTTCCCAAGTAAACTCCGGTCCTCTCCGAGAGTTCCATAGAACTTTGACAATAGGTATTCGGCTTTGCTTCAATTGCTTGACCTCGCGATCCATGATCTCGACTGGTTCTTCGATAAAGTGCAACTTTTTATCAACCTTAACCTCGTCTAACGGTATAATGAGTTCTTCATCGGATAAACACTTCTTCAGATTCGACACGTGAAAAGTGTTATGAATCCCATATAGTTCTTGTGGTAGTTCAAGTTGGTATGCCACGGGTCCTACTCTAGATGTAACCTTGAATGGTCCGATATAACGAGGACTCAACTTCCCACGTTTTCCAAATCGTACAACACCTTTCCATGGGGATACCTTTAGCATAACCTTATCTCCCACGTTAAACTCCAATGGTTTCCTTCTCACATCCGCATAACTCTTCTGTCGACTTCGAGCAGACAACAACCTATTCTTGATTTGCACAATCATATCCGTCGTCTCTCTAATCAAAGCTGGTCCAGTGAGTTGGGCATCACCAACCTCACTCCAGCTAACGGGTGATCTACATCTTCTCCTATAAAGTGCTTCAAAAGGTGCAGCTTTAATACTCGCGTGATAACTGTTATTGTACGAGAGTTCGGCCAAATATAAGTACTTATCCCAGCTACTTCCAAAGTCGCAGAGCAAAAACCACAGCGCCCAATTCCAAGTCATGGGTAGTGTAGTTCTCCTCATTCTTCCTTAATTGTCTAGAGGCATATGCGATCACCTTTTCACGTTGCATGAGAACAGCACCGTATCCTCGAAGAGATGCATCGCAAAAAACAACAAAGTCTTCACTTCCTTCAGGTAACGATAAGATCGGCGCACTACAGAGTTTCATCTTCAGGGTTTGGAAAGCTTCTTCTTCATCATCGCCCCACACATACGGTTTATTCTTCTGAGTTAGCTTAGATAATGGTTTCAGTATCAAAGAGAATCCTTCAATAAGCCTTCGGTAATAACCAGCCAAACCTAGAAATTGTCGTACTTTAGTTGGAGTAGTCGGATGTCACACCCCACCATAGCGGAATATGGGGCGCGACATATGGATATCATCACAACATGGCATGTCTATAGAGATAACTATATGAAATAAGAAATGTCATAAAATGGTGACACAAAAGTCATGACAATATCTCATCAAATGCAGGTGTCTGGGTAAGTAGGTAACAGTCCTACCTCTTACCCAAGACAAACAAGTAACATAATCAAAACAAACATATGTGTGCCACAGTATCACTTATTAAAATGAACAGACAAACAAAACTAAGAAGGAAACGGGGATATCCTTCTATATGCATTCCTAAGCTTCTCCAATCCTAGCCACATATGTTCTCATGCTTAACCATTGTATCACCTGAAAGAGACACTAAAACGCGTCAACATAAAGTTGGTGAGAGTCATAGGTTTAGACTCCAACGCTAAATCAATTACAAGCTGTGAATAACAATCATCAACAAAAACATATGGACAATGTGTTACAATTATGTATTAACATCTAACATTCATGTTCAATCAATCATCACAATACCAAGGCATCACGCCTTACCAACAACCACAATTTCCAAGGCATCACGCCTTACCAACAACCAAAATTTCCAAGGCATCACACCTTACCAAACACCATAATTTCCAAGGCATCACGCCTTACCAAACACTATAATTTCCAAGGCTCCTACCTTGCCAAACAACATGGTACCATAGATGATCACACTATGTACCTATCCCAAGGCCACTACCTTGTCAAACCACAAGGCCACTACCTTGTCAAACCACAAGGCCACTACCTTGTCAAACCACAAGGCCACTACCTTGTCAAACCACAAGGCCACTACCTTGTCAAACCACAAGGCCACTACCTTGTCAAACCACAATAACTGAGACGGTACGTGTCCCCCGATCCAAGTCATACACAATCAAGAATCACATAGCAGTTAATCACATAAGTGCACACACAAGTCCATCACAAAACCATAAAAACATTCACAACATCAATTTATAAATAACTCAACACAGTGTCTCTTCCATCCCATCTGGAAGTCAAAATCAATAGTAAACATGGGACTATGAAACTCACCTGATAGCTTCTTCACAATTCCTCGCACTAGCAACAAGCTAACAAACCAAAAACACGAAATCAATACATGAACCAATCACTAAGATGGCTCATCAACCTATGATGGAAATCTAGTCTATTCCCGTATAATTACCTCATTGTTAAGCTCTAATCACCCCATTACCCTTCCTTAACAAGTCCCTAACTTGGTTAAGTTTAATAGCTATCCCGTTCATAATTTTACACAAAACAGTCCCAGTTTTAGGTCTCAAAACTTTAAGTCAAAAGTCCACTTAAACATACCCATGGTTTCTATAAAAGTAATATTCACACTTTTATACATGTTAGCTAAAACCACCCACTTTCCCTAACCGTAAAGATACTGTTAAGGCCCAGATATATGTGTATATATTGCTACCTATCCAGAATTCATTGATTTTAAACGTATGAAAAGTTCATTACCATTAGAGGGTCTTACCCTAAACCATCATCTTAGCCCAAGTGCAGATACTTATTACAATATATAAACCATCTCTCATGTTCGTGAGAAGATCCCAATACAACCCTAAGTACCCCAAACAACCCAAAACTTAAAAAGAAAACAGGCTGAATTCAAAACTGTTTTGACCTCCGACTGTTGTAACCTGTTTTTGACCCACTTCCCGACCTCTAATTTAGTTCTCGTTTCTTGATTTAGAAATCCAATTCAAATACCTATCTAAGGCTAGTTTGATCGCATCTTGAATGTTCCTAGAACTCGAGATATGATCAAAACAATAGACTCAAAATTCTGCCCAGTTTTTAAAAATGGGTTTAACAAAATCAACCTCATTAATTAACCCTAATCCCTCTAATTACAAGCCCTAATTCATGTAATAATTATAAAATCATTAAAATACAGATTTTTATTAAAACCCTAACCTAAATCCATCATAAGATGATTAAAGAAAATATAAAAACAATTTAATTGAAAAGGGTTTTGAAGGTTTTACCTTTAGATCAATGGAAGATAAAGAAAACCTAATTTTTATGAAGAACCCTAATTCTTCTCTTCTTTAGTCGACTATAAACACCAGGGGAAAAGAAAAATTCGTTTGGTATTGTGTATATTGTTCGTTATATAGCAAAACAATCCTTGTCCAAGTAAAACACTTGTTTCCTTTTTTCCTGTTTTCCTTTTTTTCTTTCTTTTTTTTTACCGACCCTACCCCTCAAAATTCGTTTTATATTTCTTTTTATTATTAATATATGTATTAATAATATTACCTTAATTTACCTTAATTTATTTCAGCTCCTAAAGCTCCCAAAACCTCAAAACCGTAAAACTAGTCAAATTTACGCGTTTTACCGTAAAAGACGTAAAATATACACTTTTAAAAAAATCTCAAATTTTGAAATAAACTTTATAAATAAGTCCTAAATGACTTAAAACCATCCCGAAAATATTCATATGGATAATTACCTCACCTGAGACCTCTAAATGCTATACCGAAAATCCTAAAAAAAATACTATTACTATAATACTTATACGTATACGTAAACACCACAATATCACCATTTTCATTTCACGGTCACCACTTGTGAGCTCATGAACATGAAATAACCGTTCCTCGATTTACTTATGAGTACTCTATACTCATAAACGATAACCACACCAACCTCGTTCACACAAAATAAACACGTAAACACAAAATTCAAGTAAGCACACATAAAATAACCTAAAAGTAAGACCAAGTGACAAACCCAAAACCACGGTTGTCACATAACTCCCTCCTAATAGAAATCTCGTCCCGAGATTCACTCCCAAACTCAAACTTATTCTCAGCAAACAAACAAGGATACATATCCTTGATAAAACCTTCACGTTCAAACGTGAACTCAGTTTACACGAAAATAATCTCAACCAACAACACATGAGCCTTAACCGTCCACGAGGAAACTTATCAAAACCATAAAGTTATGTAACCAACCTAACTAAATCTCGCAACTCATCAAACAAGAACTGTCTTGAAACCAAGTTAGGAGCCGTCACATAACTCAACGGGTTTAAAACTGTCACCCCGATTTCAGTCTTACTCGTAAATACCATAAATCAAAACTTATCACAATATAACCACGTGCTCTAAGGTCTAAATAAATCTCAAATTCCATCCCAACTCATCTCTATGTTAACCCTCCAAGTGTTCATTACCCCAAAATATTCAAGACACAAGTTTAAACCATATCGTTTGAAAATTAATCTTGGACTCGACACTTGTACAATTAGCTCGACCAAGCTACTGACTTCCAATTACGAAACTTTCTGAATATTTGAAAAGTATGTTCCGAGTACATAATTTTAGGCTTTTGAATCACCCAAAAACCTTTAAAAACGAATAAGTTATGACCAAAACGATTTTTCTCCAAATCTGCCTAGGCATTAGCGACAGTTTCTGACAGTTAGCGACATATTTTGACAGTTTAGCGACAGTTTCTGCTTACTCCGATTTATACAAAAAAAACGATTTTTAAACCGTAAAACCCCCCATTAATTACCAAAACTAGAACCTAATTTATTTTAATTCTAGAAAATTAAAACTCTATTAATTACATGATTTTAACATATTTCACTAAATAAGAACAAAATTTTTAACTTAAGAACAATAACTTTAGGTGATCAAAACCAAAATATATTAAAATAACCGAGTCATGCTTATATGTTAAAGAATTTATATTCCACCTTATTTGAAACATGATCCCGACACTTCCTTATTTCATCGACTACCAACAACTATATTTTTTTTTCAATTTGCAAGTTCTATTTTTTTTAACATGTATAACTCGAAACAAAAGACATCGTTACCCAAAAAATAAATCTCCACCATCTCAAAATCCTTCACGCCAAAAGTACCGTAAAAACAAACACGTGAAATGAGGACCCGAGAAATGCGCTACTACAGAAGTTGAACATCTCAAAGAGAAACGAGCTAGCAACCATCCCAAGAATACAACCGGTAAGTAGAAAATAATTTTACATACATAGGCATAAGCGTACATACACTCAAATCCATCCAACATATACTATACAAGCATGTATTAACTCTCTTTCATGCAATCATACTTGAAAGTCCAGTGGTGTTGTGGCACATATATAATTATGTAGGCCTCCATAATTATACATGTTCCCTTTCACCAATGTACTCCCTCCTATGATGACACTTATAAGAAATTAATACTACACATAACACATAATCCAACAACTCACAAGCATATAACCACACAAGATAAGATCCAAAACCCCATGTATTAAAATAACATAGCCAATGCACGTAACACATAAACTCGTAGTCCAGCTGAACCAGCGTAGACAAAATTCAAAATGTATAAAGAACATGAAAACATAATTAAGCGAAATCCAACAATGACTAGCGTATACGACCATGGTTCCACCCGCACTAATCAAAACTCGTAAAGAAAATAACATGTAGTTAAGTATGAACCATAGTAGTTCATAACCTAACAAATTCTGCAAAAATAATATTCAAACACATCAATTTCTATAAAATGTACACATACTCCTATGACGCCTATATGCAGGGACCCTTAAGCTATAGACTAGGCTACACGACTAGGCAACCTAATTCTCTATAACCATTGTCTCTGATACCATTCTGTCACACCCCATCATGGCGGAATATGGGGCGCGACGTATGGATATCATCACAACATGGCATGTCTATAGAGATAACTATATGAAATAAGAAATGTCATAAAATGGTGACACAAAAGTCATGACAATATCTCATCAAATGCAGGTGTCTGGGTAAGTAGGTAACAGTCCTACCTCTTACCCAAGACAAACAAGTAACATAATCAAAACAAACATATGTGTGCCACAGTATCACTTATTTAAATGAACAGACAAACAAAACTAAGAAGGAAACGGGGATATCCTTCTATATGAATTCCTAAGCTTCTCCAATCCTAGCCACTTATGTTCTCATGCTTAACCATAGTATCACCTGAAAGAGACACTAAAACACGTCAACATAAAGTTGGTGAGAGTCATAGGTTTAGACTCTAACGCTAAATCAATTACATGCTGTGAAAAACAATCATCAACAAAAACATATGGACAATGTGTTACAATTATGTATTAACATCTAACATTCATGTTCAATCAATCATCACAATACCAAGGCATCACGCCTTACCAACAACCACAATTTCCAAGGCATCACGCCTTACCAACAACCAAAATTTCCAATGCATCACACCTTACCAAACACCATAATTTCCAAGGCATCACGCCTTACCAAACACTATAATTTCCAAGACTCCTACCTTTCCAAACAACATGGTACCATAGATGATCACACTATGTACCTATCCCAAGGCCACTACCTTGTCAAACCACAAGGCCACTACCTTGTCAAACTACAAGGCCACTACCTTGTCAAACCACAAGGCCACTACCTTGTCAAACCACAAGGCCACTACCTTGTCAAACCACAATAACTGAGACGGTACGTGTCCCCCGATCCAAGTCATACACAATCAAGAATCACATAGCAGTTAATCACATAAGTGCACATACAAGTCCATCACAAAACCATAAAAACATTCACAGCATCAATTTATAAATAACTCAACACAGTGTCTCTTCCATTCCATCTGGAAGTCAAAATCAATAGTAAACATGGGACTATGAAACTCACCTGATAGCTTCTTCACAAATCCTCGCACTAGCAACAAGCTAACAAACCAAAAACACGAAATCAATACACGAACCAATCACTAAGATGGCTCATCAACCTATGATGGACATCAAGTCTATTCCCGTATAATTACCTCATTGTTAAGCTCTAATCACCCCATTACCCTTCCTTAACAAGTCCCTAACTTGGTTAAGTTTAATAGCTATCCCGTTCATAATTTTACACAAAACAGTCCCAGTTTTAGGTCTCAAAACTTTAAGTCAAACGTCAACTTAAACATACCCATGGTTTCTGTAAAAGGAATATTCACACTTTTATACATGTTAGCTAAAACCTCCCTCTTGCCCTAACCTTAAAGATACTGTTAAGGCCCAGATATATGTGTATATATTGCTACCTATCCAGAATTCACTGATTTTAAACGTATGAAAAGTTCATTACCATTAGAGGGTCTTACCCTAAACCATCATCTTAGCCCAAGTGCAGATACTTATTACAATATATAAACCATCTCTCATGTTCGTGAAAAGATCCCAATGCAACCCTAAGTACCCCAAACAACCCAAAACTTAAAAAGAAAACAGGCTGAATTCAAAACTGTTTTGACCTCCGACTGTTGTAACCTGTTTTTGACCCACTTCCCGACCTCCAATTTAGTTATCGTTTCTTGATTTAGAAAGCCAACTCAATTAACTATCCAGGGCTAGTTTGATCGCATCTTGAATGTTCCTAGAACTCGAGATATGATCAAAACAATAGACTCAAAATTCTGCCTAGTTTTTAAAAATGGGTTTAACAAAATCAACCTCATTAATTAACCCTAATCCCTCTAATTACAAGCCCTAATTCATGTAATCATTATAAAATCATTAAAATACAGATTTTTATTAAAACCCTAACCTAAATCCATCATAAGATGATTAAAGAAAACATAAAAACAATTTAATTGAAAAGGGTTTTGAAGGTTTTACCTTTAGATCAATGGAAGATAAAGAAAACCTAATTTTTATGAAGAACCTTAATTCTTCTCTTCTTTAGTCGACTATAAACACCAGGGGAAAAGAAAAATTCGTTTGGTATTATGTATATTGTTCCTTATATAGCAAAACAATCCTTGTCCAAGTAAAACACTTGTTTCCTTTTTTCCTCTTTTCCTTTTTTTCTTTCTTTTTTTTTACCGACCCTACCCCTCAAAATTCGTTTTTTATTTCTTTTTATTATTAATATATGTATTAATAATATTACCTTAATTTACCTTAATTTATTTCAGCTCCTAAAGCTCCCAAAACCTCAAAACCGTAAAACTAGTCAAATTTACGCGTTTTACCGTAAAAGACGTAAAATATACACTTTTAAAAAAAATCTCAAATTTTGAAATAAACTTTATAACTAAGTCCTAAATGACTTAAAACCATCCCGAAAAATATTCATATGGATAATTACCTCACCCGAGACCTCTAAATGCTAAACCGAAAATCCTAAAAAAAAATACTATTACTATAATACTTATACGTATACGTAAACACCACAATATCACCATTTTTATTTCACAGTCACCACTTGTGAGCTCATGAACATGAAATAATCGATTTACTTATGAGTACTCTATACTCATAAACGATAACCACACCAACCTCGTTCACACAAAATAAACACGTAAACACACAATTCAAGTAAGCACACATAAAATAACCTAAAAGTAAGACCAAGTGAAAAACCCAAAACCACAGTTGTCACATCGGAGAACTCCAATTCTTGATGGCTTCGATCTTTGCAGGATCAACATGTACTCCACTTTTATCAATCACATGTCCGAGAAATTGTACAGAATTAAGCCAAAAATCACACTTTGAGAATTTAGCGTACAACTTTTCGTTCTTCAACAAGTTCAAGATAATCCTTAAGTGTTCGGCATGCTCTTCATTGCTCTTGGAATAGATTAGAATATCATCTATGAAAACAATCACGAATTTATCAAGATACGGCTTACAAATGCGATTCATTAAATCCATGAATACAGAAGGTGCATTAGTCAAACCAAAAGGCATAACCAGAAACTCATAATGACCATAACGAGTTCTAAACGCCGTAATAGGAATATCTTCCTCACGTATGAGAAGTTGATGGTAACCAGAACGAAGATCAATCATGGAGAAAACACGAGAACCTTGAAGTTGATAAAATAAATCATCAATTCTTGGAAGCGGATAACGATTCTTGATAGTTAGCTTATTCAGCTCTCGGTAATCAATACACATACGAAACGAACCATCTTTCTTCTTAACGAATAAGACAGGAGCTCCCCAAGGTGATGAACTCGGTCGTTTAAAACCCTTATCAGATAGCTCTTGCAATTTCACATATAACTCCTTAAGCTCGGATGGGGCTAAACGATATGGCGCACGAGCCACGGGTGCAACACCAGGAATTAGGTCAATTTGGAATTCTACTTGCCTTGGAGGCGGAAGTCCAAGCAAATTTTCTGGAAACACTTCAGGAAAGTCACGCATGACAGGAACATCTTCGGCACGTTTCTCCTTTGATTTCTTCTCCACTAATTTAGCTAGGAATAAGTCACAACCTCTTTCGATATACTTACGAGCCTTAACGCACGAAACGATTTTTTAGTCGCGAATTACGTTGATCACCTTCGATAACCATGGTCTTGTCATCCAAGGTGTTAGGACCATTGGAATAGTTAATTGTAATAGGTAGACTAGGAGGTATGTAGTTCACCCTGGTCCTAGTAGTAGTAGGAGCAAGTCGTGCTCCTAGTCCTAGTGAAAATCAAACTTTATTATTTATTTATTATCCTGTTAGGATATGCATGAGATATGTTAGGAAAGGATATGCATATCAGTTTTACACGTTTTGTTTAATGCTGTATTAGGGTTTCCTTGTAGTATAAAAGGAACCTTAGGCAGAAGGGTTAGATACACCTTCATCAAACGTAGTTCTAGTCATTATCAGTATTAGAAATCCTTAGAAAGGATCAAGTCTTTATAGTTATTATGTTCTTCTTTGCTATATTTGTATTCTGCATTTATATTGTGTATAGAGTCTCTCTGCGAATTGACTTGTGATTACAGAAGTCGTTCACCGTTCCTGGCAGGCTGCAAGATCCACATCTAGTGGACCCAACAAGTGGTATCAGAGCCTGGGAGAGTCTCTGTACAAGAAAAATCAAGTTTTCTTATTACTAACATTATTGTTTTATCATGTCTGCCTCAAGTTTTACTCAAACAGGAGAAGACAGCACTCCTAAAACTGTTCAACCTCAGCAGATCATTGCTACGGTTTCCAACACAAATGGGAAATTCCCTCTTCTGAAAAAGGATGAATATGATAGTTGGGCAATGAAGATGGAATGGTGGATCACCAACACTGATCAAGACCTTTGGAAGGTTATTCTGAATGGGAACAACAGGAAGCTAACTGGAAGAGACAAGAATGGTAATATTACTCTTCTTGACCCTAAAACACATGAAGAAATCATAGCTATTCAGAAGGAAGTCAAAGCAAAAACTATTTTGCTTCAATCTCTTCCTGATGATCACATGGGTGACTTCTACCATTTGGATGATGCTAGAGAGATCTGGAACGAAATAAAAGCACGGTTTGGTGGGAATGAGGAGTCAAATAAAATGAGAAGATCCATGCTGAGAGATGAATTCACAGAATTCAAAATCTCAGAAACTGAAGGTATACATCAAGGGTATGACAGGTTCCAAAAGATATTGAGCCAATTGAATCAACTTCGGTCGAAACCTGATGATGGTGATATTAATGCAAGATTTCTTCGGGCCTTACCGTACTCATGGAATCAGGTGGTAATCTCTCTCAAAGCATAAGGTGGGCTTGACTATCTCAATTTTGATGATTTATTTCATAAGCTCAAAACTTTTGAACCTCATGTGAGAGGATATTCAAGTGATTCTTTTCCCACTCCTGCTAATTCTACATTTGTGAGTTCTATGGCATCCAGTCCCATGTCGTATGCTAGTAGCCCTAGCAATATTGTGTCTTCTCAACATACCTTTCAGCATACTTCTGCTCCTGATCCTACAACCAAGTCTGGTAGCATGGTAGAAGCCGTTCTTCATTCTTTTGTGGCTGATGTTGATGCTCAACAACAACTTGCTTTTGATGACTTCAAACAGGTCGATAAACTTGATCTGGATGAAATGGATCTTAAATGGCAGATGACCATGCTCACTCTTAGGGTTCACAAGTTTGAGAAGAAAGCAGGTCGAAAATTCAATTACAACCCAAGGGAGCCAGCAAGGTTCGACAGAAGCAAGGTTTGATGCTATAGTTGCCAGCAGCAAGGTCACTTTTCAAGGGAATGCCCTAACAAGAATGACCAGGTGAAGAGCAGATACTCAGCTTTTAAGGTTCAGGAGGTGAAAGATGACAAGAAGGCATTGGTATCTATTGACTCTATGGTCAACTGGAATGATCATCAGACTACCACTTTGGAATCAGCTGAGTCCTCGACTGACGTGTTTGCAATGATTGCTGGGAATCTATCTCATGCAGAGGAAGCAGACGAGTTTGCTCTTATGGGCATCTCACCTCAGGTAAAACATTTTCCTCTTAGTTGTCATGATAAATATTCAGAATTGTTGTCCCAATATAATGAGTTAAATGATCAGAATGATAAGTATATTTTAGAGGTTCAAGCCTATAAGGCTTCTTTAAACACATTGGAACAACAAAAGAGGTGGCTACAAGATACTCAACGTGAGTATGAGGATAAAATACGGATACTGAGCATCGATTTAGAAAACACAACAAATATGCTTAAATATACAGAAAAAGTAAAAGATGCCAGTATCAAAGAAAAACAGGAGATGCAAGAAAGATTAGATGCTACAATGTTGAGATTTGAAAAATGGGAAAAGGCACCTAAAAATATTTCCAAATTAATCAATAGTAGCATGTCTGGTAGGACTAAAAGAGGGTTAGGATTTGATAAATATATTGATTCAGAAGATGTGTTTGATTTATCTTTTTCGAGTGTCTTTGATGCCGACAAAGAGGAAGAGGGAGAACCTAGTTACAATAGGTTTAAACCAGCAGCAGAAATGCATGCTGTCCCTCCCCCTCTTACTGGAACTTTCATTCACACTTCTAGGCATAATGACTTGGATGGATCATAGATGCATGAGTCCCCAAAAAGTTCTACTAATTCTAATGACTTTGTCTCGTGTACTTTCAGTGACAAAGCCAGTGACTCTGCATCAAGTGGTTCAAGTGAAGAGTCAAGACCTACAAGTTCCAAGTCGAATGATCATGCTGCTACTGGTGCTAGGAAGTGTGAAGAGAAAGTTACTTTTAAGTCAACTGTGTCTGGTCCTGGTTTATTGAGTCCTAGGAAGATTGATTCTCCTAGAATTGTGTGTAATAAATTTAGCAGTATGAAACAATGTCATTCTAATAAAAGGTCGATTAAAACATGTTTTGTTTGTGGAATTGAATTTCATTTGATTAAAGATTGTGATTTTTATGACAAACATGCTTCTGTTCATCAAGCATTTCCTGCTCCTGGTCCACCAGGAGTTGCTCTATATTCTTCTAGAAGACTCAATCCTAGTGCTCAATCGTTTTCTTCTTCTAGACGGACCTCTCCATTAGCTTCTGATCATTGGAGAAACATTGGATTAACAACAAATAGAACTACCTGTAACTATTTTAAGAGTTTTAATCCAATTTATTCACATAATTTTGACCACATGTATTTTGGTTTGGGAAGTTTGGGAACTGCTGTTAAGCCCTCAACAGGTTGTTCTTGGTCAAACAATAATACCAATATGATGCATAGGCAACCAAAGAACAATGGTGGATCTCATCAATCTTCTTGGCTCTCTACTAAAGATCCAAAAGGCAGGCTCAAACCTGACAAGGTTTGGGTCCCCTTAAGACACTAACTTTTGCATTTTTTTATTATCTTGTTGTTGTAGGTTACTCCATACCAAGATCCTAGTCTAGGAATTGTTGATTGTGGTTGCTCTAGGAGCATGACAGGAAATAAAAGTATTCTCTCTAACTTTGTACCATTTCAAGGCGGCAAGGTCTATTTTGGTCGAGGAGAAGGCAGGTTCACTGGCAAAGGAACAATTCCGACGCCTAATCTAAATTTTGAGCAGGTCTACTATGTGGAAGCACTTCAACACTTCAACTTGATATCTGTCTCTCAGATTTGTGACAAGAAGCAGTTTGTTCTCTTTACGGATACTGATGCACTTGTGCTATCCAAAGACTTTAAGCTTCCGGATGACTCACAAGTTCTGCTCAGAATCCCTATAAGACACAATCTCTATAGCATCAAGCTGAATGAAGTAAACCCTACTGGTCAACTAGCATGTTTGGTTGCTAAAGCCTTGGAAGATGAAGCCACTCAATGGCACAGAAGGATGAGGCATGTGAACTTCAAGACCATTCACAAACTTCCAAATCTGAATCTGGTCTCTGGTTTACCTCCCAAGTCATTTAGAAATGATATAAATTGTATTGCTTGCAGCAAAGGCAAACAACATAAAGCATCCTTCAAGGCCATTACTGCTCCTAGTCTTATAACTGAACCATTGCAGCTACTACACATGGATTTATTTGGTCCTACCTCCATTATGAGCATTGACCACAAACAATTCTGTCTGGTGGTAACTGATGGATATAGCAGGTTTACGTAGGTGTTCTTCATGGCTGCCAAGAGTGAGACCTACTCAATTCTTAGAGATTTTAACCAGTTGTCCAAGAAGGTTAAAGGTATTCGTTGTGATAATGGAACCGAGTTCAAAAATAAAGACCTCATAGCACTTTGTAATGCTAAAGGCATCAAAAGAGACTATAGTGCAGCAAAAACTCCTCAACAGAATGGCGTGGCAGAAAGAAAGAACAGGACTCTAATAGAAGCAGCAAGAACAATGCTTGCCGATTCCAAGCTTCGAACCATGTTCTGGACAAAAGCTGTTAATACTGCAAGTTATGTTTTGAATAGGGTTTCTATTACCAATCCTCACAAGAAGACCCCTTATGACCTTCTAATGGCCAAAGTTCCAAATATTGCTCATTTGAAGCCTTTTGGGTGTGTTGTCACCATTCTGAATACTAGTGACTATTTGGGGAAGTTTGATGGCAAGGCAGATGAAGGATACATTGTGGGATATTCAGCTCACTCTCGGGCTTATCGTGTCTACAATCTCCAAGCCAAGCGGTCATTGAAACTATTAATCTCAGTTATTTTGAAGAGAAATCAAATATCCAAGGCAAGGGTCCTGCATGGTATTTTGATCTTGATTATCTTAGTGATTCATTAGGATATTTTCGTTTCAAAACTAATCATGATGTAGGTCCACAAGTGTTTGCAACTTCTAGTATAGGTGTTCCTACTAGTCTCTCTGACTCAGATGATGAGGATGATATCTTTGTGGTTCCATCCTACTCCACCACCGTCTCTCCTACTCCTCCTAGTGATGCAACTCCATTGGATGTATTAGATTCACAAGTATCTCTTGACACCCTCCTCAAACAACAACAAGAAGCTACCACAGCTGCTGCTCAAGGTGGCTTTGAGTTTCCCTTGAATACGCCTACTGATAAAGCTGCTCCTAGTACCCCAACTTCTACTCCTAGTGCTAGCTTATCACCTCTTGGTATTCCAGCTAGTGAGTCGGTTTCACATACTCGCTTCTCCAGTCCTACTGATTTGGGGAACCATCAAAGGAAGTCTTCTACCAAGCTGGATGATATTCATAAACAACCAATAGATGGCATTTTCAACACTGCTTCATATGATGCTGACTTTGTTGGGGATCTCAATAACTTGGCACCAGAAGTGGAGGTAGCTTCCAATCCAGTGTTGCAATCCCACAAAGATCACCCTACCACTCAAATCATTGGAGATCCTGGTTCTACTGTCAAGACACGCAGAATGCATAAGAAGGCCTCGTCTGATCATCATGCTCTTGTGAGCTATATTGAAGATCAAAAGCGTAATAATCATACGGACTTTCAACACTGTTTGTTTGCTTGTTTTCTTTCACAGGTGGAACCTAGATCGGTCACTCATGCTCTTGAGGATCAAAGTTGGGTGGAGGCTATGCAGGAGGAAATGCAGCAATTCTTGTTTCAGAATGTGTGGGTTCTAGTTGACTTACCAGATGGAAAGACATCAATCAATACCAAATGGATTCTCAAGAACAAGAAAGATGCACGGGGAATTGTCGTGAGGAATAAAGCTAGGCTTGTCGCACAGGGCCACACTCAAATTAAGGGCATTGACTACACTGAAGTTTTTGCTTCGGTTGCTAGGATTGAGGCTATTCGTCTGTTTTTGGCTTTTGCTTCTTATGTGGGATCTACGGTTTTTCAGATGGATGTCAAGAGTGCATTTCTCTATGGCAATATTGATGAGGAAGTGTATGTCACTCAACCTAAGGGCTTTGTAGATCCACTTCATCCCAAGAAAGTTTACAAGGTGGTCAAGGCTCTTTATGGATTACATCAGGCTCCTAGAGCTTGGTATGAGCGTCTTTCAACTTTCTTGTTAAAGAATGGCTATAGAAGAGGTACTATTGATAAAACACTATTTCTTAAGAGGAATACCAAGGACATTATTCTTGTTCAGGTTTATGTGGACGATATTATCTTTGGTTCTACTAAGAAGGAATGGTGTGATGAGTTTGAACACTTGATGAAAGGCGAATTTCAGATGAGTGCTATGGGAGAGCTTTCCTTCTTCCTTGGTCTTCAAGTCAAGCAACAGTCGGATGGGATCTTCATCAGTCAAGATAAATATGTTCATGAGATCCTTTAGAAGTTTGACATGGATCCTCTTAGACCAGTAGCAACTCCTTATGAAGTTGCTAAAGTAAACTCAAGAATGAGCCAGATCCACCGGTTAATGTTCACATGTACAGGTCTATGATTGGCTCACTCATGTATTTGACTGCATCACGTCCGGATATCATGTTTGCAGTAAGTGCTTGTTCTAGACATCAGGTGGCTCCAACGGTTTCTAACTTGAATGCAGTTAAGAAGAATTTCAAGTATATCAAGGCTCAACCCAAGCTGGGCTTGTGGTATCCTAAAGAATCACCTTTTGTTCTTGAAGCATATAGGGATAGTGACTATGCAGGTGCTAATAATGACAGAAAGTCTACTACTGGTGGTTGTCAATTTTTGGGTCGAAGGCTTATTTCATGGCAATGCAAGAAACAGACGATCGTAGCTACTTCTTCAACAGAAGCTGAATACGTTGCTGCTGCTAGTTGTTGTGGACAGGTTTTGTGGATCCAAAATCAGATGTTGGATTATGGTTTCAATTTTATGAACACCAAAATTTTTATTGACAGTCAAAGCACTATCTGCATTGTGAAGAATCCTGTTTTTCATCAACGTACAAAGCATATTAAAATTCGGCACCATTTTATACGGGATGCCAATGAGAAGAAGTTGATACAGGTTCTTAAAGTTCATATGGATGATAATGTTGCTGATTTGTTGACAAAAGCCTTTGATGGTCCTCGGTTTAACCACTTGGTGGTTCACATTGGGATGGTCAATCCTTGAGGTCTAGGATTCAGGGGAGGCTAAGCCTAAGGGGAGGCCTCGTGTACATATTTCTTTGCATAGACTAACATATTGGTAGATTTTAACAACATATTGCATTGCTTATGGTGGTGTGTGTTACTCCTGGTGGAGGTTTTTGCTCACTTCTGATGGTTATATTCTTTCATGACTGGCTTCTAGTCCTTATTGGTTAGCTTCTAGTCATTCTTGGTTGGCTTCTAGTGGATAAAAACCCTTCTTTGTCAAGTGATGGTTGGCTTCTGGTACTGGTTTGGGACACTGTTCAATTTGTTGACTTCTGTTGACCCTATTCTGCTTCTAGTATTGACCATTGCGCGGTTTGACTTTTAGTCAACGCATTCAAATTCTGGTATATCTCATCTTATTTAACTTTGGTAAATTGGAATTTGCAAATAATGTTAAAAGAGGCAAGTGGTTACTTTGCAATAACTGCCTAATTTGAAAGGGCAACCCCCATTATTAGGGGTTAATGAACAGTTACTCCCACCATTATTTATGGTCAATTAACCCCCCCTTGACTCATTCATCTTACTCATAATACACACACATCCGATCCTACTCTCTCAACCCTAACTAAAATCATCTTCCATACAATTAATCAAGATCCATGGCTGCCCTGGTAGACCAACCTACTCACAACAAGGTCGCCTATCTAGGAGATGGTCCACACCGTGATGATTTCACTGACATTATGGATTTCATTAAGGCTTCAAACCTCAGGTATGCATTTACTGTATGTCCCACTATTTATGATAGTGTCATTCGTTAGTTTTGGGCTTCTGCTCGTCTTGTGGTTGTGGTTGGTCGCCACGTGAAATTCATGCTACCATAGATGGACGTTCATATGTGGTTTCTGAAGCTTCTATTCGTAGTTCCCTTCATCTTCAAGATGAAGGTGGGGTTGTTTCCATCCCCAATGCGGAGGTGTTGAGGAGCGTAAAAACAGACCTTTGTCGAGAGTTGAGGAGCGAAAGCAGATGCAGCGATATGTGAAGTATCAGTCGGCTGCCTATTTCACTACTGGTTGGAAGTGGGACAGGGTTCAGGCTTTGTCTTTTGATGAGCTTAAAGCACTCTATGAAAGAATGGTCAAGCATCAGAGCACCCCAATTCCGGAGCGATTTATTTATCGTCCTTCTCCCCGTGTGGTGACCACTTCTTCACCTGATGTTACTACTTGTCCTACATCTGATACTACTCCTAGTTCTGCTGCTATTCCATCGGTTTTTGCTGCTTCTACAGTTGGTACCACCCCTACTCCTTTGGTTGCTCCTCCGGTTTCTTCTTCAGGTCCTGCTACCACCACCACACATGCTAACACCACCACCTTTGCTACCACAACCACCACTACTGCTACACCTGCTATGGCATCACCATCACCACCAGTGCCTGTTTCTCAACCTATACCTTCTTCTAGTGCAGCTCCTGTTGATTCTTTGGGTGGGCCAACTATTGATTCTACTTCTACTGTTCCCACTTCTGCTGCTCAGGTAAAGGTAAAGGTTGAACCTTCGCCTAGTGATCCCATACCTCGCCGTTCCTTGCGCAAGAAATTGGCTCGACGTGTTCGACGTGGCAAGACGGTTCCCTATGAGAAGCGTGCTCCCGAAAATCTTATTGATGCAGATTCTGATAGTGACTCTGATTTGCCTTTGGGTAATGGATATATTACTGGTTGGACGGTTATGCGTTCCGTGACTCTTCCTGGTACGGTATCTCATAGGATTACTCTTAGTGATGGGTCTGTTAGGTTTGCTTCGGGTCTGCAAGGTATTTTGTCTTGGGCGGATCGTAAGGATCTTATGGCTTTATATAGGTTTGTGGATACCGGCATGCCTGTTGATCCTAATGCTGTGTCTTCCTGGCCTGGTCAGCGAGTATGGGTTGATTTAAAGATGATGCTTGATGCCCCTCCCCATGATCCTATTTCTGGTGTCTGG
Source organism: Glebionis coronaria (assembly GCA_025667525.1). Classification (NCBI taxonomy): domain Eukaryota; kingdom Viridiplantae; phylum Streptophyta; class Magnoliopsida; order Asterales; family Asteraceae; genus Glebionis; species Glebionis coronaria. The sequence continues at coordinate 236,110,484 of CM046876.1, read as the reverse complement.
AAGGATCAGCTACAATGGGTTATTCAGCGATGGAAGTTATATGTGGGCTGTGGTGTGCATATGTTAGAGTTGGAATCTGGTCATATGGTCTTCATGCTGACAGACTTGGATTATCCGTTGACGATTGCTTCGATGGAGGCTATGTTGGCTTGTCACTTGCAGATTTCTAATGCCCCTCCGGGAATGAGTCTTCTATGGCAATTGCTTTGGTGGAAGGGATCCAAGCTCGGTTAAAAGCTGATAAGATGGCCGCTTCTGGTTTGTGATTTGTTGGTTTGTAAGTTTTATGTTTTGTGTTTTTGTTCATTTGTTAATACTGAAATTCTTTTCACCAATATGTAAAGTGATTGGTGACTTTCATTCATTATAGTTTAATATATATATATATATATATATATATATATATATATATATATATATATATATATATATATATATATATATATATATATATATATATATATATATATATATATATATATACTTTTTATATAATATCTGCTTATACTTTACACACATCATGGATTTTACACTTGTACATATAATACAATTTGCTGATTCAAACTATGGGTTCTGGTTACTGATTCCTACTTGTGCTGGTTACTGGTTTCATCTGGTGTTGGACTTGGTCCTCACAACAAATGGTCCTCAACTCACCATGTCTAATCGACAAGAAAGAGTTGATTCACCTTGAGGGTATGGCTCCTAGTGTGATTCTCAAATCCGTTGATGGTTGCCAGGTTACCCAAAACTGGATGGTTTTCACTTGCCATGGTCCTAGACTGAAAAGTGGCTAATCCAAGAGGGGTACGACTTCTGGTAAAGACGTATCAAATCCGTTGACGGCTGTGATGGTTTGCCTAAAATCGTCAGGGTACTCCCAATCACCATTGATTCACGTTCTAAGAGTTGGGCTGGGTTCTGGTCTCCCAGGGTGATGGTTGTTCCACCAGAAAGACTGGCTAGCCCAAGAGCGAGTAGGTACTTGGTAAAGGCTAATCAAATCTGCTCATGTTGCTGTAAAGATTCAACACGATGCTGATTTGTTTCAAGCTTTGGAGAAGCTTCTAGTGTTCTATGTTGCGGCAGTTCTTCTGTTACTTATCTTACTGATGCTGCTGTTTCTTTTGCTGATTCAATCCTCGAGCTTTATTGCACGTTTTACCAGGAAACTTGAACTCAACAGGTCAAATTCAAGTTTAGGGGAGGATTGTTAGGACCACTGGAATAGTTAATTGTAATAGGTAGACTAGGAGGTATGTAGTTCCTCCCGGTCCTAGTAGTAGTAGGAGCAAGTCGTGCTCCTGGTCCTAGTCAAAGTCAAACTTTATTATTTATTTATTATTCTGTTAGGATATGCATGAGATATGTTAGGAAAGGATATGCATATTAGTTTTACACGTTTGTTCAATGCTGTATTAGGGTTTCCTTGTAGTATAAAAGGAACCTTAGGCAGAAGGGTTAGATACACCTTCATCAAACGTAGTTCTAGTCATTATCAATATTAGAAATCCTTAGAAAGGATCAAGTCTTTATAGTTATTCTGTTCTTCTTTGTTATATTTGTATTCTGCATTTATATTGTGTATAGAGTTTCTCTGTGAATTGACTTGTGATTACAGAAATCGTTCACCGTTCCTAACAGGTTGGAAGATCCACATCTAGTGGACCAAACACAAGGGAATCCTAACTTTCTTTTCTCCACACAAGATAGACGCGTTATACTTTTATAACCAATCCATTCCGATAATAATATCAAAACTTCCCAATTCGACAATCATCAAGTCTATTATGAAAATACGGTTCAAGAGATTAAGAGAACATCCTAGGAGCGCACGATTGGTACTCACTAATTTACCATCAGCTAGTTCTACCTCATAACTCGCGTCTAATTCGACCGGTTTGATATCAATTAAGGTACTAAAACTTGTAGACACAAAGCTTTTGTCCGCACCAGAATCAAATAAAGCTGTACCGTAACGGTTGTTCAGTAAAAACGTAACAGTGACAACTTTCGGGTTTTGCTTCGCTTCGGCTTCACCCAACTGATAAGCTTTTCCCTGGTTATCTCCACCACGTGCATTCTTTGGAGGTTGAGGGCATTGGTTCCTCATGTATCCTTTACCTTGGTAGTTAAAACACGTCACTCCCTTCTTTCCTGGTCCCCAATAGTCTTCAGTCTTGTGACCTAACTTGTTGCACTTCCCACACTTAGCACACTCACCAGTATGAGACTTCTTGCAGCGTTGACATCTGGTTCCCTTATCAGCAGATGCAGTTTCAGTCATCACATTAGCATTACCCCTCCTTCGGTTTTGATTCCTACTGTGAGATTGACGGTTATCACCACGATCATCACTATCATTTTCAGCTCTTCTTTTGTTACCTTCAGAAACACCATCAGCCTTGTCTTGGATGACTTGACCCATTAGTTGGTAGGCCATACGAACAGCTTCATCAATATTGGCGGGTTTAGATGAGGTCACGTCACCACGGATGTTGGTAGGTAAGCCTCGAATATACTGCTCCACCTTCAAGTATTATGGGTTAACTTTGTTTGGACAGAGTAGAGCAAGTTCATGGAATCTGTTTGTGTATCCATCGATGTGTATCCTTCAGTCTCAGCTGATATAGTTCATGTTCTAACCTCTGTATAACACTCCTTGGACAGAAATCCTCGGTCATCCACCTTATTACTTCAACCAAAGGTGTAGCATAAGCAGCATCCATACCCATTGATGCCATCCTTCCATTCCACCAAGTTAATGCTCGCCCTTGAAGAGTAGCAGAGGCAAACATCACCTTGTCTCCTTCCTCACTTCCACTAAATCGAAACACGGATTCCAATTTTTCAAACCATTGCATTAACCCAACAACACCTTTAGTACCCTTAAAAGTTGGAGGTTTGCATTTCATGAACGATGTATAATTACACTTCTTGTTTTCAGGAATCACTAGTCTATCAGCATCACCAGTTCCAGCACCAGCATTGCCAGCTCCAGTATTACCAGCTCAGTATTACCAGCTCTAGTAGTGCCAGCTCCAGTATTGCCAGCTCCAGTATTGCCAGCTCCAGTATTGCCAACTTCAGTATCGCCAGCTCCACCAGATCCACCAGCTCCACCGGATCCACCAGCTCCACCAGATCCACCAGCTCCACCAGATCCACCGGCTCCATTATTCATATTTGCCATAAATGCATTCATAGAGACCTGGAATTGATCAGCTACTACAGCACGTAACTGAGTCTCAGTCAACTGTTTTGGCTTCATGATCCTGTTATACAATTCACATCAAAATGAGTATTCATTCAACGCTTGTGATAACAAAACATGAACAACACAAAATAAGAATAGATAGATGAAAAGAAACAAGAATGGATGATAGAATAAAGAATAGAATTTAGACAAGAAACGAAGATTCACGAGGAATGAGTCAAAAGACAGGGATTTCTATTGTGACAATCAGCGTCGTTTGTAAATCACGTATTAGTATTATAATAATCAAATAATTAACATTTATAAATAAATGTAATTTCATTATACTTTAAGTATAATTAATAATTAAATATTTATAACATATATATACTTTTCTTGTTCTCGTCCATTGGCAACTCGGAGGTTTCGCTGGCAGATGTTATAGTCAAAAGATTTCAAAATTTTATTTTTGGAAAATCTTTTCGTTCTCTATAACTTGAGCTCTGATGCCAATCTGTAACACCCCCAATTTCGGGTCACTGCAGCGGAAGGGTCATTGGGTGTTACTGTCATGGTTCAACCTTAATATCATAGAAAACGTCTCAAAATGAGTCGTTTTAATAAACCATACATCCATTCATTTGTTTAAAGATAAAACAGTTCACACACGGTCCCAAATAATTTTAAAGTTTACATAACCAACCAAACGATAAAAGTTTCTTTGAATGAATATAGTTTAGAAAAGCGGGCCAAAACATTTTAATTAAGCAAGCTACATGAAACCGCCTCCCTTGAGTGCCTTCTTCATGGACCTAAGATAAAACATGCTATAAAGTCAACAAAAATGCTGAGTGAATCTATAGAGTTTAAATTAAATAAACGAACACAAGTATTCTGAATAAACCTTCCGTGGTTGACAATCATGTGGATCAGACATAATTATCGTTGTTATTTCATAAGTCTCGTGACATTGAACGTTAACATATATTATTTCAGTCCAACACACCTAGCCAAGTGCGCATATTTCTCTTATACAATTGCATCCGATGTTTCATTACTAGTGCATCACAACACCACGCGATAGCTAGTCGCGACCGGACTGGGTGTCACCCCGATAGATCTATCCATAGTATTAGCGTTCCTTTCGATTAGCAATTCACGATTCATGGGTCTTTTAAGGCTAGAGCAAACTTTTATAACAACTTTCATCTAAGCATACAACCGGGTCCTTTGTGTTCAATTTTAAAAGAATGAGGGTTTACCTCAACTTCTCGTTGTACCCTTCATTTATAATAAATGCTTTTCCAATAATAAGGGTTTCTACAACTTCTCGTTGTACCCCTTTTATTTTAATTAAACAAGCATGTTATCCCCCTCGCGGGTTTTATAAAACAAGTAAACATGTTAAAGCGAGGCTATAGACTCACCTTGGTACGATAGTAGTAATGTGACGATCGCGGACGATTTGTGATGCCCGTTAAACACGAAGACCGTAACCTACCAAATAAGGCGCGTTCGTTAATAAACGACTCAAGTATAAATAATAATTAAATAATACGAAAGTCAATTTCATATAACCATGAAAATCCCGAAAAAACAATATAAGTGTACTTCTATACCCTTTTATTCAACGCTATTCTTTTAAACACTTGCACTCTCGACATTGACCCGTCATAAGACGCCAAGTCAACGCAAGTCAAACCATCATTTTACTTCCCTCGGACCAGTAACTAAGTCATTTTTATAATGACTTAACACTTGGGTAAGTCACCATGTCCAAAAGTGAATACTCAACTCACGCCACCCAAGTATTGAACTACGTGTCCAAAATACTAATCAGCATGTACACTCCAAATGTACACACCAATCCAACCTATCTAGACTTGTCCGATTTCGACGAAACTTGGTGACAAACTCACACATAATATGAATAAGACTCAGTTTAAGTTTCATTCAAAACTATTACTTCTAAGACCTTCTGCCCGACACGTCTTTGTGTTACAAAAACCGGACAGTTTTACGCCTTTGACTTGTAAAACCATTTTGACTTATCTAAACAATTCTTTTTGCAAAACCGACACTCGGGTTTGAAAATAGACTCATGACCTGAGGTTTAGAAACTTACAACAGTCCTTGAAAATTTTTAAAACTAATTCTATAGTCCCCGGGATTCGTTCCAAATATCGACAACAATTTTCGGATTGTGCCGATACTCGTCTCCCGGTACACGAATACTAAAACTAGCATAACTTTTCGCTCGTAATGAGTTAGAAGCTCATTCAAGCGGCAAAACGAGCGTCTTGAAGATTACTAAAACAATATACATCATCCCATTTTATAATCAGACCTAAGACTTTCAAAAATACCCTTTTACCTGCTGGTTTAAAATGACTAGTTAAAACTCATATCAAATCAATATTTCAACCCATTCCAACAATTTCTATACTCCTAATATCATACTAATATCATCCTAACACATCCGTCTAACTCCTAACACCCTAGAATGATCATCTAAAAATTAACCCACTCAAAATAAATAACATGCAACAACATCCCACTATGAATATAATAATATTAACACATGTTTCACCATAAAATGGATCAAACAACATGTTCTTCATCAAAAATTGAAAAGAAAAAAATAGTGGATGCATGATGGAAAACTTTATACCAAATTGAAGCTTGTTGAATTTCCAAGATGGGTCTTCTTTTAGATTTGGAAGATTCAAAGTAGAAAATCAAATAATTTGATGATTGTGGGTGAGGGGTGGACGACCAAAAGATGAACAAGAGAGAGGATTTGTGATTTTTTTATTAAATGAGTTTTTAAATAAAAACTAGTTAGTGGAATTTGTTTAAATAGTCCTAGGTTAGGGTAGATTATGTCATTTTGGCATAGTTTTGGTCCAAATATGCAATTAAATAGTTTACATGGTAGAAAATGTAAATTGTAAGTTTTGAAAAATATTACGGGGCTCGGATTTAGTAAAAATACTTTTCGAAAGTTAAAACGCTTCAAAATATAATAACAAAGCTTCGACACGACTTAAAATGTCATTAAATCGAAAACATCGAAAATATAAAATATCGAGACAATCGATAATAAAACGTACATTTTTGGGTATCCGTCGGTATCGCGATCACTAATAGTTATCGTCATTCGTTAAAACGTAAAACACGAGAAATAAAGATTAAATATAATAAAAATCATTTTTATGATTATTTGAGATTATAATATCGATACCTAACATATTCCTTGTCGGTTTTCATCTAATCAACATTTTTGCGCTAGTTTCAAGTCATAACCTTCTCGGTTAGTCGATAAAGTTTAAATTCTCATTAAAGTAAACATGTAATACGTAATAGTCGAGATTAAAATAACGACCTGAAATTGACGGGTTGTCACAAGGGCGGTTTGGATAAAGGATGTAGGTTGTACGAGTTGAGTTGTCTAAAGCAGAGAACGCGTCAACATTTATGTTGCGTGGCTTGGACAATCGTAGGGAGGAAAGGGACGTAGACTATACTTCCTACATAGATAGGAGTAGCTTAAAAAGGGCGATGTAAGGACGAAGTTGGTGGAAGGGATACATAATGCGGTGGAGGATTAAGTACGATGAGAGTTGGATGATAGTCGATAGACTGACTAATTCATCACCGATTTCAAGAGGAATGAGAAGTCACGTAGTTGAGAAATTGGAAGGATTGCGTACGGATGTGATGGAATAGAGGGTTTTACGTAAAAGTTAGCCTAATATGTATGGAATGCCTTATGAATAATTATGGCAAGGGAAGAAACGATGGGAAGCAAGCGTAGTATACCGTTGATAGACTAATGGTTGGTATGAGCATACTATAGAGGTAATTGAGAAAGACGCCTAGAGAATTGGAGTGAGATTTGGAGATAGTTGGAGAACACATTATATTAGGAAGAATTATCCTACAAAGAGAGAGTCACCGGTGGTAGGGGCATGTTCCCTATTGATGAAGATGTAGGGAATAAAGGAGGAAACGCCTAAATTATAGGCTGAAGACGGGATATAAGATGGTATGGAAACTAAGATTGTGGAAAGACAAGCGAAAAGTAGTATGGAGGAAGAATGATTAGAGGGAGCAAGAGGTTGTCAAGATAGTGAAGTGATAAGGAAGGGAAACCCATTAGAGCAAGAATTTGGTAGTCACAAACAATGGACCGTTCACCTAGAGAAAAGGTGTAACATATGTTAGTATGAAGGATGGTTAGTTACTTGGTTCCGAGCATTGAAAGTAAGGATAAGGTGGGGGTTATGACAGGCTTCTTGTGAATATTATGGGAAGCTTTTGGTTATGCAATCATGCATATACCATTGGGGTGTGATTAAGGTTGGGAGAACTTCCAAATGATGGAAAATCCGTAGAGGATAGAAGCCGTTAGGTATGGTGATAGGAATTGTAGTGGAAACTGTTGGAGTTAATTCATAGGAGATGAGGTGGATCAGAGATACAGTGGGATGAAGTTAGAAGCGGCCAACGTATTGGACCGGAGGTGGATCGGAAAACTATGGAGGTGGTGGCAGTGACTAAGTAGAGGTTGAAAATAGAAAAGAACCGACAAGAGAGCTATGCGGACAAGAGGCGTAAGCCGTTGAGATTTGAGATAAAGTTATGCTAAAGGTTTCACCATGGAAAGGGGTGATGCGGTTGGAAAGAAAGGGGAAGTTATCACCTAGATTTGTGGGTCCATATGAAATCCTTGAAAGGATTGGGCTAATGGCGTATAGGTTGAGATTACCGGAGGAATTGAGTAGTGTGCATGACGTATTCATGTATCAAACTTGAGGAAATGCTTAGCAAGAACTGACTTGCAAGTACCGTTAGATGATATTAGTATGGATACGAGTCTTCGTTTTATCGAAGAGCCGATAGAGATTTTGGGTCGTGAAGCTAGGATGTTGGAAAAGGGTAATATACCGTAGTTATGGGTAGATGGAATTTGGAACGTGGACTAGAGTTCACGTAGGAACGGGAAGGAATTTATGAGGAGCAAGTATCCTCAGCTAATTGATAATGACGATCCTAAGGAGTAAATCTCGGGACGAGATTTCTATTAGGAGGGAGTGATGTGACAACCGTGGTTTTGAGGTTCGTCACTTGGTCTTATTTTAAGGATAATTTATGTGTGGCTACTTGATTTGTGTGTTTACATGTTTATTTTGCGTGAACGAGGTTGCTGTGGATATCGTATATGGGTATAAAGTACTCATAAGTAAATCGAGGAATGGTTATTTCATGTTCATGAGCTCACAATGTAGTGACTATGAAATGAGATGGTGTTATTTGGTGGTTTTACGTATACGTATATGTATTATAGAAAATCGTATTTTACGATTTATGGTTAAGCATTTAGGGGTCTCAGATGAGGTAATTAGGCATATGGATATTTTTCGGGATGGTTTTAAGTCATTTAGGATTTGTTATAAAGTTTATTTCAAAATTTGAGATTTTTTATAAAAGTGTATATTTTACGTCTTTTACGGTATTCGCGTAAAAACTGACTAGTTTTACGGTTTTAGAGGCTTTAGGAGCTGAAATAAATTAAGGAAAATTAAGGTAATATTATTAATACATATATTAATAATAAAAAGAAAAAAAAAACTAAATTAGGGGAGGGTAGGTCGGTTTTGGACGGAAGAAAAGGAGGAGAAAAAAAGGGAAACAAATTAAAAAAGGAAGGTTGGGTTTGGGTTGGACTAGGATTCACCCACACCCTATATATTATATTATTCATTACCAAAAATCATAAATCCCTGGAGATAATAAAAAAAGGGTCGATGGTTTGTAGAGAAGAGTTAGGGTTCTTCATAAAATTAGGTTTTTTTTTCATCTTCCATTAATGTTAAGGTAAAACCTTCATAATCCCTTTTTAATTTATTGTTCTTAATGTTTATATAATCATCTTATGATGGATTTAGGTTAGGGTTTAATTTAAAAACAGTATATTAATGTTATATTAATGAAAATATGATGATTACATAAATTAGTGCTTGTAATTAGTGGGGTTAAGGGTAATTAATTAGGTTAATTTAATTAAACCCGTTTTTAAAAACTGGGCAGAATTTAGAGTCAATTGTTTTGATCATATAGGGAGTTCTACAAAGTCTTATTTTGCAATCCAAGTATCCATGAAAAGTTAATTGAAGTGGATTTCCAATGCAAGAAACGAGAACTAAATTGGAGGTCGGGAAGTGGGTCAAAAACAGGTTACAACAGTCCGAGGTCAAAACAGTTTTGAAGTCAGCCTGTTTTCTTTTTAAGTTTTGGGTTGTTTGGGGTACTTAGGGTTGCATTGGGACATTAAAACGAACATGAGAGATGGTTTATATATTATAGTAAGTATCTGCATTGGTTCTAAGATGGTGGGTTAGGGTAAGACCCCCTAATCATAACAAACTTTTTGTATGTTTAAAATCAGTAAATCTGGAATGACAAAAGTATATATATATATATCGGGGCCTTAATAGTAGTTTTAAGGTCGGGACAAATGGGAGGTGTTAGCTAACATGTGTAAGGGCATGAATATTCCCTTTACAAAGATAATGGGTATGTTTAAGTGGGCGTTTGGCTTATAGTTTGGAGACCTAAAACCGGGACTGTTTTGGGTAAAATGTTAACGGGACGGGTTATGAAGTATAATGAGTTAAGGGCTTTATAGAGGGGTATAATGAGATGCTTAGAGCATATAAATGAGGTATTTATATAGGAGGAGGTTAGATGTCCATCATAGTTTGATGAGCCATCTTGGTGATTGGTTCATGTTTTGATTATGTGTTTTTGGTTTGTTAGCTTTTTGCTAGTGCGAGGACTTTTGGAGAAGCTCAATCAGGTGAGTTTCATAGTCCCATGTTTACTAATGTTTATGACTTCCAGATGGGATGGAAGAGACACTGTGTTGTTATTTATAAATTATGCTGTGAATGTTTTGCGTTGGTAATGGACTTGTGTGTGCATACTTACGTGATTAACTGCTAGTTGATTCTTGATTGTTTATGTCTTGACTTGGTACCAAGGGGATATTGGCAAGGCGGGGCCTTGGGATTGGTTCATAGGTGTTTGGACGCCTATGGGAGTATGGTGTTGGTAAGGCTGGGAGCCTTGGTTTTGGATTTGGTTTGGTTGTTTAATCTTGAATATTAGTTGTTAATGCATGTTTGTATCACATTGTCCATATGTTATTATTTGGTTATTATTCACAGCTTATGGTTTGTTTTGGCGTTGGAGTCTAAACCTATGACTCTCACCAACTTTATGTTGACGTGTTTTAGTGTCTCTTTCAGGTGATATTATGGTTAAGCTAGAGGACATAAGTGGCTAGGATTTGGAGAGCGTAGGAAATGCATTTAGAAGGAAATCCCCGTTTCTTCTTAGTTTCATTTGCTCATTAAATAAGTGATACTATTTGACACCTATATGTTTGGTTTGGTTATGTTATTTGTTTGTCTTGGGTAAGAGGTAGGACTGTTACCTACTTACCTAGACTCTTGCTATGTTGAGATATTGTCATGACATTTGTGTCGCCATTTATGACATTATATTTGCATTTTAGTTTTCTCTATAGAGACACCGTTTTTTGTGATGATATCCATACGTCGCGCCCCATATTCCACCATGGTGGGGTGTTACACGTCTGTATAAATTATTTCATCCATGCAGGCGCATGCATTACTATCACACGGTTGTCAGGGCTTCATGGCCAACATTCATGACATTACTATGGAGTCTCCATCGATTCCAAATCAGCCTATTGTGTCAGAATTTCCTGATGAACTTCCGGGCATACCACATGTTCGTGAATTTGAGTTTGTGAAAGTCCCTTAATATGACAATTGTTGATAAACTATAACTCTTGTAACCACGAAACACAATGAAATACTTTTCAAACGCGTAATACTTTATTAAGTATTATAAACAAAGTATTACAAAGTGCTATGAATACAATCGTTGAATAACAACAAGAAATGAACCCTAGAATAAGTAAACTAGATTCAAGACTCAAGTTTACAAGGGAACCAATGAGACAATGGTAGACAGCTGAGGGCTCAGCGGTTCCAAGGTGAGAAAGAACTTAGATAAATTTTCCAAGCACAAGGGTTGATTTAATTCTCATTTCTCACTCCTATTTATAGTGTACGAGGTTTCTTCCTTAGTGGGAGTAGTTGATACGTGTCACCTTCTGAATGGAAGAGTACAACGTATTAAATGCATGTCCAAATCGAGAAATACCTTTAAACAACTTTAGGTGAACAGTTCTGCCAATTGTTCACCTTTTGTCCCACTAGGTTGTACTAGGCTTTATCTTGAATCTTTTGTTTTGTCCCGCTCAAAACACTTGGTAGATTCTCCCGCCTAATATATAAAAGGATTGGACAAGCTTTGCTTGTCCCAGACTTCTAGGGTTCTTAAGTGATCTCTGAGTGTTGTCAACTCAGAGATCCTTGAACACCAGCACATTCCTTCAACATCCCAGCAATCCATAATCGCTGGTGAGTATGACTTCAGATTGTCTTCGACTTCTCTGACGTTGTCTTTGACTTGAATGTTCCTGGTGTGCCAGCTGAGGTTTTGCCTTCCACTGGTCTGGTCTCTGTCATTGGTCCTCTCAGCGATCAGTAAACACTTAGTCTAATTAAACAAATCTAGACTGGGCCATAGTTAAAACTTTCTTTGGCCCAACAATCTCCCCCTATTTGTTTATAAATTATACTAAGTCTAAAATTATTGTAAGTGAGTACACAGCTTCTTCTTACACATAATTTAACAAATACACCTCAGAGTTTTATTAAACATAAAGAACCTAGTCTATTACAAGAACACCCATTGGTGTAAACATAAACAAAAGTAAAAAGGTTCATCAGCGATCAAGGCATTGATCATAGATTCTCTGTGCTTCAACTTTGTCACTTCTAGAGTTGATGACTAGCTCAACTACAAACTCAAAATCCTCAGCTGATTTGCAATTCCTTAGGATGCCCTGTTTGAGTCTGATGAGCTGGATGGTTGATGCCAGATGTAGTTCATTCATCCGCTGAAAGCAATACTCACAATTACCATTCATGAAGACCATACCTGTCTCTGGTTCTGAGTATATGATAGGTGTGAAAACACCCATCCTTTTTACCACTTAATTACAATAATAACCGAGCCAAAACGTGTATTTTATGCCATTTATGTCGGAATTATGCGTGGTTTGTGTTTTTGTTGTGATTTAGGACGAAAAGGTAAAAATTGGAGAAAACACGGCATTCACGGGCCTTTATCGAAGAAAAAGACGAAAGATGAAGTCGAAAGATCAAGAGTGGAAAAAGAACGGAAGTCCAAGACCAATTCTGAAGATTTATCGAAGAAAAAGTCAAAAGACGGAAGTTTACTAAAAGCCGAAGAACTCGAGTCTTATTTATGAAGAAAATTCAAGACGAGTTCAAAGAAATCCCGAGACAAAGTCATTAAGTCCAAGATTAACAAAAGATAAAGAAGGGAAGGACTTAACTTTGCAATTAAGGAAAAGAGGAAAGAGGGAGGAAGCTTCCTAAGCTCCTCCCTAATCACCCCTGTATATAGTTTAGTTCCCTTTCATTTCTTGTTGTTGGGTGGTTTGACAAACCACCACTTCCACCATTTTTATTTCTTGTTAATTACTTTCTTGCTTTTTAATTTCATGTTATGCACTTTTAATTCAAGTAAGTCTTTTAATTTTTGAATCTTTTCTTTTAATCAAGTTCTTATTTTTAATCATCTTCTTCTACCTTTCTTATCTTGCTTATCTTTGATTCATGTTCATCTTTGATCTTATTTTCATCTTAATGCTTATTTGATTTAAAGGTTTCTTAAAAAGTTCATCTTTTTAAAAGTTTGATTTGAAAGTTTGCTTATTTTTAGTTTGATAAGTTGTTATTCATGCTTATTAAGTCAATTTCGATTTAGATTCGTGCAAGTTTTAGTTTGAGCTTATTAACCATAGCTTATTGCTTTTGCTTAATTTTTGGATCAAAAAGTTAGATCGGAAAGGGTAAACCCCTTTCCAATCACGTATTCCAATCACCTTGATTGGAAAAGGGTTTTACATTCCAATCAACATTCCAATCAGCATTCCAATCAACATTCCAATCAACATTCCAATCAACATTCCAATCAACATTCCAATCAACATTCCAATCAGCATTCCAATCAACATTCCAATCAGCATTCTAATCAACATTCCAATCAGCATTCCAATCAACATTCCAATCAGCATTCCAATCAACATTCCAATCAACATTCCAATCAGCATTCCAATCAACATTCCAATCAGCATTCCAATCAACATTCCAATCAGCATTCCAATCTACATTCCAATCAGCATTCCAATCAGCATTCCAATCAACATTCCAATCAGCATTCCAATCAACATTCCAATCAGCATTCCAATCAACATTCTAATCAGCATTCCAATCAACATTCCAATCAGCTTCATTATTTGCACTTTCTGATTAGAGTTGATTTTAGTTTTAATTTTACGTCATTTAATTTCACGTCATTTACTTTTAACGTTTTAAATATTGCACCGTTTACGTTTCAACTAGTTTTAGTTTTAATTTCCCGTCCTTTATTATTAAGTCTTGCATATTTATTTTACCAAATCCAAAAATATTTGTTTCACCAAGAACAACTAATCTCACACAATTAACCGGAAATCAATTCGATTAGACACCGAGAAAACGAACTTTCAACTAGCAAAATCTCTACATTAAAATGGCGCCGCTGCCGGCTCTTTTCGTGAGGATCAAAGTTTTTTAGTGAGAGACGCGTTGGCTTTTGGGATCCGTTCACTCGTGAACGTTATTTTTCGTATTCAAAAATTTTCAAAAAATCCAAAAACATTTGAAAAATCATAAAAGCATTTCTTTTTCAAAGTTTTGCACCAAAAATATTCTTCTTGCTTATCTATCTTTCTTTATGGATTTTTATGTCCATTGCGTCCGGTGTGGGAAACAATTATCTGGGAACAACTCTTGTCAATGGTCTACATGTGAGCGGTGTGGAAACGATATCGACAACACACAATTCGGATTTTGTCCTTTGTGCAACTCGACTAATTCATTCTTTTTGAACCCACCTCCTGTTCCCCCGTGCATCTATTGTGGAATCGATTCTCATTGGCATGTTTTGTGCCCGGTTCGATACCCGTATGGTCACGGGCAAGAAACGGGGTACAATTATGACAATGATAATAGCTATCCACAAGACGCACCTGATTTTTCTCCATACCCGGTTTGCAACAACTGTGGGGGTCCTCACGATACTTATTATTGTCAACCAATGAATTATTATGAGCAAAATCCGTGTCCTCAGTTTTCTTCACCAATGGATTATTATGAACCAAACCCGGTTTCTAATTTTTCTCAACCAATGAACTACTATGAGCCACAACCATGCTATAATTCAGGTTTTCAACACTTTGAGCCCCCACATCACACCCTCAATCATCAATCCACTCAGCAAACTAGTCTTGATCAACAACTCACTTCTTTGAATGACATTCTAGAAAGTATAGCTCAACTTCGAGCTGACTTACATCAGGAAAGGCAACCGTTGCTTGATGTGGACGAAACATTGAAAACCACCGACACCTTTTTGAGCCAATTTAGTCGTTTTCCCTTCTTTTCTACACCAAAATGTTTAATTACAGCGTGGGATAGAATTGGTGAAATTGAACATACTCGGGGCGATGAACAACAAAAGTTGCTGCATGAGCTTCTTAAAGATGTGGAGGTTATCAAGGAAGAGTTAGCCGACTACGTCACTCCTAACTGGACTCGTCCCATCTATTATGATGATGACGACGACGATGATGTCTACACTTTCAACCAATCTTCTGAAGTTGCTGCTCCTACTCTCGATGTTCCTACTGCATCTAAGGATCTAGATTCGTTGAATGAGCTTAGTGATGTTGGTCTCAAACAAGGTATTGGATGATGAGGTTCGTGACTTACCTGCTATGGAGCCTGAGGACGACGTTGCTCTTACGGAAGAGGTCGATCCTAGTGATGACGATTTTTCTCCAAGCTATGAGAATTTCACTTTTGAAATTTCTCAATCTCCACCGAGAGATGCGGGTGATGACGATTTATTTTCTCCGGTTTACGAGAAGTTCATCGATGAACATGATCTTGTGGATGAGGTGGAAGACGTGCTTCTTCACAATAGATTACGGAAAGTTCACCTTCTTATTGCTCAAATCGAAGCGTTGACTTCTCCTCCTCTTTCCAAGTCTTTACCTCCATCTATTCCTTCCGTTGAAGATAATGACTCATTGCTGGAAGAAATCGATATCCACTCCATCCCTCCAGGTATTGATGATTCTGACACGGAGGGGGACATTATTTTTGATAATTTGCTACAGGAAAGTATTGACCCAAGTCCCCCTCCCGAGCACCTTTCATCCTCCCCTTTAGCCACTATTTCGGAGGATGAGTGCTTTGACCCGGGAGGTGACATTGGTTATGCTATGATTGATACCATTACGGTTTTTCCGTTTTCTCAGCATCCATTGTCTTTGGGGGAGGACAATGTGCTTACTATACCCAACCCACCTCCCGTGGATCTTGATTTCACACACTTTTCGTATGTCGAAAGGGTCTTTCTCCCATTCAAGACTTATCCCCCCGCCTCTCCTTTGTTGATGTCAACCGGGAACGAGGACAAGGTCTTTGATCCCGGTATTGCATTCGAGGCTTCCCCATGGACCATTTAATTCGGGGACGAGTCAGGCTCGTGACTCGGTTAACAAAAACAAGCGCTTTTTGGGAGGAAACGTAATTATTTATCTATCTTTACCATAAGTATAGGGGGAGCCCCCGTGGTGTTTCTTGCTTTCTTTCTTATCATGTGCAGGGATTAGAGCTTCAAAGACACACTCTTGATGACTTTTGACGAACCGTGATTCCGTGTTCCCTTCTTCCCGGTTCTATCCTAAACTCTTTTAGATTCACTATTTTATATTTTCCAATATTAAAATAGGAATCTCTTTAGTTGTCTCTTCCTTAGCGAGATTTAAACAAAGTGCACAATGTCCTAAGTGTAGGGGAGTTTAGTTCCACATGCTTAAACATTGAGGACAATGTTTATCTTAAGTGTAGGGGGGACTTGTATCGAAGTTAAGTGGTCTTTTCCTTGTATTTGTCCTCATTTTAACCGGAAAATCAATTTTTCGACATTTTTAAAAATTCTTGATCTATTTTTGCCTATTAGTTTTTCCTTTTGTATAGTTGTTCTTATTAGAATAGATGTTTAATAAAGTGGTTCTAATTTTCAAACGTTGTGAATCTTTTGACTCAACCCGAGTTTACATATCTAAGTTTACTCTAGCTAGTATCCTTAACGTGTTTAAGTCAAGTTTTGCTAGGCTTTTATATAGGGAGCTATAAAACGCGAAAGTCTTAACTCTCACGGGTTAAGAACAAGAACTTTTCGCAAGTTCCTATAATTGATCCTAGAGAGTCGTTTATCAAGGGAACTTTAAAACGCGATTTCTAAACTTGAAAAAGTCTAAGAATTTGCAAGATCCTATAGGCGACTCGAAAACCCAAAACTTTGATTTAATAGGCTAAGCATCCACGAGTCTCATTCCTTGAGATTTTAAACTGTGGAGAACGAGAGATGATAGAGCCAATTATAGGTTTGGTATTCTTTCGTGAATTTATGTGAGTTAATTATAAGCCTATTCTCCCATCGCTTGTTAATAAATTTATCTGCAATAAATAAGGTTGTACGATTTGAAAAGTTACTTAGCTTCTAGCCAAAGATCGTTTAAAAGTTGCTCGGTACGGATTAGAGTTCATAGCCAAGGCATAACTTATTGAAGCGGGATGCGAAGATTGGCGAGTCCGAAAAGGCCCTAACAAGGCATGAGGGCTACATTTTGTTGCTAAAGATCCAAAAGTGATGTGAAGAATCATTTATCGAAAATCAATATGAAGGATTGAGACACACGACGAAAAGAAAATACTCCCCTAAAGATCATGGAGAAGTCTATCCAAAAAGGCCCTAACAAGGTATGAGGATAAATAGATCCAAGTTCTAAAAGGAGGCGGATCGTTGTATATCAAAGTCCAAAATAAAGATTGTAGAAAAATGAAGAAGTCGTGGTCCAAGTATGAATCTCTCAAAATTTCAAGTGAAGAAATTCCTATTATGAAGAGAAGACCATTATTTCATGAACGTCTCTCAAGATTTGAAGTATGAAGTCGCTGCCAAATATCGGTCCGAGAAAGGTCTCAAATCGTGAAGCGAGTTATGCCAAGATATGAACTTTATGAGGTCCCGAGAAGCAGTTTTAAAAGATTTTGTCCTTTAGCTAACTATTGATTAAATCGTTCACTTTATTTTCGGACTAAATAACTATCGAAATAAGTCAAAAATGCATCCTCGTGATCATTCAAGACAACAATAAAATAAAAGAGATACACCTAGGAATAAGGGAGCCTAAGTGAATAACTGGACCACATGAGTTCGTGTTAGTTTGCTAACTTATAATAACAATGATCTCGTTTCTAAGCTTGGTTTGGAGAAAGTGAAAACTTGAGGATGATGATCATTCACGACATTTTCAAAACCCAAGGTATGTTTTTGATTTCTTTACTTTGTATATTTATAATTTTCTATCTCTTTAATAAAGGCCAACGTGGATCGATTGTGATGAAAAATGTAAAAGTGCTTTGTAACTAATGCATTGCATGAGGACATTGCAATGGTTAAGTGTAGGGGATTTGATAGGTGTGAAAACACCCATCCTTTTTACCACTTAATTACAATAATAACCGAGCCAAAACGTGTATTTTATGCCATTTATGTCGGAATTATGCGTGGTTTGTGTTTTTGTTGTGATTTAGGACGAAAAGGTAAAAATTGGAGAAAACACGGCATTCACGGGCCTTTATCGAAGAAAAAGACGAAAGATGAAGTCGAAAGATCAAGAGTGGAAAAAGAACGGAAGTCCAAGACCAATTCTGAAGATTTATCGAAGAAAAAGTCAAAAGACGGAAGTTTACTAAAAGCCGAAGAACTCGAGTCTTATTTATGAAGAAAATTCAAGACGAGTTCAAAGAAATCCCGAGACAAAGTCATTAAGTCCAAGATTAACAAAAGATAAAGAAGGGAAGGACTTAACTTTGCAATTAAGAAAAAGAGGAAAGAGGGAGGAAGCTTCCTAAGCTCCTCCCTAATCACCCCTGTATATAGTTTAGTTCCCTTTCATTTCTTGTTGTTGGGTGGTTTGACAAACCACCACTTCCACCATTTTTATTTCTTGTTAATTACTTTCTTGCTTTTTAATTTCATGTTATGCACTTTTAATTCAAGTAAGTCTTTTAATTTTTGAATCTTTTCTTTTAATCAAGTTCTTATTTTTAATCATCTTCTTCTACCTTTCTTATCTTGCTTATCTTTGATTCATGTTCATCTTTGATCTTATTTTCATCTTAATGCTTATTTGATTTAAAGGTTTCTTAAAAAGTTCATCTTTTTAAATGTTTGATTTGAAAGTTTGCTTATTTTTAGTTTGATAAGTTGTTATTCATGCTTATTAAGTCAATTTCGATTTAGATTCGTGCAAGTTTTAGTTTGAGCTTATTAACCATAGCTTATTGCTTTTGCTTAATTTTTGGATCAAAAAGTTAGATCGGAAAGGGTAAACCCCTTTCCAATCACGTATTCCAATCACCTTGATTGGAAAAGGGTTTTACATTCCAATCAACATTCCAATCAGCATTCCAATCAACATTCCAATCAACATTCCAATCAACATTCCAATCAACATTCCAATCAACATTCCAATCAGCATTCCAATCAACATTCCAATCAGCATTCTAATACACATTCCAATCAGCATTCCAATCAACATTCCAATCAGCATTCCAATCAACATTCCAATCAACATTCCAATCAGCATTCCAATCAACATTCCAATCAGCATTCCAATCAACATTCCAATCAGCATTCCAATCTACATTCCAATCAACATTCCAATCAGCATTCCAATCAACATTCCAATCAGCATTCCAATCAACATTCCAATCAGCATTCCAATCAACATTCTAATCAGCATTCCAATCAACATTCCAATCAGCTTCATTATTTGCACTTTCTGATTAGAGTTGATTTTAGTTTTAATTTTACGTCATTTAATTTCACGTCATTTACTTTTAACGTTTTAAATATTGCACCGTTTACGTTTCAACTAGTTTTAGTTTTAATTTCCCGTCCTTTATTATTAAGTCTTGCATATTTATTTTACCAAATCCAAAAATATTTGTTTCACCAAGAACAACTAATCTCACACAATTAACCGGAAATCAATTCGATTAGACACCGAGAAAACGAACTTTCAACTAGCAAAATCTCTACATTAGTATACTTGGCCCCCTTTTGGTTTAGTGATCTCTTTGGGCAGTACCAAGTTTCTGTGCATCCCATCTACAACAATGTTTTCAGTGACCAAATTCTCCACCAAAGGCCCCATTTGGGTTTTTCTTTTCCTTTGTCCTTGAGAAGGTTGTTGTTGTGAAAGTTGAGGAGGCAGAGGTACCTTCAGATTCTTTGCCGTGTCTTTTACCCAATTCAACTTTGCTTGAATGTTTTTCATCATTTGGGCAGCACGAGGCCCAGTCTTCTTTTGGGCAAGAGACAACATTTCTAACCATTCAGAGAGGCCCAGATCTCTGAGTTTAAAGTCACTGAAGACTTTGTAGTTGGTTAGTTGGTTCTCTCTGTAAAGGGTCATCACCACTCTTTTGTCTTTGTCAGTGTAACATGCATACTTGGTGATTTGACCAGGTTCAGCTCTTTGGTTCACAAGTCTTTCATATTCTTTTTGAAGGTTGCTCCTTTTAACTTCCAATTCTTTTAGCTTTACCAACTGAGCTTCCTTTACAATAGGAGAGAGTTTGTTCAGAGTTTCTTTGCTCTTGAGTTCAACTGCTCTAATGCTTGCAAGCCTTTGATGTTCCAAGATTTAAGCCTTTGCCTGCTCTGGGGTAAGTGGTGGTTCATTAGCGCTCTTAAATTTGTTCAGGTCAGAGTGTTTGGAGATCTTGGTTGTAGATCCGCCTTCTTCTTGGAGGGAGTGCAGGGTTATTTCAGGTTGTTCAATGGCAATTCCTTTTCCCTTGTCCTTTACTGCTTCAGTGCTGAGGTTGTAGAAATTGAGAGGTTTTGGTGTTGGAATCCCTGTTGAAGGTGTTGGTTGTTTAAGTGATTGCTCCCCCTTAGGTGGAGCGATGTCTACTTCTTCTTTAGAGGTGAAGGTTGTTGAATTCTCCCCCTCAGGCATAGCGCCGGTAGTAGCTGTGCCTGATCCAGACTTAAGGAACTTAACAAATTCTTGATGGACAAATAAGTAGATTTCTTTAAGTTCCTCTTGAAACAGCTTGAAGAATTGTAAATCTATGCTTATGATTTTAGAGAGAGAAAGAGATAGAAAGATGGTGGATTTCACACTTCTAGAGAGAGAAAGTTAAGAACAACTATGTGTAAATTATGAAAAACCACACCCTCTCCATCAAAGGAGAGGGTTTATATACCCAAGCCTTGTAATGGGCTTGGGCTTACACTTTTGGGCCGGCCTACACATGTTGTAGGCTAGGCTTGGACTTGTTTGATAAGTAAAGAAGATTAACTAAACTACGAGCTATAACATGGACTATTAATGGAGTGACCGATCCTTCTTAATACGTAAAACGTATTTCCAACAATCTCCCCCTAAGGGAGGTCACTCCAAACAAGGGCGTTACCCAAGTTACAATAATAAGAAAAACCTAGCATACTATGCTTGTCTTGAGCTTGTAGTCTTCGTCTTTCTTTTTCTTTTTCTTTTCTGGTGAACATGCTGATGTGATCTTTGATATCAATCTTGAGCATTAATCTCTTGCCTTGATCTCGTGCATCCATCACTTGTGATCTTTGCCTCTTCGTGACACCATGTCCCACATACTTATACCTTCGCAATTCTTGAAAGCTTCAGAGTTTGATACAGCGGAAGACTTAACTTTTAGGCTTTCTTGAATTAAATAAGATGTTAAGAGCATAAAGTATAAGCATGCGGGGACGACTTCTTCTTGGATTCCGCAACGCCACCGTCTTCAAATGCCGCAACATAAGTAGACACGAACGAAATGGCTTTGAACATTCCATTCTAAATCGGTAGCATTTTACCTCCGGTCGGTGAAGACCGTTGGACGATATTAGATATCGTACCCGTGACGGATAGTTTCAATTAAGTAACTTCCTGACAGGATTTCGCGGGAAAACCCGTTCTCTTTATTCGACCGTCCAAAACTGACTGCGAACATAAAGAGTGAATCATTTAGATAATAATATCCGCATGATTTGAAGCCGTCAATTCATGTTCCTGGAACAAGTGAAATTCAATTAAGAACCGCACCATTGTTGCTTTCCAGTTGTCACGAGCTTGATTCGTATAGAATCTTGCAAGTTACCTACCAAGTGCTGTTTGAGGTTAACACTAGAAGGATTTCCACTCATCACTGTGAACACTAAAGTATCACTCTGAGTGTTCTGGCAAGATCACTAAGATATTGCGTAGAGGCCTGGAACGTGTTTAAATTCAGTTAAGAATTAAACAGCTGTTGCTTTCCAGTTATCACAAGTTTGATTCATAAAGAATCGCACAAGTCACCTACCATGAGCTTTTTGATGTTCGCTCAAGAAGGATTTCCATCTTCATTGTAAATACTTTCGTATTACTCGGATGTTCAGGCAAGATCATGAAGATTTTGCGTAGGACTCTTAAAATCTTTCTTACTTTTCACAGTGTGTGAAGAAGCAAGGGAATATGAAAGTGTGTCCTAATGAGATATTTGATGATCTCAAATGGCTCTAGACTCGATCGTGCACTTTGGGTTTTAGTGATCGGAGGCTGGAGAGGAGTGCCACCATTTCAATACCAATTTATTCGGAGTGAATAAATCGATAGATAACGTGTTGTCTCCGTGTGATTAAAACAAATATCTTTTAAGAGATATCTGAGTTAGCTGGGATGGGTTGTGCTTTGCATCACTGGGTCCATGATGTCTCTCTTCAATATCAAGAATCATTAAACAATGATCTTAATAGCATATGTATTGACCCGGTTTCTGCCTAAAGTTGTAAGGAGGGCTTCTTTCTTTACACCCTTTATCTTTACAATTCTTTTTCATTCTTCAACCCCTTCAATGCTTACCAATACGTCATAACTAGCACCTTGTTGTGATTGTTCCAGTGCTAACTTAAGTACTTGGTCGGCATTCAGCTACGTTCACAATCTTTCCCCAACTTTCCTAAGGACTACTATTTCTAGCTATGGAATGTCCTTGGGAAGATTCCTCCGGTTCTGGAAGAATCATAGGACTTAACCTATCCTACCATCCTTATGTCACCACAATCTTCATCGTCGTGAAATAAATGGGTTGTGGGTAAGTATAAATCACCATGAAATCCATTTTTGATTATGCAAATCCGTTTTGCTCCCCCTTAACATATGCCACGATATTCGAAAACATTTCGCACATGTCGGGATGAGGAAACACTTTAAGTCAAACCATTTGTGATAATATTAAATCACATTTTCTCCCCCATATTAAAAATATTAACCCAATCGATGTTTTTAATATCAATTGATTTAATGAAGTTTTAACAAAGGTTTTGGGAAGAAAAATGCAAGTCCATTTTATCTTCATGGTATCAAATGTAGGAGATATGATACCGATTTGTAACATGACCACATATTCACCATATTAAAAAGAATTGACAAGGTTGGACCTGATTGATGAGAACATCATATGATAAGATCAAATGGTTCTTGGCAGCATATGTTGGTCGCCTCGTCACGTCTGAAGTCATCTCTTGACACCACATGTACGATTGGTATTGTTGTCTTGACACCAACTTGTGAACTTGACACGTTCGGCATCGAAGATTCTGAATGCTTGACAATTGCTCCCCCTCAATTGTTGACCCGTGTTCTATTGAAAGAGCTATAGTCGTCGGTTTAGTAGTCGCATCGTCGAGTATGTAGATACCAATTGTAGATTGCTATGGTTGTAGAGATGATAGCTTCATAAAAACAAGACTTCTCTTGTTTTAACAAATAAATGCACTGAAACGTACATCGATTTGTGTTAGACCAAGTTATAAAGTAAACTTGATCCCTTACAAGGTTTTAAAGTAAACCTTGCCCGAGAAAATTAATTCCCGTTGTGAGCCAAAGCTTTCATAAGAAATACTTGACTTTAATATGAAAACCGGGTTGCAGTCTGAAATAACTACAAGCCATAAGGGCATGTTTTATGAACTATTTACAACTTTTGTACGAACTCTATTTATGGCGCCGTGTCAATATTAATCAACATTTCTAAGGCCGTAAATATTATCGTACCAAAAGACATGCCTTTGAAAAATAAAGTAAAAATATTTTTGGATTTTTCTAGATTTTTCAATTTTTATGGTTTTTATATGGTTTTATATTTTTGTATTTTGCTTTTGTGGATAAAAATATAAACAATATATACAAATGATCATCAAGGATACGGAGAATAGTTTTACCACCACTATTCTTTCGCTTCATCTGCTAGTTCCTTAAGAGTCTCAGGCGAGAAGGTTCTCATTCCTAGCTTGTCGGCCAAAAATTCAATTCGAGCGCGATCTAAAGCCTTCGTGAAAATATCCGCCAATTGATACTAAGATCGGACAAAGTAAAGCTCGATTACTCCATTTTCCACTTGCTCCTTGATGAAGTGGTAGCGAATGTCAATATGCTTCGACCGGGAGAATTGAACGTTGTTGCAGCATAAGGCAATTGCACTCTTGTTGTCACAGTACATCGGAATCTTGTTGAAACCTAGACCATAGTCGGTTAATTGCGATCTCATCCAAAGAATTTGAGCACAGCAACCGGACATAGCTATGTATTCTGCTTCCGTACTTGAAATTGCAGCGCTTTTCTGCCTTTTCGATGCCCAACTGATTAATCGATCTCCTAGTAGTTGCAAAGTTCCACTCGTGCTACGCCTTGTATCTTGACAACCCGCGTGATCCGCATCTGCATATGCCATTAGTGCAATAGAAGAGTCCTTCGAATACCAAAGTCCCCGATTAATGGTTCCTTTAAGATATCGAAAGATCCTTTTAACAGTAGGTAAGTGTAACTCAGTAGGCCTAGTTTGATACCTGGCACACATACATATAGCAAACTGAAGATCAGGTCGACTGGCTGTGATATACAGAAGAGTACCGATCATTCCACGATAAAGTGTCGGATCAACGGCAACTCCATGTGGATCTGCATCAAGCTTGGTTCGTTCCACCATTGGAGTATCCACGGGGTCGCAAGATTCCATCTTATACTTCTTAAGCGATTCAAGGGCATACTTGGATTGATTGATAAAGATGCCTCTGGAACTCTGAGATATCTGAAGACCTAAGAAGAATGATACCTTGCCCATCATTGACATCTTAAACTTGGAAGACATGAGTGTCCCAAACTCATCCGATAAGGTTTGGGTCGAGGCTGCAAATATAATATCATCAACATATATTTGTACCATAATCATATCTTTACCTCGTTTCTGAATGAACAGCGTGGGATCCACCTTGCCTTTAGCGAAGCCTTGCGTAATGAGGAATTGTGACAAAAGATCATACCATGCGCGTGGAGCTTGCTTCAACCCATAAAGAGCCTTCTTAAGCTTGTACACATGATTAGGATAATTAGGATTCACAAAACCATCCGGCTGTTGAACATAGACTTCTTCCTTGATTTCACCATTAAGAAATGCCGTCTTCACATCCATCTGATAGACGATCATATTCATATGGGCTGCATAAGCGAGAAATAGTCTAATAGCTTCCAAACGGGCAACAGGTGCAAAGGATTCCATAAAGTCGATGCCCAATAATTGCTTGTATCCACAAGCTACTAGTCGAGCTTTGTTCTTCAATATTCTGCCTAACTCATCGAGTTTCACCTTGTAAACCCATTTCAAAGTGAGTAACTGCACTTGATCCGGGCATGGGACAAGTTCCCAAACATCAAGACGTATGAATTCGTTAAGTTCTTCTTGCATAGCTTCTATCCAACAGGATTGAGTAAAAGCTTGTTGCCATGTCTTAGGTTCAACTTCAGTGAGAAAAGCATCAAAGTGACAAAACAATGCACTTTCTTGTAACTGACTTCGTGTGGATACTGGACGATTAGGGTCACCAATAATAGAATCTATAGGATGATCCTTTGTCCACTTGCTGTCATGTTCACGAATCCGTGGATTGGAGTAAACTGTAGAAGGAGCTTCCTCTGAGGTGGACGACCCGGCTTGATTAGGGTCGGGAATAGATACACCAAAGAATGGAAGTTCACGCATTTGAGCGAATTCCAAATCGTGATCATCGTCATCCTCTTCATCATCAATAGGCATGACATGGGTAGTTGTTACTTGTGTTGGTTGAGAATTACTCGTTGTTGGTATACCTTGACCCATTGTAGGTGCAGATGTATCTGATTGTGCTTCGGTTGCTGGAGCGACAACTTCGGTTACCGGAGCTATTACCTCAGGTTCTGGAGCAACAATAGTTGGAATTCATCAAAGAACGGTTGAAACAACGTATCCCATTCCTTCCTAGTAGGTGGTGTAAATGATGATGAAGTAGGGTTGTTTGGGACAAGACCAGAACTAATATTACTGGGTCCCATTTCATGAAGTGCGGGTTCAGAGCTGTTTTGCTCAGAAGCCATTGCTGTCAGCTCATCAAAATCAACATTCATAGTTTCAATGATCTTGCGAGAGTTACGGTTGTAGATTCGGTATGCCTTCTTTGCGGGTGCGTAACCAATGAAAATACCAATATCGGCCTTTGGTTGAAGTTTTCCCAAATTGTCACCATCATTATTTGGATAGCAAAGAGAACCAAATACATGAAGATATGATAAATCTGGTACTTTTCCATGGAGAAGCTCATAAGGTGTTTTACCATGGCGTTTACGAATTAGTGACCGGTTTTGGGTGTACACTGCTGTAGATACTGCTTCTGCCCATAAAAACAATGGAGCCTTTGCGTAAATTAACATCGTTCTAGCAGCTTCCATAAGTGTGCGATTTCGTCTTTCAACGACACCGTTTTGCTGTGGAGTGCGAGCAACAGATGTTTCATGAGAAATGCCAACTTCTTCGTAATAATCACGCAAAATTTGATTCATAAATTCGGTTCCATTATCTGTACGAATGCGTCGGACAGTAGTGTTGAGACGCACTTGAATCATCTTGAGAAATCTGATGATGAATTTAGGTGCCTCATTTTTTGCTTTAAGAAATTTCACCCATGTAAACCGAGAGTAATCATCGACAATGACGAGGATGTACTTTTTGCCACTAAGACTTTCAACACGCATTGGTCCACAAAGATCCATATGCAACAGATAAAGTTTCTCTTGGTTGGTGTCTTCAGTCTTGGGTTTGTATGACTTCTTAGTGCTTTTCCCCATTTTACACGCGGAACACAAATGATCCTTGTGAAATGATAGTTTAGGAAGACCACGAACAAGTTCGTTTTTCGCCAAGTGATTAATAGCATCAAAGTTAAGATGAGATAACCGTCGATGCCATAACCATGACTTAGTCTTCGATGCTTTGGAGAGAAGACATACGGGAGAAGCGGCCATCATGTCTTGTAGAGACAAAGTATACAAATTATTCCCTCGAGTACCTTTCAATAAATCCACCCCTTCCAAATTACGAATGAAGCAGGTATGCTCTCGAAAAGCAACTTCTAGGTTTGCATCACAAAATTGTCCCACAGAAAATAAGTTGTGACCGAGACCTTCCACGTAATACACTCTTGAAATTATAACATTCCCAATATGATATTCACCATAACCCATTATCTTTGCAATATGATCATTTCCAAATCGAACCGTACCAAGAAACTTGCTGACGAAATTTCTGAGCTGATAGCGATCTCCGGTCATATGCTTGGAGCAACCAGAGTCCAAATACCAGAGAACAATTTGGACCACCTGTTTTCAACAACAACAGTAGACAATGCATTGGAAACTATTGGTTCCGGAGTGTTAGCAGATACAGATATAGAATTATCAGAATTGCTAACATTTTTGAGACCCTTAGATTTCCTGCGTTTTCTAATGATAGTTTTAGCACTAACAGGTTTTACTGTTCCAACTTTCTTAGGTATTGGATTATTTGTGGGCACTACAGTGGGAGTAGACCTATTTAAAGGGCACTTTGTTCCTACAGTAGTGTTGGTGTTCCTAGTTAAAGGACACGCTTGTGTTTTGGTAGCCTTGGTACTCCTAGTTAAAGGGCACGCTTTCTTTGCTTTAGTGGGAGTGATCCTAGTCAAAGGGCACGTATTTCCTACTATAGTGAAAGTTCTACCAGTGGGGCGCCACATCCAACCAACTTGGGTTAACACTTTCCCAGTCGGTTTCCATTCTAATCCATTTTTCCGAGCCTGCATCTCATTCACATGGTCAATAAGGCAAGAATCATGATGACTAGAAAACATACATTCATTGCAATTCCAACATTTTAAATTAGAATTCACAGTAGGCTTAGAACGCTGCACAACCGCAGAGCCATTAGGTTTAGCTACATGATTCTTTTTATTCAAAACAGAAATAACATTCCTAGGA
Organism: Glebionis coronaria; assembly: GCA_025667525.1. Taxonomy (NCBI): domain Eukaryota; kingdom Viridiplantae; phylum Streptophyta; class Magnoliopsida; order Asterales; family Asteraceae; genus Glebionis; species Glebionis coronaria. The sequence continues at coordinate 236,082,579 of CM046876.1, read as the reverse complement.
TAGGCTTCTACTTTCTTCTTCACTTGACTACTAGATGGGGGCAAGATCCTATCATTCTTCTTGTTTCTCTTAAGCTTAGATCTTTGAGCCTTAGTAGTGGTGCTTACTCCTGTAGAAGGCAACACGGGAATATTAGAAGCTGGTTTTGATTCCGCCTTATCTTTAGTGACCAAAGTTTGAGATGGTTTAGTCCTAGGGCCCTTGTTAAGTGGTGTGACGGCTATAAGGTTCCTTTTGATTGCACTAGAGGACGATGCTAAGACAGTGGCTGCGTTATCCATAACATTCTTACCTTTTAGAGTACGAAGTGTTTCCTTTAACTCAGCCAAGACCAGATTCTTATCACAAATTTGTTCCCTCAAATCAGATATTTCCACCGACTTTCGATTCAATTGTTCAATCAATGATTGATTCTGTGCAGTGGTATTAGCACATGCGGGCTTTACTGAATCGAAGAGTCGTGTATTTTTCTGTTTTAAGTTATCAACTTTGGACAAAATCTTGGAAACTTGATTTTCTAGATCAAGTCTAAAACTCTCAGCGGCCTCAAGTACGTTCACACAGTTAAGCTCCTTAGATTTCTCTATTTCTATCGGCAAAGAGTTAGCAACTTTGTCACTTGGCTGACGCTGTTTTGATTGTAAATTCAATCGAAAATTCTTTTCAAAATTTGCATCATCGATATTAACACCTTCGAATGACGTTTCAAAGATTTCTTGGATAAATTGTTGCTTGCATTCAAGCGAAATACAATGTTTTTGAATCTCATCAAAACGTTTTGAAAGCGAAGAATATGAATCTTGAAGCTTTAAAAATTCAGCGTCAGATTCGTGACAAGTACTATCTACCACAGTATCCACAGATTCAACATTATGCACAATAGAATCATTATCAACACTTGTATTCACACAGACAGAAACTATATCATGAGACATCACTTGATTCAGAAGCAGATCATTATGGCGTGAAACCCGTTCTATTTCAAGTAAACTGTTTTCATAAGCATCTTCCATTTCATTGAAAACACGTCTAACTTCTTCTATTTCCAAAAACAAATCTTGATCAATAGTACGAAGGCAAGCTTTAACATTGTTTACAAACGGAACAATTTCATCTCGAAACGCAGCTCTAGTGTGCTCAAAGTTCCATTCACCTTCCGTTATGGCCGTGGCCGTCGTACGTTCCAAAATGACCTTGTCAAAATCGGCTAAGTGTTGGTGAACCGTATTTAAGTTAACGGACGCCTTACTTACCGGTGGAATTAACTTCGTTAAATCCTTTTTGACGAGTGTAGGAGACGTACTAGGAAGGTTTTCATTTGACAAACTTTGGGGCACAAGAACTGTTAATTCTGCTAATTCCTTTTGTAAGCGAATGCGTGTCTTTTTCGAAAATTGATCTTTGTTATGTTGATCATAATCAATTGTATGGAATTTTGAAAGCATTTTAGAATGAGTTTCATCCCCAAGTGATTGTGTCTCCTCAGTACTACGAACAAAAGGTGCTTCTTTCGATTTGCCAATTATGGTCATATCATAAAGGCCGGGAATATATTCCTGAGCTTGTTTTGCATAACCAGGATTAGGTGGTAAATCTTGAAGACGCTTAAGTTCAAATTCTTTAAATGATTTAGTTAAGAGATGAACCTTTTCTGTAGAAGCGTATTGTTTTAAAAGCTGTTGTTCTTTGAATTTAAGAAGTTTGGTAGCATTAATTTCCGATTCAACCTTTTTAGACTCGAGAGTTTCGAAATCCATTTTAAGTTTCTGAAAATCATTGACAACCGACTCCTTTTCTTTTAATTCATTGGAAAGATTAGCTTTTAATGATTCTATTTCTTTCAAGTGTTCAATCTTTTCAAAACGAAATTGGTCAAATTCAGAACATGTTATTTTCTCTTCTTGAGGGACCATTTCAAAAGTTTTGACCTTTTCTTTATGCAACGCAAGCTCAGCAGTTAGGGTGGAATTCGTATCTACGGATTGTCTGAGGGCCATATGCATTTGATCAATAATATGTTTAGGCACCATGACCAAATCATGTTGAGCATAAGATTCCATACCCGTCGTAGCATTTGGTTGAGGTTCACTCAAATATGTAGGATTGGGTACCACATCATTTGAGTTACTAGTTCCCGAATGCTGTTCAAGGTTGTCATTGTCATGCCCAACTTGATGTTGGTTATCATCAATATTATTAGATGTGGTTGGTACCTCACTGATGACATCAGAACCGTAGTGAGAGAGATTAGCAACGAGAGCAGCTTGGGCAGAGTGAATGTCATCACAATCAGAATCATATGCGTCAAGATCATCCGCTTGATAAGCTGCATTAGAAGTGGAAACGACTGCAATGCCTTCAGTATCTGCTGCCCCTGGGTCTGCAAGAAATGCTAACTCCTCTGAATCCAAAATCTTCCCCTTAGACTGAGCATCAACCAAATACATCTTCTCACGAAACCATGCATCATCCCTTCTCCTTTTCGGCTGAGTACATTCCCTAGCCATATGACCTTGTCCTCGGCAATTGTAGCAAGTCACAACCTTCTTAGGACCCATAGGACTCCCATTTCCACTAGCTTGAGCATTCACAGCTTGATTGTTCCCAGTCCTTGTAGGAGGTCCATATGAATTTTGCCTTCCCTGAATTGGTTGCACCGTCACTTGACCATCTTGAACAGTGGCTTGTTGTCGAGGATTTGAAGAGGTGCGGAGCTGATTGTTTGTTGGTGGAAATCCTCTAGTAGCAACAAGTTTTGACAAGTAAGCAGTGAGATGGTTTAGAACATCAGCTGGCGTATCATTTGGAGTAAAGACCGGTGCTTGGATTGGTGGAAGTTCATTAGAGTAAAAAGCCTGTGCTGATTGTGCTTCTATTGGAAAATATCCTTGCTGAGGAGTATAGCCCATTGGAGAAGTGTTGGCTTGTGATGGTGATGTCTGATATTGTGGTTGCTGTGGAAAAGATTGTTGATGAACACTTTGTTGATATTCTTGCTGTGGCATCATTGGTGGTTGATAAGATGGTTGTTGTGGTTGCTGATAGATGTGTGGTGGTGGCTGCTGCAAGTATGATGGTTGTTGATAAGTATAAGCCATGTTTTGTTGAGAAGCATACATTGCAAGTGGATCATGAACTTGAGGTGTAGACAACCGAGCCTCGATCACATGGCATTCATGTTGTTGAAGAAAAGCTTGAAGTTGATCCACATTGGTGTTATGCAAGTCCTTAGCCAATTTAACATCCGTCACGTATTTTTTCCATTCTGGAGGAAGAGTGTTCAAATACTTGGTGTTCAATTGAAAGGTAGGAATTGCCATGCCATAGATGTTAAGCTCATTCAACAATAGGGTAAATCTCAGATAGTAATCATTGAGAGTCTCCCCTGGCACATAGGCAAACTTATCAAAAGTATCATAAAGCTTACACTCTCGTTCTTGTTTAGTTAACGAGGTGCCTTGCATTAGAACACGAATTCTATCCCATAACTCTTTGGCAACTTTATGTTTGCTGACGAGTTTGTAGACATCTGGAGGAAGAGCTTGGAGAATGATGTTTGTAGCATACTTATCACATTTATCTTGAATCTTCATATCTCCAGTCAACTCACCCGTTGTGCGAGGACGAGTGGTCGTACCTTCCGTCACAGTACCATAATCTAATGGTCCATTGAGCACCGATGCCCAAATTAGATGTCCATTCTCCTTGTTCAACATATAAAGTTCCATTCGGGAAGCCCATTCCTCATACATAGTCTTCACCAACATTGGTGGACGATTATCCGTACCCGAGAGGATGGACTTATCCGTAAGAGATGTATACTCCATTTCAATAAGTTAAGATTTACAAAGTTGATCGAACAATGAAATAAGGTTAAGTATTTTTGTGTTGTTGTGAGTTAAAACCGAGAAACAATGTTAAAATCCCCTAAAATATGTTCTCGATAAACCAAAAATTCCAAGTCAAAATTACACACGAATGCCAGATTGGAATGTCAGATCGTAATACTTGATCGGAATGTCAGATCGTAAAACCAGATCGGAATGTCAGATCGTAACACCAGATCGGAATGTCAGATCGTAATACCAGATCGGAATATAGCCCTGTCGAAATGTTGTTGGTATCGGAATGTTCAGATCGCAAAGCCCTATCGGAATGTTCAGATCGCAAAGTGGCTGACAAAATTCGAGCAGAGTAACGACTTAAAATACTTCCTTATACCCGTCGGAATCTCAGATCGCAATAGCTATCGGAATGATTCAGATCGGAATAAGTGATAAAAATCCCACGATCGCAATGTAGAAACCAATCCCTTTCCGATGGACGGTTATTGTGATGGAAGCCCAAGTACAATTTGTACTTTCCGATGGATGTTTCTGCTTAAATTTCGGAATGAAGAACAAAGCCTTTTTGCACTTTTGATCCAAGAAAGATCGTGTTTTAACCAAAATCAAGACACCAAAAACACTACAATCCTACTGAATACGTTATGCTTCTTGAAATCACAAACAAACACAAAAAAAAAAATTTGATGATTCGGCAAAATGAACTCAAAAAGCCACGAAATGCTTATAAGAACATACGAATCACACAAACAAACCTATATTTCATCCCAAGCTCTTGATACCATTTGTAGATTTGTAAATCTATGCTTATGATTTTAGAGAGAGAAAGAGATAGAAAGATGGTGGATTTCACACTTCTAGAGAGAGAAAGTTAAGAACAACTATGTGTAAATTATGAAAAACCACACCCTCTCCATCAAAGGAGAGGGTTTATATACCCAAGCCTTGTAATGGGCTTGGGCTTACACTTTTGGGCCGGCCTACACATGTTGTAGGCTAGGCTTGGACTTGTTTGATAAGTAAAGAAGATTAACTAAACTACGAGCTATAACATGGACTATTAATGGAGTGACCGATCCTTCTTAATACGTAAAACGTATTTCCAACACAGCTCTTGAAGAAGTTTTCTTGAAGGCTCAGACACCTTGGCAATAGCTGCAACATTTTCTTTGACAGTTGTTGTGAGGACAGATGGTATGTATTGCGGGAGGCTCTAGTCTAGAACAGCTCGGAGGTGAGTTTGTAAGGCATTTCCCAGTAGTTTCGGAAGCAATGCAGTCATAGAGGACTCCACAGATGAAGTTAGTGAAGTCTCAAGTGTGGTGGTGAGTTCCTCAGCAGCATGGGTGAGTGTTTGCAATTCAGAGAGGATGACATCATTTGTGACTTTGGGCTTGGTTTTACTGATTTCACCCCTCTTAACCTAGAGAACCTCAGCGGCGAGTTCCTGAACATCTTTCATTCGAGGAACATGGACAGGCTTGAGGTTTTGTAAGTGTTCTAAGTGTTGCTTTGCCCCCAATTCCATGACATTTGGTAAAGTTGGGAAGGGAACTGGGGTAGGTGTACAGAGCCTCTGGTCCAATAGCTGCTTAGTAGCCAGTTCTTGCACATTTGGCATTAATGGGAAGGAGATGGGTTTCAACTCTAATGTAACTTGGTCATCATCAGCATCCATATCAGCATAATCTGAAATGGTCAAGTCATCTTCAATAATGAAGACCTCATCCTCTTGCATGGAATCAATGTCTGACATGGCATCGAGATCTATGTGGGGAGCTTCAGCATTTTCATCACCAGCAATGGAATAGGCATCATCATTCTGCTGTTCTTCATGAAGATTATGAGCCTATTATGATATTTGTTAGTAACCAATTGTGAAAAAATATGAAGTTATAGATCGCCATTCGCTGCCCCTAGGAAAGCTGGGTGTTATTATCCCCCCCCCCCTAAGGATTTCTCCTTGGGACTCTGTTAAGTGTGAAACAACTATGTTGAAGGGTCGCCATTCGCTGGCCCTAGGATAGCTGGGTGTGATTATCCAGCTCCCCCATAAGGATTACTCCTTGGGACTCTTTTGATTTGTGAAAATTAGGTGGTGAATGGTCGCCGTTCGCTGCCCCTAGGATAGCTGGGTGTGATTATCCAGCTCCCCCTGAAGGATTGCTCCTTGGGACTTTTTTAATTGTGAATTCATGGAAGTTAAAGGTCGCCATTTATCGCTGCCCCTAGGAAGACTGAGGGTGATTATTCAATCCCCCCCAAAAGAATAAATTCTTTGGGACTCTTTTAGTTGTGACATATTTGAAGGTAATGGTCGCCTTTTATCGCTGCCCCTAGGAAGACTGAGGGTGATTATTCAGTCCTCCCAAAAGAATAAATTATTTGGGACTCTTTTCATATGAGGGGACCCAGAGACTACGTGAATTGTAGAGACTTTGGGTCGGTACCTATAGCATGCTCAAGTTGTTATGGACAAGAGCACAGTCAAGAGGGTGAAGGATCATCGGGGTGCGTTATGAGCATAAATGAATCATATCCTTGTGTTAAGACAGAGTGTACAGATAATCCTAAAAGTTCTAGGTGCTGACACAGACACTCTATGGGTTGAGGTAGACCCTAAGACTTCATCACTCTCTCCTACAGAATGTTGAGAGTGATTGTATGTGAACCTTGAAACTAGGATTTTTAGTCCTTTTTAATGTTCGTTTTTCCTCGATTCGACTCGAATTTGATTTCTGGTTTAACGTTTCAACTTAACTTGTTTTTGGTGTCAATATTTTTGGTGTTTTATCTATTTAATACTAACAAAACAATTTAAATAAAACTAATCTAATTTAAAAATTAAGCTAATAAAAACTTTTAAATGAAATCTATTTTTAAAATAAAACTTTAAACCTAATTAATTTTAACCTAAAAACTTTTTAATTAAAAACTATTTTAAATAAAGTAAATAAAATGAAAACAAATTTAAAGTTATAAAAGTAAATAAAAATATTTTGAAAATAAAAGTAAATTAAAACTACTTTAAAATTTAAAGAAAGTAAATAAAATGATAATTTTGACTTTTTGAATTTTTATAAAAACTAAATTAAATTGAAAACTATTAATTAAACATTAAACTAAATGAAATTAGAACTTGTATTAAACTTAAATAAATCACTGGCCCAAATTAACTAACCTATATTAATTTAACTAAAGAGAGTAAAACACAAAAAGAGTGATAGAGTAGATGGTTGGCGTGTTGGACAGTTGAACAAGAGGTCCTGGGTTCGAGCCCCAGGACAGACAACCTTTTGATGTATTTTTTTAAACTTTTGTGGAACTTTTGATTTTTGGACAGATTAAACCCTCAGACCAATTGGGTCTGAGGAGTAAGCAGCAAATAAGCAGTCAAATAAAAAGCAGAAACCAAATAAGTTGAATGAAATCAAATAAGCTAAGCAGTAATAAGCAGAAACCAAATAAGCTGATAACGAATAAGCAGATTAGGTAGATAAGCCATACAAGATACAATAAGCAGGAATCGAATAAGCAAACATAAGCTAAAAACCAAAACCAAACAGTCGACTATACTAAACCTATAAACTGAAATCAAGTATAAGCAGGAACCAAAGAAGCATTTTTAAACAACCTTAATAAGCCAAACTTTAAAAACCAAATATAAATCTAAATAAGCAAAATCAATTTATTCCATAAACCAAATAACCAAGCCAATAAACAAATGAGCAGATCCAGTTAAGCAGATTACGCAACCAAAATCAATAAGCAATAAAAGGCTAACTAAGGTAAATCTAAATTAATCAAAACAATCTAAGAATAAGCAAAAACACACGTCCAAATACTCTAAATAAGCAGATTCAAACAACTCTACCCAAACAGATTGCTCAAAAATCAAAACAAATAACTCAAATATTATTCCTAAATTAATCTTAACATAAAATAAAAAGAAGATTGAACACCTGGTGACGATTCCGTTGAGGCGAAGGTAAGCGCTGCGCTTCCTTTAGAACCGATTCGATACCTCCGTTAATTCGTCAATAACTTCAACTTCTTCGAATCAAAAACTCTAACCGAAACTAATGCAAACCTCAAACCAACGAATACCAAACAGAATCTAACCCAAACAATCGGATGAACAGTAGCTCCTTTTTATATTTCCGAGTAGGGGAAAATATATATATCACTTTTCTCTATCTTTTTTTTTTTAATTTTAATGTGAGAACAGTAAAACAATATTTTATAAACTGATTAAAATAAGAACAATAACTGGGAATTTAAAACGAGACAAAATTAAAACGAAATTTTCTTTTCATTAATTTAAATTCGAACTTACAATACTGGAAAAAAGGAAATTACAATATTAAAAACCCTAATCTACTAATTTTCTGAAAATAAAAATAAAGAAAAGCATAAAACAATTACATGATGGAGGAGGGTTTTTATAAGGATCCCCCGAACCTTCTAGGTATCCTTGGTGACCAAGCAAAATGATCTTGGCCATTGATCTTCTCTCTTTCTTCTCTTGCTTGATCTTACGGTGGAGAAAACATCTTGTGCACATGGATTGCCCTCGTGGCAAGATGTGTGCTAGTTTTGTTGTTTCTGATTGGTGGGATTTGGGAGATGAGGTGTTAACACCAATTAAATAAAGCCACGTAGCTAGATGCATCCAATCTTCATCTTCCGAAAAAGTGGGGGATTTAATTCCCAATCACATGATTAACACGTGGGATCAAAACCCCCATATCAGTTAACTTTTTTACCCATTAGGGTTTATGTGAATAGTGGGATTTTACTGGTTTGGGGTGAGATTGTGGAAGAAGGGTGAAGGCATAGAAGACATCGAAAGTTTTATGAAAGTGGGTGAGAGAACGGTTTTGTTAATTTATTATGAGTGGGGGTGGGTAATTTATTTAATGAAATAAAAAAAAACGTGTAAAGGAGTCAGTAAATGGGTAATTTGTGTGAGGGTTGAGAGTGGATACACGTGTGGTGAATGCTGACCGGTTTTGACTTTCTCTTCTTTAGCAAATAACTTCCTCCGTTTCTTTCACTTCAACAATTGGGCTTGGGCCCAATGATATTTTCCATCCGATTTTAATTTCCCCTTTTGGGCCTCAAATGGACTATCAAAAACCTCATTTTAATAACTTGAATCATAAATGGGCTTTTGAGCCCATTTACCCCATTGTGGGACCCACTTGGCTCGTTTACTCGACAAATGATATAATCCTCTAAAATTGAGCTCGGTTTGGCTTCCTCGATCTTTTTCATCAATCCCGTGTCGGTTTTCATTGATGTCCGTGATCTTTGCACACTTTTGGACTTTTGATCTTGTCTTTGACTCTTTCTTGACTTTTCTTCGACATTTGACCGTGAAATCCCGTGTTTTATCTTCTTTTGATCATTTGTACCTATTTATCACACAAAACACAAAACCACGCGTAATTCCGACATTTATGATATAAAACATATGATTAGGTCTCGTTTTTCCATGATTTTAGTGGCAAAAGGATAAGTGTTTACACACTTATTAAATCCCCTACACTTGACCATTGCAATGACCCCATGCAATGCATAGTTTTAAAGCAAAAGTTACATTTCTCTCATAATCAACCCATCTTGGCCTTTATTAAAATATGCTATTACTACTATGACGGAAAGATAAAAACTTAAAAGGAGACAAAAGTGATGACAAATTATTAAACTTGGAAATTATTAGATGGAAGAAACTCGTAAAGAAATCTAAGACTTAGATTAGGGCTTTGGTGTCATGAATATTAATCATCCTCAAGTTTCACGTTCCCCAAACTAAGCTTAAAAACGAGATCATTGTTATTACAAGTTAGCACAACTAACACTTACTCATGTGGTTTAGTTAATCACTTAGACCCCCTTATTCCTATGGTGTATCTCTTATATTTTATTTTTGTCTTGAATGATCACGAGGATGCATTTTTGACTTATTTCGATAATTTATTTAGGCCGAAAACAAAGTGGGACGATTTAATCAATAGTTAGCTAAAGGACAAAATCTTTTAAAACTGCTTCTCGAAACCTCAAAAAGTTCATATCTTGGCATAACTCGTTTCACGATTTGAGACCTTTCTCGGACCGATATTTGGCTTGTACTTCAAACTTCAAATCTTGAGAGACGATCTTGAAATTATGGTCTTCTCTTCATTTTGGTATACATCTTCATAAGGAGTGAAAGATTCTTCAAACGTTGACCACGACTTCTTCATTTATCCTCTTCTTTATTTAGGATTTTGATATACAACGATCCGCCTCCTTTTCGGACTTGGATCTATTTATCCTCATACCTTGTTAGGGTCTTTTTGGATAGACTTCTCCATGATCTTTAGGGGAGTAATTGCTTCTCGTCGTGTGTCTTGATCCTTCATATTGATTTGGATTAATGATCTTCACATCATCTTAGGATCTTTAGAAAAAAAAAATGAATCCTCATGCCTTGTTAGGGCCTTTTTGGACTCGGGTATCCTCATGCCTTGTTAGGGCCTTTTTGGATAAGCCATTCTTCGCGTCCCGTTTCAATAAGTTATGCCTTGGCTATGAACTCTAATTAATACCGAGGAACTTTTAAACGATCTTGTGCTAGAAGCTAAGTAACCTTTTAAATCGTACAACCTTATTTATTGCAAATATATTTATTAACAAGTGATGGGAGAAAAAGCTCATAACTAACTCACATAAGTTAATGAAAGAATACTGAACTTATAATTAACTCTATCATCTCTCGTTCTCCACAATTTAAAATCTCAAGGAATGAGACTCGTGGATGCTTAGCCTAATAAACCAATTAAGGTCCATATGGTTAAGGATACTAGCTAGAGTAAACTTGGATAAGTAAACTCGGGTTGAGTCAAAATATTCACGACGGGCCTAATATGTCAAAAGATATCTAAACTTGTTAAAACCATTTTATTTATTTATTTTATTTTTGACTTTATTCTTGAAATGGAAATTATTACGATGCAATAATAAAAGGAAAGAAAATAAATAAAAATACTACTAGGCCAAAATAGATCAAAAATTTGAAAAACGTTGAAAACTTTTAAAATTTTCCGGTAAAATGGGGTCAAATTCATTGAAAAGGCCACTAAAATTCGATAAAAGTCCCCCCTACACTTAATATAAACATTGTCCTCAATGTTTAAGCATGTGGGAGAATAAACTCCCCTACACTTAGGACATTGAGTACGTTGTTTAAAATCGAGCTAAGGAAAGGACAACTAAAGTGATTACATTTATTCGTTTTATTTATATACAAGATAAAATCACAATAGCAAAAACTTATCGAAGGAACCGGGTACATGGGTAACACGGGAGCACGGGTCTCGTCAAAATTACCAAAAGTGGAGCATTAAGCACATGTCCCTGCACACAACATCACAACACAAAAATCCTACTTGGCTCCCCCTACACTTATTGGTGAAAATGGGTGAAAGGTAAAAATGGGTGGAAAGGTAAAAATCTAACCTAGTTAAACGATGCTTGATTTTTTTATCACTAGTCTCTAGCTCGACTCGATTTCCCGAATATGATCATTCAAATGGGAAAATCATGGAAAACCGAGATTTCCAAGGGAGGAAAATCTCTCCATGATAAAGGGTGAAACAAAGTCATATAAGGCATACCCCATGTAAATCCACCCGGGTCAAACACATAATTTCCATCACAAAAGGAAATAAACCCCGAGGTGGTACGCAAGTCATAGAAAAGTGAGGTATCCTTAGGCAAAAGACTCTTACTAGGATGGGTAAGGTGGTATGGCAATGAAAGCACAAAAGTCTCTATTCCCAGATCAAACACCGGTTCCTTAATGGGAAAATAGCAAGAGGTGTCGATATTTAAGCTCAAAATATCATCAAAATCCATAGTGGGAAAGTCATCCTCTTCCAAACTTGATGTGAAAACATAAGTATCGTCGGAGTCATAGGAAAACTCTTCCTCATGAGGAAAATAGGAATTTAGAAAGATATCTAAATCCTCCTCAAATGGAATAACCTCTAAAGTAGGTCTGATTTCTAAGAGTGGGGGATCCTCCTCAATAGTCATGACCTCTAAAATTGGAGTATAGAAGTCAAAAGGAGTCTCCATGGAAGAATCACTCATAGGGATATGAGGTGCATTAAGATCATGAAGTGGGTTATCAAAATTAATGAGATCACTTAAAGAAGTGTCATCATCGTAGGTATCAAAGATTGGGGTATCATAAATGGGTGGGTCAAAAGACGAGTCGTCTAAGCCGAAGATAGTGTGATCACTTGAAGAAGTGTCATCACTATCGGTGTCATAAATAGGAGTTTCAAGAAATTGAGGCTCTAAGGGAAGGGATGAGTTTATCACAAAATCATTTTGATTAGACTTTTCAATTCCAAAAGGACATCAATCATATTGACCGACTCTTTTACATTTGATTTTGTTGTGATTTTACCCATTTTAAAAACTTGTTGTTCATCCCTAACCCTAAGAATTAACTCTCCTTCGGCTACATCAACTAAGGCTCTTCCGGACCTTAAGAATGGTCTACCAAGTATTAACGGAATACGAGGATCTATTTCATAGTCGACGACGACAAAGTCCACGGGAAAAGTGAATGTACCAACTCGAACAAAAACATCTTCGGCAATACCCACGGGGTATGCGAGAGTTCGATTAGCTAACTCTAAAGTCATACGAGTCGGTACAAGGTCGGGTAATGACAATTGTTTCCAAACCGAAAGTGGCATAAGATTGATGCTAGCGCCGAGATCCGCTAAAGCCATACAATCATCGATTTGAGGAAACGAGCAAGGTAAAACGAATCGTCCGGGATCTCCTAGCTTTTCGGGAAGCTCTTTGAGAAGAACCGCGGAACAATTCTCATTTAAACGGGTGTTAACGAGCTCAACCATTTTTTCCTTCTTATTGAGCAAATCTTTAAACATTTTGACAAATTTTGGCATTTGAGCAAGTGCTTCAATAAGGCTTACATTAACATTCACATTGGAAATCATTTTCAAAAAATTAGAGACATGAATGTCATCTTTGTTGAGCACTTTAGTCTTGCCTAACCTAGATGGATAAGGAATATTAGGCTTAGGTTGAGAAGGAGAAGGACCCGCTTCTTGAACAACCGTAGGAATAGGCTCTTTCGGCAATGGAGGACTAGAACTAGGAGTGGTAGTGGGCGGAATCACCGGAGGGGGAGTAGGATTACTCATTATGACCTCCGGGCCTTGTCTCTCCTTTATGGGCGAAGAGATGGAAGGTCCCACTAAGGTGGCTCCACTTCGAGTATTGATAGCACTCACATTAGCACGAGGGTTAATCTCGGTATTTGAAGGTAAGGCTCCTTGAGGTCTAAGGGTTTGCAACATAGTCAAAAATCTCTTATCGTTGGACTCTTGCATTGCTTTCATGATTTTCTCATGTTCGGTCAATTTTTGTAGAACCAAGTCCATTTGAGGATTTTGCATGTTCATTTGAGTAAACCCTTGATTAGGAAAACCTTGATTTTGAGATTGAAAATCGTTGTTATTATAAAAACCTTGATTATTATTTTGAAACCCTTGGTTTGGACCATTAAAATTCCCTTGATTAGCATTCCCTTGAAAATTACCCATTTGAGGACCTTGGTTCCTATTTTGGTATTGGGTATTTTGGGCGGGTGGGGGTGGTCTTTGTGGTGCTACAAAACCCGGGGGAGCCAAATAATTAGTACTCTTGTAAGACAAATGGTTAACATCAACATTAGGTTTAAATTGAACCCTCTCATTAGCATTAAAAGCACAAACTTGTTGTTGTTGATTATAAACCTTTTCACAATTGAAATATGAATGTGGTCCACCACAAGTCTCACACGTTTCACTATTATCTTTCACGGCATGCACATGAGTGGTGAGGGCGTCGGTTTTTAGAGCGAGTGTTTCAACAAGCGAAGTAAGTTTATCGATTCTCTTGTCACTCTCACTAGAACTAGCACTTGCCATAGTGGCCCTAACACTCTTGGTTTGCACTTTTGCCTTGTTCTCAATAATGGCCCAAGCCTCGTTCATGGTTTTCACAAGAATATTGCCCCCCGCGGCACTATTAAGTGAGTCTTGGTCATTCAGAGTCAAACCATTGTAAAACGTGTTGATTTGATGAACTTTAGTAAAACCGTGTTGTGGACATTTTCTCAAAAGCTCTTTAAATCGATCCCAAGACTCACTAAACGTTTCCCCATATTGTTGTTCAAAGTTGATTATTTCATTCCTTAAAGAAGTAGTCCGTGATGGTGGGAAAAAGTAGTTAATGAACTTGGTCTCTAAGTCGATCCATGTGGTAATACTTTGGGGTGGTTCCTTATCAAGCCAAATCCGGGCTTGTCCCTCGAGGGAAAAAGGAAAAAGTTGGAGGCGAACGGCCTCTTGTGGCACCCCATTGTATTTGACGGTATTTGCTAATTGGATGAATCGTTTGATATGAGCGTGTGGGTCATCATTAGTACGACCTAAAAATGGTGTAGCGGAATCCATTCGAATAAAATCCTGTTTAAGTTCAAAATAATTAGCTCCAATGGTCGGCACCACAATCGCATCATCGTTTCCTTCAACGTGAGATTGAAGAATCTCAATCATTGGTCGATTATCCGTTGACATCGTTATGTCGAAAGCTCGATTCTCGGGATCGGCTTGAATGACGGTCTTTTTGTTTTTCTTCTTCTTCTTTTTGGAAGAATTAGAAGTATTTGGTACACCACTCGGTATGTATGTACGCGCGCGAGTGCGCATACAATTAAAACTTGGAATGAGGTAGGTGACCTCGGTCGACTTTGAGAGGAAAAAGATTTTCCCTCTCGATGAGCAATATGAAAAAGTTACAAAAATATGTACTTAATACTAATTGAGTTGGCAAACCAATAATCGGTCGTCCCTCTCAATATATGCACAAGCAAGCGGGGAAACGAGGTGGCACAAAGCACTTAAAAACCTTTTTCCTTAGACGGCCTTTTATAGCGCGTCGCCTTATACCCACCTTATAGTTTGTATATTTTGAGTTCAAACGTCTTACTAGTATTTATCTATTTTGCCTTTTTATTTCGTTTAGGATTCGACTACAATAGTTAGGTAATGAAATCCCAACTAAGGCTTATTTGAAAAGTAGGTAAATTATTGTGCTACGTAATATATTATAGTAAAAGAAAAATCTTTTTGTATTTTTTTTTAAGAAAAATATATATTCACAATAAAAACGAAAGAAATCGAACTAAGAAATAACACTAATACGTAATATTTTTGGTGTAATACTTTTAGGAAAAAGTATTACGTTTTGCTTTTTTAATTTTTTTGGTGCAATTCTTAGGAAAGAAATTGCTTTTGTGATTTTTTAATTTTTTGTATTTTTAAGTTTTTGATTTTTTTTTTATTTTTGATTTTTTTTTGTGCAAGAAAATTAACGTTCAAGAAGAACGGATCCCAAAATCCAAACGTCTTCACGAAAAATCGTCAATCGTACGAGCGAAGCGGCAGCGGCGCCAATTTGAAACTAGGATTTTTAGTCCCTTTTAATGTTCGTTTTTCCTCGATTCGACTCGAATTTGATTTCCGGTTTAACGTTTCAACTTAACTTGTTTTTGGTGTCAATATTTTTGGTGTTTTATCTATTTAATACTAACAAAACAATTTAAATAAAACTAATGTAATTTAAAAATTAAGCTAATAAAAACTTTTAAATGAAATCTATTTTTAAAATAAAACTTTAAACCTAATTAATTTTAACCTAAAAACTTTTTAATTAAAAACTATTTTAAATAAAGTAAATAAAATGAAAACAAATTTAAAGTTATAAAAGTAAATAAAAATATTTTGAAAATAAAAGTAAATTAAAACTTCTTTAAAATCTAAAGAAAGTAAATAAAATGATAATTTTGACTTTTTGAATTTTTATAAAAACTGAATTAAATTGAAAACTATTAATTAAACTTTAAACTAAATGAAATTAGAACTTGTATTAAACTTAAATAAATCACTGGCCCAAATTAACTAACCTATATTAATTTAACTAAAGAGAGTAAAACACAAAAAGAGTGATAGAGTAGATGGTTGGCATGTTGGACAGTTGAACAAGAGGTCATGGGTTCGAGCCCCAGGACAGACAACCTTTTGATGTATTTTTTTAAACTTTTGTGGAACTTTTGATTTTTGGACAGATTAAACCCTCAGACCAATTGGGTCTGAGGAGTAAGCAGCAAATAAGCAGTCAAATAAAAAGCAGAAACCAAATAAGTTGAATGAAATCAAATAAGCTAAGCAGTAATAAGCAGAAACCAAATAAGCTGATAACGAATAAGCAGATTAGGTAGATAAGCTATACAAGATACAATAAGCAGGAATCGAATAAGCAAACATAAGCTAAAAACCAAAACCAAACAGTCGACTATACTAAACCTATAAACTGAAATCAAGTATAAGCAGGAACCAAAGAAGCATTTTTAAACAACCTTAATAAGCCAAACTTTAAAAACCAAATTTAAATCTAAATAAGCAAAATCAATTTATTCCATAAACCAAATAACCAAGCCAATAAACAAATGAGCAGATCCAGTTAAGCAGATTACGCAACCAAAATCAATAAGCAATAAAAGGCTAACTAAGGTAAATCTAAATTAATCAAAACAATCTAAGAATAAGCAAAAACACACGTCCAAATACTCTAAATAAGCAGATTCAAACAACTCTACCAAAACAGATTGCTCAAAATCAAAACAAATAACTCAAATATTATTCCTAAATTAATCTTAACATAAAATAAAAAGAAGATTGAACACCTGGTGACGATTCCGTTGAGGCGAAGGTAAGCGCTGCGCTTCCTTTAGAACCGATTCGATACCTCCGTTAATTCGTCAATAACTTCAACTTCTTCGAATCAAAAACTCTAACCGAAACTAATGCAAACCTCAAACCAACGATTACCAAACAGAATCTAACCCAAACAATCGGATGAACAGTAGCTCCTTTTTATATTTCCCAGTAGGGGAAAATATATATATCACCTTTCTCTATCTTTTTTTTTTTTTTTTTTTTTAATTTTAATGTGAGAACAGTAAAACAATATTTTATAAACTGATTAAAATAAGAACAATAACTGGGAATTTAAAACGAGACAAAATTAAAACGAAATTTCTTTTCATTAATTTTAATTCGAACTTACAATACTGGAAAAAAGGAAATTACAATATTAAAAACCCTAATCTACTAATTTTCTGAAAATAAAAATAAAGAAAAGCATAAAACAATTACATGATGGAGGAGGGTTTCTATAAGGATCCCCCGAACCTTCTAGGTATCCTTGGTGATCAAGCAAAATGATCTTGGCCATTGATCTTCTCTCTTTCTTCTCTTGCTTGATCTTGCGGTGGAGAAAACATCTTGTGCACATGGATTGCCCTCGTGGGAAGATGTGTGCTAGTTTTGTTGTTTCTGATTGGTGGGATTTGGGAGATGAGGTGTTAACACCAATTAAATAAAGCCACGTAGCTAGATGCATCCCATCTTCATCTTCCGAAAAAGTGGGGGATTTAATTCCCAATCACGTGATTAACACGTGGGATTAAAACCCCCATATCAATTAACTTTTTTACCCATTAGGGTTTATGTGAATAGTGGGATTTTACTGGTTTGGGGTGAGATTGGGGAAGAAGGGTGAAGGCATAGAAGACATCGAAAGTTTTATGAAAGTGGGTGAGAGAACGGTTTTGTTAATTTATTATGAGTGGGGGTGGGTAATTTATTTAATGAAATAAAAAAAACGTGTAAAGGAGTCAGTAAATGGGTAATTTGTGTGAGGGTTGAGAGTGGATACACGTGTGGTGAATGCTGACCGGTTTTGACTTTCTCTTCTTTAGCAAATAACTTCCTCCGTTTCTTTCACTTCAACAATTGGGCTTGGGCCCAATGATATTTTCCATCCGATTTTAATTTCCCCTTTTGGGCCTCAAATGGACTATCAAAAACCTCATTTTAATAACTTGAATCATAAATGGGCTTTTGAGCCCATTTACCCCATTGTGGGACCCACTTGGCTCGTTTACTCGACAAATGATATAATCCTCTAAAATTGAGCTCGGTTTGGCTTCCTCGATCTTTTTCATCAATCCCGTGTCGGTTTTCATTGATGTCCGTGATCTTTGCACACTTTTGGACTTTTGATCTTGTCTTTGACTCTTTCTTGACTTTTCTTCGACATTTGACCGTGAAATCCCGTGTTTTATCTTCTTTTGATCATTTGTACCTATTTATCACACAAAACACAAAACCACGCGTAATTCCGACATTTATGATATAAAACATATGATTAGGTCTCGTTTTTCCATGATTTTAGTGGCAAAAGGATAAGTGTTTACACACTTATTAAACCTCCAAGAGAATAAAATGTCAAACTAATACCTGAGAGATATCAGCGTTGAGAAGGTTCTTAGTCGTCTCTGCTGACTGGGAGACGCTAGACTCAGATTGTTTGTCAGTGGTGGGCTCTTCAACCACATCCTCCAGAGAAGGGGATGGGTTTTTCTTATTCTTCTTGGTCTTGGAAGGATTAACAAAAGGGGTTTCAGTGGAAAGGGGGATGTCTTTCCTCTTCTTCTTCTTTTCCTTGGCCACCTTGGGCTGAGAAGAAGACTGCACAGAGGTCTTTAACAGAGACTTGTTAGTTAGTCTTTCAGCATTCACCTTATTGTGAGGGATCAAGGGCTCTCCATCAGCAACTAGTAGCCCAGCGACCTGCATCATGTGCCTGCTGAGAGTCACTTCTTCTTCCAAAGGAGTCTTTAGTGAAGCAGCAGTGATGTGATAAGGAGAGAAGGAGAGAAGTTCATCGTTTGTTAGCCTTCACCAACATATCTTCTAAGAGAAAAGAGAGATATCTTGTGTAGCAGATGGTGTCTATTCTGTTCTTCTTCCCTTTGTTTTCTAGCTTAGCAATGAGGTTAGAGTAAAGTATGTGAGTGATCCCTATATCTTGCCTCCAGATTAAGCTATAAGCAATTGCTTGTTGGGCTCCATTAAGTTGATCATGAGACCCCTGGTTTCCACCCAGACATTTCACAATGTACAACATCAGCGTCCTCCAGATGTGTGAAAAGTAGTTCACTTTGATCAGTGATTTGTTTTTGAAACCTTGGGTGGTGAAAGGTTTATCATTGTCGTCATGAGGACGAAGGGTAGCCAGAGCCTTCTTTACCGTGGCGCTGGCAGGCACAGCGGACATGCCTTCATTGACTGGAAGTCCAATGACTTTGGCAAAGGTGTGAAGATCAAAAGTGAGAGGTTGGGGATGTGTGGAAAGGTTGAAGGTGATGTATGAAGAGGTTTGATCAACTTCGGCGCTATATAAGAACTCCTTCAAGTATTGGTGGTAGCATGTGGAAGGTACTCTGGTTATGGCTTCAAAAATGGTGGAGTTCTTGAGGAAGGAGAACAATGTTGGTAGAGGGAATTGTTGTGTTCTAAGAGAGCTACACAATTGTTCAAGGCAATTTTACCATCGTGCATCCCAAAATCAACGTTCGAGGCGGCCAGGACGGTGAAAGCAGTGTTTGTTGATGAAGACGCCATTGTTGATGTGAGGAAGAAATGAAGGTTTTGGAGAAGATGAATAGTATGTGTGTGTGAAAGTAATGAGTAATGTGAAGTTTGAAAAATGAGTTAAGGGTTTTGATAAAAGGTTTAACCGTTTTACAATTAAAGCATTTAATGCAAAAAATTACCTTTTAAGAAAAGTGGGACCCTTTGACTCTTCATGTGATTTTTCTGTCCCTTGGAAAGCGGGAAAGTTGTTGACAATAAAGGTTAATCATTTCAATTAAATATGGGAATATATTAAGTCCCATTGGAATGTAACTACCTCGTTACATTCAATTCCCTTTAATGCCCAGAGACAGAGATCAGAGATCATTTATCAGATTTGTTTACCAATATTGAGCATACCCAGCTCAGCAACCAACCTAGTAAAACTTGGCTCAGCCAGAGGCTTGGTGAATATATCAGCGAGCTGGTATTCAGTAGGTATAAAATGAAGCTCAATATCACCTTTTAAAATATGGTCTTTCATAAAGTGATACCTGATGTCAATATGCTTAGTTCTGAAATGAAGTACCGGATTATTGGAGATGGCTATAGCACTTGTGTTGTCACAGAATATGGGAACCTTTTCCTTAAATGATCCCATAATCAGACAGCTGAGTTTTCATCCAAAGAACTTGAGCACAACAACCAGCGGCCGCTACGTATTCAGCTTCAGCTGATGACATGGCCACAGAGTTTTGTTTCTTGGCACTCCAGCATACTAACTTTCCTCCAAGGATTTGACAACTCCAAGAGGTGCTCTTTCTATCAAGACATCACCCAGCATAGTCAGAGTCTGAGTAGGCTTTGAGGTCGAAGCCTGATCCATTAGGATCCCAGAGACCCAATGTGGGAGATCCTTTTAAGTACCTGGAAATTCTTTTGACAGCTACAAGGTAGGATTCCTTGGGGTTAGCTTGGTACCTAGCACAGAGACATGTGGAAAATTGTATGTCTGGTCTGGTTCCTGTGAGGTACATCAGTGACCCAATCATGCCTCTATATAAGGTCTCATTAACAGAGACCCCTGAGTCATAAGCTCCCAAGTTGTTGGGAGGAAGCATGGGGCATTTCACTGATGCACAATCAGACAGATCATACTTCTTGAGCAAATCCTTAACATATTTTTCTTGACAAATGGAAATTCCTTTTGAATTTTGTTTAATTTGAAAACCCAAGAAAAAAGTTAATTCCCCCATCATGCTCATTTCATATTTTTTGGTCATTAGTTTGACAAACTATTTGCTCAATGTAATATTCGTTGAACCAAAAATTATATCATCCACATAAATCTGTACTAAAATGACATCACCCTTGGACCTATAAGTGAACAGGGTTTGATCAATGGTACCTCTGACAAATTTATCTTTAAGTAAGAATTTTGATAGGGTTTCATACCAGGCTCTAGGCGCTTGTTTCAGCCCATAGAGTGCTTTGGGAAGTCTGCAGACGTGATCAGGATACTCACTGCTTTCAAACCCTGTGGGTTGATAGACATATACTTCCTTTGCAAGCTTCCCATTTAGGAAAGCACTCTTCACATCCATCTGGTATACAGTAAACCCCATATAAGCTGCAACGGCTAGGAAGATTCTGATAGCTTCCAATCTGGCTACTGGTGCAAACGTTTCATCATAGTCAATCCCCTCAGATTGATTATATCCTAGCACCACAAGCCTAGCCTTGTTTGACAATCATGCCAGCTTCATCCCTCTTATTCCTGTTGACCCATTTAGTTCCAAGCACTTGCTTCCCAGCTGGAGATTTTACCAGAGTCCACACCTTGTTCCTCTTGATCTGATTCAACTCATCTTGCATGGCAACAACCCACCCTTCATCTAGAAGCGCAGCAGCCACATTCTTAGGTTCATACTCAGAGATAAAATCAGCGAAAAGGCATTCATTCGCTGAGGCGATTTCCAGAGATCTCAATTTGCCTATGGTGGTGACTCCCTCAGAGGGTTCACCAAGAATATTCACCAGAAGAATATCTTGGTTGCTACTCCATTTGGATTGAGGAGCAAGAGTCTCTCTGGGTTTAGGAGTCCCAGCAGGTTCAATGAATGCTGAGGGATCTTCACATATTATTTCTTCATCCATAATCTCTTCATCAATAGGAGAGATTGGTTCGATGAGATGAGCATTCACTGTAGTGGGTGGAGTGATTGGTTCAGCATTTTCAACCTCTAGAGTGATGTCAGAGATTGAATGAGGATCAAATGCATGAACATAAGGGAAGTCCTTGTGACAGCCCTTAGATGATTCCTTTAGATTTGAGAAATCATCCTCTGGATATGATTTAACTTCATTGAAGTCAATGTCACATTCTTCTGAGTTGTGGTGGTTGATGACAGCACCTGCTTCATTGAAGGTGACATGGATAGATTCTTCTAGTTCTTGTCTGCGGATGTTGAATACTCTATAAGCTCTGGAGGTGGGAGAGTAGCCAACGAAGAATCCATCATCAGACTTTTCATCAAATTTTCCCAGGTGATCTCTGTAGTTGTGAATGTAAACAGGGCAACCAAAGACATGGAAGTAGCTTACATCAGGGGCTCTTTTCCAATACACTTCATAAGAGGTCTTGCCGTGTCTCTTCACTATAATGGATTTGTTTTATGTATGATAGGCTGTGTTCACAGCTTCACCCCAAAATTGTTTAGGAAGTCTTGATTCACTGAGCATAGTTCTAACAGCCTCTATGAGGGTTCTGTTTCTTCTTTTAGCGACACCATTTTGTTCAGGGGTGCCTGGGTTAGAAAAGTTCTGTGATATTACCTTTTCATCACAAAATGCTTCCATGGCATGATTCTTTAATTCAGTGCCATTATCACTTCTGATAGCCTTAACTCTGCAGTGATTGAGGTTCTCTATTTCTCTGATGAAGGACATTATTCTTTTAGCAACATCACTCTTTCTTTTGAGAAAGAATACCCATGTGAATCTAGAGAATTCATCTACAATGACTAGTGTATACTTGTTGTGATTAAGGGATTGAGGTTTTACTGGTCCAAATAAGTCCATGTGAAGAAGATGGAGGCACTTATTTATGAAAAATGATTGTTTTGTCTTGAATGAGGCTCTGTGGTGCTTCCTTTTCTCGCAGGCTGAGCAGGGTCTGTCTTTGGTGAAGGTCAGAGAGGGAAGCCAAGCTACTAAATCATTCTTGGCTAGTTTGTTAATGTTTTTGAAGTTGAGATGGGAGAGTCTCTTATGCCATAGCCAATTTTCACTATCAGATGTTTTGGCATAGAGACAAGTGTTTGTCCCTTCTAGACAAGATGTCATGTCGATGACATACACATCCCTTCTTCTGGGTACAATTAGAACAACATCATCATTTTGATTGAAGATTGTTCCTTGGGTCTTAGTGAACAGAACTTTGAAGCCAACATCGCAGAGTTGACTGATGCTGATTAAGTTGTGCTTCAGTCCATTGACATAAGCGACCCTTGTGAAGGTTATTCTATTACAATCCAATGAGCCATAACCCTCAGTAGCCCCTGATGAGTCTTCTCCAAAGACTACTTTTGGACCAGACTCCTTTTTATATCTATGCAGATATTGTTTAACCCATGTCATGTGTCTGGAGCACCCACTATCGAGATACCAAACATATTTCTTCAGATATTCCTGCATAGATATAACAAAGCCGGCTTAGTTTCTATGATGAACCCACTTTCCAATGGGTCCATGCTGTCGCTGACCAGCGACATTGGTCCTTCTGGTTTCCTCCCCCTCTTTGGTTGTAGTCCCTGGGTTCATGACGCATGCTTCCACAGATGTCACATCCGGGATAATGCTCGCACTCATTAGAGTGATGGTCGAAGAAGCCGCAGTACTTTCTGGGGGGATTAGGTCTGTAACCCTGAGAGTTATCTCTATGTTTAGGCTCAGCCTTTCTTAAGGGTCTGTGAGGAGTTTTTGATCTCATTTGAGTTCTAGTTCTTTGAACCGCAATGATCTCCTCATGCTCTCTAGAAGTGTGTTCAGTAGACTCCCATGTGATACATTTTGGTTTCTTAGTGCAATCCTTAGAGGAATGATTCTTGAAACCGCAATGCTTGCAAGGTCTGAACAAAGTTCTCCCCTTAGAGATTCTAGATCCTTCACCAAGAGAGTTAACATATGGACTATTAACTCTGGGGTTGATTTGTTCTTTCAACCCCTTTACTTCTTCCATCAAGGTGAGGAGAAGTTGCTTGGTGGGTGAAAGCTCTTCAGGGGGAGGAGTGGGTTTGTTGGAGTCCTTGGCCACGAAAACCTTTTTGTTCGCTTTATCAGCGACTTTGAGAGTTAAATTTCCAGGGTTTTTGGTAGGAGGTTTTGGGCCAAGCAAGGAATTAGATGGGTTAGCACCAGCGAGTCTTGGTGGGGCTGGTACCTCCGATTTCTTGTTAGAGTTTTTCTCATCCACAGAGGTGGAAGATGGAGAAGAAACATCTGGAGGGACAAATTTGACACTGGGAACAGGTATATGGTTTTTGTATCTACCCTTTCCCCCAATAGCCTGAACCACATCACTAGGTATGGACTCAGCGACTATTTCTTCCACTGTGGATTGAGCCAAATTCCACTTTTCAATGGTTTTTCTAAGTTAAGAGTTTTCATCAGATAAAGACTCATTTTTAATGGATAATTTGCTTACTTCATTTTGAAGTTTATTAGCAAGATTCACAAATGGTTTAAGATTTGTTAATTCAGATTGGCAAAGATTTAACTCTGTTTTAAGACTATAAAATTTGTTTAACAGGTTTTTTCTTTGCTCTTCCACAAAGTTGAGGTCAACCAAGGTATAGTCACTGACATGGTCTCTATCAAGACCTTCAGCCATAGATAACATTCTTTGTACCTTTTTCATGGTAATGTCCACCCATTGACCAGATCTTGCTTCACTTTTACCCACAACGGGTTCTTCAACAGCGACAGCCATAAAGCCTCTGACGGTAGTGGTACCTTCATCCTCAAATGTGAGGGGTTCATCATCCCAGTCAAATGAGGCATCAATCAGACCTGTTAATGCAAGTGCTGCCTAAAAACATTATTAGTGTTAACTAATCTTTCTTAGTTTTGATCACAACAAACCATACAACACATTTAGTGTAAAACACAAAATGAATTATTTAACTAACACTATCATCAAGGTAATAATCATATCACTAACCTTTCTTAATCATACTTAGTGATCATCAAAATGATTATCCTTAAAACTCACTTTTGTTAATATGACAAAAGACTTTTTAATAAACTTTCTTTTTTAGAAAATGTTTTATTAAAATGGAAATTGAAAATTTGAAAATAGCATATTCCAAATGCTGTTAGAATATCCTTTGAAGGTTTCAAATACCTCAGATATTCCCACCCCACTAAAAGACAAAAAACGGAGCGGAGTCTAGTAGCGGTACCTTAAGTACCTACGCGGTACCTTAGCGATATGGTACCGCGGGGTGAGATAAGGTACCTCGCACAGTAGCCGTTATAGATCCGTTATACTTTGTCTCCTTTAAATAGTGGGTCAAATCTCATTTTCCAGCAAGCCTCTTGGACGTTTTTCTCAGCCCTCTTTCTATTTTCTATAGCATAATCATTAGTAAATGATCACTTAAATTGTTAAGGATGTTTACATACGATTATCCTCTTGATCCCCTCCTTTACCTTTTCCAATGAGAAGATCACTCACTCACTAGTGTTGTGATAAAGATGAATCTATGAGCTAGTCATATTCATCATGATACCTTTTTTGCTTTAGATCAATCCAATGTATTTATGAATACTTGGACTAGTTTTGTTCATCCAAGTTATTTGTGGATACTTGGATTTGTTGTGTACATCCATTGCATATGTGTTTGCTTGGATTTTTGTTGTGTAAATCCAAGCTACATGTGTGTACTTGGATAAGTCTAGTTGAGTTGTAATAGATTTGATTAGGAGTTCTCACTAAACTATAAAGTGATGTGGTTGTGTCTTGTGAGTTCTCACTAAACTTAAAAGTGATTAGTAGTTGTGTTGTGTGAAGTTCTCACTTAGCATCAAAGTGAAGAGTCGTGAAGATTGGTTGTAGCTTTCGATTAGAACTCGACATCTAGCCTTGTGTCGTAAAATGGTGAAGTAGGCAACGTCGTGAAGATTGGTTCTACCTTAAGATTAGAACCTGACATCTAGCCTTGTGTCGTTAAATTGTGAAGTAGGCAACATCGTGTAGATTGGTCCTAGCTAAAGATTAGGTCTCGACATTTAGCTTAGTGTCAGAAAATAATGTAAGCAACGATGTAAGGTTTTCTCCGCCGAGAAGGGAGCTTGTGGATATAGTGGAAATCTCGAGTAGGTGTACTCGAGGAGTGGAGTAGAAACGAGGATAGAGCCTCGTTGTCGAACCACTATAAATCTTGGTGTCTTCCCACTAGGTTGTCTCTTTCCTTACTCTTTACTTATTACATTATCATTATACTTGCCTATTATCTTTGCTAGTGGATTTGAATTGAACCTAATCATTATGCAACTTAGTCTCAAGTAAAAGATAGTTTTGATATAAACCAAATTGAAAGTAATTTTAATTTGGTCACCAATCGAAGAGAAACTATTCAACCCCCCTTCTAGTTTCTACAATTGGTATCAGAGTGATGGTCACTCAAGATCTTTGAAGTATATTGTACTTTGAAACTTGGATCGATCCATTGTCTCCTTAAATTAGAAGGTCTAGTTGTACTAAAGTTTCTCTTTGGTCAAAACAATGTTTTCTTTGAAAATAGGTCTTTTAATTGATAATATTGCATCCCACTTAAGATTAGTGGCCTTTATGCATTTTAGATATACTCTTGAAATGTATATACTAGTTTGCATCATGCTTTGTGTAGGTACTCTTGAAGATCAATCACTTAATTGGTTGTGGATTGAGTTTCTTGCACTTGTAGAAGACTCATCTTCATTGATCTTTAACATCTTTGAATGATGATACCAAGATGATTGGGAATGATACTAGTCCTTGAAGACTTAGTACTCATCATAGTTATTGATTGGGCATAGCACTTATTCCTTCATGGATTGCTCTTTGTGGCCAAGGTACGCTTTCGTTCCTCCACACGCCCTTTGATCATTCTTTTGATCATTACTTGACTATGTGCTTGTTCTCGGCATCCTTGACTTGACATTTATTTGTGGTTTGTGTTTCTTTTCTTTTATCCTCTCAAACCTTCATTGCTTGGATACTTGACTCACTATGGTGATGTAGAGTGAGTTAGTAGAAGCTTAAAGT
Source organism: Glebionis coronaria (assembly GCA_025667525.1). Lineage (NCBI taxonomy): Eukaryota > Viridiplantae > Streptophyta > Magnoliopsida > Asterales > Asteraceae > Glebionis > Glebionis coronaria. Next base: position 236,055,871 of record CM046876.1, on the reverse strand, counting down.
ATCAAGCATGATTTCCATGGTTTGCACCCATACGGTTAGTAGGCCCTTTGTGGGAGAGAAAGTGAATTAATACCTTTCTCATATTTTGGTTTAGACTAAGACTATTATTGAAAGTGATCTTAGTCGATACTTGAATAATTATTTTGTGCTTATTCATTACCAAAGCTGTTTAACGTTTTGCCAGAAAGGCACGTCTTAAACCACTATATATGACACAAGCTCTTCGTTACAACTATTTGAAGATTGTCATTAATCCCTTGAGCATTGGTCCTAGTCTTGATTCACTTCCCTTGACTTCTCTCCACTTAGTCGTTTTGCTACGAGTAGTCGTTTGTCCGTTTCGGTTCTTTTCGATCTTGATTTAACTCGTAATCCTTCGTTAAGGCATATTGCTTAGTGTTATGATGATCCAATGATATTCTAAAAGGCTCATGATTTAATCTTAAGTATTTTAGAAAAACTTGATTTTCAAAATTTGGCGTTTTTCATAGATAAAAACATGCCTCTATAGGCGGTTCCTTATCTCTGCGGCTCAAACCCGCGGTTCCTTATCGATAAGGTTCCGCGGGTAGAAAGTTTTGTCAAAGCGCCAGTTTGAGTTTTTTATTCTTTTTCAAACCAAACTCTCTCTCTCTCTCCCAAAAACACACAGCCGACGGGTTTTACCTTTTCCACCATTGTTGAAGCTTCCAAAACCTTCAATCACTCAAATTAATTTATTCCAAGTTGTGGGTTTCACTCATCCTTCATCTAACATCAATTAATAGTAAGTATTTTCTTTCAATTTCATCTATTTTGTTCTAGGGTTCATCCTTTCATAATTGGGGATTTTTAAAATTGAAATTGAATTAAAACCTTAATAGGAATGTGGGTTGACATGGTTATTTTACTATGATTCCTTAGGTTGATATTCATTAAGATTTCACTAAAACCCACTTGTAGAAAAAATCCGAATTTAGGCTAAATGATTTTGGTTGAATGATGGATTTGAGATGAACCCATGAACAAGTAGGTAATGACATTGTTAATGCTTACCTAAAAACCTTGTTTTGAAAAACCAATGTTCTAATCCATTGTTGATCTAACATAGATCATGTGTTCTTGGTTAATGATGGAATAGGCACATTATGAACATGAGAATGATATGGATTCAATCCTATGTTTGTCAAGAAATTGATATAACACATTTTCATTTTTCGTTTTCCTTTTTGATTTTCATATGAGTGATTGGAAATATTTTTGTTTGTATTTAGGTACTTAATCATGCCTTCTCAATATCAAAAAGATTATCAATTCACTAGAGATTATATGCCCGACATCTCCCAAACCTATGCTTCCCCCCAACTTCAAAACGCTTTTCCATCCCTTTCCACTCGTTGTTTCTATGAGGGTAGAGTCGTTGACAAGGAAATAACGGCTTATGACTATATCCAATCTATGTTTGAGCTTTCGGGGTTTGATTGCTTGCTCAACATAGAAGAAGATATTTACCCCTTATTCCTTATTGAATTCTTTAGCACGTACTCCATGCTTGAATACAATGGAGAAATCTTCATTCGTTTCGTGTTGAATGATCAATTAATTCAATACTCCCTCGAAAACTTTGGTCAAATTCACGGTGTGCCATATGAAGGCACTTGTCGTTTTACGAATAAATGGAGACTTGATGATCTCTCGGAATCCTTCGATAAACCTCCAAATGACCTCACCGAAATTGATCTAGAGTTCATCCTTGACATCATCTCGAAAGAGCGTGATGGAAACGTTGTGAGAAGCCTTCATTCAAATGTACGAAATGTGAATCGATATGAAGTGCTCTCTAGCGACCTTAAGGATTTTATGGTTCAATGGGCCAATATCCTTAGGGAAAATGTCTTTTGTCTTGGTGGAAACCAAGATCATATCCTGGCGTGTATGGTGCATATGTTGAGTTGCATCTTTACATACACCAAGTACAACTTGGTATTCTATATCGCTCGACGAATCAATTATGCCGTTTCGAAGCCCAAGACAAACCTTCCCTATGCTATGCTTCTGACTCGCCTTTTCAAAAGGGTTGCTCATGATTTTCCCCACCTTGATCTTTCTCGCTTCTACCCGGTTCATCGGGTTATGTTGCCTGTTCAAGAGGCATATGCAAGAAAGACAAGAAGTGATCGAGGATCGAGAAAATCTGTTCATCAAGAGATGGATGATGAGGACATGGACATGCCAACAAGTGATGGTGATGGCATAGGTACTAGTTCTCATTTCCACTCTTCGAGTAATTCCCATCCATCCTCAAACCCATTCGAGGATGAATTTGAAGACTTAGCTCCTCCTCCTCATCATTCTAGTGAAGTACCAGAAGATCTCAATATAGAGCATCTTTACCGTGAAAACCTTAGAACTCGAGGGGAATTGCACGAACACCGGGTTGAATCAAGAAAAGGTTTCAAGTTCTTGGGGAATATGATCAAGGGATTGGGGAAAAAGAGAAGGTGAAAGCTTTGAAGTTTTTTCAAAGAATACATGTTGGTAAACATGTAATGTTGAACAATTTTATTTTATCTTGGATGTGTATTAACTTATGATTGCATGTTTGAATTATCATTTATCTTGATCCTTAATGTTAATTATGCCATCATGTTAGTGATTTACATAGCTTTATGCTTGCCTTATGATAGTTAGCTTATGAGATTATGATCTGTAGTTAACTTTGGCTTGTGAAACTTTTGGGAAAAATCTGGGTTTATCAAAATCTGGGATGGGAAATTTTTGTAAACCCACTGGTCGCGGTTCCATATCGACCCGCGGTTCCTTATCGATAAGGTACCGCCGGTCCTAGATAAGGAACCGCCGGTCACTATGCACGACAGCATCTTTGCTTTACACTGTTTTCTTAAATTTGTGTAAACCTTGCATGATATTTAGTAATAAACTGCACATTTCTTAAACTTGGTTACCTAAATTCATTATTCACCTAAAATGATTTTAACCCATTACTAGTTTGGATCATCCCCTCACCCATTTAAACCCACCTTGTTTGCCATGTTCTTCACACATCAAACATACTTCCCTAAACCTTAAACCACCTTAATCAACCATGGTGTGTACCAAAACCTCAAACTCTTCCAAGACCTCCACCCCAAGGAAAACACTCAAAATAAGGGTTATGGTAGCTAAGCCTAAATCCTCACCTTTCCACACACCTAAGAATGAGATGGCTCCTATCCTCATTTCTTCATCACCTTCCCCACCTCTTGCACCATGCAAGACATCATCCACCCATGGTACTAACCACTCCATTGGTTCTACCTCCTCTTCATTCAACTCAAGAATGAATGAGCTCTCTTCACCCTTCACTCCAAGTGCACCCTTGGAAGTGACCACACAACCCCAACCAATCCAAAGCATTCCTTTTGTGAATGACTTTGATGACACTTTGGTGACTTTACCATTTACCCCCCTCAACTCACCCATTTCACCAACCTTGGAGAATTTACCTCCACACTCACCTATTTCCCCTTTAGGGAACATGCCTCCATGTAACACCCAATGTTGATATTCCGCTGCCTTGTGAAATTGGGGGTGTTACAGATTGGTATCAGAGCACTAGTTATAGCGAACTAGGTCATTTTTTTAAACCTAGACTATAACTGCTCTTTCGTAAAATTGTTTGATTTCCTTACAAAGTATCTGCGCGCTCATGGCTCCTAGAAACCAATGCTTGGTTGTGATAATGTGATCCTGTGTGTATGTAGAAATGGTTGTATGTATATGAATGTATATACTATGGTATTAAGGGCATTGCGCATGAAGCAATGGTCCTTGCGTGATTATCGTACATTTTATGATATGGTTTTAAAGAGAGTTTGGCCTTGCCGCCAATCACTTTTCTCGATAATTAATTTATTATCCGAATACGAGTATGGAACTCGTTTAATATTTTGGGTACATATATATTGTTTCCTAATCTATCGCATGTCGACTAATTTAAGCTCGATTTTTGTCATCGCATTGTGATGTGCCATTTTAGGACATATCATTTGAAACGTAATTGATAAGCGTATTATTATATTTCTACACTCCTTATGACTTTGAAGAATCATTTCTTCAAGGAGACATCTCCTAAGTAATATAACGTTTATATTAATTGTGTTTGATTACGTTTTGTGGCAAAAAGGAGGATGTCAATGTTGGACCTAAAATATATATATACCCAAATCAACTATATATAATTTGGGTACAACAAAGATATGCTCATAGTAGTCATTAGTTGAGAAATTTAATACTTTGTATTTAAATGGAATGAGACATTTAAATATAATGATTTTAAATCGCCCAACTATGTGTCGTTTAAGGTTCTCTTATTGAAATGGATTGGGACATTTGAATAAGAATGTTTTAAACCACTAGACCTTAGATTGTCGATGGTTACTTTATTCAAATGGAATGGGGCGTTTGAATATAGAAATCATGGAGTAAGTTTGACACCATGTACTTTTCTTGGCATTTAATTCGGTTATGATATCACGCTTTGTGACGATATTACTGAGTAGGATGATTTATAATCGTCTTGTTGAAATAAATTGGGACGCCTTTTATTTGAACAAGATAATTATAAGTTCCCGAACCATAAATTTATAAATTCTTGTTTACATGGATTGGGACGCCTTTTTGATGTAAACAAGAAATTATAAATAAGTGGGCTCAACAGTACTTGACTTGGTTTGTGACTATTTTGTATACGGATGTATTTCTTCGACTCATTTTTCGCTGGTACGAATCGTTCGTTGTCGTCGTCATTATGGTCATTATTGATTATCGTCTAAGTACGAGTAATTCGTTATTCTTCTCTCGAGTTATTATTTATCTTTATGGACGATTTCTATTATGTCCCGACTATCGCGAGCTTTATATGCTAATTGTTAAGAACCATTACCCGTTCCGAGAATAGACGATTTGTCTAATCAACAACAGGACTTAAGTGTGTACTTGTGGATAGACTGAGGATTAGGTTATCACCGAAAACTCACCGTGAATGAAATGATTTTGTAATTTTGCTTATCGGGGGTTCGTCGATGAACTTTTCTTGATGAGCACCCTTTAATATCTTTTGGGTATGTATCCGTTTGTGAGCACCCTTTAATATGTTTTGGATATGGATCTGTTTCTGAGCACCGTTTAATATCATTTAGGTATGGATCCGTGTGTGAGCACCCTTCGATAATAAAAATATTTCTGGCATCCTTCAACTTGCAAAGTTTCCTTTGACTGGACTTATCCAAAAATCCTGTCAAATATTCTTATTTATCATGGCTTGGCTATTTAGCAAACATGAGTTAACTTGATTAAACTTATTGATTTGACAAGGCTTAGCTATTATGCAAGCATGTCGTAATGTGATTATATGTGCTTAGTGATGACTTTTGTGTTTCACTGGGATCGTAGTTCTTTCGATAGAGTAATGTACACTCCGAACGATTTTCGTGTCGATGAATTTACTTTCGACGAAATAGGTTTGCATGTTCGAGATCATGCAATTGGGTGATTTTGTACGACTAGCAACAATTATCTCGTTTTGAATATTTTATAAATTGTTCGATGGAGTTATGCGCGATTCATGCGATTTTATTTTACGAAATAATTGTTTTTTTTATGAGACCCGTGGACGATATGTGTTTCGCTTTGATCGATGTTATCACCAATAGTTTTGAGTTGATTGTCACATTGGAGATTATCCAAATGTACCACTTCTTTCGAATCATCACTTGTCATGTGAAGTTTTCGAGTTTATATCGACCGTGCCAAGTTCGATAATATAGTAGTAATGTACCTTGAAGCACTTTTAAAAATTGACGACTTGTTAATTTTCGCTTTCAATGGCTTCTCCTTCGAGTTATGTATTATTCTTTACTTATAAGGGTTAAAGCTACATTTAAAACGTTCATTCATGGTTGTTATGTATACTCGTTGCTTTGAATTTTGTTCATTTAACCTTCGTTAGAAACCTCGGCAATGACTTGTCTATTTCTCACATCTTCTCCATTAAACCAAAGACTATTGAGATGAATTAAGCGTCGGGACGTCGCTTCCTAAAGGGTTAGATGATGTAATAACCCTAACTTTAAAATCGATATTTAGACTGAATTTCAATACTATTACTAATATTCAGACCAATATTTATTAATCGACTTTTATTTGTCATGATTGTTTGACAAATATTATCAAATTCTTGTATAGCCAGTATGGTTAAGACTTTAACTTATTGAGTACGTATCATTTATTAATTATCGAAAAAGTCTATGTCCGTCATCGACCGTAAATATTGTCATTATGACATAGAAATATTTTTTATTGTCGTCATTTTAATTTCTCGTTTTACGAGCATTTTTCATAATTTAGATTAAGCACTTAAGCGTCGTTCGTTTGTATAATGCGTTAACATTTATTAAAATTATAAGCCCTCGTTTATTTATCTAAATATCAACATTCTCCGATTGTCGATGTTTTTATTTTATATTGAGCGTTTATTTTTCGTGTCTAACGCATATTTTTTAAATCGCGTAACGTTAAAAATATCGGTTTTCAATAATACCCGCTTTCACAAATTATGGGACAAGATTTATAATAAACCCTGTCCCTATCCACAGTACACGTTATATCCTCTTATCAAAATATTTTGTATTTGTAATGCCACTATGCACACGTGTGATGTTATCAACAATACATATCTTCGCCAAAATTGAACATATATCTTATCACTTTTCTTTTTCTTTGTCGTACAATACACCCTTTTGATGACTTGATATTACCGATCCAAGAACATCAACATTCCATCTCTATCTAAATATTTTTTTTAGCTAATTCATTAAGAATACTTAAGGCTTAATGCTCTAGCAATATTCTTGGTATAAACAAGCATCATTTATCAATTTTTTTTCAAGAAGTTAGAGCTGAACTAACTGAATATTTAGAGAATTGATGATGGGAAAATATAGCATGCAATGGAGTTATTGGTGTTGATCAATAAACTTGATTTTAGACTTGCTTACATGGTGTTGTCATTTGATCATTTGTAAGGGTTATTTTGATTTATTTGATATCTTTGATTTCATCTTATATTCTTTTTATGTATATATGTATATATATCCTTCTTATACTGATATTATAATGAAATAGTTAATTTAGGGGTTAATGGACATTGTATATGAATTTTTGACACCTAATATGCAAGCTAGACAAACCTTGGTTAAGTTGTAATATCTAGAAATTCAAACAGTGGCTAAAACGTGCTATATTCTCAAACTCAGCAGGTTTTAAACTTTGGATAATAGTGCACGATGATAGGCCTTTGTTTTGTGGCGATTTGGCCGGGTGACTCGCCTCGTGACGATACCCGATGAATTAGGTATGACTGAACCGATAAAAAGTGTAAAATCTGAACATGCTGTGTAGACGGACTGAAAACACATCTAAGAAATCAGAACCATTAAAAAAGGTAGTACTATTGGTCGTAGATAAATTTATGAAGAACTAGAATCAATTGGATAGTCCACCAGTTATTTACGGTTTGGAAATGGCGGCCGAAACGGTGAGAACGAGATTGACAACCAAAAACAGCCAACTCTTCTAAGTGAGAGAATGGGCAAATGAGCTATGATTAGTATACATTAGTGGTAATTGAACTTATAATAAGTAAACTACATAATTTAAGAATAACATTGGTAAAAATAACTCATCTATATTATTTATGGTTTAGGAGAAACGATCATATCTACGAGGCATGTCGGAAAATTGTAAGAATTGGACTATATTAAATTAATGTTTAACATGACCATTTTTATAAAAATCGAAGTGGTATGACCCACTTGTCAGGAATTATAGACTCATTTGTATACTGATAATTATAGAACCCAAGACCGGACCAACGTGATATTTTAAGTTTATGTCGTTTGAGGCGTTTTTAGAATCCGTAATACATATAAAGTGGATTTGGGCCACAAAAGCCCAACTTACACTTATAATGGCTATTGAGCCATTATTTGACTTGAGATTCTTAATAAGTTTGATATTAATTTTGAAATGGACTTAACTCACATGAAGATTTAATGGGCCACTAATGAGCTTTAATGGGCTTAATTGTCAAAATGAGAAAATTGATGGCAAATTGTTATCAAAGGTTTTATAAAAAGTTTAATGAAACTTATACAATGTCCAAACTTACTAAAATGAACTATTTACATATATATATATATATATATATGTATGACTTATGTATAGTCTTGAGCCTAAGACGTGTCTCGTCATTTTAGGTCTCGTTCGGTCATATGTCGACCGTTGGGCATCTCGTTCTCGATCAATGAGCGACTGATATCTCGTGAGGTCGTATATCGACTATTGGACGGTTGTTCCTTGATCTACGTGTGATAGCTATATCAGGTTAGTTCATTGCCTCGCTTTAACTGCTTTATACGTATTTATAAACCCGCGAGGGGGAATACATGCTCTTGGTAAATAATCATATGAGATTATATATATCCTTTAAAAGGATACATGTTTGTGAATAAACACGTGGTTTGCTATATGCGTTGAACGAATACATGTTGTTATAAATGAATGTAAGATGGCTGATTAAATGCTTTTAAAAAATGAACACAAGTGTTGATTGTATTGATTGTGAACCGCTATTTGCTAAGTGCTGTATTGAAAAAATTTGAAAGTCCCTAAAACCCATGAACCATTAACTACCCTTGATGGGTAGGCGCTGGTACAGACGGATGGATCCATCGGGGATGGCCCCCACCTGGGCAGGTCGCACCTGTGGGTTGGAGGCTCAGCCAGGTGTGTTGTATTAGAAGTAAGGGGGTATTCGGCAAAATACCTGACTAGGGCATTATTATACTTAAGGCTTCGGTGTCATGGCTTAGTAGAATAGCGTGGACTTTGGGTATTGCATGTGTTGCACTATCGACAGTGGATGAGATTCTTGTGTTCAAAAGCTTTACGGTTTATAACCCATTATTGTTTATTTAAAAACCTATGAATTCACTCAACCGTTGTGTTGACATTTTAGAATGTATTCTCAGGTGTATAGGTTTAAGAGCAGCTGGAGCATGGAGTCGCGTAGGACAAAGTAAAGGCAAAACGAACAATTTCCATTCGATACATTTGACAAATCATTACTTTTATTAAAGTTTGAAGTAGTTGTTGGGACCTCTTATTATTGAACTCTGATTTTGTCGAATGTATTTTATAAAACGTCTCTTTTGAGGTCGTTTTCTATGACTATGTGTGATGTGCTATGAAGTAACACCCAATGTTGATAGTCCGCTACCTTGTGAAATTGGGGGTGTTACACTCCACTTTCACCCACATCACCCTTGGAGAACATGCCTCCTCCACCTCCACCCAACTCAAACATCCCAATTTTAGGTGTTCCACTTTCCCTCCTTTTGGGTGATCCATACTATGGGTTTCAACAAACTCATGGTCCTAGTTGTCCATGTTGTCTCTACAACCACTACATCATCCATAACCTAAGGATGGATATGTATGGAATACATAGGAGGTTTCAAGAGTTCTTGCTTGCCTTGTTCTCCATGCCTCCTCCTAGGAGATGAATGATGGAGGTTTCATAATAAGAGTTTCCAAAACCAAGCCAAAGAAAACTACTTATCTAGATTTAATGTTAAGCTAGCTATGTATTAGTTAGTTTTTATTTGTCTTTGTACTTGCTTCTTTAATGAATGTTTCATGTTGTTGACTTACGGATTTAGCTTTGTGTGTTTCTATCCTTTTGTGCACACTAATCAACTTTAATTTGAAATTAAAATTGAATCTAGATCTATCACAACCTCTAAACTTGACTAAAATTGGTTCAAAATGATATCTAAATTATTTTGTCACCCTTTGTCAAGACATTCTTTGTGAATGTGTTGATTTATGCAACCCTAGCATAGGTTGGTGCTAATAGAGGTAAAATTCCAAGATTTGAAATTTTTTGAAAAAGTCTTAGTTTTTCCCAAAACCCAGAAAAAACTTGGTTTCAAGTCCACTGGATGCGGTTCCTTAAAGTCCCACGGTTCCTTAGTGATATGGAACCGCCGGTCCCTATAAGGTACCGCAGACAGTAAGTGGCTTTTGACGAATTTTTGGTCAAAACTTTTAAAACCCCATACCCTGTCAAGATTCCTTGTTTACTCAAATTGACTAAACATTCCTTGACACTACACATTTTATATTCAAATTCCTACCTTGATTACTTTTCACTTATACCCCAACCTTGAGATTTCATTCTCACACCTTCCCAACCTTGAGATTTCATTCTCACACCTTCCCAAACCTTGAGAATTTATTCTCACATAACCTTGAGATATCATTCTCACACTCTCACAATGCCTAACTCCTACATTCCTAACCTTGACATCTCTTTGTCACAACCCCACTCACCCAAAGCTTCCTCATCCAAGCTTTCAAAGAAACCGAAAATTTCGGTTCGACCTATTTGGGTTAAGAAGAATGAACCATCTTCGTCCAAACCACCCAAAAACCCTACATTCTCTCCAATCAAGTATTGGAATGAGACTTATACCATAAACCCCATCACTGGAGCAAAAGAAAATGTTTCCCCACCACCACAATCCTTCAATACCCCTCAACTCAATGACCTTTCAACCTTCCCAAACCTTACAAGGCATTGTGAAAACATCCCCAAACCCATAACCCCACCACCACCAAACCCTATGTTTGATGCCATACCCCCATCAAACGATTTTGTGTTGCATCATGGATCCTTGTGTGATTGTTGCCGATTTCAACAAATTGAACTTGCTCATGTGTATGAGAAGTTAAATTTCCTTGAATTCCTCCTCACTCGACCTCCTATTCAAGTTTTCGTTCCGGTGGACAAAACTTCGAATGATGCATTGTCGTCTTTTTAGATTTTTTATTTTTAGCAATCTTGGAAAATATCACTATTAGACTAGCTTATGCTTAGTGGTTTAATTTCCATATTTATTGCCTTTAGATACTCATATTGTGTGTATGACTATCTTCTTTGTTGTGTCTTTTTCCTTTATGTAACCTTTGTGTTATTTATGTGCTATTTCATTAGTTCTATTTTGAGTTGATCTTGGTTAATTTTTACAATTGCTTATGGGTGATTCCATCAATTCTAAGATTTAACCCATTGACAAGCTAATCATCTTCATTGGATTGAAGTTTGATTTTGTCAATTACCTCTTTGGACATACTTAGCAAAATACTTGCTTTTAATTTGAGATTTCTTCTCTTTCTCCCTCTCAAGTTACTTAGTATGTAACACCCCCAAATTTATACAATTCAATACAGCGGAAGACTAGTTGGTGTTACGGGATAGCACATTACTCACATCATAGACAACGCTTAAAAATCGCGTCGTTTAATAATAAAGCATTTCCATTCATAAATATCAAGTTTACATAGGTCCCAAGTCATTGTATTTTATACAGGTTTTACAAAGCATTTGAATGGAAATTAATATTTAAGTGCGGGCCATGAATTCTTGTCGTCTTCCCGAGAATTACCTTCAAGTACCTGAGATAAAACATGTTAAAAGAAAAGGTCAGCGATAACGCTGCGTGAATTCATAGAGTTTAATAAATTCCATCAATATAACTTTGGTATAAAATTATTATCAAAAATAATTTCGTACAAATTATTGTGATAGGCCGTAAAATAGCCAAAATCATTTTATACAAATCTTTGTAATAGGCCATAAAATAGCCAAAGTCATTTTATACAAATCCTTATCGAAAATCATAATATAGGCATTTGCCTTAAAAATCATTGTACGAGCCAATGTCGTAAAAACATCATACAATACGTCTTATGACGTTGTATAAAATCAAATAAAAACCGTTATATGAATATGGTTATGAAAACCAAAACACGAACATAATATCAATAGTATGACCCAGTATTGCTAGTCAGGCAATACATCGTAATTCGGAGCGTCTAATAATATTTTGGTGATTGGATTATTATAAGCCGCATGACATTGTTACCTTACTAAACCAACAACGGGTAGATAACCCGATACCAATTTTGCCCATCTAAAGTAGCGTGTCATCAGAAAGGTCACGCTATGGAAATCTTCTCATACATAAATTCGCTTACCAATCAATGTGGCACGACGGGGATCAACCGTCAAGGCGCGAACTGGGGTGATCGTCCCCAAATAGTACTATTGAATGCATAAGCGTCTACCAAATCCCGGTAGTTCACAATTCATGCTAATGGGACTTTTAGTGACATAACCTAACTTTAATAATCCATTTAATTTCATCTATCGGGTCCTTTAATCATTTATCGGGTCATACAATCGGGTCATTCAATCATTCGGGTCCAAAATCAATAAACAAACAATCGGGACAAATGGTGTCCTATTTTATAAAAACTAACATGTTATCTCCCTCGCGGGTTTATAAAACATTTATAAAAACATTTAAAAGAGTGCGAGGCTATGAACTCACGTTGATGTGGGAAAGCGGGTTATCGGCAACTCGGATGTACGGTACGTGCTGTTGATCCCAAAGTCAGATCTTAAAGCTTAATAGCTTGTTTAAGGGTTGTGATAGAGAGAAAGAATTCAATCTAACACTAGAGAAACTTTGCAAAGCAAAGTAACTAAACAAGATGCGGAATGTAATGTTTAGCACAAGAACAAATGAGATTCAAACGTTGAACTTTAATATATCAAAGATATACGAATACCCAAAGTGGTATTAGGGTTTACAAAACCTTAAAGTAATAATAATGAAAAACGAAATGAGAAAGACACACTTTGCATGATAACCTAGTGAGTCCTTTTATAGATACAAGGACCCACGTACAAGATCACTACTAACAAACTATGGAAAGTATTAAGGAATAATAACTGAAACGCGTAAAAATCTATTCCATGTTTATCTTGACGGCAGGGCCTTTGACTCCAGCAGGGGAACGGATCCCCCTGCCTTTGTTATTTAGCAGGGGGAACTTACTCTAGCAGGGGTATGAATAATCAACTAGCAGGGGAAACAAATAAGCATAGATTTATTCCCAACAATCCTCCCCTAAACTTGTGCTTTCCCCTAAAGACAAGTTTCTGAATAAATGCTAGTTGATGAGGATGCTTACAAACTCTCTGGCCAAATCTGACTATGAACCATTCTTACCAGATCATAAGCAACAGGCTTTTTGGCATCAACAATTAACTTAGCCTGTGCTAACTTCTTCAAGGTTTCCTGAGAGAAGGGATAATACCTATGATTGAGTAAATAAACACTCACACCTTCCATTACTACCTCATAGACCCCAGAATTTGTAAATAGCTTCCAATACACCAAATCTCCTTTATTCACTGCATCAAATAGAGGATCAAATAATTCATGTTCATACATTCTATGCATGCACTCCCAGATTACCCAATCCTTCTCCACACCATCCATGGTAGGAGGTTTTGCAGCAAACGTTTTCTTCAATATTTTCCACAGATCTTCTAAGTCTTCACTATCCAAAATTTGAAACATGACATCTAGACTTAGAAATGTCTGTGCAGTATTGTCAGCCCTTGTAAGCTTCCACCAAGTTCTCCCTTTGTGTTCATAAACAGCATACTCTATAATAGCAAACTTCTTTCCAAGTTCACTAGGTGAGATTTCATCATTTTCCTATAAAATCAGCTGTTTATCAATTTCATCATTTGATGGCCCTTGAGACTCTTTAGTAATTATGCCCACTTGCTCCATTCTCTTGAGTCTCTTTGCTGCTCTTTGTACATTAAGTACAGACTTCTCAAGTACTTCTGGAAAACTTTCACCTGCTTGGTGCGATGCCCCTGCTTGGGATGATGCACCTGCTTGTGTAGTCTCTCCAGCTTTTCTTTTCTTTGTTGCTCTAGCTTTCTATAGCACTTCACTTTGTCTCCTAAGATACTCAGCTTCCTCAGGAGTGTTGATGGTCATCCAATCCTCCACATCATACAACTTTAGAACTGGTCTGACTGCTCTCTTTATGGCTTCAAAGCTCATATCTCTGAAGTCACCATCCTTCCACTTTCTATGCCTTTTAAGCAGAACTTTATAGTGATCAAGTTGCCCTTTCTCTGACGTTCGATACTTCTCACTCTGAATTTGCATTGCCCTTCTTTCCAGATATTCAGTTTGATATTTGTAAACAAGGCAAGTCAACTCATACCTGTCTTCCAAAGGAGCATTTTTCAACTCCTTCTCCCATTGATCAAGAAACTCTCCAACATGAGGTACCCTGTCATCTAGTTCCCTGTGCATAATCTCAACCTGTTTTAGCATATCTTTGGACCTCATCTTCTCCATCCTTTGATCCTGCATATCCATTTCCTCTTGTTGTAGCCTGAGAGCTACTTGTGCATCATGAGCTTCTTGGATCTTCTGCTGTTCAGGAGTCAGATGCTTGTATTTTCTCTTGGGCTGTTGCACCATGATTCCTTTTCCTTTGTCTTTTGGATCCACTGCTGGTGCTGGTTTTGCTTTAGATGCAGGTTCTTTGATTGTTATCCCCTTCTGAGCTGGTTGCTTTCTGTTCTTCCTAACAAATGTTTGAGTAATGTTCTTAGCAGGGGATAAACTTACAGCAGTGGGATCAGCAATGGCAGGGGAAACTTTTGAAGCAGTGGCTTCTTCTTGATTGCCCATGGTGAGCAATGTTTGAGCAATATCTTTGGTTGCACTCCCCTTGTCACTTCCCTTATCAGCACTTTCTCTCTCCATTCCTTTCTTAGCACTTGTTATCTTTCCATGCTCCCCACCAGGATATGAATAATACTCAGTAGATCCTTCTATGTGTGGAATTTCCTCCCCTTTGGAAGCATCCTCATCTGTGGAAAGAATCAGTCTGGGCTTTCTCCTCCCCTCAAGAGTAGCAAGTCTGGTTTCCAGGTGAGAGATAACTAGACCTTGATTTTTGACATCTTGTACTAGTTGTGCATTCTGCCTTTTCAGACTCATGCACATTTTCGTCAATTCCAGATTTGTCAAAGGTTTCATACTGCTCTCAATCCTAGAAGGGAATTTCTCCTCTTGTTGGATATCATGGAGTGGGGGAGAGGACTTATTGATGGTGTCACTATCCTGCTCACCCCTTGAGGATGAGACAGTAGTGGCAGCCAAACCCCCAGGTTGCTCCAAACTCTTGGAGACTCTCCTTTCTGCTGCTTGTGAAGATTCACCAGGCAAGGGAGACCTGGTAAACCTGGATTTTAAACGCCTTTCTTGTTGTGGATCAGCAGGTGGTAGGTTCTTGGCAGGGGATTCAGCAGGTTGATTTATGGCTGTTTGATTTTTGGCTTCTTCCCGTCTGATTTGGTCTAGCATAATTGAAGTGAATGGAATGTTTCTGCCAGAAAAGAAAGGTGATGGTGCAAGTAATGTGGTGAAAAGTTTGGTTGTGTGTTTGGTTGCTGAAAAATAGTTTCTGTGTGTAATGGGACCATGATCACTCATATTCAGCAAAACTTCTATAAACCTTGGATACATACAAAACTTTGAGGTGCTTGAAACATTTTTAACCATGCCTTTAAAAATCATTTGAGAAAAACAATACTTCCTTCCTGTTGCAAAGCAGATCAGGGCAGAAGCTATCTCACTACCAACCTCATTAAAAGCAGTGGTTTTGGGTGACAAACATTGCATAATAGTATGAATCAAAAATTTCCAATGAGGGGCAAACTGGCCTTTAGCAAACTTTAATTTTTGATTTTCAGAAAGTTTATACCCCAATTTATCAAGACCTTCAAAAATTTCAGCCTCAGAAAAGTTGGTTATTCCATCCTCATCATCAAGGAGGAGATTCTCTCTGATGGAGGCAAGTGTGATTACCTTGGAATGACCATCAACTGTGCTTTGAATTATGACCTCTCCATTCACTGTTTTGGTCATGGCTTTAGACCAGAACTGTTGAATGTGTGAGGTATAAATGCGAGGATTAATGAGAAGGGCTACTCTGAAGTACGAAGACTTTAGAAAGGCCACAGCCTCAGCAAACTCGGCTGGTTCATCATGAAGCAAAGCAATTTGGTTATGATTAGGAGCAATTTTAAGGGTCATGATGAATTTGGAAAATAGTTTAGAGGTTTATAGAGATGGGAGGTAAGTGGGATTAGGTCGAGAGAGATTTATGGACCTGCTGGTAAAGGGAATTAAGTTTATATAGACAAATTGAAGGGCTGTGATTGGACCAAAATTTTCAAATTGCAAAAATATCAAGGATAAATCTTGATAAAAAATTAATATATTTGAAATAGAAGGAAAAGATTACCAATCAACGAAGAAAGCGCCTTAAATATCTTTTAAAAAGAATAAAATATTCCCTAACCAAAATTTAAGCAAGCAGGCCCAACGGCTATGAACAGGGTAACGGTATTGTCGGTCAATGGTCAAACAGGGGAATGTTGTGAAGGCAGGGGAATAAAAGATAAAAGCAGGGGAAACTTTCCTAGGGGTATTAAACTAGTCATGGAAGGACTAATGCTAACTAGCTCTGCTCTAATGCACACACTTGTATACACAAGATAGATACATAGAATCTCAAGAGTCCTCTATTCAGCAATGGTCCCAATACAAAAAGTTAATACATAAGTCCCCCTACACCAGGTAATCCCAAGAAATCATGCATACCCCAGTCACCATCCCAACCTTGTCCCTTACTTATGGTCAGTTAGTCTTGGCAGTGTGTGCCACAGGTCTATATTTGAACAGCAAGCTGTTTATAATAAAGAGATGTAAGTACACACTACAGTGCCTCAAGGTTTTAGAGTTCTGACAAGCTTTGCAGCAAGTCATCATTAACCTGAACCCTCACTCACCAGTGGATATGATGTAAGATCATATATGAGCATCCTAAGGATACCCTGAGTCCTAAAGGTGTGACCTAACCTCCCCTGATACATAGAGTATATACCTGATTCACCAACAAGAATAGTATGCACCATATGAACCTCTGCATTGTTAGTCTAAAACCACATAAAACCACTTTTGTAAAAAGAACACACCCAGCTTAAGAGAAAAATTCTCTTGGCAGGGGAATGAACCCCAGGCAGGGGAATCAGTGTTAAAAAGCAGTGGAATGAAAGAAATGGTAAAATTGACTAACAATTATACAACAACAGCAGTGAAGTAACCCTGATTATACATGACAAAAGAAACATCAGATTTTTAAGGAGTAACCATTCCAATACCTGCAACCAGATACTGAAACCTCCCTACATCAAAAGCTTTTGTTAACAGATCAGAAACATTAAGTTCTGTATCAATTTTCTCAGGGACAATTAGTCCGTTTTCAAAACAATCTCTGATAAAGTGATGTCTAATTTCAATGTGTTTGGTTTTGCTATGAAAAACAGGGTTCTTTATGATGCAAAAGGAAAAACAAATTAGTTTTTCTTGGGGACCCAAGCCATTACAGACTTGGATCTACCTCGTGTATCAATGTAGGATAGCTTATCGAAAACTAGAGATACGCCATTAGATTGAGTACCCCTTTTGGGTGCCCAAACCCAACGAGCTGAGGCTTTCACAGCTTTTCCCCATCTTCCCATGTTCCTAGAATGTACAACTTTTCTAGCAGGGGATACCCCAGTTTTAGCAGGGGAATCCTTATGCTTAGCAGAGGGAACCCACTTTTTGTTTTGGCCTCTGTTCATGTGTTGGTAAGGTCTAGGGCCAGATCTATATGCAGTATAAGGTGTTGGGGTGGTCACAGAAGTGTTGGGCTTTGGGTGAACATCATTTTCCTTTCTAAGGGTTGGAACAACATATTTCTCAGTTACTCTATTTCTCAAGGCAGGGGCAACATACTTGGCAGGGGAAAAGGATTTTGCCCCTGCATTTAGAAGAATGGCTTTAGGTTGCATATCCTTTAAGGGATTTGCAGCCACCATCTCCATTGGTGCCTTACACTCTTGATAAGTGTGTTCAAAACTGCCACATGTGAAGCAGGGCTTGGTATTGATCACAAAGTCTTTTCCTAATTGATGAGACTTTTGGTCATTCCAATTTCTTTGATTACCTCTGACATTCCTGTACATACCAGCATATTTAATGGTAGGTTTAGGAGACTGTGGCCTAGCCTTAGATTTGGGAGAGATGCTCTTAGAGTTTGGATTGCTGCTAGAAATTCCTTCTTTTGAAAATCTAACAGGGTTGTCAATTTGCTTTAAGCCAACCTGTTCCTGTTTAACATCCCTAATGACACTAGTTTTAACTAGAGACTCTTCTGTATCAAGGTTATTAGGTATATAAGCACTCAAGTCAAACTCAATGTCATCCTGTTTTTCAAAACAAGTAAGACCAGTCCATGACAAGTCTTTTCTAGGATAGGCAGCATGGATGTTAGCAGGGGGTGGAGGTATAGTAGCATTCATATTCTTAATTCTAAACCCTGTTTTGTCCTTAGGAGATTGACCAATTTCAAATGCCTTGGTTAAATCTTTTGAAGCTTTTCCAAATTTTTCAACAGTTTCCTCATCTATCTTTTGGTTAGCTTTGAAAATTTCAAGTTCAGCAGTTAAAACATTTATAGATTGGTTATTCTCCTTGGCATCTCTTTCTAGAATCACAATGTGATCCCTATACTTACTTTCTCTTTGCCTATACTCTCTTATAGTGGACTCTAGTTGTTCTAAAGCACGTTTGTAATTATCAAGATCATTATCACAATTGGTATAGTCAGCTTTTACCTTTCTGATTTGATCATTTAAAGATTCAGTATTTTTCCTACAAGCTTTAGTACAGTATGAGTCATCATATACCTCATTGTCAGAGCTGGAACTTGACATGGCCATAAGTGCAAAGTCTTCTTCCTTTTCCTCAGCCATCAAAGCTTGATTTCTTTCCACACTTTCTGTCATAGCACTCCAGTCCCATCCATTTGCTCCATCTATCCCCTGCATTGCTACCATGGCTTTAGCACCAGAATCCTCATCTATTGTTTCCTTTCTATGGCTATTTCCAGACTTAGGTCCTCTGCATTCCCTGGCAAAATGACCCTTCTTGCCACAATTGTAGCATTCAACTTTTGCTTTAACAAACCCAGCCACATCAGATGGATTAATTGTGATCTTCTTCCCATACTTCTTGTGGAACCTATTGGCTCTCATGCTGAGCAAAGCCATATTCCACTTGATATCCAATTCTTCTAGCGCTTGCTTACTGATTTGACTCAAATCTTCATGTAACACTGTAGATCCTTGTGGCCCTTGAGATGCTATAAAGGCACATGCAGTATCAAGGCTGAATGTAGCTGGTCTTTCTTCATCATAGGAAGGTCCAGACCTGGTAGCAGGGGAATAAGTAGCAGGGGCTACTTCTATTCCACTGTTCTTGGAGATTCCACTGCTTTGTGATATGAATGCCATGTTAGCAGGGGAATCAATGACTCCACTTGAGTTGGTGGGAATTGTCCCTTTTGACTTCATTTCATTGACAATAGGTTCAAAAACTTTTAAGTTATTGTATATATCATCAATATCTTTTTCATCCAAATCATCCTTATTCTGCCAAATTGCCTTATAGACAAACCACTCTTTCTGAAGGCTGTTAAGAAACCTGGTGTTCACCTGCTCTTTTGACACCTCAATATCAAAGAATTCCAAGTGGGCCACCATGTCTTGAAGCCTATTGTAAATAGCTCCAATTGATTCATCACCAATTGCTTTGAAAGAAGCAAAATCATCCAGCATTTGGTTCTTCTTCTTCTTCTTTGTGGCTTCATTTCCTCCAAAGGTTGTGCCTATGGCTTCCCATAGTTCCTTAGTTGTTTTGTATTTCCTGAATCTGAGTTGATGTCTATCTGGTAGGGCCAACAGCAATGAGCTGTGAGCCCTGACATCATGCCTTCTAGCCAGTATTTCCTTATCACATAGAGCAGCAGATTTCTTCTTGTCCTTACCTTTGGAACTTTCACCTTCATCCTTGCCTTCTTCAACTGCCACCATTTTGTTGAATTGATCACCAAACTCTATGATCTCCCAGAGAACATAGTGTTCCATTTTCAGGTATTGTTGGATTCTGAATTCCCATAATTCAAAGTTTTCAGGATCCAACATGGGTAACTTGAGGTTATTGTGGTTGTTGCTGTTTGTGGATGAATCTGAAGACATGTTTGCTATGAGGATTTTGTTCTTGATTTAGACAAAGTTTCTCAACAAGCTCTGATACCACTTGTTGATCCCAAAGTCAGATCTTAAACCTTAATAGCTTGTTTAAGGGTTGTGATAGAGAGAAAGAATTCAATCTAACACTAGAGAAACTTTGCAAAGCAAAGTAACTAAACAAGATGCGGAATGTAATGTTTAGCACAAGAACAAATGAGATTCAAACGTTGAACTTTAATATATCAAAGATATACGAATACCCAAAGTGGTATTAGGGTTTACAAAACCTTAAAGTAATAATAATGAAAAATGAAATGAGAAAGACACACTTTGCATGCTAACCTAGTGAGTCCTTTTATAGATACAAGGACCCACGTACAAGATCACTACTAACAAACTATGGAAAGTATTAAGGAATAATAACTGAAACGCGTAAAAATCTATTCCATGTTTATCTTGACGGCAGGGCCTTTGACTCCAGCAGGGGAACGGATCCCCCTGCCTTTGTTATTTAGCAGGGGGAACTTGCTCTAGCAGGGGTATGAATAATCAACTAGCAGGGGAAACAAATAAGCATAGATTTATTCCCAACACGTGCTTCAATCACGGAAACCTAGACAAATAATACTCATCTTAGACTCTTGTCCAATGACTTTATAAAAATAACAATTATGTATACATATGATGATTATATATATATGATGATCAAGTGGTTTTGCATATCCTCATTTACTCATTTTTGTGTTATGTGTCGATAACTTTTACACTAGTTTTCTCGTTTTACCTATTTACGTGTTTTAAGTCCAATAAACTTATTATAAGTTCCTTAAATTGTTTTAATCCTTGTTATACTTATTTTATCAGTATGTATACTTTCCATGTTGGGCCCAAATGGGTTAAGCCCAATAAGTTCTTGTTACAAGTTTTTATCTTATTTATTCCAATTATTAGTCCAAGTATTAGTCCAATATGTTTACTTAGCTTGTTAATGTCCGTATGCCCTAAAGTTCGGGTTTTATCGGTTTTTACTTGTTATACATGTCTATATATCAGTATATAAGTTTTATAAATTTTACATTAGACGGGTCCAACCATCTAAGTTTTATTTAACAAAAATGTTAATTTTACGGCGATAGCCGAAAAAGTCGTAAAAATCAAGTTTATAGTTTTATAACTTATAAAACTTAACAAGTTACCATTTTTATAAAATGTCCACTTATTTAACCTTTTACATACTTATATAAATAAAATCCATAAGTTAGTGGGTTTTTATTTTACATTTTATACTATTAAATTTTGAGTGCTTATATAATAGTAATATACTTTAATTTCCAAAAATCTGATTTTTATCTTCACTTTCACCAAAACTGCCATATCTTGAGTTCTACATGGAGATAGAAGCTCAAATTTTTATCACATAAACTACATGATATGTGCTACATTTAACTCTTCTATAGCTACTGTTTAATCATCCTTTAAGTATTTTCTAAAAATCGTCCAAAACAGTAACCTCAGATTTATACCCTAAACTTGTTTTGATCATATCTCACTCATTACAATGATTCCATTGCATGGCCAACTCTCACATGTGTACAAGACCCATAGCTTACTGTAAATCCATTCTACTTCATCATTTTATCAGTTTACCATATGGTTCTTTACTGTTTTACACAGCCATCAAATTGATCAAGATTTTAAGCTTGTTTCTTATAGTTTTTCACCTTTTTAATCATGTTTATCAACAACAAATCCCCACATAACATTTTTATCATCATATAATCATCATATACATATCCAATAGGAAATAAAATACATGTTTACATAATCAAAATAACAAGAAGATGAGGAGGACAATCTTTATACCACCATGATGATGTAGGTTGTGATCAAAACATGGATTTTGATGGAGAAACTTGTGATGCACCAAGACCATCTTCAAGACCACCATGCTCCATGAACTCCTTGTGGAAAATCAGCCCCAAGACACCATGAATACTCCTCCTTGGATGTTATAACTTGCACCAATCAATAGGACTTCAAAAGGGCATCAACATGTATATGAATAACATGAGACTTTGTGGTTGATTTTGATCAAATGAGGGTGTTGTTTGTGATATGGTGGACGACATACATGGAGTATAGAGAGAAAGTATATGGTTTTGCATGTTAGAAATGATTTAGCTAGTTTTAGTTTAGTGGTTTTTGTTTGGTGGAAGGCTTACATTGTAAGCTAAGACAAGTGTAAGCTTATAGCTTACAACTTGACACATCATTGATGTGGTGCACTAGTTAGGCCGGTTTTGGAGTGGGGTGGGACAAGTGTCCCACTTGTCTCATCCCATTTATTTACGGGTACTCCTCGATTCTAGTTTCCTCGATTTGTGTGCCCTCGGGTCGTTTTACGAAAAACGTTTTTATAAATTATGAATCAACGGCACAAAACGAATCTAATAAAAATTGTCTCATCAAAAACGGAGTTCGAAAACGTAAATACGTAATCCTAGGGTTTCCGGTTTAGTCGTAAAGGACGTTAAAATAAAATCGTAAGTCCTAATCTCTTCTCGTAAATTTGTGAGTTTATGAACCAACACAAATTTAAAACTCCAAAATAATATTCTCAGATAAATTTATTTTTTGAAATGTCGGACTGTCACCAAAGACGGTGTATGTAAACGTAAGCACGTAACGTAGAATCCTCCGGTTTAAACGTAGTCGATGCTACTTCAAGACGTAAATCCAAATTTCTTCCCAAAAATAAGTGAGTTCATATTGTAACATTAAAATAATGTTTTCAAATAAATATTGAGAATAAAATATCAATCATAAATTGACGGATTGTCACAGCATTTACCCCTAAACAAGATCTTTGTCCTCAAAGATAATCTTACCTTACTACTCGCTTCTTATAGAGTTAAAGCCATGTGGGTATTTCCTCCACATTCGGTCTTTTCTCACAAGTGCAATTCATTACAATACGCGAGTTTCATCAAACATAACTATGAGAATAAGATCAGGCTAAATGTTGACTTACTTTCTCTATCCATGATGTTCACGGGTTTCTGATGAATGCAACTTTTCGCCGTTCTAAGCTCTACTAAGAATAATCAGATTCTCACTTGATAGATATTCCATCAAGTTCGATATACAAAACATAATTCACGCAGTCTTTGAAGTCCTAGGGTAGATCCAGCTTATATGCCTTTCAAACCAATCTTTTTACATCATCTTTATGGTCCCATACAACGGGGACTTATATCCCATGATTTGTCAGATCATGATTTCATTTTCCAAGTTTAAAAAAAAATTGTGGCATAACTTCGCTACCCATTTGGCACTTCAAGATCTACATTTCACATTCACATAACCTCCTGCCCACAACCGGCAGTCAATAATCAGATCCTAATTTCAACAATCATTTCAGGTCTCGCGGGTAGGGTATTTTGTAAGGTTAGGTTCTGATGTTGAGCTTTTGCTACACCTTTAGGAAAAGGATGCAACAAAGTAGGGGCAAGTGAGCACGACGATTTAGGAAAACCGTGTGTGAATGACCCAATTAAGTTCGTTCTCAAGGAGGCTAGTGTGTTATGTGTGTAATGACTTGGATTAATTTGTGATTATATTTGAGAAAAGAAAAATAGAAAAGGGATTAGAAAAGAATGACGGTTATGAAGACGGATTAAACTAAGTCTAAAAAGGCGTACACGTAAAGTCGTAAAAACCACCAAAATTAAAATTAATTCCTAAAAATCTCTAAAAATCACCAAAATTCCTAAATAATAATCTAAGAGTTTACAAAAAATCAAAACTTGCAAAAACCTTTTAATTAATTAGATAATGACTTTTTAGTGCTAATTAAAGCCCTAAAAATCAAAGTTAATTATCAAAAAGCCCTAAACAAGATTTTCAAGTTTTAAACCTCAAAAATACTCTAATTAAGCTAAAAACTATTTTTCAAAATTTTAAAACCAATATAAACTATTTTTAAGTAATTAAAAACTCCTAAAATCAATTAAATCTTAAATTAATTATAACAAATAATTAAAAGACCTAAAAAATATATGGAAAGTTGCAAAAATCCTAATTAAGTATTTAGAACCTAGGAAAAATATAAAAACCTAGAAAATCAGACTTTTAATTTTTAATAATAAAATAATAATAAAATAATATTAAAAATCCAAAATTTATAAAAAATTCTAAAAACTTGCAAACTAGCTTAATTTAACCTAAATAACTCAGAAATGAAAGTGAAATTACCTAAATACCCCTATTGGGCCTAGAAAATGGGCCAAACCCTAAACAGTCCCTTATTGGGCTTAATTAAGGCCCAATAAGAAAAAGGGCTCAAAATAAGCTCAAAAAGCACAGATTGACTCAAAATTTGATTTTAAACAACTTTTTCCAAAGGCCCAAAAGCTGAAAATGTGAAATAAGCTAACTTATAATAAGCAGCTTATTCTTAATGGGCTTTTTGGCCCATTAAGCTATGAGCTGATGCCATAAGCTAAAATTTAACACACAACCTTCTTTTGACCTAACAAAGACTTCTGTAAAAAGAAATTTCAAATAAGACCACTCAATAAGCCAGAAACAAGTCAACAACTTATTCCCAAAACGACAAAATAGTCGTTTTTATGAT
Organism: Glebionis coronaria; assembly: GCA_025667525.1. Taxonomy (NCBI): domain Eukaryota; kingdom Viridiplantae; phylum Streptophyta; class Magnoliopsida; order Asterales; family Asteraceae; genus Glebionis; species Glebionis coronaria. The sequence continues at coordinate 236,031,101 of CM046876.1, read as the reverse complement.
CTAGACCACCTCAGAAGCTGATTCAAGTTGCAAAATGTTTCTATTGACAAAACTAAGCTTAAAAACCAAAGAACTTTCAAATAAGCACACTCAATAAGCTGGAAAATCAAATAAGCACTTATCTTAAAAGTCAAACAAGTTGGTTTTCTAGTGAAAAGTCAAAGTCAAAGTCTGATAAGCTCCAGTTCACTTAAATGGGTCAAATAATGAAAATCTATTACAAAAAATAAGTTGTTGCAAGTCAGAATAAGCTAGAATAGCTTATTGATAAGCTGATGATAAAATTGCACTAGCAGGGGCTAGATTTGGATGTTGAGCAGTGGGAACTTTTTCCACTGCTTGACTATTTTGACTTGTTGTCTTTAGTGACTTTTTCTTGGATTCAGTTTTCACAAAGGCACCCAGTTGATCTTTGGATCAAAAGGAGTCAATAACAAGCAAAATAACACAATCACAAACAGCCAATTGATACAGTTTAATCAATTTATCACCAGATATAGCACAGACATGAACAATGAGCAGTTTAGCATTCAAGAGCAATTCTAGCACAAATCAGCCAACCAAATTCAACCAAATGCACACACAAGCTTTAATAAACTCTAATAAGCAAGTCTAAACAGGTTTCATGCACTGGTTCAAAGAATTAAGCAAGATCCAAGCTATCAAAGTTACTGATGAACACTACACAAGCAGATTTCTACTCTTGCTGATGTATTTGCACACAAGCCAATTTCAACACCTCAAATCTTTCAAACAGGTTAAGTTAACTTTGTTTAAACCACTTTTATCCCTAAGCATGCATACACACTAAGTGTTCCCAAAATCCTAGGTCAAAACAAGCAGAAACAAGGTCTTAATAGCAGATTGATCAATTTAAGTGTTCAAACCCAATAACTTGCAGCAAAACACTCTCAAACAAGGGTATATCAGATACAAAGCATAAACAACACTTTCTCTTAACACAAAATCAGATTACAAGCATAAATCAGTAGACCCAAACACCCCTTTAACTTTTTCAAATCCAGATTTTCAAAAGCAAAACAAGATTTCAGGCCAACCAAGCATCAATTAACACTCTAACAAGTCTAAATAACAGATTCAAGCAAGAACAAGCCACAAAATTCACAAGAACAACAGTTTCATACAAATATCACCAAAAATCACTTTTTATGCAGATTTGGAGATTAAGTAAGCAAACCTCATGGATGTACATCCACACCCACGAATTTTGAGCTTATGTGCTAGCAAGAACAAGCACAAGCTTCCACAAAAGCCTGCTAAGATTCAACAAGGGTTAAGCACAATAACATGTAAAATCAGAAACTTGGAAAAATCTTGATTGATGCAAACTTGTTACCCCACACTTGATTATCCCCAAGTTATAAGCCTCACCACACCTTAACCAACTCAGTTAGGATGCTATGATCAGCCCTATAGCCCAAGAATTCCAAGATTGGAACAAGACTTAGCAAAATATCAAGAAAATGAGGAAAATATGCAAACTTGTGCACACTCCTCTTTTGAAAACAGGTTTTTAAATTCAAAAGCAGTAAACTAAGAACATAAACAACAGAATAAAGGTGGCACTTGGTCTTTCTTCAAAGTACTTAACTCAAATTCATTAAACTGAAAAAGGATTTACAAGACTTTGAACAAAGGAAAAACCAAAAGCAGGAACAAATGAAATGAACTAGACCCTTTATATAGAGGGTGTACAAGGTCCTAGCAAGCTGCAAAACGTGTAAACCCTAATGCTAAAGTCCCAAAAATGCCCTTGAGGTCTTTGTCTTCATCTTGAATCATGTGACTTGTTTTTGGAGTTATGTAGGAGCTGGAAAGTGTAAAGTTGATCCAAGGGTGTGTATGAAGCTTAAAAAGTAAGCACAAGTCTCAAACGTTGGATTGCTGGTTGGTTTTTGTTTGGACGTGAGAAGTGGGGCAGGGGAAGGTTGGTATACTCACATGCATGAGAGTGATGGGAGTTTAGGAGTTGGGTTATGATTAGAGGGCCTTTAATCATCATTCTGGAGGTTATTAGGGTTTAATTACAAGAATTTAAGAAATCCCTAATTTTATCAAGAACATGAAGAACACCTTGTTTGATCTGTTTTAATGTTTAAATGGTGTGTTAGGCGCCATAATCTTTATTTAAAATAAAGATTAGTTAAAACGGGTGTGAGTGGGATGTGATGTGGCACCAGGGAGGGATTTGATTGGTGGAGAGAGTAAGTGGGGTGAGGTGGCACACGCTGGTTGGTCTAGGTAAGTTTAATGTCTGGCCCCTTTTAACCCCTCACTTTCTTTCTTTTTGTCATTTGCAAACAAAACTCTATCAGCGCCCATTTAACCTTTGTCAACTTTGGACTTTTTGCATTTTTGGCCCAAAAACTTTTGTAACATGAATTCAGGGGTATTTCTTGCCATAATTGAATTATTCAAGGGCTGGTTTGGTATTTTCTTCAATGATAATGGTCTTGACTTGTATGATTGTCATCTTGGAGGACTGAAATTGCCAAGTCTTGATAAATGAGGGACCATTTTTGCCAATTGTTGAAAGTTGAGGGTCCTTTTTGTAATTTTGGATTTTTCAAAGGACCAAACTTGTCATTTCTTGTACTTTGAAGGACTTCATGATATATTTGACTTTGTGGATGATATTGGTTGACAATTTAGCTTTGTTGAGGGGCTAAACTTGCCAATTCTTCAAAGTTAAGGGCCCTTTTGGTAATTTTGACAAACTTTAGGGACCAAACTTGTAATTATGAGGATACAAGGGTATAAAGTGTCAATTCTTCATAATTGGAGGACCTTTCTTCATAATTCTTCAAATCTTCAAGGGTTGATCTTGGGAAAGTCTTCACTAGGGCTTGGTTCATTGTGCGGCTTCGTTTCCCGTGTTCGTTTTTGCATGATTCTTGTGATCTTTTGTCATTATCTCAATATCCGTACCTAAAATACACAAGCAACAAACACAAGCATATATTTGGGTATTTTGATGATATTTAATGCATTTTAAGCCCTATTTGGAAGATGAGACTATGTATAAAAGCAGTCTCATCACTCCCCCATACTAAACCATTGCCGTGCCCTCACGCAATGCTAGAATAAAGTATCAAAGCATCTCCAAAATTCATTTTATTCACTTTATTGGAATGATAAACTATCTACACTACTACTACTTGTGTTATAGACATAATGTATGATTTTCATCGCAAAATGGGACGTTTAGGTTCATAGAATAAGAACACGTGAATGCTTCGTTAGAAATAATTTCGTCATCCTCGATTTTCACTCCAATTCCATGCTAAGCATGCAACGAGATCATTGTCATTATAAGTTAGTAATGCTAACACTACTCATATGCCCTAATCACGTACTTATCCTCCCATTATTCCTAAGTTGTATCTCTTATATTTTATGATGTCTTGAATGTTTCACGAGGATACATTGTTTGACTTATGCGATAATAGAGATTTAGGTCTAAAAATAGAGTCCTAACGGTGTAACTAAGACCATCAAATCAATAACCCCTCCTAATAGACGACGATGTTAAAAAATTAAGTCGACAAGAAGAATCGATAAACACGGTTTTATAACGGTTTTGAACATGAGACTTATTACCAAGACTTTTATACGCCCCCTAACGGAAGGGCCTTATTATCTTTGGTTTACCTCCATCTTTTATTCAACTTCGCCATGAAGCTTTTATTATGACTTCGGTCTTGCCTTGCCTTTTATTATCCGCCTCATCGGTGGTTTTATTAGCCAAAGACGTATATCCTCACGCTAAGGCGAATTTTGGATCTTTAAAGCTTCGAAGATTAAGGCTTGATTCACTTTCAATTTTGCATAGATTTTTCGGCCTTGTGGGGCTTCAAATTGTTTGCTTGATTTAGGTGAGCACTTGAAATCTTATTATTGGGTGAAGCTTTCGATTATTAGGGTGCCAATACTTCAAAACCGTGACGCTGGCGATACCTTAATGTCTTCCCAATTTAATTACACGGAAGCTACTAGAAAAGGCTAGAAACCCAACAATCCTAACTAAACCGCTAAGTCAATATTTATTAAGCAGAAAATATTTACATGCGAAGGGAGAATAAGCAAACAACGAGAACACATGAGTTTTTGAAAGAATACGAGTACTCTACGTTTAGCATAGTAACTTATAATTAACCCTATCATTTCTCGTCCTCATTTAAGAGACTTAGCCTAATGTGTAGTTAAGGAATCAAAGCTAAGTGCTCAACACGCACGGTCGAGTCAAAAATTACTCTTATTCTCGCCATCGGAAAACCTACATTCGTGTCTTCAAACACTTATAAAACATGAGAAAAATTTAAAATTTGGCCATTTTTAGCCTTATTTTGCAACAAAACGATAAACTTTGGAAAGCGTGAAGGTTTGGCAAGGCAAGTATCTATTCACCCCCCCATACTAAAGTTAAACATTGTCCTCAATGTTTCGAGTCTAGGGGTGCAAACACCCCTTTACTAGAGACGTAGTCGAATGCCTAATCTAGCATGGAAAGGGTGTAACCATTAAATTAATAGCCGTTTATGAAGTGTGCTAAAAACCTAAGGTTAGAACAATAAAGGATATATCATGGATATTGAGAAATGTCTCCAAAGCAAACGATCGAGTGCTCCCATAAAACGAACACGAGAGGCTCCAATCGTGAAGATCATGATCTAAAAACCACATATCACAAACAACCACGGAACAAAGGTTGGAAGGGCACAAATCCCCACACGTAAGCTACATTAGACTAAGAAAGCGATAATATGTACATAGGATAAGCATGGGACTCCCCCACGAGGCACCTCGTTTTTGATTACCGAGTCATGAGCTCGACTCGATCCCCTCAACACTAATTATCATTGGGGAAGGTGACTTGGTCGAGGTAGTTCAAGGATGGAACTTCCCCACCGAAGTAGTGCTTCAACCTATGTCCATTCACCTTGAAGTTAGGACCATCATCTTGAGCTAGCTCGATGGTCCCATACGGAAATACTTGAGTCACGGTGAATGGACCGGACCAACGGGATTTCAATTTACCGGAAAAGATTTTAAGTCTTGAATTAAAAAGTAAAACTTGATCCCCAATGTTAAAAACCCGGTTTTTAATTTTTGAATCATGCAACTTTTTAGTTTTCTTTTTATAAATCAATGAATTTTCATACGCAATATCCCTTAATTCATCCAATTCATTTAATTGCATTTTCCGGTGTTTCCCCGCGGTCTCCATATCATCATTACAATGCTTTAGGGCCCAATAAGCCTTGTGTTTTAACTCGATAGGCAAATGACAATTCTTTCCATACACAAGCTTATAGGGAGTGCACCCAATGGGCGTCTTATAAGCGGTCCTAAAGGCCCATAAAGCATCGTCTAACTTATCCGACCAAGATTGTCGGTTTTCCCCTACGGATCTCTCCAAGATCCTCTTCAATGCTCGGTTTGAAACCTCGACTTGCCCACTCGTTTGTGGGTGATAAGCCGTAGAAAGACGATGTGTAACCCCATATTTCCTTAAGACTCTTTCGAATTGGTCATTACAAAAATGGGTTCCACGATCGCTTATGATAGCACGAGGGGTTCCAAACCTAGCAAACAAACTTTTCAAGAACTTGACTACCACACGAGCATCATTAGTGGGCAAGGCCTTCGCCTCCACCCACTTAGAAAGGTAGTCAACCGCAACGAGAATGTACTTATTACCACGAGATGATGGGAACGGCCCCATAAAGTCTATGCCCCAAACGTCAAAGATCTCACATACTTGAATGATATTTTGTGGCATTTCATCTTTTTGTGAGGCTTTTCCTTGTCGTTGGCATGCATCACAAGACTTCACAAGGATTTGTGCATCTCGGTAAATAGTAGGCCAAAAGAAGCCGGCATCAAACACCTTTTTAGCCGTGAGATTAGCACCGTGGTGACCACCCGTGGGTCCCTCATGGCAAGCTCTAAGGATGTTAGAAGCTTCGGTGCCAAATACACAACGGCGGATAATTTGATCCGCACAAGTTCGAAACAAGTAAGGGTCGTTCCAAAAGTAGAACTTGACATCTCGAAAGAATTTTCGTTTTTCTTGAGTTGTCATACCCTTAACGATGAAGTTACCCGCATGGTAATTTGCAAAATCCGCAAACCATGGGGTAGAAGAATCAAGTTTGGAATTCACTAAACCAAGTGTCTCGAGCGGAAATGTTTCGGTGAATTCCTTGGGCTCGTAAACACTTTGGTGAGGATCTTCCAAACGAGAGAGATGATCGGCCGCTAGATTCTCGGCTCCTTTTTTGTCAACAATGGTGTGATCAAATTCTTGAAGGAGGAGAATCCAACGAAGTAATCTTGGCTTTGCATCTTGTTTAGCCATGAGATACTTGATAGCCGAATGGTCCGTATACACTATGCATTTCGTCAAGACGAGGTAAGGTCGGAATTTCTCAAATGCATACACCACGGCAAGGAACTCCTTTTCCGTTGTAGTGTATTTAAGTTGAGCCTCGGTCATCGTCTTGCTAGCATAGTGGATAGGCAAGAAGTGCTTTTCATGACGTTGCCCCAAAACGGCCCCAATAGCGTAATCACTTGCATCACACATAAGTTCAAAGGGGAGGTTCCAATTTGGAGCAACAAGAATGGGAGCTTCGGTAAGTTTCCTCTTAAGGATCTCAAAGGCTCGTACACAATCTTCGTCAAAGACAAAACGTGCCTCTTTTTCAAGAAGATGTGTAATGGGTCGAGAAATCTTCGAGAAATCCTTGATGAATCGTCGATAAAAGCCCGCGTGGCCTAGGAAACTCCTAACTCCCTTAACGGTTTTGGGATGAGGTAATTTGGCGATGACGTCTACCTTAGCTTGATCTACCTCAATCCCCGCTTTCGAGACCTTGTGCCCTAAGACGATTCCACTCTTAACCATAAAATGACACTTTTCCCAATTGAGCACAAGGTTGGTTTCCTCACAACGTTTTAACATTCTCTCAAGGTTCGACAAACACGAAGTAAAGGAATCACCAAACACGGAAAAGTCATCCATGAAGACTTCCATCGTCTTCTCGATCATATCATGAAAAATAGCCATCATGCATCGTTGAAAAGTTCCCGGTGCATTGCAAAGTCCGAATGGCATCCTACGATAGGCAAACGTTCCATATGGACACGTAAACGTAGTTTTTTCTTGATCACGAGGATCGATGGGAATTTGGAAGTAACCGGAAAAACCATCTAAAAAGCAATAGAAATCGTTTCCCGCAAGACGCTCCAACATTTGGTCCATGAAGGGCAAGGGAAAATGGTCTTTACGAGTGGCTTCATTCAACTTTCGATAGTCAATGCACACTCTCCATCCGGTCACGAGTCTTGTGGGAATCAACTCGTTGGCATCGTTTGGCACAACGGTCATCCCTCCCTTTTTAGGGACACAATGAATAGGACTCACCCAAGGGCTATCGGAAATAGGGTAAATCATTCCCGCGTCAAGGAGTTTTAGGACCTCCTTTTTGATGACGTCGTGAATTTTGGGGTTCACCCTCCTTTGACTTTGGATTGTTGGCTTGAAATCTTCCTCCATTAAGATTTTGTGGGTACAAAATTTGGGATCGATCCCCTTAATGTCGGATAACTTCCACGCAATTGCCCCTTTGTGATCCTTAAGAACATCGACAAGTGCGGTTTTTTCATCATTCGAAAGTTACTTCGCAATAATAACCGGCAACTTGTCGTCCTCCTCCAAATAGACATACTCGAGGTGAGGAGGTAAATCTTTCAACTCGAGGATAGGTGGTTCCTCAAGTGAAGATTTGGGCTCGATACTCATAACCTCCTCGGGTGGAGGAAATGGGAAATCGTTGAGAAAATCCTTGATAATCGAGAAGTCCTCATAGTTGTCGAGGTCTTCGTCACAAGTACGTGGAACATCGAATTCTTCCAACGTAAAACCACCACCTTCGAAAGGAGTGAAGGTTGGTGTCGAATTATCAAGAATAGGATCTAACATAGTGGGATTGCCACTAGTTTCTTCGTCACCAAAACCTAGAACTTCTTGTGAAAATTCCTCGCAAACCACGTCGATCATATCAACGAGGTTTATGGTTGCAACGGAATAGACATGAGAAATTTGAGAGTTTTGAGTTGCGTTTATAACAAGTTCCTCGTCGTTGAAACGTAAGGTGATCTTTCTAGCATGCACATCGATCAAAGCCATAGACGTATCTAAAAACGAACGACCTAAAATGAGAGGAACTTGAGGATCCGTGGGGATGTCAACAACAATAAAGTCTACGGGATAGTAGAACTTCCCCACTTTCACAAAAACGTCTTCCGCCAAACCACATGCAAGAATCGTGGAATGATCGGCCAACTCAATAGACATTCGTGAAGGAGTAAGATTAGGAAGATTGAGCGACTTGTAGATTGCAAGTGGCATCAAGTTAATGCTAGCACCAAGATCGGCCAAGGCGAAGCATTCTTCCATGTCTTGGATTGCACAAGGGATCAAAAATTTACCGGGATCACCGACTTTTTGAGGTATGCGATTAAGATAAACCGACGAACAACTAGACTTTTGGTGTAATTTTTCCTTGTTGTTCAACATACTCTTAAAGTTAGCGGCAAATCGAGGCATCATGACCAAGGCATCGGCGAAACTCACATTAAAGTGCAAATCACGAAACATTTTCATAAAAAGCTCAAATTGATAGTTGTCGCGCTCTTGTCGTTTCTCCTTCCTAAGTCTCGATGGGTAAGGCAAGGGTGGTGCGGGTTGAGGCATAGGCATAGCCTTTGGAATCTCGGGTTCCAATGATGGTAATGGGTCGACCGTAGGTGTGGCATGAGCGGTACTTTGTGGGCTTGAAATATGCTCCTTTTCGACCACCACCTCGGGTTCTTCCTCAATTGCTTCCTCCGTAGGAGCAATTGGTTGAGGAATCGGCTCCTTAAGTGTCTTACCACTACGTGTGGTAATCACTTTCATCTCACCCTTAGGGTTGGATATGGTGTTACTAGGAAGACCACTTGACGACGGTTTACACATTATTGCCTCAAACATAGACGAGATTTTATCTTCAAAATTAGATTGCCTCAATACGACTTCGGTTTGCCTTTTCTCGGCCTTAAGCATCTCTTGTTTAATCTCATGTTGCACTTGTTCCATCTTTTGTTGGTTTTGTTGTAACCTAGTGACATTTCCTTCCATCTTGTTGGTGTGGATTTTAAGTTCATTAGCTAACTCATTTTTCAACTCTTTCTTCAAGTCGTTTTTGAACTCGGATCTTAGGCTAATTATTTCTCTTTGAATGTTGTCAAACCTAGCATCATTACCACTAGCATATTCAACAAACTCACTTGGAAGATCTTTCAATGTTTGCAAACTCTTGTTGTTATTTTGAAAATCATTTTTGTTTGAAACTTGATTATTAGCCCCTTGATTCCCATAATTCCCCTTGTTGTAATTGTTCTTAAAACCAACTTGATTGTTGCGATAGTTGTTAGCATTTTGATTTGATCCAAAACCCGGTGGAGTCATTTGATTAGAGCGGGAAACTTGACCGTTTTGGTTGTAATTTCCCGTGGCCGCAAAGGCACTCGAAGTGTTACCACCGTTGGTAATGCACTCGGAGAAATCATGACCTCCACCACAATACATGCAAGAAACCTCAACCGCTTTAACCGTAGCGGGAGCACTTAGTTCACCAACTTTAAACTCAATCAAAAGTCCTTTCAACTTATCAAAAATCTTGTTTTCCAAGTTCGCCTCAATTTGGCAAGCATCGATGGTATTAGACAAAGAAGGTGAAGCCGAAGACGAAGCCTTACGAACACTAGACGTGCTACGAGGACTATACACCTTAGATCTATTCTCAATTATCACCAAAGCTTCCTCAACCGTTTTACACAAAAAATTACCACCCGCGGCGGCATTCAAATAATCCCTTTCATGATCATTAAGTCCATTGTAAAACGTGTCAATTTGATGCAAATCGGAAAAACCGTGATGAGGACATTCATGTAACATTTCCTTAAACATATTCCAAGCCGTTGAAAAACTTTCATTAAATTCTTGTGAAAACTTTGAAATCTCGTTTTTCAAGTGCGTAGTCTTAGAGGGCGGAAAAAATTGGTTCACAAACTTAGACACGAGATCCTTCCACGTCAATATAGAATTGGGTGGCTCTTTCTCTAACCAAATTTTTGCGGGCCCCGCTAAGGAATACGGAAAAAGCATCATCTTAATCGAGTCGTTCGACACATCCTTAAACTTGCAAGTAGCGGTAAGACGATTGAATTGGCGGATATGGTTGTGAGGATTGTCCTTCTCATCACCACGGAATTTGTTGTTTTGAATCATGGACAACAAACCCGTCTTAACCTCAAAATTCTCCGCAAGGATAGCGGGAATTACAATAGCCTCTCCATAACCCTCGGTGGGTGCTTGAAGTAACTCCATCATAGTTCGATTCGCCATGGTTGGTGCTTCTCTTACAATGGGTTCGTCAATAGGAGACTCCTCACTAGAATTGTTTGGAGTGATGGATTTGTTTTTTCGTTTACGAGCACGTCTTGCTTGATTTCGAGTTAGCATAAACGTCACGTACAACGAGGGGACAAGCAAAGAAGATTCTTTTTGGTGTTTTGTATTTTTTCAATTTTTTTTTTTTTTTGGTTTTTGATTGTATTAACCTTTTTGGAACTTGGTGAAATGTATTAGGTAGACAATGAGTCCACAAATCTCCTCACTAATCAAATCTCTTGATTAACGAAGCCTCAAAGAATGAAAACGAACACGTGGAGTGAACGCCTTCGATGACTTTAGAACGATGGTGGAACACCAAATCGTTCAAGAGGGTTTAATCAAATTGAAACCAAGAAAATATATATGATACTTAGTAATACTTTGGGCGGCAAAACCCTCGATTCACTCTCACAATCAAATACTCACAAGCAAGCGGGGAAACGAGGCGGCGCGAAGCACTTAAGAGCCTTTTTCCTTAGGATATATTTTATAATATCCGCCTTATACCCACCTTATAGTTTGTATTTTCAAGATTAAGCTTCACGAAAGTATTTATCTATTTTTGCCTTTTTCTTTGGTTTGAGATTCGAATACAATGATTGGGTAATGACCTCCCAAGTCAAGGTTGTGATTGCTCACGTATTTGGAGTACTTGTGTATTTATTGTTCTACGTATACAATATAGTAATAATATTCACACAAAAACCGAAAAACGATAATACGTATTAGTAGAGTGCTACTAATACAAATACTAATTATGGTTAGTATAAAAACAACAATGCCAAATCAAAACACAACACGCCTCCCCGGCAGCGGCGCCAAAATGATGTTGAGCTTTTGCTACACCTTTAGGAAAAGGATGCAACAAAGTAGGGGCAAGTGAGCACGACGATTTAGGAAAACCGTGTGTGAATGACCCAATTAAGTTCGTTCTCAAGGAGGCTAGTGTGTTATGTGTGTAATGACTTGGATTAATTTGTGATTATATTTGAGAAAAGAAAAATAGAAAAGGGATTAGAAAAGAATGACGGTTATGAAGACGGATTAAACTAAGTCTAAAAAGGCGTACACGTAAAGTCGTAAAAACCACCAAAATTAAAATTAATTCCTAAAAATCTCTAAAAATCACCAAAATTCCTAAATAATAATCTAAGAGTTTACAAAAAATCAAAACTTGCAAAAACCTTTTAATTAATTAGATAATGACTTTTTAGTGCTAATTAAAGCCCTAAAAATCAAAGTTAATTATCAAAAAGCCCTAAACAAGATTTTCAAGTTTGTAAACCTCAAAAATACTCTAATTAAGCTAAAAACTATTTTTCAAAATTTTAAAACCAATATAAACTATTTTTAAATAATTAAAAACTCCTAAAATCAATTAAATCTTAAATTAATTATAACAAATAATTAAAAGACCTAAAAAATATATGGAAAGTTTCAAAAATCCTAATTAAGTATTTAGAACCTAGGAAAAATATAAAAACCTAGAAAATCAGACTTTTAATTTTTAATAATAAAATAATAATAAAATAATATTAAAAATCCAAAATTTATAAAAAATTCTAAAAACTTGCAAACTAGCTTAATTTAACCTAAATAACTCAGAAATGAAAGTGAAATTACCTAAATACCCCTATTGGGCCTAGAAAATGGGCCAAACCCTAAACAGTCCCTTATTGGGCTTAATTAAGGCCCAATAAGAAAAAGGGCTCAAAATAAGCTCAAAAAGCACAGATTGACTCAAAATTTGATTTTAAACAACTTTTTCCAAAGGCCCAAAAGCTGAAAATGTGAAATAAGCTAACTTATAATAAGCAGCTTATTCTTAATGGGCTTTTTGGCCCATTAAGCTATGAGCTGATGCCATAAGCTAAAATTTAACACACAACCTTCTTTTGACCTAACAAAGACTTCTGTAAAAAGAAATTTCAAATAAGACCACTCAATAAGCCAGAAACAAGTCAACAACTTATTCACAAAACGACAAAATAGTCGTTTTTATGATCTAGACCACCTCAGAAGCTGATTCAAGTTGCAAAATGTTTCTATTGACAAAAATAAGCTTAAAAACCAAAGAACTTTCAAATAAGCACACTCAATAAGCTGGAAAATCAAATAAGCACTTATCTTAAAAGTCAAACAAGTTGGTTTTCTAGTGAAAAGTCAAAGTCAAAGTCTGATAAGCTCCAGTTCACTTAAATGGGTCAAATAATGAAGATCTATTACAAAAAATAAGTTGTTGCAAGTCAGAATAAGCTAGAATAGCTTATTGATAAGCTGATGATAAAATTGCACTAGCAGGGGCTAGATTTGGATGTTGAGCAGTGGGAACTTTTCCCACTGCTTGACTATTTTGACTTGTTGTCTTTAGTGACTTTTTCTTGGATTCAGTTTTCACAAAGGCACCCAGTTGATCTTTGGATCAAAAGGAGTCAATAACAAGCAAAATAACACAATCACAAACAGCCAATTGATACAGTTTAATCAATTTATCACCAGATATAGCACAGACATGAACAATGAGCAGTTTAGCATTCAAGAGCAATTCTAGCACAAATCAGCCAACCAAATTCAACCAAATGCACACACAAGCTTTAATAAACTCTAATAAGCAAGTCTAAACAGGTTTCATGCACTGGTTCAAAGAATTAAGCAAGATCCAAGCTATCAAAGTTACTGATGAACACTACACAAGCAGATTTCTACTCTTGCTGATGTATTTGACACACAAGCCAATTTCAACACCTCAAATCTTTCAAACAGGTTAAGTTAACTTTGTTTAAACCACTTTTATCCCTAAGCATGCATACACACTAAGTGTTCCCAAAATCCTAGGTCAAAACAAGCAGAAACAAGGTCTTAATAGCAGATTGATCAATTTAAGTGTTCAAACCAAATAACTTGCAGCAAAACACTCTCAAACAAGGGTATATCAGATACAAAGCATAAACAACACTTTCTCTTAACACAAAATCAGATTACAAGCATAAATCAGTAGACCCAAACACCCCTTTAACTTTTTCAAATCAAGATTTTCAAAAGCAAAACAATATTTCAGGCCAACCAAGCATCAATTAACACTCTAACAAGTCTAAATAACAGATTCAAGCAAGAACAAGCCACAAAATTCACAAGAACAACAGTTTCATACAAATATCACCAAAAATCACTTTTTATGCAGATTTGGAGATTAAGTAAGCAAACCTCATGGATGTACATCCACACCCACGAATTTTGAGCTTATGTGCTAGCAAGAACAAGCACAAGCTTCCACAAAAGCCTGCTAAGATTCAACAAGGGTTAAGCACAATAACATGTAAAATCAGAAACTTGGAAAAATCTTGATTGATGCAAACTTGTTACCCCACACTTGATTATCCCCAAGTTATAAGCCTCACCACACCTTAACCAACTCAGTTAGGATGCTATGATCAGCCCTATAGCCCAAGAATTCCAAGATTGGAACAAGACTTAGCAAAATATCAAGAAAATGAGGAAAATATGCAAACTTGTGCACACTCCTCTTTTGAAAACAGGTTTTTAAATTCAAAAGCAGTAAACTAAGAACATAAACAACAGAATAAAGGTGACACTTGGTCTTTCTTCAAAGTACTTAACTCAAATTCATTAAACTGAAAAAGGATTTACAAGACTTTGAACAAAGGAAAAACCAAAAGCAGGAACAAATGAAATGAACTAGACCCTTTATATAGAGGGTGTACAAGGTCCTAGCAAGCTGCAAAACGTGTAAACCCTAATGCTAAAGTCCCAAAAATGCCCTTGAGGTCTTTGTCTTCATCTTGAATCATGTGACTTGTTTTTGGAGTTATGTAGGAGCTGGCAAGTGTAAAGTTGATCCAAGGGTGTGTATGAAGCTTAAAAAGTAAGCACAAGTCTCAAACGTTGGATTGCTGGTTGGTTTTTGTTTGGACGTGAGAAGTGGGGCAGGGGAAGGTTGGTATACTCACATGCATGAGAGTGATGGGAGTTTAGGAGTTGGGTTATGATTAGAGGGCCTTTAATCATCATTCTGGAGGTTATTAGGGTTTAATTACAAGAATTTAAGAAATCCCTAATTTTATCAAGAACATGAAGAACACCTTGTTTGATCTGTTTTAATGTTTAAATGGTGTGTTAGGCGCCATAATCTTTATTTAAAATAAAGATTAGTTAAAACGGGTGTGAGTGGGATGTGATGTGGCACCAGGGAGGGATTTGATTGGTGGAGAGAGTAAGTGGGGTGAGGTGGCACACGCTGGTTGGTCTAGGTAAGTTTAATGTCTGGCCCCTTTTAACCCCTCACTTTCTTTCTTTTTGTCATTTGCAAACAAAACTCTATCAGCGCCCATTTAACCTTTGTCAACTTTGGACTTTTTGCATTTTTGGCCCAAAAACTTTTGTAACATGAATTCAGGGGTATTTCTTGCCATAATTGAATTCTTCAAGGGCTGGTTTGGTATTTTCTTCAATGATAATGGTCTTGACTTGTATGATTGTCATCTTGGAGGACTGAAATTGCCAAGTCTTGATAAATGAGGGACCATTTTTGCCAATTGTTGAAAGTTGAGGGTCCTTTTTGTAATTTTGGATTTTTCAAAGGACCAAACTTGTCATTTCTTGTACTTTGAAGGACTTCATGATATATTTGACTTTGTGGATGATATTGGTTGACAATTTAGCTTTGTTGAGGGGCTAAACTTGCCAATTCTTCAAAGTTAAGGGCCCTTTTGGTAATTTTGACAAACTTTAGGGACCAAACTTGTAATTATGAGGATACAAGGGTATAAAGTGTCAATTCTTCATAATTGGAGGACCCTTCTTCATAATTCTTCAAATCTTCAAGGGTTGATCTTGGGAAAGTCTTCACTAGGGCTTGGTTCATTGTGCGGCTTCGTTTCCCGTGTTCGTTTTTGCATGATTCTTGTGATCTTTTGTCATTATCTCAATATCCGTACCTAAAATACACAAGCAACAAACACAAGCATATATTTGGGTATTTTGATGATATTTAATGCATTTTAAGCCCTATTTGGAAGATGAGACTATGTATAAAAGCAGTCTCATCAGGTTCGCCATCATAGGAAACCTTAAACCTAAAAGACATGTCCAACTCACAATAGGTATATGTCGGGTGTCTTCATCCCAACTCCTGCTTACAGATGCTCTAATATTTAGATCCTAACAAGATTCAATCTTGATCCTAATACGATAATTATCAATGATAATCTCTCCAAAGGAAAGCGATTATAGGGTTTATTACCAAAGGTCAATCATTCAAGCATAAAACAGTGCTTCTAGTATTTTGTATCGCTACTTTACCTAGTCCCTTCGATTGGGGTGGTGCATAGTACTCTCATCAAGATTCATTCTCAATGACTTTTGAGCAAATCTCTAGAAGTTCGATGCGAAGCGAGGATCTTGATAGAGATGATCGATACATGCACACCATGTTTACACAACTCCTTTAAATACAAAAGAGTCAATTTCTTCATCAAGAATCTATCATTAACAGGAATGATATTAGCAGATTTGGTCAGTCTGTCGATGATGACCCAAATCGAATCAAATTCAGATGACGACCTTTGCAATAGTTAGATGTTTACTAATGTATGAGGTGATGTATGCCTTCAAAATTTGTCATTAGTACAACTTCTTCAAACAAAGATACATTAAATCATAAATGACAGGAATAGAATACTTATACTTACAAGATCTCAATATGACTGAATCTCTAAATCTCCATATCTAGGCAACCACAAGTGGCCTTTTAGACATTTAACGCCATCGGCTTCTCAATTCTAATGGTTTATATTAGCCGAGAACCCCTTTTTATTATCTATATTATCCTTCTTACAAACATTATTTATTTTTATATTGTTCGGCAATATATTTTACACATTCATTATTAAGGAACATATCCTAATTGATTCTTTATTTTTGCATAATGTGTCAGTAATTACGTTCACCTTCCTAGATGGAATAATTATCATGACCGTATTTATTCGAAAATTCTTTCTTCACATTTTCTAAGTCTTAGTTCTATCTCAACTATTATGTTTATCAGTTTTGCTCAATCCGATGTCTAAAGCGTCGATAATTATTATAATTAATTAAATAATTATTAGTTAATTTTTATGAAACGTAAACGTAAAAATTTTAAATTTCTTAGTTCTACCAATTATATAAAATGTTCAAAGCAAAAATTGAATTTAATTAACACGATTTTTGTTGATTTATCGAAAATATTTAATATAATTAATAAGATTTGAAAATGTTCGAGAAATCTTTGGTTATACTTTGGTCAAAAGTTTCTTAGTTGCAAAGCAAAAATGGTTTTACTCAATCCTTCTTAAGTTATCTTGAGGTATACACAAACATTTACCCCTAAACAGAAGTTTAGTTAAATGGTTTGTGTATAAGGGAATAATCCTTAAAAATCCTTTGTTAAAAATTTGTCAAAACATATTTCCATTTCTTTTTGGTAAAATTCAAAGTCTTAAAAGGGCTCTTAATTTTGAAGAGTCTATATGCATACATCTTACCATTATTAATCCAACGGTCATTTTATGTAAAGGATTAAGTTTTTAATCCCTAAGCGTTAATGGTTCTAATATTTGAAAAGTCAATATAGCTTCCATTATCTATTAATCACACGGTTAAATCATATAAAGGATTAAGTCCTTAATCACATGTTAAATATTAGGTACAGGCATTCATTGTTCGGCCAATTCAAGGCAATTTATAAATAATTACTAACTCCTTCTTATACTTATAAACAAACAAATGGTCCTTAATGATCACAAGCATGAATTTATCAATTTACAGCCTACACACGTGATTCACCCAATTTATGAATGCTACATGTGCATTAGTCAATCTAAACGACATCACGTGAAACTCATAATATTCATTACAAGTTTTGGATGTAATGATTGGAATAGATCATCTTTTTCGCAGATGCGAAGTTGATGATAACCATGCCGAGGATAAAATCTTTAGAACATACGCTAGAACCTTGTAAATGATCGAACAAATCTTCCATTTCGAGTTATGGATATCGTTTTCGATTGTCATTTTACTCAGTTCATAGTAATCTATAAATATAAGGAATGATAATACCATAGCTCTTCATGATAACGAGCTTGGTAGAATAAAATCTTTCTCCGACAACTCTCTCAGTTGTACGGTAACTCCTTTAATTCAGATGGTGCTGACGTACAGTGCACATGCCACAGGTGCAGCACTGGGAATATAATCAATACCAAATTCAACTTGCCTTAATGGCGAAAGTCTAGGTAATTTACCAACAAATACCTCCTAAAGTTTCAGATAACGGAACCATCTTTTAATAAATTCATATTAGGTTCTTTCTAGATTATAATATCTATGACTAATTCACAACCATTCATGGTATAATTTCAAGTCTAAATACAGGATATGGTCATCATCACTTTTGATAATCAACATCTTATTATTTAAGGGAATTCTATTCGAGTTCCCATCAATTAAGACAATGTCGTCATGTCATAATCAATCAATCCATTCTACTGGCACTATCAACTTTCCAGTTTCATTGCCGTCGATAAGATGTGAACTTCTCAAAAGACTAATAATAACTCATAATCCTTCACAAATTCAAGGATATATGAAGACACAACTACCATTAAAAGAGTAAAGTCAACGCATAATTTACGCGAGAGAATTTCAATTTAGATAAAGACGAAAACATTTAACGAATATGAATATATCCCATGTTTTCATAATTTGAGTACGCATTCGAAAGCTCCTCGGATCGTTACCCAGGTCATTCAAATGAAATCAAATCAAAAGAAATGATAGGAACGTCGATACATCCAGTCGGGTATCAACACTCGGTAATTAAATACTTTTCCTAAGAATCTCACTACGGGAGAATTGGACAAGAAAGAATTAACAATTGTCAAATAAGACAATTTCCACAGATGAGTAAATTCGACTCAGAAGAATAGATGATACAGGCACATATGTAGGTGTCCCTAACACTATGTCCCTATTTTTCACTTCTTGCAGATCTCATAAAATTTAATCTTTCACAATCTTCAAAGAAAATGTTGTGTTTGTTTATTAGTTTTATGGTGACTATTAATCAGTTTTGCATAGTCCATTCCAAATTGTATGTAGGCGCGCAAGTATATACAATTTCAAGATTTACGATGCAATACTCAGTTCGTCAAAATTTTATCATTATTTTTATAATAAAAACATTTTCATGCTTAATTCTTAAATAAGAATCAAAATAAAGTTACAAAGATTTTCCTTGTTATGAAAACAATTAAGTTTCCAAAGCGTCTTATAAACAACTTCATTTTGATATCAATCACTTATAAATCTTACCTTGAATAATCCTTATTGTGATGAAAATTCAATTTTTCTCAAAGGATACTGTTTTATCTTATAAAAACAATGAGTGATCTGCAAAAGAGTGATGAAAGCTTGTTTACCAAGAATTAACTACGATATGATAGGAAATGAGCTTAGCCAAATAATCATGAGGTTCATGACCTCGATGGCACTCAGGAATACAAAGAGAATAATCCACAACGTAACTCAAATCAAGATGAGTACTTGTTCAATGGTTGCATTACTAATTCGAACATCAGGATGAAGCAATAAAAGATAGATAACATCGATACATGTAGAATTTAGCGATCAAAAGTAGCCTTTTCATTAATCACAAACAAGTCAAAATTGTACCGTAACACATTACGTGTCACTATGTCATACAATTCTCAGAACTCATCCTACCAACTGATATCTCAGTTAAGTTAGGGATTATTTTTAAAAGATGTCACAATGAATACTAATCTACAAGAGTCATTAGGTGTTCCACATGTCCCGAAAGATCCATCGGTCTCAATTCAGAAGAAGATTTCTTCAATTTATTTATTGGACACTGGGCATCCTCGTTAGTGGACAATGGCCTAGGAACAACCCTTAACACGAATCAACAATCATTTAAAACCTTATAGTTCAATCACATGACTTATCAATTTCCTCTTAACAATCTCATATTCCATACGGGTTAAATTTCACTTTATTCAAGTTTTAACCAATTTTATACTCGATCCGATATCCTACCTCATTCTCTGATACTTCAACCTTATTTATAAACCTTAATAGGGCAATAAAAGCTCGATATGAATCAACACTTAATTCCAATCCTATAGCTCTTACAACAACAATTATCAAATGAGTCACTAGCATGAGATGACTCACACATTTAATTAGACTTCTCGGAAAGGTATTAGTGGCATGAGGCTTTTGGGTAATGCTTCCATTGACAGCCTCAAGTGCAACATTCACCCTTTCGATTTCAAGTTTAAGAATTGGGTGACAACGAATCAGATGACACCTTTCCAGGTGGTAACGTTTTGTCAAACTCCACTCTATAAGGAAAGATCGTCATGATATCGATATTAGATTTAATCTCGCCAATTCTTCTTTAATATCACAATCAACTAATATCAATATTTATACGAATATCAACCATTTGTTGGGATCATAAATATCAACAACTTGGTTTAGATCTAGGATAGCTAGAATTCCTACGAGAATAGCTTCGATTAGTTTACTAGGGGATTTAGGGTTCCTTGTGACAATCTACGTCGTATAAATACCTCGTATAAATATTAAAATGATCATCAAATAATCATGTAATTAAATTACATCATATGTATATATATAATCCAAGTTATATATATATATTAAAATAACACTTCTCAGTCCGGCCTTGTCGGTAACTCGGGAATTCTTCGGCAACGTTATAGTCAAAAGATTTTTAGACATTTTTAGAAAAATGTTTATAGTTAAAAGATTTTGAAATGTTTTATTCAAAACCTTAGTTTTAAAAATCTTTCGTTCTCTATAACGAGAGCTCTGGTACCAAATTGTAACACCCCCAAATTTATACAAGTCAATACAGTGGAAGACTAGTTGGTGTTACGGGATAGCACATTACTCACATCATAGACAACGCTTAAAAATCGCGTCGTTTAATAATAAAGCATTTTCATTCATAAATATCAAGTTTACATAGGTCCCAAGTCATTGTATTTTATACAGGTTTTACAAAGCATTTGAATTGAAATTAATATTTAAGTGCGGGCCATGAATTCTTGTCGTCTTCCCGAGAATTACCTTCAAGTACCTGAGATAAAACATGTTAAAAGAAAAGGTCAGCGATAACGCTGAGTGAATTCATAGAGTTTAATAAATTCCATCAATATAACTTTGGTATAAAATTATTATCAAAAATCATTTCGTACAAATTATTGTGATAGGCCGTAAAATAGCCAAAATTATTTTATACAAATCTTTGTAATAGGCCATAAAATAGCCAAAGTCATTTTATACAAATCCTTATCAAAAATCATAATATAGGCATTTGCCTTAAAAATCATTGTACGAGCCAATGTCGTAAAAACATCATACAATACGTCTTATGACGTTGTATAAAATCAAATAAAAACCGTTATATGAATATGGTTATGAAAACCAAAACACGAACATAATATCAATAGTATGACCCAGTATTGCTAGTCAGGCAATACATCGTAATTCGGAGCGTCTAATAATATTTTGGTGATTGGATTATTATAAGCCGCATGACATTGTTACCTTACTAAACCAACAACGGGTAGCTAACCCGATACCAAATTTGCCCATCTAAAGTAGCGTGTCGTCACAAAGGTCACGCTATGGAAATCTTCTTATACATAAATTCGCTTACCAATCAATGTGGCACGACGGGGATCAACCGTCAAGGCGCGAACTGGGGTGATCGTCCCCAAATAGTACTATTAAATGCATAAGCGTCTACCAAATCCCGGTAGTTCACAATTCATGCTAATGGGACTTTTAGTGACATAACCTAACTTTAATAATCCATTTAATTTCATCTATCGGGTCCTTTAATCATTTATCGGGTCATACAATCGGGTCATTCAATCATTCGGGTCCAAAATCAATAAACAAACAATCGGGACAAATGGTGTCCTATTTTATAAAAAATAACATGTTATCTCCCTCGCGGGTTTATAAAACATTTATAAAAACATTTAAAAGAGTGCGAGGCTATGAACTCACGTTGATGTGGGAAAGCGGGTTATCGACAACTCGGATGTACGGTACGTGCTTCAATCACGGAAACCTAGACAAATAATACTCGTCTTAGACTCTTGTCCAATGACTTTATAAAAATAAAAATTATGTATACATATGATGATTATATATATATGATGATCAAGTGGTTTTGCATATCCTCATTTACTCATTTTTGGGTTATGTGTCGATAACTTTTACACTAGTTTTCTCGTTTTACCTATTTACGTGTTTTAAGTCCAATAAACTTATTATAAGTTCCTTAACTTGTTTTAATCCTTGTTATACTTATTTTATCAGTATGTATACTTTCCATGTTGGGCCCAAATGGGTTAAGCCCAATAAGTTCTTGTTACAAGTTTTTATCTTATTTATTCCAATTATTAGTCCAAGTATTAGTCCAATATGTTTACATAGCTTGTTAATGTCCGTATGCCCTAAAGTTCGGGTTTTATCGGTTTTTACTTGTTATACATGTCTATATATCAGTATATAAGTTTTATAAAGTTTACATTAGACGGGTCCAATGATAGGTGTGTAAACACCCATCCTTTTACCACTTAATTCTGGCTAAAACAAGACCAAAACACGTATTTAATATCATTTGTTTGGAATTATGCGTGGTTTTTGTGTTTATTGTGTTTTCAGAGCTAACCGGATAAATATTAAAGAAAACATGGGATTGCACGGGTTTTATCAAGGAAAAAGACTCAAGACGAAGTCTATTGTCCAAGAGTTGCAAAAGATTTGAAGTCAATGGGCCTATTTGAAGATTTATCAAAGAAAAGGACCAAAGATGGAAGATTTACATATGTCGAAGAAACTCGAGTCTAATTAACGAAGAAATTAAAAGACGAGTTGGATTTAATCGACGACAAATCCCGAATCAGAATCGAAAACGTCAACTTTTCTGAAAAGACGAGAAGACAAGAAGAAAGGGAGAAAGCCCACTCACCAACCAACCACTAGGAGTATAAATAGATTCCTCCTTCACACAATTAGAGAGAGCTTCATTTTTCTTTTTTTTCCCAGTTTCTTAGGATCGGTTCATCACAAACACCATTAGGGTGTTTGGTGATTTTCATCTTTTTCTTTCAATCTTGTAACTCTTAATCATTACTCTTGTTATTTTTACATTAATCTATCAATTCCATCTTTTCATTCATCTTGTTCTTCATCATCATCTATTCCAAGTTCTTAAGTTTTTATTTGGTTCAAGTTTGATCTTAAAAAGTTGTTGATTTAGTGTTTTTATTGGTGGGATTTATTACTTATGGTATTAAAATGATTTGTGTTTGATTTGGTAAAACCTTTTTGATTATTGGGTTCGATTTTGATAAAAAACGAACTCCCTGTTTCGTCTCTGCTGATACTGTTATTTGATTCCCAGTTCTTTCCGAACAGACCCAATATTCCGAATAGGTGAGTCTCTATTTGCCTTATTCGGAATTTTGGGTATTCCGAATAGAGTTTTTAACTTTCCTTTACTCGGAATATTTTAAATTATTCCGCATAGCATTCTTTTTCCGCATAAGCTGATTTTCCGCATAGCCAAGTTTAATTTTTCCCTTATTCGGAATATCTCATATATTCCGAATAGCTTACTTTTTCCGCATAGTCATATTTTCCGCATAGATGTGATTTTCCGAATAGGCTTGCTTTTCCGAATAGAGGTGTTATTCCGCATAGAACTACTTTTCCGCATAGGGTTAATTTTTCCGCATGGTTTCTCTTATTCCGCATAGAACTTGACTTTCCGAATAAGCCTTCCTTTTCCGCATAGACATACATTTCGAATAGGGAATTTTCTGCTTGGGTATTTTTCATTTGCTGTTTAGTTTAAATCTTTAAGTCTAGCTTACTTATTAATAGAATAGAAAACCAAACTCCTTTTTGTCACCAAGAACAAATCATTCCACTTTAAACTGAGATCAATTCGAGAGAATTCGAACTTTTTCAACATAGAAAACCCTGTATCAAATGGCGCCGCTGCCGGCTCTTCTCGTTAAGATCAAAAGTTTTGTGAGAACTTGGATTTTGGGATCCGTTCCCCGTGAACGTTAACTTTTTCATAAAAATCTTCAAAACCAACTAAAAAGTATAAAATTTTCAAAAAATACAAAAAAAAATTAAAAAAAAAACATAAAAACCAAAAATATTTTTGCTTTGTTTCTCTTTGTTCGTTCTTTTGCAGGTGTATGCGCACTCGATCCACGTCTTATCAAGAGCCCGAGCCTCTCGATCACTTAGACATGGTCGGTGTACCACCTCCAAACAATAATAACAACAACAACCCGCCTTTCAACAACATGAACAATAACAACAACAATGAGCCCCTTCCGGATAATCGCCCGATGATTGAACTGCTGCAAGCTCATGTAGATGGCAAGACGGATCCAATTGTTATACCACCAATTGCCGCCAACAATTTCGAGCTCAAATCAGGCTTTATCCAGATGGTCTCCGCTCAACCATTCTTGGGACGCACCATTGATGATCCACACGACCACATCAAGAGATTTCTACAACTCACCAACACGGTCAAGTTCAATGGTGTTCCACAAGAGGTTATAAGGTTACAACTTTTTCCCTTTTCTTTAGAGGGACAAGCCCGGCATTGGCTTGCTAAGGAACCGCCACAGAGTATTCTCTCGTGGACGGATTTGGAAACAAAGTTTATCAACTACTTTTTTCCACCCTCTCGTACTACCGCTTTGCGGAATGAGATTATAAATTTTGAACAAAAGTACGATGAGTCATTCAGTGAATCTTGGGATCGTTTTAAAGATCTTTTAAGAAAATGCCCACAACATGGTTTTACCAAAGTACATCAAATTAATACTTTTTACAATGGTTTAAGCATGAGTGACCAAGATTCACTAAACAGTGCCACGGGGGGTAATCTATTGGCTAAGACTTCCAATGCTGCTTGGGACATCACTGAGAATAAATCTCGTGTGCAAACCAAGAGTGTTCGAACCAATGTTGCTAGTGCTAGCACTAATGACAGCGACAAGCGACTTGACAAAATCACTACGCTTCTTGAATCGCTTGTCACCCACACCGTCAGCAACAACAACAGCAACAACGCCAAAAACGCTCAAGTAAACGCTGTCAGCCAACCTTGTGAGATATGCGGTGGTCCTCACTCTTACACAACTTGTACCGCCACCCAAGATTACCCTGCTGAGAATGTGAATGCGGCATATGGCACCTATCCTCAACCTGCTTATCAAGCCAGACCTCAAGGTGACCGTAACTTGCTTAGCTACCGCAGCACCAACTATCTTTCACCACCTGGTTTCCCTCCTGCCAACCCAAACCAACAACAAAACCTTAATCGCCCTCCTCAACAACAACAACAACCTCGACAACCATACATTCCACCTCACAAGCAGCAACAACCACCTCAACGAAACAACCAAGTCTACCAACAACCTGCTTACCAACCACCTGCATACAATGCTCCTCCCAACCAACCCACCGCTCTTCACCAAGAAGTGGAAACTTATATGAGGACTAACGATGCGATAGTGGGAAATCTTCAGAGAGAGGTGCTCAACCTGAAAGCCGACTTGGTCAAGCAAGGAAATGATTTGAGAGCAGATATGAGAAATACGTTGGATAGCCAAACTAATGATTTAAGGAACATGATGGCTAGTTTTTTCCAAAGTAGTCAACCCTCTTCTTCGGGTACTCTTCCGAGTAACACCGTTGCGAATCCAAGAGGGGAGATGAAAGCAATCACCACTCGAAGTGGCAAAGGTACCAAGGAACCCGAGCTTCCTATACCTCCACCGGTGGTTGTGACTAAGGAGAACGAGCCGCCTGCTCCTATTCCTCATCCTTCTCCTTCCTCAATTTCTCTACCTCTTCTTTCTACCCCTCCTCCACCCGTGGTTGTGAGTAATCCTATTCCTCTAAAGCCTTCCTCTTCTTCCAATATACCTTATCCTTCAAGGTTGAGGAAAGAGAAGCAAAAGAGCAAGTATGATATTCAGGTTTCGAATTTTCTTAAGATGTTCAAACAACTGAATTTCAATATCTCCTTCGCTGAGGCTCTCGCTCACATGCCCAAATACGCAAAAATGTTTAAAGATCTTCTGAGCGACAAGGAAAAGCTCCTCGATATTGCCAACACCCAACTTAATGAGAATTGCTCTGCAGTACTCTTAAGGAAATTGCCAACCAAGCTTGGTGATCCGGGTCGTTTTCTTATCCCTTGCAATTTCCCGGGAGTAGAGAATTGCATGGCCCTAGAAGATCTAGGTGCCAGTATTAATCTCATGCCTCTAAGTGTTTGGAAGCAATTATCTCTCCCAGAGCTAGTCCCCACCAAAATGACTTTGGAATTAGCTAACCGTACGGTTGCTTATCCAGTGGGGATAGCCGAAGACGTTATTGTAGGAGTCGACAAATTCACCTTTCCTGCTGATTTTGTTGTCGTCGACTACGAGATGGACCCCCGTGTGCCACTAATTGTTGGTCGTCCATTCTTGAGGACCGGTCGCACTCTCATTGATGTCGAAGCCGGTGAGCTTATCATGAGAGTGGGTGACGATAAAGTAGTCTTCAACATGGGAAAGTTGTCTAAACAACCTTACTCATATGAGAGCGTTAATTGTATTGACGTTCTGGATGAGGCTTGTGAAGCACACTTTATTGATGCTTGCAAAAGTATTCCTACCTCTCTTCCCAATGTTGAGACCGTGTCCTCTATTGATTCATCGTTGTCTCTATTTGGAGATAGTGATTTATTTTGGAACAATCTTGAAAATACCATGGGAGATGCGAATTTAGCTACTAATGATTCTCCTATCGATGGGGATGAAGACATGAATTTCTTTGACAATCTTCTCAACGAAGACAATCCTTCGCCTCCATCTCCCACGGTCATTGCTATCGATACTCTGACTTTGAAAACGCCTCCCGTCGAAAATCCTCCGGATTTGGAACTTAAGGAGTTGCCGCCACACCTCGAGTACATGTTCCTTGACGACAACAAGAAGTCACCCGTCATTATTGCAACGGATTTGAAAGATGAAGAGAAGACTCGCCTCGTTGCCGTGCTGAAAGCTCATAAGAAGGCTATCGCTTGGACAATTTCGGATATTCGTGGAATTGATCCTCACTTCTGCACACACAAAATTCTCATGGAGGACGACTATAAGCCCACTATTCAAAGCCAACGAAGGGTGAATCCAAAAATCCATGAAGTCATCAAAACAGAGGTTATCAAACTTCTTGATGCGGGTATGATTTACCCTATTTCGGATTCACCATGGGTTAGTCCAATCCATTGTGTGCCCAAGAAGGGCGGAATAACCGTTGTTCCCAATGAACACAACAAGTTGATTCCCACTCGTCTCGTTACTGGGTGGAGAGTTTGTATAGACTACCGCAAACTCAATGATGCAACGAGAAAGGATCATTTCCCTCTACCTTTTATGGACCAAATGCTTGAACGTTTAGCCGGTAATGAATATTACTGCTTTCTTGATGGTTTCTCGGGTTATTTTCAAATACCCATCGATCCCCAAGATCAAGAGAAGACGACATTCACTTGTCCCTATGGCACATTTGCGTACAAAAGAATGCCTTTTAGCTTATGCAATGCGCCCGGGACTTTCCAAAGGTGTATGTTAGCTATCTTCCATGACATGGTTGAACAAACCATGGAAGTCTTCATGGATGATTTCTCGGTCTTCGGGGATTCTTTCTCTTCTTGCCTTGCCAATTTGGAACGTATGCTAAAGAGGTGCGAAGACACTCGTCTGGTTCTAAATTGGGAAAAATGCCATTTCATGGTAAAAGAAGGCGTCGTGCTTGGACATAAGATCTCGAAAGCCGGTCTTGAAGTTGACCGTGCTAAAGTCGATGTTATCGCAAAGTTGCCTCCACCTTCAACAGTGAAGGGTGTGAGAAGTTTCCTGGGTCATGCGGGCTTCTATCGTCGATTCATCAAAGATTTTTCTCAAATCGCTCGCCCGATGACCCACCTCTTGGAAAAAGATACTCCTTTTATCTTTTCCAAAGAGTGCCTTGAAGCCTTCAACTCGCTTAAGGATAAGCTAACTAAGGCACCCGTCTTGGTCACCCCTAATTGGGAGCTGCCCTTTGAGTTGATGTGCGATGCTAGTGATTTTGCTATTGGAGCGGTTCTTGGACAAAGAGTGAACAAACACTTCCAACCGATCCATTACGCTAGCAAGACAATGACGGGGGCACAATTGCATTATACGACAACCAAAAAAGAGCTTTTAGCTGTTGTCTATGCTTTTGAAAAGTTTCGCCCCTATCTTGTCCTTTCTACTACCATTGTGTACACCGATCATTCCGCGTTGAAGTACTTGTTGACAAAGCAAGATTCCAAACCAAGACTTCTTCGCTGGGTTTTGCTGCTCCAGGAATTTAAAATCGAAATTCGCGATAAAAAAGGAGCAGAAAACCTAGCCGCGGATCATCTCAACAGACTTGAGGATCCATACCAAGGGAATCATCCGACCAAAGAAATCAATGATTCTTTTCCCTTGGAGACCTTAATGTCTATAAACTCGAAGCCGAATGAAACCCCGTGGTTTGCGGACTTTGCAAACTATTTGGCGGGTGGAATTCTCAAGGAAGGGTTGACATCTCAACAAAAGAAAAAGTTCTTCACCGACATTAAGACTTACTTTTGGGACGACCCTTACCTATTCAAACAATGTGCCGACCTGATTATCCGCCGATGTGTTGATGGACCGGCAGCGTCTGAAATCCTTGATGCTTGCCACAAAGGACCCACCGGTGGTCACTTTGGTCCCAACTACACCGCCAAAAAAGTGTTTGATTCGGGATTTTATTGGCCCTCCATATACCGTGACGCTCACGATATGGTCAAACGATGTGATGTTTGCCAAAAGCAAGGCAAAATCACACATAAAGACGAGATGCCTCAGAATTTCATACAAGAATGTGAAATTTTTGACGTGTGGGGTATCGACTTTATGGGGCCATTCCCTTCATCTAAAGGAAACAAATACATCCTTGTAGCTGTTGACTACGTTTCAAAGTGGGTTGAAGCCAAAGCTTTACCTACTAATGACGCAAGGGTGGTTTATAACTTTTTGAAAGCTCTTTTCGCTAGATTCGGTGTGCCTCGCGCCATTATTAGTGATCGTGGGACTCATTTCTGCAATGACCAATTTGCTCGAGTCATGGCTAAGTACGGTGTAAACCATCGTCTTTCCACCGCCTACCACCCACAAACTAATGGCCAAGCTGAAATATCCAACCGAGGACTAAAGCGAATTCTGGAAAGAACCGTGGGAGAGCATCGTGCCGCATGGGCTGATAAACTCGATGATGCTTTGTGGGCTTTCCGTACTGCTTACAAGACCCCGATCGGCTGTACGCCTTATCGTCTTGTGTACGGGAAAGCGTGCCACCTCCCCATTGAGTTGGAGCACAAGGCTTATTGGGCCTTGAAGTGGGCTAATTTTGATATTAACAAAGCTGGTGACCTACGCAAGATCCAACTCAATAAGCTGAATGAACTTCGGAATGAGGCTTATGAAAATTCTTTGATCTATAAGGAACGAACTAAGCTCATTCACGACTCCAAGATCAAAAACCGAGAGTTCCATGTTGGAGACAAAGTCTTACTTTTTAATTCTCGGTTGAAAATCTTTTCGGGCAAGCTCAAATCTCGTTGGTCCGGCCCATTCACCATCGCCCAAATTTTTCCATATGGTACTCTCGAGCTCGCTCAACCTGATGGACCAAATTTTAAGGTGAATGGCCAACGAGTGAAGTTGTACTTTGGTGAGGACACCTCTCACGAGGTGATTCCATCCCTCACCACGTTCCCCATGAACTAATTTTGGGTCGAGTCAGGCTCGTGACTCGGTTATCAAAAACAAGCGCTCCTCGGGAGGCAGCCCGAGTATCTATCCCTTTAACCCCCTAAGTGTAGGGGAGGACCTATTTTGGTCGTTTGTGTTTGTGTGGTGATGTGCTTACAGGGATAACTGCAATCTTGGAAATCTTTGAAGAACCGTGCTCCCGTGTTATCCGAAATCCGGTTCTATCTCTCAACTATCGTGATTCAATTTTCTTCATACTCACATTTGAAATTGATCACTTTAGTCGTCTCTTCCTTAACTCGAGTTAACCAACGTGCACAATGTCATAAGTGTAGGGGAGACTTTTCCCACATGCTTAAACATTGAGGACAATGTTTATCTTAAGTGTAGGGGGGACTTCTATCGAAGTTTTAAGTGGACTTTTCCATGAAAATGCCTTCATTTAACCGGAAAATCATCTTTTTCAACATTTTTCAAATTTTTAATTAACTTTGGCCATTTAGTTGTAATTTTTAAATTTTTATCGTTACTTTCATATGTATATATTCCGCAATAAAGTCAAAAATATTAATAAAGTGGTGTAGCTAGTTTAGAAGTCTTTGATATATTAGGCCCGTTGCGTTTATTTTGACTCAACCCGAATAAATTTATTTAAGTTTATTCTAGCTAGTATCCTTAACCATGTAGACCTTAATTGGTTTATTAGGCTAAGTATCCACGAGTCTCATTACTTGAGATTTTAAATTGTGGAGGACAAGAAATGATAGAGTCAATTATAAGTAGGTATTCTTGCGCAAGCTCACTTGGTGTAATTATTTGCCTATTCTCCCATCACTTGCTAATAATTTATCTGCAATAAGTAAGGTCGTACGATTTGAAAAGTTACTTAGCTTCTAGCCCAAGATCGTTTAAAAGTTGCTCGGTAATGATAAGAGTTCATAGCCAAGGCATAACTTATGAAGTGGGGCGCGAAGATTGGCGAGTCCGAAAAGGCCCTAACAAGGCATGAGGATTCCATTTTATTGCTGAAGATCCAAAAGTGATGTGAAAAGCATTATTCCCAAAATCAATATGAAGGATCAAGACTCACGACGAAAAGCAATCAACTCCCAAAAAGATCATGGAGAAGTCTATCCGAAAAGACCCTAACAAGGTATGAGGATAAATAGATCCAAGTCCGAAAAGGAGGCGGATCGTTGTATCTCAAAATCCCAATTAGAGATTGAAGAAATAATCATGAAGTCGTGGTCAACCAAGTTGGAGTACCCCTCAAAAGTCTCCAAGTGAAGAAACTCTATTATGATGAGAAGACCATTATCTCAAAAACGTCTCTCGAAGATATGAAGTATGAAGTACATGCCAAATATCGGCCCGAGAAAGGTCTCAAATCGTGAACCAAGTTATGCCAAGATATGAACTTTTTGATATCCCGAGAAGCAGTTTTAAGAGATTTTGTCCTTTAGCTAACTATTGATCAAATCGTCCTACTTTGCGTTCTGCCTAAATAAACTATCGAAATAAGTCCAAAAATGCATCTTCATGATCATTCTAAGACAAAAATAAAATATAAGAGATACACCTAGGAATAAGGGAGTTTAAGCATTTAATTAAGCCATGTGTGTAAGTGTTTGATTTACTAACTTATAATAACAATGATCTCGTTTTTAAGCTTAGTTTGGGGAACGTGAAACTTGAGGGTGATAAATCTTCGCAACACCAAAGCCCTAATGTAAGTCCTTGATTTCTTTACAAGTTATTTCCATCCTTTTGTTTATTTTAAAGTTTTAATTTCTCTTAGCATTTTAATTTTTGTTAGTAGAATTTAAATAAGGCCAAGGTTGATTGATTATGAGAAAAGTGTAAAATTGCTTTATCACTAAGCATTGCATGAGGGCATGGCAATGGTTAAGTGTAGGGGATTTGATAGGTGTATAAACACCCATCCTTTTACCACTTAATTCTGGCTAAAACAAGACCAAAACACGTATTTAATATCATTTGTTTGGAATTATGCGTGGTTTTTGTGTTTATTATGTTTTCAGAGCTAACCGGATAAATATTAAAGAAAACATGGGATTGCACGGGTTTTATCAAGGAAAAAGACTCAAGACGAAGTCTATTGTCCAAGAGTTGCAAAAGATTTGAAGTCAATGGGCCTATTTGAAGATTTATCGAAGAAAAGGACCAAAGATGGAAGATTTACATATGTCGAAGAAACTCGAGTCTATTTAACGAAGAAATTAAAAGACGAGTTGGATTTAATCGACGACAAATCCCGAATCAGAATCGAAAACGTCAACTTTTCTGAAAAGACGAGAAGACAAGAAGAAAGGGAGAAAGCCCACTCACCAACCAACCACTAGGAGTATAAATAGATTCCTCCTTCACACAATTAGAGAGAGCTTCATTTTTCTTTTTTTTCCCAGTTTCTTAGGATCGGTTCATCACAAACACCATTAGGGTGTTTGGTGATTTTCATCTTTTTCTTTCAATCTTGTAACTCTTAATCATTACTCTTGTTATTTTTACATTAATCTATCAATTCCATCTTTTCATTCATCTTGTTCTTCATCATCATCTATTTCAAGTTCTTAAGTTTTTATTTAGTTCAAGTTTGATCTTAAAAAGTTGTTGATTTAGTGTTTTTATTGGTGGGATTTATTACTTATGGTATTAAAATGATTTGTGTTTGATTTGGTAAAACCTTTTTGATTATTGGGTTCGATTTTGATAAAAAACGAACTCCCTGTTTCGTCTCTGCTGATCCTGTTCTTTGATTCCCAGTTCTTTCCGAACAGACCCAATATTCCGAATAGGTGAGTCTCTATTTGCCTTATTCGGAATTTTGGGTATTCCGAATAGAGTTTTTAACTTTCCTTTACTCGGAATATTTTAAATTATTCCGCATAGCATTCTTTTTCCGCATAAGCTGATTTTCCGCATAGCCAAGTTTAATTTTTCCCTTATTCGGAATATCTCATATATTCCGAATAGCTTACTTTTTCCGCATAGTCATATTTTCCGCATAGATGTGATTTTCCGAATAGGCTTGCTTTTCCGAATAGAGGTGTTATTCCGCATAGAACTACTTTTCCGCATAGGGTTATTTTTTCCGCATGGTTTCTCTTATTCCGCATAGAACTTGACTTTCCGAATAAGCCTTCCTTTTCCGCATAGACATACATTCCGAATAGGGAATTTTCTGCTTGGGTATTTTTCATTTGCTGTTTAGTTTAAATCTTTAAGTCTAGCTTACTTATTAATAGAATAGAAAACCAAACTCCTTTTTGTCACCAAGAACAAATCATTCCACTTTAAACTGAGATCAATTCAAGAGAATTCGAACTTTTTCAACATAGAAAACCCTGTATCATCCAACCATCTAAGTTTTATTTAACAAAAACGTTAATTTTACGGCGATAGCCGAAAAAGTCGTAAAAATCAAGTTTATAGTTTAATAACTTATAAAACTTAACAAGTTACCATTTTTATAAAATGTCCACTTATTTAACCTTTTACATACTTATATAAATAAAATCCATAAGTTAGTGGGTTTTTATTTTACATTTTATACTATTAAATTTTGAGTGCTTATATAATAGTAATATACTTTAATTTCCAAAAATCTGATTTTTATCTTCACTTTCACCAAAACTGCCATATATTGAGTTCTACATGGAGATAGAAGCTCAAAATTTTATCATATAAACTACATGATATGTGCTACATTTAACTCTTCTATAGCTACTGTTGAATCATCCTGTAAGTATTTTCTAAAAATCGTTCAAAACAGTAACCTCAGATTTATACCCTAAACTTGTTTTGATCATATCTCACTCATTACAATGATTCCATTGCATGGCCAACTCTCACATGTGTACAAGACCCATAGCTTACTGTAAATCCATTCTACTTCATCATTTTATCAGTTTACCATATGGTTATTTACTGTTTTACACAGCCATCAAATTGATCAAGATTTTAAGCTTGTTTCTTATAGTTTTTCACCTTTTTAATCATGTTTATCAACAACAAATCCCCACATAACATTTTTATCATCGTATACATATACAATAGGAAATAAAATACATGGTTACATAATCAAAATAACAAGAAGATGAGGAGGACAATCTTTATACCACCATGATGATGTAGGTTGTGATCAAAACATGGATTTTGATGGAGAAACTTGTGATGCACCAAGACCATCTTCAAGACCACCATGCTCCATGAACTCCTTGTGGAAAATCAGCCCCAAGACACCATGAATACTC
This sequence comes from Glebionis coronaria, assembly GCA_025667525.1. Lineage (NCBI taxonomy): Eukaryota > Viridiplantae > Streptophyta > Magnoliopsida > Asterales > Asteraceae > Glebionis > Glebionis coronaria. The sequence continues at coordinate 235,997,319 of CM046876.1, read as the reverse complement.
CTCCTTGGATGTTATAACTTGCACCAATCAATAGGGCTTCAAAAGGGCATCAACATGTATATGAATAACATGAGACTTTGTGGTTGATTTTGATCAAATGAGGGTGTTGTTTGTGATATGGTGGACGGCATACATGGAGTATAGAGAGAAAGTATATGGTTTTTCATGTTAGAAATGATTTAGCTAGTTTTAGTTTAGTGGGTTTTGTTTGGTGGAAGGCTTACATTGTAAGCTAAGACAAGTGTAAGCTTATAGCTTACAACTTGACACATTGTTGATGTGGTGCACTAGTTAGGCCGGTTTTGGAGTGGGGTGGGACAAGTGTCCCACTTGTCTCATCCCATTTATTTACGGGTACTCCTCGATTCTAGTTTCCTCGATTTGCGTGCCCTCGGGTCGTTTTACGAAAAACGTTTTTATAAATTATGAATCAACGGCACAAAACGAATCTAATAAAAATTGTCTCATCAAAAACGGAGTTCGAAAACGTAAATACGTAATCCTAGGGTTTCCGGTTTAGTCGTAAAGGACGTTAAAATAAAATCGTAAGTCCTAATCTCTTCTCGTAAATTTGTGAGTTTATGAACCAACACAAATTTAAAACTCCAAAATAATATTCTCAGATAAATTTGTTTTCTGAAATGTCGGACTGTCACCAAAGACGGTGTATGTAAACGTAAGCACGTAACGTAGAATCCTCCGGTTTAAACGTAGTCGATGCTACTTCAAGACGTAAATCCAAATTTCTTCCCAAAAAATAAGTGAGTTCATATTGTAACATTAAAATAATGTTTTCAAATAAATATTGAGAATAAAATATCAATCATAAATTGACGGATTGTCACATAGTAGGTAGTGATCATATATACATTGGTGTTTCTTTCCTTTCTACTAACCTTTGTGTAGCATGTCACCTTAGCTCACAAACTTGGTGCCCCAAGCAAGGGGAGCAACCACCAAGGGGGAGCTACTAGCAAAGTTCGATGTTCTACAAAGACTTGTGCTAACCTTTTTGCTATGAAAAAGGGGGAGAAATGATAGTGATAAACTAGTTAATAATTCCATATTTTGTGTTTCTACGTAAATGAGTTTATCGTTTGTCGTAATCAAAAAGGGGGAGATTGTTAATGCAAGTGATGCCTAAAAACATTATTAGTGTTAACTAATCTTTCTTAGTTTTGATCACAACAAACCATACAACACATTTAGTGTAAAACACAAAATGAATTATTTAACTAACACTATCATCAAGGTAATAATCATATCACTAACCTTTCTTAATCATACTTAGTGATCATCAAAATGATTATCCTTAAAACTCACTTTTGTTAATATGACAAAAGACTTTTTAATAAACTTTCTTTTTTAGAAAATGTTTTATCAAAATGGAAAATGAAAATTTGAAAATAGCATATTCCAAATGCTGTTAGAATATCCTTTGAAGGTTTCAAATACCTCATATATTCCCACCCTACTAAAAGACAAAAAACGGAGCAGAGTCTAGTGGTGGTACCTTAAGTACCTACGCGGTACCTTAGCGATATGGTACCGCGGTGTGAGATAAGGTACCTCGCACAGTAGCCGTTATAGATCCGTTATACTTTGTCTCCTTTAAATAGTGGGTCAAATCTTATTTTCCAGCAAGCCTCTTGGACGTTTTTCTCAGCCCTCTTTCTATTTTCTATAGCATAATCATTAGTAAATGATCACTTAAATTGTTAAGGATGTTTACATATGATTATCCTCTTGATCCCCTCCTTTACCTTGTCCAATGAGAAGATCACTCACTCACTAGTGTTGTGATAAAGATGAATCTATGAGCTAGTCATATTCATCATGATAGCTTTTTTGTTTTAGATCAATCCAATGTATTTATGAATACTTGGACTAGTTGTGTTCATCCAAGTTATTTGTGGATACTTGGATTTGTTGTGTACATCCATTGCATATGTGTTTGCTTGGATTTGTGTTGTGTAAATCCAAGCTACATGTGTATACTTGGATAAGTCTAGTTGAGTTGTAATAGATTTGATTAGGAGTTCTCACTAAACTATAAAGTGATGTGGTTGTGTCTTCTGAGTTCTCACTAAACTTAAAAGTGATTAGTAGTTGTGTTGTGTGAAGTTCTCACTTAGCTTCAAAGAGAAGAGTCGTGAAGATTGGTTCTAGCTTTTGATTAGAACTCGACATCTAGCCTTGTGTCGTAAAATGGTGAAGTAAGCAACGTCGTGAAGATTGGTTCTACCTTAAGACTAGAACCCGACATCTAGCCTTGTGTCGTTAAATTGTGAAGTAGGCAACGTCGTGTAGATTGGTCCTAGCTAAAGATTAGGTCTCGACATTTAGTGTGACAATCCGTCAATTTATGGTCAATATTTTATTCTCAATATTTATTTGAAAATATTATTTTATGAACTCACTTATTTTGGGAAGAAATTTGGATTTACGTCTTGAAGTAGCGTCGACTACGTCTAAACCGGAGGATTCTACGTTACGTGCTTACGTTTGCATACACCGTTTTTGGTGACAGTCCGACATTTCAGAAAATAAATTTACCCGTAAATATTATTTTGGAGTTTTAAATTTGTGTTGGTTCATAAACTCACAAATTTACGAGAAGAGACTAGGACTTACGATTTTATTTTAACGTCCTTTACGACTAAACCGGAAACCTTAGGATTATGTATTTACATTTTCGAACTCCGTTTTTTATGAAACAATTTTTATTAGATTCGTTTTGTGCCGTTGATTCATAATTTATAAAAACGTTTTTCGTAAAACGACCTGAGGGCACGCAAATCGAGGAAACTAGAATCGAGGAGTACCCGTTAATAAATGGGGATGAGACAAGTGGGACACTTGTCCCACCCACACTATAACCGGCCACAACACCCCTTAGGTGTCCAAGTTACATGAAACTAAGTTACACATGTAACTTAGCTTCACAATGAAGCTTCCCACCCACCAAAACTAGCTAAACCACTCCACCATTACCATTAGCTTCATTTCACACATGCAAAACTTCACAATTTCCTCTCTACTCTCTCTTGGTGTCGTCCACTATTCCACACAAAACACCCCATTCATACAAATTTTAACCACAAACATATGTTATAATTAACATATGTTAATCTCCATTCAAAAAGATGAAGATTGGTGCAAGTTATAACATCCAGTGAGGAGTTTCCATGGAGTATTAGGGCTGATTTTCTACAAGGTGTTCATGAAGATTGGTGGTCTTGAAGATGGTCTTGGCTATGCACAAGTTTCTCCATCAAAATCCATGTTTTGATCATAACCTACATCAACTTGGTGGTATAAAGATTGTCCTCCTCATCCTCTTGTTATTTTTGATTATGTAAACTTGTATTTGTTTTACTTATGTATATGTATATGATTATTAATGATGATAAAAGTATTGTGTGGGGATTTGGTGTTGATAAACATGCTTAAAAAGATGAAAGACTATAAGAAACAATGTTAAAATCTTGTTTAAATTTGTTGGCTGTATAAAACAGTAAAGAATCAAATGATGAACTGATAAAAATGGCATAGATTAATGGATTTACAGTAAGCTATGGGTCTTGTACACATGTGAGAGTTGGCCATGCAATGGAATCATTGTAATGAGTGAGATATGATCAAAACAAGTTTAGGGTACAAATCTGAATTTACTGTTTTGGACGATTTTTAGAAAATACTTATAAGATGATTCAACAGTAGCTATAGAAGAGTTAAATAGATCACATATCATTTAGTTTATGTGATAAAAATTTGAGCTTCTATCTCCATATAGAACTCTAGATATGGCAGTTTTGGTGAACATGAAAATAAAAATCAGATTTTTGGGAAATTAAAGTATAATACTATTTTATAAGCACTCAAAATTATATAGTATAAAATGTGAATAAAAACCCACTAACTCATGGATTTTATTTATATAAATATGTTAAAGGTTAAATAAATGGATAAATTATAAAAATGCTAGTGGAATAATATTTATAAGATATAAAAACTATAGACTTGATTTTACGACTTTTTCGGCTATTACCGTAAAAATTAACGTTTTTGCTAAGTAAAACTTAAACGGTTGGACCCGTCTAATGTGAACTTTATAAAACTCATATACTGATATATAAACATATAGAACAAGTATAAACCGATAATCCCGAACTATATAACATACGGACATTAACGGACTAAGTTAACATTATTGGACTAATAATACAACAAAATGGACTAAAACACTTATAAACTTATTTATTGGGCTTAACCCATTTGGGCCCAACATGTAAAGTGTAAATACTGATAATACAAGTATAAAGCAGAATAAGACAAGTTAAAAAACTTATAATAAGTTTATTGGACCTAAAACACATAAATAGGTAAAACGAGAAAACTAGTATAAAAGTTATCGACACATAACACGAAAATGAGTAAATGAGAATATGTAAACCCACTTGATCATCATATATATAAAATCATCATATGTATACATAATTGTTATTTTTATAAAGTCATTGGACATGAGTCTAAGACGAGTATTATTTGTCTAGGTTTCCGTGATTGAAGCACGAACCGTACGTCCGAATTGCCGATAACCCGCCTTCCCACATCAACGTGAGTTCATAGCCTCGCACTCTTTTAAATGTTTTTATGAAATGTTTTATAAACCCGCGAGGGAGATAACATGTTAGTTTTTATAAAATAGGACACCATTTGTCCCGATTGTTTGTTTATTGATTTGGACCCGAATGATTGTATGACCCGATTGTATGACCCGATAAATGATTAAAGGACCCGATAGATGAAATTAAATGCATTATTAAAGTTAGGTTATGTCACTAAAAGTCCCATTAGCATGAATTGTGAACTACCGGGATTTGGTAGACGCTTATGCATTTAATAGTACTATTTGGGGACGATCACCCCAGTTCGCGCCTTGACGGTTGATCCCCGTCGTGCCACATTGATTGGTAAGCGAATTTATGTATGAGAAGATTTCCATAGCATGACCTTTGTGACGACACGCTACTTTAGATGGGCAAATTGAGTATCGGGTTAGATACCCGTTGTTGGTTTAGTAAGGTAACAATGTCATGCGGCTTATAATAATCCAAAACTAACAAAATACTACTAGACGCTCCGAATTACGATGTATTTCCTGACTAGCAATACAGGGTCATACTATTGATATTATGTTTGTGTTTTGGTTTTCATAACCATATTCATATAACGGTTTTTATTTTCATACAACGTCATAAGACGTGTTGTATGATGTTTTTACGACATTGGCTCGTATAATGATTTTTAAGGCAAATGCATATATTATGATTTTCGATAAGGATTTGTATAAAATGACTTTGGCTATTTTATGGCCTATTAAAATGGTTTGTACAAAATGATTTTCAGTAATAATTTTATACTGATATTATATTGATGGATTTTATTAAATTCTATGAATTCACTCGGTGTTATCGCTGACCTTTTCTTTTATCATGTTTTATCTCAGGTACTTGAAGGTAATTCTCAAGAAGACGACAAGAATTCATGGCCCGCACTTAAAGAATATTTTCCATTCAAATACTTTGTAAAACTTTGTATGAAATAATATGACTTGGGACCGATGTAACTTTGATGTTTAAGAATGGAAATGATATATTATTAAACGACGCGATTTTTATGTGTTGTCTATGATGTGAGTAATGTGCTATCCCGTAACACCAACTAGTCTTCCGCTGTATTGAGTGGTATAAATTTGGGGGTGTTACAGTTTGGTACCAGAGCTCTCGTTATAGAGAACGAAAAATTTTTAAAACAAGGTTTTGAATAAAACATTTCAAAATCTTTTAACAATAAACATTTTTCTAAAAATGTCTAAAAATCTTTTGACTATAACGGTGCCGAAGAATTCCAGAGTTACCGACAAGGCCAGACTGAGAAGTGTTATTTTAATATATATATATATAACTTGGTATATATATATATATATATATATATATATATATATATATATATATATATATATATATATATATATATATATATATATATATATATATATATATATATATATATATATATATATATATATATATATATATATATATATATATATATATATATATATATATATATATATATATATATATATATATATATATATATATATATATATATATATATATATATATATGATGTAATTTTATTACATGATTGTTTGATGATTATTTTGATATTTATACGAGGTATTTATACGACGTAGGTTGTCATAAGGAACCCTAAATCCCCTATTAAATTAATCTAAGCTATTCTCGTAGGAACTCTAGCTATCCTAGATCTAAACCAAGTTGTGGATATTTATGATCCCAACAAAACGATTGATATTCGTAGAAATTTAGATAGTAGTTGATTAAGATCTTGAAGAAGAATTGGCGAGATTAAATCTGATATCGATGACATGACGATCTTTCCTTATAGAGTGGAGTTTGACAAAACGTTACCACCTGGAATGGTGTCATCTGATTCGTTGTCACCCAATTCTTAAATTGAAATCGAAAGGGTGAATGTTGCACTTGAGGCTGTCACTGGAACCATTACCCAAAAGCCTCATGCCACTAGTACCTTTCCGAGAAGTCTAATTGAATGTATGAGTCATCTCATACTAGTGACTCATTTGATAATTGTTGTTGTAAGAGCTATAGGATTGGAAATTAACTGTTGATTCATATCGAGCTTTTATTGCCCTTTTAAGGTTTATGAATAAGGCTGAAAGTATTGGAAAATGAGATAGGATATCGCATTGAGTATAAAATTGGTTGGAACTTGAGTAAAGTAAAATTTAACCCGTATGGAATATGAGATTGATAAGAGGAAGTTGTTAAGTTCTGTGATTAGATTATAAGGTTTTAATTGATTGTTGATTCGTGTTAAGTGTTTTTCCTAGGCCATTGTCCACTAACGAGGATGCCCAGTGTCCGAGAAATAAATCGAATAAATTTTCTTCTGAATTGAGACCGATGGATCTTTCGGGACATGTGGAACACCTAATGACTCTTGTAGATTAGTATTCATTGTGGTATCTTTTAAAAATCCCTAACTTAACTGAGATATCAGTTGGTAGGATGAGTTCTGAGAATTGTATGACATAGTGACACATAAAGTGTTACGGTACAATTTGACTTGTTTTTGATTAATGAAAAGACTACCTTTGATTGCTAAATCCTACATGTATCGGTGTTATCTATCTTTTCTTGCTTCTTCCTAATGCTCGCATTAGTGATGCAACCATTGAACAAGTACTCATATCGAATTGAGTTACGTTGTGAAATATTCTTTTTGAGTGCCATTGAGGTCATGAACCTCATGACAAATTGGCTAAAGCTCATTTCCTATCATATTGAAGTTAGTTCTTGGCGAACAACTTTCCATCACTCTTTTGCAGATCACTCATTGTTTTTATAAGATAAAACAGTATCCCTTGAGAAAAATTGGGTTTTCATCACCATATGGCTTATTTAAAGTGAGACTTATAAGTAATCTGTTGATGCAAAAGTTGGGTGATCCTTGCTAGACCCGAATTAGGCTTAATTCGGGTTGGCTGGGCTCCGGCTCCTGTACCATGTGAATCGTTTGGTTGGGATCCTTCACACTAAACAGCACGCGTTAGGCTTACCGTGGGAATGTTTCCCACGATTAGACTCCGGCGTGAGAGTAAGTAATCGGTTAGGGTTTATGTGAATTGAGAGTATAAAGCGTAATACCTTTGTGGAACCCTTGGGGGTTCCTTTTATAGGCAGTGGAACCCTAGTGGGCTGCCACTGATACTTTGGCCCCAAGGAAAGGATAACTATCATAATTAGAATGATTGTTATCTTCTAATTATGGTAGTGAATATCCTCCTCTTTTGGGGTAAACCTATTCCTAGACAGAATATGATTCTGTCTAACCCTATGTCGGTCGCGCCGGGCCGTGGGCCGTACACATGTGTGTGGTTACTGTTCATTCAAGCCCATAAGATTGAATGACATTATTCCCCCCCATCTGTGATGGGCCGGATACGGGTAGTACCCGTGGGCCGGGTTCCTGACCCGGTTGGGGACTATACGTCATCATGTCCCCCCCAGTCTAGTTGTTACAGCCGTAGGCGTAACCTCTAGACTATCAAGGTGTTCTCCGGACATACCAAGGAAGACCTAGGAAATGAGACATTGAAAATTTTGTTATGGCCGCACGTGGCGACCCGTCGTAGGAATATATTTTGAATAATACCTCAGCTGCACGTAACGGCCGAGACAACTTAAATGTAATATTAAATACGGTCTTACGTAAGAGCCGCATAACCCGACACAAGAATAAAAACATTAATGATAGTCAACTATCCAGTCGCATGCCTGCAAAAGTGCACCATTAATGCCCACCCTTGAGCCACGTAAAACTGTTTAAGAAGTGACCCGTGGGCCCCCCTCTGATTTTGCAGAAATATCAGAAATCCTATCCGTTGGATAGGCGAGGTGGCTGACACGTGTCGAATATCCATGGTACCTCGGAAACTGAGGCAACCCTATATAAGAGTTGGCATGCGTGTTTGTTACACACACAACTCACCCCTTCTTCCGCCATTGTTATTCTCAAGCTTTTATCTCCAAAACTTTTCCTTCTTTTCCACGGACTTCCGTCGCCGCAGGTTAGATCATCACGCCTTTAAAAACCTTTTTATAAAACATGGTAAAGGACAACCCCCTTATCACGGATGTCCTTAACGTGATGTCTGCGGAAAAATACCTCGACTTCCTATCGAAGTATTATGTACCCGAAAGCGTACACCCCACCTATCCAGGTGATGGTGAAGCGATTACGGATGCACCGGCGGGGAAAATAGGTATATACACACGCCTGTTTGACTCGGCCAACTACCGTATACCCTTATCCAAGTTCTTGGTAGACCTGCTATTATATTATGACTTCCACATAACCCAGCTTCACTACATAGGGGCGTGTAAAATCAACCAGTTTGAAATTACATGCCATACCTGTGGAGTAACCCCAACCGTGAACCTTTTTAGGGCTTTCTATTTTCCTCATCTAGTGAATGGGTGGCTGTCGTTTAAGAAACGACCCGGGAATGCCCCTATGACGTATAGGAAGCCTCTAGACTCCCTTAAGAACTGGTACGACCATTACTTCTTTGTAGATGAGAAGGTGTTCCCTACCCCCTTCGTACTCAAAACCAAAGCCCCCAAAGACTACCCGCCCAAATCCAAAGATTATAGCAGCAGGGACCTAAAAATACTAGATACCCACCGCACATAATTCCATAGAGGGTTGCCGGAACACTTTCTGTGCTTAGTAGGGATAAGCCGCCATTACTTTGGGAGGGATGACTTATACCCGTGCTTCCTAACGGAGCAGGGAGAGGGTAGGTCTAACTTATATGTTGTAGATTTGATTTGTCATACATATGTGTAGAACTTTACTAACCCATAAACTTGTAAAATGTTTGCAGAGATGAACCTTCACGGACTAATCCGCCAGGGCGACCCAATGAAGGTAGCGGAAGGATTCCGGCCGCTGAAGCCGAATGAGCTCCCCTTGCTAGAAGCGCTAGCCGACCGTATGATGTCGCTCGAAGAAACATCCGAGCCTAGATAAGACGAAGAAGAGCCCGCCATTGAGAAATCCCCATTGGATTTCCTCAATGAAGATGGCGAAGAACCATTGCTAGAGGGGGGCACCACTAATCAGGAAGAGGAGAATAACCCCAACGAAGACACTACTCAGGCCTCCGGGTCCGCCCCGCTCACCTCTAGAAAGAGAAAGACCACCAGGAGGGAGGCAAAGAAAATAGGGGACGATGTCGGAGCCGCGAATGCTCCTCCCAAGAAGCTGATGAAGGACCATCCGCAGTACCAAGAAGGGAGTGGTACTGCGACCGCCCATGCCGACCCCACCCCGAACATCGGAGGGCCAGCCTTGCGAGTCACCCCTGTGAGCGCCGTAGCTCCTACCGGCCCAGAGCCTGCCATTGGTACCTCGTAAGTACCCTTTTTAGTATGATTCGTGTCTTTGTATGATGCATAGACTAATATTGTCATGTTAAATAACAGGGCCAATCCGGCAGCCGTAGCGCAGGAGGAAGAAGTGGGGAGGAATCCATCCCCCGCACTAACCAACAAGCCCCCATCCCCTGCTGCCACACATGCCAAGGAGTCGCACCCCGAGGGGCCAGAAGAAAGCCTACGCTTAGCATGGAACCTATCAAGTCTGACAAGGCTGGAGGCAGAATCCGAGTGTTCAGAATTCATTGAACACATCACCCCGCCTGTCCTCGCACAAGATCTAGATGAGTTAGATCATGAGGCCCTCATTGAGCAGTTTGACATGTCGTCCGCACACCAGGTAACTGTGGGAGCCGCGTTAAGACGCCGTCTAATCTAGGCCCTCACCAATGTGAATCGGGCAGATAAGAGGATAGCCCGTCGTGAGGCGATGGTCGTGAAGAACGAGAAGACCATCACATCATTGCAGGCGGCGCTATTGACAGCCGAGGCGACGGTGAAGGAGCAGGCGCATCACGCCGACGCCAGAGAGAAGCGCATTGCTGAGCTTGAAGCCCTCGTAGCCGCATCAAACGAGAAGGTAAACTTTCGAAATTTTGTACATACACTCGAACTTTGGGTATGCATTTAACCCAAGAAAAGTATATATCCTTGTAATAACTCCAAATTTTATATACAGGTGTCTGCGACCGAAGCTGCTACCAAGGCCGTGACCGTGCAATCCTTCAACATCGCCCAAGAGCATGATGCGCTGAAGGATGAGTTGACGCGGACCCAGACCAACCTTGAAGAGCAGGCTATCTCAGCTGATGAGGAGCTAAGCAAGATGGATGTAAGTTGTGCTGAGAGGATATGTCCTCCCCTGCTAACCGCTACATCCGGTCGCAGGTGGATTATCGGGCAAGGACTGCGACTTGCTGTGAGTAGGGCATTGGAAGCTCCACACCTATTGCAGGCGTTTGCCGGGGTCATATCCGATGGAATCGACCGTGGTAGACATGAAGGCTTGGTCAAAGCTGCGGAAATGATAGGGAAAAATGAAGATATCACACAGCATCCTTATCACAACCCCTCCGCCGCGGATAATATAAGCGCGTCCATGAAGGCCTTAGCGGAAATCCAACACCCTCTCCTAGACGAGCTTGAGTCACTGAAGGACGCTCCGAACGAGGCAATAATGTCCCGGCTGAGTGCTGATCCCATTCCTTTGACATTGGCCACTTATGATTCCGCATCCAAAACCATGAAAGGAGAGAAACTGCTTGTAGAAGCATTGGATGCTATTGCGGCCAAAGCCCGGGATGGGAAGGATGCTCGTGGGGAGGTCCTCCGTGATCTAATTAAGGAAGGGAAGAAGGAGATAGGGGAATTCCTACCCCCCTTGTAATTTGTCAGTTGTGAACACTTGTAATTTATAATTTTATTCGTCCGTGTATGTACACGGCTAAGACATATGTGAAATAACTTGTCTTTTATTTTGAAGTCCGTGATGACCACAACCATTTTGTTTATTTATTTTTGAAACTTGTGTACTTTGATTGTGTTGAATATTGTACATCAATACTGCATGATATGTCACGTCTTACACACAAAGAAAGAATATACATACAAGTCTATAATTTACTAGACATGCGACGTGCGTCTTTACTATGCGGAGCACTGTGTGACTACGGCATACAAAACTTACCCCAACGTCTTGTGAGTAAGGTGTCTAGTAAGGATACATGATCCGTGCGGCTGGGGTTGCATCCCTCTTACGCGGCAAGTTGAATTAGTAGGTTCACTTAACCCTCTTACCCGGCCTGGAGGCGTATAGTACATGTACAGTAATTTGAAAGAATGCATATGAATGAAACATGGCATATTATAATATAAGTAAAATTCATACGACTAACCAAAAAAATCTAAAAAATGATTTGCACGAAACAAGCCGTGGGGCTAGCTAGGCACCACGGCATTTTATTAGAACGTTTACATTTTTGTTTAAACAATAATGACAAGTCCTAAAAAACAAGAAAGGAAACTAAACAAACATAAGAAAAAACAAAACAGATAGACCGCATGGTTCTTCATTAAAGCCACATATAGCGAAGCACCCATGCGGAAGTCGTAGCTTTCAAAGATACCAGCTTTTGAGATTGGAAATGTTCCATGTGCGCTCTAGGTCACGGCCATCCATGTCACGTAACTTGTACGCGCCTCGTCCCAAGGCCTCCGTGACTTCATACGGTCCTTCCCACTTAGGGCCCAGTTTTCCTGTATTCTCTGCTCGACTCGCTTCGTTAGCACGATAGACATAGTCTCCCGGTCGAAAAGAAACACCCTTGACCTTGGCGTCATAATAAGCTTTCATTTTGGCCTTGGACTTAGCCTCATTGATGGCTGCTATTTCCCTTTTCTCTTCCAACAGATCCAGGTTGATTCGCAGCTGCTCGTCGTTCGTGACGACATTAACTTCCGCCGTGCGGATAGTAGGCATCCCTATTTCTGCTGGTATGACAGCTTTAGTGCCGTAATCCAATGCAAATGGAGTATCCCCGTTGGCTGTTTTGATCATATTCCTATGTGCCCACAGCACATGTGATAACTCATCAACCCATTTGCCACTTCGTTCGTCCAAACGCGCCTTGATTCCATTCCCCAAGCTTCTATTTGCCCATTCGACAAGGCCATTTGTCTGTGGATGCTTAACAGATGTGAAGCGCCGCTTGATGTTCAATGATGCACACCAATCTTTGAATGGGTTGTCCGTGAACTGCTTACCGTTGTCCGAGATGATTTCTCCTGGTAGACCAAAACGACACACAATATGTTCCCAAACAAACTTCTTAACTTGTTTACCTGTGATAGACTTGACTGCCTTGGCCTCTATCCATCGTGTGAAGTAGTCCATCACCACAATCAAGAATTTAACTCCCCCCGCAGCTACAGGAAATGGTCCTGCAATGTCGATTCCCCACTTATAGAATGGCCATGGGGACGTGATAGGTGTAAGCTCCTGCTGCGGTACTGGCCTATGCACTTGGCAATCACTACACTTGTGAATCATGTCGCGCGCGTCTCTGTGCATGGTAGGCCAATAATATCCTGTTCGTAAGGCTCTAGCTACCACGGATCATGGACCCGCATGCATGCCGCACAACCCTTCGTGTATGTCACTGATTACGTAAGCGGCCTGACGTGGTCCAACACACCGCAGCCACGGCTGCAAGAAAGAGCGCTTGTAAAGGATGCCTTCTCGAAGTTCGAAATGCTGCGACTTCCTTCTAATGCGCCTTGCTGCTTTTTCCTCGTCTGGGAGGGTCTCACTAGTCAAATAGTTGATAATCGGAGTCATCCATGTAGGTCCATCCTCCTCAACTATAGCAGCAACCTCCCCCTCTGTTATAGATTTCTCCTTGAGTATTTCCACCAAGACCTGTTTAGACAAGTGAGCGAAGCTTGTGGATGCAATCTTGCTAAGAGCATCCGCCTTCTTGTTCTCGCCCCTTGGCACCTGCTTGATGGAAAACTTACTGAAACTCGCGATTAGCGACTTAACTTTTTCCAAGTACCTGACCATGTTTTCCTCTTTAGCCACATAACCACCTAGAATGTGGTTCGCGACAAGCCGTGAGTCCACGTAGGCCTCAAGGTTGCGGACTCCCATTCTAGCGGCGATTTTTAAACCCGCAATTAATGCTTCATATTCTGCTTCGTTGTTGGTGGTCGTGAACTCAAAACGGAGGGCGTACGTGAATTCCATTCCTTCTGGATTTGTGAGGATGAGACCAGCTCCAGACCCGTCCGTACACGAAGATCCATCCGTGAATAACACCCATGGTTCTGTTGGGATCTCGTCTTGTTTAACTATTGGCCCTTCCTCATCCGGCTTCTCGATCAGGAAATCTGCCAAGATCTGGCCTTTCACAGCCGTCCTTGGCCTATAAGATATATTGTGCTCCCCCAATAAGATGCTCCATTTCTGTAGCCTCCCTGCCACGTCCGGTCTAGAAATGACCTGCTTGATTGGCTGATCCGTAATGACTACAATTGGGTGCGCCTGAAAGTACCGGCGCAGCTGCTTTATAGCAAACACTAGTGCTAACACCAATTTTTCCATAGAGGAGTAATTCAGCTCCAGCCCTTGTAGTGTTCTACTTATAAAGTAGACCGGAGTTTGCACTGTATCTCTATCTGTCATAAGTACCGCTCTTATTGCGCCATGAGTGGCTGAGTGATACATAATGAGTTCCTCCTTTGGCCGGGGAGCTACTAGCATAGGGAGGGATGCAAGATGCTGCTTGAGTTGGCCGAAAGCTTCCTCGGCTTCCTTCGTCCACCGGAAGTCTCCCTTCCTAATGCACTTCTTGAGTGTATTAAATAGGGGTAATGACTTCTCTGCGGATTTAGATAAGAACCTATTCAGCCCGGCTAGTTTCCCATTCAAGGATTGCACCTCCTTCCGTGTCTGAGGGGACGACGGTTGTATCACTGCGTCCGTCTTCTCTGGGCAAGGTTTGATGCCGTTTGGGTCAATCAAATATCCAAGGAACATTCCCTCCATTGCCCCAAACGTACATTTCTTTGGATTTAGCTTCATGTTAATCCTTCTCAGTGTGTCGAATGTCTCTTGGACATCTCGGAGGAGTGTCTCCTCCGTATGACTTTTTATAACCAAGTCATCCACATAGATTTCCAAGTTGCGGCCTATCTGTGATTCAAAAGCTTTGTCCACAAGCCGTTGATATGTAGCACCGGCGTTCTTCAGCCCAAACGGCATTTTCGTATAGCAATATACGCCCTGGCTCGTGTGGAACGCCGTTTTTTCTGCATCCTCCTCCGCCATCTGGATTTGGTGATTTCCTTTATATGCGTCCAGGAAGCATGTAAAAGGATACCCGCATAGGGATTCCACCTTCCAATCTATTTCTGGTAACGGGTAACAATCCTGTGGGAAGGCCTTGTTCAGATCCGTAAAATCCACACACATGCGCCAACTTCCGTCATGTTTTTTGACCATGACCGGATTGGATAACCACTCGTGGTAGTATACCTCGCGCATGATACATGTGTTCACTAGTTTCCGTACTTCCTCCAATATTACTTGGCTGCGCTCAGGCGCCTGGCCGCGCTTCTTTTGCTTGACGGGTTGGTACCCTTGGCGGATCTGTAGCTTATGCTCTGCTATCGCACGTGGCACGCCTGTCATATGCTTTGGCTCCCATGAGAATATGTCTAAGTTTGCACTTAAAAGAGAGCACATGGCCCTTTTGCCGCTATCTGAGAGCGCCCCTCCTATGGATACCTCCTGTTCCGGATAGTCAGGGTGAATTGCTACCTTCCAATTGGGAGGTGGTGATCCATCCTTGGGTGGAACAGGTGGAGCCGGTGTTGTCATGGTGTGACACTCGGATGCCGGTACGATTGTGTTGTAAATGGTAACAATTCCCCCTTCAACGGGGAATTTGATCATTCCGTGCGCCGTGGAGGGTACCGCCCGAATAGCCAAAATACCTGGTCTGCCTATGATCCCATTGTACAGAGAATGTGAGCGTATCACCATGAAGTTCATCCACGCCATAGTGGAGTGTTCCTCATTCCCAATGGTTACAAGCAGCCGTAGTTGCCCTATCGGCCAGATAGTGTCTCCACTAAAGCCGGTGAGCGGCGCCGTGGCCGGTACTAATTGGCTTCTTATTTCTAGACATAATTGCACAAAACAGTGTTCATACAATACCTCTGCTGACGACCCTCCATCCACATACATGCGACGAACATTGTGTGTTCCAATGCTTATCTCAATAGTGAGAGGCGCATCGGTCACATCGCTTGCTGTGATGGGAGGGAACGAGATTTCCCTGCCGCGTGAAAATTTTTGGCCAACATTCTGCTTCGTGCGGCGTTGTCTGGATTGGATCATGTATATGGTCGAAGGTTTGTCCTTTTGGGGATCCTTCTTATCGTACTTCTTGTTGTTGTCTTTTCCATCCTTCCAATCCTTAACTAGGTGCTTGAGTTTACCTGATTTGATCAGCGACTCAATATGCTTCTTGAGCTGGATACACTCCTCCGTACCGTGGCCTTTGTCATTATGGAATTCGCAGAAGCGATTTCCTTGCCGACGTTTCAGCGGAGTGGTCATTGGGGGAGGCCTTGGGAAGTTCGCCCCTTCCGTCAGCAAGATCTCCCGGTAGGACATCTTTAGGGGGGTGAACTTATCGTCCGGCCGTCCTCCTTTGCTCTGGCTCTTATAGTCTGAGCCCTTGCTATTGTTCTGATTGCCTTAACCGCCCGACTATCTCCGAGACTGGTCATTTGACCGATACCCATTTCCTCGGGATGGGTAGGCCGCGGCCACAGCTGTTTCTCCTTCTATGAAATTTCTGACCCTTTCCATGAGGTCATCATATTTCTCTGGACGCTTGTCATTGAGACGTCTGATCAACTCCCTGTCTGTTATGGCGTGCATGTAGTCAGAGATTTTCAGGAGCTCCGGCATTGTTTTTGTGCACGTGCACTCATCATTGAAGCGTTCAATGAAGGCTTCTGTGGACTCCCCCGGCCGTTGTTTGACAGTTGCCAATGAGACCGGATCCCTATTATACTTCTTCCTCTGAGTATAATTGTTCTCAAACGCAGTACGTAGATCCGTGAAACTATCAATGCTCCGTGGAGGGAGTGCCTCAAACCAGTCACGGGCATTTCCGATCAAAGTTGAATTGAACATTTGGCACCATATAGGCATGGGCCATCGCTCAATTTTTGCCTGCGTATCGAATATTTTAAGGTGATCAACCGGATCACCAGTCCCATCATAGGTCTTGACACACGCCGACATGCGACGTTTGGTGTCCTCAGAATAGTTCCGTATGCGGAGGGTGAACGGGTCTTCCCTGGGATCCGCCCATGGTCGGGTGAGCCTAGGGTCATCCCATTGTTCACACCATGGACGCGAAAGATCCTCCGCGTCTGCATCACGATAATAAGGGCCACTATAATACCCATCATTGTTTGGTGGTGGTGGAGGGGTGCGCCTAGGTCGGTGACGTTTAGGCGGATGGTCATCTAAGTCTTCTCCTGACGGGTCTGGAGACGGTGGTGGTGCCCCATCCTTTGGGTAGTGGCCACTTTTTTGGGATGAACCGGAAGCCTTCTTCCCAGTGTTCATCCTGTCCCACACACTCGTGCGACGAGCGGTTCTGGCCAACTCTCGATCTGGCCGCTCCGGTGAACCATCAGACTTATCTCCTCCTTCTCGAGACTAAATTAATTCTTGTATGAGGCGATCTCCTATGCGCTCAAACACATTCCTGGGTTGAGGGGCTTCCTCAAAGATGCTCTGCTCCTGAGGACGAGCTCTCATTTTCCTCTGATTTTGGGAAGAGGTGATTGGTCCGGTGTCACCAAAGTTGAGTCTGGATTGGAGGTCCCTCCCCAGATTCAACCTTGACGCGATCCCCGGGACGATCCTATCGAAGTTCTGCGTGAGAACTCGAGTAAGATCCTCCTCGCTGAGTGGTAGGACCTCTATTTCTTCCTCCGCCGATGGTCTGCGCGGCTCCTTGTTAGGAGGGTTGAGCGCACTCCCTGGGTCAGGGTTGTCCAGGGTTGAAGTAGGTGGGGGTGTCATGGAGATCGTGCTCGTTACCCCCAGGGGTTGAAAGCCGCCCCGGTTACCAGGTCCGCCCGCCAGGCGGCTGGGTGATTGATTGGGGATGAGTATCCCTTCCCCTTGGGACTTCCGATTTCCAGGATTCGTATTCCTGGGATTGCCTTGCTGGTGCCCCTTCGTCATTGAAAGATTCAGAATGAGGTTTTTGTTCTAGCTTAGTGTAATGGGTCCCACGGATGGCGCCAACTTGTTGATGCAAAAGTTAGGTGATCCTTGCTAGACCCGAATTAGGCTTAATTCGGGTTGGCTGGGCTCCGGTTCCTGCACCAAGTGAATCGTTTGGTTGGGATCCTGCACACTAAACAGCACGCGTTAGGCTTACCGTGGGAATGTTTCCCACGATTAGACTCTGGCG
Source organism: Glebionis coronaria (assembly GCA_025667525.1). Taxonomy (NCBI): domain Eukaryota; kingdom Viridiplantae; phylum Streptophyta; class Magnoliopsida; order Asterales; family Asteraceae; genus Glebionis; species Glebionis coronaria. Next base: position 235,979,252 of record CM046876.1, on the reverse strand, counting down.
TGAGAGTAAGTAATCGGTTAGGGTTTATGTGAATTGAGAGTATAAAGCGTAATACCTTTGTGGAACCCTTGGGGGTTCCTTTTATAGGCAGTGGAACCCTAGTGGGCTGCCACTGATACTTTGGCCCCAAGGAAAGGATAACTATCATAATTAGAATGATTGTTATCTTCTAATTATGGTAGTGAATATCCTCCTCTTTTGGGGTAAACCTATTCCTAGACAGAATACGATTCTGTCTAACCCTATGTCGGTCGCGCCGGGCCGTGGGCCGCACACATGTGTGCGGTTACTGTTCATTCAAGCCCATAAGCTTGAATGACATTATTCCCCCCCCCCCATCTGTGATGGGCCGGATACGGGTAGTACCCGTGGGCCGGGTTCCTGACCCGGTTGGGGACTATACGTCATCATAATCATTATTGAAATGAAGTTGTTTATAAAACACCTTGGAAAACCTAACTGTTTTCATAGAAAAGAAAATCTTTGTAAATTTATTCTTGATTCTTATCTAAGAATTAAGCATGAAAATGTTTTTATTATAAACCTGATGACAAAGTTTTGACGAACTGAGCATTGCATCGTTAATCTTGAAATTGTATATAGTTGCGCGCCTACATACAATTTGGAATGGACCATGCAAGGCTGATTAGTAGTCACCATAAAACTAATGAATAAACACTACATTTTCTTTGAAGATTGTGAAAGATTAAATTTTATGAGATCTGCAAAAAGTGAAAAATAGGGACATAGTGTTAGGGACACCTACACATGTGCCTGTAGCATCTATTCTTCTGAGTCGAATTTACTCATTTGTGAAAATTGTCTTATTTGACAATTGACAATCCTTTCTTTTCCAATTCTCCCGTAGTGAGATTCTTAGGAAAAGCATTTGATTACCGATTGTTGATACACGACTGGATGTATTGACATTCTTATCATTTCTTATGAATTGATTTCATTTGAATGACCTGGGTAACGATCCGAGGAGCTTTCGAATGCGTACTTAAATTATGAAAACATGGGATATATTCATATTCGTTAAATGTTTTCGTCTGTATCTGATTTGAAATTCTCTCGCATAGATTATGCGTTGACCTTACTCTTTTAATAGTAGTTTTGTCTCCAGATATCCTTGAATTTGTGAAAGATTATGAGTTATTAATAGTCTTTTGAGAAGTTCACATCTTATCGACGACAATAAAACTGAAAAGTTGATAGTGCCAGTAGAATGAATTGATTGATTATGACACGACGACATTGTCTTAATTGATGGGAACTCGAGTAGAATTTCCCTAAAAGATAAGATGTTGATTATCAAAAGTGATCTAAATAATTCTTGATGGATTACCATATCCTGTATTTAGACTTAAAATTATACCATGAATGGTTGTGAACTAGTTATAGATATTGTAATCTAGAAGAACCTAATATGAATTTATTAAAAGATGTTTATGTTATCTGAAACTTTAGGAGGTATTTGTTGGTGAATTACCTAGACTTTCGCCATTAAGGCAAGTTGAATTTGGTATTTATTATATTCTCAGTGCTGCACCTGTGACATGTGCACTATACGTCAGCACCATCTGAATTAAAGGAATTACCGTACAACTGAGAGAGTTGTCGGAAAAAGATTTTATTCTACCGAGCTCGTCATCATGAAGAGCTATGGTGTTATCATTCCTTATATTCATAGATTACCGTGAACTGAGTAAATTGACAATCGAAAACGATATCCATAACTCGAAATGGAAGATTTGTTCGATCATTTACAAGGTTTATGATCCATAGCATGGTTATCATCAACTTCGCATCTGCGAAAAAGATTATCTATTCCAATCACTACATCCGGTACTTGTAATGAACGTTATGAGTTTCACGTGATGCCGTTTGGATTGACTAATGCACATGTAGTATTCATAAATTTGGTGAATCTCGTGTGTAGGCTGTAATTTGATAAATTTATGCTCGTGATCATTAAGGACCATTTGTTTGTTTACAAGAATAAGAATGAAGTTAATAATTAATTATAGATTGCCCTGAATTGGCCGAACAATTAAGAATTGTACCTTGAATATTTAACATAAGACTTAAGACTTAATACTTTACATGATTTAACCGTGTGATTAATAGATAATGGAATATAAATTGACTCTTCAAAATTTAGAAGTCATTTAAGACTTTGAGTTATACTAAAAAGAAAGTGCAAATATATTTTGACAAATGTTTTAACAAAGGATTTTAAGGGATTATTCCCTTATACACAAACCATTTAACTAAACTTCTGTTTAGGGGTAAATGTTTGTGTATACTTCTAGACAACTTAAGAAGAATTGAGGAAACTATATAAACCATGACTTAAAATTTGAAACGATAATTTTTGCTTTTCAACTAAGAAAACTTTGACCAAAGTATAAACAAAGGTTTTTCTCGAACATTTACGAATCTTATTAAATATTTTCGATAAATCAACAAAAATCTTGTTAATTAAAATTTATTTTGAACATTTTATATAATTGGTTGAACTAAGAAATTTAAAATTTTTAAATTTCTGTTACATAAAGGTTCGCGGCTAATGTGAACCATTAAAATAAGAGAAGCCAATAGCGTTAAATGTTTTAAAAGGCCACTTGTGATTGTCTAAATATGGAGGATTGTGAGATATAGTTATGTTGGAATCTGTAAGTATAAGTATTATATTCTTGTCATTTCTGATTTAATGTATCATTATCAGAAGAAGTTGTACTAATTACAAATTATGAAGGTAGACATCGTCTCATACATTAGTAAACGACTAGCTATTGCAAAGGTCATCATCTGAATTTGATTCAATTTTGGTCATCGTCGACAGACTGAACAAATCTGCTAATATCATTCCCGTTAATGATAAATGCAAAAGAGTTATGTAAACATAGTGTGCCTGTATCGAACATCTTTATCAAGATCCTCGCTTCGCGTTGAGTTTCTAGAGATTTGCTCAGAAATCATTGAGAACGAACCTTGATGAGAGTACTATGTACCACCCCAATCGAAGGGACGAGGTAAAGTAACGACACAAAGTAATATAAGTGCTATTTTATGCTTGAATGATTGACCTTTGGTAATAGACCATATAATCGCTTTCCTTTGGAAGGATTATCATTGATAATCATCGTATTAGGATTGAGATCGATTCTTGTTAGGATCTAAATATTAGAGCATCTATAAGCAGGAGTTGAGATGAAGACACCCGACATACACCCATTGTAAGTGGACATGTCTTTTAGGTTTAAGGTTTCCTATGATGGCGAACCTAGCCTTACAAAATACCCGACCCGCGAGATCTGAAATGATTGTTGAAATTAGGACCTGATTATTGACTGCCGGTAGTGGGCAAGAGGTTATGTGAATATAAAATGTAAATCTTGAAGTGCCAGATGGGTAGCGAAGTTATGCCAAAATTTTTAACCTTGAAGAAATGAATTAATGATCTGACAAATCATGAGATATAAGTCCCTGTTGTATGGGACCATAGAGATGATGTAAAAGATTGGTTTGAAATGCATATAAGCTGGATCTACCCTAGGACTTCAAGAACTGCGTGAATTATGTTTCGTAAATCGAACTTGATGGAATATCTATCAAGTGAAAATCTGATTGTTCTTAGTAAAGTTTAGACCGGCGAAAAGTTGCATTCATCAGAACCCGTGAACATCATGGATAGAGAAAGTAAGTCAACATTAAGCCTGATCTTATTCCCGTAGTTATGTTTGGTAGAACTCGCGTATTGTAATGAATTGCACTTGTGAGAAAAGAACGAATGTGGAGGAAATACCCACATGGCTTTAACTCTATAAGAAGCGAGTAGTAAGGTAAGATGATCTTTGAGGACAAAGATTTTGTTTAGGGGTAAATGCTGTGACAATCCGTCAATTTATGGTCAATATTTTATTCTCAATATTTATTTGAAAATATTATTTTATGAACTCACTTATTTTGGGAAGAAATTTGGATTTACGTCTTGAAGTAGCGTCGACTACGTCTAAACCGGAGGATTCTACGTTACGTGCTTACGTTTGCATACACCGTTTTTGGTGACAGTCCGACATTTCAGAAAATAAATTTATCCGTAAATATTATTTTGGAGTTTTAAATTTGTGTTGGTTCATAAACTCACAAATTTACGAGAAGAGACTAGGACTTACGATTTTATTTTAACGTCCTTTACGACTAAACCGGAAACCTTAGGATTACGTATTTACGTTTTCGAACTCCATTTTTGATGAAACAATTTTTATTAGATTCATTTTGTGCCGTTGATTCATAATTTATAAAAACGTTTTTCGTAAAACGACCCAAGGGCACGCAAATCGAGGAAACTAGAATCGAGGAGTACCCGTAAATAAATGGGGATGAGACAAGTGGGACACTTGTCCCGCCCCCACTATAACCGGCCACAACACCCCTTAGGTGTCCAAGTTACATGAAACTAAGATACACATGTAACTTAGCTTCACAATGAAGCTTCCCACCCACCAAAACTAGCTAAACCACTCCACCATTACCATTAGCTTCATTTCACACATGCAAACTTCACAATTTCCTCTCTACTCTCTCTTGGTGCCGTCCACTATTCCACACAAAACACCCCATTCATACAAATTTTAACCACAAACATATGTTATAATCAACATATGTTAATCTCCATTCAAAAAGATGAAGATTGGTGCATGTTATAACATTCAAAGAGGAGTTTCCATGGAGTATTAGGGCTGATTTTCCACAAGTTTTTCATGATGATTGGTGGTCTTGAAGACGGTCTTGGCTATGCACAAGTTTCTCCATCAAAATCCATGTTTTGATCATAACCTACATCAACTTGGTGGTATAAAGATTGTCCTCCTCATCCTCTTGTTATTTTTGATTATGTAAACTTGTATTTCTTTTAATTATGTATATGTATATGATGATTAATGATGATAAAAGTATTGTGTGGGGATTTTCTGTTGATAAACATTCTTAAAAAGATGAAAGACTATAAGAAACAAGGTTAAAATCATGTTTAAATTTGTTGGCTGTATAAAACAGTAAAGAATCAAATGAGGAACTGATAAAAATGGCATATATTAATGGATTTACAGTAAGCTATGGGTCTTGTACACATGTGAGAGTTGGCCATGCAATGGAATCATTGTAATGAGTGAGATATGATCAAAACAAGTTTAGGGTACAAATCTGAGTTTACTGTTTTGAACGATTTTTAGAAAATACTTAGAAGATGATTCAACAGTAGCTATAGAAGAGTTAAATGGATCACATTCATGTAGTTTATGTGATAAAAACTTGAGTTCTATCTCCATATAGAACTCTAGATATGGCAGTTTTGGTGAACATGAAAATAAAAATCAGATTTTTGGGAAATTAAAGTATAATACTATTATATAAGCACTCAAAATTATATAGTATAAAATGTGAATAAAAACCCACTAACTCATGGATTTTATTTATATAAATATGTTAAAGGTTAAATAAATGGATAAATTATAAAAATGGTAGTGGAATAATATTTATAAGATATAAAAACTATAGACTTGATTTTACGACTTTTTCGGCTATTACCGTAAAAATTAACGTTTTTGCTAAGTAAAACTTAGACGGTTGGACCCGTCTAATGTGAACTTTATGAAACTCATATACTGATATATAAACATATAGAACAAGTAAAAACCGATAAAACCCGAACTATATAACATACGGACATTAACGGACTAAGTTAACATTATTGGACTAATAATACAACAAAATGGACTAAAACACTTATAAACTTATTTATTGGGCTTAAACCATTTGGGCCCAACATGTAAAGTGTAAATACTGATAATACAAGTATAAAGTGGAATAAGACAAGTTAAAAAACTTATAATTAGTTTATTGGACCTAAAACACGTAAATAGGTAAAACGAGAAAAGCAAATGAAGTCTAGCTCAGGTGGATGGATGCATTTGGTTATAGTCTTCATGTGGGGGAGGTCAGGGGTTCGACTCCTGTCACTCCCCGTATGGGGGATTTTCCCAGAATTGGCAGCCGGGTTTGAATCCTATCGCAATGCCTTGAAGCCCCTTAATGGAAAACTGGATGGCTAGCATGGGGGTTGATATTCTCTTCGTGAGATGATTCGAACTCGGGTTGAGAGACTTGGTGCCTCGGTGGCACGCAAGATACTCCGCTGCACCAAACTGCCGTTCAAAAAAAAAGGTAAAACGAGAAAACTAGTATAAAAGTTATCGACACATAACACGAAAATGAGTAAATTAGAATATGTAAACCCACTTGATCATCATATATATAAAATCATCATATGTATACATAATTGTTATTTTTATAAAGTCATTGGACATGAGTCTAAGACGAGTATTATTTGTCTAGGTTTCCGTGATTGAAGCACGAACCGTACGTCCGAATTGCCGATAACCCGCCTTCCCACATCAACGTGAGTTCATAGCCTCGCACTCTTTTAAATGTTTTTATGAAATGTTTTATAAACCCGCGAGGGAGATAACATGTTAGTTTTATAAAATAGGACACCATTTGTCCCGATTGTTTGTTTATTGATTTGGACCCGAATGATTGTATGACCCGATTATATGACCCGATAAATGATTAAAGGACCCGATAGATGAAATTAAATGGATTATTAAAGTTAGGTTATGTCACTAAAAGTCCCATTAGCATGAATTTGTGAACTACCGGGATTTGGTAGACGCTTATGCATTTAATAGTACTATTTGGGGACGATCACCCCAGTTCGCGCCTTGACGGTTGATCCCCGTCGTGCCACATTGATTGGTAAGCAAATTTATGTATGAGAAGATTTCCATAGCGTGACCTTTGTGACGACACGCTACTTTAGATGGGCAAATTGAGTATCGGGTTAGCTACCCGTTGTTGGTTTAGTAAGGTAACAATGTCATGCGGCTTATAATAATCCAGAACTAACGAAATACTACTAGACGCTCTGAATTACGATGTATTGCCTGACTAGCAATACAGGGTCATACTATTGATATTATGTTTGTGTTTTGGTTTTCATAACCATATTCATATAACGGTTTTTATTTTCATACAACGTCATAAGACGTATTGTATGATGTTTTTACGACATTGGCTCGTATAATGATTTTTAAGGCAAATGCCTATATTATGATTTTCGATAAGGATTTGTATAAAATGACTTTGGCTATTTTATGGCCTATTAAAATGGTTTGTACAAAATGATTTTCAGTAATAATTTTATACTGATATTATATTGATGGATTTTATTAAATTCTATGAATTCACTCGGCGTTATCGCTGACCTTTTCTTTTAACATGTTTTATCTTAGGTACTTGAAGGTAATTCTCGGGAAGACGACAAGAATTGATGGCCCGCATTAAACAATATTTTCCATTCAAATACTTTGTAAAACTTTGTATGAAATAATATGACTTAGGACCGATGTAACTTTGATGTTTAAGAATGGAAATGATTTATTATTAAACGACACGATTTTTATGCGTTGTCTATGATGTGAGTAATGTGCTATCCCGTAACACCAACTAGTCTTCCGCTGTATTGAGTTGTACAAATTTGGGGGTGTTACATTTAGCTTAGTGTCGGAAAATAATGTAAGCAACGATGTAAGATTTTCTCCGCCGAGAAGGGAGCTTGTGGATATAGTGGAAATCTCGAGTAGGTGTACTCGAGGAGTGGAGTAGAAACGAGGATAGAGCCTCGTTGTCGAACCACTATAAATCTTGGTGTCTTCCCACTAGGTTGTCTCTTTCCTTACTCTTTACTTATTTTATTATCATTATACTTGCCTATTATCTTTGCTAGTGCATTTGAATTGAACCTAATCATTATGTAACTTAGTCTCAAGTAAAAGATAGTTTTTATATAAACCAAATTGAAAGTAATTTTAATTTGGTCACCAATCGAAGAGAAACTATTCAACCCCCCCCCCCCCCCCCCCACCCCCTTCTAGTTTCTACAAGACCTTTTTTAGTCTTCTTAACATCCTTTTTCTTTACTGTATCATCAGCTTTCTGGTTGAGTTTTAGCAGCTCAGCTTTCAAGGCTTTGTATTTAACTTTGTAGTCCTTCTTCCCCTCTGAGTCAGAGTGAGAGGTTTGCTTGAAAGGTGAGGTGGAAAACTTCTTCTTGCTGCTGTTGTTGCTGGATGAAGGGAAGCTTGGAGAGGAGGTTTTGTTTGACCAACAATCCTTCTGATAGTGACCAGTCTTTCCACAAGTGTAGCATGACACCTTGGATTTATCAACCTTTGCAGCTCCAACTCTACCAGATCTCTTGTAGTACCTCTTTTGGTCAGCTAGAAGAGCTCTGTCATGGAACTCAACATGTAATTCATCAAGAAATTCTTGACTACTTATGGTGTCCTCTTCTATGTCAGAGTCGATGTCCTGAAAGGAATGGTTAGCAACAAGAGCTTTTGAACCTGTGATATTGGTGGTAAACCTATCAGTCTCTGATTTGTAAATGGATTCAATTAGCCCTTCATCATAGTTATATCTACCAAACAGTTGGGCTAAAGTATCATTCTTTATAGCATTGTTTGCTCTTAATGTCTGATTTAGGCTAAGCCATTTTCTAGGCAAAACTATTGACAAAAGTAGCATTAACCTCAGCCTTAGGTAGAACAACTCCATTGTTTCCCAAATCATTCAACAAAATCTTAAGCCTAGTATAAGTTTGTGCAACAATTTCTGTTTCCAAAGCTTTAAAAGCATTAAACTTAAGTCTAAGGGCTTGGATTTTGGTTTCTTTTGTTTCCTCTGGACCTTATACCCTAGAACTAATTCAGGCCACATCTCCTTAGCAGAGTTGCATTTAATGATGGACTTCATAATGTTCTTGGGTAGGCAAGAGACTATGATACTTTTGAGTCTCTTGTCCTGGTTAGCCAGACGTCTATCCGTTGGAGACCATTGCTTAACAAGCTTCTTAATGGGTCTCTCAGGGGTAGAGGGGGAAGGTCATCAAGAAGGGTTCTAAGCCATCTAAATATATAAGAAATTCACTTTTCCAACTTGAAAAATACTCTTCATCGAATGCTGGAACATTGGACACATGTGACCCCCCTCGAACATCAAGTAGTTGGGGAAGGTCATCATCATTATTACCAGTGCTTACAACTGGTGTAGGCATGGTAGTAGATGTGGTGGCCGGTGCGGTGGTCGAAGTGGTACCTAGACTGGTTTGACCAAAAGGTGGAGGAGGTATAGTATCAGCCATATTAAGTTCTTGATTTTAAAAACAAGAACGGTTTATGAAAAGTTTTATAAATCAGACCGCTCTGATACCAATTGAAAATCCCTTAATATGGCAATTGTTGATAAACTATAACTCTTGTAACCACGAAACACAATGAAATACTTTTCAAACGCGTAATGCTTTATTAAGTATTATAAACAAAGTATTACAAAGTGCTATGAATACACTCGTTGAATAACAACAAGAAATGAACCCTAGAACAAGAAAACTAGATTCGGGAATCAAGTTTACAAGGGAACCAATGAGACGCTGGTAGACAACTGAGGGCTCAGCGGTTCCATGGTGAGAAAGAACTTAGATAAATTATCCAAGCACAAGTGTTGATTTAATTCTCCTTTCTCACTCCTATTTATAGTGTACTAGGTTGCTTCCTTAGTGGGAGTAGTTGATACGTGTCACCTTCTGAATGGAAGAGTACAACGTATTAAATGCATGTCCAAATCGATGCATACCTTTAAACAACTTTAGGTGAACAGTTCTGCCAACTGTTCACCTTTTGTCCCACTAGGTCGTACTAGGCTTTATTTTGAATCTCTTGTTTTGTCCCGCTCAAAACACTTGGTAGATTCTACCGCCTAATCTATAAAAGGATTGGACAAGCTTTGCTTGTCCCAGACTTCTAGGGTTCTTAAGTGATCTCTGAGTGTTGTCAACTCAGAGATCCTTGAACACCAGCACATTCCTTCAACATCCCAGCTATCCATAGTCGCTGGTGAGCATGACTTCAGATTGTCTTCGACTTCTCTGACGTTGTCTTTGACTTGAATGTTCCTCGTGTGCCAGCTGAGGCTTTGCCTTCCACTGGTCTGGTCTCTGTCGTTGGTCCTCTCAGCGATTAGTAAACACTTAGTCTAATTAAACAAATCTAGACTGGGCCATAGTTAAAACTTTCATTGGCCCAACAGTTTGGAATTGAGCTCATTCCAGGAGCAGAGCCAATTTCCAAAGCTCCTTACCGCATGGCTCCCATTGAGATTAAGGAGTTAAAAGATCAGCTGCAGGAACTTCTGGAGTGAGGATTCATCCATCCTAGTGCATCACCATGGGGTGCACCGGTGTTATTTATGAAGAAGAAAGATGGCAGCATGAATTTATGTATAAGCTACCGTGAGCTAAACAAGATCACGATCAGGAATCGTTATCCTTTGCGGCATATTGATGACCTGTTCGATCAACTTCAAGGTGCCAAGTATTTCTCAAAGATCGATCTGAGGTCCGGCTACCATCAGTTACGGGTTAAAGAGCGGGATATCTCTAAGGCTACTTTCCGTACATGTTATGGGCACTACGAGTTCGTAGCCATGCCATTCGGACTCACAAATGCTCCAACAGTCTTCATGGATCTTATGAATTATGTCTTCCATGAGTTTCTGGACAAGTTCGTTATCGTTTTCATTGATGATATCCTAATTTTATCCAAATCCAAGGAGGAATATTCTTGGGAATTATTGTTAAGTGTCAAGTATCGTCAGTGTAATTTAAGTACTGTTAATATTATTCAAGTACCGTTAGTGTTAACGCGGTACATAGTAAGTACTGCTACTTATAAAGTATGTACTGCTATATATTGATTATGATGAATATATCTTTGTATAAGATATGTCATAGTTATAGTTAGAGTATATCTTATTTGATATACTTAATAGTTAGAATATTGATAATATATCATCTGTGATATACTTATCTTTATAGAATATTCTAAGGTTTCTTGGTTTCCTTACTCTATAAAAGGAACATAGGTACGATGACATTCATGTACCTCATTCAAGTCGGTTAATAAGAGAATCAAATAGTTAAAAGTAATTCTGTTCTTCTGTGCTTTATAAGTTAGATTCTACATAACTTATTTAGCTTGAGTAAGAGTTCTCAAAGTGTTTTAGTTTGATTACAAACTACTATACTAGTTCTTAACAGAATATAGATCCAATCAAAGGGATCAACAAGTGGTATCAGACCTTGTTGAGAAACTCTGAAAAAGAAGAACACGACCCTAAAAACTCCACTCACACTAAAACTCAATGTCTCAACCTGGTGATGACCTTCACTTGGAAGACATTCCAGATCCTGATCCAATACCACAGGGACAACCTCAAGTTGTGCATCCTGCACCACCACAAGGTGTTCAAGCCATAGATGCTGTAGTTACCTCTACAACTACAACACCTTCCCATATTCTTTCTGCTGTCAAACTCCCAGTTCTCAAGGGTGATAACTATGAGACATGGGCCATGCAGATGGAACATTACTTGATTCACACAAATCATACTATGTGGCAAGTCATCAAGAATGGGAATACACCTAAAAAGTTACACTGGTTGCCTGATGGTACATGCTATGCTTTACCTGTTGTGACTGCTGAGGAGGTACAAGCAGAGATCAAAGAAAGAAAGGCCAAAATTTCTTTGGCTATGGCACTTTCAGAGGACATCTTACCTAGATTTCATCACTATAAGGATGCAAAGCCTATATAGGATGCCATCAAACTTAGATTTGGAGGTAATGTCAAATCTAAGAAGATGAAGAAGATTATTCTGAAACAAGAATTTTATAACTTCTCAATTTCTAGTATAGAAGGAATCCAAGGTGGATATGGAAGGTTCAGTAAGCAGCTCATTCAATTGGTAGTTTATGGACAAATAATTCCTAATGAAGAAGCTAATATGAAATTCTTATGAAGTGTTTCACAAGAATGGAAAGCAATGGCGATGCACTTCATTACAAGGGATGATCTGGATACAATTCCTTTTGATCATCTCTACAACAATCTAAGAGCTTATGAGATGGATGTTAAAGGCGTTGAGGTGACCAAAGCAACAACAACAACAAAGTCTAGCTTGGCTTTTGTGTCAGAAGGTAATAGCGATACTTACTTTCAAAACACCGTTAGTGGATCAAGCAGCGGTACTTACTTCAAAAATACCGCTGGAGGACTTACAAGCGGTACTTACTCACAATGTACTGAAGGCAGTACTATAGTCTCTCAAAATCCACAAGGAAGATCTTCACCATTGATTAGTGACAATGATGTCTTCTCATTCTTTGCTGGACAAGACAACAGACCAAGATTGACTCTCAATGACTTGTTCCAAATGGATGATGCTGATGTTGAAGAGATGGATCTCAAATGGTAAGCTGTTATGGTTTCTGTGAGATCTAATATGTTCTTTAAGAAGACTGGAAGGAAGATGATTGTTGATCCTAATGAGCCATTAGGATATGACATGTCTAAAGTTGAATGCTATAACTGTGGAAGGAATGGACATTTTGCAAGGGAGTGCACTAGAGACAAGGCTGAAAGTAGCAGTCAAAAGTCCAAAAACAGCTATAGAACCATTCCAAGAATTTCTGAAAGCTTTCCGAAAGGAAACAGCAGGAGTTCCAAAGGAACCAAAGCGTTGGTAACTATAGATGGAGTGATGAACTAGGCTGAAGATGAGGAAGAAGAAGAGCTTGGTTTGATGGCTCTCTCACATGAAGATACTGAGTTACATCCTTATTCTAAAGATTGTGTAATAGTTTAAAAGTAGAACTAGATGAACAATATCAAAAAGTCAACACATGCACTGTAGAAACAAATGCTTTTAAACAGGGTGTTGCTAAGCTAGTGGAAAATATAGTTTTATATAAAAAGGGTCAACAAAACTATGAAGAGAAAATTATAATTTTGACTCTTCAAATGAGAGAAAAAGATGTGGAAATTAAAGCTTTTGAAAAACAACTTTTGAAAGTATCAGCAGAAAATGAAGCTTTAAAAACCAGTCTTTATAATGAAAGGGAAGTGATTAATCATTGGCAAAAATCCTCTAAAGGATTAGGTAAACTGATTAATTCACAAATGGGGTATTATGATAAGTCAGGCCTAGGATATATTGAGGACCAACCTGGGATAACTTTAACTAACAAGGACTTGTCAAAGGGATCTTTGATAGTTCTAGTGAGTAAGCTGATTGATAGGTGTGTAAACACCCATCTTTTCTACCACTTAATTACAATAATAACCGAACCAAAACGTGTATTTTATGTCTTTTATGTCGGAATTATGCGTGGTTTGTGTCTTTGTTGTAATTTAGGACGAAATTGTGAAAAGTGGAGAAAACACGAGAATTCACGGGCATTCACGGCTTTTATTGAAGAAAAAGATGAAAGACGAAGTCGAGAAATCAAGAGTGGAAAAAGAACGGAAGTCCAAGACCAATTCTGAAGATTTATCGAAGAAAAAGTCAAAAGACGGAAGTTTATCAAAAGCCGAGAAACTCAAGTCTATTTTATTGAAGAAATTAAAGACGAGTTCAAAAGATATCCCGAGCCACAAGTCCTTAAAGTCCAAACATTAAAAGAAAGATTAGAATAAAGGGACTAATGACGCAATTAATGAAGACTAAATGAAGGAAGGACTTAATCTTCCAATTAACAAGAAATGACGGAGGGGAGGAAGCTTCCTAATCCTCCCCTATAAATAGATTAGGATTGTTATCATTTGTTTTGTTGGCTAACTTGACAAATTAGCTCTTCCATTTTTAATTACCTTGCACCTTTATTTACTTGTCCAATTTAATTACATTGTCTTGCACTTAATTACCATTTAATTCAAGTAAGTTTTCCTTTTTAATTCTTGTCAAGTTTTATCTTTATCTTGTTAATCTCATTCTTCCTTTCTTAATCTTTGTGTTGATTTGTTTATGTTTATGTTCTTTATTTTTGTTGATTTATTTAAGTGGGTTTTGATTGATTTGATTAAGTTTTGTTAGTTTTATTGTTTTGGATTGATTGTTGATGCTTTATATTTGTTTGGTTTAATCTTTTTGTTGATTTGGTTAAGTTTTTAATTAATTCGTACCTTTTTAATCCTCCTTGTTCTTCGTTTTATGATTACTGATTTTTCCCAGGTACGAGCCCAGAAATATTCCGAATAGGGAATATCCAGTTGTGACTACGCGGAATATTATTTATTCCGAGTAAGAGTTTGGAAGTTAGGTTTATGCGGAATATTTTATATTCCGAATAAGGTGTTTATTCCGCATAGGGGTACATTCCGAATAGGAGGACTTTCCGAGTTGGTGACAGGATTCCGAATAGGCCAATCATTCCGAGTGGACAACTTATTCCGAATGGAAGATTTTTCCGCATAGGACTAGTATTCCGAATAGGCATTTCTTTCCGAATAGACTGGACATTCCGAATAGGCAAGTTTCCGCATAGACCCTGATTTTCCGAATAGAGTATATATTCCGAATAGGAGAACATTCCGAATAGTGACAGTATTCCGAATAGGACCCATTATTCCGAGTAGGCACTTTGTTCCGAATAGGAAATCTTTCCGAATAGGGCTAATCTTTCCGAGTAGACAATTATTCCGAATAGGAACATTCCGAATAGGGACAGATATTCCGAATTGCCTTTTATTCCGAATAGGAGTTTATTCCGGATAGGGAAATCTTAGTTTTTAGTTTTCTGCCTTTTCATTTTAAGTTTTCTTTTTCCCGCCTTTTTCCTTAATCGCACTTTAAGTTTATTTGCCTTAGTTTAAGTTTTAGTTTTAGTTGCGTTTTAAGTTTGCCTTAGTTAGATTTAAGTTTGCGCTATTTACTTTATTGCCCTTTAATTCTAGTCTTGCTTTTAAATTCTTGCACTTTATTTTAATTAGACTTAGATTTATTTTAATTGCACCTTTACTTTAATTGTTTTGCACCTTTTATTTTCAAAACTACAACGACACATCTTTGTTTCACCAAAGTTCAACTGAGTCACACATTAAACATAAAGTTGTTCAATTCGAAGAGACACACAACGAACTTTAATTAATTTTTAACCTGAGTAAAATCTGAGTTATCAAATGGCGCCGCTGCCGGCTCTTTTCGTAAAGATCAACAGTTTTTTGTGAGAGACACGTTGCTTTTTGGGACCCGTTCACTTGTGAACGTTATTTTTCTTGCATAAAAATTTCAAAAAAATCATAAAAATTAAAAAATTCATAAACACCATAAAAAATTAAAAATTTCAAAAATCCAAAAAGATTTTATCTTTCTTGTGTATATATATTGTCTTTGTGTTTGGTTTTGTTTTCTTTTGCATTTTCAGGTGTATGCGTACTAGATCTTCTAATTATCAAGAGCCCGAGCCTCAAGAAGATTTAGATATGGCAGGTGTTAACAACAATAATCAACTACCGCACCTCAATAATAATAATAACAACAACAATGCTCCTCCACAGCCCGATCTTCGGACCATGGAGGAACTTTGTCAACCAACAATGTTTGGACGAGGAGGACCGATTGCGCCGATGCAAATCAACGCTCCTGAGTTTTCGTTGAAGCACCACATGATTCAGCAAGTGCAAACAAACCCATTTAGAGGATTGCCTGATGATGATGCCAACAAACACCTCGACAAGTTCATTACAATCACCCAGAGCATGAAGTTGGCTGGTGCCACTATGGATGAGCTTCGCCTACAACTCTTTCCACACACTTTATTACATCATGCCGAGAAATGGTTTGATCGTCTCCCGAAGAATTCTATTCGCACTTGGGATGACATGACTCAACGCTTTTTGTCGTGCTACTTTCCACCATCCATGGTCACAAGCCTTCGCAATCAGATCAGCGGTTTCATGCAAGATCCCGATGAATCTCTTTTTGATGCATGGGAGAGATATAATGTCTTGATCGACCGTTGTCCAAACCACAACATGCTTCCGGTCACCTTGATCGATACTTTCTACAACGGATTGACTTTTCGAGATCGTGATACGATCAATGCATCCGCCGGTGGCACATTCATGAAAAGGAGACCCGAGGAGTGTAGAGAGTTAATTGAAAACATGACTGCTCATCATAAGAACTGGGATTCCTCTGCTTCTTCTAGAAACAACACGAGAGTCAATGTTTCTTCTACCTCAGCAAACCCTGAGATGACCGAACTCACCCGCATGATGGCCGAAATGAGCAAAAGTATTACGCTTCTCGCTTCAACCCAACAACAACAACAAGTTAAAGCGGTTGCTAATCCTTGTGAAACATTTGGCGGTCCTCACTCATACACCGATTGTCCTTCGACACAAGGAAATCCGGAAAATGTGTATGCAGCTTACGGTAATTATTCACCGGACAATTACCAAGCTAGACAACAAGGGGATAGAACACTGCTGAGCTACCGTTCCAACAATTACCTTTCACCCGGTTTTTCTCCTCAAAACCAAAATCCCGCCAACAACTACAATAGAAGCAACCAAATCCCACCTCGTGCTTCTAACCCTTATCAACCACCCACCCCACAACACCCACCCATTAATCCCGATGTTGACACAATCATGAGAACTCAAGGTGAGCAAATCAAGAATCTACAGAGCCAAATAATCAATTTGAAAGGAGATATCTTAAAGCAAGGCAATGACATCAGAACTGAGGTTCGTGATAATCTTCAATCCTCTTTCATCACTCAAACAACTGAATTGAAGAATCTGTTGGCTAGTTTCTTGCCTGAAGCTCAACCTTCTTCTTCTTCGGGTTCTCTACCTTCAAATACCGTCACCAATCCGCGAGCTAATGTAAGTGCTATAACTACGCGTAGTGGAACTACCATTGTCACTCCATCTACCCCACCACCTTCATCTACACCTCCTCCACCACCATGTATCCCTACCCCTCCTACACCTAGTAATAGTGCACCATTACCGTCTCCGCCTCGTCATGACGATGTATCTCGGAAAAACCCGTCAACATCACAACCGTCACCACCTACACCTTCACCTAACCCTTATCAACCTAGAATCCCATACCCTTCTCGTATAGGCAAGACCAATGATCTAACAAAGGAGGACTCGCAAATAACGAAATATATCGGTATGATTTCTCAAATGGGATTCAGCATTAGTTTTCTTGAAGCACTTGTCCACATGCCCAAATTTGCCAAAGCATTTAAGGACTTGCTTAACAAAAAGGAGAAGCTGATTGAACTCACCAACACACGCTTAAATGAAAACTGCTCTGCAGTTATTCTTAAAGAACTTCCGGAAAAACTAGGGGATCCCGGTCGTTTTGTGTTGCCTTGCGTGTTCAACAAAACTGAAGAATTTACTGCCCTTGCGGATCTCGGGGCTAGTATAAATCTTATGCCTTTGAGTGTTTGGAAAACACTCTCATTACCCGATCTCATTCCAACAAAGATGACTCTCGAACTTGCTAACCGCACTCTCGCTTACCCCGTTGGTATAGCTGAAGACGTATTCATTCAAGTTGGCGCATTTACTTTCCCGGTCGATTTTGTCGTAGTTGATTATGAAATGGACCCTCGTATTCCTTTAATACTTGGTCGGCCATTTTTGAGATCCGGACGTGCTTTAGTAGATGTGGCCGAAGGAGAGTTAATCTTAAGAGTCGGGAATGCCTCACAAAATTTCAAAATGGGAGCACCTACAAACAGATCTTTTGGAGGCCGAGAATCAGTGAATATGATCAATGTGCTCGATGACTTTACCGTCTATGACAATCCTTTATTCGAGTCTTCCACTGATAATCCACTCTTTGAAGATAATGTGGATGATTCTCTCCCTACTTTGGACGCTTCTCCCATTTTTGATTCTCCACCGTTCTTTGATGCTTATGAAGATGATAATTCTAGCTCAGATTCGGATGATTTTGATTGTACTTCTGAGTATCCCGAGCTGCCCACTTTCGATGATTTTGATGAGGCCGATACTCTCTCGAGCGATTCTTCACATGATGAAGATCCTCCGCCATCACTCGATCCTACTTTGGACGATTACTCATTCGAGGAAGATTTCTCTGAATTTCTTAACACATACTTCCCTCATGAGAGTGATGCACCTCCTTTGGACTTTGAAGATTATCGTCTTGATCCTACTTTGGATTTGAAGAGCATTTTGTCCAAGGAGAAGAAACCGGTTGACACCGAAATCCGTTGCACTTATGATTTGACACCTCTTTGTCCCACTTCTGAGGACGAGGTTGTGCTTCTTTGCGGATCTTCTTCACACTCGGCTGAGCCGGAGTGTTATTTTCCCTTAAAGGAAAAGGTGTTCGACCCCGGTATTGCAATCTTAGAGCCATCTCAGTATCCACCTGATGAAATAAAAGGAAAAATCTTTGGAAATTTGGAAGACATGCTTGCACCGCTTCATACTTGCTTCTACTGTGCTCCATCACTGCTTAAGGGAACCCTGCCATTTCTCTTTTGGCTTGCCTTGTTCACCTTAAGCTCGTGTTTATTGATGGATGAAAACTATGTCTTTGATCCTGGTGGATTTGTTTCATGCTACTTCCGTTGATGATCAAGGTCGAGTCAGGCTCACGACTCGGTTAACAAAAACCAAGCGCTTCTTGGGAGGCAACCCATGCATCTATCTTTTCGCTTTCTTTATCATAAGTGTAGGGGGGACCCCTTTTGGATTTCTATTTCCTCTCCTCACTTCTTAATCAGGGATTCGAGCTTCAATGATCCACTCCTAATAATTCTTGACGACCCGTGATTCCGTGTTCTACTTCTTCCCGGTTCTATCCTAAACTCTTTTCGATTCACTATTTTTATATTTTCTCAATATTAAAATAGGAATCTCTTTAGTTGTCTTTTCCTTAGCAAGATTTAAACAACGTGCACAATGTCCTAAGTGTAGGGGAGTTTACTCCCGCATGCTTAAACATTGAGGACAATGTTTATCTTAAGTGTAGGGGGGACTTCTATCGAAGTTAAGTGGTCTTTTCCTTGTATTTGTCCTCATTTTAACCGGAAAATCAATTTTTCGACATTTTTCAAAATTTTCGATCTATTTTGGCCTATTAGTTTTTCCCTTTTGTATAGTTATTTTCTTTCTTTGCTAGAATAAATGTTTAATAAGTGGTTTTAATTTTCAAACGTTGTGAATCTTTTGACTCAATCCAAGTTTACTCTAGCTAGTATCCTTAACGTGTTTAAGTCAAGTTTTGCTAGGCTTTTATATAGGGAGCTATAAAACGCGAAAGTCTTAACTCTCACGGGTTAAGAACAAGAACTTTTCGCAAGTTCCTATAATTGATCCTAGAGAGTCGTTTATCAAGGGAACTTTAAGATGCGATTTCTAAACTTGAAAGAGTCTAAGAATTTGCAAGATCCTATAGGCGACTCGAAAACCCAAAACTTTGATTTAATAGGCTAAGTATCCACGAGTCTCATTACTCGAGATTTTAAATTGTGGAGAACGAGAGATGATAGAGCCAATTATAAGTTCGGTATTCTTTCGTGAATTTATGTGAGTTAATTATAAGCCTATTCTCCCATCGCTTGCTAATAATTTATTTGCTAATAAATAAGGTTGTACGATTTGAAAAGTTACTTAGCTTCTAGCCCCAGATCGTTTAAAAGTTGCTCGGTAATGACGAGAGTTCATAGCCAAGGCATAACTTATGAAGCGGGGCGCGAAGATTGGCGAGTCCGAAAAGGCCCTAACAAGGCATGAGGGCTATGTTTTGTTGCTAAAGATCCAAAAGTGATGTAAAGAATCATTTATCGAAAATCAATATGAAGGATCGAGACACACGACGAAAAGCAAAAACTCCCCAAAAGTCATGGAGAAGTGTATCCGAAAAGACCCTAACAAGGTATGAGGATAAATAGATCCAAGTCAATAAAGGAGGCGGATCGTTGTATATCAAAATCCAAAATAAAGATTGGAGAAAAATGAAGAGGTCGTGGTCCATATATGAAGAATCTATCAAAAATTCCAAGTGAAGAAATTCAAATTATGAAGAGAAGACCATTATTTCATAAACGTCTCTCAAGATTTGAAGTATGAAGTCGCTGCCAAATATCGGCCCGAGAAAGGTCTCAAATCGCGAACCAAGTTATGCCAAGATATGAACTTTCTGATATCCCGAGAAGCAGTTTTAAAAGATTTGGTCCTTTAGCTAACTATTGATTAAATCGTGCACTTTATTTTCAGACTAAAATAACTATCGAAATAAGTCAAACAATGCATCTTCATGATCATTCAAGACAAATAATAAAATATAAGAGATACACCTAGGAATAAGGGAGTCTAAGTGAATAATTGGCCCACATGAGTTCGTGTTAGTTTACTAACTTATAATAACAATGATCTCGTTTTTAAGCTTGGTTTGGAGAAAGTGAAAAGTTGATGATGATGATTATTCATGACATTTTCAAAACCCAAGGTATGCTTTTAATTTCTTTGCTTTACATTTTATAATTTTCTATCTCTTTAATAAAGGCCAACGTGGATTGATTATGATGAAAAGTGTAAACATGCTTTGTAACTAATGCATTGCATGAGGACATTGCAATGGTCAAGTGTAGGGGATTTGATAGGTGTGTAAACACCCATCTTTTCTACCACTTAATTACAATAATAACCGAACCAAAACGTGTATTTTATGTCTTTTATGTCGGAATTATGCGTGGTTTGTGTCTTTGTTGTAATTTAGGACGAAATTGTGAAAAGTGGAGAAAACACGAGAATTCACGGGCATTCACGGCTTTTATTGAAGAAAAAGATGAAAGACGAAGTCGAGAAATCAAGAGTGGTAAAAGAACAGAAGTCCAAGACCAATTCTGAAGATTTATCGAAGAAAAAGTCAAAAGACGGAAGTTTATCAAAAGCCGAGAAACTCAAGTCTATTTTATTGAAGAAATTAAAGACGAGTTCAAAAGATATCCCGAGCCACAAGTCCTTAAAGTCCAAACATTAAAAGAAAGATTAGAAGAAAGGGACTAATGACGCAATTAATGAAGACTAAATGAAGGAAGGACTTAATCTTGCAATTAACAAGAAATGAAGGAGGGGAGGAAGCTTCCTAATCCTCCCCTATAAATAGATTAGGATTGTTATCATTTGTTTTGTTGGCTAACTTGACAAATTAGCTCTTCCATTTTTAATTACCTTGCACCTTTATTTACTTGTCCAATTTAATTACCTTGTCTTGCACTTAATTACCATTTAATTCAAGTAAGTTTTCCTTTTTAATTCTTGTCAAGTTTTATCTTTATCTTGTTAATCTCATTCTTCCTTTCTTAATCTTTGTGTTGATTTGTTTATGTTTATGTTCTTTATTTTTGTTGATTTATTTAAGTGGGTTTTGATTGATTTGATTAAGTTTTGTTAGTTTTATTGTTTTGGATTGATTGTTGATGCTTTATATTTGTTTGGTTTAATCTTTTTGTTGATTTGGTTAAGTTTTTAATTAATTCGTACCTTTTTAATCCTCCTTGTTCTTCGTTTTATGATTACTGATTTTTCCCAGGTACGAGCCCAGAAATATTCCGAATAGGGAATATCCAGTTGTGACTACGCGGAATATTATTTATTCCGAGTAAGGGTTTGGAAGTTAGGTTTATGCGGAATATTTTATATTCCGAATAAGGTGTTTATTCCGCATAGGGGTACATTCCGAATAGGAGGACTTTCCGAGTTGGTGACAGGATTCCGAATAGGCCAATCATTCCGAGTGGACAACTTATTCCGAATGGAAGATTTTTCCGCATAGGACTAGTATTCCGAATAGGCATTTCTTTCCGAATAGACTGGACATTCCGAATAGGCAAGTTTCCGCATAGACCCTGATTTTCCGAATAGAGTATATATTCCGAATAGGAGAACATTCCGAATAGTGACAGTATTCCGAATAGGACCCATTATTCCGAGTAGGCACTTTGTTCCGAATAGGAAATCTTTCCGAATAGGGCTAATCTTTCCGAGTAGACAATTATTCCGAATAGGAACATTCCGAATAGGGACAGATATTCCGAATTGCCTTTTATTCCGAATAGGAGTTTATTCCGGATAGGGAAATCTTAGTTTTTAGTTTTCTGCCTTTTCATTTTAAGTTTTCTTTTTCCCGCCTTTTTCCTTAATCGCACTTTAAGTTTATTTGCCTTAGTTTATGTTTTAGTTTTAGTTGCGTTTTAAGTTTGCCTTAGTTAGATTTAAGTTTGCGCTATTTACTTTATTGCCCTTTAATTCTAGTCTTGCTTTTAAATTCTTGCACTTTATTTTAATTAGACTTAGATTTATTTTAATTGCACCTTTACTTTAATTGTTTTGCACCTTTTATTTTCAAAACTACAACGACACATCCTTGTTTCACCAAAGTTCAACTGAGTCACACATTAAACATAAAGTTGTTCAATTCGAAGAGACACACAACGAACTTTAATTAATTTTTAACCTGAGTAAAATCTGAGTTATCACTGATACACCTGAAAATGATAAATATGCTTAAGGAATGAAGGCAGTTCCCCCACCATTATCAGGAATTTTCATGCCCCTAGTAATGATACAGGTATAGAGTTAGATGAATGAAAGGTTGTTAATGATTCAAACTCTAGTACTTTGACCCAAGATAATTCTGTTGTGACAAAAAACATTGTTTATCCATCTTTAATGAGCAATTTTGTGTCTGAGGTGTCTAAAACTATTTCTACTCCCAAGCAGGTAAAAAATTCCTAGCAAGGCATTGGATTATAATGTATAACATAATAAAACCAAGAGGGGTGGGATAGGTTTTGAGAAATTTAAGACAAAACAACCTTTTGGGTCTTCTTTGAGAAGAAAAGGATGTTATATTTGTGGTAGTTTAAATCACTTTATCAAAGATTGTACGTTACATGAAGATAAAATTGTAAAACAAAAGGCTGCACAAAAGGTCACAAAGAAAAGTATTGGAAAAAATGCACAGGTTAATAGGCAACAGGGATCTAAAGATGACAAACCTAAGTTTGATCATGCTAAAAGGATAGCTGAACCTCATAAGGTTACAAACATCTCTACCAAGAACTTTGTTTCAAGAGCAGTACTTATGAAACAAGGTCTAGTACCTTTGAAGTCTGGTAAACCAAGTACCGGCAAGTGTAGAACTGCAAGTACTGCTAGACCAAACTCAAGTACCGCTGGTCAAAGGTCTTTCAAACCAAAGTCCCACAACACTTCTAAGAATGTAGTTGAGAAAGCTAGAACATCTAGAAGTAAGCCTAATAACAAACCAATGCAAATGTGGGTTCCTATAGGTGAAAAACCGTGTGTTCAAGCAAGTACTACTAAAACAGTTATTAGGCCAAAAATGTACAAAAACAACAAACCTACTTATGTCTTTGATTATTTGACTGGAACCATGAAGTATAAGAGTGTATGTAGTCTTACTGGGAAAACTACCTATCAAACTCTTAAGTATGTAGGTCCCACAAGATCCGAGCCAAATGTGGCTTGGGTCCCTGTTAATAACTAATAAGTTTTGTGTATGTGCAGGGGCATCTGATTGATGAATTAAAAGATAAAGGTATAGTAGATAGTGGATGCTCAAGACACATGACAGGGAATAAAGATTTCCTTGCTGAATTTAAAGAATTCAGTGGTGGACCAGTAGCCTTTGGGGGTAGCAAAGGTAGAATCACTGGCAAAGGGAAAATCAATACATGGAAGTTGGAATTTGAGGATGTGTTCTTTGTAAAAGAATTTAATGAATTCAATCTCTTTCCGTGTCACAAATGTGTGATAAGAAGAACAAGGTGTTGTTTACATATACAGACTGCTTGGTGCTCTCCAAAGACTTTGAGATGCCTAAAGGATCTCAAGTACTGCTTAAGGTACCCAGGCCAAAAAACATATACACCTTTAATCTTCATACTATTACTCCAACAGGTGGAATTACATGTTTGCTAGCTAAGGCTTCTAATGATGAGTCTAATTTATGGCATAGGAGGTTAGGTCATGTGAATTGCAATAATCTTAATAGATTAGTGAATAGAAATTTGGTTAGAGGATTACCTAACAAATATTTTCAGAATAATTTCACATGTACTGCTTGTCAAAAAGGTAAACAACATAGAACCTCTTGTAATACCAAGACTGTCAATTCCGTGACAAAACATTTGCAACTATTGCATATGGATTTGTTTGGTCCAGTTTCTATTAGGAGTATTAGTCATAAGACCTTTTGCCTAGTTATAACTGATGATTATAGTAGATTCAGTTGGGTTTTCTTTTTAGCTCTTAAGAGTGAAACCAATGAATTACTTAAGGATTTTATCACTTTAGTTAAAAAGCAGTTCACTAAACAAGTCTTAACCATTAGGACAGATAATGGGACATAATTCAAGAATGCTGAATTTGATGAATTTTGTAGGTCTAAAGGCATCAAGAGACAATTTAGTAATCCTATGACTCCACAACTAAATGAAGTAGCTGAAAGGAAGAATAGGACACTAATTGAGGTTGCTAGAACTATGCTAGCTGATTCTCTTTTTCCAAATACATTTTGGGCAGAAGCCATCAATACTACATGTTATGTGTTAAATAGAGTCTTAGTAACCAAGCCTCAACACAAGACACCTTATGAACTTTTGACTGGTATTAAGCCAACCAAAAGTCATTTAAGACCTTTTCGATGTCATGTGTCTATACTAAATACTCTTGATCATTTGGGGAAGTATGATGGAAAATCTGATCCAAGATATCTTGTAGGATATTCATTTCAAAGTAAAGCATATAGGGTTTATAATTTGGCATCTAAAAAGGTTGAATAAAATGGCCATGTTAATTTCTTAGAAAATAAACCAAATGTCCAAGGAATAGGTTATGCTTGGATGTTTGATTTGGATTATCTAACTAATTCTATAGATTACTATTCTATGCAAAAGGATTGTTAAACTAACAATGCAGGTGAGGAGATTGGCACAACTAAGTCAGGTACTCAAGGAGAACCTTCTTCATCAGACTCTCAGGATGATGATGTTCTCATCTGTGTACCCAGTATGCTTACTGTTTCTCCTATGGCTGCTACTCCCCAGAAGCAAACAATGCCATCAACTGATGATCATGCCTCCCAAGAGCTTCAAAGACTTCAAGATCAAGAAAAGAATGCTACATCTGCTAATGAGCATTCAGGAGAAGAATATTTTGAGTCATAACAATCAACAGTACATACTACACCTAGCGGTACCTCATTTGAAAGTACTGCTAAGTCAAAATCTGCAAAATCTTTTGATTCATTAGAAGATATTTTACAAGCTATGGACGATGAAGACATTTATGCTAGTCCAGCTGAAGGAATCTTCTCCAAAGCTTCCTATGAATAGTAAGGTGTAGTAATTGATTTCAATAATTTGGAAACTGAAATTCCAGTCAGTTCTATTACTACTCTAAAGTCAACAACAACCATCCTACTACTCAGTAGAAATCCCAAGTCTGCTGTGCAAACCAGAAGACAACTTCAAGCCAATACTAAAAGTCATGCACTTGTGAGTTATGTCAAACAACAGCAGAGAACAAACCATAAGGATACTCATCATTGTTTTTTTGCCTGTTTCTTATCACAAGTAGAGCACACAAATATTTCTCAGGCTCTTGATGAAGAAAGTTGGGTAGATGCCAAGAAAGAAGAATTAACACAATTTGAGCTATAAAAGGTTTGGATTCTTGTGGATCTTACCTCAGGTAAAAGGGTTAATTTTACTAGATGGATTTTTAGAAACAAGAAGGATGAAAGAGGAGTTGTTGTGACGAATAAGGCAAGGCTTGTTGCTCAAGGCTATAGACAGGAAGAAGGGATAGACTATGATGAGGTTTTTGCACCAGTGGCAAGAATAGAATCCATTAGGTTATTTTTGGCCTTTGCATCATATATAGGTTTTATAGTCTATCAAATGGATGTGAAAAGTGCCTTTATTTATGGTACTATTTCAGAGGAGGTATATGTTTCATAACCTCCAGGTTTCGTAGATCCTAAATTCCCCAACAGAGTCTACAAAGTTATCAAAGCACTTTATGATCTACATCAAGCTCCAAGGGATTGGTATGCAACTTTATCCAAGTTTCTGTTAGAACATGGATATAGGAGAGGAACCATTGACAAAACTCTATTCAACAAAAAGAATGCTAAGGATATTATTCTAGTACAAGTCTATGTTGATGACATTATTTTTGGTTCAACCAAGAAATCATGGTGTGAAGAGTTTGAGGCTTTGATGAAAGGAAGATTTCAGATGAGTTCTATGGGAGAACTTACTTTGTTTTGGGGACTACAAGTCAAACAGAGGAAAGATGGAATATTTATCAGCCAAGATAAATATGTTGCTGAAATCTTGAAAAAGTTTTCATGTATGGATACAAGGAGTACAAGCACACCTTTTGAAGCTAAGAAGTCTTTATCAAAAGATGAACATGGTGAAAATGTTGATATTTATCTATACAGGTCAATGATTGGTTCATTGATGTATCTTACTGCTTCAAGTCCAGATATTATGTTTGTTGTGTGTGCATGTTCAAGGTTCCAGGTTAATCCAAAGGTGTCACATTCTACATGATGTGAAGAGGATTTTTAAGTATCTTAAAAGTCAACCTAATTTAGGATTATGGTATCCTAGAGATTCAACCTTTTATTTGGAAGCTTACTCAGACAGTGATTATGCTGGAGCTAATCATGATAGGAAATCCACAACAGGAGGTTGTCAATTCCTAGGCAGAAGACTCATATCATGGGAGTGTAAGAAGCAAACCATTGTTGCTACTTATACAACTGAAGCTGAATATGTAGCTGCTGCTCATTGTTGTGGACAAGTACTTTGGATTCGAATTCAGTTGTTAGATTATGGGTTCAACTTCATAAACACCAAGATTTACATTGATAATGAAAGTACTATATGCATTGTCAGGAATCTAGTCTTTCACTCCAAGACCAAGCATATTGAAATAAGACATCACTTCATAAGAGATGCCTATGACAAGAAGCTTAATCACGTCTTAAAGATTCATACATATAACAATGTAGTTGATTTGTTGACCAAGGAATTTGATGCAAAGAGATTTGAATTCTTGGTGACACATATTGGTATGCTCAACCAATAAACTGCTGCATATGTTAAGGGGAGGTAATAGTTGTACAATGTTTATGCTAATTTTTATTGTATAGTGTATGTTTTTTTGTGTTTTTGATGTGATTGTAGGTTGATAGAATAAGATAAAATAGGTTATAATGATAGTGGAATGCATGAACTGGTCAAATTTGTGAGGTACCATTATGGATCAAAGTACCGCTAGCACAAATCCAAGTACCGAGTATGTTCCATGTAACGCTACATGTCCGTTGTACCGTTAAGGGTCTCTTTCGTAAATATGGCGGTTTCTTCGCACTTGGGTTTGTTATTTACGTAAATACTTACTCCAATTATACAATTGATTCACCTAATCCTTTATTCTTATCTCTTAATTCAATAACCTTCTCTCTAATTTTTCGATCATCAAAAATACTAACGGCTGCTTTACAAGTGATCTCTAAGCACAACATGGTTGCGAACTTTGCTCAGAATGATGATTCTCTTGGTTTCCATGAGATACTTGGATTTTTATCTCGAAGTCATATTCGTTTTGCGCTTACTGTAAGTCCCATTGTCTTTATTCCTATTGTTGAACAATTTTGGAATACTGTTGTGTTAAGTACTCGTTTTGATCAACCTTGCATTAAGGCTAGGGTGAATCATAGAGATATCTATGTAACTGAGGTACTGCTAAGGGCTAGTTTGAGACTAAATGATGAAAATGGATTATGTATGTTAAACAATACAGTGATACATGATGGCCTTGCAGCCATGGGTTATGAGGGTGGTAGGGAAAGTCTTACTTTCTTTAAAGCTATGTTTTCACCACAATGGAAATTGTTTTTTCATGCCATTATTCACTGTTTAAGCTCCAAAAGTACTTCTTTTAATCAAATCCCTGCATTGGCATCAGCTGGTATTTGTCTAGCAAATAACATAGTTTTCAATTTTTCAAAACTAATTTTTGAAGGCATGACTAGGAATTTAGAAGGAGTTAAGAAGTTTTTAATGTATCCTAGATTCATTCAGACTTTAGTTAATGACCAAATCCGTAGCCTACCAGCGTTAACAAATACATGGGATGTTCCTACTTTTACAAAGAGAACTTTCTCTTTTTTGACCAAACAAGGCAATGCCTTTACAGGAACTGTCACACCCTTATTTGCTAATATGTTAGCCCAACCTGCCAACCAAGAAGGTGTTGAACCTAGCACTGCTAGTGGTTCTCAGCAAACTCCTTCTAACCAGAGTTCCCATTCCTCAGAAGATACTCAATCTTCTTCTCACAATATTGGTAATCAACCAAATTCAGATGAGATGATCCATACACATGTTGCTTCCATTGCTGCTAGTGGTTCACCACAAGCACAAGCACTAGAGGTGATGGATGTTGTAGATTTAACTACTTTGTGCACTAGGTTGTCCAAACAGGTACATGTATTACAAAAGGAGAAGCTTGTTCAAGACAAGAAAATTGTTGAATTGGACCAGCCTAATCAAGCTAAGGAATAAAGTCTCTCCTTGGATGAGGCAGAACAGGTCTATTCAGAAAGCTCCTCTTATGAAGCAAAGATTCAGAAACCTCAAGAAAAGGAAACTGAATGCAACTAAACAGGAGAGGAATTATGAAGAACCACTACCTTCTTCTGATATTCAAACAAGGGTCTCTGGGAATGACATCAACTTTGAAGCTGATGATGATGTCATTGGAAATTTCGAAGATGGCAATGGTTTAGAGACTGGTGTGGAAAAGGATAGCTTGGAGCCTACTAACATGGAGCTTCAACAAGAAGAACCACAACCTACTCACGAGGAACCACAAATTGAAGAAATGTTGGTAACTCAACCAGAGCCACAACCTCAATCACCACAACCACAACATCAAGTGAATTGGAGTAGTTTCTATGAGAAGCTGAAGGAGATTAATGTCCAATTTCCTATATCTTCAACTATACTACATAGGCAATTATGGTTTCACAAGAAACAGTCTTTCCAAGTAATATCAAGATCAAAAGTGAGTTATGGATCAGACAAGACTGAGGAGTTACAAGTTGAGAAGATAGCTTCGTTGGAAGAAAAGGTATCTAGAGATACTTTTGTGATTGAAGAAACAAGTGTGTCTTACACTGGTGAAGTCAACATTGTTCTAGATCCAAGTACTGCTAGGCCAACTAAGCCAACTGCAAGTACTGCTGACATTGTTGAAGACCCAAGTGCTGCTAAGCCAACTAAGCCGACTGCAAGTACTGCTGGTGATCAACCTTCACTAGAAAGTCAAACTCCTTTTGGAGAGGATGAGACTTTAGCTCAAGTACTGCTTGATATCAGGGAAAAGAGTTCAGCTAAAAAAGCAAGACCAACAGAGATTGATAAGAAGACACAACAAGAAGTTCTTGCCAAAAAGGATAAAACTAAAGGTAAGAGAGTTCAAGCTTCACAGCCCACTAAAGTTATTGTTATTCAAAAACAAACTAATGAGGATGAAGAAAGATCTTCAAAGCTGAAGAAGAAGTTATCAAAGATTAATCCAAAGGACAAGGGCAAGAAGCAGTTACAGTCAGAATCTGAAAATGAAAGTGATTCAGATGATGATATAAGCAAAGTCATGTACAGATTTATTCAACTAGACCATGATGAGGAATTTGCTTTCAGAGTACAAGCACAAATTCATGCAGAAGAGTTACAAGAGGAACTTGCAGCAAAGCAGCAATTGCTTGAAGCTAAGAGAGTGCAGCAAGAATGGAATATACAAGAGTATGATAGGATTCAAGCTGAACTACATGCAAGTGAGCTTCTTATAGACCCATTGATAGCTGAAAAAAGGGATGCTTATGATGAAGAAGAAAAAGCAAAATTGATTGATGATCTAATAAGGAAGCAACAAAGATTCTTTGTTGAGAAAAAAAGAAGAGAAATGATTAAGCCTCCAACTACCATGCAGATTAGGAATCAAATGATGGCTTTTCTCAAGAAAGTTAAGCATTTCACTCATGCTCAATTGTCAGAAAGAATTTTGAAGAAATCAAGGCTTTGTATGAAAAACACAAGAGAGTTGAATTGAATTTTGTTGAGATTGGATCTGAAGCAGATAGGATAGCTGTTGAAGAAGCCAAAAGATAAATCAAAGAATGAATGAAGGAGATAAATCTCAGTTTTGATAAGACTGAAAATCTACAAGCAGTACATAATAAAGAAATGATACATACAGATTTGGAGGAAGGTTCAATGGAATTTGAAAGAACCTCCAAGGGTGTTAAGAGGAAAAGATCAACAAAGAAGAAGCTAGAAACCAAGAAAAAGGCTAAATCAACAACAGAAGATAGTGATATATGATGAGAGCATAAGAAAGTACTTGAAGATAGTAAATTTTGAAGATCAATGTATAGACACGGAGATTTTTGGGAAGAAGTCATCCATTTCTAGATGGATATATACTATGGATCAAGGAATGGAAGCTCATGGAATACAAAGAATAAATGGCACAACAAGAATATTCAGACTTTTGGAAGATATTCTTCATATTCTTGACAGACAAGATATTCAAGATCTTTTCAGGTTAGTTCAAAAACTAAGGTATCACTATTGTATAATGAATTACTCTTCATGTATGAACCATACAACTGTGATCAGAAAATGTTGAAGGAATTAGAGAATAAGGTTCCTAGTTACTGGACATATTATAGGTCATGTGGACTACATATTTTGGATATAAATGATGTTACATACTATATTCTACAAGAGAAGAGATATCCATTTGAGAGAAGATTGTTGGAAAGAATGTTGGAACAACAATTGGAAGTCTTAGAAGAGTCTGTTGGTGCTTTGGAGTTGATCAGAATGGTTAAACAACAAATCAAGGATTTGGATCAAGAGGAAGAAGTTGAGAAAGAACCTTAAGTGTTTGATTTACAATCACACTTCACAAATGGTTCTCAGTTCACCATGTCTAACACACATAAGAACTGGCTAGTCCATAAGCAAACGGTTTGTCGTAAAGACTTCTCAAATCCGTTAAAAGCTGGTAGTTTGCTAAAAACTATATGGTTCTAACTGACCTTGTTTCGAGACAAAGAGTTGGCTAGTCCTAGACAAACGGTACTAGGTAAAGACATTATCAAATCCGTTGATGGTTGACAGTTTACCAAAAATTGTAGGGTTATCAGTACACCTTATTCTTTATGAATAAATTATTGTCTATTCCAGAGGGTACGACTAACTGGTAAAGAATAAATCAAATCCGTTGATAGATGATGATTTCCTAAAAATCATGAAGCCAATACAGACTGGTTTTTGTTGTTAACTGTTTTATTTCAGGTATGAAGTTGCAAGCAAAGAAGTATTAAAGGGAAGAATGCTTAGAAGGTTTTGTCTCATCAAATCAAGACAGAAGTTCATGATCAAGAGTTCATAGATTTAACTCAAGAAGACAATTACTGTTGCTGCAAAATCAAGTGAATGTTTACAAGACACAAGAAGATCATAGTTTGAAGACAAGGATGATGTTCATAAGATTTGAAGGTTATCTTATTAGAAGAAGATCTACGTTGAAGTGTTTGGCTACATTCAGTTGGATACAAGTACAAATTCCAAGCTCAATCCAAGTTTGAAGAGAAGACTGAAGACATGTATTCTAAATACATTCAGTACAAAGAAAAACAAGAAGAAAACAAGTTATCATTCTTGTTTAGCAGAGGATTGTTGGGAATTATTGTTAAGTGTCAAGTACCGTCAGTGTAATTTAAGTATTGTTAGTATTATTCAAGTAGCATTAGTGTTAACGCGGTACATAGTAAGTACTGCTACTTATAAAGTAAGTACTGCTATATTGATTAGGACGAATATATCTTTGTATAAGATATGTCATAGTTATAGTTAGAGTATATCTTATGTGATATACTTAATAGTTAGAATAGTGATAATATATCGTATGCGATATACTTATCTTTATAGAATATTCTAAGGTTTCTAGGGTTCCTTACTCTATAAAAGAAACATAGGTACGATGACATTCATGTACCTCATTCAGAAGTTTTCTGGGTTTAGCTGGCTACTATCGCAGGTTTGTGGAGAACTTTTTATGATTAGCCTTACCTTTGACTAAGCTAATGAGGAAAGGAGAGAAATTCGTCTGTACTGAAGAACGAGAGAAGAGCTTTGAAGAACTTAAGCATAAGTTAGTATCTGCACCTATTCTTACTCCCCCATCTGGTACAGGTGGATTTCAGATCTATAGTGATGCTTCAGGAAAAGGTCTAGGCTGTGTTCTCATGCAACATGGGAAAGTTATTGCATACACATCACGGAAGCTTAAAACTTATAAAGAGAACTATCCTACACATGGCTTGGAGCTTGTAGCAGTTGTTTTCGCATTGAAGATCTGGAGGCATTACTTGTATGTTGAATCATGTGACGTCTTCACAGATCACAAGAGTCTCAAGTACATCTTCACCCAGAAGGAAATAAACATGAGGCATAGAAGATGGTTAGAGCTGCTGAAGGATTATGAAACCAACATTCAGTACCATCTTGGTAAGGCGAATGTAGTGGTAGATGCTCTAAGCAGAAGGTCAGGTATGATTGCTGGCATCAAAGCTGCAAAGGAGATCATCCGTGACCTGTAAATGACAGACATTGAGTTTTGTGTACAAGGACAACATGGTTACTGGGTGAATCTTTGAGTGGAACCAGACTTACATTCTAGGATCAAGGAAGCTAAAAAAAATGATGGTGAGATTTGGGATATTATTCAGAACCTTGATCAGCAGACGGAGTTTCGTGTTGATGATGACAGTATCTTATGGCGGGGCACTAGACTAGTTGTTCCTGATGACTCTACACTCAGGGAAGCTGTGCTGACTGAATCTCACACCTCTCCATTTTCCATACATCCTGGTTCCACCAAGATGCACCATGACATCAAGCATCATTTCTGGTGGAGTGGTATGAAGCAGGATATTGCCACCTTCGTTTCCAAATGTATGATTTGCCAGCAGGTTAAGATCGAAGACCAGAGAGCTAGTGGTTTACTTCAACCATTAGATATTCCAGAATGGAAGTGGGACAAGATCTCCATAGATTTTGTCACTGGTCTTCCGGTCTCAGAAGACACACGACGCCAACTGAGTTATTGTTGATAGATTTACCAAATCTGCTCATTTCCAGCCAATCAAGGAGCATCCAGTCAGAAAACTGGCAGACACTTTTCAAAAAGAGATCATGAGACTGCATGGTACTCCGTCAGAAATCATCTCTGACAGAGATCCTCGTTCCACCTTACATTTCTGGCAGAGTCTCCAGAAAGCTTGGGGCACCAGACTTAAGCTTAGCACTTCCTTTCATCCTCAGATCGACGGACAGTCGGAACGTACCATTTAGACATTGGAGGACATGCTGAGGGCGTGTGCTATAGAATAGACAGGAAGCTGGAACGATTATATATGTCTAGTGGAGTTTGTATACAACAACAGTTGGCACGCTAGCATCAAGTGTTCACCGTTTGAGATGTTGTATGGTAGGATGTGTCACGCCCCAATCTGGTGGGATCAGGTGGGCGAACGACTGATCGAGGGTCCAGAGATGATTGAGTTGACTAATGAGAAGGTCGCCGTCGCCAAGTCAAAGCCGCGGGAAGCTAGTGCTCGTCAGAAGAGCTATGCTGATAAACATCAGAGAGATATATCCTTCAACGTGGGTGATCATGTTTTCCTCAAGGTATCACCATCACGCGGAGTCAAGCGTTTTAGAATCAAGGGAAAGCTTAGTCCTCGCTTCATCGGACCATTTGACATCATAGAACGCGTCGGTGAAGTTGTATATCGTTTAGCGTTAACGCCCCAGCTATCACACGTTCACAACGTGTTCCATGTGTCCTTACTCAGAGGATAAAACTATCATCCCCTTCATGTTGTCCAGTATCCGCGGATCAGATTCGAGATGATCTTTCATATGTCGAAGAACCTGAGAGAGTTCTTGAACGACAAGATCGTGTCATGCGGAGGATGATGATTCCATTCGTCAAAATCCTCTGGGGGGATCATCTTGAGCGAGGAGCCATTTGGGAGACGGAGGAGTCTATACAGACTTCTTACCCTCATTTCCAGTTCTGATTCGGGTATGTTTCTTTCAGTTTACGTTTTCTCTAATTCGAGGACGAATTATTCTTTTAGAGGGGAAGAGTTGTAAAACCCGTATTAAAATACCATGAACAGTAAACATGAACAATAAATACACGAAAATACGATAAAATTAAAACTTTCCATTTATAATATATTATACGTGTCACGACATTAGATAACAAGTAATTAAGAATATTATAAATGTGACATGATCACGATATGTAATTCACTGCAATTAAACACAAACGTATACGACTATTTGATTAACGTAGAAAAACATATGGTTTTGACTTTTGGGATTTAGTGTGCCGCGACTAGACAAGACAAGAGGAAGGAGAGGGCCTTTGGCCAGTTAGCCCAATTTCAATCCAAGTCTAATAAAACTTCCAGGAGGTTAAACATAATTAAGTTTTACAAAAATCACAAAAACCCTACTTTGGTCTCCTCCTCTTACTGCTGGTCGAACAAGAACACAAGGGTGTTCGGGTTAGTTTTGATCTTTGATCCTCATATCTACGTGTTCGTGTTTATTAACCTTAATCATCCACGCATTCGGTAACCTCAAAACTTTAATCTTTTTTTTACTAGATCATGATCATATGTTAATAAAACCTTAAAAACAAGAATCAAGAAACTTGTAGGTTTTATTAAAATCATAAAAAGGTTGGGTTGGTTTGGTTTTGGTTCGGCCGACGCACCACCGAGAGCCTCCAAGCTCCGGCTTGTTATTGTTTGCACAACTAACCGAGATACCAAGTCTCGGTGTGGTTTTGTTCGATCGGTCTCACACGAAGGGAACCCTGACTCGAAGTCGGGGTGTGTTTTGGTTTGATTTGCGTGTCAACCGAGATCGCTAGGATCTCGGTGGGACTTAGGTTCGAACAGTGGGAACCCCGACTTTAGCCGGGTTGTACTTTGGCTCGGCAGTGGGTAGCCGACAAACAAAACAGGGGGAACTTGTAGCCATCAATGGCAACCGGCTAGCTGGTTGTAGCCACTGATGGGCTGTGTTTGGTTTTGGCCGCCGGCTGACACCACCGGCCGCCGGCTGGGTGGTGTCGGCTGGGTGGTGTCGGCTAGGTACTTTTCGGGCTCAGGATTATTTTAGAACACGGGTTTGGGCTCGGGAATTAATAAAACCAGTTTATTTTATTTATTTGACAAGACTTAGGTTTTAAATATTAAAATTAATATTTCATGATTTAACCTAAGTATTTAATTATTCTAATTTAATTAAACATGTTATGTTAATTAAATTCATATAGTCTATAGTTTATTAAATAAACCATGTTATTTATTTAATAAGTTGTAACATCTAATCCATGACTTGTATTTTTACTAATAAGTTTAACTTATATTTTTAGCTTAATAATTCAGCTTATTTCTATTTTTAGAAACTTACTATTTTTAAAAACTTTCTATTTTAGGAAACCTGCTATTTTTAGAAAGTCACTTAGTATTACAATACAAGTATTATAATACCTTATTACATGACAGAACATGAATAATAAAACATTAAACAATATAACATGATAGAACATGAATAATAAGCTAAGAACACAAAGAACCAATAAAATACATGTATCGTAGACAACTCATACATGTCCCTATTCTTATGTAGTATTATCCGTAAAGGCGGAGTAGGTTTTTCAGCGTTTCCGATTAGCTTCTACTGGACAAGAGGTACGGATTTCCCGTTCTTTAGTAAGAACAATCTCTTCCTTTATTAGGATTTCCCATATGCAGCCAACTGTTTTCCTAGTAGTTACAGATTTAAAGGCTTATGTTTTATTAGTTACCTTTGCCATATACATGCATGTCAGTTTCACCTAGTTATGGAGGTACCATAACCATAACACTAGAGGCACTAGTGTTATGACTTCACCATGGCAGAGTGATAGCTCGTGGCGTCCCTTCAGTTTATTGGCCATTATTTATTGATTATATTATCTTGTGGGGCGTATGGGTGCATCATAGTTACAATTTCAGTCAAGATTTTCATGGTGAATGTAGTATGTGCCTTGCATCCTTCACAAGGAGCTGATCCCTCCTACCCATTCCATATTAATTAGAGGCATCCCCTCTCATTACATGACGAGGTCATCCCTACATGTATTCATGCACGTTGTTGACCTCATGACCTATATTAGCTTTTGGTATATTAAACTAATACAGATTTTCATAAGTAAACATAAGATATATTTTCAGAACTAAAACCAGTTAATATGTTATACGCCTAGGTTTTTCCAGGACTTATTCATTTCTGCTGCCATTCATGCTTTATATGCTCTTTATTTGCTTTAAATATTCTATGTCTTCATGTTATGCTATATCCGTTTACTGGGCGTTATGCTCAGCCGTATTCCATTTCCATGTTCCCAAACGGCAGGTACCCAAGGTCGCAAGTAGGATCTCATGAGTATGTACATTCGGATGGAAGATATCCAGCCTTCTTTATCTTATGCATTTATCATAATTTCTCATACTTTATTTCATTTGGACATTGTTTAGTCCTTTTCTTTACAGTACTTATAGTTGCTTGTGTTGAGATACTTGGACTACCGATGTCTGTTTTCAGTATTTCCTTTATGGTCATGAATGTTTAGACATTTACCTTGCATGCTTTTATGACACATCATAATTATCATGTGATATTCCATTTTACCAAATGGGGTGTTACAGATGCATTATGGGCTTTTCGAACCGCCTTTAAGACACCGATAGGTTGCACACCTTATACAATTGTATATGGAAAAGCATGCCACCTCCCATTTGAGTTAGAACACAAGGCTTCATGGGCTAACTTTGATCTTAATCAAGCCGGTTCACATAAGAAAGACTAACTTAATGAGATGAATGAGCTTAGAATCGATGCCTATGAAAACTCATTGCTTTATAAGGAAAAGACTAAGCAATTGCATGATGCTAAGATTAAGAATCATGAGTTCAATGTTGGAGAGTCGGTTTTAGTCTATAACTCACGGTTGAAACTTTTTGCGGGAAAACTTAAGTCACGATGGTCTGGTCTATTCACTATAGCTCAAGTGTTTCCATATGGGACCATTGAGTTATCTCAACCAAATGGCCCAAATTTCAAAGTGAATGGTCATCTTGTTAAGCATTATTTTGGGGAGGACATTTCCATTGAAATGGTCCAAGAGACCCCCATTTAACCCATGAATTAATTCATTGTGAGAAGAGTCGAGCTAGAGACTCCTTAAATCAAGCTTGAATAACTAGGATTAGATCATTTAGATTAGAGTGTGGTAGGATAGGAATAAAAGGGTAATATAATCGAGATGAAGTATAGGGGTGCCTATCTTTTGTCTTCTTGGTGTTTGTAGGGTTGCTCTCTCTCATTTCATGCATTGGAGATTATGGAGGAGACCCTCGTATCGGGTTCACTTGGATACTTTTGTAATTCAAAATTGACTCTTAATAATGTCTAACTTGAATTCATTTTAGTCGACCTTTCCTTAGCTCGATTTACGCAAAGGTATCAATGTCATAAGTGTAGGGGAGTTTACTCTAATACTCTTATACATTGAGGACAATGTTTATCTTAAGTGTAGGCGGGTCTTCTATCGAAGTGACCTTACCTAGAACATTGCCTTGCCTTTATGATAATTGGGAAAATTATTTTTCAAACATTTTCAAATTTTTGATCTACTTTGGACACCAAAATATGCATTCATAATTTTTGCATTAATCATTTTTCATTTGCATAACACATTTGCATTGTATATATTTCTTCTTTTATTTTTTATCAAAAGTTTAGAAAAATAAAAAATATAATAAAGGATATGGTTTAACAAATTTAGACTTCTTTGACATATTAGGCCCGCCGTGAATATTTTGACTCAACCCGAGTTTGCTTATCCAAGTTTACTCTAGCTAGTATCCCTTAACCATGTATACCTTTATTGGTTTATTAGGCTAAGCATCCACTAGTCTCATTATTTGAGATTTTAAACTGTGGAGAACGAGAAATGATAGATTTGAAGTAAATGTAAAGGGCTAGAAAAACCTCATATTAATTACTTGTGGCTTTTATATCCCATTTCGTTACCTTTACTTTCTTGTCAACGCATGTATATATTGTTAATAAATAATCATGAACGGTTTTAATCGGTTTGTAGTCTCTTTTGCCTTTTTGACTAATCATTCGTGGTTGGTATAAATACGTCTTAAGATTCTAAGTTAGAACGTTTTATGTGTACTAGACTTATGTTATGCTTAATACTTAGCGGGTGTTTTTCCTTTTATTCTTTTCCTTTAATTTGTGAGGAATATAGAAAAATAAGAGCGGCTTATAAAAAATGAGTGGCTAGAAAAAAAAGTAAAAGAAAAAAAAAATTATACAAGACTCCCAAGAGGGGCAGTGAAATGTTAATTATAGTAGTTATTAAATTCCAATATTACTATCATAATGGTTGCGGGGATTTAATAGTTTATCCAATCCAATATTTCCTTGACGGGTTGCGGGATTGAAGATCCAAGGTCTCAAAAAGGCGGCGGATATAAATTATTGCGTAAGTTTTCTTTTTTTTTTCTTAGCGAGTGAGTAGCTACTTATTAATGCATGACATAAGGATCTTACACATAAGGCGAATGACTTATTATTTTGGGTCGGGCTTATATCAATTGTGGGCGGTTTTTCAAGTAATGGATGAGATGGTTACTTAGGATTAAAATCGTGCTTCCTTATTTTCAGATTTTACATTTCTTATATTTCATGCTTTAAATAATGACAAATTTGCTCTCAAGCAATTTGCTCAAATAATAACCGGTCTTAGAGGCATAATAAGTGGGGGTATAATGGTAACACAATTAATTTGTATGAATAAGTCTATGCACTTTCACTTATGAATAACAATGATCTCGTTTTTAAGCTTGGTATGGAGAAAGTGAAACTTGAGGATTATAAGTAATCCTTGTACAAAATCCCTAATCAAAGTCACTGATTACTTTATGAGTTATTTCCATCAAATCATTTCAAAAAAATACAAAAATAAATAAATAGAGTTTATATCTTACATTGCATTGTAAATGTCAAAATCATGCATCATATAGTGTAGCATAGTGTAGAAGCATTTCATCATGGCCAAGGTGGATTAATTATGAGAGAAATGTAATTTAGAGCTTTGAAATATGGCATTGCATGAGGCCATGGAAATGATCAAGTGTAGGGGATTTGATACGAGTGAGATCTCATATCAATTATAACATATGAAACCCTAAAACACAAAGAAAAATACCAGATTTTATGTGTAAAAGCAGTATTATGGGGTATTCATTGTTGTTTGTGTTATTGTAGGTAAAAAAAAACAAATTTATTCAAACACGGATTCCAAGGCATTTTTATTGAAGAAAAGACAAAATAAAGACTCAAGATGACAAGTCTACAAAGTCAAAGGACCTTTCTTGCCAAGCTGCCAAACTTGAGGACTAAAAGTGAAAATTTAACAATGACAAGATCAAAGTCAACAAGTCAAAGGGTCAAAGCTGGTCAAATTACAAGTCAAAGGGCCAAGGATGTCAAGCTTATGAAGATTTGAGCTTAAAATAACAAACTACCAAATAAAAGGACAAAAACTGCCATTTTTGG
Organism: Glebionis coronaria; assembly: GCA_025667525.1. Taxonomy (NCBI): domain Eukaryota; kingdom Viridiplantae; phylum Streptophyta; class Magnoliopsida; order Asterales; family Asteraceae; genus Glebionis; species Glebionis coronaria. The sequence continues at coordinate 235,939,405 of CM046876.1, read as the reverse complement.
AAAGTTTATAAGGCTTAATCCGTGTGAAGTCCATTGAGCCAATTAGAAACGAGTATTAGAATGAAGTGGATCGCTAGCTAAGTCACATTATATTAAGAGAGAAGGAGCTGCAGCGTATCCCAACAGTGCAAACACACTCAACCTTTCCACCAATAAAAAGCTGCCACTTCAACGATCCTCACTATTAACTTGGATAATAATCCGTGGCTAAATTAATGGACCAATCATGGAGCGCCACGTGTACCCCTCTTCTCCAGAATGCATATCGCGATAGAGACCATTTCCGAAAGAGCTTTCTACACGAAAAGTGATCGTTGGGATGAGACGAGCCTAACCCAATCACTTAATTAGATCAAAATCCATTCAATAATAAAACCCCAAATTTGTGAAGAACTCTTGATTATCAATTGGACACTTGGCATCCTCCTATTTTTCAAGACACATCAGAGGCCTCACCAACATTTCATTGCAACTCTATAATACCCTTGTATCTTTCTCATTTGTGTATTGTAGCTTTAGTGTGAAAACACACACACTTTAGATAATTCTCTCATTCTGCTTTTGCTTCATTAGCATAACTTCTCAGAGTGATTGACAACCACTCTGAGATAGTTTGTTAGGCAGTTTTAACTATTTGTAACCATATCTTCCATTAATAAACTTAATTTCACTCATTCACTTCTCAATCCTCTCAAATACTACTACATTACTGTTCATTAATCAATTATATGGATTCTATTGTTCAAACTTGAACAACAGAGTTTGTTAGAGTGTTTTGGAAGCTGTTAGAAGTGATCAATCCTTGTTGTAGTTTAGTTCCTATACCAGTTCTATCCAAAGCCCATATTTATAATTCTTGTAGCAAAGAAGCTATGATCATGAAGATTGGTGGTGATCTAGTGATTTTCGCGTGCTCATAAGGTGTTGTTAAGTAGAAAAAGTGAGCTCAGCGCTCCACTTCTCCAACAATGGTGGCTACATAAGCTAAAAAGTGCTCATCCTAGTTACTTTTCCTCTCAATAGTTTCCTGTATGCTATTTTCCTAGAACTAGTGTAATTCTACCTGATTTTGTCTGATAACTGTTCATTTTGATCTTGCTAATTAGTCTTGATAGCTCTTAGTTTTAGTCTGTTGGATTTGATCTTTTCGCTTAGCCATAATTCTTGTTCTTAACATAACTAGTGTTTGGTTAATAAGCTAGAATTTGATTCAGTTAATAATCTTTGTTAAAAAGTGTTCACATACATTCATAAACAGATATTAAGTAGTCTTGCAAGTTTTGGTAGTCAATTTAAAGTCAAGAAGGTAAATGGTCATTGAAAACTATGTGTTAGTGATATAAGTCTAAAACAAGCCTACTTCAAACCTTCATATATTGCTCATTACTTGGATTCTGACTGTGATTTTTGTTTCTAGGTATAGCTTAACATCCTAGATTTCAGAATCTATAAGCCATTTCATACAATTCTCAGTTTTGAAAGAGAAATAAGCAATTGAAAGTGTCTGTGATAAGCTCATGTTTCTATGATAGTTCATTTTCATTTCTGGCGTATTCTTTTTATAAACTAGGCCATTTTCTTTCATAAATTAGCTTAACAAGTCATGAAAATAAGATTTGAGGTCAAAGTTGGTCAACTTTGGTCAACGTTGGACAACATAAGCACAATTGAGTTTATTGGCTTTTCTGGCTTATTCCTTGGGTCGATTTCAGATTTTCTTGGATAGGTGTCACTTATTTGGGCTCTTAATCATCTTTTGACAAAATCAGATCTTGTGCTTATTCCAATAAGCACATCTCTTAAAAGTGGCTTATTTAGAGATTGCTTATTAGAGATTTAGTCCATTTTAGCTTAATTCTTTGAACATGGCTAGCTAATTTTAGATTTGCAATCTTTTGAAACAAGTTTCAGCTTATTTAGTTGATTAGATCTCAAGATACAGCTTAAAAATCTTTAAGCCCGTTTTTAGCTTATATAGTTTTGGTTATTTCATTTTGGTCCCTGGAAATTAGGAAAGTTTAGACTTTGTTTTAACTGTTGATAATTGGTTAGGGTTTGTAGTTAGATCCCTGAACTTGTTATGTTAAAATTCAGTTTCAAGTTTGTTATATTTGTTAAGTGTGATTAGTAGTTTGTTAATTTTTCAGTCCTTTTACTTTCTACATTTACAAATTTCAGTCCCTCAACTTTCATTTACTTTAAATTTTAGGAATTTTTACTTGTTGTGCTTTACTTGATTGTACATTTAGCTTTGTAATTGGTATGTGCCCTATGTTTTTAACGATTATGGATACGTAGACGATACTATTTTACACTTTTTACGGGTGTGTGATAATTCGACCTAGATTACCACAAAATTTGCTAATTAAACACCAAACAATTAGTTGACTTAATTTCTATCGATCACTTAATTCGTAAAGATATCGAGACAATAACGAACTAAAAAGACAAAGATTATGAAGCATTCGTTGGGCCGGCTATTTTGATGGATCATTATGAGATTAAGACGGGTCTTTTATCACTCGTTCGTGCCGACCAATTTCGAGGCAATGAGACAGATAACCCGCATTGTCACATTCGGAATTTTCTTCGTATCACCTCGACTCTCAAGTTTAGAGATGTGCTGAATGGCGCGATCAAGCTTATACTTTTTCCGTACTCTCTTGAGGGAAAATTCTAAGCGTTGGTATGAAAAGGAACCACCGGGTTCGATTTTGACATGGGACGATCTAGTGTCAAAGTTCATGAATTACTTCTTTCCACCATAAAAAATAACTCACTTTAAAAATGAAATAACTAGTTTTGAACAAAAATGCATGAATCGTTTGGAGAGACTTGGGAAAGGTTTAAAGTGTTGAGACAATATCCAAACCACGGTTTCACGGAGTTACACCAAATCAATATTTATATAATGGACTTAATATGGTTGAACAAGATTCATTAAATGCCGCCGCGGGTGGTAATATTTTAAGAAAAACTCCGAGAGACGTGTGGGGAATAGTTGAGAATAAATCTAGAGTCCAATATTCACGAAACGTAAATTCGTCTAATTCTGAGATCGCTAGATTGGACTCTAAGATCAACAGTTGATTCGTGACTTTGTTAAGTGAGATTACGAGGAACACTCCCGTTTCGGTTAATATGGTTGAGAACTTTTGTGTATCATGTGGTGGAGCACATCCTAATTATTCTTGTTTAACCATGGGGTTTGATCAAGCTAGTACTTTTGCAGCAACGAGAACTTATGGCTAATATTTGTCTTTTTAAGTATAATCGTCTCGGTATCTTAACGAATTGATTTAACGTTTCCAAATTTGACTTTATTGTTTTTGGTGTATAATAGCGTATTTGGTATTTAAGCTACTTTGACAATTCTGACAAATAAAACTCCTAAAAATGTAAATTAATATCTATACTACGTATACATACTATCTAAAAACACATTGCAATTACGACATTTAAATGCACAAAATATAAAATGTAAAATACAAGATTATACTACAAAGTAAAAGTACCAAATACAAAATATAAAAGTAAACTATTAAAACAAAAATTACAACTTTTTTAAAAACAGATTACTCAAATTAAATCTAAAACTATCTAATTGAATTAACTAACGTAATGCAATTAACAGACTATTCTGTTTCAGCCCAAGTTATCTCCTAATGGGCCATACTACATTAATCAGCCCAATCAACCAGAATTTAACCCAACTTAATTATCAAACTAGCTAAAGGGACCTAACATGATAACGAAATTCACCTAACAGGACTAACTATACAAACTTCCTAACTGAAATGGATTGTGGGTGAAAAGAAACCATACAAGTTCAGGGACCTAACTCGTATACTGCTCAAACTTGTTTCTAAGCTTCCAAAATACAGTTTCTGATTATTGAATCTCAACTAGCTATTTTTTTAAATCTTTTAAACAATGATTGAAAACTTACTCAGCTTATCCAACTTATCAAATCAGCTAACGCAACAAGGATATATTCTTCACTAAACTAAAACAAGTCAATCCTACTAGATTTTTAACCGTAATCAATCAAATTTATTAACTAATTCATCCTAAAATGTACACTACTGTTCTGCTATGCCAAATGTAGGTTAACAAAATCCTACAGCCAAGCTCTAACTAAAAAGTATTGCTCAAGAACTGAAATTCACAACAATCTAATAGATTCTGCTACACGAGTACGACTTTCCTAACAGACTCTGCTTAACCAACTAATTCCGAACTGAAATGTACAACAGACTTTATCAAATTTAATGAAAAATATGCTCAGCCAAACATACTATCAGATATATTGCAAGAATGAGTAATACAGAATAATAACAAAACATCATGTATCGAGCTAACACTCCAAACAGGTAATTAACCTATAACAATGAGCAATTCAAACAAGATCACTTAAAATCCGATACTATCATTACGTCTAGTAAAATTTATACTAAAAGTGTAGAAAATGTAAACGCGCTTAACCTTTTTCATCCAGGCCAAGTCCGTTGATGTCGAAGGTCAACGCTGAGTTGCCTTGTCACTGGTACTGAAAACGAGGCTACACCAAGTATACTTCTCTGAACCACACATATCTGCTACCACCATACGACAAATACAAAACCTGCAAAACTGAAACAAAACCAAGGAAAACTAGACAAATCCTTCTAATCTGGAACCTGCTTAAACTGATCTATCATGAGCAATTCCTTCAAGCTGACTAAACTGATACTCATATACTAAAAAAAAACTTTTAAACGAAAACTCACTGATTCTTTGGATTTGCTAATGCTAATTATTAGTGAGCAGAACCAAATGCATCTAACATCTGCTAATCATCAACTGACTAGTACCGAAACTAAAAGATCAATAGGATCTTTTCCGAACTACTTTCAAAGATAAACTTCAGCCAACTACACTATTAAAACTCGAGTGAATAGTATTCTGAATAAGGGACTGTAATCAACAGAAGTGAAACTAATTCAACTGATTTTTGAACAGTATTAACTAATAAGAAACATATTAATGAAAAGCTTGAGAAATCATAAACCAAAGCTCGAATATAAAAATCGTTACTCCAAAACATTTAAAGTATATACTAATCAAAAAGCTATTGAGACTAAACTAATCAACACCTTAGCTCTCTTGAATCGTAACAGAGACTCAAAAAAGATTCTCACAAAAGACTACTAGAGAATTGATGTAACAGGAAGAAAGGAAAAGAGTTAAAGAAATGAGATGAAATCATTAATGGTGGAAGATGAAAATCACACGGTTACAACTACTTCAACTGAAAAAAACAGATTTTGTTACAAGTTTTAACAAGAAAATTAAAAAGCTTAACTACTCCTAATCTACACCTACTACTATGTGTAAAAACACCTATGCTAACCGTCTGAAATGAAGTCTTCGTCTTCTATTTATAGAGCTGAAGAGGGAGGTGGGATGACGTGTGTCCTCCAATCAATAATCGCCACGTGTAAAATACGAGGATAAGCTTGTTCTTCATTCTTCATCACATTTGGGGGTTTCTTCGTTCTTCAGTCTTGATCTAATTAAGTGATACCATCTTGTAGAGGAGAAGGAGAGGATGATTTTTGTTGTTTTGATTTTCGTATGAATCCTTGTTGATCTCTTGTGATTTGATCTTGCAGGTTTGTGGAGGTGAAGAAAGTATAAGGCGTCTATTTCGTCTTTCTCTCTCTTCTTTTGGGAAGATGAAGACGTGAATGTGTTTGACTGGCTTGGTCAAATGAACAAGTAAATAATACTTTCCATTGTTTTCCTTTGGTCCCTCATCTTCTCTCCTTTATCCAAATGTGTATAAAAGCTTAAGCAAATCTAATTTGCATCCTTCATTTTGTAAAAGTTGCAAGTTCAGCCCTTGATCTTTGAAAGCTTGGAAAATAAAGTCCTTGAAGCATCTTTCGTCTCTTTCTTCGTCTTTTCATCAAATAAATCCATGAAACCGCGTCTTTGCATCAAAATGTATCTTTCTTACCTGAAACACGCAAAACACAAATACACGCGTAATTCTGATATTTTAAAGTTAAATATAATGTATTTGACTGTGTTTTGAGTGGTATTTGGATCATTATTGATGAGTGTTTTCACACTTATCAACTCCCCTCCACTTGACCATTGCCATGACCTCATGCAATGCAGCATTTCAAAGCTCTAGAGTGCACTTTTCTCATAATTAACCCTCCCTAGCCATTTTATGATTTAATAAACTAAACTATACTACATGATGAATGGTTTTGAATATTTACAATGCAATGCAAAGAAAACACTTCTATTTATATATTTTTGAATTTATAAATGGTTTTAATGGAAATAACTCATAAGGAAACCAATGACTTAGATTAGGGATTTGGTACCATGAACACTTATCACCCTCAAGTTTCACTTTCCCCATACCAAGCTTAAAAATGGGATCATTGCATTCACAAGTAAAAAGTGCATCAACTAGTTTATAACAATTAATTGTGGAACCAATTATTATTTGAGCAAATTGCTTTTGGGCAAATTTGTCATTTATTCAAGTGTGAAGTATAAGAAATGCAAAATCCAAAAATAAGGAAGCACGGTTTTAATCCTAAGTAATCCTCTCATCCATTACTTGAAAAACCGCTCACAATTAATATAAGTCCGTTTCAAGAGTAATAAGTCATTCGCCTTATGTGTAAAATCCTCATGTCATGCATTAATAAGTAGCTACACACTCGCTAAGGAAAGAAAAATAAAACTCACGCAATAATTTACATCCTCCGCCTTTTTGAGACTTTGGATCTTCAACCCCGCAACCCGTCAAGGTAATACTGGATTGGAGCAATCTAATGAATCCCCGCAACCCATCAAGGCAATATTGGAATTCAATAGTCACTATAATAAACACCACACTACCCCTCTTGGGAGTCTTGTATAATTATTACTTTTTTTCTTTTCTTTTTTTCTTTTTTTTTCTTTTTTTTTCTAGCCACTCATTTTTTTTATAAGCCACTCGTATTTTTCTTTATTCCTCACAAAGAAAGTAGAAAAGAATAAAGGGAAAAACACCCGCTAAGTATTAAGCATGACATAAGTCTAGTACACATAAACCGTTCTAACTTAGAATCTTAAGACGTACTTATATCAACCATGAATGATAAGACAAAATTGCATAAGAGATTACAAACCGATTAAAACCGTTCTTGATTATTTATTAACATATATACATGCGAAGAAAATATAGGTAAAGAAGAGAAGGGTTTAACCACAAGTAATTATCATGAAGTTTATCTAGCCCTTTTATACTTGCTTCATTTCTATCATTTCCGATTCTCCACAAATTTAAAATCTCAAATAATGAGATTAGTGGATGCTTAGCCTAATAGACCACTGAAGGACTACATGGTTAAGGATACTAGCTAGAGAATGCTTAAATAAGCAAACTCGGATTGAGTCAAAATATCCATGGTGGGTATGTCAAAGAAGTCTAAACTTATTAAACCATGTCCTTATTATATGTTTTCTCTTTTTCATATATTTTTGATGAAAAGTAAAAGAAGAAATATATACAATGCAAATGTGTTATGCAAATGAAAAATGATTAATGTAAAAATTATGAATGCATATTTTTGGTGGTCAAAGTAGATCAAAAATTTGAAAAATGTTTGAAAAAAAAATTAATTTCCAAGTTATCATGAAGTTAAAGGCAATGGTCTAGGTAAAGTCACTTCGATAGAAGTCTCCCTACACTTAAGATAAACATTGTCCTCAATGTTTAAGAGTATTGGAGTAAACTCCCCTACACTTATGACATTGATTACTTTGCTTAACTCATGCTAAGGAAAAGACAACTATAGGGTATTCATTTTAAGCACAAGTGTTGAATATCACAATAGCAAAAACTAATCGAAGTGAACCGGATACACGGGCCTCCTCCATAAGCGCCTTGAATTGTAACACCTTAGCTCTCTTGAATTGTAACAGAGACTCAAGCAAGATTGTCACAAAAGACTACTAGAGAATTTATGTAACAGGAAGAAAGGAAAAGAGTTAAAGAAATGAGATGATTTCATTAATGGTAGAAGATGAAAATCACACGGTTACAACTACTTCAACTGAAAAAACAGATTTTGTTACAAGTTTTAACAAGAAAATTAAAAAGCTTAACTACTCCTAATCTACACCTACTACTATGTGTAAAAACACCTATGCTAACCGTCTGAAATGAAGTCTTCGTCTTCTATTTATAGAGCTGAAGAGGGAGGTGGGATGACGTGTGTCCTCCAATCAATAATCGCCACGTGTAAAATACGAGGATAAGCTCGTTCTTCATTCTTCATCACATTTGGGGGTTTCTTCCTTCTTCAGTCTTGATCTAATTAAGTGATACCATCTTGTAGAGGAGAAGGAGAATGATTTTTGCTGTTTTGATTTTTGTATGAATCCTTGTTGATCTCTTGTGATTTGATCTTGCAGGTTTGTGGAAGTGAAGAAAGTATAAGGTGTCTATTTCGTCTTTCTCTCTCTTCTTTTGGGAAGATGAAGACGTGAATGTGTTTGACCGGCTTGGTCAAATGACCAAGTAAATAATACTTACCATTGTTTTCCTTTGGTCCCTCATCTTCTCTCCTTTATCCAAATGTGTATAAAAGCTTAAGCAAATCTAATTTGCATCCTTCATTTTGTAAAAGTTGCAAGTTCAGCCCTTGATCTTTGAAAGCTTGGCAAATAAAGTCCTTGAAGCATATTCCGTCTCTTTCTTCGTCTTTTCATCAAATAAATCCATGAAACCGCGTCTTTGCTTCAAAATGTATCTTTCTTACCTGAAACACACAAAACACAAATACACGCGTAATTATGATATTTTAAAGTTAAATATAATGTATTTGACTGTGTTTTGAGTGGTATTTGGATCGTTATTGATGAGTGTTTTCACACTTATCAATGGCCATAACGGTCAAGCTCCTCGTCAAAACAATGTTTCTCCACCGGGTTTTCTACTGGCTCAAAATATGTATGACAATGGTAATAATGGGAATAATTTTAACCGTGGAAACCATGGGAACTATAATCAAGGGAATTTTAATCAAGAAAATGGCTTTCATGGTAATCAAAACAATCAAGGTTTTCAAAAAAAATAATCAAAACGATTTGGCAAGCTATATCAAAATTAATGAAGCAAATTTCGAGGCTTTACAAAATAATCTTCAAGGACAAATGGCTACATTGAAAAATGAATTTCAAAATACTATCAAGGAGAGAAATAATAAGATAGAGCAAAATCACAATCGACTTAAGAGTATTGATTGATGTATTTTGCATCCACCTAATAGCATGTTAATTTAGCATAATTATATATTTATTTTTCGTTATACATGTACTTTTAATGTGTTTTGTGATTATGTAGGTTACGAGCGAAATGGAATAAAATGGCCGCTTAATCAATTTTTTGGAGAAAAGTCATTGTGAGCGCCGATAAATGAAGAATAAATATTGAAGAAAAAGATTTGAGCGCGTCACAATACTTTCGATCATCTTTTATTTGTCCGGGTTTCGTTTGAGCAATTATTGGCGTTGGATTATTTTTTATTGGGCCAAAGTTATTATATCCCAAAAAGAATAAATAAAAAAAATAAAATAAAAATAATTTTTGGGCTCAATAACCCACCGACAAAGTATATTAAATATATTGAAAGGGGATTGGTATCCATGGGAAGACAGCCGATTGATTTTGTTTCTCTAACAAAGGATGCAACCAATTATAAAAAACGATTGAAAAGGTATAAGTGGGAGTCAACACAGTGGAGGACATTGATTGTCCTTGGTGGATCAATTTTTGGACTCAAGGCGTAATATAAAAAAAACAAAGACTATTGGCTGCTTGGGAGGATTTTATTATTTTGTGGGGCTGCAAAAGACGACAAAAGAAAAAAAAGTTGTCAACATTGAAAAAGAATAAAAAAAGATAGAGATGAAGGTCGCACAATGGGTCAGGTACACCGCGATGTCCGGCTAATTTTGTTGTAATTCCTTCCGGTAACTTTATTTATGGTTTGATCATTACTTTTGAATTATCATATTTTTATTACATTGATTTATAATTTATTTATAAATAATTTTTATTGATTTAATATTATGTTTAATTATTTGTGCAAGACAATTTATTGTTAGTTAACAATTTCATACTTATTTTATTTAGCTAAAGAAAAAATGGTCGTATAATCAACATAAGTTGTACCTAAATAAATTATTAAAACATAATTATTGGTTGAATTAATATAAGATTTATTATCGCGAGTAATTGATAAACATAATAAGTGACAACATTAATTCATTCATATTAAGTTAAAATAATCTTTGTAAACGAACTGAAAAGTTTCGATAATCCATAAGTGTGATCAACCATAAATATTAAGAGCTGGAAGGGATTGCATTTTTCTTTTATTTGTTTACATCTTTATAATATTTTTCTAGCTTTAGTATTAGTTTAATAAGTGTTTTAATTTTTAATCAACATTTTTATTATTAAGAGTATTTTAGTCGTTATATTTCAAAACCAAAACTTTTATTGATTAGTGATCAACCTAAAACTTAAACTAAAACCACATATTCCTCGCGGATTCGATACCCGCTTACCCTATCTAGTATAAGGTAATTAGGTTATTTTTGACCGGCACTTCGACGTCGATAAAAAATTTGGCGCCGCTGCCGGGGAATAGTGAGCTTTTTGTTTAAGTTTTTGTTAATATTTTTGTTAAAAATAACTAAAAAAATACTGTTGGGAATTAAAGTAGATGTGACAAAACTACTAGATGGAAACAAGAGGGACTAAAGTTGACAAAAGGAATATCTTCAAGATGGTGGACAAATATTGAAGATTTGTTATTATCTTCAATATCACAGCTAAATTTATTTTGATTTTATATTATACTGTTTCACTGTATATCTTGTTCCTTAACTTATAAAAGGAACAAGCCCCGTAGGTTATTATTCATTCACTTCATATAATGTAAAACCTACAGCAAGTGTGTGTCTCTAGGCGTCTGATGTCTTTTAAAGACGTCTAGGTTATGTTTTGTTTTTCATGTTCAATAAAAGATCAATGCTTTGTTTCTAAACACCTTGTTCAAGCATGTTTCGTTCTATTCCGCCTTGATTGAATCAAGTGAATGTTACATGTTCCTAGCAGCCTAAAGATCTAGGAATCTTAGGATTCCACAATTGGTATCAGAGCCTCGTGGCTCTTGATGCTAGGATATGTTCGTATCGTAAATTAATAAAGAAATCCGTATAGGATTTTCTGGGCGGTTTTGTGTGCGCAACAGTAATAAGAAGGGCATAAATTTTTCGTGAACCGTTGGATCGCCGTGAAATTTTGTGTGTATTATAAACATATGTGGCTAGGTGTTCACCGGAGGGATTGTCGAGATCAGCCTTCAATTAAAAGTTATTGGTTGTGGAATTTCACTGCAGAGAAGGTATTCCATATTCTGTTTTTCTCTAAATTTTGAATTAGGGTTTCTACAAACCCTAGATTAGTTATGAAAAGAAAAGAATATATGTGTTTTTGTTCATGATGGTGTTCTACTAGCTTTGGTGAGTTGATCCTTGATCAATGATGAGCCCTAGTAGGACTGAGAATACTTGCTGCCAAGATTCAATACCATGAACATTAGATGTTTCTTGTTGCTGAACGATCTGTCATGATTAAAGATCATTAGGGTTCTGTTCAAACACTAGTAATTCTTTTTTTATGATATAATCATGGATGCTAGATAAACAAGTATGTGCTGGTGTGTACTTCTTGGTTATTGGTTATTGATGGTGATTCTTGGTTATTAAGAGAATGAGATTTCTGATCACGTGGTCCCAGAGATTTATAAATATTAGATTACTCCCAATATGGTGGATAATATTTTTTTCCTTCTTTTGAGAAAGTAAATGTTCACATGGAGATTCTAATGATGCCAGGGAAAAGTCGTGCTATTTTCTTTTGAAAAGAAAAATAACGTGAGGAAAGAAGGTACGAAAAGTGACGGTTGACAAAATGTTCGTTTTCAAGCTTATCACATGACTCATCTAGGTAACATTTTCATCGTCTGTTTTACACATACTTACTCCAAGATATTGTCAAAACAAAGGTGAATGTAACGTGAGATTTCTTCACATGTATATTTTTGGAAAAGGTAGTTTTGGTTACTATTTTGTAGGGAATATGTTGGACCTTATATTTGGATGTGATTTATGGGTGCACAATATTTGGTTCATAAATGAATGAAAACGTGTGAAAGCATTTAAGGGGAATGAATGAATCTGTTATGGTGCGATATGTTTGGGTAAACACGTTTTGAGATTCCTAAATTGTAGGATTGCTTCCTTAACATATAAATCGATCTCATATGCTGGACGGGATATATAATGGATAATTGATTAAGTCAATCAATGGAAACGTGGTTTGTGAGTTTCTGCATGGGCAAGTAAAAATCTCTAAGAAACCGATGGGGGAGGGTCTGTTGACACTCACAACATCTCAGCAATTTTACAGTAACATGGGACAAAGATTGATGGGTTAAAACTTAAAATCTTAACTTGAAGACTGCATGTATTCACGTGATGTGATACAAAGGTACCAATGAGCATGTGATAAGCATGCGTGTTGGACTACCATGTTATAGCAATATATTGTGATTAGAGGAGTCACGTGAGTATATTTCATGTAAAGAGAATTATGATTAGCTTATTGGCCAAAGAATCCAAGCTATGTCCTTTGTGTTACAACGAATCACAGAGAAGTGGGGATTTGAACAAAATAAAACAGAGGTTCCGCAACGACTTATGGAGTATGAATAACATTAATTATTCATGTGATATTCGCAAAAGCATATGGTCTCTGGTAGAGTTCACATAAGGTATATTATTCGTACCCACTGTCATATTTTTATCCTCTGTCAAGAGTGTCGTAGCCACAGATGGTGTCAGCGGATACCTTAGCCGCTGACAATATACATTTTATCCGCTGACAGAAAGGCTGTGTCATCCAATATATTGGTTTTTACCCGCTGACAAGTATTGTCCGATATTGGACAACACATGCAATAAGGATATTGGACAAAGAAGGATGTTGGACAGTGAAGGATTTTATGTTGTATGGAAATTTGGTTGAGTTTTGGCACACAAAATGAGGTATTTACGCACACAGGTACATGGGATTCCTGATTTTATACAGAATATCATTTTGATATTTATGGCTCGAATATTTTTCTTAGAAGACGTATTTGATTAAGGGGAAGAATGTTTATAATACGATTGATGTTAGAAGTATATTTTCGTGAGTTTGTATTCTATCATATCTTAAAGTCGTGGTGTTTCCAGTCACACTTACACTTTAAAGATTACTTGTTCGTGCTTAAATGGTTAGTGACGAAGACTTTTCAAATCTAGCAAAAGGAACTTGCTATCACTTAAAAGAGTTACATTATCGTGCTCAGTGTCTCATAATAAGATGAGGATTTTGAAAAGAGATGGCCTGCTTATACTTTCAGTGTCATATAAGTTCGACGTCACGTGGATAGTACAAGACATGGAATACAAGTTTGGGTCATTCTACTTCTACTTCAGGAATATTGTATTTATTTTTTTTCAATGTCATTACATAGAGCTACTTTTGGAGAATCTTCAGTTACATACATTTGTTACTTCCCTATTGATGTGACAAAAAGGGGAAGATGTGTTTAATTTGAGGGGAAGCAATTTGGAGATCATGTAGTACATAGTTTAGCCGACATCAACTAGGGGAAGATTGTTGGGAATTAAAGTTGATGTGACAAAACTACTAGATGGAAACAAGAGGGACTAAAGTTGACAACAAGAATATCTTCAAGCTGGTGGACAAATATTGAAGATTTGTTATTATATTCAGTATCAAAGCTAAAGTTATTTTGATTTTATATTATATTGTTTCCCTGTATATCTTGTTCCTTAACTTATAAAAGGAACAAGACACGTAGGTAGTTATTCATTCACTTCATACAATGTAAAACCTACAGCAAGTGTGTGTCTCTAGGCGTCTGATGTCTTGTAAAGACGTCTAGGTTATGTTTTGTTTTTCATGTTCAATAAAAGATCAAAGCTTTGTTTCTAAACACCTTGTTCAAGCATGTTTCGTTCTATTCCGCCTTGATTGAATCAAGTGAATGTTACATGTTCCTAGCAGCCTAAAGATCTAGGAATCTTAGGATTCCACAATTGATATGAGATTTTGCTCATATCAGTATTCTTGGAAGGAGACGATAAGTTTCCGGTTATTATTGCGAAGGATCTTTCGGATGATGAGAAAATCGCACTTATCGATGTCTTGAAGGCTCGCAAAGGAGAAATTGCGTGGAAATTATCCGACATTAAGGGTATCGACCCAAAGTTTTGTACACACAAAATTCTAATAGAGGAAGACTACAAGCCCGTAATCTAATGTCAAAAAGGGTGAACCCCAAAATTCAAGACGTCATAAAAAAGAAATTCTTTAAACTCCTTGACGCGGGAATGATTTACCCTATTTCCGATAGCCCTTGGTTGAGTCCCATTCGTTGTGTCCTTAAAAAGGGAGGAATGACCGTCGTGCCAAACGATGACAACGAGTTAATTCCAACTCGACTCGTGACCGGTTGGAGGGTGTGTATTGACTACCGTAAGTTAAATGACGCCACTCATAAAGACCATTTTCCCTTTCCCTTCATGGATCACATGTTGGAGCGTCTTGCGGGAAACGATTTCTATTACTTTTTAGATGGTTTTTCCGGTTACTTCCAAATCCCCATGGATCCTCGTGATCAAGAAAAAACTACGTTTACGTGTCCATATGGAATGTTTGCCTATCGTAGAATTCCATTCGGACTTTGCAATGCACCGGGAACTTTTCAACGGTGTATGATGGCTATTTTTCATGACATGATCGAGAAGATGATGGAAGTATTTATGGATGAATTTTCCGTGTTTGGTAGTTCGTTCACTTCGTGCTTAGGAAATTTGAAACACATGTTGAAACGTTGTGAGGAAACCATCCTTGTGCTCAATTGGGAAACATGTCATTTTATGGTTAAAGAAGGAATCGTCTTAGGGCACAATGTCTCGAACGCGAGGATTAAAGTAGACAAAGCTAAGATAGACTTCATCGCCAAATTACCTCATCCCAAAACCGTTAAAGGAGTTAGGAGTTTCATAGGCCACGCGGGCTTTTATCGTCGATTCATCAAGGATTTTTCAAAGATATCTCGACCCATCCCATACCTCCTCAAAAAAGATGATCCTTTTGTCTTTAACGAAGATTGTGTACGAGCCTTTGAAATCCTTAAGAGAAAACTTACCGACGCTCCCATTCTTGTTACTCCCAATTGGAACCTCCCCTTTGAGCTTATGTGTGATGCAAGTGATTACGCTATTGGGTCCGTTTTGGGGAAACGTCATGAAAGCACTTCTTGCCTATTCACTTTGCTAGCAAGATGATGACCGAGGCTCAACTTAAGTATACCACAACAGAAAAGGAATTCCTTGCCGTGGTGTTTGCATTTGAGAAATTCCGACCTTATCTCGTCTTGACCAAAACCATAATGTATACAGATCATTCGGAAATCAAGTACCTCTTGGCTAAACAATATGTAAAGCCAAGGTTGCTTCGTCGGATTCTCCTCCTACAAGAATTTGATGTCACAATACTTGACAAAAATGGAGCCGAGAATCTAGCGGTCGATCACCTCTCTCGATTGGAAGATCCTCACCAAAGTGTGTACGAGAACAAGGAAATCCACCGAAACATTTCCTCTCGAGACACTTGGTGTAGTGAATTCTAAGAAAGACTCGTCCACCCCATGGCTTGCGGACATTCCAAATTACCATGCGAGAAACTTCATCATTAGGGGTATGACGACTCAACAAAAACGAAAATTCTTTCATGACGTCAAGTTCTACTTTTGGAACGACCCTTACCTATTTCAGACTTGTGCGGATCAAATTATTCGACGTTGTGTTTTTGACACCGAAGCTTCTAATATCCTTAGAGCTTGTCATGAGGGACCAACGGATGGTCATCATGGTGCTAATCTCACGGCGGAGAAGGTCTTTGATGCCGGTTTCTTTTGGCCTACTATTTACCGAGATGCACATGCACTTGTCAAGTCGTGTGACTCATGCCAACGTCAAGGAAAAGCCTCACAAAATGATGAAATGCCACAAAATATCATCCAAGTGTGTGAGATCTTTGACATTTGGGGCATTGATTTTATGGGGTTGTTCCCATCATCTCGTGGTAATAAGTACATCCTTGTCGCCGTTGACTATCTATCTAAGTGGGTGGAAGCTAAGGCTTTCCCCAAGAACGATGCTCGTGTGGTAGTCAAGTTTTTGAAGTAATTAATCTCTCGGTTTGGAACCCCTCGTGCAATCATAAGCGATCGTGGAACCCATTTTTGTAATGACCAATTCGATAAGATTCTAAAGAAATATGGGGTTACACATCGGCTTTCTAAGGCTTATGACTTGCAAACGAGTGGGAAAGTCAAGGTTTCAAACCGAGATTTAAAGAGGATCTTAGAGAGATCGATATGGGAAAACCGACAATCATGGTCGGATAAGTTAGACGATGCTTTATGGGCCTTTTGTACCGCTCATAAGACGCCCTTTGGATGCACTCCTTACAAGCTTGTGTATGGAAAGAATTGTCACTTGACCATTGAACTCGAACACATGGCTTATTGGGTCGTAAAGCATTGTAATGATGACATCGAGACAGCGGGAAAACACCGGAAAATGCAATTAAGTGAATTGGATGAATTAATGGATATTGCTTATGAAAATCCATTGATTTAAAAAGAGAAAACCAAAACGTTTCATGATTCTAAAATTAAAAACCGGGTTTTTAACATTGGGGATCAAGTGTTGCTTTTTAACTCAAGATTGAAAATATTTTCCGGCAAGTTGAAACCCTGTTGGTCTGGACCATTCACCATTACCCAAGTGTTTCCTTATGGGACCATCGAGGTAGCTCAAAATGATGGTCCTAACTTCAAGGTGAATGGTTATAGGTTGAAGCACAACTTTGGTGGGGAAGTTCCTTCTTTGAACGACCTTGACCAAGTCACCTTCCCCAATGATAAATAGTATTGAGGGGATCGAGTCGAGCTCATAACTCGGTAATAAAAAATGAGGTGCCTCATGGGGGAGTTCCCATGCTTATCCATGTACATATTATCGCTTTCTAATGTAGCTTATGTGAGGAGATTATGACCTTCCAACCTTTGTTTCGTGGTTGTTTGTGAATTCTGGTTTTTAGATGATCATTATCTTCATGATTGGAGCCTCTCGTGTTCGTTTTACGTGAGCACTCGATCGTTTGCTTTGAATAATTTCTCGATTTCCATATGATATATCCTTTGATGTTCTAAACGGCTATTGATTTAATGGTTCCACCCTTTCCATGCTAGATTAAGCATTCGACTACGTCTGTAGTATGGAGGTATCCTACCATTAGACTCGAAAAATTGAGGACAATGTTTAACTTTAATATTGGGGGGGGGGGGGAGGGGTGAATAGATACTTGCCTTGCTAAACCTTCACGCTTTCCAATGTTTATCTTTTTGTTTATCATTTTGTTGCAAAATAAGGCTAAGAATGGCCAATTCATAAGTGTTTGAAGACACGAATATAGATTTTCCGATGGCGAGAATAAGAGTAATTTTTTACTCAACCGTGCGTGTTGAGCACTTAGCTTCGATTCCTTAACTATTTTAGGCTAAGTCTCTTAAATGAAGACGAGAAATGATAGAGTTATTTATAAGTTACTATGCAAAACGTAGAGTACTCGTATTCTTTCAAAAACTCATGTGATCTAGTTGTTTGCTTATTCTCCCTTCGCTTGTATATATATTTTGCTAATAAGTATTGGCTTAGCGGTTTAGTCTTGATTGTTGGTTTCTTGTCTTTTCTAGTAGCTTCCATATAATTAAATTGGGAAAACATTAAGGTATCGCCAGCTTCACGGTTTTGAAGTATTGGCAACCCAGATAATCGAAAGATTCACCCAATAATAAGATTTCAAGTGCTCACCAAAATTAAGCAAAAATTCGAAGCTCACAAGGCCGAAAAATCTATGCAAAACTGAAAGTGATTAAGCCTTAATCTTTTAAGCTTTAAAGATCCAAAATTCGCTTTAGCGTGAGGAATACGTCTTTGGCCATAATAAACACCTCATGGAGAGGTTAAATAAAAGGCAAGGCAAGACCGAAGTCATAATAAAAGCTCCATGGCGGAGTTGAATAAAAGATGGAGGTAAACCTATGATAATAAGGCCCATCCGTTAGGGGGCGTATAAAAGTCTTGGTAATAAGTCTCATGTTCAAAACCGTTATAAAACCGTGTTTATCGATCCTTCTTGTTGACTTAATTTTTTTACATCGTTGTCTATTAGGGGGGTTATTAATTCGATGGTCTTGGTTACACCATTATGACTCTATTTTTGGACCTTAATATCTATCATCGCATAAGTAAAAAATGTATCCTCGTGATCATTCAAGACAAAAATAAAATATAAGAGATACCACATAGGATTAAGGGAGTCTAAGTACGTGATTAGGGCATATGAGTAGTGTTTGCATTACTAACTTATAATGACAATGATCTCTTTACACGCTTGGCATGGAATTGGGTGAAAATCGAGGACGACGAAATTACTTCTAACGAAGCATTCACGTGTTCTTGTTCTATGAACCTAAACATCCTATTTTGAGATGAAAATCATACATTATGTCTAAAACGCAAGTAGTAGCAAGTAGTAGTGTAGTAAGTTTATGATTCAATAAAATTCCATAAAAAATGAATTCTGAAGGTGCTACTACTTTAATCTAGCTTTACGTGAGGGCACGACAATGGTTTAGTATGGGGGAGTGATGAGACTGCTTTTATACATAGTCTCATCGTCCAAAACGAGCTTAAAATGGTTAAAATATCATAAAAAGTGCCAAATATATGCTTGTGTTTGTTCAATGTATATTTTAGGTATGGATATCGAGAAAATGACACTTGTCCTAGAAGTCTTCCAAAACCACTAAACACTTAAACAAGCTACTTTGAAACCATTTCTCACACACATTACATGAAAAACCATCTATTCTCCCTCTCCTCTCTCTCAAAAATTCGTCCCACTCTCACCCTAAATAACCCATTTGATCTTGATTTAATCAAAAGATCATATGTTATTCAAACATATGATGAAGAACCTTTGAAGATATGAAGATTGGAGGTGATCTTAACCATTGAAAAGGAGTTTTCATGAGGTTAAAGGGCTGAATTCATGGAGGTGTTCATCTATCCAAAGGACCCAAGAAGTTTCCTTGCTAAGGTTGAAGATTTGATAACAAGAACCAAGTCTTGTTCATCAAAAACCTCATCTTTTCATCACTAATTGTGGTATTGAGATTGTTCTTCCTATCCTTTTGTCATTTTGATTATGTAATCTTGTAATATATTTATTTATGTATACGTATATGATGATGAATGATGATAAAAATATTATGTGGGGATTTGGTGTTGATAAACATGGGTAATAAGATGGAAAACCACATGTAAAATGGTTAAAAATCTTGCTAAATATGATGGCTGTATAAAAATAGTAACTAACCAAATGATAAACTGATAAAATGGCATGGTGGAATCAATTTACAGTAAGTATTAGATGTCATACACATTTGAGAGTTGGCCATGCAATGGAATCATCAAAATGAGTGAGATATGATCAAAACAAAATTAGTATACCAATCTGAATAGTCTGTTTTGTAGGGACTGTTAAGGATAATTAGACATGGATTGAGCAGTAGCTATAACTAACTTATTTGTAGCACATAATATTAAGTTTATGTCATCCAAAAATGAGCTTCTATCTTCTTATATAACTCTAGATATGATAAAAATGGTGAAAGTGAAACTAAAAATTCAGATTTTGTGAAATTAAAGTTTAATAGTATTATATAAGCACTCAAAATATATAATATAAAATGTGAAATTAAAACCCACTAGCTTATATATTTCATTTATATAAATATGTATAAGGATAAATAAATGGACATTATATAAAAATGGTAGTTTGGTAAGTTTTATAAGTTATAAAAACTATAAACATGATTTTTACGTCTTTTCGGCTAGTACCGTAAAATTAACGTTTTTCGTCAACTAAAACTTAGACGATCAGACCAGTCTAATGTAAACTTTAAAATTCATATACTCATATATAAGTACTTAATACAAGTAAAAACTGATAAAACCCAAACTAAATAACATATGGACATTAACGGGCTAAGTTAGCATTATTGGACTAATAATCCAACTAAATGGGCTAAACACTTATAAACTTACTTATTGGGCTTAACCCACTTGGGCCCAACATGTAAAGTATAATACTGATAATAAAAGTATAAAATGGTCTAAATTAAGGTAATAGACTTATAATAGGCTTATTGGACCTAAAACATGTAAATAGGTAAAACTAGTAAACTAGTATAAAAGTTACCAACACATAACACTAAAATGAGTAAATGAGAATGTATAAACCCACTTGATCATCATCATATATATAAAATCATCATATGTATACATAATTGATATTTTAAAAAGTCATGGACAAGAGTCTAAGACGAGTATTATTTGTCTAGGTTTCCGTGATTAAAGCACGTACCGTACATCCAAATCGCTGATAACCGCCTCCCCACATCAACGTGAGTTCATAGCCTCGCACTCTTTTAAATGTTTTTTGTGAAATGTTTTATAAACCCGTGAGGGAGATAACATGTTAGTTTTAATAAAATAGGACACCATTTGTCCCGATTGTTTTTTTATTGATTTGGACCCGAATGATGGTATGACCCGATGAATGATTATATGAACCGATGTAAGAGATAAAATAGATTATTAAAGTTAGGTTATGTCACTAAAAGTCCCATTAGCATGAATTGTGAACTACCGGGATTTGGTAGACGCTTATGCATATAATAGTACTATTTGGGGACCATCACCCCAGTTCGCGCCTTGACGGTTGATCCCCGTCGTGCCACATTGATTGGTAAGCGAATTTATGTATGAGAAGATTTACACAAGCGTGATTATTATGACGACACGCTAATTTAGATGGGAAAATGAGGTACGGGTTAGCTACCCGTTGTTTGGTGTAGTAAGGTAACAATGTCATGCGGCTTATAATAATACAATTAACGAAATACTGCTATACGCATTGAATTCCGATATATTGCCTGACTAGCAATACGGGGTCTTATTATTGATATTATGTTCGTGTTTTGGTTTTATATAACCATATTCATATAACGGTTTTTATTTAATCCATACAACGTTATAAAACGTATTGTATGATGTTTTTACGACAATGATTCGTATAATGATTTTGAAGGCAAAAGCCTATATTATGACTTTTGATAAGGATTTGTATAAAATGACTTTGGCTATTTTATGGCCTATTACAAAGATTTGTACAAAATGATTTTTGGTAATAATTTTATACCGATGTTATATTGATGTATTTTATTAAACTCTATGAATTCACTCGGCGTTATCGCTGACCTTTTCTTTTAACATGTTTTATCTTAGGTACTTGAAGGTAATTCTCGGGAACACAACAAGAATTCATGGCCCGCAATTAAATAAGAATTTCCATTCAAATATTTTGTAAAAATTGTATGAAATACTATGACTTGGGACATATGTAAATTTGATATTTATGAATGGAAATGCTTTTTTATTAAACGACGCGATTTTTAAGCGTTGTCTATGATGTGAGTAATGTGTTATCCCGTAACACCAACGAGTCTTCCATTGTATTGAAATGTGTAAATATGGGGGTGTTACATGTCTTGACCCACTAAATTACTCCAATCTTATATAATCCCAATCAACCCTAATTAACTCTCACAATTCTACCCTTGTTTTGTCCGCCTCTTTCTTTTATTTTCTCTCAAAAACAAAACACAGCCAAAAAAAATTAGTCACCATTCATATTACATCAATCCCATACATGTTTATACATGCACACGAATCTCATCCCACATTTTCATTTGGTCATACGAAGTGAATAGCCAAAAGAACTTGTTCGTATAAGCGAATTGTCACTGATTAGCAAGTCTTCAAGGTCTATATGAGGCCTCGGGTAGGTATTTGGATTGACTGCATGTGTTACTTTGTTTAATGAACCGAAATTGTTGAGTCTTGGTTGAGGCTGTGTTGATGTGGGGGTGTCTTGGTTCGAGAGTTGTTATGAGTGGTGTAGTGTTCGAAAGAGGGTGTCGTAAGGGTGTGTGAGACTTGTGCGAGTCGAGGTTGGGTGGGTGTCGGAGTCGAGGGTGGGTGGGAGATTGTTGAGACGAGACTTGTGAGTCGATGGGTTGGTGGGTGATACGAGAGGGTGTGGTCGAGAGTTTGTTTTGTCGAGAGTTTGTGTGGGTTGAGTCGAGTGTCGAGTGAGTCGAGTTTTGTTGTGGAGTGTGGGTTAGTCGAGAGTCTTGTGTGGTCGCGTCGTGAAAGAGGTGTGGGTGTCGAGTTGAATAAGTGAGTCCTTGTTAGTTCGATGGGTGTGGGGAAAGGTTGTTTTGGTTTGTCAGTTTGAGGCCGAGTCAAAAACTTTGGTTGTATCGCAATAAAGAATCATGTCATCGCAATATAGAGTCCATTCATCGCAATATTTAGCAGGATCCATCGTAATATCAAAATATTTCTCATCATCGCATTATCTATAATTCCATCGCAATGTGACGATCGGAATGCGGACAGAGTTCCGTCGCAATGTTCCTTAATTCCGTCGCAATCACGATCGTAAAGTGCTATCGCAATCCACATCGTAATAAGGGTATCACAATAAGTGATCGCAAAGTAGAACCCTTGGGTTATTGTAATTGATGTACAAACCTGGTGACCTTACGATCGGAATACTGATCGGAATACCACAAAACCCTTATGGCATTGCGATGAGATTACAAACCTAGCGACCTTACCTTATGTGAAGATCCGAGACAAATCCAAAAGTTGATGAGAAAAGTATTATACTGAATCTGAGACAAAAGGTGATGAACTTTGATAAAGTTGATGTAGCAGATATAGATACAGTACACAATAGTTCAAAATTGACAAAAACTGATAAAAAATCAAGAATTGATATCCTATAAAATAGATAAAAACGAACCAATTGTAGATAAAAACAAATTGCCAAATCAATAAAACTTAAAAAAATACCACTTTCGTTTATAAAGTAGTAGCTCGTTTATTTACAAGGAAAGGAAAGTTTAGATTTGCCAAATCAAGATTTCTTTGAATGTTTTCTATAAAACGAAACAAAATTTGAATACCAAATCAATAGATAAAAACACATAAATCCAAAGAATCAACCAAAGCTCTTGAAACCAATTGTAGGTCCAACGTTTCTTAGGATTTAGCAATGTTATGATTTATCTATTGGATGATGGAGAAGGAAGAACTAGAGAGAGAAAGGTAGACAGAGAAAGGAGAGAATGAGAAGGTTGATTAAATGAGAAGTGAAATAACAAATAACCAACCCCTCCTAACATGCTAGGAGGGGGTATATATAGCCCACCCTACATGTGGGCTATATGGGCTATACTGTTTACACACTGGATCACGAGCCTAATACATGAATATATTATCGCAGTGACCGATCCTTTCTAAATTCGTAAAAACGTATTTCCAACAATAAGCCATTTCATACGGTTCTCAGTTTAGAAAGAGAAATAAGCTCATGTTTCTATGATAGTTCATTTTAATTTATGGCTTATTCTTTTTATAAACTAGGCTATTTTCTTTCATAAAACAGCTTAACAAGTCATAAAAATAAGAATTGACCAAGGTCAAAGTTGGTCAACTTTGGTCAACGCTGGTCAACATAAGCACAATTGAGCTTATTGGCTTTTCTGGCTTATTCCTTGGGTGGATTTCAGTTTTTCTTGGATAGGTGTCACTTATTTGGGCTCTTAATCATCTTTTGACAAAATCAGATCTTGTGCTTATTCCAATAAGCACATCTCTTAAATGTGGCTTATTGAGAAATTGCTTATTAGAAATTTAGTCCATTTCAACTGAATTCTTTGAACATGGCTAGCTAATTTTGGATTTACAATCTTTTGAAACAATTTTTTGGTTGATTAGATCTCAAGATACAACTTAAAAACCTTTAAGCCCGTTTTTAGCTTAAATAGTTTTGGTTATTACATTTTGGTCCTTGGAAATTAGGAAAGTTTATACTTTGTTTTAACTGGTTGATAATTGGTTAGGGTTTGCAGTAAGATCCCTGAACTTGTTAAGTTTGTTAAAATTCAGTTTCAAGTTTGTTATTTTTGTTAAGTGTGATTAGTAGTTTGTTAATTTTTCATATTCAATCCTTTTACTTTCTACATTTACAATTTCAGTACCTCATCTTTCATTTACTTTATGTAGAAACTAGAAGGGGGGGGGGTTGAATAGTTTCTAGTTACTTCCCAAAACTTTTCACAAAAACTCACTATGTGCGGTTCTTTAATCATACCCGTGGTTCCTTCTCACTAACGAACCGCGTGTCCCTTTAAGGAACCGCCGACAATGGACGATGCCATTTGTTACATGTTAAACTTTAACAATCTTTTGTATCAAATTCTTGATCAAGCTTGACTAGATATAAGATGTGTTTGATTGAAAGATAAATACTACAAGTAAGTAAACACACAAACACATCAAATCAAGAGTACATCAAGCAATAGTCTAAACACTAAGCACACACGTACTAAGCATAAGCTTTTCCGCAACTAGGATGTTTAGACTAAGTGATGTACACTTGACCATAATCTAAACATGAAGCACACACGTACTAAGCCTTAGCTTTTCCGCCACTTAGATGTTTAGATTATGAGATGCACACAACACAAAACAACAAGTATGCAACTATAAATACATCTAAAAAGGAAAAGACATAAATGTAAATGAAAGTTCCGAAACGATGATTTATAGTGGTTCGGTCACGAAGCTTCTCTTCACCCTACTCCAATCCTCGAGTACACTTTACTCGAGAGTTACTTCACTAGTCAACAAACTCCTAAAGGTGGAAAAACCATACACAATGTCGCTTATCTAATTTTCGACTCTAAGCTAAAAGTCGAGTCCTAATCTTAGGTAGGACCAATCTACACAACGTCGCCCACTTCACCATTTTATGACACAAGGCTAGATGTCGAGTCCTAATCTTAGGTAGGACCAATATACACCCATCTACAAAACTTTGAAATTGACACACCAATTTGGATCTACATAATTCTTCACAACTACACAACTACACCACTACACCACTCTTCCCAACTACACAACTACACAACTCTTCACCCTAGTTATGTTTTATGGCCCAACATAACAATCCTTGTGTTTTATGGACTAAACACATAAACCATATAGATCTAAGTACTCACCAGTTAGATCTACGACTCTAACACTATATCCAAGTATTAACAAACTTGGATCTACACAACTAACACCTAATACAAAGATACCCATCACTTGGATATTCTACCCTTACAAACACATCCAAGTGAACCCAACACTTGGATCTTCTACATATACATAGTAGGAAAACAATGACTTGATCTAGAAGGAGAGATCTTCATCAGGTTGTGAACCCAACACTTCATGGTAATGAAAGTGTTCTTCTCGTTGCACTTGAGAGGATGAGAGGATTGAAGGACAAAATTACATCTTAAACAAGATTAATCTAAACTAACTAATCAAAAAGTTGTTTTTGAAGAAACTGTGCAAAAAGGGTTGAAAGAAAATCTGGAAATGATGCACTATTTATAGGACAAGAATGCAACGACTATAAAGACCCGCGGTTCCTTAAGTACTCCCGCGGTTCCTTATCAATAAGGAACCGCGGGTTCCTTTAAGGAACCTCCTACTTGGAGTCCGTGCATTTTTGTCCTTTAGTGAGGATATGCCATCTGGGGTAGTTTATACCCTCAAAGGATATTCCATTGGCATATGGAAAATGCCAAATTCAAATTAAAGAATATTCTTTGGAATATGCCTTAGGGAATATTCTTTGGAATATTCCAAATTCAAATTTCCATTTTCTTTTTATTAGAACATTTTCTTAAAAATAAAGTTTATTAAAATCTTTTGTCACATTTGATTAAATGTGAGTTTGAAGAAAATATTAATCCTTGATCACTTAGTTAGGTTAATGACATGTTTGTTCATACCTTGAGTGATTCATGCCGAATGCGATCTTGGAGATGTCGAGAGAAGTATACAAATGTATACTTGAGTGATTACGAGTGCCTTAACATTTTATATAATATATTCCGAATTATACGTTTGTCATCAACAAAACACAAAGAGATTATATCGACAAAACATCGTAATGTTTGCACTAACAATCTCCCCCTTTTTGATGATGACAAACAAGTAAACCGCAACGCATATTAAAATGTATAAGTTACTCGTTTACACTTACTTCTCCCCCTTTGTCGAATAAAAAAGGTAGTCAACGTCTTTGAAGAAGAGAAGAATCAACGTCCCAAGGGCTTGCATCCGAAAGGTAGTCTTCATTTGTAGAAGAGGAGGATCGACTTCGAGAGAACATGCATCAAAAAAGCTAATCATCCATTGTGGTTTTCGGTTGAGAAGAGAGAATCCAAACAGTAGACCCATCATCTAAAGATATTGCGCTTGCGTCATCCTAGTGAAGTCTTCAATCAACGCAGGTTAACCAACTCCATGCATAATAAAATGCTTATCTTCGAGATTCCAACATTCATTACGTGCAAAAAGTTCGATGAATGCAATTTAAGTGAGTCAACGATCGCAAATGTAATGACTAGAAGTCTTGCAAATGCTCCCCTTGATATGAACTCCCCCTTGCTTAAGGCACCAATAAAGAAAGGATAGTAACAAGCTACAAGAAGGGTTAGAAAAGTCCTACAAAACAAAGTTAGTGGACAAGAGCATATATGTATAGCAATGTCACCCAAGCGGAATTAGCTTTAAACATCTCGAGTACAAAGAGAGGGACTCGAGAGAAAGCTAAAACAATCTTAACTTTTAGAAGTGTCAAAAGATTGACAAGTTAAGAAAAATAAGTAGGCTTTTAGAGATAAAAGAGAACCCGACTTATTTTGGTGACACCAAAAAATATATATATATATAAAGAGGACTAAGAAAGAAAAGAGATGTCCAATTTATAAAAGAAAGAAAATTGTCGAGATGACATACTCCGCTTTAATATCTTGGAAAAAATAACAAACTAAAGAGAGTATGACATGGACAATAAAAACAATTCCACATAGTCGAAAAGAGAGGAAGAATGACTATGATGAAAAGAAAATGAGGACGATAAACAAGTCGTTTGCACAAACAATGACAAGCATTGAAGAAACAAGTATGCACGCGATGCTATCAATCCAAACAAAATAAAAAGTCCAAGGAGAGGATTTTGACAAGATAAAATCACAATTGATGGAATAGATGTAGAAAAGAAACATCCATACCAATTGTAATGATAATATGTCAAAGGGTTAAAAGCTTAGAATTTTTGGAATCACACAAGAAAATTCAAGATTTAACCAAAATCCTCTCAAAAGATTAAAAACATAGAATTGTTGGAATCACCCAATCCAATTGTAAATTTTAACCGCAATCAACTCTCAACAACGAGAGAGACAAAAAAATCTCAAATCAAAAACATTTTTGACCTTAAGAATATTTCCTTTAGAAAGCTCCAAAAGCTTTAAGTCGGGAATCAAGGTACAAAAATAAAGAAAAATCAAAAGCGAAGATAAATCGACGCTTAAGAAAATACTAGATATAAGACATTATAGGCAAGGATGCTTATCAATTTCGAAACCAAAAAGATGACTCAAAGATATAGAGAGAGAGATCAAAGTAGCCAAAGAAAAGAAAAACCAAGATGGATGGTGTTTATAATACGATAAATTACATGCTCAAAGTTTCGTAGCTCTTCTCAATCATTGTGAATGTTCAAAGAACAATTAAATTACGATGAAAGGGTGAGGCTCGACTCGACTTAGTTTAGAAAGGATAGAAGAGATAGACACAACTTAGAGAGGCATGATTAAAATAAATCGAAAGAGACTCAACAAAGAAGTTAAGGATA
Organism: Glebionis coronaria; assembly: GCA_025667525.1. Lineage (NCBI taxonomy): Eukaryota > Viridiplantae > Streptophyta > Magnoliopsida > Asterales > Asteraceae > Glebionis > Glebionis coronaria. The sequence continues at coordinate 235,911,231 of CM046876.1, read as the reverse complement.
ACTTCACAAAATAATTCAAGAATACTATACCTTATTAGGTGATAAAGAAGTCTTGAAGGAAAACGAGAGAAGAAACTCAAAAGAGAAGAACCGAAGGAATCTTCACGAAAACTTGGCAAATATAGAGATAGACCAAAAACGAACAAAGGGACTCACTGGCCGTGGTTTGTTAAATAGGTCTGCGGTTCATTATCAATAATGAGGCGCTAGGTTATTTGAGGAACCGTAGACAGTTGGTGTAAAAAAAATGATTATCGACTCAAATGAAAATCACTTGGTCAAACAATTTAGCATAAGTTTCTAAATGGCTTGAAAGTCAATGATTCAAATATAACTTTTAACAATTGCAATTGCAAATTAAAATTACTTGAATATTTCAAAAGAAATATTTATGTTGTCAGTCTTACTAGGAAAGGAATTAGATTAAAATATAACCTTCCTTGACAACCGAGTGAGAAAATAAAGAAGAAAAGAAAGATCACAAGGAAAACGAGACCCAAGACCCAAAGATAAACCATGTTGAAAAACATGAAAAGGAATACAAGAGAATAAAGATCATACAAAGATGTATGAAACACAAGCCTAAAACTTAAGCATAATTTTAATCTTAGTTATACTAGAATTCTAAGATTTGCTTATATTGGATGTCTTAGCAATAAGCAATCCACATGCTTAAATTAAAGACAAGGTGGTGGCGGAATTTGGTGGAGAAGGCTTGGTGATAATCTTGTGATTCAACTCATCATAGATATAAGACAATACAAGATGTTGATATTGACAACAATGACAATATGTTCCATGATGCATGACATAATCATGTGATGGAGTAAGAACACAAAAGGGAAGTGGTGAAAAAGAGAGTTTCCAATATCAATTTCCTTATAAGAAGAAAAGATTTAATTTGGTGTGTTCTTTGGTGAATTTGTGTTAAAAGAGATTTGAGAAAATTGTGGATAATCAAAGCTTTGATTTTATGAAAAATACATTTTGCTTTGGTGTGAAAAAGAGAAAGCACAAGATATTTTGGGAGTGATCAAAGGTTTGAAACAAAGATTCCAAAGGGTGTTGGAACAATTTGGAAGTTTTAGAAAACCCGTTTTTGGGTGCTCAATTAAGGCTAAGCACGCCATTTTTACGAGTTATATAATAACTCATCTTCCCACATGGAAGTAATTCAACCGTTAGGTCAAATTAAGATTCCAGTGCATAATTCTCTAGTAGTCATTCTCAAGTTAGACAAAATGTAATTCCTACATTTGTCTAATAAAGTGTAGCAAGGATGAGAAGTGTATTACGACACAATGCACAACCTAATGAGGGTAAAGAATGCACCATTGCATATCTTGTCAAATAAGTCTAGTTAAGGTTATTTACCTTAATAGAACTTGAGGCCAATAACTTTGAAGTGTATAAACAACGTTTACATAAAACAAAGGAACACTCTTGATTGGTCTTTCGGAAATGACACATATACAAATTGCATTGCAATGTAAATTACTTAAGATTATAGTGCATAATTACCGACTCCATTGTGCATTATAAGCAATTATTAAACAAATTTGTCTAATAATTTGAACAAGTAATTTTAATATACCATCATCAACACAAGTGTGAGTTATGATCCGATGTATATTATTTATAAACCACATTTATGTCTACACTTAAAAACATGTTAATTAGATTCGATAATGATACCAATCATAGTTTGAATAATGAATTGATATTTTATCAAAATATTTCTTGATTCCAACAAACACTCCTTTAAGAGAAATTAGCTAAGATTTTCAAAGAGTGTTTCATGTTTATAGTGAGACCTTAATCTACTTGAACTAATAACACAATGATCGAGTAAGACGACCCACATCAATAGATTTGACAAGCTCCCAAAGCTTTCAAACCTGTAAGTGTTAGAGAACATGCCAAGGTGTACAAAATGTTTATGTAACATTTGTAAACCAAGAGATGATAATCCTATATGCAATGTACACATAAATAGACAACTAAGTAACACTACTACCAATAATAATGATCACTTAAGAATGTCCAAAGACAAAAGAAAAAAGCACAAAAGCATTCGTCTTCATTTTGAGTGTTAGATACACAAAACTATACATAGCTTGATTTTATTTGAAAATAGTTTTCGACCGATTTTAAAATTTAATTAAGTTCAACACTTTATAAATATATCAATTTTCAAAGATATATCAACAAGAGATGTCCAACTTAATAGAAAAGAGTAAAACACAAGTTTTATGACAAACCGACGCTCAATACTTTGGACAAAGTATGGAACTTAGAAAACATCCAAAATTTAAAGTTTGAATAAAGGTTTGGAAGCATTTTTAATAGAAAGGAAATTCAGTTACGCTCGAATTGACGGGTGGCACGACTTCTACGGACTTACGGTTGATTTTATATGATTTTTCAAAGTTTGCAAAAACCTGAGTTGGACTGACTGCGGTTCCTTATTGATAAGGAACCTTTGTGAATAGATAAAGAACCGTCGTCAGTAAGAAAAAAATAGAGTTTTGGCCAAAATCATTTGGAAACTTTTTGGAAGGACTTAGGACTCTAAAAAATCATTTGACACACAGAACTCGTATTTTAGAGTTAATTATGACACAAAAGATTTTTATACTTCCAAACATGAAAAGATTTGTTATCAAGCTATTATACTAAGTTTATTTAACACTAAAACTTGTACGAATGAAACAACAAAACACATTTCATAAGTAATCACTCTTCATGAACAACTTGATACAAAGATCGTCTCTATTTTTAAAAACCGTTTGTTTTAAAAACGAGAGAAAAGATCGATCCAAGCTTTAAAGCACAATATACTTCAAAGATCTTGAATAACCACACTCTGATACCAATTGTAGAAACTAGAAGGGGGGGGGGGTTGAATAGTTTCTAGTTACTTTTCAAAAAATTTCGCATAAACTCACTATGTACGGTTCTTTAAACATACCCGCGGCTCCTTATCACTAACGAACCGCGTGTCCCATTAAGGAATCGCCGACAGTGGACGATGCCATTTGTTACATGTTAAACTTTAACAATATTTTGTATCAAATTCTTGATCAAGCTTGACTATATATAAGATGTGTTTGATTGAAAGATAAATACTACAAGTAAGTAAACACACAAACACATCAAATCAAGAGTACATCAAGCAATAGTCTAAACACTAAGCACACACGTACTAAGCATAAGCTTTTTCGCAACTAGGATGCTTAGACTAAGTGATGTACACTTGACCATAATCTAAACATGAAGCACACACGTACTAAGCCTTAGCTTTTCCGACACTTAGATGTTTAGATTATGAGATGCACACAGCACACAACAACAAGTATGCAACGATAAATACATCTAAAAAGGAAAAGACCTAAATGTATATGAAAGTACCGAAACGATGATTTATAGTGGTTCGGTCACGAAGATCCTCTTCGCCCTACTCCACTCCTCGAGTACACCTTACTCGAGAGTTACTTCACTAGTCAACAAACTCCTTAAGGTGGAGAAACCATACACAACATCGCTTATCCAATTTCCGACTCTAAGCTAAAAGTCGAGTCCTAATCTTAGATAGGACCAATCTACACAACGTCGCCCACTTTACCATTTTACGACACAAGGCTAGATGTCGAGGCCTTATCTTAGGTAGGACCAATATACACCCATCTACACAACTTCCAAATTGACACACCAATTTGGATCTACACAACTCTTCACAACTACGCAATTACACCACTCTTCACAACTACACCACTACACCACTCTTCCCAACTACACAACGACACAACTCTTCACCTTAGTTATGTTTTATGGCCCATAATAACAAACCTTGTGTTTTATGGAATAAACACATAAACCATATAGATCTAAGTACTCACAAATTAGATCTATGACTCTAACACTATATCTAAGTATTAAAAAACTTTGATCTACACAACTAACACCTAATCCAAGGATACCCATCACTTGGATATTCTACCCTTACAAACACATCCAAGTGAACCCGACACTTGGATATTATACATATACATAGTAGGAAAACAATGACTTGATCTAGAAGGAGAGATCTTCATCATGTTGTGAACCCAACACTTCATGGTAATGAAAGTAATCTTCTCTTTGCACTTGAGAGGATGAGAGGATTGAAGGAGAGAATCAAATCTTAAAAAAGATTAATCTAAACTAACTAATCAAGGAGTTTAAAGATGTTTTTGAAGAAATTGTGCAAAAAGGGTTGAAAGAAAACCTGGAAGTGATCCACTATTTATAGGACAACAATGCAACGACTATAAATAGTGGAAATGATCCACTATTTATAGGACAACAATGCAACGGATATGCCATCTGGGGTAGTTTATACCCTCAAAGGATATTCCTTTGGCATATGGAATATGCCAAATTCAAATTAAAGAATATTCTTTGGAATATACCTTAGGGAATATTCTTTGGAATATTCCAAATTCAAATTTTCATTTTCTTTTTATTAAAACATTTTATTAAAAATAAAGTTAATTAAAATCTTTTGTGACATTTGATTAAATGTGAGTTTTAAGAAAATATTAATCCTTGATCACTTAGTTAGGTTAATGACATGTTTATTCATACCTTGAGTGATTCATGCCGAATGCGATCTTGAAGATGTCGAGAGTAGTATACAAATGTATTCTTGAGCAATTACGAGTACCTTAACATTTTATATAATGTATTGCGAATTATACGTTTGTCATCAATAAAACACAAAGAGATTATATCGATAAAACATCGTAATGTTTGCACTAACACTTTACATTTTTGGCATTTTTACTTTTTGTGCTTTACTTGATTGTACATTTATCTTTGTAATTGGTACGTGCACTATGTTTGGGCATGTAAGCTAAAGCCTCCGCAAAAGATATGTTGATATTCAATTGCTTAAGCATCCTCAAGAAGTTGGACACTTGTATGTCATCTTTGTTCTTTAGCTTCTCTTTTCTCAATCTAGAAGGATATGGAAGATTTGGTTTAGGTAAAGGGTGAGTAGAGGATGTTGAAGGACTCTCTTCTTGGGTTTCTTCAATGATAGGTGTAGAAGGTGAAGGATTAGTAGGTGTAGAATTTAAAGGTGTATGATTGGAAGGTGTAGGCTTGTCACAAGGAGGAACCGTGGTAGGAGTCACCAAAGGAGGTGTAGGAGGAATGGAAGGTTCAATGGTTGTTTTCCCACTTCTTGTACTGATTTCATTTACATATGCCCTTGGATTGGTTTGAGTGTTGGAGGGTAAAGCACCTTGAGGTCTTTGATTTAAGAGCAACATGAATATCTTGTTTGTCTCCTCTTGCATGACCCTCAATTGATCTTGAGTTCTTCTTTCACTCTCACGAATCCTTCTTCCGGTCTGTTGATTCATCTTATGAAGTAGTTCAATGGTTTCATTTTGCGATATGCGTTCTGGAGAAACCCAAGAAGAGAGTCCTTCAACATCCTCTACTCAACCTTTACCCAAACCAAATCTTCCATATCCTTCTAGATGGAGAAAAGAGAAGCTAAAGAACAAAGATGACATACAAGTGTCCAACTTCTTGAGGATGTTTAAGCAAATGAATATCAACATATCCTTTGCGGAGGCTTTAGCTTACATGCCTAAACATAGTGCACATACCAATTACAAAGCTAAATGTAAAATCAAGTAAAGCACAACAAGTAAATGAAAGTTGCGAGACTGAAATTGTAAATGTAGAAAGTAAAAGGACTGAATATGAAAAATTAACAAACTACTAATCACGCTTAACAAAAATAACAAACTTGAAACTGAATTTTAACAAACTGAACTAGTTCAGGGATCTAACTGCAAAGCCTAACCAATTATCAACCAGTTAAAACAAAGTATAAACTTTCCTAATTTCCAGGGACCAAAACGCAATAACCAAAACTATTTAACCTAAAAACGACCTTAAAGGTTTTTAAGCTGCATCTTGAGATTTAATCAACCAAATAAGCTAAAACTTGTTTCAAAAGATTGCAAATCTAAAATTAGCTAGCCATGTTCAAAGAATTCAGTTGAAATGGACTAAATTTCTAATAAACAATTTCTCAATAAGCCACTTTTAAGAGATGTGCTTATTGGAATAAGCACAAGATCTATTTTTGTCAAAAGATGATTAAGAGCCCAAGCAAGTGACACCTATCCTGGAAAATCTGAAATCCACCCAAGGAATAAGCCAGAAAAGCCAATAACCTCATGTGCTTATGTTGACCAGCGTTCACCAAAGTTGACCAACTTTGACCTTGGTCAAATCTTATTTTTATGACTTTTTAAGCTGATTTATGAAAGAAAATGTCCTAGTTTACAAAAAGAATAAGCCATAAATGAAAATGAACTATCACAGAAACATGAGCTTATCATAGAGACTTTCAATTGCTTATTTCTCTTTCAAAACTGAGAACTGTATGAAATTGCTTATAGGTTCTAAAAGCTAGGATGTTAAGCTATACCTAGAAACAAAAAACACAGTCTGAATCCAAGGAATGAGCAATCTATGAAGGTTTGAAGTAGGCTTGTTTTAGACTTATATCACTGACCTATAGTTTTCAATGACCATTTACCTTCTTGACTTTAAATTTGACTACCAAAACTTGCAAGACTACTTGATATCAGTTTATGAATGTATGTGAACACTTTTTAACAAAGATTATTAACTAAATCAAATTCTAGCTTATTAATCAAACACTAGTTAAGCTAAGAACAAGAATTATGGTTAAGCAAAAAGATCAAATTCAACAGACTAAAACTAAGAGCTATCAAGACTAATTAGCAAGATCAAAATAAACAGTTATCAGGCAAAATCAAGTAGAATTACACTAGTTCTAGAAAAATAGCATGCATGCAAATATTGAGAGGAAAAGTAAATAGGATGAGTACTTTTTAGCTTATGTAGCCACCATTGATGGAGAAGTGGAGCGCTGAGCTTACTTTTTCTACTTAACAACACCTTGTCAACACACAACAATCACTAGATCACCACTAATCTCCATGATCATAGTTGCTCTACTACAAGAAGTTTAAATATGGGCTTTGGGTAGAACTGGAATAGGAACTGAACTGCAACAAGGATTGATCACTTCTAACAGCTTCTAAAACACTCTAACAAACTCTGTTGTTCAAGTTTGAACAATAGAATCCATGGAATTGAGTAATGAACAGTAATGGAGTAGTATTTGAGAGGATTGAGAAGTGAATGAGTGAAATTTAGTTTATTAAAAGTAGATATGGTTACAAGTAGTTATAACTGCCAAACAAACTATATCAGAGTGATTGTCAATCACTGTGAGAAGTTATGCTAATGAAGGAAAAACAGAATGAGAGAATTATCTAAAGTATGTGTATCTTCACACTAAAGCTACAATACACAAATGAGAAAGATACAAGGGTATTTATAGAGTTTCAATGAAATGTTGGTGAGGCCTCTGACGTGTCTTGACCAATAGGAGGATGCCAAGTGTCTAATTCTACAAAATTAAGTTATTGGGTTAGGCTCGTCTCATCCTAATGATCACTTTTCATGTAGAAAGCTCTTTCTGAAATAGTCTCCATCGCGATATGCGTTCTGGAGAAAAGGTACATGTTGCGCTCCATGATTGGTCCATTAATTTAGCCACGGATCAATATCCAAGTTAATAGTGAGGATCGTTGAAGTGGCAGCTTTTTATTGGTGGAAAGGTTGAGTGCGTTTGCATTGTTGGGATACGTTGCCGCTCTTTCTCTCTTCATTTAATGTGACTTATCTTGTGATCTACTTCATTCCATTACTCGTTTCTGATTGGCTCAATGGACTTCACACGGATTAAGCCTTATAAACTTTCCAAAAATGGCAGTTTTGGTCCTTTTAGTTGGCAGTTTGTTATTTTGATTTTAAATCCTCATAGGCTTGACATCTTGGCCCTTTGACTTGTAATTTGACCAACTTTGACCCTTTGACTTGTTGAATTTGATCTTGTCTTTGTTAAATTTTCACTTTTAGTCCCTCAATATAAATGCCTTGGAATCCGTGTTTGCATCAAATTGTATCTTTTTACCTAAAATAACACAAACAACATAGAATACCCCATAATACTGCTTTTACACATAAAATCTGGTATTTCTCTTTATGTTTTAGGGTTTAATATGTTATAATTGATATCAGATTTTACTCATATCAAATCAAGTCAAATAAGATATCGATCACTCAAAACATTTCATTGCAACTCTATAAATACCCTTGTATCTTTCTCATTTATGTATTGTAGCTTTAGTGTGTAAACAAACACACTTTAGATAATTCTCTGATTCTTTTTTTCATTCATTAGTATAACTTCTTAGAGTGATTGACAACCACTCTGAGATAGTTTATTAGACAGTTATAACTACTTGTAACCATATCATCCATTAATAAACTTAATTTCACTCATTCACTTCTCAATCCTCTCAAATACTACTACATTACTGAACATTACTCAATTCCATGGATTCTATTGTTCAAAATTGAACAACAGAGTTTGCTAGAGTGTTTTAGAAGCAGTTTGAAGTGATCGATCCTTGTTGTAGTTCAGTTCCTATACCAGTTCGAGCCAAAGCCCATATTCAAACTTCTTATAGCTGAGCAACTATGATCATGGAGATTGGTGGTGATCTAGTGATTACCATGTGTTGAGAAGGTGTTTTTAAGTAGAAAAAGTGAGCCCAGCGCTCCACTTCTCCATCAATGGTGGCTACATAAGCTAAAAAGTGCTCATCCTAGTTACTTTTCCTCTCAATAGTTGCCTGCATGCTATTTTCATAGAACTAGTGTAATTCTACTTGATTTTTCCTGATAACTGTTAATTTTGATCTTGCAGATTAGTCTTGATAGCTCTTAGTTTTAGTCTGTTGGATTTGATCTTTTTGCTTACCCATAATTCTTGTTCTTAGCTTAACTAGTGTTTGCTTAATAAGCTAGAATTTGATTTAGTTAATAATCTTTGTTAAAAAGTGTTCACATACATTTATAAATTGATATCAAGTAGTGTTGCAAGTTTTGGTAGTCAAATTTAAAGTCAAGAAGGTAAATGGTCATTGAAAACTATGGGTCAGTGATATAAGTCTAAAACAAGCCTACTTCAAACCTTCATAGATTGCTCATTACTTGGATTAAGACTACGATTTTTGTTTTTGGGTATAGCTTAACATCCTAGCTTTCTGAATCTATAAGCCATTTCATACAGTTCTCAGTTTTGAAAGAGAAATAGGCAATTGAAAGTCTCTATGATAAGCTCATGTTTCTATGATAGTTCATTTTCATTTATGGCTTATTCTTTTTATAAAATAGGCCATTTTCTTTAATAAATCAGCTTAACAAGTCATAAAAATAAGATTTGACCAAGGTCAAAGTTGGTCAACTTTGGTCAACGCTGGTCAACATAAGCACAATTGAGCTTATTGGCTTTTCTGGCTTATTCCTTGGGTGGATTTCAGATTTTCTTGGATAGGTGTCACTTATTTGGGCTCTTAATCATCTTTTGACAAAATCAGATCTTGTGCTTATTCCAATAAGCACATCTCTTAAAAGTGGCTTATTGAGAAATTGCTTATTAGAGATTTAGTCCATTTCAACTGAATTCTTTGAACATCGCTAGCTAATTTTGGATTTACAATCTTTTGAAACAAGTTTTAGCTTATTTGGTTGATTAGATCTCAAGATATAGCTTAAAAACCTTTAAGCCCGTTTTTAGCTTAAATAGTTTTGGGAACTGCATTTTGGTCCCTGGAAATTAGGAAAGTTTATACTTTGTTTTAACTGGTTGATAATTGGTTAGGGTTTGCAGTTAGATCCCTGAACTTGTTAAGTTTGTTAAAATTCAGTTTCGAGTTTGTTATTTTTGTTAAGTGTGATTAGTAGTTTGTTAATTTTTAATATTCAGTCCTTTTACTTTCTACATTTACAATTTCAGTCCCTCAGCTTTCATTTACTTTACATTTTTGTCATTTTTACTTGTTGTAATGATCAATTTACAAAGATGATTAAATGTACTGGTTGATAATTCATGGGACTCATTTTTGTATTGATCAATTTACAAGAGTCATTAATAAATATGGTGTTAACCATTGACTTTCTACCGCGAATCACCCACAAACCAATAGGCAAACCGAGGTCACACATCGTGGTTTTAAAAGGATTTTAGAACGTACGATGGGAGAGCATTGAGCTTCTTGGTCGGATAAGCTTGATGATGCTGTAAAACCCGCATTAAAATACCATGAACAGTAAACATGAACAGTAAATACACGAAAATAAGATAAAATTAAAAATTTCCGTTTATAATATATTACACGTGTCACGATATTAAATAACAAGTAATTAAGAATATTATAAATGTGACATGATCATGGTATGTAATTCAAGGCAATTGAACATGAACGTACACGACTATTTGATTAACGTAGAAAAACATATGGTTTTGCCTTTTGGGCCTTAGTGTGTCGCGGCTAGACAAGACAAGAGGAAGGAGAGGGCCTTTGGCCCATTAGCCCAATTTCAATCCAAGTCTAATAAAACTTTTAGGAGGTTAAACATAATTAAGTTTTACAAAAATCACAAAAACCCTACTTTGGTCTCCTCATCTTGCTGTCGGTCGAACAAGAACACAAGGGTGTTCGGGTTGGTTTTAATCTTTGATCCTCATATCTACGTGTTCGCGTTGTAACCTCAAAACTTTAATCTTTTTATTTTCTTTTTACTAGATCATGATCATATGTTAATAATACCTTAAAAAACAAGAATTAAGAAACATATAGGTTTTATTAAAATAATAAAAAGGATGGGTTGGTTTGGTTTTGGTTCGACCAACGCACCACCAAGAGCCTCCAAGCTCTCGGCTTAGTTTTGTTCGCACCACTAACCGAGACACCAAGTCTCGGTGTGGTTTTAGTCGATCGGTAGCACACGAAGGGAACCCTGACTCGAAGTCGGGATGTGTTTTGTTTGATTTTGCATGTCAACAGAGATCGCTAGGATCTTGGTGGGACTTAGTTTTGAACAGTGGGAACCCTGGCTGGAGCCGAGGTTTACTTTGGCTCGGCAGTGGGTAGCCGACAGACGAAACAGGGGGGGAACTTGTAGTCATCAGTGGCAACCGGCTAGCCGGCTGTAGCCACTGATGGGTTGCGTTTGGTTTTGGTCGCCGGCTGGGTGGTGTCGGCTAGGAACTTTTAGGCTCAGGATTATTTTAGAACACGGGTTTGGGCTCAGGACTTAATAAAATCAGTTTATTTTATTTATTTGACAAGACTTAGGTTTTAAATATTAAAATTAATATTTCATGATTTAACCTAAGTATTTAGTTAGGCTAATATAATTAAACATGTTATTTTAATTAAATTCATATAGTCTATAGTTTATTAGATCAACCATGTTATTTAATTAATAAGCTATAACATCTAATCCATGACTTGTATTTTTACAAATAAGTTTAACTTATATTTTTAGCTTAATAATTCAGCCTATTTCTATTTTTAGAAACTTACTATTTTTGGAAACTTTCTATTTTAGAAAACCTGCTATTTTTAGAAAGTCACTTAGTATTATAATACAAGTATTATAATACCTTATTACATGAATAATAAACTACAAAATACAAGAATAACTACATATAATACATTAAACAGTAAAACATGACAGAACATGAATAATAAGCTAAGAACACACATAACCAGTAAAATACATGTATCTCAGACAACTCATACACGTCCCTATTATTATGTAGTATTATCCGCCAAGGCGGAGTAGGTTCTTCAGCGTTTCCGATTAGCTTCTACTGGACAAGAGGTACGGATTTCTCGTCCTTCAGTAAGGAAATTCTCTTCCTTTATTAGGATTTCCCATATGTAGCCAACTATTTTCCTAGTAGTTATAGATTTAAATGATTATGTTTTATTAGTTACCTTAGCCATATACATGCATGCCAGTTTCACCTAGTTATGGATGTACCATAACCATAACACCGGAGGCACCAGTGTTATGACTTCACCACAGCGGAGTGATAGCTCGTGGTGTCCCTTCAGTTTATTGGCCATTATTTATTTATTATATTTTCATGTGGGGCGTATGGGTGCATCCTAGTTACAGTTTCAGTGAGGATTTTCATGGTGAATGTGGTGTGTGCCTTGTATCCTTCACAAGGAGCTGATCCCTCCTAACCAGACCATATTAATTAGATGCATCCCCTCTAATTGCATGACGAGGTCACCCCTCCATGTATTCATGCACGTTGTTGACCTCATGACCTATATTGGCTTTTGGTTTATTAAACAAATACAGATTTTCATAAGTAAACATAAGCTATATTTTTAGAACAAAAACCAGTTAATATGTTATACGCCTAGGTTTTTCCCAGGACTTATTCATTTCCGCTGCCGTTCATGCTTTATATGCTCTTTATATGCTTTCATTATTCTGTGTCTTCATGTTATGCTATATATCCGTTCACTGGGCGTTATGCTCAGCCATTTTCCATTTCCATGTTCCCAAACGGCATGTACCCAAGGTCGCAAGTAAGATCTCAAGAGTATGTGAATTCAGATGGAAGCTATCCAGACTTCTTTATCTTATGCATTGATCCTAATTTCTCATAGTTTATTTCATTTGGACATTGTTTAGTCCTTTTCTTTACAGTACTTATATTTGCTTGTGTTGAGTTACTTGGATTACCTATGTTTGTTTCCAGTATTTCCTTTATGGTCATGAATGTTTAGACATTTACCTTGCATGCTTTGATGACACGCCATAATTATCATATGATATTCCATTTTACCAAATGAGGTGTTACAATTATGGTATCAGAGCCAAGGATTCGACCTATAGCTCTATAAAACATGACCTGTAACTTACGGGTAGTCACCAGCGTCTTCCTAGAACTGATAGTTGGTTTTCATGTATCCATTTCGTTTTCATTTCATGTAATCATTTTATGCATTCATCTCACTCCCGCATGAATTTTGACTAAGTAATGGTTGGTATAGGACTGGCCCTATTTAGTCGCATGTGTTTTATCAAAACATTTTATTTGTTTAGTGGACCAACCCATAGGCGTCCACACTTGCCTTTTTGTTTTGTGAACCGACCCATAGGCGTTCACTCACGGACATATCTTAATTGACCATGCATTTTAGAATTGTTTATGCATCGTAAATTATTTCATGTTTTATACACTATTCATGCATTTTTAAATTCATGCCATATTTTATTAGACTCATTATTTATGTTGCATTTTTGTTTTAAACTGTCAGATGGTGAACACACGCAATGCTCAAGAATTGGCTGTAGTTGTGAATGTAGCTTTACAAGCCCTCCTTCCCCAACTTCGTAATGAAATCAGGGACGAAGTTCATGCTGAATTCCAGGCTCATGGTAATCAGCACGACCCTCGTCTACAAAACAACAACAATCCTCCACCTCTACCGCTTGTTATCCTTATAACTTGGTTGGAGCGATTCAACAAATAGATACCCCGTTCATTTGAGCAGACTGACAGCCCCTTTGAGGCTGAAGCTTGGATATCTCACATTGAGAAGATATTTGATGCAATGGGTTGTGAGGGTGTCTTCAAGGCAAGGCGGGCTTGCTACAAGTTTGAAGGTGATGTGCTGCAGTGGTGGATATCAGTCAAGCAGTCCAATGGTAGTGATGATTAGGTGGCACTGTTGACATGGCACCAGTTTAAGGAGCTCTTCCTTAATCAGTACGTTCCACATGTTGAACAGGAGAAACTCAAGAGGGATTATCATAATATCCGACAGGTTGCTGGGGAGAACAACAATGAATTCATGCAGCGGTTTCTTCGTTTGGCTAGATTTCTGGGCGCAGTAGCTGGTACTGTTAAGGAGCTAGCTGAGAAGTTTGGTTGGGCTCTTCGTACTTCGGTTGCCAACAGTTTGGTGTATGCTACGCTCACTAAAGTGGAACAGGTGGCCGATGCAACCTGTAAGCTTGAGATGCTTCAGGAACGAGAGGAGTTTGGTGATAACCGATCAGTGAAGAGGTATCTTCAATCAGCAAATGTTAGTCATTTCATTTCTTTAAGTATCTTCATTTATATCATCCTTTTTTCAACTTTATATTTCAGACAGAAGACTGAGGACCGGAAACCTACGGGCGCTCAGCAACAATCATCCAAGGGAAACGGTCAGTCCTATGACCGTTCTGCTTCAGAAAAGCGTGGCGGTAATGACAATTACCGTAACAATGCCAACCACTCTAACAGCAGCAGGTCCCTACATTTACCTTCATTCATGTTAAACTGTCTTATGTTTCGGTATTTTCACACTCCAGTAACTCATATTCAGGAGCAATGGCAATGGAAGGGATCAAGACCGTAGAGGTTCACAGCCTAACCTTAATGCTTCATTTGGTAACTATTTAAACCTTATATGTAATCATGGTTATGTTCTATGATCATGTCTCATGCATGTGATCCTAAAACAGGCTCTCAGCTAGCTAGGACGCCTGTTGGAGGGTTCACGCATTCTATTTGCCCTACTTGTTCGCACAGACATTCTGGTGTTTGCCGCCGAGGTACTGGGGGTTGTTTGAAATGTGGCCAGCAAGGCCATCAGGAGAAGGATTGTCGCCAGGGTGAGATAGAAGGCACCTTTGGACATGCTGACTCTAAGCTGTTGATCCCAAACTTAGATCGATTTAGCTTGTGTAAACGAGATTAAATCAAGTTAAACACGTAGAGAAACTTTGTTGTATATGTAACAATTTAAGTATTATGCGGAATTAATACTTAAATAAGAACACACAAACAATATAAACCAAACTTTCACTTTGATTGATAAATCGAACTTGCGTCCAATGAAAGTGTTAAAGGTATATTAAACTAAAACCTAAAGGCCTCATTTTATAGATTAAGGAGCCTTGTACAAGAGTCTACGTATCAGCTATTTTAGGTAAAGATAAACATAATAAATACATTGTCGAACATATCTTTACTAGAAACAATACATTGTCGAAGATATCTTTACTAGAAACATACTAGAAACATAATACGTGTAGACTAAGTATTCTATCAGTGCTTGAGTTCTTCTTATCAACGCTTGACTTCTTCCTGTCAACGCTTCTCCTGTCAACGCTTGATTTCTTCTTAACAACGTCCATATTGCTCTTGTCAGCGTCCAAGTGTATTGGCTACATTTTATTCCCAACAATCCTCCCCTAAACTTGATATCTACTCTAGTAATAAAGTTTCTGAAAAATAACTAAGAACTAGGAGGATTCTTACAAATCTTATCAAATTGGAAATAAACATATCTAATCAAATCTTTGGCCACGTCACTTGAGTATTCAATTTCCAGCTGTGTTGTCTTCATTTTCTTCAAAACTTCTTTGGTCATGGGATACTCAGCATCCACAAGAAGATACTCAGAAGACTTTGTAGAACTCAAATGATACACACCAGCTGCTGAATATAGACGCCATTGAAGTCCACTGATATCATCCTCAAGATCCATCCAAACTGGATCTTCTTCATCTGGTGCACACATTCTCTTGAATGTTGACCAAAGCTTTATTCCATTGAATGAAGTAAGTGCTTCAGTCTCATACTTGGCCTGTAGTAACCTCCAAAGGTCTGCCAAGTCTTCCCTATCTGAACTTGTAAACAAAGACATAAGAGTAGTAAAAGTATGTACCTCTTTCCTATATCTTCCAATCATCCAAACCCCACTTGCATCTTCTTCATAACTAATGATAGGGTTTCTGGAATCATGAGGTAATACTTTTACCATATATGAAGCTTCCATGGGTGAGAGTTTAATACTCTTTCTAATAACAGCTTCACTGGGATTCACTCTATTCAAATTTTAAGGAAACTCAAGTGAAACTTCCTTCTTCAATGGTCTTGGCACAATCATAGCCCTTTGAATCTCCATCTCCTCTACAAGTTCTTCTTTCCTTTCATCTGAAAGAAGTCTGATAGTGTTCATCTCTTGCACTCTTTCCCAAATAGGATAAGCCTTATTATTCCAATTCATCAAAGGACAATTCTTGCAACTTATGAAAAGTCCAACCTCCTTGATGACATCTAAGTAACATATAATAAAGCTCCCTTCTTTATCTATTAGACTGTGAGAAAACTATGTTGGACTTATACATTAGGATTACCTGGCAATCATTTTAAATCCTAAGAAGAATCTCCAATCCTCAAATCTGATCTGATAAAGACATATCTGGATTCTCCATGATCTTTTTCTCCCAAGCAAAGTACATATGAGCAACTTCTGGCATATCATAATCTACCTTCAACTTCAATTATGCAAGTTTTCCCCTTGCCAACACATCACCATATTCAAGTGTTTCTGGTTCTTCAATAATCATAACACTTGAATCTGTGCTCTCATCATTACTTTTTCCTCAGAATTAACCACAAATGGTGACTCAACAACCTTCTTCTTTTCTTGTTCCACAAGTTGTGCAGCCAACATTGAATCAAATTTTAGTTATGTTGCATCCTTGGGAACCTCTGTTTCTACCATAATTCCTTTACCCTTATATAATGTATCAATGATGGGTAAATATGATGATGGTACCTGTGAAGACACTTCCTTGATGATAGTTGATGACTGAAGTACATCAACCATATCTGCAGGTCTATCAACGTCTAAAACTTGTGTGTCAACGCCTAACTTACTCTTGTCAGCGATTGGCTTGTCAGCGTCAAAAATGTGCTTGTCAACGCTCACCTTACTCTTGTCAGTGCTTCTTGTGAACTACTCCATCATTTCTGTAAAGGCCAAATTCAAATTTGTAGGAGTAACCAACGAGACATCAAAACCTGGTTGCTTCTTCAAATCTATAAGAGCTTCAGCCACACCCAAAGATTCTCCATCATATGAGCCTTTGCCACTCAAATAAATTGGCTCTGTAGCAGCTTCATGTGAGACTTTGTCACTCAAATTAATTGGCTCAGTAGTAGCTTCCTCCCCTTTGTCAGAATCCTCCCCTGATGAAAGGACTCTTGTCTGCCTTCTCCTAGATTCAGCAGTTTCCAAAACAACAATCCTCTCCCTTAATTGCTTGAGTTCAAGGCCTTGGGTAGAGACAATATGTACCAGGTCTGCATTTTGCTTTTGCAAGCTAATGCAAACAGCCGTCAATTCCAACATTGTATATGGTTCCAATCTGCCTTCCTCTAGAGTGAAGATTTGACCTCCCAAAATAGAGTCATGGGGCATGGATGAGGTCTTAATGATGTTAGGATTGACTTGGCCTGCATCTAAGCGAGTACCAATAGTCCTAGCCTCACCCATATCACCAACCATACTTGTGGTGGTGGTTCTCTCTGCAACATGGCTATGACCACCAGAGGAGAACACTCTAATGGTCCTTTGGTGTTTTTCCATCCTAAAGTCTGGGGGTGAAGAAGATGATGTGGATTGGGTAGTAGTTTGAAGGTTATGGGGTGTTTGGGTCTGTTGTAGAGAGGTGTCAGTGTTTGGATTTGAAGTATCTACACCAACATTTAACGTGTCAGTGTTGAAGGGATCTTGGTCAAGTTCCATATAATGAGGTGAAGGTGAAGGTTCAGGTTCAGGTAATGGGTCAAGTTATGGTTGTGGGTCTGGTTGAGGTTGTGTTGCTGCAATAACAGCAAGCATGGCTTGGGTAAGGGGTAAGTCTCTGTGAGTGGGTGAATTCATCTTACTAAAAATAGCTTTCTTTTGCACAGGGATCACATAAAAATCATCATGATCCCTGGTGCAATACCTTTGTTCATCAAAATCATTTGTAAAAATCGTGGGTAAGCCAGAGTCAGCTTGCTACCCTTGTTTTTACACATGCCATCAAAAATCAGTTTAGAAAAATTATACTTTTGCCCATTAGCAATACACACAATAACACTACCAATAGATCTGTTAATTTTATTATGTGCAGTACTTTTGGGACTTAAACATTGAAGGATGACATTTATTAAGTACTTCAAATCTGGGGGAAATTCATGTTTATTATATTTAATTAGAGTACCCTCTTCAGGGAAAGGATACCCCAAAGCTTGAAGTCCCTTTTCTATCTCACAAATGGGTAGAGTGGTTATACCATCTGCATCATTAAGATGCAAAGCCTGGCGAACCAAGGCTTCAGTAACCACCCATGGACGCCCATGGACAATAGAAGTTAATGTAGTCACATTATTAAGCATTGAGGAACTAACAATGTTCTAAAACTGTTTAATATGAGTGACAGGGATAAGAGGAGCATGAGAAAGTGCATACCGTAATGAGGATGCATTCAAATATGCCACCATCTGAGTATATTGAGGAAAAGAGCATCATCAGCCTCCAAATAGGCAACCATATTATGCTGACTTCTGAATCCCAATACCAAGTCACTCGGTTTAAACTTAGGCGCCGTTGATGTAGAAAGCTGCGTGAAAGGTTATGAAAGATGAACTATAGGAGAAAAATTTTTAGACAAGAATATGAAATTAACGTGTTTAAAAAGAAGGAGCCAAATATATAGGAGAGGTAGGCACATGTGATTGGTCAAAAATGAGGCAGTTATTTTCAAAATATAATGATGAAAATCTTGAAAAGAAAATAACTTATCTTGTTCATTAATTAAAAGTTACCAACCCCTAAAATTACGGCCCCAATTTACGTCAAAAATAACAACTGGGTAGGACCCAATGAGTGTCAACGGTAAAAAATAACCCATCAACGCCCAACGGCTATATTCTTGGCAACGTTGGAAAAATCCATGTTAACGTCTAAATTGGTCCTACCAACGTTTGGAAATAAATCTGTCAACGTCCAAAAATAAAAATAATAAAAATGAAAAAGGACCTTAACAAAGTGATTTATCCTAGTGAAGATAACCTATAAACTGAAAATTACTAGGCAAGCACTGTCAAATCATGCACACTTGCTTATGCAAGACAGATATAACAGTCCTCTAGTGTCCCTTGCTAACCAAAGTTCTTAACAGTGAAGTTATCTCATAAAATCCTTTGTAACTTCCCAGGTAAGCCCAATATAAATCATACCCAAGTATCCCAACAGACCACTCCCAATTCTAGGCCAAAAAGTCTTGGCAGCGTGCATAGTATATCAACTTTGCATGCTACAGTGCCTCATGAGTTAGTAAACTAATTCATACTCACCAGTGGACACAATCAAGAATTGTGATAAGAGTATTATAAGAATACCCAAAAAGTCCTAAAAGGTTCCTAAACCTCCCCTTAAACTATAATACATAAGTTGCCAAATAATATGCATATAATAAAAATTTATGTCAAGATAGGAATATAAATATTCCAACCATCATCCATAAACTGAAACATGCTCAAATAATGCTCCAAGAATCCATAAGCAACTCTGTATCCAATTGTACAATGCTAACAACGCCTGCATAATTAGATCAAAAACCACAAAACTAACATGTTGCTGACAACGTCAATTTAACACTTGTCAGCGTAAAAATAACCTTTGTTAGCGTAAGACAAATAAAGTGGAAAATCTAATTTCATATAAAGACCAATAACAAATGCACATCCTGTACACACTTTTACAATAAGATCCCAAAACACATATTAAGTGAGATTGATCATTCCAATACTTGTTACCAAGTATTGAAATCTTCCAGTATCAAAAGGTTTAGTTAACAAATCGGACACATTTTCTTCTGTGTCGACCCTATCTTGTTGTATTAAACGTTTTTCAAAACAATCTCTTATAAAATGATGTCTAGTTTCTATGTGTTTTGTTTTAGAGTGATGTACAGGATTTTTAATAATGCATAAAGTACTGTTATTGTCTACAAAAATCTTGGTATGCATGAAATTATACCCATAATCCAACAGCTGGTTCTGAATCCATAAGACTTGTCCACAACAAGCAGCTGCAGCAACATACTCTACTTCAGTTGTAGAATTGGCCACCACTGTTTGTTTCTTGCATTGCCAAGATATCAATCTACTCCCAAGAAATTGGCACCCACCAGTTGTGGATTTTCTATCAAATTTGTCCCCACCATAATCACTGTCTGAATATGCAATAAGCTCCAATGGGGAATCTTTTGGATACCATAATCCCAAATCTGGATAACACCTAAGGTATCTAAAAATCCTCTTGACAGCATGAAGATGACACTCTTTGGGAGTCACTTGATGGCATGCACATGCACACACAGCAAACATAATGTCAGGTCTTGAAGCTGTGAGATACATCAATGAACCAAACATTGACCTATAATGCCTGACATCCACCTCTTTTCCATCTCCAACTTTTCCCCAAGGGTGTTCCCTATCCATATGTATGCTAGCCCATTTCTCATGTGGAGAAAAGCCAAACTTCTTCAAGATTTATGCTATATATTTATCTTGAGAGATGAAGATACCATCTTCTTTTTGTTGTACTTATAACCCTAGAAAGAAGTTCATCTCCCCCATTGCACTCATCTTGAACTTGTCTGTCATGAGTTTCGAAAAGTCTTCACTCATCTTTGGACTAGAAGAGCCAAAGATGATATCATCCACATAGACCTGTACAAGTAAGAAATCCTTACCAGTCTTCTTTGTAGACAAGGTCTGGTCGATGGTGCCCCTTTTGAATCCATTTTCCACCAGATAGGTGGACAATGTGCTATACCATGCTCTTGGGGCTTGATGAAGTCCATACATAGCTTTCTTTACTCTATACACCTTGTCTGGATGTTCTGAATCTTCAAAACCAGGAGGCTGCATGACATAAACCTCCTCTACAATTATGCCATAAAGAAAAGCACTCTTCACATCCATTTGATAGACTGTAAATCCCATGCATGAAGCATAGGCTAGAAAAATCCTTATAGCCTCAATCCTTGCAACAAGTGCAAAGACCTCCTCATAGTCTATCCCTTCTTCTTGTGTATGTCTTTTTGCCACTAGACGTGCCTTGTTTCTGACCATAATGCCTCTCTCATCCTTTTTGTTTCTAAGAACCCATCTTGTCCCAATAGGTCTGACATGTCTGGGACAATCAACCAGCTCCCAAACATCCTAAATAGCAAATTGGTGAAGCTCATCCTGCATTGCTTCCACCCAACTTGGTTCTTTGAGAGCATCAAAAATCTTCTTGGGTTCCTGTTGTGACAGAAAACAGGCAAACAAACATGCTTGAACAACAGGGGTATCAACCTTCTTGTGAATATTGGCAATAAATCCTCCATGATTCTGACGAGACCTTCTAGTTTGCACAGGAGTCATCACATCACCAATAATTAGAGAAGGAAGATGATTTTTGATTGTAGAAGTAAGCACTCCTCCTTCAATAGTTGTCTTGTCCTCAATCTCATCTTCCAAATTACCAAGATCCTCCTCAGACTCTCTTCCATCATCATCTGAATGAACCCCTCCATGGCTGTTGGAAGGTTCACCTTGTTCAAAATTATTGGAAGAGAAAAGATGGTCAAAAGATTTGTCAACGCCTGAACCAAAACTGTCAACGTTTGAGCCACAACGCATGGGTTTGTCTTGTTAACGCCAGAATTTCCTTTGTCAGCGCCTGAAGGATCATGCATGTTTGCAACTGGTGATACTTGGGAACCACCTTTTTCCTTTCCAGCAGCAGCAGCAGCAAATGCATCTGTCCATATGGGAATGGTAACATACTCAAGTATGAGTGCTGATTTATCTGCTTGTGATCCAACCTCTTCATCAACCTGTTTACCTGAAATATCAACAACTAATTCTTCTACAACATTTGAAGTCACCTTCATAATGTTTGGATTAGTAACAGGCATATAATTCAATGTCCTAGATAGAGGTTCCAAGTCAAATAACCAATTTAGACCACTCTCAGGATCACTAGGTTTACTTTCCAAAAACCTAACATGTACCTTTTCAAGTATACGTTTTTCTTTCTTAAGGTAAACTCTATATCCTTTACTCTACACAAAATAACCCATGAAGTAGCCTTCATCACCTTTAGCACTAAACTTAC
This sequence comes from Glebionis coronaria, assembly GCA_025667525.1. Classification (NCBI taxonomy): domain Eukaryota; kingdom Viridiplantae; phylum Streptophyta; class Magnoliopsida; order Asterales; family Asteraceae; genus Glebionis; species Glebionis coronaria. The sequence goes on along the minus strand of CM046876.1, from coordinate 235,889,245 downwards.
CTAACGCATCACTAGTGTCCAACACAACTACATGACATCCAAAAGGTTTAAGAAAACCAATATTAGGTTTCCTTCCCCAAAGTAACTCATAAGGTGTTTTGTTATGAATCTTGTTGACTAACGCCCTATTCTGAACATAACAAGCTATATTCATAGCCTCAACCCAAAAAGCAATGGGAAAATGAGCATCAGCCAACATAGTCCTTGCTGCTTCTATGAGGTTCTATTCTTTCTCTCAGCTACCCCATTTTGTTGTGGGTTCTGCTATACTAAACTGTCTAGTAATCCCTTTCTTGGCACAAAAGTCATGTAATAACTTATTTCTAAACTCACCACCATTGTCACTTCTAAGCATCTTAACCTCATTACCAGACTTCTTTTCAATTTGGGTAATAAAGTTAATCAAAGTATCAGCAGTGTCACTTTTCAAAGCTAAAAAGAAAGTCCAAGTAAATCTAGAAAAATCAGTAGTAATGACAAAACAGTAGGATTTACCATTTAAGCTTTCTATATTAGTTGGACCAAACAAGTCCATATGCAGTAAGTGAAGAGGTTTAGAACTAGAATGCACAGGTTTAGACTTAAATGAGACCTTGTGCTGTTTGCCTTTGAGGCATGAAACACAAGAATGGTCATTGTGGAAAGCTTTTTCAGGCAAACCATCAACTAAGCCATGTCTCACAAGTCTATTTATATTCTTAAAATTAATGTGCCTAATCTTCTGTGCCAAAGATTACTCTCATCAACTGAAGCCTTAGCATATAAACATGACAAATTATTATTCATCCTAATTCCATTAAGATTCACATTATAAATTTCCTTATGCCTAGGTGTTCTATAATCAATGAATTTCTCATCTGGTATTTTAAAATATTTACTCAAGACCATGCATTCAGTATCAGTGAAAAGAACCTTATTTTTGTTATCAAACACTTGTGATACACTAAACAAATTATAGTCAAGTTCTTTTACCAGAAACACGTTTTGAAAACGTAAATTGTTGGTGAGAAGAGTGCCTTTGCCAGTGATAGTCCCATATCCCCCTCCAAAGTACACTTTGTCACCATCTTTAATGGGGATAAAATTTGTCAGATAATCTTCCTTCCCCGTCATGTGCCTAGAGCATCCACTATCCCAATAGACATAATCATTAACCTGCTTTTGAAAGCCCTGCACATAAAGAAAACAAATTAGTTTTCTTTGGGAACCCAAGCATGAGCAGACTTGGATTCATTTAGTTGTTCAATAAGAACAGACTTAGTCCTTATGACAACCCTTTGTTCATCCCTTTTTGGATTAAACACCCAGTTAACCCTAATTGGTTTTGTTATGACCTTTGAAATATAATGAAATCTGTTACAAGTCATTGAAATCCCATCTGAATTAGGGTTTTGGTCTTGCTTAGGTCTCCATGTCAAGCTAGAAGAAGCTTCAGACCCCTTTCCCTTTGGATGCAAATATTTTCCATTGCTTGGTCTAGCAACGTTCCTGTCAGCGTTTAATTTGTTCTTGTCAACGCTGAAATTACCCTTATCAGCGCTGAACCTAGGGTTTGCTACAGGAACCCATTCTCTGTTAGACCACGTATTGGTCTTCTTAAAAGGTCTTTGTCCATAAGTAGTAGACCCTTTAGTAAATAATGGGGCTGGTCTAACAACTTGTAGACTTTGCTGGACAAAAGGTTTAGGTTTGACAGTGTTTGACTTTCTATCAGCGTTGACCTTTGAGGCATTGACACACTTATAAGCTAAATGTGAAAAACTTCCACAAGTATAACAAGATTTTCTACACATATCTCTAGGTCTAGAAGAAAAGAAACCTGTCCCATTATCACTAATTTGGCTTTTTGGTGACCTAGGCTTTCTATACATTTCTGTATATTTAATACTAGGTTTTCAATCAACGTTTAAGCCAAGGTCAATAGTCTTGCCAGTAGTAGGATTGGTCACTTTTATGGGTGTAGATTCATTTGGGTGGTCACTAAGCATGCCACCCTTAACAAACAAGGTAGGGTTGACTTTCTTCCATTGGTCCAAGTCAGTCAACTTCTGCTTGTATTCCTCTACTAGGGTAAGAACTCTTGGTGGTGGAATGAATTCCTCTTCTTGGATTTCTGGTATTCCTGTCCAAGATAATTCCTTTCTAAGGACACCATAGAAGTTCCCATCTGGTGGTGGAACACCAGTATACTCTTTCATCCCAATCCCAGTCATGTCCCTAGAATCCCTTTGTTCACTAACACATTTTTCTAGGGTTTGTGAAGCTTTATCAAATCTCTGAATTTTAAGATCTTCATTATCTTTGTTTTTTATAGCCTCATCTAACTTAGCCTGTAACGCACCATTGGCTCTCTCCATGATGTTTCTAACCTCAAGACTAGCATTTAAATCATGAGTTAAAATATTGATTTGATCTTTTAGGTCAAACTCCATTTTCTTATACTCAGCTACAGTCTTTTTAGTTTGAGTAAGAGCAAGTTGATAGTTAGATAACTTGCATCTTTCATTAACCACATCTGTTGTCAATTTTAAAAATTCTTTGTTAAGTTTTTTAGTGTTTAGACGACAACCCTTACTACAAAATGCATCATCATATACCTCATTGTCTAATGAAGATGAAGAGTGTGCCATGAGAGCATAGTGAACTCTTCTTCTTCCTTTTCTGCAACCAAAGCTTTGTTTTATTCCTCATCCTTGGCCAATTAGCTCCAATCCCAGCCAACACCACCAATGTCTTGCATGGCAACCATAGCTTTGGAATCCTGAGCCTTGATGATTTGGCTTGAGGGTTTTCCAACATCAGATCTTCTTAGAGATCTTCATTCTCTCATAAAGTGTCCCATTCGATGACAATTATAACACTCAACCTTGGATTTATAAAATCCAGCAGTGTCCTTAGCATTAAAAGTCATCTTCTTCTTAAATATTTGATTCCATCTATTTGCCCTTATGCTTGCAAGAGCCATATTCCACTTTATGTCCATCTCCTCCAAATGCTCATCACTAATTTGCTCAAGGTCCTCATATGTAATCACTGAAGCATTGGGCAATGAAGTAATGTATGCACACACAATATCTAGATCAATACCAGGAGGCTTAACTCTTGGTCAGTCAACATTGTATGTGTCAGCGTTTGAATGAGAGGCGCTGACAAAGCTTGATCCAGCGTTGACACAAGACGATCCAGTAACGGGGTGCATGTATGACTCCCGTTGATCGAATTGACCTTCACTGTGTGAGAAGAAGGCCATGTTTCCATTGGTAGAATTGCTTCCTTGATCCAAAAGAATTTCATTCTCTACAAGCCTCAGTTTACTGTAAACATAATCAAAAGTGGAGTTTTTGTGAGTGTTGTTAGCAGTCATAGACCTTGCTTCAATCTTCCATAAAGGACAGCTTGCTTATAATGTCAAACAAAGTGGTGATGATATCAACATCACCAAGCACTGTTCCCATAAAGGACAACTTGCTTATAATGTCAAGAAGTCTGCTTCTCACTCCACTTAGCTTTTCATTGGGTTGAGCTTTAAAAACAGCATACTCATGTAAGAGTTGCTTCTTTTTCTCTTGTACAATATCATCATTACCACCATAAGCAACTTCAAAGGCTGCCCATAGATCTTTTGCAGAATCATAGCCTCTATACTTGTGCTGATTGGCTTGTCCCAAAGAGAGTTTGAGAATGCTTAGGGTTTTCATGTCATTCCTTCTTTTTCCAACGTCCTCAACTAAGACAGCTCTTCCATCTTTAGGCTTTTCTTTTCGATCCTCTTCTGTAGAGCCTGGAGTTGATCTTACCAAGATAGCAGCTGCAATCTTGGCAGCCTTATTGAATGTGTTTCCATATTCAATAATTTCCCATAGGGTGTGGTCATGGATTTGAAGATACTGTTCAAAGTTAAACTTCCACAACTCAAATTTGTCTGGGTCTAGCAGGGGAATCATGATGTTAGGGGTTGAGGAGGAGGATGAGGTTAACTCTGGAGTAGACATGTTGTTTTTAGGGTTTCTTGAAAATTAGGGGTTTTCGTGATTTAGGGTTTTTGTGTTCTTTAGATCAAAGTTTCCTAACAAGCTCTAATACCATTTGTTGATCCCAAGCATAGATCGATTTAGCTTGTGTAAACGATATTAAATCAAGTTAAACACGTAGAGAAACTTTGTTGTATATGTAACAATTCAAGTATTATGCAAAATTAATACTTAAATAAGAACACACAAACAATATAAACCAAACTTTCACTTTTATTGATAAATCGAACTTGCGTACAATGAAAGTGTTAAACGTATATTAAACTAAAACCTAAAGGCCTCCTTTTATAGATTTAGGAGCCTTGTACAAGAGTCTACGTATCAGCTATTTTAGGTAAAGATAAACATACGAAATACATTGTCGAACATATCTTTACTAGAAACATACTAGAAACATAATACGTGTAGACTAAGTCTTCTATCAGTGCTTGACTTCTTCTTATCAACGCTTGACTTCTTCCTGTCAACGCTTGTCCTGTCAACGCTTGATTTCTTCTTAACAACGTCCAGATTTCTCTTGTCAGCGTCCAAGTGTATTGGCTACATTTTATTCCCAACATAAGCCACTTCCTACTTCTGGCCGCGTGTTCACTACTACCACGGAGCAGGCGAACAAGACTTCAGGTACCATTACTAGAAATCTCTTTATGAATGGTCATATAACATGCGTTTTATTTGATACTGGAGCGACTCATTCAGTCATATCTACTGCTTTTGTTACACGTGTTAGGATTTCCCCTATGCCATTAGATAATGTCTTAAGCATTTCCACGCCACTTAGGGACTCTGTGCGAATCACCCAGGTGTACAGAGATCTTCCCCTAGAATTTGATGATAGAATCCACAGTGTTGACGCATAATACAAGGTTTTGGCCAAGTATAAAAGTTTATTGTCCGATCTTCTCGAATTGATTACCGTTAATTAGTGCGACTCAGTCGTTCTTGGTGGAAAATAATTTGGGTGCCATTTCTTCTCTTGGAGGCAGGGCAATAGAATCATCTTGTCCTTGGTAGATTATCTATTTTTAACTAAAAGTAAAAAATGTCGTTGATTAAAATTAAAGCTTTAAAAATTAAACTAAAAGTTATTTAGAAAAACACTTAAAACTTAAAACTTTGTTAAAACTAAAAACTTAAACTGTCGGAATAATAATAAACCCAATATGTCGGAATGTACTGCAAGCTTTCGGAATGTAATGCAATCAAATCCATCGGAATGTGATTAAAACAAAGCCATCGAAATAAATGTAAAACAAGCTATCAGAATAATCCATCTTAATAACCATCGGAATGTAACCAAGTTAATTATATCGCAATGTTGATCTATAGGAATGTACAAGGTATCGGAATACAAGAGATCAAAATTATCGGAATGTTCAAAGGTATCGGAATATTTCAGATCGGAATCCAGGTTTTCAATCGGAATGTCACTAACAAAAATTTGGCAGAGTTTCGACTTAAAATAACCTTAAGACCCGTCGGAATATGCGATCGCAATGAGCGATCGCAATCCCAATCGGAATAAGGGGAATGTTACTCTAGATCGCAAAGTAGAACCCAAATGGTTATTGCGATACAAACAACCGTCGGAATGTGCAAAACCCTCAATATTGTGATGGAGCAAAACTTAATCCGAAAATGGAGATAAGCTGAAATTTCAATAAGCACTTCCGAAAAGCATACTTAACCAAATTTTAAACAACTCAATAAGCATTAATTTAAAGACTTTTTAAGATACGAAAATCATAAACTTTATTGAAGAAACTTTAAAAAGACTAAACCTTTAAGAAATCCAAAAAGCAATAAGCTATATATATGGAATAAGCCAATAAGCACAACACGCTTATTGCTTATACCGTATAAAAGCTTAGTAAAGAATAAAAAGATTAACTTTTTAAACACAAAAACATCAAAATCGAACACGAATTAAGAACAATTCGGCTCAAAGATGAAATTTCGGATCAAGGACAAAGCAAAATCAAGAAAGGAAGAAAAATATTGAAGATTAAAAGCTTAAATTGAAAGTTTTGATTAATGGAATCCCAATACAAAGATTAAAATAAAGCTTAACTTGAAAGAAAAGATGAAGTCTTAGTGAGAGAAACTTAAACACTTTCTCTCTCAAAAATGAAAACTAAAACAAAAAAATTAAAACTAGCTAACCACTAACACCCTCCTAGTGTGTCATTAGGAGGGTATATATAGGGAGTTGGGAATGCATGTGTGCTTCCTTCTTTCTTTCTTTTCTTCTCGACTCGATCTAAATTCTTTGTCTTTCTCGACATCGTCTCGGGATTTGTCGATGTAAATTGAACTTGTCTAGTAATTTTCTTCTTCTATTAGACTTGAGTTCTTCGACTTCATTAAACTTCCGTCTTTAGACTTTTTCTTTGATAAATCTTCAAAATAGGCCTTGGACTTCCGTTCTTTTTGCATTCTTGATCTTTTGATTTCGTCTTTTCTCGTTTTCTTCGATAAAAGCCCGTGAAAGCCCGTGTTTTCTTCCTTTTTCATCTTTTGGTCCTAAAACACAATAAAAACACAAACTACGCATAATTCTGACTTTTACGACATAAAATACACGTTTTGGTCTTGTTATTATTGGAAATAAGGGGTAAAAGGATTAGTGTTTTCACACTTATTAAATCCCCTACACTTGACCATTGCAATGTCCTCATGCAATGCATTAATTTTAAAGCACGGTTTACATTTTCCATCATAAATAACCCACCTTGGCCTTTATTAAAAAGATAGAAATATATAGGAAACAAGTAAAGAAATCAAAGACTTTCATTGGGGTTTTGGCTGCCGTGAACGTTTATCATCCTCAAGTTTCACGTTACCCATACCAAGCTTAAAAACGAGATCAATGTTATTATAAGTTAGCAAACTAACACGAATTCATGTGGGCCCATTATTTACTTAGACTCCCTTATTCCTAGGTGTATCTCTTATATTTTAATTTTGTCTTGAATGATCACGAGGATACATTGTTTGACTTATTTTGATAGTTATTTAGGCTGAAAATAAAGTAGAACGATTTAATCAATAGTTAGCTAAAGGACAAAATCTTTTAAAACTGATTCTCGGGACCTCTTAGAGTTCATATCTTGGCATAACTCGCTTCACGATTTGAGACCTTTCTCGGATCGATATCTGGCAGCGACTTCATACTTCTAATCTTTGAGAGACGTTCTTGAAATTATGGTCTTCTCTTCATAATAGGAATTTCTTCACTTGAAGTTTTTGAGAGATTCTTAATATTTGGACCACGACTTCTTCATTTTTCTCCAATCATTATTTTGGACTTTGATATACAACGAACCGCCTCCTTTTAGGACTTGGATCTATTTATCCTCATACCTTGTTAGGGCCTTTTTGGATAGACTTCTCCATGATCTTTTGGGGAGTTTTTTTGCTTTTCGTCGTGTGTCTCGATCCTTCATATTGATTTTTGATAAATGATTCTTCACATCACTTTTGGATCTTTAGCAACAAAATGTAGCCCTCATGCCTTGTTAGGGCCTTTTCGGACTTGCCAATCTTCGCATCCCGCTTCAATAAGTTATTCCTTGGCTATGAACTCTAATTAATACCGAGCAACTTTTAAACGATCTTGGGCTAGAAGCTAAGTAACTTTTCAAATCGTAAAACCTTATTTATTGCAGATAAATTTATTAGCAAGCGATGGGAGAAGAAGCTCATAATTAACTCACATAAATTCATGAAAGAATACCAAACTTATAATAGACTCTATCATCTCTCGTTCTCCATAATTTAAAATCTCAAGAAATGAGACTTGTGGATGCTTAGCCAATTAAATCAAAGTTTTGGGTTTCCGAGTCGTCTATAGGATCTTGCACCTTCTTAGACTCTTTCAAGTTTAGAATTTGCGTTTTAATGTTCCCTTGATAAACGACTCTCTATGATAAATTATAGGAACTTGCGAAAAGTTCTTGTTCTTAACCCGTGAGAGTTAGGACTTTCGCGTTTTAAAGCTCCCTATATAAAAGCCTAGCAAAACTTGACTTAAACACGTTAAGGATACTAGCTAGAGTAAACTTAGATAAGTAAACTCGGGTTGAGTCAAAATATTCATGACTTTGAAAAATTTAAAACCTCTTTATTAAACTTTATTTTTAGGAAAGAAAGTAAATAACGATAAAAAAGGAAAACTACAAGGCCAAAATAGATTAAAAAATTTTGAAAAATGTCGAAAAATCAAATTTTCTGGTTAAAATGAGGGCAAATTCATGGAAAAGACCACTTACTTCGATAGAAGTCCCCCCCTACACTTGATATAAACATTGTCCTCAATGTTTAAGCATGTGGGAGTAAACTCCCCTACACTTAGGACATTATGCACTTTGTTTAAATCTTGCTAAGGAAAGGACAACTATAGTGATTTCAATGTGAGCATATAAGATATGAAATATTGAATCACGATAGTTTAGGATAGAACCAGGAAGACGGGTACACGGGATCACGGTTCGTCAAAAGTCATCAAAAGTACTCTTTGAAGCTTGAATCCCTACACAAAATAAGAAACAAGACAACAAACACATACGGGGCTCCCGCCTACACTTATTATGAAAACGGTATAGGATAGATCAACGGGTTGCCTCCCGAGAAGCGCTTGTTTTTTATAACCGAGTCACGAGCTTGACTCGACCCAGAACTAGTTCAAGGGAAACGTGGTGAGGGATGGAATCATCTCATGAGAGATGTCCTCACCAAAGTACAACTTCACTCGCTGGCCATTCACCTTAAAGTTGGGCCCATTTGGCTGAGAAAGCTCAATGGTTCCATAGGGGAAGACTTTGGCGACGGTGAATGGACCAGACCAGCGGCTCTTCAACTTGCCCGAGAAGATCTTCAACCGAGAGTTAAAGAGTAAGACTTGATCACCAACATGGAACTCTCGGTTCTTAATCTTAGCATCATGGATGATTTTGGTCTTCTCCTTGTATATCAACGAGTTCTCGTAAGCTTCATTCCTCAATTCATTTAGCTCGTTGAGTTGAATCTTCCGAAGATCGCCGACTTTGTTGATGCCGAAGTTAGCCCACTTCAAGGCCCAGTATGCCTTATGTTCCAGCTCGATAGGGAGGTGGCATGCTTTCCCGTACACAATACGATAAGGTGTTCAACCAATCGGGGTCTTATATGCGGTACAGAAAGCCCACAAAGCATCATCTATCTTATCGGCCCACGAGGCACGATGCTCTCCCACAGTACGCTCAAGAAGTCGCTTCAATCCACGGTTAGATATCTCGGCTTGACCATTGGTTTGAGGATGATAAGCGGTGGAAAGACGATGATTAACACCATACTTAGCCATGACTCTTGCAAATTGATCGTTGCAAAAATGAGTCTCGCGGTCACTGATGATAGCACGAGGAACATCGAATCGAGCAAAAAGCTGCTTTAAAAATTTCACAACCACCCTCGCATCGTTCGTAGGGAGAGACTTAGCTTCAACCCATTTAGATACGTAGTCAACAGCTATGAGGATGTACTTGTTCCCTTTAGATGATGGAAATGGCCCCATAAAGTCGATGCCCCATACATCAAAGATTTCACATTCTTGTATGAAATTTTGAGGCATCTCATCTTATGTGTGATCTTGCCTTGGCGTTGGCAAGCATCACAATTTTTAACCATCTCGTGATCGTCATGATAAATGGTGGGGAAATAGAATCTAGAGTCGAAAACTTTCTTCGTGGTGTAGTTTGGACCAAAGTGACCACCGGTGGGTCCTTTATGGCAAGCTTCGAGAATGTCTAAAGCTGCGGTTCCATCAACACACCGAAGAATAATCAAATCAGCACATTGTTTGAAGAGATAAGGGTCATCCCAAAAGTAAGTCTTAATATCTTTAAAGAACTTCTTATTTTGTTGGGATGTTAACCCTTTGATGAGAATACCACCCACTAAGTAGTTTGCAATGTCCGCAAACCACGGGGTGTCATCAAGATTGGAACTGATAGACATTAAGGCCTCAAGGGGAAAAGAATAATTGATCTCTTGATTCGGATGATCCCCTTGATAAGGGTCCTCAAGTCTACTTAGATGATCCGCGGCTAGGTTTTCCGCTCCCTTCTTGTCACGATTTTCAATTTTAAATTCTTGAAGGAGCAAAATCCAATGAAGAAGTCTTGGTTTGGAATCTTGCTTAGTCAACAAGTACTTCAACGCGGAATGATCGGTATAGACAATTGTGGTGGAAAGGACAAGATAGGGGCGGAACTTCTCAAAAGCATACACTACAGCTAAAAGCTCTTTTTCGGTAGTGGTATAATGCAATTGAGCCCCCTTCATTGTCTTGCTAGCATAATGGATTGGTTGGAAGTGTTTGTTCACTCTTTGGCCCAAAACCGCTCCAATAGCAAAATCGCTAGCATCACACATCAATTCAAAAGGTAGCTCCCAATTAGGGGTAACCAAGAGTGGTGCCTTAGTTAGCTTGTCCTTAAGAAGATTGAAGGATTCAAGACACTCTTTAGAAAAGATAAAAGGAGTATCTTTTTCCAAGAGGTGGGTCATTGGGCGAGCGATTCAGAGAAATCCTGAATGAATCGACGATAGAAGCCCGCATGACCAAGGAAAGTTCTCACACCCTTCACGATTGAAGGTGGAGGTAATTTGGCTATGACATCCACTTTAGCACGGTCCACTTTAAGACCGGCTTTGGAGATTTTATGTCCAAGCACAATGCCTTCTTTTATCATGAAATGGCATTTTTCCCAATTCAGAACAAGGCGAGTGTCTTCACACCGCTTAAGCATGCGTTCCAAATTGGCAAGGTAAGTAGAGAAGGAATCACCATAGACCGAGAAATCATCCATGAAGACTTCCATAGTTTCTTCAACCATGTCATGGAAGATAGCCATCATACACCTTTGGAAAGTCCCAGCAGCATTGCATAAGCCAAAAGGCATTCTTTTGTAAGCAAATGTTCCATAAGGACAAGTGAATGTGGTTTTCTCTTGGTCTTGGGGATCGATGGGTATTTGAAAATAACCCGAGAAACCGTCTAAAAAGAAGTAATAGTCATTACCCGCTAGACGTTCAAGCATTTGGTCCATGAAAGGAAGGGGAAAATGATCCTTTCTCGTAGCATCATTGAGTTTGCGATAGTCTATACAAACTCGCCACCCTGTAACGAGACGAGTAGGAATCAACTCGTTGTTTTCATTGGGCACAACGGTCATTCCGCCTTTCTTAGGCACACAATAGACCGGACTAACCCATGGTGAATCCGAGATAGGATAGATCATGCCCGCATCAAGAAGTTTGATAACCTCTTTTTTGATAACGTCATGGATCTTGGGATTCACCCTTCTTTGGCTTTGAGTAGTGGGTTTAAAATCGTCCTCCATGAGAATTTCTATGTGCAAAAGTGAGGATCAATTCCACGAATATCGGAGATTTTCCATGCAATCGCTTTCGTATGATTCTTCAGCACGGTGATAAGTCAGGATTTTTCTTCTTCTTTCAAGTCCTTTGCGATGATGACGGGTGATTTGTTGTTGTCGTCATGGAACACATATTCAAGATGAGACGGTAGATCCATAAGCTCTAAATCCGAAGGATTTTCGATGGACAACGTTTTCAAATTCGGATCATCGATAGAGATATCCTTAGGAGATGGTGGAGAAATATGGCCCTCATTGAGAAGTTTCTCAATGGTACGAATGTCTTCATCACAATTGGAGGGAGAATCGTCATATTGCAAATCCACATCTTCCAAAGTTTCTTCAAACTCTTTGAAAATGAAATCACTTTCTCCAAATGGAGTTAGTGATAGAGCAAGAGAGGCAACGGTCTCAACAATGGGTAGAGAAGAAGAACCACTTTTACAAGCGTCTTTGAAATTTTCTTCACAAGCCTCATCAAGAACGTCATGAAATTAACGCTCTCGTTTTCAGAAGGCTTCTTAGAAACTTTACCTATGTTGAAGACAATTTTATCATCACCAACTCTCATGATTAATTCGCCCGCGGATACATCAATGAGAGTGCGACCGGTCCTCAAGAATGGACCTCCAACGATTAATGGAACACGGGGGTCCATCTCGTAGTCAACGACAACAAAATCCGCCGGAAAGGTGAATTTGTCGACACCAACGAAGACGTCTTCGGCTATCCCCACTAGATAAGCAACCGTACGGTTAGCTAATTCTAATGTCATTCGGGTGGGGACTAGCTCGGGTAGAGACAACTGTTTCCAGACGCTTAGAGGCATTATGTTGATACTAGCACCTAGATAGGCTAGGGCCATACAATTCTCTACCCCAAGGAAGTTGCAAGGAATCAAGAAATGACCCGGATCACCAAGTTTGGTTTGTAATTTCCATAAGAGGACTGCAGAGCAATTCTCATTAAGTTGGGTCTGAGCGATATCAAGGAGTTTCTCCTTATCACTGAGAAGATCTTTAAACATTTTCCCATACTTTGGCATGTGAGCGAGAGCCTCAGCAAAGGAGATATTGAAATTCAGTTGTATAAACATTTTTAGAAAGTTAGAAACCTGAATATCATCCTTGTTCTTCAATTTCTCTTTCCTCAACCTTGAGGGATAAGGTATATTGGGTTGAGATGAAGGCTTTGATATGGAATTCTCACTCACATCCTTGGGTGGTGGAGGGGTGGAAGTAGAAGGTGGAGTAATTGGAGAAGGGGACTCGTTTTCCTTTGTCACAATCATCGTTGTAGGTGTAGGAATCTCGGGTTCCTTTAAACCTTTGCCACTTCGGGTGGTGATTGCTTTCATCTCCACTCTTGGATTAGGAACGGTTTTACTCGGAAGAGAACTCGAACCAGAGGCTTGATTACTTGGGAAAAAACTAGCCATCATATCCCTTAAGTTATTCGTTTGATTGTTCATAGAGTTTCTCATATCGGCTTGAAGAGCATTTTCTTGTTTCACGATGTCATTCCTTAGCTCGGCTCGAATATCATTCCCTTGTTTTTCCATGTCACCTTTCATGTTAATGAATTGGCTTTGAAGATTCGTCGCCATCTCTCTATTGGTCCTCATGTAAGCTTCGAGGTCTTGGTTCAATGCCGTGGGTTGATTGAGAGGTGGGGCTTGGTAAGCTGAATTATTTCCTTGAGGTGGATATGGGTTTCTTTGGGATTGATATTGATTGGTAGCTCGAGGTTGGCTTTGATTGTTGCGGTTGAAATTGTTTTGGTTTTGGTTTTGAGGAGAAAAACCGGGTGGAGATAGATAGTTGTTGGAACGATAACTTAGCAAGTTACGGTCTCCTTGAGGACGTTCTTGGTAGCCTCCTGTAGAAAAGTTACCATTAGCGGCATAGACATTTTCCGGATTGTCAAGAGTAGAAGGACAATCGGTGTATGAATGAGAACCCCCGCAAATCTCACAAGAAGGTGCTATAGCTTTAGCTTGTTGAAATTTGTTTATAGCCATGGTTAAGAAGTTTTTGTTCATCTCAGCTATTTGTTGAGTAATTTCGGTGAGCTCTGAGTTGGATGATGTAGAAGAAACATTGGCCCTCTGGTTATTCCTTGAAGATGCAGATGAATCCCAATTTTTGTGGTGAGTGCTCATGTTCTCTATCAGCTCTCTACACTCCTCAGGTCTTCTCTACATGAATGTACCACAGGCGGCAGCATTAATCGTATCACGATCACGAAAAGTTAGACCATTATAGAAAGTATCAATCAAAGTAACAGGGAGCATGTTATGGTTTGGACAACGGTCGATCAAAACATTATAGCGTTCCCAAGCATCAAAAAGCGACTCATCAGGTTCTTGTGTGAATACACTTATTTGGTTGCGAAGACTAGTGACCATGGATGGTGGAAAGTAGCGAGACAAAACTTTTTTAGTCATGTCATCCCATGTTTGAATTGAGTTTTTGGGAAGACGATCAAACCATTTTTCGGCATGATGGGATAAAGTGTGTGGAAAAAGGTGAAGGCGAAGAAAATCCATGGAAGCACCGGGTAGTTTCATGCTTTGAGTGACGGTAATGAACTTGTCGAGATGTTTGTTGGCATCATCATCCGGTAATCCGCTAAACGGGCAAGCGTTTTGAACTTGCTGGATCATGTGATGCTTCAACGAAAATTCAGGAGCCGTGATTTGCATCGGCGCAATCGTTCCTCCGCGTGTCCGTTCATGGTGGGTTGAAAAAGCTCCTCATTGTTCGTAAATCGGGTGGGGGAACATTGTTGTTGTTGTTGTGATTGTTATTCAAATTGGGAAAAGGTGGGTTGTTATTGTTGTTATGCACACCAGCCATATCTAAATCTTCAGGAGTCTTGGGCTCAGAATAGGTTGAAGATCTAGTACGCATACACCTGCCAAAGAGAAAGATACCAAAGAAACAGAGAATATATATATAATCTTTTTGGTGCAAACTTTGAAAAAGAAATGCTTTTTATGATTTTTTTTATGTTTTTGTATTTTTTTGAAATTTTTTTAATTTTTATGGATTTTTGAAAATTTTTAAGCAAGAAAAATAACGTTCCTAAAAGAACGGATCCCAAAATCCAACGCGTCTCTCACTAAAAACCGTTAATCTTAACGAAAAGAGCCGGCAGCGGCGCCATTTAATACATGGTTTTAGCCAAGTATAAAAGTTTATCGTCTGATCTTCTCGAATTGATTACCGTTAATTAGTGCGACTCAGTCGTTCTTGGTGGAAAATAATTTGGGTTGGTAGATTATCTATTTTTAACTAAAAGTAAATAAATGTCGTTGAGTAAAATTAAAGCTTTAAAAATTAAATTAAAAGTTATTTAGAAAAACACTTAAAACTTAAAACTTTGTTAAAACTAAAAACTTAAACTGTCGGAATAATAATAAACCCAATCTGTCGGAATGTACTGCAAGTTGTCGGAATGTAATGCAATCAAATCCATCAGAATGTGATTAAAACAAAGCCATCGGAATAAATGTAAAACAAGCTATCGGAATAATCCATCTTAATAACCATCGGAATGTAACCAAGTTAATTCTATCGTAATGTTGATCTAAAGGAATGTACAGGGTATCGGAATACAAGAGATCAAAATTATCGGAATGTTCAAAGCTATCGGAATATTTCTGATCGGAATCCCGGTTTTCTATCGGAATGTCACTAACAAAAATTTGGCCGAGTTTCGACTTAAAATAACCTTAAGACCCGTCGGAATATGTGATCGCAATGAGCGATCGCAATCCCGATCGGAATAAGGAGAATGTTACTCTAGATCGCAAAGTAGAACCCAAATGGTTATTGCGATACAAACAACCGTCGGAATGTGCAAAACCCTCAATATTGCGTTGGAGCAAAACTTAATCCGAAAATAGAGATAAGCTGAAATTTCAATAAGCACTTCCGAAAAGCATACTTAACCGAATTTAAACAACTCAATAAGCATTAATTTAAAGACTTTTTAAGATACGAAATTCATAAACTTTATAGAAGAAACTTTAAAAAGACTAAACCTTTTAAGAAATCCGAAAGCAATAAGCTATATATATGGCATAAGCCAATAAGCACAACACGCTTATAGCTTATATCGTATAAAAGCTTAGTAAAGAATAAAAAGATTAATTTTTAAACACTAAAACATCAAAATCAAACACGAATTAAGAACAATTCGGCTCAAAGATAAAATTTCAGATTAAGGATAAAGCAAAATCAAGAAAGGAAGAAAAATATTGAAGATTAAAAGCTTAAATTGAACTTTTTGATTAATGGAATCCCAATACAAAGATTAAAATAAAGCTTAACTTGAAAGAAAATATATAGTTTTAGTGAGAGAAAGTTAAACACTTTATCTCTCTAAAATAAAAACTAAACAAAAAATTAAAACTAGCTAACCACTAACACCCTCCTAATGTGTCATTAGGAGGGTTAATATAGGGAGTGGGGAATTCATGTGTGCTTCCTTCTTTCTTTCTTTTCTTCTCGACTCGATCTAAATTCTTTGTCTTTCTCGACGTCGTCTCGGGATTTGTCGATGTAAATTGAACTTGTCTAGTAATTTTCTTCTTCTATTAGACTTGAGTTCTTCGACTTCATTAAACATCCGTCTTTAGACTTTTTCTTCGATAAATCTTCATAATAGGCCTTGGACTTCCGTTCTTTTTGCACTCTTGATCTTTTGACTTCGTCCTTTCTCATTTTCTTCGATAAAAGCCCGTGAAAGCCCGTGTTTTCTTCCTTTTTCATCTTTTGGTCCTAAAACACAATAAAAACACAAACCACGCATAATTCCGACTTTTACGACATAAAATACACGTTTTGGTCTTGTTATTATTGGAAATATGTGGTAAAAGGTTAAGTGTTTTCACACTTATTAACGCACTTCCATTAGACATGTGCGATTTTGACATGATATTGGGCATGGACTGGCTATCCAAACACCAGGCTACGATAGACTGCCACACTTATCGGGTTATTTTCGGTGATGTCAAATCTCCAGAGTACATACACCATGGTTATCTGCCAGGGAGGTATGTACAAATTATTTCATCCATGCAGGTGCATGCATTACTATCACACGGTTGTCAGGGCTTCATGGCCAACATTCATGACATTACTACGGAGTCTCCATCGATTCCAAATCAACCTATTGTGTCATATTTTCCTGATGAACTTCCGGGCATACCACATGTTCGTGAATTTGAGTTTGTGAAAGTCCCTTAATATGATAATTGTTGATAAACTATAACTCTTGTAACCACGAAACACAATGAAATACTTTTCAAACGCGTAATGCTTTATTAAGTATTATAAACAAAGTATTACAAAGTGCTATGAATACAATCGTTGAATAACAACAAGAAATGAACCCTAAAACAAGTAAACTAGCTTCGAGACTCAAGTTTACAAGGAAACCAATGAGACGCTGGTAGACAGCTGAGGGATCAGCGGTTCGAAGGTGAGAAAGAACTTAGATAAATTATCCAAGCACAAGGGTTGATTTAATTCTCATTTCTCACTCCTATTTATAGTGTACAAGGTTGCTTCCTTAGTGGGAGTAGTTATACGTGTCACCTTCTGAATGGAAGAGTACAACGTATTAAATGCATGTCCAAATCGAGACATACCTTAAACAACTTTAGGTGAACAGTTCTGCCAACTGTTCACCTTTTGTCCCACTAGGTTGTACTAGGATTTATCTTGAATCTCTTGTTTTGTCCCGCTCAAAACACTTGGTAGATTCTCCCGCCTAATCTATAAAAGGATTGGATAAGCTTTGCTTGTCCCAGACTTCTAGGGTTCTTAAGTGATCTCTGAGTGTTGTCAACTTAGAGATCCTTAAACACCAGCACATTCCTTCAACATCCCAGCTATCCATAATCGTTGGTGAGTATGACTTCAGATTGTATTCGACTTCTATCACGTTGTCTTTGACTTGAATATTCCTGGTGTGCCAGCTGAGCTTTTGCCTTCCACTGGTCTGGTCTCTGTCGTTGGTCCTCTCAGCGATCAGTAAACACTTAGTCTAATTAAACAAATCTAGACTGGGCCATAGTTAAAACTTTCATTGGCCCAACAATCTCCCCCTATTTGTTTATAAATTATACTAAGTCTAAAATTATTGTAAGTGAGTACACAACTTCTTCTTACACATAATTTAACAAATATACCTCAGAGTTTTATTAAACATAAAGAAACTAGTCTATTACAAGAACACCCAGTGGTGTAAACATAAACAAAAATAAAAAGGTTCTTCAGCGATCAAGGCCTTGATCACAGATTCTCTGGGCTTCAACTTTGTCATTCTAGAGTTGATGACTAGCTCAACTTCTAACTCAAAATCCTTAGCTGATTTGCAATTCCTTAGGATGCCCTGTTTGAGTCTGATGAGCTGGATGGTTGATGTCAGATGTAGTTCATTCATCCGCTGAAAGCAATACTCACAATTACTATTCATGAAGACCATACATGTCTCTGGTTCTGAGTATACTTGGCCCCCTATTGGTTTAGTGATCTCTTTGGGAAGTACCAAGTTTCTGTGCATCCTATCTACAACAATATTTTTAGTGGCCAACTTCTCCACCAGAGGCCCCATTTGGTTTTTTCTTTTCCTTTGTCCTTGAGAAGGTTGCTGTTGTGAAAGTTGAGGAGGCAGAGGTACCTTCAGATTCTTTGTCGTGTCTCTTACCCAATTCAACTTTGCTTGAATGTTTTTCATCATTTGGGCAGCACCAGGCCCAGTCCTCTTTTGGGCAAGAGACAACATTTCTGACCATTCAGAGAGGCCCAGATCTCTGAGTTTAAAGTCACTAAAGACTTTGTAGTTGGTTAGTTGGTTCTCTCTGTAAAGGGTCATCACCACTCTTTTGTCTTTGTCAGTGTAACATGCATACTTGGTGATTTGACCAGGTTCAGCTCTTTGGTTCACAAGTCTTTCATATTCCTTTTGAAGGTTGCTCCTTTTAACTTCCAATTCTTTGAGCTTAACCAACTGAGCTTCCTTTACAGTAGGAGAGAGTTTGTTCAGAGCTTCTTTGCTCTTGAGTTCAGCTGCTCTAATGCTTGAGAGCCTTTGATGTTCCAAGATTTAAGCGTTTGCCTGCTCTAGGGTAAGTGGTGGTTCATCAGCGCTCTTAAATTTGTTCAGGTCAGAGTGTTTAGAGAGCTTGGCTGTAGATCCGCCTTCTTCTTAGAGGGAGTGCAGGGTTATTTCAGGTTGTTCAATGGAAATTCCTTTTCCCTTGTCCTTTACTGCTTCAGTGCCGGGGTTGAAGGATCTGAGAGGTTTTGGTGTTAGAATCCCTATTGAAGGTGTTGATTGTTTAAGTGATTGCTCCCCCTTAGGTGGAGCGGTGTCTGCTTCTTCTTTATAGGTGAAGGTTGCTGAATTCTCCCCCTCAGGCATAGCGCCGGTAGTAGCTGTGCCTGATCCAGGCTTGAGGAACTTAACAAATTCTTGATGGACAAATAAGCAAATTTCTTTAAGTTCCTCTTGAAACAGCTCTTGAAGAAGTTTTCTTGAAGGCTCAGACGCCTTGACAATAGATGCAACATTTGCTTTGACAGCTGTTGTGAGGACAAATGGTATGTATTGCTGGAGGCTCTGGTCTAGAACAGCTCGGAGGTGAGTTTGTAAGGCATTTCCCAGTAGTTGCGGAAGCAATGCACTCATAGAGGACTCCACAGATGAAGTTAGTGAAGTCTTGAGTGTGGTGGTGAGTTCCTCAACAGCATGGGTGAGTGTTTGCAATTCAGAGAGGATGACATCATTTGTGACTTTGGGCTTGTTTTTACCGATGTCACCCCTCTTAACCCAGAGAACCTCAGCGGCGAGTTCCTGAACATCTTTCATTCGAGGAACATGGACAGGCTTGAGGTTTTGTAAGTGTTCTAAGTGTTGCTTTGCCCCTAATTCCATGACATTTGGTAAAGTTGGGAAGGGAACTGGGGTAGGTGTACAAAGCCTCTGGTCCAATAGCTGCTTAGCAGCCAGTTCTTGCACATTTGGCATTGATGGGAAGGAGATGGGTTTTAACTCTGATGTAACTTGGTCATCATCAGCATCCATATCAGCATAATCTGAAATGGTTAAGTCATCTTCAATAATGAATACCTCATCCTCTAGCATGGAATCAATGTCTGACATGGCATCGAGATCTCTGTGGGGGGCTTCAGCATTTTCATCACCAGCAATGGAATAGGCATCATCATTCTACTGTTCTTCATGAAGATTATGAGCCTGTTATGATATTTGTTAATAACAAATTGTGAAAAAATATGAAGTTATAGATCGCCATTCGCTGCCCCTAGGAAAGCTGGGTGTGATTATCCAGCCTCCTCCCCCTAAGGATTTCTCCTTGGGACTCTTTTATGTGTGAAACAATTATGTTGAAGGGTCGCCATTCGCTTCCCCTAGGATAGCTAGGTGTGATTATCCAGCTCCCCCATAAGGATTACTCTTTGGGACTCTTTTGATTTGTGAAAATTAGGTGGTGAATGGTCGCCGATCGCTGCATCTAGGATAGCTGGGTGTGATTATCCAGCTCCCCCTGAAGGATTGCTCCTTGGGACTCTTTTAATTGTGAATTCATGGAAGTTAAAGGTCGCCATTTATTGCTGCCCCTAGGAAGACTGAGGGTGATTATTCAATCCCCCCAAAAGAATAAATTCTTTAGGACTCTTTTAGTTGTGACATATTTGAAGGTAATGGTCGCCTTTTATCGCTGCCCCTAAGAAGACTGAGGGTGATTATTCAGTCCCCCCAAAAGAATAAATTCTTTGGGACTCTTTTCATATGAGGGGACCCAGAGACTACGTGAAGTGCAGAGACTCTGGGTCGGGACCTATAGCATGCTCAAGTTGTTATGGACAAGAGAACAGTCCAGAGGGTGAAGGATCATCGGGGTGCGTTATGAGCACAAATGAATCATATCCTTGTGTTAAGATAGAATGTACAGATAATCCTAAAAGTTTTAGGTGCTGACACAGACACTCTATGGGTTGAGGTAGACCCTAAGACTTCATCACTCTCACCTACAGAATGTTGAGAGTGATTCTCTCTGAACCTCCAAGAGAATAAAATGGCAAACTAATACCTGAGAGATATCAGTGTTGAGAAGGTTCTTAGTCATCTCTGCTAACTGGGAGACGCTAGACTCAGGTTGTTTCTCAACGGTTGGCTCTTCAACCACATCCTCCAGAGAAGGGGATGGGGTTTTCTTAGTCTTCTTGGTCTTGGAAGGATTAACAAAATGGGTTTAAGAGGAAATGGGGATGTCTTTCCTCTTCTTCTTCTTTTCCTTGGGCACCTTGGGCTGAGAAGAAGACTGCACAGAGGTCTTTAACAGAGACTTGTCAGTTAGTCTTTCAGCATTCACCTCATTGTGAGGGATCAAGGGCTCTCCATCAGCAACTAGTAGCCCAACGACCTGCATCATGTGCCTGCTGAGAGGCACTTCATCTTCCAAAGGAGTCTTTAGTGAAGCAGCAGTGATGTGATAAGGAGAGAAGGGGAGAAGTTCATCGTTTGTGTAGCCTTCACCCAGCATATCTTCTAAGAGAAGAGAGAGATATCTTGTGTAGCAGATGGTGGCTAGTCTGTTCTTCTTCCCTTTGTTTTCTAGCTTAGCAATGAGGTCAGAGTAAAGTATGTGAGTGATCCCTATATCTTGCCTCAAGATTAAGCTGTAAGAAGTTGCTTGCTGGGCTCCATTAAGTTGATCATGAGACCCCTGGTTTCCACCCAGACATTTCACAATGTACAATATCAGCGTCCTCCAGATGGGTGAAAAGTAGTTCACTTTGATCAGTGATTTGTTTTGGAAACCTTGGGTGGTAAAAGGTTTATCATTGTCGTCATGAGGACGAAGGGTAGCCAGAGCCTTCTTTACTGTGGCGCTGGCAGGCACAACGGACATGCCTTCATTGACTGGAAGTCCAATGACTTTGGCAAAGGTGTGAAGATCAAAAGTGAGAGGTTGGGGATGTGTGGAAAGGTTGAAGGTGATGTGTGAAGAGGTTTGATAAACTTCGGCGCTATACAAGAACTCCTTCAAGTATTGATGGTAGCATGTGGAAGGTACTCTGGTTATGGCTTCAAAAATGGTGGAGTTCTTGAGGAAGGAGAACAATGGTTGGTAGAGGGAATTGTTGTGTTCAAAGAGAGCTACACAATTTTTCAAGGCAACTTTACCATCGGCATCCCAAAATCAACGTTCGAGGCGGCCAGGACGGTGAAAGCAGTGTTTGTTGATGAAGACGCCATTGTTGATGTGAGGAAGAAATGAAGGTTTTGGAGAAGATGAATAGTATGCGTGTGTGAAAGTAATGAGTAATGTGAAGTTTGAAAAATGAGTTAAGGGTTTTGATAAAAGGTTTAGCCGTTTTACAATTAAAGCATTTAATGCAAAAAATTACCTTTTAAGAAAAGTGGGACCCCTTGACTCTTCATGTGATTTTTTTGTCCCTTGGAAAGCGGGAAAGTTGTTGACAATAAAGGTTAATCATTTGAATTAAATATGGGAATATATTAAGTCCCATTGGAATTTAACTACCTCGTTAAATTCTATTCCCTTTAATGCCCAGAGACAGAGATCAGAGATCATTTATCAGATTTGTTTACCAATATTGAGCATACCCAGCTCAGCAACCAACCTAGTAAAACTTGGCTCAGCCAGAGGCTTGGTGAATATATCAGTGAGCTGCTATTCAGTAGGTATAAAATGAAGCTCAATATCACCTTTTAAAATATGGTCTTTGATAAAGTGATACCTGATGTCAGTATGCTTAGTTCTGGAATGAAGTACCGGATTATTGGATATGGCTATAGCACTTGTGTTGTCATAGAATATGGGAACCTTTTCGTAAATGATCCCATAATCAGCCAGCTGACTTTTCATCCAAAGAACTTGAGCACAACAACCAGCGGCCGCTACGTATTCAGCTTCAGCTGATGACATGGCCATAGAGTTTTGTTTCTTGGCACTCCAGCATACTAACTTTCCTCCAAGGATTTGACAACTCCCAGAGGTGCTCTTTCTATCAAGACAACACCCATCATAGTCAGAGTCTGAGTAGGCTTTGAGGTCGAAGCCTGATCCATTAGGATACCAGAGACCCAATGTGGGAGATCCTTTTAAGTACCTGGAAGTTCTTTTGATAGCTACAAGGTTGGATTCCTTGGGGTTAGCTTGGTACCTAGCACAGAGACATGTGGCAAATTGTATGTCTGCTCTGCTTGTTGTGAGGTACATCAGTGACCCATTCATGCCTCTATATAAGGTCTCATTAACAGAGACCCCAGAGTCATAAGCTCCCAAGTTGTTGGGAGGAAGCACGGGGCATTTCACTGATGCACAATCAGACAGATCATACTTCTTGAGCAAATCCTTAACATATTTTTCTTGACAAATGGAAATTCCATTTGAATTTTGTTTAATTTGAAAACCCAAGAAAAAAGTTAATTCCCCCATCATGCTCATTTCATATTTTTTGGTCATTAGTTTGGCAAACTATTTGCTCAATGTAATATTCGTTGAACCAAAAATTATATCATCCACATAAATCTGTACTAAAATGACATCACCCATGGACCTATAAGTGAACAGGGTTTGATCAATGGTACCTCTGACAAATTTATTTTCAAGTAAGAATTTTGATAGGGTTTCATACCAGGCTCTAGGCGCTTGTTTCAGCCCATAGAGTGCTTTGGGAAGTCTGTAGACGTGATCAGGATACTCACTGCTTTCAAACCCTGTGGGTTAATAGACATATACTTCCTCTGCAAGCTTCCCATTTATGAAAGCACTCTTCACATCCATCTGGTATACAGTAAACCCCATATAAGTTGCAAAGGCTAGGAAGATTCTGATAGCTTCCAATCTGGCTACTGGTGCAAACGTTTCATCATAGTCAATCCTCTTAGATTGATTATATCCCAGCACCACAAGCCTAGCCTTGTTTTTGACAATCATGCCAGCTTCATCCCTCTTGTTCCTGTTGACCTATTTAATTCCAACCACTTGCTTCCCAGATGGAGCTTTTACTAGAGTCCACACCTTGTTCTTCTTGATCTGATTCAACTCATCTTGCATGGAAACAACCCACCCTTCATCTAGAAGCTCAGCAGCCACATTCTTAGGTTCATACTCAGAGAGAAAATCAACGAAAAAGCATTCATTCGCTGAGGCGGTTTCAGAGATCTCAATTTGCTTCTGGTGGTGACTCCCTTAGAGGGTTTACCAAGAATATTCACCAGAAGAATATCTTGGTTCCTACTCCATTTGGATTGAGGAGCAAGAGTCTCTCTGGGTTTAGGAGTCACAGTAGGTTCAATGAATGCTGAGGAATCTTCAAATATTATTTCTTCATCCATAATCTCTTCATCAAGAGGAGATATTGGTTCGATGAGATCAGCATTCACTGTAGTTGGTGGAGTGATTGGTTCAACATTTTCAACCTCTGGATTGATGTCAGAGATTGAATGAGGATAAAATGCATGAACATAAGGGAAGTCCTTGTGACAGCCCTTAGATGATTCCTTTAGATTTGAGAAATCGTCCTCTGGATATGATTTAACTTCATTGAAGTCAATGTCACATTCTTCTGAGTTGGTGTGGTTGATGACAACATCTGCTTCATTGAAGGTGACATGGATAGATTCTTCTAGTTCTTGTCTGCGGATGTTGAATACTCTATAAGCTCTGGAGGTGGGAGAGTAGCCAACGAAGAATCCATCATCAGACTTTTCATCAAATTTTTCCAGGTGATCTCTGTAGTTGTGAATGAAAACAGGGCAACCAAAGACATGGAAGTAGCTTACATCAGGGGCTCTCTTCCTATATACTTCATAAGAGGTCTTGCCGTGTCTCTTCACTATAATGGATTTGTTTTGTGTATGACAGGCTGTGTTCACAGCTTCACCCCAAAATTGTTTAGGAAGTTTTGATTCACTGAGCATAGTTCTAACAGCCTCTATGAGGGTTCTGTTTCTTCTTTCAGCGACACCATTTTGTTCAGGGGTGCCTTGGTTAGAAAAGTTCTATGATATTCCCTTTTCATCACAAAAGGCTTCCATGGTATGATTCTTGAATTCAGTGCCATTATTACTTCTGATAGCCTTAACTCTGCAGTCATTGAGGTTCTCTATTTCTCTGATGAAGGACATTATTCTTTCAGCAACATCACTCTTTCTTTTGAGAAAGAATACCCATGTGAATCTGGAGAATTCATCTACACTGACTAGTTTATACTTGTTGTGATTAAGGGATTGAGGTTTTACTGGTCCAAATAAGTCCATGTGAAGAAGATGGAGGCACTTATTTATGGAGAATGATTGTTTTGTCTTGAATGAGGCTCTGTGGTGCTTCCTTTTCTCGCAGGCTGAGCAGGGTCTGTCTTTGGTGAAGGTCAGAGAGGGAACCCAGCTACTAAATCATTCTTGGCCAGTTTGTTAATATTTTTGAAGTTGAGATGGGAGAGTCTCTTATACCATAGCCAATTTTCACTATCAGATGCTTTGGCATAGAGACAAGTGTTTGTCCCTTCTGGACAAGATGTCATGTCGATGACATACACATCCCTTCTTCTGGGTGAAATTAGAACAACATCATCATTTTGATTGAAGATTGTTACTTGGGTCTTAGTGAAAAGAACTTTGAAGCCAGCATCGCAGAGTTGACTGATGCTGATTAAGTTTTGCTCAGTAGCCCCTGATGAGTCATATACAAATACTACTTTTGGACCAGACTCCTTTTTATATCTATGCAGATATTGTTTAACCCCTGTCATGTGTCTGGAGCACCCACTATCCAGATACCAAACAAATTTCTTCAAATATTCCTGCATAGATATAACAAAGCCAGATTAGTTTCTATGATGAACCCACTTTCCAGTGGGTCCACGCTGTCGCTGACCAGCGACATTGGTCCTTCTGGTTTCCTCCCCCTCTTTGGTTGCAGTCCCTGGGTTCATGACGCATGCTTCCACAGATATCACATCCGAGATAATGCTCGCACTCATCAGAGTGATGGTCGAAGAAGCCGTAGTACTTGTAGGGGGATTAGGTCTATAACCCTGAGAGTTATCTCTGGGTTTAGGCTCAGCCTTTCTTGAGGGCCTTTGAGTAGTTTTTGATCTCATTTGAGTTATGGTTCTTTGAACAGCAATGATCTCCTCATGCTCTCTAGAAGTGTGTTCAGTAGACTCGCATGTGATACATTTTGGTTTCTTAGTGCAATCCTTAGAGGAATGATTCTTGAAACCGCAATGCTTGCAAGGTCTGAACAAATCTCTCCCCTTAGAGCTACTAGATCCTTCACCAAGAGAGTTAACAGATAGACTATTAACTCTGGGGTTGATTTGTTCTTTCAACCCCTTTACTTCTTCCATCACGGTGAGGAGAAGTTGCTTGGTGGGTGAAAGATCTTCAGGGGGAGGAGTGGGTTTGTTGGAGTCCTTGGCCACAAAAACCTTTTTGTTCGCTTTATCAACGACTTTGAGAGTTAAATTCCCAGGGGTTTTGGTAGGAGGTTTTGGGCAAAGCAAGGAATCAGATGGGTTAGCACCAGCAAGTCTTGGTGGGGCTGGTACCTCTGATTTCTTGTTAGATTTTTTCTCATCCACAGAGGTGGAAGATGGAGAAGAAACATCTGGAGGGACAAATTTGACACTGGGAACAGGTATATGGTTTTTGTATCTACCCTTTCCCCCAATAGCCTGAACCACATCACTAGGTATGGATTTAGCGACTATTTCTTCCATTGTGGATTGAGCCAAATTCCATTTTTCAATGGTTTTTCTAAGTTTAGAGTTTTCATCAGATAAAGACTCATTTTTAATGGATAATTTGCTTACTTCATTTTGAAGTTTATTAGCAAGATTCACAAATGGTTTAAGATTTGTTAATTCAGACTGGCAAAGATTTAACTTTGTTTTAAGACTATGAAATTTGTTTAACAGGTTTTTTCTTTGCTCTTCCACAAAGTGGAGGTCAACCAAGGTATAGTCACTGACATGGTCTCTATCAAGACCTTCAACCATAGATAACATTCTTTGTACCTTTTTCATAGTGATGTCGAGCCATTGACCAGATCTTGCTTCACTTTTACCCAGAGCGGGTTCTTCATCCGCGACAACCATAAAGCCTCTAACGGTAGTGGTACCTTCATCCTCAGATGTGAGGGGTTCATCATCCTAGTCAAATGAGGCAGCAATCAGACCTTTTTCAGTCTTCTTAACATCTTTTTTCGTTGCTGCATCATCAGCTTTCTGGTTGAGTTTTAGCAGCTCAGCTTTTAAGGCTTTGTATTTAACTTTGTAGTCCTTCTTCCCCTCTCAGTCAGAGTGAGAGGTTTGCTTGAAAGGTGAGGTGGAAAACTTCTTCTTGCTGCTGTTGTTGTTGGATGAAGGGAAGCTTGGAGAGGAGGTTTTGTTTGACCAGCAATCCTTCTGATAGTGACCAGTCTTTCCACAACTGTAGCATGACACCTTGGATTTATCAACCTTTGCCGCTCCAACTCTACCAGATCTCTTGTAGTACCTCTTTTGGTCAGCTAGAAGAGCTCTGTCATGGAACTCAGCATGTAATTCATCAAGATATTCTTGACTACTTATGGTGTCCTCTTCTATGTCAGAGTCGATGTCCTGAAAGGAACGGTTAGCAACAAGAGCTTTTGAACCAGTGATATTGGTGGTAAACCTGTCAGTCTCTAATTTGTAAATGGAGTCAATTAGCTTTTCTTCATAGTTATATCTACCAAACAGTTGGGCTAAAGTATCATTCTTTATAGCATTGTTTACTCTTAAGGTCTGATTTAGGCTAAGCCATTTTCTAGGTAAACTATTGACAAAAGTAGCATTAACCTCAGCCTTAGGTAGAACAACTCCATTGTTTCCCAAATCATTCAACAAAATCTTAAGCCTAGTATAAGTTTTTGCAACAGTTTTTGTTTCCAAAGCTTTAAAAGCATTAAAATTAAGTCTAAGGGCTTGGATTTTGGTTTCTTTTGTTTACTCTGGACCTTATACCCTAGAACTAATTCAGTCCACATCTCCTTAGCAGAGTTGCATTTAATGATGGACTTCATAATGTTCTTGGGTAGGCAAGAGACTATGATACTTTTGAGTCTCTTGTCCTTGTTAGCCAGACGTCTATCCGCTGGAGACCATTGCTTAACAGGCTTCTTAATGGGTCTCTCAGAGGTAGAGGAAACGGCCAGTGGTACATAGGGACTATTTTCTAAGATTTCTATCAAGAAGGGTTCTTAGCCATCTAAATATATAAGAAATTCACTTTTCCAACTTAAAAAATCCTCTTCATCGAATGCTAGAACTTTGGACACATGTGACCCCCCTCGAACATCAAGTAGTTGGGGAAGGTCATCATCATTATTACCAGTGCTTACAACTGGTGTAGGCATGGTAGTAGATGTAGTGGTCGGTGCGGTGGTCTAAGTGGTACCTAGACTGGTTTGACCAAAAGTTGGAGGAGGTATAGTATCAGCCATATTAAGATCTTGATTTTAAAAACAAGAACGGTTTATGAAAAGTTTTATAAATCAAACCGCTCTGATACCAATTGAAAATCCCTTAATATGGCAATTGTCGATAAACTATAACTCTTGTAACCACGAAACACAATGAAATGCTTTTCAAATGCGTAATGCTTTATTAAGTATTATAAACAAAGTATTACAAAGTGCTATGAATACACTCCTTGAATAATAACAAGAAATGAACCCTAGAACAAGTAAACTAGATTCGAGACTCAAGTTTACAAGGGAACCAATGAGACGCTGATAGACAACTGAGGGCTCAGCGGTTCCAAGGTGAGAAAGAACTTAGATAAATTATCCAAGCACAAGGGTTGATTTAATTCTCCTTTCTCACTCCTATTTATAGTGTACGAGGGTGCTTCCTTAGTGGGAGTAGTTGATACATGTCACCTTCTGAATGGAAGAGTACAACTTATTAAATGCATGTCCAAATCGAGACATACCTTTAAACAACTTTAGGTGAACAGTTCTGCCAACTGTTCACCTTTTTTCCCACTAGGTCGTACTAGGCTTTATCTTGAATCTCTTGTTTTGTCCCGCTCAAAACACTTGGTAGATTCTCCCGCCTAATATATAAAAGGATTGGACAAGCTTTGCTTGTCCCAGACTTCTAGGGTTCTTAAGTGATCTCTGAGTGTTGTAAACTCAGAGATCCTTCAACACCAGCACATTCCTTAAACATCCCAGCTATCCATAATCGCTGGTGAGTATGACTTCAGATTGTCATCGACTTCTCTGACGTTGTCTTTGACTTGAA
This sequence comes from Glebionis coronaria, assembly GCA_025667525.1. Taxonomy (NCBI): domain Eukaryota; kingdom Viridiplantae; phylum Streptophyta; class Magnoliopsida; order Asterales; family Asteraceae; genus Glebionis; species Glebionis coronaria. The sequence continues at coordinate 235,860,454 of CM046876.1, read as the reverse complement.
TGTTCCTCGTGTGCCAGCTGAGGCTTTTCCTTCCACTGGTCTGGTCGATGTCGTTGGTCCTCTCAGCGATCAGTAAACACTTAGTCTAATTAAACGAATCTAGACTAGGCCATAGTTAAAACTTTCATTGGCCCAACAGTTTGGAATTGAGCTCATTCCAGGAGCAGAGCCAATTTCCAAGGCTCCTTACCGCATGGATCCCATTGAGATTAAGGAGTTAAAAGATCAGCTGCAGGAACTTCTAGAGTGAGGATTCATCAATCCTAGTGCATCACCATAGGGTGCACCGATGTTATTTATGAAGAAGAAAGATGGCAGCATGCATTTATGTATAAGCTACCGTGAGCTAAACAAGATCACGATCAAGAATCGTTATCCTTTGTGGCGTATTGATGACCTGTTCGATCAACTTCAAGGTGCCAAGTATTTCTCAAAGATCGATCTGAGGTCCGGCTACCATCAGTTACGGGTTAAAGAGCGGGATATCTCTAAGACTGCTTTCCGTACATGTTATGGGCACTACGAGTTGGTAGCCATGCCATTCGGACTCACAAATGCTCCAGTAGTCTTCATGGATCTTATGAATTATGTCTTCCATGAGTTTCTGGACAAGTTCGTTATCGTTTTTATTGATGATATCCAGATTTTCTACAAATCCAAGGAGGAAAATTCTTGGGAATTATTGTTAAGTGTCAAGTACCGTCAGTGTAATTTAAGTACTGTTAATATTATTAAAGTACCGTTAGTGTTAACGCGGTACATAGCAAGTACTGCTACTTATAAAGTATGTACTGCTATATTGATTATGATGAATATATCTTTGTATAAGATATGTCATAGTTATAATTAGAGTATATATTATTTGATATACTTAATAGTTAGAATATTGATAATATATCATCTGTGATATACTTATCTTTATAGAATATTCTAAGGTTTCTTGGGTTCATTACTCTATAAAAGGAACATTGGTACGATGACATTCATGTACCTCATTCAAGTCGATTAATAAGAGAATATAATAGTTAAAAGTAATTATGTTCTTCTATGCTTTATAAGTTAGATTCTGCATAACTTATTTAGCTTGAGTAAGATTTCTCAAAGTGTTTTAGTTTTATTACAAACTACTATACTAGTTCTTAACAGAATATAGATCCAATCAAAGGGATCAACAAGTGGTATCAGACCTTGTTGAGAAACTCTGAAAAAGAAGAACACGACCCTAAAAACTCCACTCACACTAAAACTCAATGTCTCAACCTGATGATGACCCTCACTTGGAAGACATTCCAGATCCTGATCCAATACCACAGGGACAACCTCAAGTTGTGCATCCTGCACCACCACAAGGTGTTCAAGCCATAGATGCTGTAGTTACCTCTACAATTACAACACCTTCTCATATTCTTTTTGCTGTCAAACTCCCAGTTCTCAAGGGTGATAACTATGAGACATAGGCTATGCAGATGGAACATTACTTGATTCACGCAGATCATACTATGTGGCAAGTCATCAAGAATGGGAATACACCTAAAAAGTTACACTGGTTGCCTGATGGTACATGCTATGCTTTACCTGTTGTGACTGCTGAGGAGGTACAAGCAGAGATCAAAGAAAGAAAGGCCAGAATTGCTTTGGCTATGGCACTTTCAGAGGACATCTTACCTAGCTTTCATCACTATAAGGATGCAAAACCTATATGGGATGCCATCAAACTTAGATTTGGAGGTAATGACAAATCTAAGAAGATTATTCTAAAACAAGAATATTAGAACTTCTCAATTTCCAGTATAGAAGGAATCCATGGTGGATATGGAAGGTTCAGTAAGCTGCTCATTCAATTGGCAGTTTATGGACAAATAATTCCTAATGAAGAAGCTAATCTGAAATTCTTAAGAAGTGTTTCACAAGAATGGAAAGCAATGGCGATGCACTTCATTACAAGGGATGATCTGGATACAATTCCTTTTGATCATCTCTACAACAATCTTAGAGCTTATGAGATGGATGTTAAAGGCGTTAAGGTGACCAAAGCAACAACAACAACAAAGTCTAGCTTGGCTTTTGTGTCAGAAGGTAATAGTGGTACTTACTTTCAAAATACCGCTAGTGGATCAAACAATGGTACTTACTTCAAAAATACCGCTGGAGGACTTACAAGCGGTACTTACTCATAATGTACTGACGGCAGTCCTATAGTCTCTCAAAATCCACAAGGAAGATCTTCACCATTGATTAGTGACAATGGTGTCTTCTCATTCTTTGCTGGATAAGACAACAGACCAAGATTGACTCTCAATGACTTGTTCTAAATGGATGATGCTGATGTTGAAGAGATGGATCTCAAATGGTAAGCTGTTATGGTTTATGTGAGATCTAATATGTTCTTTAAGAAGACTAGATGGAAGATGACGGTTGATCCTAATAAGCCATTAGGATATGACAAGTCTAAAGTTGAATGCTATAACTATGGAAGGAATGGACATTTTCTAAGGGAGTGTACAAGAGACAAGGCGGAAAGTCGCAGTCAAAAGTCCAAAAACAGCTATAGAACCATTCCAAGAATTTCTGAAAGCTTTCCGAAAGGAAACATCAGGAGTCCCAACGGAACCAAAGCATTGGTAACTATAGATGGAGTGGTGAACTAGGCTGAAGATGAGGAAGAAGAAGAGCTTGGTTTGATGGCTCTCTCACATGAAGATACTAAGGTACATCCTTATTCTAAAGATTGTGTAATAGTTTAAAAGTAGAACTAGATGAACAGTATCAAAAAGTCAACACATGCACTATAGAAACAAATGCTTTTAAACAGGGTGTTGCTAAGCTAGTGGAAAATATAGTTTTGTATAAAAAGGGTCAACAAAACTATGAAGAGAAAATTAGAATTTTGACTCTTCAAATGAGAGAAAAAGATGTGGAAATTAAAGCTTTTGAAAAACAACTTTTGAAAGTATCAACAGAAAATGAAGCTTTAAAAGCCAGTCTTTATAATGAAAGGGAAGTGATTAATCATTGGCAAAAATAATCTAAAGGATTAGGTAAACTAATTAATTCACAAATGGGGTATTATGATAAGTCAGACCTAGGATATATTGAGGACCAACCTGGGATAACATTAACTAACAAGGACTTGTCAAAGGGATCTTTGATAGTTCTAGTGAGTAAGCTGATACACCTGAAAATGATAAATATGCTTAAGGAATGAAGGCAGTTCCTCCACCATTATCTGGAATTTTCATGCCCCCTAGTAATGATACAGGTATAGAGTTAGATGAATCAAAGGTTGTTAATGATTCAAACTCTAGTACTTTGACCCAAGATAATTCTGTTGTGACAAAAAACATTGTTTATCCATTTAATGAGCAATTTTGTGTCTGAGGTGTCTAAAACTAGTTCTTCTCCCAAGCAAGTAAAAAATTCCTAGCAAGGCATTGGATAATAATGTAAAACATAATAAAACCAAGAGGGGTGGGATAGGTTTTGAGAAAGTTAAGACAAAATAACCTTTCGGGTCTTCTTTGAGAAGAAAAGGATGTTATATTTGTGGTAGTTTAAATCACTTTATCAAAGATTGTACGTTACATGAAGATAAAATTGTAAAACAAAAAGCTGCACAAAAGGTCACAAAGAAAAGTATTGGAAAAAATGCACAGGTTAATAGGCAACAGGGATCTAAAGATGACAAACCTAAGTTTGATCATGCTAAAAGGATAGCTGAACCTCATAAGGTTACAAATATCTCTACTAAGAACTTTGTTCCAAGAGCAGTACTTATGAAACAAGGTCTAGTACCTTTGAAGTCTGGTAAACCAAGTACCAGCAAGTGTAGAACTGCAAGTACTGCTAGACCAAACTCAAGTACCGCTGGTCAAAGGTCTGTCAAACCAAAGTCCCACAACACTTCTAAGAATGTAGTTGAGAAAGCTAGAACATCTAGAAGTAAGCCTAATAACAAACCAATGCAAATGTGGGTTCCTACAGGTAAAAAACCGTGTGTTCAAGCAAGTACTGCTAAAACAGTTGTTAGGCCAAAAATGTACAAAGACAACAAACCTACTTATGTATTTGATTATTGGACTAGAACCATGAAGTATAAGAGTGTATGTAGTCTTACTGGAAAAACTACCTATCAAACTCTTAAGTATGTAGGTCCCACAAGATCCGAGCCAAATGTGGCTTCGGTCCCTGTTAATAACTAATAAATTTTGTGTATGTGCAGGGGCATCTGATTGTTGAATTAAAAGATAAAGGTATAGTAGATAGTGGATGCTCAAGACACATGTCAGGGAATAAAGATTTCCTTGCTGAATTTAAAGAATTCAGAGGTGGACCAGTAGCCTTTGGGGGTAGCAAAGGTAGAATCACTGGCAAAGGGAAAATCAATACATGGAAGTTAGAATTTGAGGATGTGTTCTTTGTAAAAGTATTGAATGAATTCAATCTCTTTTATGTGTCACAAATGTGTGATAAGAAGAACAAGGTGCTATTTACATATACAGACTGCTTGGTGCTCTTCAAAGACTTTGAGATGCCTAAAGAATCTCAAGTACTGCTTAAGGTACCCAGGCCAGAAAACATATACACCTTTAATCTTCATACTATTACTCCAACAGGTGGAATTACATGTTTGCTAGCTAAGGCTTCTAATGATGACTCTAATTTATGGCATAGGAGGTTAGGTCATGTGAATTGCAAGAATCTTAATAGATTAGTGAATAGAAATTTGGTTAGAGGATTACCTAACAAATCTTTTCAGAATAATTTCACATGTACTGCTTGTCAAAAAGGTAAACAACATAGAACCTCTTGTAAGACCAAGACTGTCAGTTCCGTGACAAAACCTTTGCAACTATTGCATATGGATTTGTTTGGTCCAATTTCTATTAGGAGTATTAGTCATAAGACCTTTTGCCTAGTTATAACTGATGATTATAGTAGATTCAGTTGGGTTTTCTTTTTAGCTCTTAAGAGTGAAACCAATAATTACTTAAGGATATTATCATTTTAGTTAAAAAGCAGTTCGCTAAACAAGTCTTATCATTAGGACAGATAATGGGACAGAATTCAAGAATGCTGAATTTGATGAATTTTGTAGGTCTAAAGGCATCAAGAGACAATTTAGTAATCCTAGGACTCCACAACAAAATGAAGTAGCTGAAAGGAAGAATAGGACACTAATTGAGGTTGCTAGAACTATGCTAGCTGATTCTCTTTTGCCAAATACATTTTGGGCAGAAGCAATCAATACTGCATGTTATGTGTTAAATAGAGTCTTAGTGACCAAGCCTCAACACAAGACACCTTATGAAATTTTGACTGGTATTATGCCAACCATAAGTCATTTAAGACCTTTTGGATGTCATGTGTCTATACTAAATACTCTTGATCATTTGGGGAAGTTTGATGGAAAATCTGATCCAGGATATCTTGTTGTATATTCATTTCAAAGTAAAGCATATAGGGTTTATAATTTGGCATCTAAAAAGGTTGAATAAAATGCCCATGTAAATTTCTTAGAAAATAAACCCAATGTCCAAGGAATAGGTTATGCTTGGATGTTTGATTTGGATTATCTAACTAATTCTATAGATTACTATTCTATGCAAAAGGATTGTTAAACTAACAATACAGGTGAGGAGATTGGTACAACTAAGTGAGGTACTCAAGGAGAACCTTCTTCATCAGACTCTCAGGATGATGATGTTCACATCTATGTACCCAGTATGCCTACTGTTTCTCCTATGGCTGCTACTCCCTAGAAGCAAACAATGCCATCAACTGATGATCATGCCTCCTAAGAGCTTCAAAGGCTTCAAGATCAAGAAAAGAATGCTACATCTGCTAATGAGCATTCAGGAGAAGAATCTTTTGAGTCATAACACTCAATAGTACATACTACACCTAGCGGTACCTCATCTGAAAGTACTGCTAAGTCAAAATCTGCAAAGTCTTTTGATTCATTAGAAGATATTTTACAAGCTATGAACGATGAAGACATTTATGCTAGTCCAGCTGAAGGAATCTTCTCCAAAGCTTCCTATGAATAGTAAGGTACAGTAACTGATTTCAATAATTTGGAAATTGAAATTCCAGTCAGTTCTATTCCCACTCATAAAGTCAACAACAACCATCCTACTACTCAGATTATTGGAAATCCCTAGTCTGCTGTGCAAACCAGAAGACAACTTCAAGCCAATACTAAAAGTCATGCACTTGTGAGTTATGTCAAACAACAGCAGAGAACAAATCATAAGGATAATCATCATTGTTTGTTTGTCTGTTTCTTATCACAAGTAGAGCCCAAAAACATTTCTCAGGCTCTTGATGAAGAAAGTTGGGTAGATGCCATGCAAGAAGAATTAACACAATTTGAGCTATAAAAGGTTTGGATTCTTGTGGATCTTACCTCAGGTAAAATGGTTAATTTTACTAGATGGGTTTTCGGAAACAAAAAGGATGAAAGAGGAGTTGTTGTGACGAATAAGGCAAGGCTTGTTGCTCAAGGCTATAGACAGGAAGAAGGGATAGACTATGATGAGGTTTTTGCACCAGTGGCAAGAATAGAATCCATTAGGTTATTTTTGGCCTTTGCATCATATATGGGTTTTATATTCTATCAAATGGATGTGAAAAGTGCCTTTATTTATGGTACTATTTCAGAGGAGGTATATGTTTCATAACCTCCAGGTTTCGTAGATCCTAAATTCCCCAACAGAGTCTACAAAGTTATCAAAGCACTTATGGTCTACATCAAGCTCCAAGGGCTTGGTATGCAACTTTATCCAAGTTTCTGTTAGAACATGGATATAGGAGAGGAACTATTGACAAAACTCTATTCAACAAAAAGAATGCTAAGGATGTTATTGTAGTATAAGTATATGTTGATGACATTATTTTTGGTTCAACCAAGAAATCATGGTGTGAAGAGTTTGAGGCTTTGATGAAAGGAAGATTTCAGATGAGTTCTATGGGAGAACTTACTTTGTTTTTGGGACTACAAGTCAAACAGAGGAAAGATGGAATATTTATCAGCCAAGATAAATATGTTGCTGAAATCTTGAAAAAGTTTTCATGTATGGATACAAGGAGTACAAGCACACCTTTTGAAGCTAAGAAGTCTTTATCAAAAGATGAACATGGTGAAAATGTTGATATTTATCTATACAGGTCAATGATTGGTTCATTGATGTATCTTACTGCTTCAAGGCCAAACATTATGTTTGCTGTGTGTGCCTGTTCAAGGTTCCAGGTTAATCCAAAGGTGTCACATCTACATGCTGTGAAGAGGATTTTTAAGTATCTTAAAAGTCAACCTAATTTAGGATTATGGTATCCTAGAGATTCAACCTTTGATTTAGAAGCTTACTCAGACAGTGATTATGCTGGAGCTAATCATGATAGGAAATCCACAACAGGAGGTTGTCAATTCCTAGGCAGAAGACTCATATCATGGGAGTGTAAGAAGCAAACCATTGTTGCTACTTCTATAACTGAAGCTGAATATGTAGCTGCTGCTCATTGTTGTGGACAAGTACTTTGGATTCAAAATCAGTTGTTAGATTATGGGTTCAACTTCATGAACACCAAGATTTACATTGATAATGAAAGTACTATATGCATTGTCAAGAATCTAGTCTTTCACTCCAAGACCAAGCATATTGAAATAAGACATCACTTCATAAGAGATGTAATAAGTGTGTAAACACTTAACCTTTTGCCACTAAAATAAAGGAAAAACAGGACCTAATCATGTGTTTTATATCATAAAAGTTGAAATTACGTGTGGTTTTGTGTTTTGTGTGTTAAATAGGTACAAATGATCAAAAGAAGAGAAAACACGAGATTTCACGGTCAAATGTTGAAGAAAAGTCCAAAAAGAGACAAAGACAAAGTCATAAGACCAAAAGTGAGCCGAAGATCAAGAAAACCGGAAAAATCAACACGGTTTTGAAGAAAATATCAAGAAAGCCAAAATCGAGCTCGCTTTAGTGGATTTAATCATTTTTGAAGATAATCTAGCCAAGTGGGTCCCACATTGGATAAATGGGCTCAAAAGCCCATTAAGGAACAAGGATTATCTACTTATGGATATAAAAGCCCAACATGGCCCAAACCCTTTATTTTATGGGACGGATGGGAATAATATTTTCTTTGGGCCACAAGCCCAACTGAAAAATAATGGGACGAATTGAATGTTGGGCCAAGGCCCATTATACAAGAAAAAGAAAGATTGAACGGATGAAAATGATTATTCACATCCTTGGTCAACATGACAGTCAACTAACACACACATCTATCTATTTATTTACTCCTCCCACGTGTAACATCCCACTCACCATAAATAAATGGTTAATTACCCATCCCATTTATTTTTCGTTACAAACGAAGTATGTTTTTCACCCACCATCTTCTTCTCCCCAAAACTCGCACCCTCCAGTTACCAAACCCTAAATTTTACATCATCAATTAACCAACCAAATTTGGGGATTTTACCCTAGAAAGATAATTCACATCAAGAGGGATTAAATCCCCATGGTTTTCGGGGTATCCATCCTATTGTGGTCCTCCCCTCTCCATCCGACGTGGCCAAACCTTGTGTTGTGATTGGACATCCCACATCACCACAAACCCTCCCACCAATCAAAATCATCCACCTCACCCTCAAACAAGCACAACTAGCACAAAACTGCCAGCCTGGCAATCCGTGTGCCTATAATTCATTCTCCACCGCAAGATTGAAGAAAAAGAAGAGAGAGAAGAAGAAAGATGGATTCTACGGCTCAGATTGGTTGCTTAATGTTGAAACCAAGAAGAGGGTTTCTTGGGGTTTCTCCTATAAAAACCCCTTCATATCTGTAATTTAGAGTGCTTTTACTTTATTTTAATTTTTATTTTCTAAAAAAATAGAATTAGGGTTAATTGTAATTTCCATTTTACAAGTATTGTAATCAAAGTTTTATTATTAATGAAAATTCAGTTTTGATAAATTCTTGCTGTGTTTTATTATTATTGCAATTTATTTTGGTTTTATATTTTATTAAATCATTGTTATAGTAAAGTAGAAGGTAGAACTCTTTCCTTCACTGGAAAGATAAAAAAAAAAGAAGAAAAAAAAAGAAGAAAAAAAAAATTTTATTCGGTTACTGTTACTGTGAAGATGATGATGATGATGGAACTTGGGTAAAAACGGTGGTGTTAGTCGATCTCGGTTTCGAATATTAGGGGGTACATCGCTCACCTACTGCTCAAAGGTTTTCATCAATAGGTTTGATTTTCTTTTTATTATTTGTTAAATTCAGTTTAATATAATCTGTTGGTGTTTTTATTTTTATCTTCTTGTTAAATAATCTGTTTGGTTTTGGAAGGTTATTTGAGTTCACTGCCTTGATAAGATTGTAGTTTCTTGTTGGATCGATAGTATTATTTTTGGGTAGTTACAGTTGTTTCGGATCTGCTTAGTTAAATTATCAGTTTAATTTGTTTCGATTGTTGCTATGTAAGTTTGTTTTAAACTGTTTGGTTTATCATTCGTTTTAGTTTGATCAAGTTAGTTTCTGCTTATTTTTGTGTTTGATTTGCTTATTTTGAATCTTAGTTTTTAGCTTATTATGTTTTAGCATATTTAAGATTTCAGTTGGCTTATTTTAGTTGTTTGATTTTATAGCTTATCTTCGTTTAGCTTACTTGGCTTATTTGACTCAGTTGCTTATTTGTTTGGCTAAATGGCTTATTTTGGTTTTTAAACTGTGCTTTATTGTTGATACTTAACAGATCCACTTGATCTGTTAATCTGTTACTCCAAAAGTTCCAAAAAGAAATTAATAGCAAAAATTTAGTCCTTCCAGGACTCGAACCCTGGACCTCCTGTCCAGTTGTCATACGGCTTAACCACTGAGCTAGACGTTTTCTTGTGTTTGTTTATGTCTAGTTTAATTAATATAGGGACTTTTCATTTGGCAGTTTAATTAAATTAGTCTAAATTCAAGTTTTTAAGTTTAATTAATTTTAAGTAAAAGTTTTATTTCAATTTCTTTAATTCAGTTTTGAAAAATATAAAAAGTTTAAAAAATATTTTATTTTCTTCTGTAACTTTAATTTAGTTTTCAATAGATTTTTAAATTACTTAATTTCATTTAATTAGTTTTAAAACTAGATTTCATTTAAAGTTTTTAAAAATCTTTAGTTTAAAATTAATTTCAATTTAGATTTAAGTTTTACTTTAAAATTAGTTTTATTTAAATTGTTTTAATAGTTTTTAATATTAAATAGAATTTAGTCTAAAAATGCTAAAAATAGTTACCAAGAACAAATCTAGTTTTACGATTAACCGGATATCAAATTCGAGTCGAGTCGAGGAAAAACGATCTTAATTGAACAAATACCTAGTATTAAAATGGCGCCGCTGCCGCTTCGCTCGTACGATTGACGATTTTTCGTGAAGATGTTTGGATTTTGGGATCCGTTCTCTTTGAACGTTACGTTCTTGCAACAAAAATCAAAAATACAAAAAAATCAAAAACTTAAAAATACAAAAAAATAAAAAAATCACAAAAGCGATTTCTTTCCTAAGAATTTCACCCAAAAAATTAAAAATCAAAAGTAATACTTTTTCCTAAAAGTATTACACAAAAAATATTACGTATTAGTGTTATTTTTTTAGTTCGATTTCTTTCATTTTTATTGTGAATATATACTTTTTCTAAAAAAAAAATACAAAATTTTTTTTCTTTTACTATAGTATATTACGTAGCACAATAACTTACCTACTTTTCAAATAAGACTTAGTTGGGATTTCATCACCTATCTATTGTAGTCGCATCCATAACGAGAAAAAAGGGCAAAATAGATAAATACTAGTAAGACGTTTGAACTCGATATATACAAACTATAAGGTGGGTATAAGGCGACGCGCTATAAAAGGCCGTCAAAGGAAAAAGGTTTTTAAGTGCTTTGTGCCACCTCGTTTCCCCGCTTGCTTGTGCGTATATTGAGATGGACGACCGATTATTGGTTTGCCAACTCAATTAGTAATTAAGTATATATTTTTGTAATCTTTTTCATATTGCTCCTCGAGAGGGAAAATCCTTTTCCTCTCAAAGTCGACCGAGGTCACCTACCTCATTCCGAAGTTTTACTTGTATGCGCACTCGCGCGCATACATACATACCGATTGGTGTACCTAACTCTTCCAATTCTTCCAAAAAGAAGAAGAAGAAAAAAAACAAAAAGACCGTCATTCAAGCCGATCCTGAGAATCGAGCTTTCGACATAACGATGGCAACGGATAATCGACCAATGATTGAGATTCTACAATTTCACGTTGAAGGAAACGATGACGCGATTGTGGTGCCGACTATTGGAGCAAATCATTTTGAACTTAAATCGGGTTTTATTCAAATGGTTTCCGCTACACCATTTTTAGGCCGTACTAATGGTGACCCACACGCTCATATCAAACGTTTCATCCAATTAGCTAATACCATCAAATACAATGGGGTGCCACAAGAGGCCGTTCGCCTACAACTTTTTCCTTTCTCCCTCGAGGGACAAGCCCGGATTTGGCTTGATAAGTGTTGAACACGTGATTATTCATGTTTTTAGTACAAATAACCCTTCATTTTTCGCATAATAAATAGCAAAACGTGTATTTTTAGTGCATTTATCGTTTATATGTGTTATTTATTATTGTAGGTACGGATATGAAGAAAAGGAGCAAAAACGAAGCCAAAGAGTCAAAAACAAGCACAAGACAAGGAAAAAGCACGAAAAAATCGAGTCCGACGGTGTCTTCATATTTTAGTGGGCCGGCCCGACACCATTTAAATGGGTCGAACCGACCCGTTAATATATCAAATAACTTCAGGCCCAGCAGCCCAGCAAACTGTAGCAGGCCAGCATGAACAAAGCCCAAAAAAAGCCCAGCAGGAGAAAGAGATCATATGGATGCTTAACAAATACGCATTCCATATTTTTTTTAATTTCAATTTTTTTATTTCGCTTTCATTAGAATAGATCTATTTTGTTTGGTACGCAACAAAGAAAGTGGGGGGCTCCCATTTTTATTTCTTTTATGGTCTTTATTTTCAATCTTTGGTGTGTAGCGTACAACATTAGCTGAACATCCCATTTGTTGTTTTTTTTTGTTTTTTTTTCTGTGAAGTAGAGGGCTGCGTACATATGAAGCGAACAGTAGTTTAGAATAAATCTAGTTAGTTTTTATTTAACAGTGGAGGATTTATATAAAACGCATTTTTTTACCTGTCTTATATATATTATTCGTAGGTAATAGCAGCATATATGGCATCTTTTCATTTTTTTTTCATTAGCAGATAGATAATGGAAAATCCTTACAATTTTTTTATCTATTTTCTTTTTTTTTGCTGCGCCTATTTTTAGGTAGACAAAAAAACATAACCTTATCCTGTAGTATAAAAAATAGATGGAAATCATGAGATTTGTGATTCATTCGTATCTTCATTTATATTTTTTTTTATTTTTTTTTCTTAGGTTAGAAGTTAGGAGTAGGATTAAATATTGAGTTTTCTTCTTAATTTTTTTATTTTATTTTTATATAGACTTGTTTTCAATTTAATTTTTATGTTTTGAATGGAGATGTTATTTTTGGTTGAAGATTTTCATTTGATGTTGTGATTTGAAAACAGATTGATCAATTGATGATAGGATGTACGCAGTTTGCATTCTAGCTTTTCATTTTTCAGTTTTTTTTAATCTATTTTATTATAATAGTTATTAAAATATTTTATAAAATTAGATTTTAAAATAAAATAGCTTTTACAAATTGTTCTAAAAAATGTCTTTTAGCTTTATTGTCGTTAACCGTTTTATGTTTTATGTTAGCTCGGCATCTCCGGTTATTCGCTCGGGTTCGTTTCTCTATCCATTTCCTTGTCATTATTTAGATAGCTTCTAAATTGTTGCCTTATTATTGTTTAACTTTAATATCGAGATTATAGTAGTTTTGGTTATGCTCGTTTAGTTTACCATCGTTATTGTCCTTAGTATTATTTTAGGTACCTTTAGCTTAATATTCGTGGTATAATTGTCGCTTTTATATCGTTTTATATTTTTAGTAGATTTAAATATTATAATCAAACCCTTTTTATTCGAGCATCAAACTTTAGACATAAACGCGGATTTCCATTCACACTTCGCCAGGAACTACGATAACCTTCGGGTGTACGAAAACGATTCAATCAAATGGCGCCGCTGCCGGCTTTGTGTGTAGCGATGTTTGCGTTGTGTTTTTAGTTAGTGACTTGAAGATCCTTTCGTTTTGAAAGTTTATTTTCGTATTTGTATATATATATAATATAAAAAAAAAATTTAAAAATATTCCTCTTTATCCTCTATTATGTTTAATTCTTTTTCTCAACCCCTCTTATTTTTAATTCTTCATGGATTCATATTGTATAGGGTGTGGGTCGTCTGATAGTCAATCATGTTATTGGTGTTCATGCGAGCGGTGCGGTATGGCTATACCTAATCACGAATTTGGACATTGTTCATTTTGCAATTGGACCAATTCACACTTCACCTCTAATGACACTATCTCACACTCTCCCACATATGACAATCCGTATCCGCAACATGCACCGGGTTTTTCTCAATACCCGTGTTGCAATCATTGTGGGGGCCCTCACGATACTTCATATTGTCAGCCAATGAATTATTATGAGCCAAATCCGTGTCCTCATTTTTCCTCACCGATGGATTATTATGAACCAAATCCGTGTTCTAATTCTTCTTAACCGATGACTTCCTATGAGCCACATCCGTGCTATAATTCTGGTTTTCATAACTGTGAGCCCCCACATCCCATCTCCAATCATAAATCCTCTCATAGAATTCAACAACTCAATGCTTTGAAAGATGAAACACACGCCATTGTTTTGCAACTTCAAGAAGCCGTTGTTCTTCTAAAAGAAGCAAACGAGGAGGAAAAACGACAACGACAACGCCAAGAGCAAGTATCTAATCTTAGTGATTATACTCCTCCTCCTGTGCGTTCTTACTATTATGATGATGATGATGACGATGAGAATACTATTTCTTGGAATGATCTTTGTGCTCAATGTCCTAGTGCAATTGTAATTCCTTCTCTCGATTTGCCGGCTCTCGAGCCTAAGGATTCTACCACTCCTATTCTCGATTCTTCTACTACGGAGCCCGATGCCTCTCTCATCATGGGGGATGAGGGTCTTATCACTATTCCTTGTGACGAGACTCTTATTCCAATCCAAAGTGAGCCTACGGTTGCTTCCGATAGTGACGATGAGTGTGAATCTCTTTCTAGTGATGATTCTTTACCTCCCACCGACATCTTGGGACACGATTCTTTGGCTTTTTCTAATCCCATTTTCGATCTCGATGATGATTTTACTTCTAGTGATGACGAGTCACTATCCGATGAAGACGTTCCGAAGGAAAATTTCAAGATTTATTCGAACCCTTTATTTGATTTTGATGACGCCTACATCTCTAGTGACATGAATCCTCTCTTTGAAGAGGGGATTGAGGACATTGATAGCTCCGACTCTATTGCTATTGATGAGCATCCTTTGTTAGCCATTCCACCTCCCATCATAGAGGAGGTGGAGAGATTTGACCCTAGTTTCCGTTTGATTCGGTCTGGAGAGGTGACGCGGGTGGTAGATATGTCTTCTGATATTTCTCATACTATGTTGCCACCCCGTCCTACCGCGTGCACACCCAAGCGGGTGATGTATCGCTTTTACTCTCCTCATTTCATATCGAGAAATGAGGATGAGTGTTTTGATCCCGGAGGAGACGTTGATGTTGCTATTTCTTGTGATGTTTTACCGGTTATCCCATCAACTCTTGCTTTGAGTTTCTATAAAGTGTCCTCGGGTGACACTTTGATATCTTTTTCTCCCACCCTCCCGCCCTTGGCGAAGACGAGTATTCTTAAGGATCGACTTTATACCTATTTCTTGTATGTTATAAGAATCCTTCTGCTTTTCTTCACTTATACTGTGGATTCTTCTTCTTTATTCTCATCCGGTAATGAGGATAAGATTTTTGACCCTGGCATATCTGTTTTGAGCCAGTGGTGATTCTCTTGCTCCCCCATAGACCATTTAATTCGGGGTCGAGTCAGGCTCGTGACTCGGTTAACAAAAACAAGCGCTTCTCGGGAGGCAACCCGATGATCTATCTTTTTTATTTATTTTCTAACATAAGTGTAGGGGCGTGTGCTTCTCTCCATATGTGCTTGTTGGTCTTTGTTTTTGTGTGCAGGTTCCCTTGGATCGAGAAGACTTTCAGAAGGTTGATGTTGCTGTTTTCCATCATCTTCTTCATTCAGTCTCCGATCGATCTTCATGTCTATATCAGGGGAGTACTCAGTTCTCATCTTTATCCATACATATTATATTGTGTTCTCCTTCTTACACTTGGAATTCTAGCATTAGCCTTTTGTGTTCTTAAGTGTAGGGGTAGCACCTTATCACTTTTGAACATTGAGGCCAATGTTCGGTTCTAAGTGTAGGGGGGTTTATATCATATTCATCATATTCATGCCTACTTGTTTGCCCTCTAGCATCCTATTTTGAGCAAATGTGTGTTTGTTTTATTTTATTTTATTAAATAATAATAAAACGTTTTTGACTGTGCGTGATTGACTTGTCCCGTAGGCTAGAACAAAGGAGATCCTGACTCTGCCTGAGTGTTGATCTGGCTGCTCCCTTTACTTTTAGACTAAGCTTTTAGGAATTGTGCAAATGAAAATGCTAAACGTGGAGTAGTTGGTTCTCATTAGAGCTTATATGAGTAACCTGTGGCCTTTTCCTCCTAGATTATAATTAGACTAAATAAGTGTGCTTTCTTTTCAAGCCTTTGAACGTTAAAAATTGTGTTGTATGCAAAAATAAATTCTTATGCCATTTTGATATAGAGTCCTAGTTCAACTTTTTATTTAAATTTGAGTGAAAGCATACTTTCTTAAATTTGAAATAATGTTGCGTGAATAAATATGTTGAAAAAAAAAGAAAAAAAAAAGAAAAAGAAAAAAAAAGAAGAAAAGAAAAAAAAAGCAAGAAAAAAAAAGCAAGAAAAAAAAATATTTGAAAAAAAAGAAAAAAAAAAGAAAAAAAATATGAATAAGAGTTTTATGTTTTGTTGCTTCAATTATAATTGTGAGAAACTTTCTTTTTCTCAAATTTAAATCCGAAGTTGAACTAGAATTCGTCAATTTTTTTTATATAAGAGTTTAGACGGTAATTGAGAATGTAGAAGTCAAAGGTCCCGTGAGCTCCGATACTATTCTCAAGGGTGTAAAAACCTAGCCTCCTAAGCTTTGCTAAAGGATAAGCTGAGAAGAAAATCGCTACATGGAGTGATCTCTCCTTTGAATCTTCATTCTATAATTACCGTCGTTGTTTTTCATCTAAGTGTCTTTTATTAGCTTAGCGGTGATTTCAAAATCTTTGATCTGAAAATCCCGCCGATCCCGGTACTATTCTCCGTGGGGTGTCAAAAGCCCGGGCACTTAACCGATTAGGTTGGGACATCCCGAGAAGAAAGCCGCTACATGGGAAAGGCCATTTTTGAATCTTAAATCTCGTAATTTTCGGTGAGTCTAATATTCCACTTAGATGATTAGCAACTATAACAAATGTCGATTTGAACGATCAAAATTTTGAAAAAGAACACACTTGCCTAGTCTTTATAATTATAGGAGTGTAAAGTTATTTTTACATAGGTTATTATATTAAGTAGTGTTAGCATTTTGACAAACGTTTGCACAAGGAATTTTAGCTTAGTTGGGAGTAATAAAAAGAGGATGACGATCTTTATTCCCTGGCGACACCCAGTTTGCGTGTTTCCCGTTCTATGATCCTTATACCTTGAATAAAAAGTCGAGCATGGCGGGTTACTATGAATTTTTATTTTTCTTTTATAATAAAAAAAAAAAAAAACAATTTCAAATAAAGTGGTTTTAAATTGTCTTTGGATTTAACGTTTGTGATAGTAGTTGCTTGGGGGCAAGCAACGTTTTAAGTGTAGGGATGTGTTGAACACGTGATTATTCATGTTTTTAGTACAAATAACCCTTCATTTTTCGCATAATAAATAGCAAAACGTGTATTTTTAGTGCATTTATCGTTTATATGTGTTATTTATTATTGTAGGTACGGATATGAAGAAAAGGAGCAAAAACGAAGCCAAAGAGTCAAAAACAAGCACAAGACAAGGAAAAAGCACGAAAAAATCGAGTCTGACGGTGTCTTCATATTTTAGTGGGCCGGCCCGACACCGTTTAAATAGGTCGAACCGACCCGTTAATATATCAAATAACTTCAGGCCCAGCAGCCCAGCAAACTGTAGCAGGCCAGCATGAACAAAGCCCAAAAAAGCCCAGCAGGAGAAAGAGATCATATGGATGCTTAACAAATACGCATTCCATATTTTTTTTAATTTCAATTTTTTTATTTCGCTTTCATTAGAATAGATCTATTTTGTTTGGTACGCAACAAAGAAAGTGGGGGGCTCCCATTTTTATTTCTTTTATGGTCTTTATTTTCAATCTTTGGTGTGTAGCGTACAACATTAGCTGAACATCCCATTTGTTGTTTTTTTTTGTTTTTTTTTCTGTAAAGTAGAGGGCTGCGTACATATGAAGCGAACAGTAGTTTAGAATAAATCTAGTTAGTTTTTCTTTAACAGTGGAGGATTTATATAAAACGCATTTTTTTACCTGTCTTATATATATTATTCGTAGGTAATAGCAGCATATATGACATCTTTTCATTTTTTTTCATTAGCAGATAGATAATGGAAAATCCTTACAATTTTTTTATCTATTTTCTTTTTTTTTGCTGCGCCTATTTTTAGGTAGACAAAAAAACATAACCTTATCCTGTAGTATAAAAAATAGATGGAAATCATGAGATTTGTGATTCATTCGTATCTTCATTTTTATTTTTTTTTATTTTTTTTTTCTTAGGTTAGAAGTTAGGAGTAGGATTAAATATTGAGTTTTCTTCTTAATTTTTTTATTTTATTTTTATATAAACTTGTTTTCAATTTAATTTTTATGTTTTGAATGGAGATGTTATTTTTGGTTGAAGATTTTCATTTGATGTTGTGATTTGAATACAGATTGATCAATTGATGATAGGATGTACGCAGTTTGCATTCTAGCTTTTCATTTTTTAGTTTTTTTTAATCTATTTTATTATAATAGTTATTAAAATATTTTATAAAATTAGATTTTAAAATAAAATAGCTTTTACAAATTGTTCTAAAAAATGTCTTTTAGCTTTATTGTCGTTAACCGTTTTATGTTTTATGTTAGCTCGGCATCTCCGGTTATTCGCTCGGGTTCGTTTCTCTATCCATTTCCTTGTCATTATTTAGATAGCTTCTAAATTGTTGCCTTATTATTGTTTAACTTTAATATCGAGATTATAGTAGTTTTGGTTATGCTCGTTTAGTTTACCATCGTTATTGTCCTTAGTATTATTTTAGGTACCTTTAGCTTAATATTCGTGGTATAATTGTCGCTTTTATATCGTTTTATATTTTTAGTCTTTTCAAATTAGTAGATTTAAATATTATAATCAAACCCTTTTTATTCGAGCATCAAACTTTAGACATAAACGCGGATTTCCATTCACACTTCGCCAGGAACTACGATAACCTTCGGGTGTACGAAAACGATTCAATCAATAAGGAACCACCCCAAAGTATTACTACATGGATTGATTTAGAGACCAAGTTCATAAACTATTTTTTCCCACCATCACGGACCACTTCTTTAAGGAATGAGATCATCACCTTTGAAAAACAATATGGGGAAACGTTTAGTGAGTCTTCGGATCGATTTAAAGAGCTTTTAAGAAAATGTCCACAACACGGTTTCACTAAAGTGCATCAAATTAATACGTTTTACAATGGTTTAACTCTAAATGACCAAGACTCACTTAATAGTGCCGCGGGGGGTAATATTCTTGTGAAAACCATGAACGAGGCTTGGGCCATAATTGAAAACAAGGCTAAAGTGCAAACCAAGAGTGTTAGGGCCACTATGGCATGTGCTAGTTCTAGTGAGAGTGACAAGAGAATCGATAAACTCACTTCGCTTGCTGAAACACTTGCTCTAAAACCCGATGCCCTCACTACACATGTGAATGCCATGAAAGAAAATTGTGAAACGTGTGAGACTTGTGGTGGGCCACATTCATACTATAATTGTGACAAGTTCTACAATAATCAACAAGAAGTTTATGCTTATAACAACAATGAAAATGAGCGGATTCATTTCAAACCAAATGTTGATGTTAACCATTTGTCTTACAAGTCTAATAACTATTTGGCTCCCCCGGGTTTTGTAGCACCACAAAGACCACCCCCACCCGCCCAAAATAGGAACCAAGGTCCTCAACGGGGTAATTTTCAAGGAAATTCTAATCAATAGGATTTTAATCAAAATCTAGGGAATTTTCAAGGGAAAAACCAAGGTTTCACTAATCAAGGATTTAATAACCAAGGTTTTCAAAATCAAGGATTTAATCAAGGTTATAATCAATATCAAAACCAAGGTTTTCCTAATCAAGGTTTTAACAATCAAGGGTACAATCAAATGAACATGCATAATCCTCAAATGGACTTGGTTCTACAAAAAATAACCGACCATGAACGAATGATGAGAGAGATGCAAGAATCGACCGATAAGAAATTTTTGACAATGATTCAAACCTTTCGTCCCCAAGGTTCCCTCCCTTCGAACACCGTGACCAATCCTAAGGCTAATGTTAATGCTATCACTACTAGGAGCGGTAAGACCACCTTAGAACCTCCCCCACCTAACCAAGGACCCGAGATACCTTCTTCTTCGACACAACCTCCTTCTACTTCTACTTGTGACATACCACCCGTTATGCATTCGTCTACACCTTATGTTCCACCGATACCCAAATTTTCTACCACACCTTCGGTTCCCAAACCGGTTCCTTCACCTACCATTTCTAATCCTCCTCCACCAAAGGATGTGAGTGAGCAATCCACTCCAAAGCCTTCATCTCAACCCAATATACCTTATCCCTCAAGGTTGCGGAAAGAGAAATTGAAGAATAAGGATGATATTCAAGTTTCGAACTTCCTAAAAATGTTCAAACAGTTGAATTTTAATATCACCTTTGCCAAGGCGCTCGCTCACATGCCTAAGTACGCTAAGATGTTTAAGGATCTTTTAAGTGATAAGGAAAAGTTGCTTGATATTGCCAATACCCAATTGAAGGAGAATTGTTCCGTGGTTCTTTTGAGAAAATTACCGGTTAAGTTAGGAGATCCCGATCGATTCCTTATTCCTTGTAATTTTCCGGGTGTTGAGAATTGTATGGCCTTGGCGGATCTCGGAGCGAGTATCAATCTTATGCCATTGTCCGTGTGGAAACAATTATCTTTACCCGAGCTAGTCCCCACTCGTATGACATTGGAATTAGCTAACCGTATGGTTGCTTATCCGGTGGGGATAGCCGAGGATGTTTTTGTAGGAGTCGACAAATTCACTTTTCTCGCCGATTTCGTCGTAGTCGACTATGAAATGGATCCCCGTGTTCCCTTAATTGTGGGACGACCTTTCTTGAGAACCGGGCGTACATTAATTGATGTAGCCGCGGGTGAGCTTATCATGAGGGTCGGGGATGACAAAATCGTCTTTAACATGGGTAAAATTTCCAAACTTCCCGATGAGCCCGAATCCGTGAATTACATCGATGTGCTCGACGAAGCATGCGAAGAACATTTTCACGAGGCTTGTACGAGTGGGATTTCTCCTTTACCTCATGTTGAGACCGTAGCTTCTATTTCTCCTTCATTGACTCCATTTGGAGAAAGTGATTTTCTTTTACAAGAATTCGAAGCGAGTTTAGGGATGTGGATTTAAAATATGACGATTCTCCCACCGATTGGGAAAAAGACATTCGTATCATTGAGAGACTTCTCAATGAGGACCATATTTCTCCACCTATCCCTAAGGAAGTTACAAACGATGATCCTACTTTGACTAAACCTTCCATCGACAATCCACCAGATTTAGAGCTTAAGAATTTACCGTCTCATTTGGAGTACGTTTTCTTAGAAGAAGATAATAAGTTGCCCGTCATTATTGCTAAGGACTTAAAAGAAGATGAAAAATCCCGACTTATCGATGTGCTTAAGAATCATAAGAAAGCAATTGCTTGGAAAATCTCCGACATTCGCGGAATTGATCCTAATTTTTGTACTCATAAAATTCTCATGGAAGATGACTTTAAACCCGCAATCCAAAATCAAAGAAAGGTTAATCCAAAAATTCATGAAGTCACTAAGAAAGAAGTTATCAAACTTCTCGATGCCAGAATGATTTACCCTATCTCGGATTCGCCATGGGTTAGTCCCGTCCATTGTGTGCCTAAGAAAGGCGGAATCACCGTTGTTCCCAATGAAAACAACGAGTTGATTCCTACTCGACTCGTAACGGGTTGGCGAGTTTGCATCGACTATCGTAAGCTCAATGATGCCACTCGTAAGGATCATTTCCCTCTTCCTTTCATGGATCAAATGCTCGAGCGTTTAGCGGGTAATGATTTCTATTGTTTCTTAGATGGTTTTTTCGGATATTTTCAAATCCCTATCGATCCAAAAGACCAAGATAAAACCACATTAACTTGTCCCTATGGAACATTTGCTTACAAAAGAATGCCTTTCGGCTTATGCAATGCTCCCGGGACTTTCCAAAGGTGTATGATGGCGATATTTCATGACATGGTTGAAGAAACTATGGAAGTCTTTATGGACGATTTCTCGGTCTATGGTGATTCTTTCTCTTCTTGCCTTGCTAATTTAGAACGTATGCTCCAACGGTGTGAAGACCCTCGTCTCATTCTTAATTGGGAAAAATGCCATTTCATGGTAAAAGAAGGCATCGTCCTCGGTCATAAAATTTCCAAAGCCGGTATCGAAGTGGACCGTGCTAAAGTTGACGTTATTGCTAAGTTACCTCCACCTACCACCGTCAAAGGAGTTAGAAGTTTTTTAGGCCATGCGGGATTTTATCGACGTTTCATCTAAGATTTCTCAAAAATAGCTCGTCCAACGACTCATCTGTTAGAAAAGGATGCTCCTTTCATCTTCTCTCAAGATTGTCTCGACTCTTTCGAACTTCTTAAAGGTAAATTAACTAAGGCACCGGTCTTAGTCTCTCCAAATTGGGAGTTACATTTCGAGCTCATGTGCGATGCTAGTGATTACGCGGTAGGAGCGGTTTTAGGTCAACGAGTTAACAAACATTTCCAACCCATTCATTATGCTAGTAAGACAATGACGGGGGCTCAATTGCATTATACCACTACCGAAAAAGAGCTTTTAGCCGTAGTGTATGCTTTTGAGAAATTCCGCCCCTATCTTGTGCTTTCCACCACCATCGTTTACACCGACCATTCCGCCTTGAAATACTTGTTGACCAAGCAAGATGCTAAACCGAGACTCCTTCGTTGGGTTTTTCTCCTACAAGAATTTAAAATCGAAATTTGTGATAAAAAAGGAGCGGAAACCCTAGCCGCGGATCATCTTAGTAGACTTGAGGATCCTTATCAAGGGGAATCTCCAAATCAAGAGATGAATGAATCCTTTCCCCTTGAGACCTTAATGTCTATTAATTCCAATCTTGATGATACCACATGGTTTGCGGACATTGCAAACTATTTGGCGGGTGGTGTTCTTATCGAAGGGTTATCGTCCCAACAAAAGAAAAAATTCTTCAAGGACGTTAAAACGTATTATTGGGACGACCCTTATCTTTTCAAGCAATGTGCGGATTTAATCATTCGTAGATGTGTTGATGGGCCAGTGGCTTTACAAATCCTTGAAGCTTGCCATAAAGGACCCACCAGTGGTCACTTTGGTCCTAATTACACCGCTAAAAAAGATTTTGACTCCGGATTCTATTGGCCCTCCATTTATCATGATGCACATGAAATGGTTAAGCATTGTGATGCTTGCCAAAGGCAAGGAAGGATCACACATAAAGATGAGATGCATCAAAATTTCATCTAAGAGTGTGAAATCTTTGACGTATGGGGCATCGACTTTATGGGGCCATTTCCATCATCCAAAGGAAACAAGTACATCCTCGTAGCCGTTGACTACGTATCCCAATGGGTTGAAGCAAAGGCTTTACCTACTAACGATGCGAGGGTGGTTGTTAACTTCTTGAAACAATTGTTTGCTTGATTCGGTGTGCCTCGTGCTATTATTAGTGATCGCGGGACTCATTTTTACAATGATTAATTCGCACGAGTCATGGCTAAGTATGGTGTCAATCACCAACTTTCCACCGCGTATCATCCTCAAACTAATGGACAAGCCGAGGTTTCTAACCGTGGTCTTAAGAGAATCTTAGAGTGAACCGTGGGAGAGCATCGTGCCTTATGGGCCGATAAATTAGATGATGCTTTGTGGGCTTTCCGTACCGCTTATAAACACCTATAGGTTATACCCCTTATCGCCTTGTGTACGGAAAGGCGTGCCACCTCCCCATTAAGTTGGAGCATAAGGCTTATTGGGCCTTGAAATGGGCTAATGTTGACATAAACAAAGCCGGTGATCATAGGAAAATCCAACTCAATGAACTCAATGAACTTAGGAATGAGGTTGATGACAATTCATTAATCTACAAGGAGAAGACTAAGCTCATTCATGATTCCAAGATTAAAAACCGAGAGTTCCATGTTGGTGATCAAGTTTTACTCTTTAACTCTCGGTTGAAAATCTTTTCGGGTAAACTTAAGAGCCGTTGGTCCGGTCCATTCACCGTGGCCCAAGTCTTCCCTTATGGCACCATTGAGTTATCTCAACCAAATGGGCCCAACTTTAAGGTGAATGGCCAACGGGTTAAGTTGTACTATGGAGAGGACATCTCTCATGAGATGATTCCATCCCTCTCCACATTTCCCTTGAATTAATTCGGGAAATCGAGTCGAGCTAGAGACTCGTGATAAATAAATCAAGCATCGTATAACTAGGTTAGATTTTTACCTTTACCATCCTTTCTACCCTTTTTCACCTTCATCCATTTCCACCTATAAGTGTAGGGGGAGCCATGTAGGTTGTTTGTGTGTTGTGATGATTGTGCAGGGACATGTGCTTTGATGATCCAATTTTTTGGTACTTTTGACGCGACCCGTGATCCCGTGTTCCCGTGTACCCGGTTCTATCAAAACTATTGTGATTCATACATGTATATAAATAAAACGAATAAATGTAATCACTTTAGTTGTCCCTTCCTTAGCTCGATTTTAAACAACGTACTCAATGTCCTAAGTGTAGGGGAGTTTATTCTCCCACATGCTTAAACATTGAGGACAATGATTATATTAAGTGTAGGGGGACTTCTATCGAATTTTAGTGGGCTTTTCCATAAATTTGACCCTATTTAACCGGAAAATTTAAAATTTTTCAACGATTTTTAAATTTTTGATCTATTTTGGCCTAGTAGTATTTTTCATTTATGTCTTTCCTTTTATCATCGCATCTTATTTATATTTTCCATTTCAAGAATAAAGTTAAAAAAATAAATAAATGAATAAAATGGTTTTAACAAGTTTAGATATCTTTGATATATTAGGCCCGTCGTGAATATTTTGACTCAACCCGAGTTTACTTATCCAAGTTTACTCTAGCTAGTATCCTTAACTGTAACACCCCCAAATTTATACAACATAGTACAGCGGAAGACTAGTTGGTGTTACGGGATAGCACATTACTCACATCATAGACAACGCATAAAAATCGCGTCGTTTATTAATAAAGCATTTCCATTCATAAATATCAAAGTTACATTGGTCCCAAGTCTTTTTATTTCATAGAAAGTTTTACAAAGTATTTGAATGGAAAATATAGTTTAGGTGCGGGCCATGAATTCTTGTCGTCTTCCCGAGAATTACCTTCAAGTACCTGAGATAAAACATGTTAAAAGAAAAGGTCAGCGATAACGCCGAGTGAATTCATAGAGTTTAATAAATTCCATCAATATAATATCAGTATAAAAGTATTACTGAAAATCATTTTGTACAAATCGTTTTAATAGGCCATAAAATAGCCAAAATCATTTTATACAAATCTTTATCGAAAATCATAATATAGGCATTTGCTTTAAAAATCATTATACGAATCATTGTCGTTAAAAACACCATACAATACGTTTTGCAACGTTGTATAGATTAAATAAAACCGTTATATGAATATGGCTATAAAAAGCCTTAAAAATCATTATACGAGCCAATGTCGTAAAAACATCATACAATACGTCTTATGACGTTGTATAAAATCAAATAAAAACCGTTATATGAATATGGTTATGAAAACCAAAACACGAACATAATATCAGTAGTATGACCCTGTATTGCTAGTCAGGTAATACATCGTAATTCGAAGCGTCTAATAGTATTTCGGTGATTTGGATTATTATAAGCTGCATGACATTGTTACCTTACTAAACCAAAACGGGTAGCTAACCCGATACCAATTTTGCCCATCTAAAGTAGCGTGTCGTCACAAAGTTCACGCTATTGGAAATCTTCTCATACATAAATTCGCTTACCAATCAATGTGGCACGACGGGGATCAACCGTCAAGGCGCGAACTGGGGTGATCGTCCCCAAATAGTACTATTAAATGCATAAGCGTCTACCAACTCCCGGTAGTTCACAATTCATGCTAATGGGACTTTTAGTGACATAACCTAACTTTAATAATCCATTTAGTTTCATCGATCAGGTCCTTTAATCATTTACCGGGTCATACAATCGGGTCATTCAATCATACGGGTCCAAATCAATAAACAAACAATCGGGACAAATGGTGTCCTATTTTATAAAAACTAACATGTTATCTCCCTTGCGGGTTTATAAAACATTTATAAAAACATTTAAAAGAGTGCAAGGCTATGAACTCACGTTGATGTGGGAAGACGATTATCGGCGATTTGGATGTACGGTACGTGCTTCAATCACGGAAACCTAGACAAATAATACTCGGTCTTAGACGTTTGTCCAATGACTTTATAAAAATATCAATTATGTATACATATGATGATTATATATATGATGATCAAGTGGGTTTACATATTCTCGTTTACTCATTTTTAGTGTTATATGTTGATAACTTTTATACTATCTTACTAGTTTTACCCATTTACGTGTTTTAGGTCCAATAACTTATTATAAGTTCTTTAATTCTTATTAATCCTTTTCACACTTATATTATCAGTAGTTAATCTTTACAAGTTGGGCCCAAATGGGTTAAGCCCAATAAGTCCTTTTTACAAGTATTTATCTTATTTATTCCAATTATTAGTCCAAGTATTAGTCCAATATGTTTACTTAGCTCGTTAATGTCCGTATGCCCTAAAGTTCGGGTTTTATCGGTTTTTAGTTGTTATACATGTCTATATATCAGTATATAAGTTTTTATAAAGTTTTCATTAGACGGGTCCAACCATCTAAGTTTTATTTAACAAAAACGTTAATTTTACGGCAATAGCCGAAAAAGTCGTAAAAATCATATTTATAGTTTTTATTACTTATAAACATTATTTCACCACCATTTATATAATTTATCCATTTGATTACCCTTTTATATATATTTATATAAATAAGTTTTATAAGTTAGTGGGTTTTTATTTTACATTTTATATATTAAAATGTGAGTGCTTATATAATAGTATTATTCTTTTATTTCCAAAAATCTGATTTTTAACTTCATCTTCACCAAAACTGCCATATCTTGAGTTCTACATGGAGATAGAAGCTCAAATGCTTATCACATAAACTACATGATATTTGCTACATTTAACTCTACTATAGCTACTGTTGAATCATCCTTTAAGTATTTTCTAAAAATCGTCCAAAACAGTAACTTCATATTTATACCCTAAACTTGTTTTGATCATATCTCACTCATTACAATGATTCCATTGCATGGCCAACTCTCACATGTGTACAAGACCAATAGCTTACTGTAAATCCATTTTACTTCATCATTTTATCAGTCCATGACCTGTTTACTTACTGTTTTATAAAGCCATGTAAATTAATCAAGATTTTAACCTTGTTTCATATGGTTTTTCACCTTTTTAATCATGTTTATCAACAACAAATCCCCACATAACATTTTTATCATCATATAATCATCATAAATATATACAATAGGAAATAAAATACATGTTTACATAATCAAAATAACAAGAAGTTGAGGAGGACAATCTTTATACCACCAAGTTGATGTAGGTTATGATTTTGACATGGTTTTTGATGGAGAAACTTGTAGTAAACCATGACCATCTTCAAGACCATCATTCTTCATGAGAACCTTGTGGAAAATCAGCCCTCCTACTCCATGAAAACTCCTCCTTGGATGTTATAAGCACCACCAATCAATAGGGTTTCAAAGTGGCTTCAACATGTATATGAATAACATGAGATTTTGTGGTTGATTTAGATCAAATGAGGGTGTTGTTGTGAGATATGGGACGGCACATATGAGGTTAGAGAGAGAGATGTAGCTAGTTTGCATGAGTGGAATGAGAAAAGTGGTATTTGGTTGTTAGTTTTGATGTGTAGTTAGCTTACCAAGTAAGCTTAAGATGACAAGTGTTGTAGCTTGGCTAAATAGATGACACCTTATGGTGTAACGAGTTACTTAGGCCGGTTTTGGGAATGGGGTGGGACAAGTGTCCCACTTGTCTCATCCCATTTATTTACGGGTACTCCTCGATTCTAGTTTTCTCGATTTGCGTGCCCTCGGGTCGTTTTACGAAAAACGTTTTTATAAATTATGAATCGACGTCACAAAACGAATCCAATAAAAATTGTCTCATCGAAAACGGAGTTCGAAAACGTAAATACGTAATCCTAAGGTTTCCGGTTTAGTCGTAAAGGACGTTAAAATAAAATCGTAAGTCCTAATCTCTTCTCGTAAATTTGTGAGTTTATGAACCAACATAAATTTAAAACTCCAAAATAATATTCACGGATAAATTTATTTTCTGAAATGTCGGACTGTCACCAAAGGCGGTGTATGTAAACGTAAGCACGTAACGTTGAATCCTCCGGTTTAGACGTAGTCGATGCTACTTCAAGACGTAAATCCAAATTTCTTCCCAGAAATATGTGAGTTCATATTGTATCATTAAAAATAATATTTTCAAATAATATTTGAGAATAAAATATCAATCGTAAATTGACGGATTGTCACAGCATTTACCCCTAAACAGGATCTTTGTCCTCAAAGATCATCTTACCTTACTACTCGCTTCTTATAGAGTTAAAGCCATGTGGGTATTTCCTCCACATTCGGTCTTTTCTCACAAGTGTAATCCATTATAATACGCGAGTTTCATTAAACATAACTACGGGAATAAGATCAGGCTTAATGTTGACTTACTTTCTCTATCCATGATGTTCACGGGTTTTTGATGAATGCAACTTTTCGCCGATCTAAGCTCTACTAAGAACAATCAGATTTTCACTTGATAGATATTCCATCAAGTTCGATTTACGAAACATAACTTACGCAGTCCTTGAAGTCCTAGGGTAGATCCAGCTTATATGCCTTTCAATCCCAACTTTTACATCATTTCAATGGTCCCATACAACGGGGACTTATATCCCATGATTTGTCAGATCATGAATTCATTTTTCCAAGGTTAAAAATTGTGGCATAACTTCGCTACCCATTTGGCACTTCAAGATCTACATTTCATATTCACATAACCTCCTGCCCACTATTGGCAGTTAATAATCAAATCCTAATTTCAACAATCATTTCAGATTTCGCGGGTCGGGTATTTTGCAAGGATAGGTTTGCCATTATAGGAAACCTTAAGCCTAAGAGACATGTCCAACTCACAATGGGTGTATGTCGGATGTCTCCATCTCAACTCTTGCTTACGGATGCTCTAAGATTTAGATCCTAACAAGATTCGATCTCAATCCTAACACGATGATTATCACTGATAATCCCTCCAATGGAAAACGATTAAACGGTCTATTATCAAAGGTCAATCATTCAAACATAAAACATCACTTATATTACCTTTTATCGTTACTTTACCTCGTCCCTTCGATTTGGGGTGGTACATAGTACTCATATCAAGATTCGTTCTCAATGATTTCTGAGCAAATCTCTAGAAATTCGATGCGAAGCGAGGATCTTGATATAGATGTTCGATATAGGCACACTATGTTTACATAACTCTTTTGCATTTATCATTAACGGGAATGATATTAGCAGATTTGGTCAGTCTGTCGACGATGACCCAAATCGAATCAAATTCAGATGATGACCTTTGCAATAGCTAGACGTTTACTAATGTATGAGGCGATGTCTGCCTTCATAATTTCCATTAGTACAACTTCTTCAGACAAAGATACTTTTAGTCGTAAAATGACTTAAATATAATACTTATACTTACAAATTCCAACATAACTATATCTCACAATCTTCCACATTTAGGCAATCACATGTGGTCTTTTATACATTTAACGCCATTGGCTTCTCAAATCTGTTGGTTCACATTAGCCGTGAAACCCTTCACTATTTATATTATCCTTTTTACAAACATTGTTTGTTTTTATATCGTTCGGCAAATTATTTTGCACCTTCATTATTAAGGAACATGTCCTAACTGGTTCTTTATCTTTTCTTCATAATGCGTCGGTATCTATATTTACCTCTCATGATGTTATAATTATCATGTCCACAATTCACTCAGATATTCTTTCTATATTATGCGTCAGTAATTACGTTCACCTTCCTGATGAAATAAATATCATAATCGTATTTATTCAAAATTCTTTCTTTATATTTTCTAAGTTTTAGTTTCGTCTTATCTATCATTTTTATCAGTTTTTGTCAATCCAGCGTTTAAAGCGTCGATAATTATTACAATTAATTAAATAATTATTAGTTAATTTTTATGAAGCGTAAACGTAAAAGTTTTAAATTTCTTAGTTCGACCAATTATATAAAGTGTTCAAATAAATTTGAATTTAATTAACAAGATTTTTGCTGATTTATCGAAAATAATTAATAAGATTCGTAAATGTTTGAAAAATCTTTGGTTATATTTTGGTCAAAGTTTTCTTAGTTGAAAAGCAAAAATTGTCGTTTTAAGTTTTCAGGTTATGGTATAAATGGTTTTACTCAATCCTTCTTAAGTTATCTTGAGGTATACACAAACATTTACCCCTTATCAGAAGTTTAGTTAAATGGTTTGTGTATAAAGGAATAATCCCTTTAAAAATCCTTTGTTAAAACATTTGTCAAAACATGTTTCCATTTCTTTTTGGAAAACTCCAAAGTCTTAAAAGGGCTCTTAATTTTTGAAGAGTCAATTTATATTCCATTATCCTTTTAATCACATAGTCTAATCATGTAAAGGTTCAAGTCTTTAATCACGTGTTAATTATTCAAGGTTCAGGTTTACACTGTTCGGCCAATTCAGGGCAATATATGAATAATTATTAACTCATTCTTATTCTTATAAACAAATATATAGTTCTTAATGATCACGAGCATGAATTTATCAAATTACAGCCTACACACGTGATTCACCAAATTTATGAATGCTACATGTGTATTAGTCAATCCAAACGACATCACGTGAAACTCATAATGTTTATTACAAGCACCGCATGTAGTGATTGGAATAGATAATCTCTTTCGCAGATGCGAAGTTGATGATAACCATGCTATGGATCAAATATGCTAGAACCTTGTAAATGATCGAACAATTCTTCCATTTCGAGTTATGGATATCGTTTTCGATTGTCAATTTACTCAGTCACAGTAATCTATAAATATAAGGAAAGATAACACCATAGCTCTTCAGGATGACAGGCTTGGTATATTAAAATCTTTCTCCGACAACTCTTTCAGTTGTATGGTAATTCCTTTAATTCAGATGGTGCTGACGTACAGTGCACAAGCCACAAGTGCAGCACCGGAAATATAATCAATACCAAATTTCAACTTTCCTTAATGGCGAAAGTCTAGGTAATTCATCAATAAATACCTCCTAAAGTTTTAGATAAGTTAAACATCTTTTAATACATTCATATTAGGTTCTTCTAGATTACAATATCTATAATTAGTTCACAACCATTCACGGTATAATTTCAATTCCAAATATAGGATATCGTCATCTACCAAGAATTATTTATATCACTTTTGATAATCAACATCTTATCTATTTAGGGGAATTCTACTCGAGTTCCCATCAATTAAGACAATATCGTCATGTCATAATCAATCAATCCATTCTACCGGCATTATCAACTTTTCAGTTTCATTGCCGTCGATAAGATGTGAAATTCTCAAAAGACTAATAATAACTCATAATACTTCACAAATTCAAGGATATATGGAGACACAACTACCATCTAAAGAGTAAGGTCAACTCATAATCCACGCGAGAGAATTTCAAATCAGATATAGACGAAAACATTTAACGAATATGAATATATCCCATGTTTTCATGATTTGAGTACGCATTCGAAAGCTCCTCGGATCGTTACCCAGGTCATTCAAATGAAATCAAATCATAAGAAATGATAAGAACGTCGATACATCCAATCGGGTATCAACACTCGGTAATCAAATACTTTTCCTAAGAATCTCACTACGGGAGAATTGGACGAGAACGGAATATCAATTGTCAAATAAGAAAAATTCCACAGATGAGTAATTTCGACTCAGAAGCATAGGTGTTATAGGCACATATGTAGGTGTCCCTATCAATATGTCCCTATTTTTCACTTCTATAGATCTCAAAAAAAAAAAAATTTAATCTTTCACAATCTTCAAAGAAAATGTAGTGTTTATTCATTAGTTTTATGGTGACTACTAATCAGTCTTGCATAGTCCATTCCAAATTGTATGTAGGCGCGCAACTATATACAATTTCAAGATTAACAATGCAATACTCAGTTCGTCAAAATTTTATCATCATGTTTATAATAAAAACACTTTCAAGCTTAATTCTTAAATAAGAATCAAAATAAATTTACAAAGATTTTCCTTGTTATGAAAACAATTAAGTTTTCCCAAGGTGTTTTATAAACAACTTCATTTTGATATCAATCACTTATAAATCTTACTTTGAGTAATCCTTTTAGTGATGAAAATTCAATTTTTCTCAAGGAATACTGTTTTATCTTTATAAAAACAATGAGTGATCTGTAGAAGAGTGATGAAAGCTTGTTCACCAAGAACTTAAATACAATATGATAGGAAATGAGCTTAGCCAAATAATCATGAGGTTCATGATCTCGATGGCACTCAAAAGAATAATCCACAACGTAACTCAAATCAATATGAGTACTTGTTCAATGGTTGCATCACTAATGCGAACACTAGGATGAAGCAATAAGAGATAGATAACATCGATACATGTAGAATTTAGCAATCAAAGGTAGTCTTTTCATTAATCACAAACAAGTCAAATTGTACCGTAACACATTACGTGTCACTATGTCATACAATTCTCAGAACTCATCCTACCAGCTGATGTCTCAGTTAAGTTAGGGATTTTTAAAAGATACCACAATGAATACTAATCTACAAGAGTCATTAGGTGTTCCACATGTCCCAGAAGATCCATCGGTCTCAATTCAGAAGAAGATTTCTTCAATTTATTTATTGGACACTGGGCATCCTTGTCAGTGGACAATGGCCTAGGAACAACACTTAACACGAATCAACAATCAATAAAACCTTATAATCTAATCACAATACTTAACGACTTCCTCTTATCAATCTCATATTCCATACGGGTTAAATTTTACTTCATTCAAGTTTCAACCAATTTATACTTAATGCGATATTCTACCTCATTTTCCAATACTTTCAACCTTATTCTTACACCTTAATAGGGCAATAAAAGCTCGATATTATCAACACTTAATTTCCAATCCTATAGCTCTTACAACAACAATTATCAAATGAGTCACTAGTATAAAATGACTCACACATTCAATTAGACTTCTCGGAAAGGTATTAGTGGCATGAGGCTTTTGGGTAATGGTTCCAATGAAAGCCTCAAGTGCAACATTCACCCTTTCGATTTCAATTTAAGAATTGGATGACAACGAATCAGATGACATCTTTCCAGGTGATAACGTTTTGTCAAACTCCACTCTATAAGAAAAGATCGTCATGACATCGATATCAGATTTAATCTCGCCAATTCTTTTTCAATAACACAATCAACTACTATCTATATTTCTACGAATATCAACCATTTGTTGGGATCATAAATATCCACAACTTGGTTTAGATCTAGGATAGCTAGAATTCCTACGAGAATAGCTTCGATTAATTTACTAGGGGAGTTAGGGTTACTTGTGACAATCTACGTCGTATAAATACCTCGTATAAAAATTAAAATAATCATCAAACAATCATGTAATAAAACTACATCATATATATATAATCCAAGTTATATATATATATATATATATATATATATATATATATATTAAAATAACACTTCTCAGTCTTGGCCTTGTCGGTAACTCGGGAATTCTTCAGCACCGTTATAGTCAAAAGATTTTTAGACATTTTTAGAAAAATGTTTATAGTTAAAAGATTTTGAAATGTTTTATTCAAAACCTTGGTTTTTAAAAAATCTTTCGTTCTCTATAACGAGAGCTCTGATACCAAACTGTAACACCCCCAAATTTATACAACATAGTACAGCGGAAGACTAGTTGGTGTTACGGGATAACACATTACTCACATCATAGACAACGCATAAAAATCGCGTCGTTTATTAATAAAGCATTTCCATTCATAAATATCAAAGTTACATTGGTCCCAAGTCTTTTTATTTCATACAAAGTTTTACAAAGTATTTGAATGGAAAATGTAGTTTAGGTGCGGGCCATGAATTCTTGTCGTCTTCCCGAGAATTACCTTCAAGTACCTGAGATAAAACATGTTAAAAGAAAAGGTCAGCGATAACGCCGAGTGAATTCATAGAGTTTAATAAATTCCATCAATATAATATCAGTATAAAAGTATTACTGAAAATCATTTTGTACAAATCGTTTTAATAGGCCATAAAATAGCCAAAATCATTTTATACAAATCTTTATCGAAAATCATAATATAGGCATTTGCTTTAAAAATCATTATACGAATCATTGTCGTTAAAAACACCATACACTACGTTTTGCAACGTTGTATAGATTAAATAAAACCGTTATATGAATATGGCTATAAAAAGCCTTAAAAATCATTATACGAGCCAATGTCGTAAAAACATCATACAATACGTCTTATGACGTTGTATAAAATCAAATAAAAACCGTTATATGAATATGGTTATGAAAACCAAAACACGAACATAATATCAGTAGTATGACCCTGTATTGCTAGTCAGGCAATACATCGTAATTCGAAGCGTCTAATAGTATTTCGGTGATTTGGATTATTATAAGCCGCATGACATTGTTACCTTACTAAACCAAAACGGGTAGCTAACCCGATACCAATTTTTCCCATCTAAAGTAGCGTGTCGTCACAAAGGTCACGCTATTGGAAATCTTCTCATACATAAATTCGCTTACCAATCAATGTGGCACGACGGGGATCAACCGTCAAGGCGCGAACTGGGGTTATCGTCCCCAAATAGTACTATTAAATGCATAAGCGTCTACCAACTCCCGGTAGTTCACAATTCATGCTAATGGGACTTTTAGTGACATAACCTAACTTTAATAATCCATTTAGTTTCATCTATCGGGTCCTTTAATCATTTACCGGGTCATACAATCGGGTCATTCAATCATACGGGTCCAAATCAATAAACAAACAATCGGGACAAATGGTGTCCTATTTTATAAAAACTAACATGTTATCTCCCTCGCGGGTTTATAAAACATTTATAAAAACATTTAAAAGAGTGCGAGGCTATGAACTCACGTTGATGTGGGAAGATGATTATCGGCGATTTGGATGTACGGTACGTGCTTCAATCACGGAAACCTAGACAAATAATACTCGGTCTTAGACGTTTGTCCAATGACTTTATAAAAATATCAATTATGTATACATATGATGATTATATATATGATGATCAAGTGGGTTTACATATTCTCGTTTACTCATTTTTAGTGTTATATGTTGACAACTTTTATACTAGCTTACTAGTTTTACCCATTTACGTGTTTTAGGTCCAATAACTTATTATAAGTTCTTTAATTCTTATTAATCCTTTTCACACTTATATTATCAGTAGTTAATCTTTACAAGTTGGGCCCAAATGGGTTAAGCCCAATAAGTCCTTTTTACAAGTATTTATCTTATTTATTCTAATTATTAGTCCAAGTATTAGTCCAATATGTTTACTTAGCTTGTTAATGTCCGTATGCCCTAAAGTTCGGGTTTTATCGGTTTTTAGTTGTTATACATGTCTATATATCAGTATATAAGTTTTTATAAAGTTTTCATTAGACGGGTCCAACCATCTAAGTTTTATTTAACAAAAACGTTAATTTTACGGCAATAGCCGAAAAAGTCGTAAAAATCATATTTATAGTTTTTATTACTTATAAACATTATTTCACCACCATTTATATAATTTATCCATTTGATTACCCTTTTATATATATTTATATAAATAAGTTTTATAAGTTAGTGGGTTTTTATTTTACATTTTATATATTAAAATGTGAGTGCTTATATAATAGTATTATTCTTTAATTTCCAAAAATCTGATTTTTAACTTCATCTTCACCAAAACTGCCATATCTTGAGTTCTACATGGAGATAGAAGCTCAAATTTTTATCACATAAACTACATGATATGTTCTACATTTAA
The DNA here is from genome assembly GCA_025667525.1 of Glebionis coronaria. Lineage (NCBI taxonomy): Eukaryota > Viridiplantae > Streptophyta > Magnoliopsida > Asterales > Asteraceae > Glebionis > Glebionis coronaria. The sequence continues at coordinate 235,824,546 of CM046876.1, read as the reverse complement.
CTCTTCTATAGCTACTGTTGAATCATCATTTAAATATTTTCTAAAAATCGTCCAAAACAGTAACTTCAGATTTATACCCTAAACTTGTTTTGGTCATATCTCACTCATTACAATGATTCCATTGCATGGCCAACTCTCACATGTGTACAAGACCAATAGCTTACTGTAAATCCATTTTACTTCATCATTTTATCAGTCCATGACCTGTTTACCTACTGTTTTATACAGCCATGTAAATTAATCAAGATTTTAACCTTGTTTCATATGGTTTTTCACCTTTTTAATCATGTTTATCAACAACAAATCCCCACATAACATTTTTATCATCATATAATCATCATAAATATATACAATAGGAAATAAAATACATGTTTACATAATCAAAATAACAAGAAGTTGAGGAGGACAATCTTTATACCACCAAGTTAATGTAGGTTATGATTTTGACATGGTTTTTGATGGAGAAACTTGTAGTAAACCATGACCATCTTCAAGACCATCATTCTTCATGAGAACCTTGTGGAAAATCAGCCCTCCTACTCCATGAAAACTCCTCCTTGGATGTTATAAGCACCACCAATCAATAGGGTTTCAAAGTGGCTTCAACATGTATATGAATAACATGAGATTTTGTGGTTGATTTAGATCAAATGAGGGTGTTGTTGTGAGATATGGGACGGCACATATGAGGTTAGAGAGAGAGATGTAGCTAGTTTTGCATGAGTGGAATGAGAAAAGTGGTATTTGGTTGTTAGTTTTGATGTGTAGTTAGCTTACCAAGTAAGCTTAAGATGACAAGTGTTGTAGCTTGGCTAAATAGATGACACCTTATGGTGTAACTAGTTACTTAGGCCGGTTTTGGGAGTGGGGTGGGACAAGTGTCCCACTTGTCTCATCCCATTTATTTACGGATACTCCTCGATTCTAGTTTCCTCGATTTGCGTGCCCTCGGGTCGTTTTACGAAAAACGTTTTTATAAATTATGAATCGACGTCACAAAACGAATCCAATAAAAATTGTCTCATCGAAAACGGAGTTCGAAAACGTAAATACGTAATCCTAAGGTTTCTGGTTTAGTCGTAAAGGACGTTAAAATAAAATCGTAAGTCCTAATCTCTTCTCGTAAATTGTGAGTTTATGAACCAACATAAATTTAAAACTCCAAAATAATATTCACGGATAAATTTATTTTCTGAAATGTAGGACTGTCACCAAAGACGGTGTATTTAAACGTAAGCACGTAACGTTGAATCCTCCGGTTTAGACGTAGTCGATGCTACTTCAAGACGTAAATCCAAATTTCTTCCCAGAAATATGTGAGTTCATATTGTATCATTAAAAATAATATTTGAGAATAATATTTGAGAATAAAATATCAATCGTAAATTGACGGATTGTCACATTAACCATATGGACCTTAATTGGTTTATTAGGCTAAGCATCCACGAGTTTCATTCCTTGAGATTTTAAATTGTGGAGAACGAGAAATGATAGAGTTGATAATAAGTTTAAAGGTTAATTTTTGCTTATATGGTTTTTGTGGCTCTTTCTTCCCGCTTGTATATTTAATTGCTTAATAAATGAGGATTCTTGCGGTGTAGATTCGATATCTTAACTCTTAGCCAAATCTTTATTCTCCTTGTAATTAAAGCACGAACACATTGAGGGTGCCAGCGTTGTGGACTTTCGACTAAGGTGGCTCATAACCACTAAGTAGGAGGTATTCAGACCATGGGACCGGGGCCTACTATACATATCATAAATAAAGAAAGAATAAGATTAAAACATGACCTCAAGGAGCCTTAGGGTGTGGGGCATGTAGCACGAACCTTGTCATTAGATCCTTAGGGTGTATGGCATGGTAAGTGTTGAATAAAAATTGATCAATAAAATCAATTCCCTCGTTTATCGTTCAAGGAGCCTTAGGGTGTGGACAATAGATGGGGAGCATTTTTACATCTTAAAGAGCCTAAGGGTATATGATGTGAATTTTCTAAACTCCACATAAAGTCTACATGACTTTGGAGGAATAATTAATAAGTAGTACTATTTGGCCAAATTTTGGGTCGGGGAATTTATTCCCCAAATCGTGTTAAATCATCTAATGATAGTAGAATGCATGAACTGGTCAAATTTGTGAGGTACCGTTATGGATCAAAGTACCGCTAGCACAAATCCAAGTACCGAGTATGTTCCATGTAACGCTACATGTCCGTTGTACCGTTAAGGGTCTCTTTCGTAAATTTGGCGGTTTCTTCGCTGATAACTAGTATTCTACTAGATTTAACTATTGTTCTCGGTATCTTAACGAATTGATCTTAGCTCTCTATGTGTGACTTAGTTAATCTTTGGTGAAAAAGAATATTCTTGGGTGATTTTAAATTTAAATGCAAAGACTTAAAAGTAAAAGTACTCTTAAAGTAAACCTAGGTCTAATTAAAGTAAAGTGCGAGTATTTTAAAACGTGACTAAAATTAAAGGGCACTAATGTAAAATGTCGTAAACTTAAATCTATCTAAGTCAAACTTAAAGTGCGACTAAAACTAAGGCAAATAATCTAAAGGTGCAATTAAATAAAAGGGCAAGTAAAATAAAGCTTGAAGATAAAAATTAAAGATAAAAGCTAATAAGAACCTGAATACAGCTCATTTGGAATAAACCTTGATTTGGAACAATCACTCGACCTAAATGTCACCTTTGGTTGAAATGATTCTTCTTCACTTGGAATATTACCAAAGTCCTTGATCCGGAACAAACTTGTCTGAATATGTCACTTATCCAAAACAATCTTTCATTCGGAACTTGCTGATTCAGAACCTTGTAAATCTTGCCTTGATTCGGAAGTTTTGGTCACCCCTTGATTCGGAACTTTCCGGATGAAGCTCCCTGATTCGGAACTTTGGAAGTTCCGAATGAAGGCTCTTGGTTCAGAACTGTTGGAATTGGTTCGGAAGTTACTGACTCGGAAGATTCCGAATGAAGAATCCTGGTTCGGAAGTTTTGACTTCCGAATGAACAAGTTTGGTTCGGAACTTTTGAAGTTCCGAATGAGGCTCCTTGATTCGGAACTTTTGAAGTTCCGAATGAGTTTCCTTGATTCGGAACTTTGGAAGTTCCGAATTAACAACCTTGGTTCGGAAGTTTCAGACTTCCGGATGAAGATCCTTGACTCGGAACTTTGGACTTCCGAATGAAGCCTTCTATCCTCTCCTTGATTCGGAATTTTTTCTGGAAACACAGAAACAAAGCAAAACTTCTTCCGAAGAACAAGGAACAGTAGCAGCAGGTATAATAACAAAAAGTAAGCTAAATTAAACACACGGATTAATAAAGACAGTACGATCAAACAAATAAGAATCAACAAACAATCAAAAACATGAAATTAAACAACTTTAACCATAATAACCAAAAACACTTTGGATCAAAATAAAAGCATGAACATGAACATAAACACCACAAATCAAAGAATAAGAAAGGTAGATAAGAGATTGACAAGATAAAGTAAAATTAACAATAATTAAAAGGAAACTTACTTGAAATTAAATGAATTAAAGGTGCAAGACAAGGTAATTAAATTGACAAAGTATTTAAATGACAAGTAATTAAATTGTGGAAGAGCTAATTGTCACACTTAGCCAACAAGAGTGAAATGATAACTAATCTAGTCTATTTATAGGGAAGACTAAAGCTTGCTTAGGAAGCTTCCTTAATTGCGTACTTAGTCCCTCCTTCTTTAATCTTCTTCTTAATTGCAAGACTAAGTCCCTCCTTCTTTAAATCTTCATTAAATGTGGACTTAAAGGACTTTTAGCTTCGGGATTTCTTTGAACTCGTCTTTAATTTCTTCAATAAATAGACTTGAATTCTTCGGCTTTTGATAACTTCCGTCTTTTGACTTTTTCTTCGATAAATCTTCAGAATTAGTCGTGGACTTCCGTTCTTTTTGCACTTTTGACTTCTTGACTTCGTCTTTTATCCTTTTCTTCAATAAAAGTCCATAAATGCCCGTGAATGTCCGTGTTTTATCCCTTTTTCACCTTTTCATCCTAAATCACAACAAAAACACAAACCACGCATAATTCCGACATAAAAGACATAAATTACACGTTTTGGTCCGGTTATTATTGTAGTTAAGTGGTAGAAAAGATGGGTGTTTACACACCTATCAAATCCCCTACACTTGACCATTGCAATGTCCTCATGCAATGCATTAGTTACAAAGCAAGATTACACTTTTCATCATAATCAATCCACGTTGGCCTTTATTAAAGAGATAGAAAATTAAAAACATACAAGATAAAGAAATCAAAAGCATACCTTGGGTTTTGAAAATGTTATGAATAATCATCATCCTCAAGTTTTCACTTTCTCCAAACCAAGCTTAAAAACGAGATCATTGTTATTATAAGTTAGTAAACTAACACGAACTCATGTGGGCTAATTACTCACTTAGACTCCCTTATTCCTAGGTGTATCTCTTATATTTTATTATTTGTCTTGAATGATCATGAAGATGCATTGTTTGACTTATTTCGATAGTTATTTAGTCTGAAAATAAAGTGCACGATTTAATCAATAGTTAGCTAAAGGACCAAATCTTTTAAAACTGCTTCTCGGGATATCAGAAAGTTCATATCTTGGCATAACTTGGTTCGCGATTTGAGACCTTTCTCGGGCCGATATTTGGCAGCGACTTCATACTTCAAATCTTGAGAGACGTTCATGAAATAATGGTCTTCTCTTCATAATTGGAATTTCTTCACTTGAAATTTTTGAGAGATTCTTCATATATAGACCACGACTTCTTCATTTTTCTCCAATCTTTATTTTGGACTTTGATATACAACGATCCGCCTCCTTTTATGACTTGGATCTATTTATCCTCATACCTTGTTAGGGTCTTTTCGGATACACTTCTCCATGACTTTTGGGGAGTTTTGCTTTACGTCGTGTGTCTCGATCCTTCATATTGATTTTTGATAAATGATTCTTCACATCACTTTGGATCTTTAGCAACAAAACATAGCCCTCATGCCTTGTTAGGGCCTTTTCGGACTCGCCAATCTTCGCGCCCCGCTTCATAAGTTATGCCTTGGCTATGAACTCTCGTCATTACCGAGCAACTTTTAAACGATCTGGGGCTAGAAGCTAAGTAACTTTTCAAATCGTACAACCTTATTTATTGGCAAATAAATTATTAGCAAGCGATGGGAGAATAGGCTTATAATTAACTCACATAAATTCACGAAAGAATACCGAACTTATAATTGGCTCTATCATCTCTCGTTCTCCACAGTTTAAAATCTCAAGTAATGAGACTCGTGGATACTTAGCCTATTAAATCAAAGTTTTGGGTTTTCGAGTCGCCTATAGGATCTTGCAAATTCTTGGACTTTTTCAAGTTTAGAAATCGCGTCTTAAAGTTCCCTTGATAAACGACTCTCTAGGATCAATTATAGGAACTTGCGAAAAGTTCTTGTTCTTAACTCGTGAGAGTTAAGACTTTCGCGTTTTATAGCTCCCTATATAAAAGCCTAGCAAAACTTGACTTAAACATGTTAGGGATACTAGCTAGAGTAAACTCGGATTGAGTCAAAAGATTCACAACGTTTGAAAATTAAAACCACTTATTAAACATTTATTTTAGCAAAGAAAGAAAATAACTATACAAAAGGAAAAAATTAATAGGCCAAAATAGATCAAAAATTTTGAAAAGTGTCGAAAAATTCATTTTCCGGTTAAAATGAGGACAAAAACAAGGAAAAGACCACTTAACTTCGATAGAAGTCCCCCCTACACTTAAGATAAACATTGTCCTCAATGTTTAAGCATGTGGGAGTAAGCTCCCCTACACTTAGGACATTGTGCACGTTGTTTAAATCTCGCTAAGGAAAAGACAACTAAAGAGATTCCTATTTTAATATTGAGAAAATATAAAATAGTGAATCGAAAAGAGTTTAGGATAGAACCGGGGAGAAGTAGAACACGGAATCACGGGTCGTCAAGAATCATCAAGAGTGGATCATTGAAGCTCGAATCCCTGATTAAGAAGTGAGGAGAGGAAATAGCAATCCAAGGGGGTCCCCCCTACACTTATGGTAAAGAAAGCGGAAAGATAGATACATGGGTTGCCTCCCAAGAAGCGCTTGGTTTTTGTTAACCGAGTCGTGAGCCTGACTCGACCTTGATCATCAACGGAAGTAGCATGAAAAATATCCACCAGGATCAAAGACATAGTTTTCATCCATCAATAAGCAGGAGCTTAAGGCGAACAAGGCAAGCCACAAGAGAAATGGCAAGGTTCCCTTAAGCAGCGACGGAGCACGGTGGAAGCAAAGTTGAAGTGGAGCAAGCATGTCTTCACAATTTCCAAAGATATTTCCTTTTATTTCATCAGGTGGATACTGAGATGGCTTAAAGACTTCAATACCGGGGTCGAACACCTTTTCCTTTAGGGGAAAATAGCACTCAGGCTCAGCCGAGTGTGAAGAAGATCCGCAAAGAAGCACAAGCTCGTCCTCAGAAGTGGGACAAAGAGGTGTCAAATCATACGTGCAACGGATTTCGGTGTCGACCGGTTTCTTCTCCTTTGACAAAATGCTCTTCAAATCCAAAGTAGGATCAAGGCGATAATCTTCAAAATCCAAAGGAGGAGCATCACTCTCATGAGGGAAGTATGTGTTGAGAAATTCAGAGAAATCTTCCTCAAATGAATAATCGTCCAAAGTAGGATCGAGTGATGGTGGAGGATCTTCATCATGTGAAGAATCGCTCGATAGAGTATCAGCCTCATCGAAATCATCGAAAGTGGGCAGCTCAGGATACTCAGAAGTACAATCAAAATCATCCGAATCTGAGCTAGAATTATCATCTTCATAAGCATCAAAGACCGGTGGAGAATCAAAAATGGGAGAAGCGTCCAAAGTGAGGAGAGAATCATCCACATTATCTTCAAAGAGTGGATTATCAGTGGAAGACTCGAATAGAGGATTGTCATAGATGGTAAAGTCATCGAGCACATTTATCATATTCACTGATTCTCGGCTTCCAAAAGATTTGTTTGTAGGCGTTCCCATTTTGAAATTTTGTGAGGCATTCCCGACTCTTAAGATTAACTCTCCTTCGGCCACATCTACTAAAGCACGTCCGGATCTTAAAAATGGCCGACCAAGTATTAAAGGAATACGAGGGTCCATTTCATAATCAACTACGACAAAGTCGACCGGGAAAGTAAATGCGCCAACTTGAAAGAATACGTCTTCAGCTATACCAACGGGGTAAGCGAGAGTGCGATTAGCAAGTTCGAGAGTCATCTTTGTTGGAATGAGATCGGGTAATGAGAGTGTTTTCCAAACACTCAAAGGCATAAGATTTATACTAGCCCCGAGATCCGCAAGGGCAGTAAATTCTTCAGTTTTGTTGAACACGCAAGGCAACACAAAACGACCGGGATCCCCTAGTTTTTCCGGAAGTTCTTTAAGAATAACTGCAGAGCAGTTTTCATTTAAGCGTGTGTTGGTGAGTTCAATCAGCTTCTCCTTTTTGTTAAGCAAGTCCTTAAATGCTTTGGCAAATTTGGGCATGTGGACAAGTGCTTCAAGAAAACTAATGCTGAATCCCATTTGAGAAATCATACCGATATATTTCGTTATTTGCGAGTCCTCCTTTGTTAGATCATTGGTCTTGCCTATACGCGAAGGGTATGGGATTCTAGGTTGATAAGGGTTAGGTGAAGGTGTAGGTGGTGACGGTTGTGATGTTGATGGGTTTGTCCGAGATACATCGTCATGACGAGGCGGAGACGGTAATGGTGCACTATTACTAGGTGTAGGAGGAGTAGGGATACATGGTGGTGGAGGAGGTGTAGATGATGGTGGTGGGGTAGACGGAGTGACAAGGGTAGTTCCACTACGCGTAGTTATAGCACTCACATTAGCTCGCGGATTGGTGACGGTATTTGAAGGTAGAGAACCCGAAGAAGAAGAAGGTTGAGCTTCAGGCAAGAAACTAGCCAACAGATTCTTCAATTCAGTTGTTTGAGTGATGAAAGAAGAGTGAAGGTTTTCACGAACCTCGGTTCTGATGTCATTACCTTGCTTCAAGATATCTCCTTTCAAATTGATTATTTGGCTTTGTAGATTCTTGATTTGCTCACCTTGAGTTCTCATGATTGTGTCAACATCGGGATTAATGGGTGGGTGTTGTTGGGTGGGTGGTTGATAAGGGTTAGAAGCACGAGGTGGGATTTGGTTGCTTCTATTGTAGTTGTTGGCGGGGTTTTGGTTTTGAGGAGAAAAACCGGGTGAAAGGTAATTGTTTGAACGGTAGCTCAGCAGATTTCTATCCCCTTGTTGTCTAGCTTGGTAATTTTCCGGTGAATAATTACCGTAAGCTGCATACACATTTTCCGGATTTCCTTGTGTAGAAGGACAATCGGTGTATGAGTGAGGACCGCCACATGTTTCACAAGGATTAGCAACCGCTTTAACTTGTTGTTGTTGTTGGTTTGAAGCGAGAAGCGTAATACTTTTGCTCATTTCAGCCATCATGCGGGTGAGTTCGGTCATCTCAGGGTGTGCTGAGGGAGAAGAAACATTGACTCTCGTGTTGTTTCTAGAAGAAGCAGAGGAATCCCAGTTCTTATGATGAGTAGTCATGTTCTCTATTAACTCTCTACACTCCTCGGGTCTCCTTTTCATGAATGTGCCACCGGCGGCTGCATTGATCGTATCACGATCTCGAAAAGTCAATCCGTTGTAGAAAGTATCGATCAAGGTGACCGGAAGCATGTTGTGGTTTGGACATCGGTCGATCAAGACATTATATCTCTCCCATGAATCAAAAAGAGATTCATCGGGATCTTGCATGAAACCGCTGATCTGATTGCGAAGGCTTGTGACCATGGATGGTGGAAAGTAGCGCGAAAGAAAGCGTTGAGTCATGTCATCCCAAGTGTGAATAGAATTCTTCGGGAGACGATCAAACCATTTCTCGGCATGATGTGATAAAGTATGCGGGAAGAGTTGTAGGCGGAGAACATCCATTGTGGCCCCAGGCAACTTCATGCTTTGGGTGATTGTAATGAACTTGTCGAGGTGTTTGTTGGCATCATCATCAGGCAATCCTCTAAATGGGTTTGTTTGTACTTGCTGAATCATGTGGTGCTTCAACGAAAACTCAGGAGCGTTGATTTGCATCGGCGCAATCGGTCCTCCTCGTCCAAACATTGTTGGTTGACAAAGTTCCTCCATGGTCCGAAGATCGGGCTGTGGAGGAGCATTGTTGTTATTATTATGATTATTGAGGTGCGGTAGTTGATTATTGTTGTTAACACCTGCCATATCTAAATCTTCTTGAGGCTCGGGCTCTTGATAATTAGAAGATCTAGTACGCATACACCTGAAAATGTAAAAGAAAAAGAAACCAAACGCAAAGGCAATATATATACACAATAAAGATAAAATCTTTTTGGATTTTTGAAATTTTTAATTTTTATGGTTTTTGAATTTTTTATGCAAGAAAAATAACGTTCACAAGTGAGCGGATCCCAAAAAGCAACGTGTCTAGCACAGAAAACTGTTGATCTTAACGAAAAGAGCCGGCAGCGGCGCCATTTGATAACTAGTATTCTACTAGATTTAACTATTGTTCTCGGTATCTTAACGAATTGATCTTAGCTCTCTATGTGTGACTTAGTTAATCTTTGGTGAAAAAGAATATTCTTGGGTGATTTTAAATTTAAATGCAAAGACTTAAAAGTAAAAGTACTCTTAAAGTAAACCTAGGTCTAATTAAAGTAAAGTGCGAGTATTTTAAAACGTGACTAAAATTAAAGGGCACTAATGTAAAATGTCGTAAACTTAAATCTATCTAAGTCAAACTTAAAGTGCGACTAAAACTAAGGCAAATAATCTAAAGGTGCAATTAAATAAAAGGGCAAGTAAAATAATGCTTGAAGATAAAAATTAAAGATAAAAGCTAATAAGAACCTGAATACAGCTCATTTGGAATAAACCTTGATTTGGAACAATCACTCGACCTAAATGTCACCTTTGGTTGAAATGATTCTTCTTCACTTGGAATATTACCAAAGTCCTTGATCCGGAACAAACTTGTCTGAATATGTCACTTATCCAAAACAATCTTTCATTCGGAACTTGCTGATTCAGAACCTTGTAAATCTTGCCTTGATTCGGAAGTTTTGGTCACCCCTTGATTCGGAACTTTCCGGATGAAGCTCCCTGATTCGGAACTTTGGAAGTTCCGAATGAAGGCTCTTGGTTCGGAACTGTTGGAATTGGTTCGGAAGTTACTGACTCGGAAGATTCCGAATGAAGAATCCTGGTTCGGAAGTTTTGACTTCCGAATGAACAAGTTTGGTTCGGAACTTTTGAAGTTCCGAATGAGGCTCCTTGATTCGGAACTTTTGAAGTTCCGAATGAGTTTCCTTGATTCGGAACTTTGGAAGTTCCGAATTAACAACCTTGGTTCGGAAGTTTCAGACTTCCGGATGAAGATCCTTGACTCGGAACTTTGGACTTCCGAATGAAGCCTTCTATCCTCTCCTTGATTCGGAATTTTTTCTGGAAACACAGAAACAAAGCAAAACTTCTTCCGAAGAACAAGGAACAGTAGCAGCAGGTATAATAACAAAAAGTAAGCTAAATTAAACACACGGATTAATAAAGACAGTACGATCAAACAAATAAGAATCAACAAACAATCAAAAACATGAAATTAAACAACTTTAACCATAATAACCAAAAACACTTTGGATCAAAATAAAAGCATGAACATGAACATAAACACCACAAATCAAAGAATAAGAAAGGTAGATAAGAGATTGACAAGATAAAGTAAAATTAACAATAATTAAAAGGAAACTTACTTGAAATTAAATGAATTAAAGGTGCAAGACAAGGTAATTAAATTGACAAAGTATTTAAATGACAAGTAATTAAATTGTGGAAGAGCTAATTGTCACACTTAGCCAACAAGAGTGAAATGATAACTAATCTAGTCTATTTATAGGGAAGACTAAAGCTTGCTTAGGAAGCTTCCTTAATTGCGTACTTAGTCCCTCCTTCTTTAATCTTCTTCTTAATTGCAAGACTAAGTCCCTCCTTCTTTAAATCTTCATTAAATGTGGACTTAAAGGACTTTTAGCTTCGGGATTTCTTTGAACTCGTCTTTAATTTCTTCAATAAATAGACTTGAATTCTTCGGCTTTTGATAACTTCCGTCTTTTGACTTTTTCTTCGATAAATCTTCAGAATTGGTCGTGGACTTCCGTTCTTTTTGCACTTTTGACTTCTTGACTTCGTCTTTTATCCTTTTCTTCAATAAAAGTCCATAAATGCCCGTGAATGTCCGTGTTTTATCCCTTTTTCACCTTTTCATCCTAAATCACAACAAAAACACAAACCACGCATAATTCCGACATAAAAGACATAAAATACACGTTTTGGTCCGGTTATTATTGTAGTTAAGTGGTAGAAAAGATGGGTGTTTACACACCTATCATTCGCGCTTGGGTTTGTTATTTACGTAAATACTTACTCCAATTATACAATTGATTCACCTAATCCTTTATTCTTATCTCTTAATTCTATAACCTTCTCTCTAATTTTTCGATCATCAAAAATACAAATGGCTGCTTTACAAGTGCTCTCTAAGCACAACATGGTTGCGAACTTTGATCAGAATGATGATTCTCTTGGTTTCCATGAGATACTTGGATTTTTATCTCGAAGTCATATTCATTTTGCGCTTACTGTAAGTCCCATTGTCTCTATTCCTATTGTTGAAATTTTTTGGAATACTGTTGTGTTAAGTACTCGTTTTGATCAACCTTGCATTAAGGCTAGGGTGAATCATAGAATTATCTATGTAACTGAGGTACTACTAAGGGCTAGTTTGAGACTAAATGATGAAAATGGATTATGTATGTTAAACAATACAGTGATACATGATGGCCTTGCAGCCATGGGTTATGAGGGTGGTAGGGAAAGTCTTACTTTCTTTAAAGCTTTGTTTTCACCACAATGAAAATTGATTTTTCATGCCATTATTCACTGTTTAAGCTCCAAAAGTACTTCTTTTAATCAAATCCCCGCATTGGCATCAGCTGGCATTTTTCTAGCAAATAACAGAGTTTTCAATTTTTCAAAACTAATTTTTGAAGGCATGACTAGGAATTTGGAAGGAGTTAAGAAGCTTTTAATGTATCCTAGATTCATTCAGACTTTAGTTAATGACCAAATCCGTAGCCTACCAGAGTTAAAAAATACATAGGATGTACCTACTTTTACAAAGAGAACTTTCTCTTTTTGACCAAACAAGGCAATGCCTTTACAGGAACTGTCACAGCCTTATTTGCTAATATGTTAGCCCAACCTGCCAACCAAGAAGGTGAGAAACCTAGCACTGCTAGTGGTTCTCAGCAAACTCCTTCTAACCAGAGTTCCCATTCCTCAGAAGATACTCAATATTCTTCTCACAATATTGGTAATCAACCAAATTCAGATGAGATGATCCATACACCTGTTGCTTCCATTGCTGCTAGTGGTTCACCACAAGCACAAGCACCAGAGGTGGTGGATGTTGCAAATTTAACTACTTTGTGCACTAGGTTCTCCAAACAGGTACATGTATTACAAAAGGAGAAGCTTGTTCAAGACAAGAAAATTGCTGAATTGGAGGCCAGCCTAATCAAGCTAAGGAATAAAGTCTCTCCTTGGATGAGGAAGAACAGGTCTATCCAGAAAGCTCCTCTTAAGAAGCAAAGATTCAGAAACCTAAAGAAAATGCAACTGAATGCAACCAAACAGGAGAGGAATTATGAAGAACCACTACCTTCTTCTGATATTCAAACAAGGGTCTTTGGGAATGACATCAACTTTGAAGCTGATGATGATGTCATTGGAAATTTTGAAGATGGTAATGGTTTAGAGACTGGTGTGGAAAAGGATAGCTTGGATCCTACTAACATGGAGCTTCAACAAGAAGAACCACAACCTACTCACGAGGAACCACAAATTGAAGAAATGTTGGTAACTCAACCAGAGCCACAAGCTCAATCACCACAACCACAACATCAAGTGAATTGGAGTCGTTTCTATGAGAAGCTAAAGGAGATTAATATCCAATTTCCTATATCTTCAACTACACTACAAAGGCAATTCTGGTTTCACAAGAAACTGTCTTTCCAAGTACTATCAAGATCAAAAGTGAGTTATGGATCAGACAAGACTTAGGAGTTACAAGTTGAGAAGATAGCTTCGTTGGAAGAAAAGGTATCTAGAGATACTTTTGTGATTGAAGAAACAAGTGTGTCTTACACTGGTGAAGTCAACATTGTTGTAGATCCAAGTACTGCTAGGCCAACTAAGCCAACTGCAAGTAATGCTGACATTGTTGAAGACCCAAGTACTGCTAAGCCAACTAAGCCGACTGTAAGTACTGCTGGTGATCAACCTTCACTAGAAATTCAAACTCCTTTTGGAGAGGATGAGACTTTAGCTCAAGTACTGCTTAATCTCAGGGAAAAGAGTTCAGCTGAAAAAGCAAGACAAGCAGAGATTAAGAAGAAGACACAACAAGAAGTTCTTGCCAAAAAGGATAAAACTAAAGTAAGAGAGTTCAATCTTCATAGCCCACTAAAGTTATTGTTATTAAAAAACAAACTAATGAGGATGAAGAAAGATCTTCAAAGCTGAAGAAGAAGTTATCAAAGATTAATCCAAAGGATAAGGGCAAGAAGCAGTTACAGTCATAATCTGAAAATGAAAGTGATTCAGATGATGATATAAGCAAAGTCATATACAGATTTAATCAACTAGACCATGATGAGGAATTTGCTTTCAGAGTACAAGCACAAATTCATGCAGAAGAGTTACAAGAGGAACTTGCAACAAAGCAGCAATTGCTTGAAGCTAAGAGAGTGCAGGAAGAATGGAATATACAAGAGTATGATAGGATTCAATCTGAACTACATGCAAGTGAGCTTCTTACAGACTCATTGATAGCTGAAAAAAGGGATGCTTATGATGAAGAAGAAAAAGCAAAATTGATTGATGATCTAGTAAGGAAGCAACAAAGATTCTTTGCTGAGAAAAAAAGAAGAGAAATGATTAAGCCTCCAACTACCATGCAGATTATGAATCAAATGATGGCTTTTCTCAAGAAAGTTAAGCATTTCACTCATGCTCAATTGTCAGAAAGAATTTTGAAGAAATCAAGGCTTTGTATGAAAAACACAAGAGAGCTGAATTGAATTTTGTTGAGATTGGATATGAAGCAGATAGGATAGCTGTTGAAGAAGCCAAAAGATATCTCAAAGAATGAATGAAGGAGATAAATCTCAGTGTTGATAAGACTGAAAATGTACAAGCAGTACATACACAGTCAATAGTACATACTAAAGAAACGATACATACAAATTTGGAGGAAGGTTCAATCGAATTTGAAGGAACCTCCAAGGGTGTTAAGAGGAAAAGATCAACAAATAAGAAGCTAGAAACCAAGAAAAAGGCTAAATCAACAATAGAAGATAGTGATATATGATGAGAGCATAAGAAAGTACTTGAAGATAGTAAATTTTGAAGATCAGTGTATAGACACGGAGATTTTTGGGAAGAAGTCATCCATTTCTAGATGGATATATACTATGGATCAAGGAATGGAAGCTCATGGAATACAAAGAATAAATGGCACAACAAGAATATTCAGACTTTTGGAAGATATTCTTCATATTCTTGACAGACAAGATATTCAAGATCTTTTCAGGTTAGTTCAAGAAGCCAGTGCAGGTAAAACTGAGGTATCACTATTGTATAATGAATTACTCTTCATGTATGAACCACACAACTGTGATCAGAAAATGTTGAAGGAATTAGAGAATCAGGTTCCTAGTTACTGGAGATATTATAGGTCATGTAGACTATATATTTTGGATATAAATGATGTTACTTACTATATGCTACAAGAGAAGAGATATCCATTTGAGAGAAGATTGTTGAAAAGAATGTCTCAGAAGAGTCTGTTGGTGCTTTAGAGTTGATTAGAATGGTTAAACAAAAAATCAAGGATTTGGACCAAGAGGAAGAAGTTGAGAAAGAACCTTAAGTGTTTGATTTACAATCACACTTCACAAATGGTTCTCAGTTCACCATGTCTAACACACATAAGAACTGGCTAGTCCATAAGCAAACGGTTTGTCGTAAATACTTCTCAAATCTGTTAAAATCTGGTAGTTTGTTAAAAACTATATGGTTCTAACTCTCCTTGTTTCGAGACAAAGAGTTGGCTAGTCCTAGACAAACGGTACTAGGTAAAGACATTATCAAATCCGTTGATGGTTGACAGTTTACCAAAAATTTTAGGGTTATCAGTACACCTTATTCTTTATGAATAAAGTATTGTCTATTCCAGAGGGTACGACTAACTGGTAAAGAATAAATCAAATCCGTTGATAGATGATGATTTGCTAAAAATCATGAAGCTAATACAGACTGGTTTTTGTTGTTAACTTTTTTATTTCAGGTATGAAGTTGCAAGAAAATAAGTATTAAAGGGAAGAATACTTAGAAGGTTTTGTCTCATCAAATCAAGACAGAAGTTCATGATCAAGAGTTCATAGATTTAACTCAAGAAGAAAATTACTGTTGCTGCAAAATCAAGTGAATGTTTACAAGACACAAGAAGATCATAGTTTGAAGACAAGGATGATGTTCATAAGATATGAAGGTTATCTTATTAGAAGAAGATCTACGTTGAACTGTTTAGCTACATTCAGTTGGATACAAGTACAAATTCCAAGCTCAATCCAAGTTTGAAGAGAAGACTAAAGACATGTATTCTAAATACATTCAGTACAAAGAAAAACAAGAAGACAACAAGTTATCATTCTTGTTTAGCGGAGGATTGTTGGGAATTATTGTTAAGTGTCAAGTACCGTCAGTGTAATTTAAGTACTGTTAGTATTATTCAAGTACCATTAGTGTTAACGCGGTACATAGTAAGTACTGCTACTTATAAAGTAAGTACTGCTATATTGATTAGGACGAATATATCTTTGTATAAGATATGTCATAGTTATAGTTAGAATATATCTTATGTGATATACTTAATAGTTAGAATAGTGATAATATATCGTATGTGATATACTTATCTTTATAGAATATTCTAAGGTTTCTAGGGTTCCTTACTCTATAAAAGAAACATAGGCACGATGACATTCATGTACCTCATTCAGAAGTTTTCTAGGTTTAGCCGGCTACTATCACAGGTTTGTGGAGAAATTTTTACGATTAGCCTTACCTTTGACTAAGCTAATGAGGAAAGGAGAGAAATTCGTCTGTAATGAAGAACGAGAGAAGAGCTTTGAAGAACTTAAGAAGAAGTTAGTATCTGCACCTATTCTTACTCCCCCATCTGGTACAGGTGGATTTCAGATCTATAGTGATGCTTCAAGAAAGGGTCTAGGTTGTGTTCTCATGCAACATGGGAAAGTTATTGCATACACATCACGGAAGCTTAAACCTTATGAAGAGAACTATCCTACACATGGCTTGGAGCTTGTAGCAGTTGTTTTCGCATTGAAGATCTGGAGGTATTACTTGTATGTTGAATCATGTGACGTCTTCACAGATCACAAAAGTCTCAAGTATATCTTCACCAATAAGGAACTAAACATGAGGCATAGAAGATGGTTAGAGCTGCTGAAGGATTATGACACCAACATTCAGTACCATCCTGGTAAGGCGAATGTGGTGGTAGATGCTCTAAGAAGAAGGTCAGGTATGATTGTTGGCATCAAAGTTGCAAAGGAGATCATCCGTGACCTGGAAATGACAGACATTGAGTTTTGTGTACAAGGACAACATGGTTACTGGGTGAATCTTAGAGTGGAACTAGACTTACATTCTAGGATCAAGGAAGCTCAAAAAGATGATGGTGAGATTTGGGATATTATTCAGAACCTTGATCAGCAGACGGAGTTTCGTGTTGATGATGACGGTATCTTATGGCAGGGCACTAGACTAGTTGTTCCTGATGACTCTACACTCAGGGAAGCTGTGCTGACTGAATCTCACAGCTCTCCATTTTCCATACATCCTGGTTCCACCAAGATGTACCATGACATCAAGCAGCATTTCTGGTGGAGTGGTATGAAGCAGGATATTGCCACCTTCGTTTCCAAATGTATGATCTGCCAGCAGGTTAAGATCGAAGACCAGAGAGCTAGTGGTTTACTTCAACCATTAGATGTTCCAGAATGGAAGTGGGACAAGATCTCCATAGATTTTGTTACTGGTCTTCCGGTCTAAGAAGACACACGACGCCATCTGGGTTATTGTTGATAGATTGACCAAATCTGCTCATTTCCAGCCAATCAAGGAGCATTCAGTCAGAAAATTGGCAGACACTTTTCAAAAAGAGATCATGAGACTGCATGGTACTCCGTCAGAAATCATCTCTGACAGAGATCCTCGTTTCACCTTACATTTCTTGCAGAGTCTCCAGAAAGCTTGGGGCACCAGACTTAAGCTTAACACTGCCTTTCATCCTCAGATCGACGGACAGTCGGAACGTACCATTCAGACATTGGAGGATATGCTGCGGGCGTGTGCTCTAGAATGGACAGGAAGCTGGGAAGATTATATATGTCTAGTGGAGTTTGCATACAATAACAGTTGGCATGCTAGCATAAAGTGTGCACCGTTTGAGATGTTGTATGGTAGGATGTGTCACGCCCCAATCTGGTGGGATCAGGTGGGCGAATGACTGATCGAGGGTCCAGTGATGATTGAGGTGAGTAATGAGAAGGTCGTCGTCGCCAAGGCAAAGCCGCAGGAAGCTAGTGCTCGTCAGAAGAGCTATGCTGATAAACACCAGAGAGATATATCCTTCAACGTGGGTGATCATGTTTTCCTCAAGGTACCACCATCACGCGGAGTCAAGCGTTTTAGAATCAAGGGAAAGCTTAGTCCTCGCTTCATCGGACCATTTGACATCATAGAACGCGTCGGTGAAGTTGTATATCGTTTAGCATTAACGCCCCAGCTATCACACGTTCACAACGTGTTCCATGTGTCCTTACTCAGAGGATAAAACTATCATCCCCTTCATGTTGTCCAGTATCCGCGGATCAGATTCGAGAGGATCTTTCATATGTCGAAGAACCTGAGAGAGTTCTTGAACTACAAGATCGTGTCATGCGAAGGATGATGATTCGATTCGTCAAAATCCTCTGGAGGGATCATCTTGAGCGGGGAGCCACTTGGGAGACGGAGGAGTCTATACAGACTTCTTAACCTCATTTCCAATTCTGATTCGGGTATGTTTTTTTCAGTTTACGTTTTCTCTAATTCGAGGACGAATTATTCTTTTAGAGGGGAAGAGTTGTAAAACCCGTATTAAAATACCATGAACAGTAAACAGGAACAATAAATACACGAAAATACGATAAAATTAAAACTTTCCATTTATAATATATTACACGTGTCACGACATTAGATAACAAGTAAATAAGAATATTATAAATGTGACATGAACACGATATGTAATTCACGGCAATTAAACACAAACGTACACGACTATTTGATTAACGTAGAAAAACATATGGTTTTGACTTTTGGGCTTTAGTGTGCCGCGGCTAGACAAGACAAGAGGAAGGAGAGGGCCTTTGGCCAGTTAGCCCAATTTCAATCCAAGTCTAATAAAACTTCCAGGAGGTTAAACATAATTAAGTTTTAAAAAAATCACAAAACCCCTACTTTGGTCACCTCCTCTTACCGCTGGTCAAACAAGAACACAAGGGTGTTCGGGTTGGTTTTGACTTTGATCCTCATATCTACGTGTTCGTGTTTATTAACCTTAATCATCCACGCATTCGGTAAGCTCAAAACTTTAATCTTTTTTTTACTAGATCATGATCATATGTTAATAAAGCCTTAAAAACAAGAATCAAGAAACATGTAGGTTTTATTAAAATCATAAAAAGGTTGGGTTGGTTTGGTTTTGGTTCGGCCGAGGCAACACCGAGAGCCTCCAAGCTCTTGGCTTGGTATTGTTTGCACAACTAACCGAGACACCAAGTCTCGGTGTGGTTTTGTTCGATCTTTCGCACACGAAGGGAACCCTGACTCGAAGTCGGGGTGTGTTTTTGTTTGATTTGCGTGTCAACCGAGATCGCTAGGATCTCGGTGAGACTTAGGTTCGAACAGTGGGAACCCCGACTTTAGCCGGGGTGTACTTTGGCTAGGCAGTGGGTAGCCGACAAACGAAACAGGGGGGAACTTGTAGCCATCAGTGGCAACCGGCTAGCTGGCTGTAGCCACTGATGGGCTGTGTTTGGTTTTGGCCGCCGACTGACATCACCGGCCGCCGGCTGGGTGTTGTCGGCTGGGTGGTGTCGGCTAGGTACTTTTCGGGCTCAGGATTATTTTAGAACACGGGTTCGGGATCGGGAATTAATAAAATCAATTTATTTTATTTATTTGACAAGACTTAGGTTTTAAATATTAAAATTAATATTTCATGATTTAACCTAAGTATTTAATTAGTCTAATGTAATTAAACATGTTATTTTAATTAAATTCATATAGTCTATAGTTTATTAAATAAACCATGTTATTTATTTAATAAGTTGTAACATCTTATCCATGACTTGTATTTTTACTAATAAGTTTAACTTATATTTTTAGCTTAATAATTCAGCTTATTTCTATTTTAGAAACTTTGTATTTTAGGAAACCTGCTATTTTTAGAAAGTCATTTAGTATTACAATACAAGTATTATAATACCTTATTACATGACAGAACATGAATAATAAAACATTAAACAATATAACATGACAGAACATGAATAATAAGCTAAGAACACAAAGAACCAATAAAATACACGTATCTCAGACAACTCATAGACGTCCCTATTCTTATGTAGTATTATCCGTCAAGGCGGAGTAGGTTCTTCAGCGTTTCCGATTAGCTTCTACTGGACAAGAGGTACGAATTTCCCGTTCTTTAGTAAGAACAATCTCTTCCTTTATTAGGATTTCCCGTATGCAGCCCAACTGTTTTCCTAGTAGTTACAGATTTAAATGCTTATATTTTATTAGTTACCTTTGCCATATACATGCATGTCAGTTTCACCTAGTTATGGAGGTACCATAACCATAACACTAGAGGCACCAGTGTTATGACTTCACCATGGCGGAGTGATAGCTCGTAGTGTCCCTTCAGTTTATTGGCCATTATTTATTGATTATATTATCATGTGGGGCGTATGGGTGCATCCTAGTTACAATTTCAGTCAAGATTTTCATGGTAAATGTAGTATGTGCCTTGCATCCTTCATAAGGAGCTGATCCCTCCTACCCATTCCATATTAATTAGAGGCATCCCCTTTAATTACATGACGAGGTCACCCCTCCATGTATTCATGCACGTTGTTGACCTCATGACCTATATTGGCTTTTGGTATATTAAACTAATACAGATTTTCATAAGTAAACATAAGATATATTTTCAGAACTAAAACCAGTTAATATGTTATACACCTAGGTTTTTCCAGGACTTATTCATTTCCGCTGCCATTCATGCTTTATATGCTCTTTATTTGCTTTCATTATTCTATGTCTTCATGTTATGCTATATCCGTTTACTGGGCGTTATGCTTAGCCGTATTCCATTTCCATATTCCCAAACAGTAGGTACCCAAGGTCGCAAGTAGGATCTCAAGAGTATGTGCATTCGGATGGAAGATATCCATCCTTCTTTATCTTACGCATTTATCCTAATTTCTCATACTTTATTTCATTTGGACATTGTTTAGTCCTTTTCTTTACAGTACTTATAGTTGCTTGTGTACCGATGTCTGTTTTCAGTATTTCCTTTATGGTCATGAATGTTTAGACATTTACCTTGCATGATTTTATGACACACTAATTATCATGTGATATTCCATTTTACCAAATGGGGTGTTACAGATGCATTGTGGGCTTTTCGAACCGCCTTTAAGACACCAATAGGTTGCACACCTTATAGAAATGTATATGGAAAAGCATGCCACCTCCCATTTGAGTTAGAACACAAGGCTTCATGGGCTAACTTTGATCTTAATCAAGCCGATTCACATAAGAAAGACTAACTTAATGAGATGAATGAGCTTAGAATCGATGCCTATGAAAACTCATTGCTTTATAAGGAAAAGACTAAGCAATTGCATGATGCTAAGATTAAGAATCGTGAGTTCAAAGTTGGAGAGTCGGTTTTAGTCTATAACTCACGGTTGAAACTTTTTGCGGGAAAACTTAAGTCACGATGGTCCGGTCTATTCACTATAGCTCAAGTGTTTCCATATGGGACCATTGAGTTATCTCAACCAAATGGCCCAAATTTCAAAGTGAATGGTCATCTTGTTAAGCATTATTTTGGGGAGGACATTTCCGTTGAAATGGTCCAAGAGACCCCCATTTTCCCCATGAATTAATTCATTGTGGGAAGAGTCGAGCTAGAGACTCTTGAAATCAAGTTTGAATAACTAGGATTAGATCATTTAGATTACAGTGTGGTAGGATAGGAATAAAAGGGTAATATAATCGAGATGAAGTATAGGGGGTGCCTATCTTTTGTCTTCTTGGTGTTTGTAGGGTTGCTCTCTCTCATTTCATGCATTGGAGCTTATGGAGGAGACCCTCGTATCGGGTTCACTTTGATACTTTTGTAATTCAAAATTGACTCTTAATAATGTCTAACCTGAATTCATTTTAGTAGACCTTTCCTTAGCTCGAGTTACGCAAAGGTATCAATGTCATAAGTGTAGGGGAGTTTACTCTAATACTCATAAACATTGAGGTCAATGTTTATCTTAAGTGTAAGCGGGTCTTCTATCGAAGTGACCTTACCTAGAACATTGCCTTGCCTTTATGATAATTGGGAAAATTATTTTTCAAACATTTTCAAATTTTTGATCTACTTTGGCCACCAAAATATGCATTCATAATTTTTGCATTAATCATTTTTCATTTGCATAACACATTTGCATTGTATATATTTCTTCTTTTATTTTTTTATCAAAAGTTTAGAAACATAAAAATATAATAAAGGATATGGTTTAACAAATTTAGACTTCTTTGACATATTAGGCCCGCCGTGAATATTTTGACTCAACCCGAGTTTGCTTATCCATGCTTACTCTAGCTGGTATGCTTATGTAGACCTTTATTGGTTTATTAGGCTAAGCATCCACTAGTCTCATTATTTGAGATTTTAAACTGTGGAGAACGAGAAATGATAGATTTGAAGTAAGTGTAAAGGGCTAGAAAAACCTCATATTAATTACTTGTGGCTTTTATATCCCCTTTCGTTACCTTTACTTTCTTGTCAACGCATGTATATATTGTTAATAAATAATCATGAACGGTTTTAATCGGTTTGTAGTCTCTTTTGCCTTTTTGACTAATCATTCGTGGTTGGTATAAATACGTCTT
The DNA here is from genome assembly GCA_025667525.1 of Glebionis coronaria. Classification (NCBI taxonomy): domain Eukaryota; kingdom Viridiplantae; phylum Streptophyta; class Magnoliopsida; order Asterales; family Asteraceae; genus Glebionis; species Glebionis coronaria. The sequence goes on along the minus strand of CM046876.1, from coordinate 235,802,050 downwards.
AAGATTCTAAGTTAGAACGTTTTATGTGTACTAGACTTATGTTATGCTTAATACTTAGCGGGTGTTTTTCCTTTTATTCTTTTCCTTTTATTTGTGAGGAATATAGAAAAATAAGAGCGGCTTATAAAAAAATGAGTGGCTAGAAAAAAAAAGTAAAAGAAAAAAAATAATTATACAAGACTCCCAAGAGGGGCAGTAAAATGTTAATTATAGTAGTTATTAAATTCCAATATTACTCTCATAATGGTCGCGGGGATTTAGTAGTTTATCCCATCCAATATTACCTTAACGGGTTGCGGGATTGAAGATCCAAGGTCTCAAAAAGGCGGCGGATATAAATTATTGCGTGAGTTTTTTTTCTTAGCGAGTGAGTAACTACTTATTAATGCATGACATAAGGATCTTACACATAAGGCAAATGACTTATTATTTTGGGTCAGGCTTATATCAATTGTGGCCGGCTTTTCAAGTAATGGATGAGATGGTTACTTAGGATTAAAACCGTGTTTCCTTATTTTCAGATTTTACATTTCTTATATTTCACGCTTTAAATAATGACAAATTTTCTCTCAAGCAATTTGCTCAAATAATAACCGGTCTTAGAGGCATAATAAGTGGGGGTATAATGGTAACACAAATAATTTGTATGAATAAGTCTATGCACTTTCACTTATGAATAACCATGATGTCGTTTTTAAGCTTGGTATGGAGAAAGTGAAACTTGAGGATGATTAGTAATCCTGGTACAAAAGCCCTAATCAAAGTCACTGATTACTTTATGAGTTATTTCCATCAAATCATTTCAAAAAAATACAAAAATAAATAAATAGAGTTTATATCTTGCATTGCATTGTAAATGTCAAAATCATGCATCATATAGTGTAGAAGCATTTCATCATGGCCAAGGTGGATTAATTATGAGAGAAATGTAATTTAGAGCTTTGAAATATGGCATTGAATGAGGCCATGGAAATGATCAAGTGTACGGGATTTGATACGAGTGAGATCTCCTATCAATTATAACATATGAAACCCTAAAACACAAAGAAAAATACCCGATTTTATGTGTAAAAGCAGTATTATGGGGTATTCATTGTTGTTTGTGTTATTGTAGGTAAAAAAATATAATTTTATTCAAACACGGATTCCAAGGCATTTATATTTAAGAAAATACAAAATAAAGACTCAAGATGACAAGTCTACAAAGTCAAAGGACCTTTCTTGCCAAGCTGCCAATCTTGAGGGACTAAAAGTGAAAATTTAACAATGACAAGATCAAAGTCAACAAGTCAAAGGGTCAAAGCTGGTCAAATTACAAGTCAAAGGGCCAAGGATGTCAAGCTTATGAAGATTTGAGCTCAAAATAACAAACTACCAAATAAAAGGACCAAAACTGCCATTTTTGGAAAGTTTATAAGGCTTAATCCATGTGAAGTCCATTGATCCAATTAGAATCGAGTATTAGAATGAAGTGGATCCCCAGCTAAGTCACATTATATGAAAAGATAAGGAGCTGCAATGTATCCCAACGGTGCAAACGCACTCAACCTTTCCACCAATAAAAAGCTGCCACTTAAACGATCCTCACTATTAACTTGGATAATAATTTGTGGCTAAATTAATGGACCAATCATGGAGCGCCACGTGTACCCCTCTTCTCCAGAATGCATATCACGATAGAGACCATTTCGGAAAGAGCTTTCTATATGAAAAGTGATCGTTGGGATGAGACGAGCCTAACCCAATCACTTAATTAGATCAAAATCCATTCAATAATAAAACCCCAAATTTGTGAAGAACTCTTGATTATCAATTGGACACTTGGCATCCTCCTATTTGTCAAGACACATCAGAGGCCTCACCAACATTTCATTGCAACTCTATAATACCCTTGTATCTTTCTCATTTGTGTATTGTAGCTTTTGTGTGAAAACACACACACTTTACATAATTCTCTCATTCTGCTTTTGCTTCATTAGCATAACTTCTCAGAGTGATTGACAACCACTCTGAGATAGTTTGTTAGGCATTTTTAACTATTTGTAACCATATCTTCCATTAATAAACTCAATTTCACTCATTCACTTCTCAATCCTCTCAAATACTACTACATTACTGTTCATTAATCAATTATATGGATTCTATTGTTCAAACTTGAACAACAGAGTTTGTTAGAATGTTTTGGAAGCTGTTAGAAGTGATCAATCCTTGTTGCAGTTCAGTTCCTATACCAGTTCTAGCCAAAGCCCATATTTATACTTCTTGTAGCAAAGCATCTATGATCATGAAGATTGGTGGTGATCTAGTGATTTCCGTGTGCTCATAAGGTGTTGTTAAGTAGAAAAAGTGAGCTCAGCGCTCCACTTCTCTAACAATGGTGGCTACATAAGCTAAAAAGTGCTCATCCTAGCTTTCAGAATCTATAAGCCATTTCATACAATTCTCAGTTTTGAAAGAGAAATAAGCAATTGAAAGTGTCTGTGATAAGCTCATGTTTCTATGATAGTTCATTTTCATTTCTAGAGTATTCTTTTTATAAACTAGGATATTTGCTTTCATAAATTAGCTTAACAAGTCATGAAAATAAGATTTGAGGTCAAAGTTGGTCAATTTTGGTCAACGTTGGACAACATAAGCACAATTGAGTTTATTGGCTTTTCTGGCTTATTCCTTGGGTCGATTTCAGATTTTCTTGGATAGGTGTCACTTATTTGGGCTCTTAATCATCTTTTGACAAAATCAGATCTTGTGCTTATTCCAATAAGCACATCTCTTAAAAGTGGCTTATTGAGAGATTGCTTATTAGAGATTTAGTCCATTTTAGCTGAATTATTTGAACATGGCTAGCTAAATTTGGATTTGCAATCTTTTGAAACAAGTTTCAGCTTATTTGGTTGATTAGATCTCAAGATACAGCTTAAAAACCTTTAAGCCCGTTTTTAGCTTATATAGTTTTGGTTATTTCATTTTGGTCCCTAGAAATTAGGAAAGTTTAGACTTTGTTTTAACTGGTTGATAATTGGTTAGGATTTGTTGTTAGATCCCTGAACTTGTTATGTTAAAATTCAGTTTCAAGTTTGTTATATTTGTTAAGTGTGATTAGTAGTTTGTTAATTTTTCAGTCCTTTTACTTTCTACATTTACAAATTTCAGTCCCTCAACTTTCATTTACTTTAAATTTTAGGCATTTTTACTTGTTGTGATTTACTTGATTGTACATTTAGCTTTGTAATTGGTATGTGCCCTATGTTTTTAACGATTATGGATATGTAGACGATGCTATTTTACACTTTTTACGGGTTTGTGATAATTCGACCTAGATTACCATAAAATTTGCTAATTAAACACCAAACAATTAGTTGACTTAATTTCTATCGATCACTTAATTCGTAAAGATATCGAGACAATAACGAACTAAAAAGACAAAGATTATGAAGCATTCCTTGGGCCGGCTATTTTGATGGATCATTATGAGATTAAGACGGGTCTTTTATCACTCGTTCGTGATGAAGAATTTCGAGGCAATGAGACGGATAACCCGCATTGTTACATTCAGAATTTTCTTCGTATCACCTCGACTCTCAAGTTTAGAGATGTGATGAATGACGCGATCAAGCTTATACTTTTTCGTACTCGCTTGAGGGAAACGCTAAGCGTTGGTATGAAAAGGAACCACCGGGTTCAATTTTGACACGGGACGATCTAGTGTTAAAGTTCATGAATTACTTCTTTCCACCATAAAAAACAACTCACTTTAAAAATGAAATAACTAGTTTTGAACAAAAAATGCATGAATCGTTTGGAGACACTTGGGAAAGGTTTAAAGTGTTGAGACAATGTCCACACCATGGTTTCACGGAGTTACACCAAATCAATACTTTATATAATGGACTTAATATGGTTGAACAAGATTCTTTAAATGCCGCCGCGGGTGGTAATATTTAAGAAAAACTCCGAGAGACGCGTGGGAATAATTGAGAATAAATCTAGAGTCCAATATTCACGAAACGTAAATTCGTCTAATTCTGAGATCGCTAGATTGGACTCTAAGATCAACAGTGGATTCGTGACTTTGTTAAGTGAGATTAGGAGGAACACTCCCGCTACGGTTAATGCGGTTGAGAACTTTTTTGTATCATGTGGTGGAGCACATCCTAATTATTCTTGTTTAACCAGGGGGTTTGATCAAGCTAGTACTTTTGCACCAACGGGAACTTACGGCCATAACGGTCAAACTCCTCGTCAAAACAATGTTGCTCCACCGGGTTTTCTACCGGCTCAAAATCGGTATAACAATGTTAATAATGGGAATAATTTTAACCGTGGAAACCATGAGAACTATAATCAAGGGAATTTTAATCAAGAAAATGGCTTTCATGGTAATCAAAACAATCAAGGTTTTCAAAACAATAATCAAAATGATTTGGCAAGCTATATCAAAATTAATGAAGCAAATTTTGAGACTTTACAAAATAATCTTCAAGGACAAATGGCTACATTGAAAAATGAATTTCAAAATACTATCAAGGGGAAAAATAATAAGATAGAGAAAAATCACAATCGACTTAAGAGTATTGATTGGTGTATTTTGCATCCACCTAATAGCATGTTAATTTAGCATAACTATATATTTATTTTTCGTTATACATGTACTTTTAATGTGTTTTGTGATTATGTAGGTTACGAGTGAAATGGAATAAAATGGCCTCTTAATTAATTTTTTGGAGAAAAGTCATTGTGAGCGCCGATAAATGAAGAATAAATATTGAAGAAAAAGATTTGAGCGCGTCTCAATATTTTCGGTCATCTTTTATTTGTCCGGGTTTCGTTTGAGAAATTATTGGCGTTGGATTATTTTTTATTGGGCCAAAGTTATTATATTCCAAAAGAATAAATAAAAAAATAAAATAAAAATAATTTTTGGGCTCAATAACCCACCGACAGTGTATATTATATATATTGAAAGGGGATTGGTATCCATGGGAAGACAGCCGATCGATTTTCTTTCTCTGACAAAGGATGCAACCAATTATAAAAAAACGAGTGAAAAGGAATTAGTGGGTGTGACAATCCGTCAATTTATGGTTTATATTTTATTCTCAAATATTATTTAAAAACATTATTTTAATGTTATATTATGAACTCACTTATTTTTGGGAAGAAATTTGGATTTACGTCTTGAAGTAGCATCGACTACGTCTAAACCGGAGGATTCTACGTTACATGCTTACGTTTACATACACCATTTTGGTGACAGTCCGACATTTCAGGAAATAAATTTATCCCTGAACATTATTTTGGGATTTGAATTTTGAGTTGGTTCATAAACTCACAAATTTACGAGAAGAGATTCGGACTTACGTTCATAATTTAACGTCCTTTACGACTAACCCAGAAACCTTAGGATTACGTATTTACGTTTTTTAACTCCGTTTTTGATGAGACAATTTTTATTAGATTCGTTTTGTGCCGTTGATTCATAATTTATAAAAATGTTTTTTTGCAAAACGACCCCGAGGGCACGCAAATCGAGGAAACTAAAATCGAAGAATACCCGTTAATTAGTGGGATGGGACTAAACAAGTTTATCCCACCCCACTCAAAAGAGATGGCCAAAAGAGGACACCACATCATAAGATGTGGCACCCTTTTAGCTAGAAAGCTAACACATGTTAGCATAAGCTTAACATGAAAGCTAACTTATCACAAAACCACCAAAACCACTTCATTCATACTTACACTTAGAAACTCATGCAAACCACTCACCAAACTCTCTTCCTCTCTCTAAAATTCGTCCAAGAACCACCCTAATCACCCTTATTTGATCAATTTTAACCATGAAATCATGTGTTATGTACACATATGATGAAGCCTTTTTGAAGCTCTATAGATTGGTGGTGATTTTAACATCCAAGGAGAAGATTGGTGATGTTCAAGGGCTGATTTCTACATGAAGTTTACAAGTATTGATGGCCATGAAGATTGGTGTTGATCTATCACAAGTTCTTCCATCAAAATCCAAGCCTTGATCATAAACTACACAACCTTGGTGGTATAAAGATTGTTCTTTCCATCCTCTTGTTATTTTGATTATGTAATAATGTATTTTCTTTCTTATTGTATATCTATATGATGAATATATGATGATAAAAATGTTGTGTGGGGATCAAGTGTTGATTAATATGATTAAAGAGATGAAAAACCATAGGTAACAAGGTTAAAATCTTGCTAAATATGATGGCTGTATAAAAACAGTAAGTAACCAAATGTTAAACTTATAAAATGGTAAATTGGAATCAATATACAGTAAGTATTAGGTGTTATACACATGTGAGAGTTGGCCATGCAATGGAATCATCAAAATGAGTGAGATATGATCAAAACAAGATGAGGGTACCAATCTGAATAGTCTGTTTTGTAGGGACTGTTAAGGATAGTTAGACATGGAATGAGCAGTAGCTATAGCTAACTTAATTGTAGCACATATCATGTAGTTTTTGGTGTCCAAAACTGAGCTTCTATCTCCTTGTATAACTCAAGATATGGTAAAAATGATGAAAGTGAAACTAAAAATCAGATTTTGAAGAATTAATGTTTAATAGTATTATATAAGCACTCAAACTAAAATAGTATAAAATGTGAATTAAAACCCACTAACTTATAAATTTCACTTATATAAATATGTATAAGGTTAAATAAATGGACACTTTATAAAATGGTAGTTGAATAAGATTTATAAGTTATAAAAACTATAAACATGATATTTACTACTTTTTTGGCTATTACCGTAAAATTAACGTTTTTTTGCCAATTAAAACTTAGACGATCAAACCCGTCTAATGTAAAGTTTTTAAAAGTCATATACTGATATATAAGTTCTTAATACAAGTAAAAACCGATAAAACCCGAACTATAGGACATACGGACATTAACGAGCTAAGTTAGCATATTTGGACTAATAATTTAACTAAATAAGTTAAAACACTTATAAAAATTACTAAGTGGACTTAACCCATTTGGGCCCAACATGTAAAGTATAATACTGATAATAAAAGTGTAATTGGGCTGATGAATAGTATTGGGCTTGTAATAGGCCCATTGGGCTTCAAAATGTAAACAAATTGAACTAGTGTAACTAGTCTTGAAAATTTCCAACACATAACACTAAAATGAGTAAATGAGATTATATAAACCCACTTGATCATCATATATATAAAATCATCATATGTATACATAATTGTTATTTTTATAAAGTCATTGGACAAGAGTCTAAGACGAGTATTATTTGTCTAGGTTTCCGTGATTGAAGCACGTGTCGTACATCGAATTGCTGATAACCCGCTTTCCCACATCAACGTGAGTTCATAGCCTCGCACTCTTTTAAGTGTTTTTATGAAATGTTTTATAAACCCGCGAGGGAGATAACATGTTAGTTTTTATAAAATAGGACACTAGTTGTCCCGATTGTCTGTTTATTGATTTGGACCCGAATGATTGTATGACCCGATGAATGATTAAATGACCCGATAGATGAAATAAAATGGATTATTAAAGTTAGGTTATGTCACTAAAAGTCCCATTAGCATGAATTGTGAACTACTGGGATTTGGTAGACGCTTATGTATATAATAGTACTATTTGGGGACGATCACCCCAATTCGCGCCTTGACGGTTGATCCCCGTCGTGCCACATAGATTGGTAAGCGAATTTATGTATGAGAAGATTTCCACAGTGTGATCTTTGTGACGACACACTAATGTATATGGGCAAATTGAGTTTCGGGCTAGCTACCCGTTGTTGGTTATAGTAAGGTAACAATGTCATGCGGCTTATAATAATCCAATTAACAAAATACTGCTATACACACCAAGTTACAATATATTGTCTGACTAGCAATACGGGGTCATATTATTGATATTATGTTTGTGTTTTGGTTTTACATAACCATATTCATATAACGGTTTTTATTTAACTCTACACGACGTTATAAAAACGTATTGTATGATATTTTTACGACATTGGTTCGTATAATGATTTTGAAGGCGAAAGCCTATATTATGATTTTTGATAAGGATTTGTACAAAATGATTTTCGGTAATAATTTTATACCGATATTATATTGATGGATTTTATTAAACTCTATGAATTCACTCGGCGTTATCGCTGACCTTTTCTTTTAACATGTTTTATCTCAGGTACTTGAAGGTAATTCTCGGGAAGACAACAAGAATTCATGGCCCGCACTTAAACAATAATTTCCATTCAAATGCTTTGTAAAACTTGTATGAAATACAATGACTTAGGACCTATGTAAATTTGATATTTATGAATGGAAATGATTTATTATTAAACGACGCGATTTTTAAGCGTTGTCTATGATGTGAGTAATGTGTTATCCCGTAACACCAACGAGTCTTCCGTTGTATTGAGTTGTATAAATTTGGGGGTGTTACAGTTTGGTACCAGAGCTCTCGTTATAGAGAATGAAAGATTTTTAAAACCAAGGTTTTGAATAAAACATTTCAAAATCTTTTAACTATAAACATTTTTCTAAAAATGTCTAAAAATCTTTTCACTATAACGGTGCCGAAGAATTCCCGAGTTACCGACAAGGCCAGACTGAGAAGTGTTATTTTAATATATATATATAACTTGGATTATATATATGATGTAATATTATTACATGATTGTTTGATGATTATTTTAATATTTATACGAGGTATTTATACGACGTAGATTGTCACAAGGAACCCTAAATCCCCTAGTAAATTAATCGAAGCTATTCTCGTAGGAATTCTAGCTATTCCAGATCTAAACCAAGTTGTGCATATTTATGATCCCAACAAAATGGTTGATATTCGTAGAAATGTTGATAGTAGTTGATTATGATATTAAAGAAGAATTGGCAAGATTAAATCTGATATCGATGTCATGACAATCTTTCCTTATAGAGTGGAGTTTAACAAAACGTTACCACCTAGAAAGATGTCATCTGATTCGGTGTCACCCAGTTCTTAAATTTAAGAATCGAAAGGGTGAATGTTGCACTTGAGGCTGTCATTGGAACCATTACCCAAAGGCCTCATGCCACTAGTACCTTTCCGAGAAGTCTAACTGAATGTGTGAGTCATTTAATACTAGTGACTCATTTGATAACTATTGTTGTAAGAGCTATAGGATTGGAAATTAAGTGTTGATCATATCGAGCTTTTATTGCCCTTTTAAGGTCTAAGAATAAAAATGAAAGTATTGGAGAATGAGGTAGGATGTTGCATTGAGTATAAGTTGATTAAAACTTGAATAAAGTAAAATTTAACTCGTATGGAATATGAGATTATTAAGAGGAAGTCGTTAAGTTCTGTGATTGAATTATAAGGTTTTAAATGATTGTTAGTTTGTGTTAAGGGTTGTTCCTAGGCCATTGTCCACTTACGAGGATGCCTAGTGTCCAGGAAATAAATTGAAGAAATCTTCTTCTGAATTGGGACCGATGGATCTTTCGGGACATGTGGAACACCTAATGACTCTTGTAGACTAGTATTCATAGTGGTATCTTTAAAAAATCCCTAACTTAACTGTGACATCAGTTGGTAGGATGAGTTCATGGAATTGTATGACATAGTGACACGTAATGTGTTACGGTACAATTTTGACTCGTTTGTGATTAATGAAAAGACTACCATTGATTGCTAAATTATACATATATCGATATTATCTATCTTTTCTTGCTTGTTCCTAATGTTCGCATTAGTGATGCACCCATTGAACAAGTACTCATCTCGATTTAAGTTACGTTGTGGAATATTCTTTTCAAGTGCCATCAAGATCATGAACCTCATGATTAATTGGCTAAGCTCATTTCCTATTATATTGTAGTTAGTTCTTGGTAAACAACTTTTCATCACTCTTTTGCAGATCACTCATTATTTTTATAAGATAAAACAGTATCCTTTGAGAAAAATTGAATTTTCATCACTATAAGGATTATTCAAGTGAGATTTATAAGTGATCATTATTGAAATAAAGTTGATTATGAAATACCTTGGAAAACTTAATTGTTTTCATTACAAAGAAAATCTTTATAAATTTATTTTTGATTCTTATTTAAGAATTAAGCATGAATATATTCTTAATATGAACAAATTCTGACGAACTGAGTATTGCATCGTTAATCTTGAAATTGTATATAGTTGCGCGCCTACATACAATTTAGAAGGGACCATGCAAGACTGATTAGTAGTCACCATAAAAATTGTTAATAAACATTACATTTTCTTTGAAGATTGTGAAAGATTAAATTTTATGAGATCTGCAAGAAGTGAAAAATAGGGACGTATTGATAGGGACACCTACATATGTGCCCGTACCATCTATTCTTCTGAGTCGAATTTACTCATCTGTGGAAATTGTCTTAATTGACAATTGATATTCCCTTTCTGTCCAATTCTCTCGTAGTGAGATTCTTTGGAAAAGTATCTGATTACCGAGTGTTGATACCCGACTGGATGTATCGACGTTCCTATCATTTCTTTTGATTAGATTTCATTTGAATGACCTGGGTAACGATCCAAGGAGCTTTCGAATTCATACTCAAATTAGGAAAACATGGATATACTCATATTCGTTAATGTTTTCGTCTTTATCTGATTTGAAGTTCTCTCGCGTAGATTATGCGTTGACCTTACTCTTTTAAGGTTAGTTATGTCTCCAGATATCCTTGAATTGTGAAGGATTATGAGTTATGTAGAAACTAGAAGGGGGGGGGGGTTGAATAGTTTCTTATATTTACTTGTTAAAATGTGGTTTCAAAAATCCTTTTTCAAAAACTTAGGCTTGAGGAAATATGTGAAATATTCTTATGCACAATATGAACAATGATAGTGTAACTAAACTAATACTAACAAAAATATATCCACAAAGAATAAAGAATGACAGTGTAACTAATCTAATACTAACACATGTATATGCATAAAGAATAAAGAATGTAAAGAGTTAAGGGTAAAGAAAGATCAAACCGAACACCAAGGATTTATAGTGGTTCGGGAATGAAGCTCACTCCTCGTTCCTACTCCACTCCTCGAGTACTCCTTACTCGAGAGTTCACTACACAACAAGCTTCTTATGGTGGAGAAAACCGTACACGTGGCTTAACCAATTTATGACTCTAAGCTAAAAGTCGAGCCCTAATCATAGCTAGGACCAATCTACACAACTATACTTAGTACATACACAACTTCCAAATAGACACAACTACTTGGATCTTCACAACTATTACACAACAACAAATATATCAAAGTAGATCTTCAATGGATCTTTGGTGGTGGACTCAACACTTCACAAGGATAGTGTTCTTCTCTTTGCACTTGGAGAGGAAGAGATGGAAGAACAAGATTCACTTCTTAAACAAGTAATAATCAAACAAATGATCAAAGATTTGAGTGATTAAAGAAGGGGTTTGAATCTGGAAATAAATGTGCAAAAGAGGTGAGATGAAAAGCTGAGAATGGTCCACTATTTATAGGATAAAGGAGCCAACGGCTAGTTCTGCCCGCGGTACCTTATCTTAGCCCGCGGTACCTTATCGATAAGGTACCGCCTAGGTGCTAAGGTACCGCCGGACTAGACTCCGCTCCTTTTTGTCCTTTAGTGGTGGAGGTCTTATCTGGATATAAAAAATATCCTGAAAGGATATTCTTAACCAAATAAGAATATGCCATTTTCAAATTTCAAATAATTAATTTAATAAAACATTTTATTAAAAAGAAAGTTTAATAAAAACTTGTCACACTTAATAAAAAGTGAGTTTTAAGAAAAGATTAAATCACTTGATTAAGGTTAGTACTTGTTTATCCATACCTTAAGTGAAAATGGGTAAAATGAAGAATACTTGAACTCAAGAATTCGTTTTTCGTTGTTTTCGTAAATGCTTGTTTTTACATATTGTCGTAATCAAAACAAGGCGAGACCGAAAAATGCAAGTAACGTTTTTAGGCATTTATTGCTTTAACAATCTCCCCCTTTTTGATTCCGACAATACATAAACTCAATCACACAAAAACAAGATTTTCGAAGACGAGTTTATTCATTTCTCCCCCTTTGTCGAAGCAAAAAGGTTGCACAAGTCGGTGTTTGAAGAAACGGACTTCGCAAAGACTCCCCCTTGGTGCTTACTCCCCCTAGCTTGGGGCACCGAGGAATCGAGATATGGTGACAAGCTACATAGAAGGGTTAGTTGAACAAAAGAAACAACCAACAATATATAGCAATAGGTCACATAAAAAAACAAAAGAGAAGAAAACACAAAGACAAAGATCCAAGATAGGTTACTAAAAGGACATCATACAAAGAAGTATGGAAAAAGGAGCAAGCCAAAAGCATAAATCTTATCCTAGTTATTCTAGAATTCTAAGATTTGCTTGAATTTGGTGTCTTGTGGATAAGCAACCAATGCTTATATGAAAGACAAGGTAATAGCAGAGGGTGGTGGTGGCTTGTTGGAGATGTCATAATCAAAGTGAAGAGAAGGCTTGATTAAGAGACTATTGAGGTAGCTCAACTCCTCATAGATGTGTGCCATAGCAAGGTGTTGATATTGACAACATTGACAATATGTTCCATGATGCATGACATTATCATGAGAAGGAGGAAGAACACTAAAGGGTGGTGGTGGAAGAAAATATGTTCCACAATCAACATTCTTGGTAGGAGACATGTGATTAAGAGTGTTCTTGGGTGGGTTTGGATTGAAAGCAATTGGAGAAAATGGAGGAGATTCAAGGCTTTCATTGGGAGAATAAGACATTTTGGATGTGAAGTAATGCAAAATGCTTATGGTTTAAATAGGGAAGGCTTAGGGTATTTTTGGGGTGGTCAAAGGGTTTGAAACAAAGATTCTCAAAAATGTTGGAGCAAATCTGGAGTTTCAGACAAAAACCCAAAAAAGGAAGGCACTGTAGGCGGTTCCTTATAGAGGGTGGCGGTACCTTATCAATAGGGTATCGCGGTTCACATATGGAACCGCCTGCAGAAGCAGGTTTGGTGTTTGGAGGAAGATTTTTCAGCAAATCTTATTTTTCTAGTCTAACTTATCATAAGGATATGCTTAAAAGCAAAGATAGACAAGAAAACATATGCAAACTTAACAAATAGAGATTTGACCAAAAAACATGGATAAAAAAAATCGATGTAGGAGGTGTGTAAGACAAGACCTTAAGTCATGACACAATGATCCTCCATGATTCTATCTTGTTCTTGCTATGTTTGAGAGAATCATACATATGAATTATGTAAGCTCTAGATTAATAGCGAGAATCTATGAAAAATCATTTTTAGATTGAATTAACAATGTCAAACGAATTTCTCAACCATTTTCGAAAGAGACTTTGAGAATTTTGAAAAAGAGAAGAGAGGGTTTTTTTTTCAAAAAGAGTTTGGAAGACTCAATGACTCAAAGTGGTAAAAGAAAACACACAAGAAGAAAAGAATTTAAGGAAGATGTTCCATTAATCCTAGACCTAGACGCAAGTAATTAAAAGGTTCCCTCTTAAGTGGCTTAGTGAAGATATCGGCTAAGTTTTCCTCGGAGGGCACCTTTTCAATAGTAATGTTCCCCTTTTGAAAATTATCCCTAAGGAATGGTGTCTAATTTCAATGTGTTTGGTTCGCGAATGTTGCACGGGTTTCTTGCTTAGGTCTATGGCGCCTTTATTATCGCACATGATGGGAACATCATCAAGAGAAATCCTGTAATCAACAAGCGCTTGCTTCATCCATAGAGATTGTTGGCATGCTTTTCCGGCACTCACATACTCAGCTTCCGTGGTGGATATTGCTAGAGCGGTTTGTTTCTTGGAGAACCAAGTCTCCCGCATGATCCGAGTCCGCGTAGACAATGGTTTCTACGCCGGTCCTTTTAGGATGCCATAATCCTAAATGTATAGTGATGAGATGGCATTTATACATGATCTCATCGTTCTTTTTGGGCTTTAAATGCATAAAAATGTCATAAAATACCATATATATGCTTGTGTTTGTTTACTTGTGTATTTTAGGTATGGATATCGTGAAAAAGACAAAAGATCACAAGTTACAAGGAAAAACGGACACGAGAAACGAAGCCATACAAAGAACCGGGCCCTAATCATGAAATATTCAACAAATACCCTTGAAGATTTGAAGACAAACAAGATTGATCCTCAAAGAATGAAGAAATGACACTTAAAACCCTTGTATATTAATAATTACAAGTTTGGTCCCTTAAGTTTTTCAAAATTGCAAAAAGGTCCTTCAACTTTGAAGAAATGGCAAGATTAGTCCCTCAACAAATAAAAATTGCCAATAATGGTCCCTCATGAAGATTAAGAAGCATTGAAGACCTTTGAAGATCAATAAAGTCCAAGATCAGCCCTTGAAATATCTCAAAATGGCAAAAACAACCCTTTGAAACCTTTTTCCAAAGTTTGGTGCCAAAAATGACAAAGTGTGAAAGTTATTAACAAGGGAAATACGTTTTTAGGGCTGAAAACCTTATATGCCAAAAATTTAAAAACACAAGGACTGAATGTGCACACTTTGAAACATTCAAACACAGAAGTGCGCCAAACACCTTTTTTCCCCCAAATACGGATCAAAAAGAGTTACTGTTTACCCTCTTCCCACCCAGATTTTTACTTCACTTAAACATGGGTAAAATGCAATTAACCTTGCACATGTGTGATTCACACATGCAGAAAGCTATCCCACGCACAAAACCTTCACCCCATTCACTATGGACCCCACCCCCAATTTCCCTTTCAACCAATCAGAACACGACTTGGTCCCCAAGCAAAGTGACGTGTCCCAAATCAACAGTTGTGGTTCATTGCGTCCTCCCAAAGCAAAAATAAACGATGGAGATCAAATTTGACACCTCATACCTCAAAACGCGTTAAGGGCTTATTTGGGAATTTCTTAGATTAGGGTTTACGTTTTCATTAGCCTAGAATGTTCTTAGAGTAGTATAAAAGGAGGATGAAGTCTGTTCATACCCCTTTGTTCCAGTTTTCTTCAAAATATTTTGTAATCCCTTTTAATATAATATAAAAGTTGGTGTTTGTGTTTACAATTTAATTCCTTTTTATAGTGTTTAAAGTTGGTAAAAATTGCTGAAGAAAACTGAGTTCCACTTTGATATTTGGTGAATTAATTTTGCTTTTCAAAATTATTTCAAAAAGGTTTGTTGAATCTGAATTTTTGTGAAAGAATTTGTTCTAGGATTTGGGTTAAGAGTTTTCATTTTGTTGGTGATTAAAGTGTTTTGAAAACGTATTGAAAAAGTTTAAGAGGTTTTGGAAGAGTTTAAGAAAGAAAGAAAAGAAAACAGAAAGAGTATATTGGTTATTATACTTGTGTTTTTTTTGTTTGATTTTTCTTAACAGGTTGATGATTTGAGTTGATCTTTGTTTCTGCATACACCCGGGTGTATAAGGAGGTGGATTTACATCCACTAGAGCCTTGGATGTAAGGCTCTTAGGTAAATCACTTTTTCTTTTTTGAAATTTCAGAAAAATTGGTGGTTTGAGTGATTTGCATGATTGTTTAATAATTTGTGTTAAAACTGGTTTGTATTGTGTTTACATGATATGTTATGCATGTGAGATGTTATATGAATTAGTTTGGATAGATTTAGGAAGCTTTTGATTTGAAAAAGTGTGAGACTAATTCATAAAGGGGTGTTTGGATAAGTATTTTAGTTAGAGTTCTTGTTAGATTGTGTAGTATAAAACGGGTTAGAAAGCTTCATTAGGATTAAGAAAGGTTGTAGTTAGCTTGGGTTGTAATTTGGAAAAGGTTTTCAGCAAGTTTGAGTGTTAAAATTGGAAAAACCTAGCTAGAAATCTGCTTATCCACTTTTCTGCTTATTTTTCATGAAACTTGAGCTTGAATCTTAAAATCTGCTAAGTGTCAGGTTAATTGAGTTATTGGAATTGCTTGAGTACCATTTGGTGATTGTGTGTGCAAAATAGAGGAGACTGAATCTCATTAAGGTGCAAGTAATTAGCTCTAAAGTCCACAGACCTGCACCTAGGACCTCAGCAACCTCATTTGGATTGGTGTGTGCTTATTTTGTGTGCTAAGTGTGTATTTTCTGCTTGTTGTTGACTCCTTGTGCTTCAAAGAGCACAAGGGTGCCTTGTCATCCAAAATACACCCACAAAATTCCACTGCCAAGCTCCTCTTGGCATTCAAATTGCACAAAGTGAAAACTTCACTTGTGTTCTTCAAACAAGTGAACTGCATACGTTTTTGATCTTCATTTTGGTTAAATCTAGCTAAAAAGTGTAATTGGATTGAGTTATTAAGGTCATTAGAGGTCACAGTTTGGATTCTGAAAAGAAAAAAAAAATAAAAAATAAAAAATAAAATAATTGCAAAAAGTTCACCCGTAACGGGCTCGAACACGCGACCTGCAGCTCAGGAGTAACGTGCTCTACCGTTAATCTAGATGACTTTTTACGTTAGAGTGTGATTTCAAATTCTATTTAACACCTTTTTCTTTCTAGCTTATTAAAAAAAAGCCGTAGCTTATTTCGTGTGTTTTGGGCTTATTTTATAAGCTATTTTGTTTCTTTTCATTTTTCCTAGGATCCTTATAGTACTTAGAATTTTTCTAGCTAATTTTTATAATTTTTCCATTATTAAATTATTTTCTTTGCATTTTTTATTATACGTATTTTAAAAAATCATTAAAAAATAGAAAAAAGAGTTTTAATTTTTAGGAAAAATAATTTTTAGCTTTTAGATTAATATTTTGAGGTTTACATCTAGTTTTGGTTTTATAAACTTTAATTTTTAATTTTATATTATTTTAAGGTTTTTTATAAACTTTAATAATTTTTATAAAATTATAAAAAAGGGTTTAGGAACTTTAGTTTGCATTTTTCTCTTAGTTAGATTATTTTAAGATTTTAGAAATTTTTTAGAATTAATTTTATAAACTTTTTATTTTTAGCATTATTTTAATATTATTTTATTATTAAAAAAAATTCAAAGTTTTATTTTTCTTTATTTTTCATTTTACCTAGATTCTTTGGCATTAATTAGGACTTTTCCCATTTTTAGAATAATTTTATAGCTTTTAGATTTATTTTTATAATTATTTTAAGTTTAATTAGTTTTTAATCATTTTAAATCATTTTTAGAGTTTTAAAAATAGTTTTATTAGCTTTTAATTTTTAGAAAATTACTTTTTAGTCTTATAATAATATAAGTTAAGTATTAGTTCAATAAAATCATATTTTAGACATTTTTATTAGTTGTATTTAATTTTAGGGCTTTAATTAGCATTTAAAATTAAATATTTAATTAATAAAAGGTTTTAAAATATCTTTGTTAGATTTTTATCTTTATTTATATTATTTTAGACCTCTTTTTGGCCTTTTTAATCTTTTATTTATTTTGTTTTTGGTTTTAGTAATTTTTAATTTGGGTAGTTTTTCACGACTTTACGTTTACGCTTTCTACGTCGTAGTGTAATTTTAACGTAACCGTCTTTTCATCCTCTCATCCCCATCTTCTCAATATTAATCTCAAATAATTACAAGTTGAATCACACACATATACCTCCTTGGGAAACGAACTTTCTCTCTCTTTATTTGATTTTGGAAGAGTTTAAGAAAGAAAGAAAAGAAAACAGAAAGAGTATATTGGTTATTATACTTTTGTTTTTTTTGTTTGATTTTTCTTAACAGGTTGATGATTTGAGTTGATCTTTGTTTCTGCATACACCCGGGTGTATAAGGAGGTGGATTTACATCCACTAGAGCCTTGGATGTAAGGCTCTTAGGTAAATCACTTTTTCTTTTTTGAAATTTCAGAAAAATTGGTGGTTTGAGTGATTTGCATGATTGTTTAATAATTTGTGTTAAAACTGGTTTGTATTGTGTTTACATGATATGTTATGCATGTGAGATGTTATATGAATCAGTTTGGATAGATTTAGGAAGCTTTTGATTTGAAAAAGTGTGAGACTAATTCATAAAGGGGTGTTTGGATAAGTATTTTAGTTAGAGTTCTTGTTAGATTGTGTAGTATAAAACGGGTTAGAAAGCTTCATTAGGATTAAGAAAGGTTGTAGTTAGCTTGGGTTGTAATTTGGAAAAGGTTTTCAGCAAGTTTGAGTGATAAAATTGGAAAAACCTAGCTAGAAATCTGCTTATCCACTTTTCTGCTTATTTTTCATGAAATTTGAGCTTGAATCTTAAAATCTGCTAAGTGTCAGGTTAATTGATTTATTGGAATTGCTTGAGTACCATTTGGTGATTGTGTGTGCAAAATAGAGGAGACTGAATCTCATTAAGGTGCAAGTAATTAGCTCTAAAGTCCACAGACCTGCACCTAGGACCTCAGCAACCTCATTTGGATTGGTGTGTGCTTATTTTGTGTGCTAAGTGTGTATTTTCTGCTTGTTGTTGACTCCTTGTGCTTCAAAGAGCACAAGGGTGCCTTGTCATCCAAAATACACCCACAAAATTCCACTGCCAAGCTCCTCTTGGCATTCAAATTGCACAAAGTGAAAACTTCACTTGTGTTCTTCAAACAAGTGAACTGCATACGTTTTTGATATTCATTTTGGTTAAATCTAGCTAAAAAGTGTAATTGGATTGAGTTATTAAGGTCATTAGAGGTCACAGTTTGGATTGTGAAAAGAAAAAAAAAATAAATAAAAAAAAATAATTGCAAAAAGTTCACCCGTAACGGGATCGAACACGCGACCTGCAGCTCAGGAGTAACGTGCTCTACCGTTAATCTAGATGACTTTTTACGTTAGAGTGTGATTTCAAATTCTATTTAACACCTTTTTCTTTCTAGCTTATTAAAAAAAGCCGTAGCTTATTTCGTGTGTTTTGGGCTTATTTTATAAGCTATTTTGTTTCTTTTCATTTTTCCTAGGATCCTTATAGTACTTAGAATTTTTCTAGCTATTTTTTATAATTTTCCCATTATTAAATTATTTTCTTTGCATTTTTTATTATACGTATTTTAAAAAATCATTAAAAAAATAGAAAAAAGAGTTTTTATTTTTAGGAAAAATAATTTTTAGTTTTTAAAATAATATTTTGAGGTTTACATTAGGTTTTGGTTTTATAAACTTTTATTTTTAATTTTATATTATTTTAAGGTTTTTTATAAACTTTAATAATTTTTATAAAATTATAAAAAGGGTTTTAGGAATTTTGATTTGCATTTTTCTCTTAGTTAGATTATTTTAAGATTTTAGAAATTTTTTAGATATAATTTTATAAATTTTTATTTTTAGTATTATTTTAATATTATTTTATTATTAAAAATTCAAAGTTTTATTTTTATTTCTTTTTCATTTTTCTTAAGTTCTTTATCATTAATTAGGACTCTTACCATTTTTATAATAATTTTATAGCTTTTAGATTTATTTTTATAATTATTTTAAAGTTTAATTAGTTTTTAATCATTTTAAATCATTTTTAGAGTTTTAAAAATAGTTTTAATAGCTTTTAATTTTTAGAAAATTACTTTTTAGTCTTCTAATAATACAAGTTAAGTAATTATTCAATAAAATCATATTTTAGACATTTGAATTAGTTATATTTAATTTTAGGGCTTTAATTAGCATTTAAAATTAAATATTAAATTAATAAAAGGTTTTAAAATATCTTTGTTGGATTTTTATCTTTATTTATATTATTTTAGACTTCTTTTTAGCCTTTTTAGCCTTTTATTTATTTTGTTTTTGGTTTTAGTAAATTTTTAATTTGGGTAGTTTTTCACGACTTTACGTTTACATCTTTTTCGTCGTAGGTTAATTTTAACGTAACCGTCTTTTCATCCTTTCTTCCCCATCTTCTCAATATTAATCTCAAATAATTACAAGTTAAATCACACACATATACCTCCTTGGGAAACGAATTTTCTCTCTTTTTATTTGATTGGGTCATTAATACTCGTTTTCCTAAACGTGTATTCAATATTTACCGCTCATATACGTTCTTTTGTTTCCCTAAACAAGAGTCGTATTTTACCTACAATCATTTTGGCGCCGCTGCCGGGGAGGTGTGTTGTGCTTTAATTTGGAAGCTTTTGTTTTTGATATTATCCATAATAAGTATTTGTGTTAAGTGGATGATAAAAATGTTATGTGGGGATTTGGTGTTGATAAACATGATTAAAAAGGTGAAAAACCATAAGAAACAAGGTTAAAATCTTGGTTAAATTTGTTGGCTGTATAAAACAGTAAATAAACAGGTCATGGACTGATAAAATGATGAAGTAGAGTTGATAAACAGTAAGCTATGAGTCTTGTACACATGTGAGAGTTGGCCATACAATGGAATCCAAGTAATGAGTGAGATATGATCAAAACAAGTTTAAGGTATAAATCTGAAGTTACTGTTTTGGACGATTTTTAGAAAATACTTAAAAGATGATTCAACAGTAGCTATAGAAGAGTTAAATGTAGCACATATCATTTAGTTTATGTGATAAACATTTGAGCTTCTATCTCCATATTGAACTCAAGATATGGCAGTTTTGGTGAAGATGAAGTTAAAAATCAGATTTTTGGAAATTAAAGAATAATACTATTATATAAGCACTCACATTTTAATATATAAAATGTAAAATAAAAACCCACTAACTTATAAAACTTATTTATATAAATATATATATAAGGTTAATCAAATGGATAAATTATATAAATGGTGGTGAAATAATGTTTATAAGTAATAAAAACTATAAACTTGATTTTTACGACTTTTTCGGCTATCGCCGTAAAATTAACGTTTTTGTTAAATAAAACTTAGATGGTTGGACCAGTCTAATGAAAACTTTATAAAACTTATATACTGATATATAGACATGTATAACAAGTAAAAACCGATAAAACCCGAACTATAGGGCATACGGACATTAACAAGTTAAATAAACCTATTGGACTAATAAATGGACTAAATAGGATAAAAACTTGTAAAAAGAATCTATTGGGCTTAACCCATTTAGGCCCAACTTGGAAAGTATACATACTGATAATATAGGTACAAAATGGATTAAAATAAGTTAAATAACTTATAATAGGCTTATTGGACCTAAAACACGTAAATAGGTAAAACGAGAAAACTAGTATAAAAGTTATCGACATATAACACAAAAATGAGTAAATGAGGATATGTAAACCCACTTGATCATCATATATATATAATCATCATATGTATACATACTTGTTATTTTTATAAAGTCATTGGACATGAGTCTAAGACGAGTATTATTTGTCTAGGTTTCCGTGATTGAAGCACGTACCGTACGTCCGAATTGCCGATAACCCGCCTTCCCACATCAACGTGAGTTCATAGCCTCGCACTCTTTTAAATGTTTTATAAATGTTTTATAAACCCGCGAGGGAGATAACATGTTAGTTTTTATAAAATTAGGACACCATTTGTCCCGATTGTTTGTTTATTGATTTTGGACCCGAATGATTGAATGACCCGATTGTATGACCCGATAAATGATTAATGGACCCGATAGATGAAATCAAATGGATTATTAAAGTTAGGTTATGTCACTAAAAGTCCCATTAGCATGAATTGTGAACTACCGGGAGTTGGTAGACGCTTATGCATTTAATAGTACTATTTGGGGACGATCACCCCAGTTCGCGCCTTGACGGTTGATCCCCGTCGTGCCACATTGATTGGTAAGCGAATTTATGTATGAGAAGATTTCCATAGCGTGACCTTTGTGACGACACGCTACTTTAGATGGGCAAAATTGGTATCGGGTTAGCTACCCATTGTTGGTTTAGTAAGGTAACAATGTCATGCGACTTATAATAATCCAAAACTTAACGAAATACTACTAGACGCTCCGAATTACGAAGTATTGCCTGACTAGCAATACAGGGTCATACTATTGATATTATGTTTGTATTTTGGTTTTCATAATCATACTCATATAACGGTTTTTATTTTCATACAACGTCATAAGACGTATTGTATGATGTTTTTACGACATTGGCTCGTATATTGATTTTAAGGCAAATGCCTATATTATGATTTTCGATAAGGATTTATATAAAATGATTTTGGCTATGTTATGGCCTATTACAAAGTTTTGTATAAAATGATTTTGGCTATTTTACGGCCTATTACAATGATTTGTACGAATTGATTTTTGGTACTAATTTTATACCAAAGTTATATTGATGGAATTTATTAAACTCTATGAATTCACTCGGCGTTATCGCTGACCTTTTCTTTTAACATGTTTTATCTCAGGTACTTGAAGGTAATTCTCGGGAAGACAACAAGAATTCATGGCCCGCACTTAAACAACATTTTTCCATTCAAATAATTTGTAAAACTTTGTATGAAATATAATGACTTGGGACCGATGTAACATTGATATTTATGAACGGAAATGATTTATTATTAAACAACGCGATTTTTATGCGTTGTCTATGATGTGAGTAATGTGCTATCCCGTAACACCAACGAGTCTTCCGCTGTACTAAGTTGCATAAATTTGGGGGTGTTACATTCTTGGGATGAAGTGGATCTACAAACCCCTTAGGTTGAGTAACATACACTTCCTCGTCAATTTTTCCATAGAGAAATGCACTCTTGACATCCATCTGGAACACCGTAAAGCCAACATACGAAGCAAAGGCCAAAAACAGACAAATGGCCTCGATCCTGGCAACAGGCGCAAAGACTTCAGTATAGTCAATGCCCTCAATTTGAGTGTGTCCTTGTGCGACAAGCCTAGCTTTATTCCTGACAACAATTCCCCGTGCATCCTTCTTGTTTTTGAGAATCCATTTGGTATTGATAGCTGTCTTCCCATCTGGTAAGTCAACCAGAACCCAAACATTTTGAAACAAGAATTGTTGCATTTCCTCCTGCATAGCCTCCACCCAACTTTGATCCTCAAGTGCATGAGAAACAGACCTAGGTTCCACCTGTGAAAGAAAACAAGAAAACAAACAGTGTTGAAAGTCCGTATGATTATTACGCTTTTGATCCTCAATATAGCCCACAAGAGCATGATGATCAGACGAGGCCTTTTGCTGCATTCTACGTGTCTTGACGGTAGAACCAGGATCTCCAATAATTTGAGTGGTAGGATGATCTTTATGTGATTGCAAGACTGGATTGGAAGAAACCTCCACTTCTGGTGCCAAGTTATTGAGATCAACAACAAAGTCAGCATCATATGAAGCATTTTGGAAAATCCCATCTACCGGTTGTTTATGAATATCATCCAGCTTGGTAGAATACTTCTGCTCATGGTTCCCCAAATCAGAAGGACTGGAGAAACGTGTATTGGAAGCAGACTCACTAGCCGAAGTACCAGTAGTTGATAAGCTAGCACTAGGAGCAGAAGCTGGAGTACCAGGAGCAACTTTGTCAGTAGGCTCAACCAAGGGAAACTCAAAACTACCTTGAGCAGCTGCTTTAGTAGCTTCTTGTTGTTGCTTGAGAAGAGTGTCAAGAGCTGCTTGGGAATCCTGTACATCTAATGGAGTTGCATCACTAGGAGGAGTAGGAGAAACCGTGGTGGAATAGGATGGAACCACAAAAATGTCATCCTCATCATCTGAATCAGAAAGACTAGAAGGAACATCAGTACTAGAAGTTGCAAACACTTGTGGTCCTGCATCATGGTTAGTTTTGAAACGAAAATATCCTAACGAATCACTAAGATAATCAAGATCAAAATACCATTCTAGACCTTTGCCTTTGATGTTTGACTTCTCCTCAAAATACCTGAGATTAATAGTTTCAATAATCCGTTTGGCTTGAAGATTGTAGACACGATACGCCTGAGAATGACCTGAATATCCCACAATGTATCCTTCATCTGCCTTGCCATCAAACTTCCCCAAATAGTCACTAGTATTTAGAATGGTGACTGGACACCCAAAAGGCTTCAAATGAGCAATATTTGGAACTTTGCCCGTGAGCAGCTCATAAGGAGTTTTCTTGTGAGGATTGGTAATAGAAACCCTATTCAAAACATAACTTGCAGTATTAACAGCTTCTGTCTAGAACATGGTCGGAAGTTTGGAATCGGCAAGCATAGTTCTTGCTGCTTCTATTAGTGTCCGGTTCTTTATTTCTGCCACACCATTCTTTTGAGGAGTCCGAGCAGCACTATAATCTCTTTTGATGCCCTTAGCATTGCAAAGTGCGATGAGGTCTCTATTTTTAAACTCGGTTCCATTGTCGCAACGAATACCTTTAACTTTCTTGGACAACTGATTCTCTATCAAGGTAAGAAAATATCGAAGAATTGAGTAGGTCTCACTCTTGGCAGCCATGAAGAACACCCACGTAAACCTGCTATAACCATCAGTCACCACTGCTTGTGGTCAATGCTTCTGATGGAAGTAGGACCAAATAAGTCCATGTGTAGAAGCTGCAATGGTTCAGTAATAAGACTTAAAGCAGTAATGGCCTTGAAGGATGCTTTGTGTTGTTTGCCTTTGCTGCAGACAATACAATTTATATCATTTCTAAACGTCTTGGGAGGTAAACCAGAGACCAGATTCAGATTGGCAAGTTTGTGAATGGTCTTGAAGTTCACATGTCCCATCCTTCGGTGCCATTTAGTGGCTTCATCTTCTGAGGCTTTTGCAACCAGACATGCTAGTTGACCAGTAGGGTTGACTTCATTCAACTTGATGCTATATAGATTGTGTCTTCTAGGGATTCTGAGTAAAACTTGTGAGTCATCCGGAAGCTAAAAATCTTTGGAAAGCACAAGTGCATCAGTATCGGAGAAGAGTACAAATTGCTTCTTGTCACAAATCTGAGAGACCGATATCAAGTTGAAGTATTGAAGTGCTTCCACATAGTAGACCTGCTCAAAATTTAGATTAGGAGTCTTTATCGTTCCTTTGCCAGTGATTCTGCCTTCACCTCCACCAAAATAGACCTTGCCTCCATGAAATGGTACAAAGTTAGAGAGAAGACTTTTATTGCCAGTCATGCTCCTTGAGCAACCACTATCAACAATGCCTAGACTAGGATCCTGGTATGGAGTAACCTACAACAACAAGATAATAAAAATGCAAAAGTTAGTGTCTTAAGGGGACCCAAACCTTGTCAGGTTTGAGCCTGCCTTGTGGATCATTAGAAGAATGCCAAGAAGATTGATGATATCCACCATTGTTCCTTGGTTGCCTATGCATCATATGGGAATTATTATTTGACCAAGAACAACCTGATGAGGACTTAACAGCAGTTCCCAAATTTCCCAAACCAAAATACGTGTGGTCTAAATGATGCGGATATATTGGATTAAAATTTTGAAAATAATTACTGGTTGCTTGGAATCCAGTATCTCTCCAATAATCAGACGCGAAAGGAGAGGATACTCTAGAAGTATTAAACATTGGAGCACTAGGATTAAGTCTTCTAGAAGCATATGAAGCAGCTCCTGGTGAACCAGGAACAGGAAAAGCATGATTAACAGATGCATGTGTGTCATAATAATCACAATCTTTAATTAAATGAAAGGAACTGCCACAAACAAAACATGTTTTGAAAGACCTTTTATTTGAATGAGATTGTTTCATACTGCCTACTTTATTACACTCATTTCTAGGAAAAACATTCTTCCTAGGACTCAATAAACAAGGACCAGACACACTTGACTTGACATCAACTTTTTCTTCATACTTCCTAGCACCAGTAGTAGCATGTTCATTCGACTTGGAACTTGTAGGTCTTGACTCTTCACTTGAACCATTAGATGCAGAGTCACCGGCTTTGTCACTGAAAGTACATGAGACAAAGTCATTAGTATTAGTAGAACTTGTTGGGGACTCAAGCATCTGTGATCCATCCGAGTCATTATGCCATGAGGTGGGCATAAAAGTTCCAGTAAGAGGAGGAGAAACAACATGCATTTCTGCTGCTGGTTTAAACCTATTGTAACTAGGTTTGCCCTCATCCTCTTTGTCGGCATCAAAGACACTTGAGAAAGATAAATCAAATACATCTTCTGAATCAATATATTTTTCAAATCCTAAGCCTCTTTTAGTTTTGCCAGACATGCTACTATCAATTAATTTTGAAAGATTTTTAGGTGCCTTTTGCCATTTGTCAAATCTTAACATTGTAGCATCTAATTTAGCTTGCATCTCCTCTTTTTCTTTGATACTAGCATCTCTTTCAGTTTCTGTATATTTAAGCATATTTGTAGTGTTTTCTAAATCAATGCTTAGTATCCTGATTTTATCCTCATACGCACGTTGTGTATCTTGTAACCACCTCTTTTGTTGTTCCAATGTGTTTAATGAAGCCTTATAGGCTTGTACCTCTAAAAAATACTTATCATTTTGATCATTTACTTCATTAAATTGGGACAACAATTCTGTGTATTTATCATGACAACCAAGAGGACAATGTTGTACCTGAGGTGAGATGCCCATAAGAGCAAACTCGTCTGCTTCTTCTGCATCAGAGAGATTCCCAGCAATCATTGCTAACACGTCAGTCGAGGATTCAGCTGATTCCAGAGTAGAAGCCTGATGATCATTCCAGTTGACCATAGAGTCAACAGATACCAATGCCTTCCTGTCATCTTTAACCTCCTGAACCTTGAAAGCGGAGTACCTGCTCTTCTCCTGATCATTCTTGCTAGGGCACTCCCTTGCAAAGTGACCCTGTTTCTGGCAGTTATAGCATCGTACCTTGCTTCTATCGAATCTCGTTGGTTCCCGAGGGTTGTAATTAAATTTCCTTCCTGCTTTCTTCTCAAACTTGTGAACCCTAAGAGTAAGCATGGCCATCTGCCATTTAAGATCCATCTCATCCAGATCAAGTTTATCGACCTGTTTGAAGTCATCAAAAGCAAGTTGTTGTTCAGCATTAACATCAGCCACAAAAGAATGAAGAACAGCTTCTACCATACTACCAGACTTGGCAGCAGGATCAGGAGCAGAAGTATGCTGAATAGTATGCTGGGGGGAGACAGTATTGCTTGGGCTACTTGCATATGACATGGGACTAGATGCCATAGAGCTCACAAAGGCTGAATTAGCAGGGGTGGGAAAAGAGTCACTAGGATATCCTCTCACATGAGGTTCGAATGTTCTGAGCCTATGAAACAGATCATCAAAGGTGAGATAGTCAAGCCCACCTTTGGCTTTGAGAGAGATCACCACCTGGTTCCATGAGTAGGGTAAGGCTTTAAGAAACCTTGCATTAATGTCACCATCATCAAGTTTTGACCGAAGTTGATTCAATTGGCTCAAGATCTTCTGGAACCTATCATACCCTTGATTTAGACCTTCAGTTTCTGAGATTTTGAATTCGGTAAATTCATCTCTCAGCATGGACCTTCGCATTTTCTTTGACTCCTCATTCCCGCCGAACCTTGCTTTTATGCCATTCCAGATCTCTCTGGCATCATCCAAATGGTAGAAGTCACCCATGTGATCTTCAGGAAGAGATTGAAGCAAAATTGTTTTTGCTTTTACCTCCTTCTGAATAGCGATGATTTCCTCATGAGATTTAGGGTCAAGAAGAGTAATATTACCGTTCTTGTCTCATCCAGTAAGCTTCCTGCTGTTTCCATTCAGAATGATCTTCCAAAGATCTTGATCAGTGTTGGTGATCCACCATTCCATTTTCATTGCCCAGTTATCATATTCACCCTTCTTCAGAAGAGGGAATTTTCCATTCGTGTTGGAGACCGTAGCCAGGATCTGCTGAGGTTGCACAACTTTTGGAGTGCTTTCTTCTCCTGTTTGAGTAGAAGTTGAGGCAGACATGATAAACAGATTGGGAGTAATAAGAGAACTTGATTCTTCTTGTATAGAGACCCTTCCAGTCTCTGATACCACTTGTTAGGTCTACTAGATGTAGATCTTGCAGCCTGTCAGGACCGGTGAATGACTTCTGTAATCACAAGTCAAATCACAAAGAGACTCTATACACAATATGAATGTAGAATATAAATATAATCAATAAGAACAGAATAACTATAAAGACTTGATCCTTTCTAAGGATTTCTAATATTGATAATGACTAGAACTACGTTTTGTGAAGGTGTGTCTAACCCTTCTGCCTAAGGTTCCTTTTATACTATAAGGAAACCCTAATACATCATTAAAGAAAACGTGTAAAACTGATATGCATATCCTTTCCTAACATATCTCATGCATATCCTAACAGAATATTAAGTAAATAATAAAGTTTGACTTCGACTAGGACCAGGAGCAGGACTTGCTCCTACTACGACTAGGACCAGGAGGAACTACATACCTCCTAGTCTACCTATTACATATAACTATTACAATGGTCCTAACATTAAAGGATCGTTTTAGTGTTTATTTGTTTTTCTCTTCGTGTTTGTTTGTTGAGTTTATTTGAGTGTAGTTAACTTGAGTAACCAACGATGACTAGAGAATGGGAAGACGTCAACGTCGTCTAGCTAACTTAACTTTGAAGCCCAGAATTTATCAAATACCCAACTGATGAGCGGATCGACCTGAGCACTTAATCATCAATATACTCGGTCCATTGTACTTGAATCTTCGACCCAACCAATATAATTAAACCCAATTCCATATCCGGTTCATTCATATTACAATCCGAAGTCGTTGGATCAACGAATCTGGTCCATTAGATATTCTTCTAACCTGGGTCCATCACTTTGGCACAAAAACACTGGCTCAATATTCATACCATCCAATGTGATCCAGTAATCAAGTAGGTAAGCCCAGATGCATCAATATAATATTTGGCCTGCTTAAAATTCGTTTGCCAGCATATACTTCAAGTAGTATACGAAAGCCCAAAATTCCATGGTCATTGTAAATCGTTTGACCATGTTCGTCCCATCATCAAAATATGTCAAAACCAATGATACACGTGTGTCAGCTTGTTAATGAGACAATATTTGAGGATGCCAGCTCATTATCCACTAAATCTTGTAAAGTAGGAATATAAATTACTAGAAAAGTAACCCTAATAATATACAATCCCTAATATCACTCATTGTTTACACCGCCTCATTATTTTCTTTCGTCCCCATCTGTTATCATCCATCTGGGAAATATAACCACCAAATCTCCCATAGACTACTATCATCTCATCACCCACACCAATAAACATCAATCTATATAACATAGATCTTCCAAATCTCAAATAAAAACCTTCATTCGACAATTACTATGAGGAGAGCACAAGGTTTTCGACATAAAGATCTTGTTTTAAGGTCTAAGGTAGGTTGCCTGTGAAGGGATTTGATTTAATTAACGAAATAAAAAAAGATTATTAACACACTTGTTCTTAATATTTCTTGTATATTTCGAAAATCAAAGTAAGCATAGCTTTGACATTTGATCCATGATGAGTTATCCTTTTGTGTTTCTGGATCTGTTAAGGTCTTGATTCGTTGGTGTTTTAACACGAATAAAAGGAAATAACCGAGATCTAATATGAATTGTGTATTCTTGAATCGAAACAAATCAAGAACTAAGCTTGCATGTTTATGTTCTTCCGTTTTAAATCAAATATTAAAGGGATCGAGTCATGTGGTGTTTGTGTACAGATGATGGGATATGGGATTAGTTAATGATGGGTAGGTTGTTGCTTGATGATGGATGTTGATGGTTTCACAGTAAGAGTCTTAGATCAGTTTTTTTTAAATGTTCTCGTCACAATGTTTCAAAGAGACATCATCGCAATAACTCATACACCCCATCACAATGGTAAGCTTCCATCGCAAAAAGAAAGCCCCCCGTCGCAATACCATCTGAATCTCCATTACAGAGAGTCAACCATGCCATCGCAATATTTCAAAAACCTGTCCATCGGAATGTTTCCATCGGAATGTTTCCATCGTAATGTACCCATCGCAACGAGCCATCACAACGAGCCATCGGAATGACCCATCGTAATAGCTCATCACAATGAGCCACCGGAATGACTCCATCGCAATCTAGCCATCGCAATCAATGCGATCGAAAGTAGCCATCTGAAAAGCCTCATCGTACTATCGCATCGGAATAAGCCATCTGAATAGGGTTATATAGCCGAAAATATTGGATCTTGCCATATTTTTTATTTTTGTCCTTTTCCCCAATAAATGATCAGTTAAGAATTATGGGGAAAAAACATTAAAAAAACGGGTAGAAAAAATGGACAAGGATATTGATGAAACCAAGAACAGGTTTTATATAAATTAAGTAGTGGATAAAGATTGACTTAACTGATAAAGAGGCATGATAAAAAAACAGGTAGAAAAGTGGATAATGATCAGGTTTTATATTGATAAAGAGGCATGATTTCATCAGATATATAAAAAAAATTGAACGAGAATAGTACCAGCAAAGAATCAAGCACGAACTCGAACACAAACACAAACACGAACACAACCATGAATCAAAAACACGAAACACCCCCGGTTAGCTCTGATACCAATTGTTAACTTGGATTCACTAAGAACACGGGTAAAAGATCCGAAGGTCGGAGAGGATAGAAGTGTTGTTTAGCCATGGTAGAGAGAGAAACAAGTAAGAATAAAAGTGTGTGTTTTATTCTAGTGAGAGAAAGGGAAAACAAGAAATGGTAAGCCTCACCCCTCCATGGAAGTATGGAGGGGTTTATATAGCCTGGGACTTGGACTATTACATATGACAATATTAGTCCCTGCAAGTCCCGGCTATGAAACTAATGTAATTCCGTTAGTTGCACACATTTTAATGCTAACAACAAAGTACAAGTTTCAAATGAAAAAGTGTAAAAATGCTTAAAATTAAAGAGAATGAAAGTACAAGGACTAAATGTGTATATTCAGAAACATAAAGGACCAAAAGTGAAAATAGTAACAAACTATAACAACTTTTTAACAAACTTCAAAACTGTCAAACCAAAAAGTAATAAACTGAAATTAAGGGACTGATTATTGCAAACGCTAAAAACTTGTAATTAAAAAGCTGTTTAACAAATTATGAAAAGCTGAGGACCAAATTGCAATTAAACAAAACTTTTCAAAAAAAACGTGTAACAAAGATTAAATAAGCTCGTTTGAGCTTATTATCCCACCAAATTTGTTCTAGTTTTTTCCAAAATGCTTAAAATGAAAAGTTAGCTAGGCTTGTCCAAGGAATTTGGCTAAAAGCAAGTAATACTCGAGTTTTTTTTGGGTAAAAAGTAATACTCGAGTTTGCTTATTCCAATAAGCTCTAAATAAGCTATAAGCTGTTCTAGACTGTCACACTTAGATTTTTTTGATGAAACTGATTAAGCAAGTGATAAAAAGAGTGGAATGTCAAGAAACTAGGAAAATAGTAAAGCCAATAAGCTAAAATATGAAATAAGCTAAAAGTGCTTATCGTTGACCAAGTTTGACCAAGATTTTTCAAAAAACTTATTTTCTCAAAACTTACTCAAGACATGTTTGTGAAGAGAATGTGAAAGAAAATGGGAGGTTTTATGATGTAGAAATGCTGAAATGAGATAAGTAGTTTGATATTATCACAGAAACTTGAAAATGCTAATGTGCTTATTAATAAGCTAGTATCTAACTCAAATCAGCAAACTGTATTGTTTCCTTACTAATTCAGAAAGCTTGTATGTTGGACTATAACTGGCAACAAGAATTAGCTAATAATATCCACAAACAAAGATATGGCAATGGATCAAAAGTAACTAGTTTTCACTTATACAAACTGACCCAAACCTTTTATGTGTCAATTGCCTGTTTGACTCTGAATTTGACTATGAAACTTTGCAAGTGAACTTGTATACACCTGTTGAGTGCAAATGAACTCAAAACAATAAGTCTTAAAAGTTGATTCACAAAATTCTATATGATCCAAACACTAGTTTTCAATTGACATAAAAAGTTTGTGAAGACTTTTTGAGCAAAATCTTATGACAGCAAGTGAGACTTATCAATTCTTGATTAGTGACTCAAATGAACACCAAAATAGCAAAGTTCCAACAAGATGACACTAAGGATCACAAAATGACTATCTGATGTAACTTTAGTTTGATTAAGACAAAATGTTAAGCTAAAACTGAATAAGGAGCTAATCAATCTACTAGCACCTAACAGATTGTCAATATCACACCACAAGAACACTAACACAATCACAATTCAGCAGTTAAGTTCTAAATCTAGGAATTGCGCATGGCAAAACTGTTAAGTGGAATCAAATGAGAAAAGTGATTCCTTTTAGCTTGATGCCACCTTTGGAGGAGTAGAAAGCGCTGAGCTTTCTAGAATCAACAAGATAACGAACAATCAAACACCATAAACCATCATCTCATCATCTTCCAAAATCAACACCCCTGCTACAAACTGCTACTTTGGCTATGGAATGAACTAGAAAACGTCTGAACTAGCTACAATCTTCCAAAATCAATCAAACAAATTCCATTGATCATGTTTGATCCATAAAAACACAAAGTAACAGTAGGAGTAGGATTATACATAATTTAGAAGTGAAATTGAGTGAAATGAAAGTGAAGGTTTATTAATGGTGTAAAGTTTGTTATAGTTTGTTACAACTACACTAACTAACTATCAAGTGGTTGTCAATCACTTGAGAGTAGTGTCTAACTAACATGCTTAACTGGAAATGAGAGAATATAAGAAGTGTGTGAAAATTACACACACTAAGTTCAATACAAATATGAAGAACACTATGGGCTATTTATAGAGCTGGGTTGAAGTTTGTTTGAGGTAGGTGACGTGTTGGAGCAATAGTAAGCTTCTACGTGGCCTTGGTTGATCAATTGATTATAGCTGAACTGAATTGGGGCTTTCCATTTGAGTAGGTTTCAGCTTAATTGAATGGTTGGGGTGTGATCCTGATGTGATTTAGAGCAGATTTCATGTATAACACTCGAGCTAAAATGCATTCCTTCTCCTTCTTCGATCTGGGTTCGTTTGTGTTTGAATGTGACACGTGGAATGTTATTATTGGGAGAAAGAGAGTGTTGCAGATCATTATCTGGTTATTGATTTTCTATTTGCTGATAAGGAATAATGAGGTTTCACTGTGCAGATTTTGTATATTAATTGGGTGGCGGTTGAGTGGGGTGATGTGTCATATACTTGGCAATCCGAAACTTAGATTTGAAGGCTTCTCATTGGTTGATTTAGCTATCGCATGGATTAAGAGAAAACTTGTATGAAAATTGACATAATTAGTCCCTTGAGTTGGTAGATTGTTAACTTGAGCTCCAAACTTCATTTCTTTGTTATTTTTAGTCCTTCTAGTATCAAACTTGCACAATATGGATCCTTTGACTTGTTTGACTTGAGAGTTGACCAAGTTTGACTTTGTTCTTGACTTTCTCATAATTGCAACTTTAGTCCTTCATCTTTGACAGTTGTCAAGAAAGGTCCTTTGTCTTTGCAAGGCTTGTCACTTTTCATCCTCTTTTTGTCATTTCATCATCAATAAAGCTTCATTTCACTTGTTTGCTCCAAAGTTGTATCTTTTTACCTACACAAGCATAAACAACAAAACATACCCATAATACTGCTTTTATGAATCAAAATTAGGTATTTTGCTTTGTGTTTTAGGGTGATTTGTGATATAAATGATATGATATTTCACTCATATCAAATCCCCTACACTTGATCATTGCCATGACCTCATGCAATGCCACATTTTAAAGCACCAATTTACAATTTTCTCATAATTAATCCACCTTGGCCAATACGAATATTTTTTTACACTACTCTACACTATATGATGTATGATTTTGATGTTATACAATGAAATGCAAAGAAAAGCAATTCTATTTATATATTTTTGGATTTTCTTGAAATGGTTTTAATGGAAATAACTCACAAAAGAAATCAGAGACTTTCATTAGGGCTTTTGGTACCATGAACACTTATCATCCTCAAGTTTCACTTTCCCCATACCAAGCTTAAAAACAAGATCATTGTTATCCACAAGTGAAAGTGCGTCAACTCATTCATATAGATTAATTGTGTTGCCATTATACCCCCACTTATTATGCCTCTAAGACCGGTTATTATTTGAGCAAATTGCTTGAGAGCACATTTTTCATTATTTAAAGCGTGAAATATAAGAAATGTAAAATCTCAAAATAAGGAAGCACGGTTTTAATCCTAAGTAACCATCTTATGCATTACTCGAAAAACCGCCCACAATTAGTATAAGTCCGACTCAAAAGTAATAAGTCATTCGCTTTATGTGTAAGATCAATAAGTAGCTACTCACTCGCTAAGGAAAGAAAAATAAAACTCACGCAATAATTTATATCCGCCGCCTTTTTGGGACTTTGGATCTTCAATCCCGCAACGCGTCAAGGTAATATTGGATTGGAGCAACTATTAAATCCCCGCAACCCTTGTGAGAGTAATATTGGAATTCAATAGCTACTATAATTAACACATCACTGCCCCTCTTGGGAGTCTTGTATAATTATTATTATTTTTTCTTTCTTTTTCTTTTTTCTCTTTTTTTAGCCACTCATTTTTTTCATAAGCCACTCTTATTTTTCTTTATTCCTCACAAAGAAAGTTGAAAAGAATAAAAAGGAAAAACACCCGCTAAGTATTAAGCATGACATAAGTCTAATACACATAAAACGTTCTAACTTAGAATCTTAAGACGTACTTATACCAACCACGAATGATTAGTCAACAATGCATAAGAGACTACAAACCAATTAAAATCGTTCTTGATTATTTATTAAGATATATACATGCGTTGAAAAGAAAGTAAAGGTTACGAAATGGGATATAAAAGCCACAATTAATTCATATGAGGTTTATCTAGCCCTTAACACTTACTTCAAACTCTATCATCTCTTGTTCTCCATAGTTTAAAATATCAAATAATGAGACTAGTGGATGATTAACCAAATAAACCAATGAAGGTCTACATGGTTAAGGCTACTAGCTAGAGAATGCTTAGATAAGCAAACTCGGGTTGAGTCAAAGGATTCATGGTGGGACTAATATGTCAAAGAAGTACAAATTTGTTAAACCATATCCTTTATTATATTTTTTCCTTTTATCTTTTTTTGATGAAAAATAAAAGAAGAATATATACAATGCAAATGTGTTATGCAAATGAAAAATGATTTAATGCAAAAATTATGAATGCATATTTTTGGTGGCCAAAGTAGATCAAAAATTTGAAAAATTAATTTCCATGTTATCATGAAGTTAATGAAAAAGTTCTAGGTAAGGTCACTTCGATAGAAGACCTCCCTACACTAAAGATAAACATTGTCCTCAATGTTTAAGAGTATTGGAGTAAACTCCCCTACGCTTATGACATTGATAACTTTTCTTAACCCAAGCTAAGGAAAGGTCTACTATAGTGAATCCATTTTAAGCACAATGTGGTTATGAAAAAACACAATAATAACAAAGTGAACTGAAATTGTGTATAATACAATTCGTTTTTTCTCAGTTCTTGCTAATTAAAAGTCCAACCAATATCGGGTTTTTAACTGTTTTTGGTTGTTAATCTTTTTTTGGATATTCTATTTGCTAATTCAACAAAGCCTTGCAAAACGGAAAAATATTACCTACTTATATGTAAAACATTTTGCAAATACCAAGTTTTTATTCAAGTAATATTCAAAATGTAAAAATTGAAACTTAAAGGACTGAAAATGTAAATTCTAGGAAAGTAAATGCTTGAAATGAAAATTCTAACAAGTCTAAGGACTGAAAGTGTAAATCAGTAAACTACAAGGATCAAAAATGTAAAACTAGTAACCAACTAACCAAAATGTAACCAACTACCAAACTTTCTAACAGATTTTAAACAAACTCAAAACTATAAGGACTAAAATGTTGCAAACCCTAAAAACAATGAAGATTAGCCAAGATTAGAAACTGCTTAAAACATCAAGGACCAAGTTGCAATTTCAGAAACTTATTAAGCAAAAACGGGTTTGAAAGGAAAATAAGCTCGTTTGAGCTTATTAATGGACCAAAATCAATGAGTCAAATTGCAAAAGACTTTAAATCCAAAATAAGCTATGTATGTAAAAGGATTTTTGCTGAAAGTTCAAAATAAGCAAATAAGCACTTCTTAATAAGCCCAAAATAAGCTACAGAACAAACCAAACAAGCACAACTTGATTTTCTTGCCAAAACTGATTAAACTACTCTAATGATGAACGGGAAATCAAACTAGAACGAATTTCATCCAGAAATAAGCTAGAAATCTGAATTAAGCTAAAAAGTGCTTATCGTTGACCAGGCGTTGACCAAACTTTTTTGACAAAAAGTTGAAACTTTCAAAAATCATGTAACTCCATATTCTAAGTAGATTTGTGAAGAAAAATGGCCAGGTTAATGAAGAGAATCAAGATATACAAAATTTCAGTTTCAAGTTACAGAAACATGCCTCAACTCACCTTTTCATGATTTTGCTTATTTCTAATTGCTGAATGAAAACTGTATAATAAGCTCTTGGAATTTGAAACTTTATGATGTTAACTACAATTGAGAACAAATTTGGTGCAATTTCATCAATAATCCATCAAATGCCAGCCAAAAGAAAATGAGAACTTTTTAAGAGCAAATCTGAATGAAACTTAACCCACACTTTTTGTTGCCATTTGCCTCTTTGACCAACAATTTGACTTGAAACCTTCTCAAAACACTTTGTAAAGACCTTATGACTGAATTTGAACACTAATTTGCAAAAACTCAATGCTAGAAAACCAATTACAAACTAATGCCAAACACTCCTTATCTGAGATTTGAGAAAATTTCCAAAGACTTTTAATAGCTGGATTAAACTGAATGAGAAGCTTTTTACTACCAAACTTGAGACTTCAAATCAGATGTTATAAGGCTACAAACAAGCACTAAGAACTACAATTACTCAATTAAGGTACAAGAACTGAAAATGA
Organism: Glebionis coronaria; assembly: GCA_025667525.1. Classification (NCBI taxonomy): domain Eukaryota; kingdom Viridiplantae; phylum Streptophyta; class Magnoliopsida; order Asterales; family Asteraceae; genus Glebionis; species Glebionis coronaria. The sequence goes on along the minus strand of CM046876.1, from coordinate 235,765,150 downwards.
CTGAAAATAAGGTAATGACTAAAACAAACTCTAAAATAGAAAGCAGCTAAGCAAGAGTAATTAACAACAAGTAAACAATAAAACCAACAGTCAACTAAACAGCTTTGATCATGCATTCAACAAGATTTACTCTAGGAAATGTAGCATGCATTTGACAAATTCAGGTGAACCAAAATCAGAATCTTAAAACCTTTTGTAGTAAACCATTGGGAAGAAGAGGAGTGCTGAACTCTCTTACCCTAGTGATAACCACCACCTTATCACTAGATCATCTAATCAATCATCAAAAACAGCTACTAATCACTAGAAATCATCAAAATGGCTTGGAAACTTCAATTAGGCTAAGCTTGAACTGAAATCACAACAACAGCTACCAAACTTCTTCAAAGTCAGTTATGATCATTCAATGATCATAACAAACTAAATTCAGCAACTCAATGATCAAGAAAGAGCAAGGAATGAACAGTAGATTGAATATGAGATTTGGCGGGAAAAGTAGAATTCAAATTTTATTCCATGAAAGTTGTTACAAAGTTGTTGAAAAGCTACTAACTAACTAACTAACTCAAGAGTTTGTCAGACTCTTGAGTAGTTAGGGTAAAAAGGAAGGAAAATGAGAGGAAATTGAGAATTGTGTGTTTTTACAAAATTTAACTACTATTTACAAATGAGGACTAGCAGGCTATTTATAGACATGAAGAGGAAGTTTGTTGGGGATGATGACATGTTGAGACCAATCCCAGGTCTCCACGTGGCATGATTCTGCGAAACTCATCTTCAAGGTATGAACACCAATTGGGGTTTTCTTCTTGAGTGGATCTCATGTTAATTGGTTGATACCATTGTGTTCGTCTCTTCAAAATAAGCACTTTTGGTGTTTACATCTTTTCATGAAATTGATTGTAGCCCAAAAATGATCCTGGTAATTTTTTTGTAGCTTGAAGAAGATACGTGGCAGATTCTGATTGGTTGAATAAGGGTCACACGGATTGCACTATTAAGATTTGATAATTAATGTGGCGGCTGATAGTGGGTAATAAATGCACCCATTTGGCAATCCGTGTGCCACTTTCTCTTGCTTCTCATTGACTCACACTTGTTTCACATGGATCAAACTTGTAAACTTTCCAACTTTGGCAGTTTGAGCCCTTGTACTTTGGCAGATTGCATTTAAAGCTTGTAACTTCATTTCTTTGACACTTTTAGTCCTCCAAACTTCATCTTTGAGCAGAATTGGTCCTTTGACTTTGTTGACTCGATAGTTGACCAATTTTGACTTTGATCTTGACTTTTTACAATATTTGCACTTTAGTCCTTTAACTTTGGCAATTTGTCAAGATAGGTCCTTGTACTTCAAAGTCTTGTCACTTTTGATCCTTATTTGTCTTTTTCATCCATTTAAGCTTGATTTTTCCTTGTTTGCTTGAAAATGTATCCTTTTACCTACACAAGTGTACACAAACACAAACATACCACATAATACTGTTTTTGCAAGATAAATTGGTATTTTGCTTCATGTTTTAGGGTTATTTGTTGATAAAAGGATATGAGTTTAAGCTCATATCAAATCCCCTACACTTGAACATTGTCATGTCCTCATGCAATATTATATATTAAAGCTCAAATTTACATTCTCCTCATAATTAACCCACCTTGGCCATATGAGATGCATCTACACTACTCTAAACTATATGATGCATGATTTTGACTTTTAATAATGCAATGAACAAAATACAATTCTATCTATATCTTTTTTATTTTTCTTGAAATGGTTTTGATGGAAATAACTCATAAAGAATTCAATGGCTTAGATTAGGGCTTGGGTACCATGGACACTTATCACCCTTAAGTTTCACTTTCCCTATACCAAGCTTAAAAATGAGATCATTGCATTCACAAGTAAAAAGTGCATCAACTTATTCATGACAATTAAATGTGGAACCAATTATTAATTGAGCAAATTGCTTGTGAGCAAATTTGTCATCATTTCAAGTGTGAAATATAAGAAGTGTAAAATCCAAAAATAAGGAAGCACGGTTTTAATCCTAAGTAATCCTCTCATCCATTACTTGAAAAACCGCTCACAATTAATATAAGTCTGTTTCAAGAGTAATAAGTCATTCGCCTTATGTGTAAAATCCTCATGTCATGCTTTCATAAGTAGCTACACACTCGCTAAGGAAAGGAAAATAAAACTCACGCAATAATTTACATCCGCCATCTTTTTGAGACTTTGGATCTTCAACCCCGCAACCCGTCAAGGTAATATTGGATTGGAACAATCTATTGAATCCCCGCAACCCGTCAAGGTAATATTGGAACTCAATAGTCACTATAATTAACACCACACTGCCCCTCTTGGGAGTCTTGTATTATTTTTTTATTTTTTTTTATTTTTTTTTTCTAGCCACTCATTTTTTTCATAAGCCGCTCTTATTTTTCTTTATTCCTCACAAAGAAATTTGAAAAGAATAAAAGGAAAAACACCCGCTAAATATGGAGCATGACATAAGTCTAGTACACATAAAACGTGCTAACTTAGAATCTTAAGACGTACTCATATCAACCATGAATGATTAGTCAAAAATGCATAAGAGATTACAAACCAATTAAATCCGTACTTGATTATTTATTAACAATTATATACATGCGAAGAAAATAGAGGTAAAGAAGAGAAGGATTTAGCCACAAGTTATTGCCATGAAGTCTATCTAGCCCTTTTATACATGCTTCAACTCTATCATTTCCTATTCTACACAAATTTAAAATCTCAAAGAATGAGATTGGTGGATGCTTAGCCTAATAGACCAATGAAGGACTACATGGTTAAGGATACTAGCTAGAGAATGCTAAAATAAGCAAACTCGGGTTGAGTCAAAATATCCATGGCGGGCCTAATATGTCAAAGAACCCTAAATTGTTAAAACCATATTTTATTATATATATATTTTTTTTATACATTTGATGAAAAATAAAAGAAGAAATATATACAATGCAAATGTGTTATGCAAAATGATTGATGCAAAAATTATGAATGCATATTTTTGTTGGCCAAAGTAGATCAAAAATTTGAAAAATGTTGAAAAATCAATTTTCCAAGTTATCATGCAAGACAATGACAAGTTCTAGGTAAGGTCACTTCGATAGAAGACCCCCCTACACTTAAGCTAAACATTTTCCTCAATGTTTAAGAGCATGGAAGTATAAAAACTTCCCCTACACTTATGACAATGAATAGACTTTGCTTAACCCAAGTTAAGGAAAGGACAACTATTAGTGAAATCCTGTTTAAGCACAAGGTGTCAATGAAAAATCACTATAGTAACGAAGTGAACCGGATACAAGGGCCTCCTCCATAAGCTCCAAAGCATGAGATGAGTGAGCAACCCTACAAACAATAATGAAGACAAAAGAAGGTCTCCCCTACACTTATCTCCAAGTCTATACCTTTATTTCTAACCTACAACACTCTAAACCTAGTTATACGATGCTTGAGTTAATGACTCTCTAGCTCGACTCGTCCCTCAATGAATTAATTCATGGGGAAAATGGGGATCTCTTGGACCATTTCAACGGAGATGTCCTCCCCAAAGTAATGCTTAACACGGTGACCATTCACTTTAAAATTTGGACCATCGGGTTGGGACAACTCAAGAGTTCCATATGGAAACACTTGAGTAATAGTGAATGGACCGGACCATCTCGACTTAAGCTTGCCCGCAAAAAGTTTCAATATTGAGTTAAAGAGGAGAACCGGCTCTCCAACTTTGAACTCACGATTCTTGATCTTAGCATCATGCAATTTCTTAGTCTTTTCCTTGTAAAGAAAAGAATTCTCATAGGCATTGGCTCTCAATTCATCCATCTCATTGAGTTGATCTTTCCTATGTGAACCAGCTTGGTTTAAATCAAATTTAGCCCACTTGAGAGCCCAAGATGCCTTATGTTCTAACTCAAATGGGAGGTGGCACGCTTTTCCATAGACAAGCCTATAAGGCGTACAACCAATTGGTGTTTTAAAAGCCGTCCTAAACGCCCACAAAGCATCATCAAGCTTATCCGACCAAGAAGCTCGATGCTCTCCCACCGTTCTCTCTAAAATTCTCTTTAAACCACGATTTGTGACCTCGGTTTGACCATTTGTTTGAGGGTGATACGCGGTAGAAAGTCTATGATTCACTCCATATTTCTTCATAACTCTCGTGAATTGATCATTACAAAAGTGCGTACCACGATCACTTATGATGGCCCGAGGTACACCAAATCTAGCAAACAATTGTTTCAAAAATTTCACAACAACTCTAGCATCATTTGTAGGTAAGGCTTTAGCCTCCACCCATTTGGACACATAATCCACTGCCACAAGTATATACTTGTTTCCCTTAGAGGATGGAAAAGGTCCCATGAAATCAATGCCCCATACATCAAATATCTCACACTCTAGGATAAAATTTTTTGGCATCTCATCACGTTGTGTAATTTTTCCTTGTCTTTGACACACATCACAAAATTTCACCATTTCATGGGCATCTTTGTAAATGGAAGGCCAATAGTAACCCGAATCAAAGACATTCTTGGCGGTGTAGTTAGGCCCAAAGTGTCCACCCGTAGGTCCTTTATGACACGCCTCTAAGATCTTAAATGCCTCGGGCCCATCTACACACCGTCTAATGATTTGGTCCGCACATTGCCTAAAAAGATATGGATCATCCCAAAAGTAATACCTAACTTCCTTAAGAAACTTCTTCTTTTGTTGATAAGTAAGACCCTCAATAAGCACATTGCCCACAAGATAGTTTGCGATATCCGCAAACCAAGGAGTAGCATCCTCTTGGGAAGAGATAGACATGAGCTCCTCTAATGGAAAGGATTCATTGATTTCTTGGTGTGGTAAATCTCCTTGAAAAGGATGCTCAAGTCTACTCAAGTGATCCGCCGCTAAATTTTCGGCCCCTTTCTTATCACGAATCTCTATCTTAAACTCTTGAAGCAACAAAATCCATCTCAAAAGCCTAGGCTTAGCATCTTGTTTGGTCATAAGATACTTGAGAGCGGAATGATCCGTATACACTATGGTTTTGGAAAGCACAAGATATGGTCTAAACTTCTCAAAAGCATATACTATAACAAGCAACTCTTTTTCCGTGGTAGTGTAATGAAGTTGTGCACCGGTCATGGTTTTACTCGCATAGTGTATAGGTTGAAAATGCTTATTAACTCGTTGTCCTAAGACGGCCCCCACCGCATAATCACTAGCGTCACACATAAGCTCAAAAGGTAATTCCCAATTTGGAGAAACCAAAACAGGAGCCTTAGTCAATTTTTCCTTAAGAGTATCAAAAGAGTCTAAACAATCTTGGTTAAAAATGAAAGGAGCCTCTTTCTCCAAGAGGTGAGTCATCGGTCTAGCTATCTTAGAAAAATCTTGTATAAAGCACCTATAAAAGCCCGCATGACCTAAGAAACTCCTCACACCTTTAACCGAGGTGGGTGGGGGAAGCTTAGCAATCACATCAATTTTAGCTCGATCAACTTCTAATCCCTTGTTGGATATCTTGTGTCCTAAAACAATCCCCTCTTTCACCATAAAGTGACATTTCTCCCAATTAAGCACCAAACGTGTTTCCTCACAACGCTTAAGCATTCTTTCAAGATTGGTGAGACATGAGCTAAATGAATTTCCAAAGACGGAAAAATCATCCATAAAAACCTCCATGGTTTGCTCTATCATGTCATGGAAAATCGCCATCATGCACCTTTGAAACGTCCCCGGTGCATTACATAAGCCAAAAGGCATCCTCTTGTAAGCAAATGTACCGTATGGACAAGTGAATGTGGTATTTTCTTGATCCTTAGGGTCAATGGGTATTTGAAAATAACCCGAAAAGCAATCAAGAAAACAATAGTACTCATTTCCCGCTAAGCGTTCAAGCATTTGATCCACAAAGGGAAGCGGGAAATGGTCTTTCCTAGTTGCCTCATTGAGTTTTCTATAATCAATGCAAACTCTCCAACCGGTCACAAGTCTCGTGGGAATAAGCTCATTGTTCTCATTAGGCACCACGGTGATTCCACCCTTCTTTGGAACACAATGAACCGGGCTAACCCATGGAGAGTCGGAAATGGGATAAATCATACCCGCATCTAAGAGTTTAATCACTTCCTTCTTAATAACCTCATGGATTTTTGGGCTAACTCTCCTTTGCTTTTGAATGGCGGGTTTATAGTCATCCTCCATAAGGATTTTGTGTGTACAAAAATGTGGATCAATTCCCCTTATGTCGGATATTTTCCATGCTAAGGCTTTCTTATGTTTCTTAAGAACTTCAATAAGTTGCTCCTTCTCATCCTCTTTCAACTCTTTAGCAATGATTACCGGTAATTGATCTTTGCCCTCTAAGAAAGCATACTCTAGGTGGGATGGAAGGTCCTTAAGTTCAATGGGAGGTGGACTTTCTATGGAAGGTTCCTCAATGGTAGTCTCTTGTGGAATAGGAGAAGGAATAGGGTCCTCATTGAGCAACTTTTGGATTGTAAGAATATCTTCTTCCCAATTAATGGGAGAATCATCATCACCAAGAAAGTTTGACTCAAATTCCTCCAAGAGGAAATCACTCTCTCCAAAAGGTGTTAAAGAGGGAGCAATTGAGGCCACGGTTTCAACATGGGGCATCTCATCACTAGCACTCTTACAAGCATCATGAAAGTGTTCATTACACACTACTTCTAGCACATCAACAATGTTAATAGTCTCACAAGGTCTAGACTCCTTAACCTCTTTCCTATCACAAACTTTCCCTAACTTAAACACCACTCTCTCATCTTCTACTCTCATAATTAATTCTCCTTCCGCCACATCTATCAAGGTACGACCCGTTCTCAAAAACAGTCTACCAATAATCAAAGGCACTCTAGGATCCATGTCATAATCAACCACTACAAAGTCGGCCGGAAAGGTAAACTTATCCACACCTACAAACACATCTTCCGCTATACCTACGGGGTGAGCTATGGTTTGGTTGACTAGTTCAAGAGTCATCCTAGTGGGAGTGAGCTCGGGAAGAGATAGTTGTTTCCAAACCGATAAAGGCATGAGGTTTATGCTCGCCCCTAAATCTGCCAAAGCCATGCAACTTTCAACACCGGAAAAATTACAAGGTATCAAGAAACGCCCCGGATCTCCAAGTTTTGTTGGTAAGGTTTTAAGTAACACCGCGGAACAATTTTCATTAAGGGATGTATTGGGCAAATCAACCAATTTTTCTTTGTTTGAGAGCAAATCCTTGAACATCTTAGCAAACTTTGGCATATAAGCAAGAGCTTCCGCAAAGGATATATTGATGTTGAGTTGCTTGAACATCCTTAAGAAATTGGAGACTTGGATGTCATCCTTGTTCTTTAACTTGTCCTTTTTCAACCTTGAAGGATATGGAAGAGTAGGTTTTGGTGTAGGTGGAATAGGTGTTGTAGTGGAAGATTTGTCTTTGTTAGCTTCTTCATTGGGTAGTGTGGAAGGTAAAGGAGAAGTATAAGGAGGTTGAGAAGGTGTGTTTGAATGAATAGGAGCATTTTGAGGAGGTGAAGGAGAAGTAGAAGGCTTGTCATAAGTAGGAGCACTAGTGGGTTGAACAATAGTAGGTTTAGGAGGTGAAAGATCCTTTGTTGTTGTTCCACTCCTTGTTGTAATGGCATTGACATTGGCCCTAGGGTTTGTTTGTGTGTTGGAAGGTAAAGCCCCTTGTGGTCTTTGATTTAATGCCACTAAAACCCTATTGATTTGGTCATTCATTTTCTTCTCCATAGCTTGGAACTTCCTTTCATTCTCTTGATTCATTTTTTGCGAGAGATCCATTGTGTTATAATCTTGTGGCACATAACCTTGAAAACCTTGAGGTTGGAAAGGTAAAGGATGGGCATTAAATCCTTGATTTGGTGGATAAAAGGTATTTGCTTGAGGTTTAAATTGATTTGGTACCTTGTAGTTATTTCCTTGATAGGGTGGTCTTTGCCCTTGATTCTTTGGTAAAATTTGAGGTGGATTTTGTTGAATTTGGGTGGGTTGTTAGGGTGGGAATCCGGGTGGAGTAAGGTAGTTTTGGGACTTGTAAGAAAGGTTATTTGGATTGATATTTGGCTTGAAGTGTTCACGATGTTCCTCTTGGTAAGCATAGCATTCCCCTTGATACACTTGCACCTTATCACATTGTTCATAAGAATGGGGACCTCCACAAGTAACACAAGAAAGAGTAATGGAATTCACATTATTTGAAGAATTGTTCAATGACATGGTCTTAAAAGCTTGAAGCATTTCTTGTTGTACTTTCAAATTCCTCTCACTATCTCTATCCATCCTTTGAAAAATCTCTTGTTGAAACTTGAGGAGTTGGTTGTCACAAGGAGTTTGAGAATTGTTTTTGATAACATGAACCCTTTCTTCAAATTGATTGTTTGTTTGAACCATTGCTTTAGTCTCAATGATGTCCAAAGCCTCTTGGTAGGTTTTAAGAAGAATATTCCCTCCCACGGAAGCATTGAGTGAATCTTGGTGGTGAGATTTAAGGCCATTATAGAAGAGATTGATTTGGTGAACATGATCCAATCCATGATTAGGGCATCTCCTCAATAACTCACTATACTCTTCCCAAGCATCACTAAAGGATTGACTAGGTTTTTGTTGAAAGCCTATAATTAAAGTGCTCAAACCCATAGTCTTATGTGGAGGAAAGAACTTGTTCAAAAACTTAGTGGTTAAACCATCCCATGTGGTAATACTATCGGGTGGTTGGGTGTCTAACCAATGCTTAGCGAGTCCCTCTAGGGAAAATGACACTAACATCAACCTAATCACCTCATCTGGAACTCCATTATGCTTAATGGTATTGCAAAGAGAAAGGAATCTCTTAAGGTGAGAATGAGGATCCTCATTCTTGTTACCAAAGAAAGGTGATTGTGAAACCATAGTGATCATAGATGTATGTAGCTCAAATGTGTTTGCTGGAAAGTCGGGAATCTTAATAGCACTAGCATATCCATGAATATTGGTTTGCATACGTTCCAACAAAGAGCGATTATCAATAGCCATGGCTTCTTGTGGTGGAGGAGTCAAAGCACGATTCTCGTGATCGGCTTGATGGACGGTGGTGGTCTTACTTTTTCTCTTTTTCTTCCTTTTCGGAGGAAGAGGTTGTACACCAATCGATATTTGTGCACGCCCGCGAGTGAGCATGCAACTCAATACGAGGAATGAGAGAGAAGCTCTCGTGTGACTTTGAAGAGAAATGGATTATCCTCTTCGAGTTTCAATATTAAATATCCACAAGAAAATAACAATATAAGTATGTACTACTTGGGTGCAAGACCCTCAATGAAGCCTTCCTTCTTAGAATACTTACAAGTGAACGGGGGGTTAGGTGGCGCGAAGCACTTAAGTACCTATTGACCCTTAGATGGCATTTTATAGCACATCGCCTTTCTATTCACTTAAATGTTCGTATTCTTCGAATTGTTGCTTATTGAGAGTATTTATCTATTCTTGCTTTATTTTGTTTGATCGATACACGTGTCAAGGACCGGAACGCCCCTCAACACGGTGTATTGCCTCGGCAATACTTATGGAAGATATGTAGATTGGTTGTTCTTATACGTATACGTATTTACTTATAATAATATATGGAAAATATTTTTGTATTTATGAGTTTTTTTAAGAGAAAATACTATATGTACATAAAATCCGAGAGAATCCAATAATATATATTTTTGGGTGCAATCTCTTAGGAAAAAGATTGCTTTTTGGATTTTTTAATTTTTTTGGTCAATTCTTTAGGAAAAGAATTGTTTTGTTAATTTTTTAGTTTTTATATATTTTTATATTTTTGATTTTTTATTTGTTTTTGATTTATGATACGTAAAAATAACGTTGACAAGGTGAACGGATCCCAAAAGCCAATGAAAACCGTCAATCGATAGTCTCTCGTAAAGTCAAAGAACCGGCAGCGGCGCCATTTGAAATTGTGTATAATGCAGTTCGTTTTTTCTCAGTTCTTGCTAATTGAAAGTCCAACCAATATCGGGTTTTTAACTGTTTTTGGTTGTTAATCTTTTTTTGGATATTCTATTTGCTAATTCAACAAAGCCTTGCAAAACGGAAAAATATTACCTACTTATATGTAAAACATTTTGCAAATACCAAGTTTTTATTCAAGTAATATTCAAAATGTAAAATTTGAAACTTAAAGGACTGAAAATGTAAATTCTAGGAAAGTAAATGCTTGAAATGAAAATTCTAACAAGTCTAAGGACTGAAAGTGTAAATCAGTAAACTACAAGGATCAAAAATGTAAAACTAGTAACCAACTAACCAAAATGTAACCAACTACCAAACTTTCTAACAGATTTTAAACAAACTCAAAACTATAAGGACTAAAATGTTGCAAACCCTAAAAACAATGAAGATTAGCCAAGATTAGAAACTGCTTAAAACATCAAGGACCAAGTTGCAATTTCAGAAACTTATTAAGCAAAAACGGGTTTGAAAGGAAAATAAGCTCGTTTGAGCTTATTAATGGACCAAAATCAATGAGACAAATTGCAAAAGACTTTAAATCCAAAATAAGCTATGTCTGTAAAAGGATTTTTGCTGAAAGTTCAAAATAAACAAATAAGCACTTCTTAATAAGCCCAAAATAAGCTACAGAACAAACCAAACAAGCACAACTTGATTTTCTTGCCAAAACTGATTAAACTACTCTAATGATGAACGGGAAATCAAACTAGAACGAATTTCATCTAGAAATAAGCTAGAAATCTGAATTAAGCTAAAAAGTGCTTATCGTTGACCAGGCGTTGACCAAACTTTTTTGACAAAAAGTTGAAACTTTCAAAAATCATGTAACTCCATATTCTAAGTAGATTTGTGAAGAAAAATGGCCAGGTTAATGAAGAGAATCAAGAGATACAAAATTTCAGTTTCAAGTTACAGAAACATGCCTCAACTCAGCTTTTCATGATTTTTATTATTTCTAATTGCTGAATGAAAACTGTATAATAAGCTCTTGGAATCTGAAACTTTATGATGTTAACTACAATTGAGAACAAATTTGGTGCAATTTCATCAATAATCCATCAAATGCCAGCCAAAAGAGAATGAGAACTTTTTAAGAGCAAATCTGAATGAAACTTAACCCACACTTTTTGTTGCCATTTGCCTCTTTGACCAACAATTTAACTTGAAACCTTCTCAAAACACTTTGTAAAGACCTTATGACTGAATTTGAACACTAATTTGCAAAAACTCAATGCTATAAAACCAATTACAAACTAATGCCAAACACTCCTTATCTGAGATTTGAGAAAATTTCCAAAGACTTTTAATAGCTGGATTAAACTGAATGAAAAGCTTTTTACTACCAAACTTGAGACTTCAAATCAGATGTTATAAGGCTACAAACAAGCACTAAGAACTACAATTACTCAATTAAGGTACAAGAACTGAAAATGACTGAAAATAAGGTAATGACTAAAACAAACTCTAAAATAGAAAGCAGCTAAGCAAGAGTAACTAACAACAAGTAAACAATCAAACCAACAGTCAACTAAACACCTTTGATCATGCATTCAACAAGATTTACTCTAGGAAATGTAGCATGCATTTGACAAATTCAGGTGAACTAAAATCAGAATCTTAAAACCTTTTGTAGTAAACCATTAGGAAGAAGAGGAGTGCTGAACTCTCTTACCCTAGTGATAACCACCACCTTATCACTAGATCATCTAATCAATCATCAAAAACAACTACTAATCACTAGAAATCATCAAAATGGCTTGGAAACTTCAATTAGGCTAAGCTTGAACTGAAATCACAACAACAGCTACCAAACTTCTTCAAAGTCAGTTATGATCATTCAATGATCATAACAAACTAAATTCAACAACTCAATGATCAAGAAGGAGCAAGGAATGAACAGTAGATTGAATATGAGATTTGGCGGGAAAAGTAGAATTCAAATTTTATTCCATGAAAGTTGTTACAAAGCTGTTGAAAAGCTACTAACTAACTAACTAACTCAAGAGTTTGTCAGACTCTTGAGTAGCTAGGGTAAAAAGGAAGGAAAATGAGAGGAAATTGAGAAGTGTGTGTTTTTACAAAATTTAACTACTATTTACAAATGAGGACTAGCAGGCTATTTATAGACATGAAGAGGAAGTTTGTTGGGGATGATGACATGTTGAGACCAATCCCAGGTCTCCACGTGGCATGATTCTGCGAAACTCATCTTCAAGGTATGAACACCAATTGGGGTTTTCTTCTTGAGTGGATCTCATGTTAATTGGTTGATACCATTGTGTTCGTCTCTTCAAAATAAGCACTTTTGGTGTTTACATCTTTTCATGAAATTGATTGTAGCCCAAAAATGATCCTGGTAATTTTTTTGTAGCTTGAAGAAGATACGTGGCAGATTCTGATTGGTTGAATAAGGGTCACACGGATTGCACTATTAAGATTTGATAATTAATGTGGCGGCTGATAGTGGGTAATAAATGCATCCATTTGGCAATCCGTGTGCCACTTTCTCTTGCTTCTCATTGGCTCACACTTGTTTCACATGGATCAAACTTGTAAACTTTCCAACTTTGGCAGTTTGAGCCCTTGTACTTTGGCAGATTGCATTTAAAGCTTGTAACTTCATTTCTTTGACACTTTTAGTCCTCTAAACTTCATCTTTGAGCAGAATTGGTCCTTTGACTTTGTTGACTCGATAGTTGACCAATTTTGACTTTGATCTTGACTTTTTACAATATTTGCACTTTAGTCCTTTAACTTTGGCAATTTGTCAAGATAGGTCCTTGTACTTCAAAGTCTTGTCACTTTTGATCCTTCTTTGTCTTTTTCATCCATTTAAGCTTGATTTTTCCTTTTTTGCTTGAAAATGTATCCTTTTACCTACACAAGTGTACACAAACCCAAACATACCATATAATACTGTTTTTGCAAGATAAATTGGTATTTTGCTTCATGTTTTAGGGTTATTTGTTGATAAAAGGATATGATTTTAAGCTCATATCATGAACCCGATATAAGGGCCTCCTCCATAAGCTCCAATGCATGTGATGAGAGAGAGCAACCCTACAAACATCATGAATACAAAAGAAAGGCATCCCTCCTACACTTCTTCTTAACTATAAACCCTTATTTCTATCCTACCACACTTTAGTCTAAAAACTCTAAGCCTAGTTATTTAAGCTTGATTCTTGGAGTCTCTAGCTCGACTCTTCCCACAATGAATTAATTCATGGGGAAAATGGGGATCTCTTCGACCATTTCCACGGAAATGTCCTCCCCAAAGTAATGCTTAACACGGTGACCATTCACTTTGAAATTTGGGTCATTTGGTTGTGACAACTCAATAGTCCCATATGTAAATACTTGAGCAATGGTTAATGGACCAGACCATCTTGACTTAAGCTTTCCCACAAAGAGTTTCAACCTTGAATTAAAGAGGAGAACCGGCTCTCCAACTTTGAACTCACGGTTCTTGATCTTAGCATCATGCAATTGCTTAGTTTTTTCCTTGTAAAGCAACGAGTTTTCATAGGCATTGGCTCTCAATTCATCCATCTCATTGAGTTGATATTTTCTATGTGAACCGTCTTGGTTTGAATAAAAGTTAGCCCATTTTAGAGCCCATGAAGCCTTATGCTCTAACTCGAATGGGAGGTGGCATGCTTTTCCATAAACAAGCCTATATGGAATACAACCAATTGGTGTCTTAAAAGCCATCCTAAAAGACCACAAAGCATCATCAAGCTTATCCGACCAAGAAGCTCGATGCTATCCCACCGTTCTCTCTAAAATCCTCTTTAAACCACGATTTATGACCTCGGTTTGCTCATTGGTTTGGGGGTGATACGCGGTAGAAAGTCTATGGTTAACACCATATTTCTTCATGACTCTTGTAAATTTATCATTACAAAAATGAGTCCCATGATCACTTATGATAGCCCGAGGTACACCAAATCTAGCAAATAATTGCCACAAGAATTTCACTACAACTCTAGCATCATTAGTAGGTAAGGCTTTAGCCTCGACCCACTTTGAACCCTATTCCATGGCTACAATTATGTACTTATTGCCCTTTGATGATGAAAAAGGTCCCATGAAATCTATACCCCATACATCAAAAGTCTCACACTCTTGTATGAAAATTTGTGGAATCACATCTCTTTGATTAATCTTTCCTTGTCTTTGACAAACATCACAAAATTTCACCATCTCTTGGGCATCTTTGTATATTGAAGGCCAATTGTAACCCGAATCAAAGATTTTCTTTGCCGTGTAGTTTGGCCTAAAATGGCCTCCCGTAGGTCCTTTATGACAAGCTTCTAAGATCTTAAACGCTTCGGCCCTTATACACATTGTCTTATGATTTGGTCCGCACATTGCCTAAAGAGGTAAGGGTCATCCTAAAAGTAGTATTTTGCTTCCTTGAGAAACTTTTTCTTTTGTTGGGAAGTAAGACCCTCTATAAGCACATCCCCTACAAGATAGTTTGAAATATTCGCAAACCAATGGGTGACATCCTCTTGGGAAGAGATAGAAATGAGCTCCTCTAATGGAAAAAATTCATTAATTTCTTATGAGGTAATTTACCTTGAAAAGGATGCTCAAGTCTACTCAAGTGATCCGTCGGTAAATTCTTGGATCCTTTCTTATCACGGATCTCAATGGAAAACTCTTGTAGAAATAAATCCCATCTCAAAAGCCTAGGCTTAGCATCTTTCTTTGTCATGAGGTATTTGAGAGCGGAATGATCCCTATACACTATGGTCTTAGAAAGCACAAGATAGGGTCTAAATTTCTCAAAGGCATAAGCAATAGCAAGCAACTCCTTTTTCTTAGTGGTATAATGAAGTTGAGCACCCACCTGACATTGTCTTACTCGCATAGTGTATAGGTTGGAAATGCTTATTAACTCTTTGTCCTAAAACGGCCCACACGGCATAATCACTAGCATCACACATGAGTTCAAAAGGAAAATCCCAATTTGGAGAAACAAAAACAGGAGCCTTTGTCAACTTTTCCTTAAGAATCTCAAAAGACTCTAAACACTCTTGTGTGAATATGAAAGGAGCCTCTTTTTCCAAGAGGTGGGTCATGGGTCTTGCTATCTTAGAAAAGTCTTGGATAAAACTTCTATAGAAACCCGCATGACCCAAAAAGCTGCTAACTCCTTTCACCATGGTTGGTGGGGGAAGTTTGGCAATAACATCAGTTTTAGCTCGATCTACTTCTAAACCTTTATTGGATATCTTATGTCCCAAAACTATCCCCCTTTGACCATGAAATTTCACTTCTCCCAATTATGAACAAGACGTGTTTCTTCACACCTCTTAAGCATACATTCTAAATAGGATAGACAAAAAGTGAATGAATCTCCAAAGACCGAGAAATCATCCATGAAAACTTCCATAGTATGCTCAATCATGTCATGAAAGATTGCCATCATACACCTTTGGAATGTCCCTGGTGCATTGCACAAGCCAAAAGGCATTCTCCTATAAGCAAATGTACCATAGGGACAACTGAATGTGGTCTTTACTTAATCCTTTGGATCAATGGGTATTTGGAAATAACCCGAGAATCCATCTAGAAAGCAATAGTACTTATTTCCCGCTAAGCGTTCAAGAATTTGTTCCATGAAAGGTAATTGGAAATTATCTTTCCTAGTAGCATCATTGAGCTTCCTATAGTCAATACAAACTCTCCAACCCATGACAAGTATAGTGGGAATTAGCTCATTTTTCTCATTAGGCACAATGGTGATTCCACCCTTCTTAGGAACACAATGCACTGTTGGGAGTAAAATGAGCTAAGTCACCCACACGCTGACAAGAGTAAATTGGAGGCTGATAGGAAAAAATCAAGCGCTGAAAGATCAAGCGTTGACAAGAGATATCCAGGCGCTGACAAGAAGAAGTCCAACCACTGATAGGAAAACTTAGTCAACACGTTTTTTATTTGAAGTAAAGATATACTCAATATTGTATTTTCTATATTTATCTTTACCTAGAATAATTGATAGGTTATCCATTGTACACGACTCCTTATGTTATAAAAGGAGGTCGTAGGGTTTGTAGTTTATACACACATTATTCAGTATTAAACTTTCATTGTAAGCAAGTCCGATTATCAATCAAAAGTGAAAGTTTGGTTTAATTGTTTTACTTGTTCTTTATTCTATGTGTTAATTCCACATAACACTTGGATTGTTCATAACAACAACAAAGTTTCTCTATGTGTTACAGTTTATTTAATCTCGTTAACACAAAGCTAATCGATCTAAGTTTGGGATCAGCAAGTGGTATTAGAGCTTGTTGAGGAACTTTGATCTAGAAGAACAGTAAAACCTAAAAACACCAAAACCCTAAAACCAAAAAAGATGTCTGTTACAAAATCTTCTTCCTCGTCAAACTCGAACCTAAAAATCCCCATGCTCGACCCTGACAACTTTGAACAATGGAAGTTCAATTTTGAACAATACCTTCAAATCCATGATCATACTCTCTGGGAAATTATTGAATTTGGAAATCAATTCGATAAAGCAGCTAGGGTTACTGTTGCTATTGTAGCAAGGACTACTGCTGGTTCTCCTGTTGAAGAGCGTAGAGAAAGACATGAAGATGGAAGAGCTATCTCAACTGCTGATATAGCCAAAAGAAGGAATGACATGAAGACCTTAAGCATTCTTAAACTCTTTTTGGGTCCAAACAATCAGCACAAGTATAGGAGTTTTATGTCTGCCAAAGAACTTTGGGCAGCTCTTCAAATCAACTATGGTGGTAATAACGACACTACCAAATAAAAGAAGAAGCAACTCTTGCATGAATATGCTATATTTAAAGCTCTTCCCAATGAGAAGCTAAGTGAGGTAAGAAGTAGGCTTCTTGATATCACTAGCAAGTTGACCTTTATGGGAACATAATATGATGATGAAGACATCATTACTACTTTTCTTAAGAGTCTTTGTGAGGCATGGAAAATTGAAGCTAGGTCTATAATTGCTACCAATGCCCATAAGAGTTCTTCTTTTTATGACTTCTACAATAAGCTAAAGATTGTAGAGAATCAAATCTTATTAGATCATGGAAATAAGTCGACATTTGGTAACATGGCTTTTATCTCACATAGTGAAGCTCAAGTCAATGAGAGAGAGTCAAATGTGCATCCTGTTACTGGATCAACTTATGTCAGTGGTGGATCAACCTTTATCAGCGCCTCACTTTCAGACGCTAATACATACAATGTTGACTCACCAAAGCTTTAACCTGCTGGTATTGATTTGGATATAGTATGTGCATACATTTCTGCATTGCCCAATGGTTCCTTGATTACCTATGAGGATCTTGAGCAAACCAGTGATGAGAATTTGGAGGAGATGGATATTAAATGGAATATGGCACTAGCAAGCATAAGGGCCAACAGATGGAATAGGAGGTTTAGAAAGAATATGACCTTTAATGCTAAAGACACTATTGGATTTGATAAATTTAAGGTTGAGTGTTACAACTGCCATAGGATGGGTCACTTTATGAGAGAACGCAGATCTCCAAGAAGATCTGATGCTGGAAAGACTTCAATCCAAATCATCAAGGTTGAAGATACTAAGCCAAAGGCTATGGTTGCCATGCAATACATTGATGGAGTTGGATGGGACTAGATCTTTTTGGCAAAGGATGTGGAAGAGAATAAGGCTTTGATCGCTGAGAAGGAAGAAGAAGAGCATGTTCACTTTGCTCTTATGGTCATTGAAAAGCTTAACAAAGAAATTTTAAAGTTAAAATAAGATGTTTTTGATGTAGAATGTAGGCTATCAAATTATCAGATGGCACTTGTTTAAACTGAAAAGACTGTAGAGGAATATAAGAAAATCGAATTTGACCTAAAAGATCAAATTAATGTTTTGTCTCATGATCTTAAAGTTAGTGTTGAACTTAGGGACACTCTGATGAGATCCATAGGTGAAGTGCAACTTAAGTAAATTGAGGCCATTAAAGATAAAGAAAATGTACGGCTTAAAATTAAAAGTTTTGATAAAGCCATTCCAACCCTAGAAAAATGTGTAAGTGAACAAAGAAACCCGAGGGATATGTCTGGGATAGGGATGAATGAATATGTTTTTGTTCCTCCACCTGCTGGGAACTTTTATGGTGTTTAGAGAAAGGATCTCTCTTGGACTGGTATGCCAGAACTCCAAGAAGAGGAATTTATTCCTCCACCATGAGTGCTCACCCCAGTTGAGGAATATCAACAAAAGGTGACTGACCTTGAGAAGTGGAAAGCAATCAACCCTTTTCTTTTTGTTAAGGGTGGGATGCTCAGTGAGAGTCCACTTGAGTCTACACCTATTACTGTGACCAACCCCACGACTAGAAAACTTATTGACCTTGGCTCATCTGTTAACAGAAAACCTAGTGTTAAATATGCTAAAATGTATAGAAAACCTAAGTCACCACAAAGTCAAGCTAGTGTTAATGGGACATGGTTCTTTCAATCTAGACCTAAGGTTATGTCTAGAAAAGCTTGTTACACATGCGGGAGTTTTTCTCACTTGGTCTATAAATGTGTCAGTGCCTCAAAATTCAACGTTGACAATAGGTCAACCATGGTCAAACCCAGACCTTTTGTCCAACCAAGTCCACAAGTTACTAGACCAGCTCCCTTCTTTACTAAAGAGACAAATACTCATGGACAAAGGCCCTTTCAAAAGACCAACACATGGTCTAATAGACAATGGGTTCCTATAGTAAACCCTAATTTGGGCGCTGACAAGAACAAATTCAACGCTGACAAGAATAAATTCAACGCGGAGAGGAACAATTCCAACGCTGAAAGCTCTAGGTATGGTATGAAAATGACACAACAAGCTGGTGTTGGTTCTTGTATTAGACCAAGTAATAGTAGGTACTTACAACCTAAGGGAAAGGGGTCTAAAGCTTCATCTAGTTTGACTTGGAGACCTAAACAAGACCAAAACCCTAATTCTGATGGGATTTCTATGAACTGTAACAAATTTCATTATATTTCAAAGGTCATTACTAAACCAATTGGGTTAAATTGGGTATTCAGGCCACAAATGGATGAATAAGGGGTCGTTATAAGGACTAAATCTGTTCTTGTTGAAAAACCACATGAATCCAAGTTTGCTCAGGCTTGGATTCCTAAAGAAAACTAATTTGTTTTCTTTATGTTCAGGGCATTCAAAAGCATGTCAATGATCATGGATATTGGGACAGTGGATGCCCTAGGAAGATGACGGGGAAGAAAGATTATTTGTCAAACTTTACCACCATTAAATATGGTGACAATGTTTACTTTGGAGGAGGATATGGTACAATTTCTGGCAAAGGCACTCTTATCACCAACAATTTACATTTTGAAAACGTTTTTCTGGTAAAAGAACTTGACTATAACTTGTTTAGTGTGTAACAAGTTTGTGATAACAAAAATAAGGTTCTTTTCACTGATATTGAATGCTTGGTGTTGAGTAAAGATTTTAAGATGCCTGATGAGAAGTTTATTGACTATAGAACACCTAGGCATAAGGACATTTATAATGTTAATCTTAATGGAATTAGGATGAACAACAATTTGTCATGTCTTTTTGCTAAAGCTTCAGTAGATGAATGTAATCTATGGTACAGAAGGTTAGGGCACATAAACTTTAAGAAAATTAATAGACTTGTGAGACATGATTTAGTTGATGGTTTGCCTTTAAAAGCTTTCCATAATGATCACTCTTGTGTTGCATGTCTTAAAGGCAAACAACACAAAGTCTCATTTAAGTCTAAACTTGTGCACTCCAGTTCTAAACCACTTCACTTGCTACATATGGACTTATTTGGACCAACTAATATAGAAAGTTTGAATGGTAAATCTTACTGTTTTTTTATAACTGATGATTTTTCTAGGTTTACTTGGACTTTCTTTTTGGCCTTAAAAAGTGATACTGCCACAGTTTTGATTAACTTTATTACCCAAATTGAGAAGAAGACAGGGAATGAGGTTAAAATACTTAGAAGTGATAAAGGTGGTGAGTTTAGAAATAAATTGTTAGATGTCTTATGTGTTAATAAAGGGATTACTAGGAAGTTTAGCATAGCTAGAGATCCACAGCAGAATGGTGTGGCTGAAAGGAAGAATAGAACACTCATAGAAGCAACTAGGACAATGTTGACTGATGCTAAGTTTCTCATTGCTTTTTGGGCTTAGGGTGTTAATACAGCCTGCTATGTTCAGAATAGAGCTTTGGTCAACAAAATCCACATTAAGACACCTTATGAGCTATTTTGGAATAGGAAACCCAACATAGGTTTTCTTAAAACCTTTTGGATGTCATGTAGTGATTCTAGATACTAGTGATGCCTTAGGCAAGTTTAGTGGAAAAGGTGATGAAGGCTACTTTATGGGATATCCTGTGCAGAGCAGAGGGTATAAGGTTTACAATAAGAAAGAAAAACGCATTCTTGAATAAGTGCATGTTATGTTTTTAGAAAGTAAACCTAGTGATCCTGAAAGTGGACCAGACTGGTTCTTGGACCTATAACCATTATCTAAAACCTTGAATTATATGCCTTTCACTAATCCAGACATTGTGAAAAGGATTCAAAAGTTGTAGAGGAACCTATTGTTGAAAGTACAGGTAAACAGGTTGCTAAGGAAGAAGGATCACATGCAATTATGTAAAACCCCATACTTGAGTATGTTACCATTCCTATATGGACTGATGGGTTTGCACAAGCTTCTGCTGCTGCTGAAAAGGAGGAAGTAGGGCCACAAGAAGGGCCAGTTGATAAAAACATGCATGCGTCTTCAAGCACTGACAAAGATAAATCAGACGCTGACAGGTTAAATTCAGAAGCTAATAGCTCAAATGCTGACAACCTGTTGGACATTTAGTCTCTTCCCATACTTTTGAACATGGTGAACCTTCCATACTTAATCAAGAGGTTCATTAATGTGAGGATGAGAGTGGAAATGAAGATGATATTGGCAACATGGAAACTGATATCAAAGACAACACCCTACTTGGGGGAGGAATACTTATAACTATTGTCAAAAATCATCCTTTCTTCCCTAATAATTGGTGATGTTTTGTCACCTATTCAAACAAGGAGGTCTCATCAGAGTCAAGGTGGTTTCATTGCCAATATCCACAAGAAGGTTGATACCCCTCTTGTACAGGCATGTTTCCTTGCTTATTTTCTATCACAACAGAAACCCAAGAAGATTTTTTATGCTCTCTAAGAACCAAGTTGGGTGGAAGCAATGCAAGATGAGCTTCACTAGTTTGCCATTCAAGATATATGGGAGCTAGTGGACTGTCCAAGGTATGTTAGACCTATTGGGACATGTTGGGTTCTTAGAAACAAAAAGGATGCAAGAGGAATTGTGGTCAGAAACAAGGCATGTTTAGTTACTCAAGGCTATACACAAGAAGAGGGAATATACTATGAAGAGGTTTTTGCACATGTTGCTAGAATTGAAGCAATAAGTATTTTCCAAGCCTATGCTTCTTGCATGGGTTTCATAGTTTATTAAATGGATTTGAAGAGTGCCTTCCTATATGGCACAATTGAAGAGGAGGTGTATGTAATGCAACCTTCTGGTTTTGAAGATCCAGAGCATCCAGATAAAGTGTATAGAGTCAAGAAAGCAATGTATGGACTTCATCAAGCCCCAAGAGCATGGTATGGTACATTATCCACCTATCTGGTGGAAAATGGATTTAAGAGGGCACCATAGACAAGACCTTATTTACCAAGAAGATTGGTAAGGATTTTTTACTTGTTCAGGTCTATGTGGATGATATTATCTTTTGTTCATCAAATCCAAAGATGAGTGAAGACTTTTCCAAGCTCATGACAGACAAATTCAAGATGAGTGAAATGGGAGATATGAACTTCATTCTAGGTTAACAAGTCCAACAGAAAGAAGATGGTATCTTTGTCTCTCAAGACAAGTATGTAGCAGAAATTTTGAAGAAATTTGTTTTTTCTCGACATGAAAAACGGGCTAGCACACCCATGGATAAGGAACACCCTTGGGGAAAGACTGGAGATGGAAAAGAAGTGGATGTTAGGCATTATAGATTAATGATTGGCTCATTGATGTATCTTACAGCCTCTAGACCTGACATCATGTTTGCTGTGTGTGCATGTGCACGCCATCAGGTGACTCCCAAAGAGTGTCATCTTCATGCTGTTAAAAGGATCTTTAGATACCTTAGGTGCTATCCCACCTTGGGATTATGGTATCAAAAGGATTCTCTATTGGAGCTTATTGGCTATTCAGACAATGACTATGGAGGTGATAAGTTTGATAAGAAATCCACAACCGGTGGATGCCAATTTCTTGGGAGCAGATTGATATCTTGGCAATTCAAGAACAAACAGTGGTGGCCAACTCTACAACTGAAGCAGAATATGTTGCTACAGTTGCTTGTTGTGGACAAGGTGTATGGATACAAAACCAGCTGTTAGATTATGGGTATAATTTTATGCATACCAAGATATTTGTAGATAATTACAGTAGATTATGCATTATTAAGAATATTGTACATCACTCTAAAATAGAACACATAGAAATTAGACATCATTTTGTAAGAGATTGTTTTGAAAAAGGTTTAATACATCCAGATAGGGTAGATACAGAAGAAAATGTGGTTGGTCTTTTAACTAAATCTTTTGATGTTAGGAGGTTCTAGTACTTGGTAATAAGTATTGGAATGATCAATCTCACCTAAATGTGTTTTTGAAATCATTGTATAGTTTGTATAGGATGTGTACTGCTATTAGTCTTTGTACAAGATTAGATTTTCCACTTTATTTTTCTAACGCTGACAAAGGTTATTTGAACACTGACAAGTGTTCAAATGGACGCTGACAGCAATATGTAAGTTTTGTGGTTTTTGATCTAATCAGGCAGGCATTATGAGCATTGTACCAATGGATACATAGTTACTTATAGATCTTTGGAGCTTACTAGGAATGTGTTAAAGCTTATGGATGATGGTTATATTGTTTACATTCCTATCTCGACATCAATTTTTATTACATACTTTTTATTTGGCAACTTTGTATATCATGATTTAAGGGGAGGTTTAGGAAACCTTAAGGTTTTTGGGTATTCTTAGAATACTCTTATCACAATTCTAGATTGTGTCCACTGGTGAGTACAAGTTAGTTTTCTAAATCGTGAGGCACTCTAGCATAAAAAGTTGATATATTGTGCATGCTGCCAAGACTTTTTGGCCTAGAATTGAATTTGGTCGGTTGGGAGACTTGGGAACTTTTTTATTGGGCTTACCTGGGAAGTTACAAAGGGTTTATGACATAACTTCACTGTTAAGAACTTTGGTTAGCAAGGGACACTTGAGGACAATTATGTCTATCTTGCTTAAGCAAGTGTGCATGATTAGACAGTGCTTGCCACCCTATAGTCATTTTCAGTCTAAGAGTTCTCTTCACTAGGGTAAACTACTTTGTTAAGGTCCTTTTTATTTTTAATTATTTTTATTTTTGGACGCTGACATTTTTCTTTCCAAACGCTGATAAGACAAATTTGAACGCTGACATGGCAAATTTCCAACGCTCACAAGAATATAGCCGTTAGACGCTGATGTTTAATTTTTTACCATTGACAAATATTGGGTCCTACCCAGTTGTTATTTTTGACGAAAAAATGGGCCGTAATTTTAGGAGTTGGTAACTTTTAGTTAATGTATGAGATGTTATATATTTTTCAAGATTTTCATCATTACTTTTTGAATATAACTGCCTCATATTTTAACCAATCGTATGTTTTCACCTCTCCTATAAATTTGGCTAACTTCTTTCTAATAGGGAAACTGGTATTCTTGTCTAGATAAAAACTCTCAAACCTCCATAACTTTTATATAACAGTTTTCTTTCATCAATCTTCATGGCACCAAAGTTTAAACCTCCTCTATTGGAATTGGGGTTCAGAAGCCAACACAACATGGTGGCTTATTTGAAAGCTGATAATACTTTGTTTCCCCAATATACTCAGATGGTTAAGTATTTGAATGCTTACCCTTTAGGGTATGCACTTTCACATACTCCTCTTGTCCTTATCACACACATTAAACAATTTTGGAACATAGTAAGTTCCTCAACAGTTAATGAAGTGATTACATTGACTGCTACTGTTCATGGGGTGCCATGGGTGGTTACTGAAGCTTTGGTTCGCCAAGCTTTGCATCTTAATGATGCTGATGGTATAACCACCCTTCCCCTTGCAGAGCTAGAGCAAGGACTTCGAGCTTTGGGTTATAATTTGCCCCCATTGGGCCATTTAATAATTATACCAAACAACAATTTCCACCAGCTTGGAAGTACCTTATACATGTCATCCTACAATGTTCGAGTCCCAAATGCTCCTCACACGATGAAATCAACCGTTATATTGGGAGTGCCATTGTTGGAGCATAGTTTGGCTGGGACGGTTCGACGACTCTCCTGGGCCGTTAATCGTCTTCCCGGGTGCTGAGTAATGCTGCAAACAATAGAAGAACCGGTTAGACGTGGACCCGAGGCCGGAGCCCCGGGGTCCACCTCTGACGGTCAAGTTAGTATTGATCGATATATTGTATAAGAGGTGTGGTTAAGAGAGAGAACCTGATTATAATGAGACCCCTACCCCTATTTATATAGGCTTAGGGTTTCTTGAAGGATAAGTTAGGTGTGTGTGGGCCGTGGGCCTGTTGGGCCGGGCCCTTAACCGACTGTACGTCTACATGTCCCCCAGTCTAGTATGATATGGTTCATGATCATGTTATGCTAGACTCATTCGTGTATAATTCTCACTAACAACCGCGTGCGGCTTGCTGCTAGGACATCCTCGTGGGTCGTCCGTAACATATGGCTTCACTCGTAAATGGGCTACCTTTTAGCAAAAAGATGATGGTTTGGGATTGCGAATAGTGAGCATAGCCACTATACGCCATCATGTCCCGCCAGTCTAGTATGCGAGGTTGTCACCGAGGTTACTAGACTTTACACCATATCCGCTACATGTGAGCATATCCACGTCGAAAGAAATGGGAAAACATGTATACGTAAGACGGGTGGTTGTGCTCGAATGCTTGGTTTCCCGTGATTAGACGGTAAGGACCCCGTAAGAAGAAAACATGTTCTATAGCCGGGGTAACACTAGCATTGGCAAGGTATCGTTCTTATTCATCTCCAACGTGAGGATGATAATAAAATTTTGTGAAGGTGGAGGTGGAACCCGTATGATGCATTGTGAATATTTTGAAGGCGTACTTCTTGTACCCACCGATGATGCAACATAATGCGAATATTTCATTCGTCTTATGGCAAATAGAAGACGTACTTCTGTGGCATGTTTATGCGGATATTATATCCGTCTTGCGGCCACAACATTTGACAATGATTTTCCAAACGTCTTTTCCCGAACAAAAAAAACGTAGTTGATCAGACTCCGTCTAATTACGGTCTGATGAGATGGCATTTATACATGATCTCATCGTTCTTTTCGGGCTTTTAATGCACTAATATGTCATAAAATACCATATATATGCTTGCTTTTGTGTTTATGTGTATTTTAGGTATGGATATCGTGAAAAAGACAAAAGATCACAAGATACAAGGAAAAACGAACACGAGAAACAAAGACGCACAAAGAACCGGGCCCTAATCATGGAATTTTCAACAAATACCCTTGATGACTTGAAGACAAAACAAGATTGATCCTCCAAGAATGAAGAAATGACACTTAAAACCCTTGTATATTGATAATTACAAGTTTGGTCCCTTAAGTTTGTCAAAATTGCAAAAAGGTCCTTCAACTTTGAAGAAATGACAAGATTGGTCCCTCAACAAATCAATTTGTCAATTATGGTCCCTCATAAAGATTAAGAGACATTGAAGACCTTTGAAGATCAATAAAGTCCAAAATCAGTCCCTGAATTATCCAAGAATGGCAAAAATGATCCTTGATAAACTTTGTGTGAAGTTTGGTGCCAAAAATGTCAAAAGGTGAAAGTTATTTACAAGGGAGAACACGTTTTAGGGCTGAAAACTTCAAATGCCAAAAAAATCAAAGGACAAGGACCAAAAGTGTTCAAGATGAAACATTTAAACAAAAACTGGCGCCTAACAACTCTTTTCCCCCAAATACGGATCAAACAAGTTACTGTTTATCCTTTTACACTCCCAGTTTTCACCTCACTTAAAAATGGGTTAAAAACCAATTCACCTTGCACATGTGTGATTCACACATGCAGAAACAAAACCCACGCACAAAACCCTCATCCCACTCACTGTGGACCCTACCCCCAAATTCCCTTTCACC
The DNA here is from genome assembly GCA_025667525.1 of Glebionis coronaria. Taxonomy (NCBI): domain Eukaryota; kingdom Viridiplantae; phylum Streptophyta; class Magnoliopsida; order Asterales; family Asteraceae; genus Glebionis; species Glebionis coronaria. The sequence goes on along the minus strand of CM046876.1, from coordinate 235,738,758 downwards.
CAATCAGAGAACACCTTGATCCCCAAGTACTGTGACGTGTCCACAATCAAAGGCTATGATCTTATGCTTACTCACAACGCAAAAACAAACGTCCAGGATCAAATTTGGACAGCTCACCACTCAAAATCGTCAAGGGCATATTTGGGAATTTCTAGTGATTAGGGTTTTGTTTTTAGCATTCTAGATTGTTCATTAGACTAGTATAAATAGAGGCATCAACCTGTGATGACCCTTTGTTCCAGTTTTTTAGCTTCTCACTTGTAATTCCTTTTTTATGAAATAAAAGTTTGGTGTTTGAGAAAATCAAGTGTAATTCCTTTTTAGGTTTATAAAAAGTTGTGTATTGTGTTGAAGCTAAGATTCTGAGTTCCACTTTGTTATTTGGTGAAGTAATTTTGATTTTCAAAATTTTATAAAGGTTTCTGAAATTGAGATTTCTTGGTAAGAAATTTGTTTCAGGTTTGGATGTTAAGAGGTAAGTTTTAATTAGTCACTAAGAGGTTATTAAAACGTTTTGAGAAGTGTTAAAAGGTTTTGGAATGGTTTAAGAAAAGAAGAAAGTGACCAGAATATATATTGCTTATATTTGTGCTTGCTTTTCTTTGATTGTTCTTAAACAGGTGGAAGAGTATTGTTGATCTTTGTGTCTGCATGCACCCGGGTGCATAAGGAGGTGGTTATGCAACCACTAGGGCTTTGGAAGTAAAGCCCTAAGGTAAATTTCCTTTTTCCTTGTTAAAATCTCAGAAAAAGTGTGTTTCAAGTGATCTTGTTTGATTTGATGCTTAAGTATGTTAAAGCTGATTGAATTGAGTTCTTAAGTGAAGATATTCATGTTTTGAAGTGTTAGAATCAGTTTGGTTGCTTTTGAAAGTGTTTTGGTTTGTTAAAACGTTTTCAAAAGATTTAAAAGGGTGTTTGGAAACAAGTTTAAGCAGGGTAATAGTTTTGATTTATGCTTTGATTAGGTGTTAGAAGTATTGGAGTAGGTTGATACAAGTTTGTTAGGTAGTTATTAGTAAGATTAGAAGGTTTGGAAGCAAGTTTGTATGCTAAAAGTGAAAAAGAGTAAGCATAAATCTGCATATCCACTAATCTGCTCATTTTTCATGAATTTTGATGCTTGATTCTTGATTACTTGTTAGTATTAGGGTTACTTGTAAGTTGAGATTGTTTGAGTATCAAATTGTGATTGTGTGTGCAAATTTTGGGCATTTGAAGTTGGCTTAAGTGCAAGTAATCTGTCAATAAAGTCACAGACCTAGCCATTTGTGCATCAGCAACTTGACATAGCTTGTGTATGCTTTGTTTTTGATCATTTGGTGTGCTAGTTGATTGTTTCTTGATTGCCATTGACTCCTTGTGCTTAAATAAGCACAAGGGTGCCCCCTTTGTCCACAATCATCCACCAAGTAAGCCACAACCAAGCCCCTCTTGGTTCCAAGAGTGCTCAAGTGTGCACTCACCATTGTTCATCAGAAACTTATAGAACCAGACCACGTTTTTTGATCATAACTTGGATCAATCTTTGGTAAAAAAGGAAGTTTGATTGTGTTTTTAAGCTTATTAGAGTGCACATATTGATTTGAAAAAGAAAAAAAATAAAAAATAAAATAAAAGCAAAAAGGTAGCCCGCAACGGACTCGAACCCCAGACCTCTCGCTGGAGGGTTAAGGGAACTACCATTGATCTAGACTCCTTTTTACGTTTTAGTTTGCTTTCATAAGTTATTTAATACGTCTTTGGTTTGTTGGCTTATTAAAAAGCCGTAGCTTTTTTCCACTTTTCTAGCTTATTTATTAAGCTCATTTTGTGTAGCTTATTTTTCCTAGGACCATTATAGGTTTGTTGATTTTTCTAGTTAGGTTTCATAATTTTCCCTTTATTTATTTATTTTCTACAATTTATTTAATATCCGTTTTTATAAAATCATTAAAAAATAGAAAAAAGATTTTTAATTTTTAGGAAAAATAATTTTTAAGTTTTAAAATAAAATTTTGAGGTTTACATTAGGTTTTGGTTTTAAAATCTTTAATTTTTAATTTTATATTATTTTAAGGTTTTTTATAAACTTTAAACATTTTTATAAAATTATTAAAAAGGTTTTAGGAGCTCTAATTTATGTTTTTCTCTTAGTTAGAATATTTAGGATTTTTGAGAATTTTTTAGAATTTATTTGAAGACTTTTTATTTTTAGGAATATTTTAATATTATTTTATTAATTAAATTTCAAAGTTTTATTTTTCTTTATTTTTCATTTTTCCTAGGTTCTTTAGCAATAATTAGGACCTTTTCCATTTTTAAAATATTTTTATAGCTTTTAGATTTATTTTTATAATTATTTTAAGTTTAATTAGTTTTTAATCATTTTAAATCATTTTTAGGGTTTTAAAAATAGTTTTAATAGCTTTTAATTTTTATAAAATTACTTTTTAGTCTTCTAATAATATAAGTTAAGTGATTATTCAATAAAATCATATTTTAGACATTTGAATTAGTTATATTTAATTTTAGGGCTTTAATTAGCATTTAAAATTAAATATTTAATTAATAAAAGGTCTTAAAATATCTTTGTTGGATTTTTATCTTTATTTATATTATTATTGACTTGTTTTTAATCTATTATTGATTTTGTTTTTGGTCTTAGTATAAAATTTTTAATTTGGGTAGTTTTTCACGGCTTTATGTTTACGTCTTTTACGTCGTAGTTTAATTTTAACGTGACCGTCTTTTCATCTTCTCATCCCCATTCTTCTCAATATTAATCTCAAATAAATACAAGTTAATCCACACACATATACCTCCTTGGGAAACGAACTTTCTCTCTTTTTAAGTGATTGGGTCATTAACACTTGATTTTTCTTAAAGTCATTTGTTCGATACTTTCCACTATTTACGCTCTTTTCCTAAAGAGTAGTAAAACTCTACAATCATTTTGGCGCCGCTGCCGGGGAGGTGTGTTGTGCTTTAATTTGGAAGCTTTTGTTTTTGATATTATCCATAAATAGTATTTGTGTTAAGTGGAACTCCCTTAACACGTATTATCGGTTTTCTTGGTTTTTCTTGTAGAAATATTACTATATTGTATTAAGTATCACAATCAATATACAATATCTCCAAAAGTGTGAAAACACAACCTTAATTGGGATTTGATCTCCTAATTATTGTATTCGAATCTCAAACAAAAAGAAAAGGCAAAAATAGATAAATACTTTCGTAAAGCTCGATTTTGAAAAATACAAACTATAAGGTGGGTATAAGGCGGGTATTATAAAATATACCCTAAGGAAAAAGGCTCTTAAGTGCTTCGCGCCGTCTCGTTTCCCCGCTTGCTTGTGAGTATTTTGAGATTGAAGGCTAATCGAGGGTTTTGCCGCCCAAAGTATCATTACGTATACTATATTTGCTTGGTTTTCTTTGTGATTAAACCCTCGTGAACAATTTGGTTTTCACCAAAGTTCTAAAGTCATTCGAAAGCGTTCACTCCACGTGATCGTTTTCATTCCTTTGAGGCTTCTTTAATCAAGAGTTTGATTCGAGGAGAGATTTTGTAGATTGTTGTCTACGAAGATACACCAAAATCCAAAAAAAATAAATATCATCAAAAACACAAAAAAATTGAAAATCCACAAAACAACCAAAAAGAATCTTCTTTGCTCACCTCCCATTCTTCGTGAAGTTTATGATCACTCGTAATCAAGCAAAACGAGCTCGTAAACGTCTTCAAAAGCAAGCAAATCAAGGATCGTTGATTGTTGAAGAACCCCCAATTGTTGAACCTATTGTAGAACAAGAAGTCGTCATGGCTAATCGTACTATGATGGAGTTGCTGCAAGCACCCACCGAGGGTTTTGGAGAGGCTATTGTTATTCCCGCCATCCTTGCGGAGAATTTCGAGATTAAGACGGGTTTAATGTCTATGTTGCAAGCAAAGTTTAGAGGTCACGAAAAAGACAACCCGCATTACCACATTAGGAATTTCAACCGTCTCACCGCTACTAGCAAATTTAAGGATGTTCCACATGACGCAATTAAGATGATGTTGTTTCCATATTCGTTGGATGGACCCGCAAAAATTTGGCTCGAGAAAGAACCGCCAAATTCGATTTTGACATGGGCCGATCTCGTTTCTAAGTTTGTGAACAAGTTTTTTCCACCATCTAAAACAACACACTTAAAAAATGAGATTCACGATTTGTGCAACGTAACAATGAAAGTTTTTCAATGGCATGGGAACGATTTAAAGAGATGTTACATGAATGTCCTCACCATGATTTTTCGGAATTACATCAAGTGGATACTTTTTATAATGGGCTTAATGATCATGAACGAGATTATTTGAATGCCGCCGCGGGTGGTAATTTTTTGTGCAAGACGACAAATGAGGCTTTAAAATCATTGAAAATCGATCTAAGGTTTATAGCCCTCGTAACACACCGAGTGTTGCCAATATGGGTTCGTCATCTTCGTCACAATCGTCTCGTAGCATTAACGCCTTACATGATGAAGCTAATGAGGAAAATCGGTTTTTTGATAGATTTGCTAATCTAATGTCCCATTGGAAGGCTCAAGAAGCTTCCAATTCCGCTTCGGTTAAAGCGGTTGCTAAGAGTTGTTTATCTTGTGGGGGAGCTCATGATCTTTCCGAGTGCATTACCGCGGATGGTAACACTTCGAGTGCTTATGTAGCAACGGGAACTTACAACCAAAACGGCCAAGGTTCTCGTCCAAATCAAGCTCCACCAAACCAAAATGTTAATAATTATCGAAACAACAACCAAGGTAATTACCAAGGCAATACACGCAATTACAACAAAGGGAATTATCAAAGTGGGAATGGACAAATCTCTAATCAAAACCAAAACCGTGATTTTCAAAACACTACACAAGGTTTTCAAAATGCTCACACGAAAAATTTGCAAGGAGAATTTTTGGATTATGCAAAAGCAAATGATGCTAAATTTGATAATATGCAACGTGAGATGATTAGCTTAAGATCCGAGTTAAAAAACGAGCTTAAAAACGAACTTGCTAATGAACTTAAAACTCATGCTAATAAAATGGAAGGAAATGTCACACGACTCCAACAAAATCAACAAAAAATGGAGCAAGGTCAACATGAGATTAAGCAAGAGTTATTAAAAGCGGATGCTAGGCAATCAAAATTTGAGGACCGAATGGCTAAGATGTTTGAAGCTATCATGTGTAAGCCCTCTTCTTCGGGTGGTCTTCCTAGTGATACCATTAACAACCCGAGGGGAGAATTGAAGGTTGTTGCTACACGAAGTGGTAAAACTTTCAAGGAACCAATCTCTCGTCCAAGTACTTCTACGGAGAAGGAAATCGAGAAAGAACCCAAGGTGATGGTCGAAAAGGAGCATATTACAATCCCACGAAGTACCGCTCAAACCACACCTACGGTTGAACCTATACCAATTGTGGAACCCGAGTTTCCAAGGCCGTTGCCTAATGACCAACCCACACCACCTTTACCCTACCCTTCGAGACGTAACAAAGAGAAAGCACAAGAACGGAACAATTATCAATTTGAGCTATTTATGAAAATGTTTCGTGATCTACATTTTAACATAAGTTTTGCCGACGCTCTTATCATGATGCCTCGATTCGCCGCAAACTTCAAAAGTATGCTAAACAACAAAGAGAAGTTACAACAATCGTCTAGTTGTTCATCGGTTTTTCTTAGCCGCATACCACAAAAAGTCGGTGATCCTGGTAAATTTTTGATTCCGTGTGCAATTCAAGATATGGAGGAATGCTACGCCTTGGCCGATCTTGGTGCTAGTATTAATTTGATGCCTCTCGAGATTTTCAAATCGCTTTCGCTTCCGGCTCTTACTCCTTCGAACATGTCCATCGAGATGGCCGATCATTCTACGATCATGGCATGTGGAGTAGCCGAGGACGTTTTTGTTAAAGTCGGAAAGTTTTACTATCCCGTTGACTTTATCGTTGTAGACATTCCTATCGATCGAAAAGTTCCTCTCATTTTGGGTCGTTCATTTTTGGATACATCACGAGCACTTATCGATGTTCATGCTCGAAAAATCACCCTTCGTTTCAATGAAGAAGAACTTGTCATCAATGCAACACAAAACTCCAATCTTTCTCATGTCTATTCTATTGCAACTTTAAACCATGGTGACTCGACCAATGTCATTTGCAAAGAATTTTCACCAAGAGTTTTAGGGAATGTCGCCAAAAACAATTTACCATTTCCTCCGCCGGTGGAGGTTATGAGTGCTAAGCCTACAAAGAAGAAACCGTCAATACTTGAATCGAAAAATTCTTCGCCTCACCTCGAACATTCATTCTTGAAAAGTGTTGATAAGTTGCCGGTTTCTACGGAAGATCTTTCGGATGATGAATATGTTGACCCCAATGGGGAGGTTTTCTTCGTCGATAAACGTTTTGAGAACTTGCCACCACCAAAACCAAAACGGTTTCAAAATGTGAGAATTTTTAGTGTGACTAACATCGTCTTAGAAACACCGAATATTTTCGACATAATCAAAAAGGGTTTTCATAAGGAGAGTTTAAAAGATAAAAAAGGAAAAGATCTTAAATGTGATTTAATTGATTTTTCTACAAATCTAACTCCGTCATCACCGCGTGCTTTGAGTGCTACAAACTCGTCTACTCCTTTTGACGATGTTTTGTGTGGTTCTAGTATGGGGGAAGCCCCTTATGTTCCCTCATCCTTGTCCATCGAGGACGAGATTTTCGATCCCAGAATTTCATATAAAGGGAAATCTCGGTCTTCCACCGATGCAATAAATGGAAAATCTTTCTATTTGCTTGGTGCGAGTCTACCTCGAGTAGCTCAAACGTTTGTCTTACCAATTGTCTCACCCTTCTACTTCTCATCTATTTTCTTCAAACTCTTTGAGTTTATGGCACATGTTGAAGTGGCGTTAATTTGTTTTTTCAATGGAAACGAGAACGCCATCTTCGACCCCGGTATTTTGCATCATTTAAGGACTTAGTCCTTTATACCGGTTGCTTTTTGGGCCTTGTTTATCATGTAAGCCCCATCAAAAATTGACTATACCATGAATTTCCCTAAATGTTCACATTTTGAGGGGATCGAGTCGAGCTCATGACTCGGCAATCAAAAACGAGGTGCCTCGTGGGGGAGATCCCATGCTTATCTTTTATATTCACTAATAAGGGGACTTGTACCCTTCCAACTCGTTGTCTCGTGGTTGTTTGTGATTGTGTTATCTAGATCATCATCATTATCTACGATTGAAGACTCTCGTGTTCGTTTACGTGAGCCTCCATCGTTCGTTTGAAGAAGTTTTTCACGAATCCATGACATATCCTTTATTGTTCTAACAATTATCTTTTAGCATAATTAATAAACGGCTTTAGATATATTGTTGATCACCCTTTCCATGCTAGATCCTAAGCATTCGATTCTTCGTCTCTAGTATGGGGGTGCTCCACCTTTAGACTCGAAACATTGAGGACAATGTTTACTTTTAGTATGGGGGGGTGAATAGGTACTTGCTTTGCTACGCCCTCACGTTTCCAACTTTCAATGTTTTGTTTTGCTAATAAGGCTAAAAATGGCCAAATTTTAAAATTTTTCTTAGTTTTCATAAGTGTTTTTAAGACACGAATGTATACTTTCCGATGGGTAGAATAAGAGTTAATTTTTGACTTGATGGGCATTTGGAGCCATTTACATTCCTTAACCCGCTCAATTCATGTTTTGCTAGACTTTTATATAGGGAGCTTTAAAACGCGAAAGTCTTAATTCATACGGGTTAAGAACAAGAACTTTTCGCAAGTTCCTATAATTGATTCTAGAAAGTCACTTATCAAGGGAACTTTAAAACGCATTCTCTAAACTTGAAAAAGTCCAAGAAAGTGCAAGATCCTATAGGTGGCTTGAAAACCCAAAACTTTGATTTGATATAGTCTTAATGAAAGCTAATCCAAATTTGGCTTAATTTTGACTTGCATGGCTAAGTATTCACGAGTCTCTTTAATTAGAGGTCTTTATATAGTGAAGAACGAGAAATGATAGAGTTAGACAAGTGATCATGCTAAACGCAGAACATGAAAGTGTTCTTTCAAAAACTCATATGTTTTTAATTGTGGCTTTTTCTTCCCATAAGATCAATGCATTAGGAATAAATCATAATTGCAATAAGTAAGGTCGTACGATTTGAAAGGTTACTTAGCCTCTAGCGCAAGATCGTTTAAAAGTTGCTCGGGGTTGAATAGAGTTCATAGCCAAGGCATAACTTATTGAAGCGGGACGCGAAGATTGGCGATTATCCAAAAAGGCCCTAACAAGGCATGAGGAGCTCTATTTTTGCTAAAGATCCAAAGATGATGTGAAGTATCATTATTCCAAAATCAATATGAAGGATCGAGACACACGACGAGAAGCAATTACTCCCCTAAAGAATGGAGAAAGTCTATCCAAAAAGACCCTAACAAGGTATGAGGATAAATATATCCAAGTCCGAAAAGGAGGCGGATCGTTGTATATCAAAAATCCAAAGTAAAGATTGAAGAAAAATGATGAAGTCGTGGTCCTATATGAAGAATCTCTCAAAAACGTCAAGTGAAGAAATTCCAAAATATGAAGAGAAGACCATAATTTCAAGAACGTCTTCCCAAGATTTGAAGTATGAAGTACATGCCAAATATCGGTCCGAGAAAGGTCTCAAATCGTGAAACGAGTTATGCCAAGATATGAACTTAAGGAGATACACGAGAAGCCGTTTTAAAAGATTTTGTCCTTCGGCTAACTATTGATCAAATCGTGCTACTTTGCTTTCGGACTAATAACTACTCAAATAAGTCAATATGTATCACTTGTGATCCATGACAAATAGATAAAAAATGCTAGTAACCCATTTCCTTTTATAATAACTAGGATTGCGGGGAGAAAAAGTATTACACAATTTGGACGTATGAGTAGTGTTAGCATTGTGACTTGTACCAACAATGATCTTGTTTTTGCACTTAGCATGGAATGTATGACAATCAAGGATGACGAAGTTTACTCTAAGGGACATTAACTTGTTTCTATTCTTTGACCCTAAAAGTCACTTTTTAAGTGATGAAAATCATACATTATGTCTTTACACATTCTCGTAGTTTGGTGCAAGTCTTTTACTCTTCAATAAAGGTTAATAAAATTGAACTTTGGTGATGCTTAGATACTTTATTCTAGCATTGCGTGAGGGCACGGCAATGGCTTAGTATGGGGGAGTGATGAGATGGCATTTATACATGATCTCATCGTTCTTTTCGGGCTTTTAATGCACTAATATGTCATAAAATACCATATATATGCTTGCTTTTGTGTTTATGTGTATTTTAGGTATGGATATCGTGAAAATGACAAAAGATCACAAGATACAAGGAAAAACGAACACGAGAAACGAAGACGCACAAAGAACCGGGCCCTAATCATGGAATTTTCAACAAATACCCTTGAAGACTTGAAGACAAAACAAGATTGATCCTCCAAGAATGAAGAAATGACACTTAAAACCCTTGTATATTGATAATTACAAGTTTGGTCCCTTAAGTTTGTCAAAATTGCAAAAAGGTCCTTCAACTTTGAAGAAATGACAAGATTGGTCCCTCAACAAATCAATTTGTCAATTATGGTCCCTCATGAAGATTAAGAGACATTAAAGACCTTTGAAGATCAATAAAGTCCAAAATCAGTCCCTGAATTATCCAAGAATGGCAAAAATGATCCTTGATAAACTTTGTGTGAAGTTTGGTGCCAAAAATGTCAAAAGGTGAAAGTTATTTACAAGGGAGAACACGTTTTAGGGCTGAAAACTTCAAATGCCAAAAAAATCAAAGGACAAGGACCAAAAGTGTTCAAGATGAAACATTTAAACAAAAACTGGCGCCTAACAACTCTTTTCCCCCAAATACGGATCAAACAAGTTACTGTTTATCCTTTTACACTCCCAGTTTTCACCTCACTTAAAAATGGGTTAAAAACCAATTCACCTTGCACATGTGTGATTCACACATGCAGAAACAAAACCCACGCACAAAACCCTCATCCCACTCACTGTGGACCCTACCCCCAAATTCCCTTTCACCCAATCAGAGAACACCTTGATCCCCAAGTACTGTGACGTGTCCACAATCAAAGGCTATGATCTTATGCTTACTCACAACGCAAAAGCAAACGTCCAGGATCAAATTTGGACAGCTCACCACTCAAAATCGTCAAGGGCATATTTGGGAATTTCTAGTGATTAGGGTTTTGTTTTTAGCATTCTAGATTGTTCATTAGACTAGTATAAATAGAGGCATCAACCTGTGATGACCCTTTGTTCCAGTTTTTTAGCTTCTCACTTGTAATTCCTTTTTTATGAAATAAAAGTTTGGTGTTTGAGAAAATCAAGTGTAATTCCTTTTTAGGTTTATAAAAAGTTGTGTATTATGTTGAAGCTAAGATTCTGAGTTCCACTTTGTTATTTGGTGAAGTAATTTTGATTTTCAAAATTTTATAAAGGTTTCTGAAATTGAGATTTCTTGGTAAGAAATTTGTTTCAGGTTTGGATGTTAAGAGGTAAGTTTTAATTAGTGACTAAGAGGTTATTAAAACGTTTTGAGAAGTGTTAAAAGGTTTTGGAATGGTTTAAGAAAAGAAGAAAGTGACCAGAATATATATTGCTTATATTTGTGCTTGCTTTTCTTTGATTGTTCTTAAACAGGTGGAAGAGTATTGTTGATCTTTGTGTATGCATGCACCCGGGTGCATAAGGAGGTGGTTATGCAACCACTAGGGCTTTGGAAGTAAAGCCCTAAGGTAAATTTCCTTTTTCCTTGTTAAAATCTCAGAAAAAGTGTGTTTCAAGTGATCTTGTTTGATTTGATGCTTAAGTGTGTTAAAGCTGATTGAATTGAGTTCTTGAGTGAAGATATGCATGTTTTGAAGTGTTAGAATCAGTTTGGTTGCTTTTGAAAGTGTTTTGGTTTGTTAAAACGTTTTCAAAAGATTTAAAAGGGTGTTTGGAAACAAGTTTAAGCAGGGTAATAGTTTTGATTTATGCTTTGATTAGGTGTTAGAAGTATTGGAGTAGGTTGATACAAGTTTGTTAGGTAGTTATTAGTAAGATTAGAAGGTTTGGAAGCAAGTTTGTATGCTAAAAGTGAAAAAGAGTAAGCATAAATCTGCATATCCACTAATCTGCTCATTTTTCATGAATTTTGATGCTTGATTCTTGATTACTTGTTAGTATTAGGGTTACTTGTAAGTTGAGATTGTTTGAGTATCAAATTGTGATTGTGTGTGCAAATTTTGGGCATTTGAAGTTGGCTTAAGTGCAAGTAATCTGTCAATAAAGTCACAGACCTAGCCATTTGTGCATCAGCAACTTGACATAGCTTGTGTATGCTTTGTTTTTGATCATTTGGTGTGCTAGTTGATTGTTTCTTGATTGCCATTGACTCCTTGTGCTTAAATAAGCACAAGGGTGCCCCCCTTTGTCCACAATCATCCACCAAGTAAGCCACAACCAAGCCCCTCTTGGTTCCAAGAGTGCTCAAGTGTGCACTCACCATTGTTCATCAGAAACTTATAGAACCAGGCCACGTTTTTTGATCATAACTTGGATCAATCTTTGGTAAAAAAGGAAGTTTGATTGTGTTTTTAAGCTTATTAGAGTGCACATATTGATTTGAAAAAGAAAAAAAATAAAAAAGAAAATAAAAGCAAAAAGGTAGCCCGCAACGGACTCGAACCCCAGACCTCTCGCTGGAGGGTTAAGGGAACTACCATTGATCTAGACTCCTTTTTACGTTTTAGTTTGCTTTCATAAGTTATTTAATACGTCTTTGGTTTGTTGGCTTATTAAAAAGCCGTAGCTTTTTTCCACTTTTCTAGCTTATTTATTAAGCTCATTTTGTGTAGCTTATTTTTCCTAGGACCATTATAGGTTTGTTGATTTTTCTAGTTAGGTTTCATAATTTTCCCTTTATTTATTTATTTTCTACAATTTATTTAATATCCGTTTTTATAAAATCATTAAAAAATAGAAAAAAGATTTTTAATTTTTAGGAAAAATAATTTTTAAGTTTTAAAATAATATTTTGAGGTTTTCATTAGGTTTTGGTTTTAAAATCTTTAATTTTTAATTTTATATTATTTTAAGGTTTTTTATAAACTTTAAACATTTTTATAAAATTCTTAAAAAGGTTTTAGGATCTCTAATTTGTGTTTTTCTCTTAGTTAGAATATTTAGGATTTTTGAGAATTTTTTAGAATTTATTTGAAGACTTTTTATTTTTAGGAATATTTTAATATTATTTTATTAATTAAATTTCAAAGTTTTATTTTTCTTTATTTTTCATTTTTCCTAGGTTCTTTAGCAATAATTAGGACCTTTTCCATTTTTAAAATATTTTTATAGCTTTTAGATTTATTTTTATAATTATTTTAAGTTTAATTAGTTTTTAATCATTTTAAATCATTTTTAGGGTTTTAAAAATAGTTTTAATAGCTTTTAATTTTTAGAAAATTACTTTTTAGTCTTCTAATAATATAAGTTAAGTGATTATCCAATAAAATCATATTTTAGACATTTGAATTAGTTATATTTAATTTTAGGGCTTTAATTAGCATTTAAAATTAAATATTTAATTAATAAAAGGTCTTAAAATATCTTTGTTGGATTTTTATCTTTATTTATATTATTATTGACTTGTTTTTAATCTATTATTGATTTTGTTTTTGGTCTTAGTATAAAATTTTTAATTTGGGTAGTTTTTCACGGCTTTATGATTACGTCTTTTACGTCGTAGTTTAATTTTAACGTGACCGTCTTTTCATCTTCTCATCCCCATTCTTCTCAATATTAATCTCAAATAAATACAAGTTAATCCACACACATATACCTCCTTGGGAAACGAACTTTCTCTCTTTTTAAGTGATTGGGTCATTAACACTTGATTTTTCTTAAAGTCATTTGTTCGATACTTTCCACTATTTACGCTCTTTTCCTAAAGAGTAGTAAAACTCTACAATCACGGTCAAACAATATAAACTTTTGAAAAATCACTCAAATTGTCGGGCAAAGAAATTCGTCGCGGAAGGCGTACTTCCGCAGCAAATATATGAGCCAACGGAATACGTACTTCCGTGACATGAATAACGAGCCGGCGAAAGACGTACTTACGCGGCGAATACAGCAAGCCAACATAAGGAGTATGATACAATGATTTTTATATGGGTTCAATTTTACTCTCGATATCCTCTAGAATTGATCTCGGCCTTAAGTGGAATGATTGTTCTTGGTTACTAAATAAAAGGGTTTGGTTTTCTAATCTAATAAAAAAAATTAAATGTATTAAAATGAAAACTTAAATAAAAAACAATTAATTTAAAATCAATTAACAATTAATTTAACAACTAGAATTAAAATTAAAATAAAAGTAAAGAAACAGTAAAACAGTAAAACAGTAACAGTAAAACTGATTGTAGTGTTTTGTACCCTTTAGGAAAAGGATGACAAATAGTGGTAGTATTAAGTGTCGGTTTAGGAGAACCGAGCACTAATGACCCAAGTGAAGTCCAAGTTCGTTTCCCAAGGAGGCAAGTGCGTTGTGTTAAGAGATGATTAGCGTTTGTGATTATATTGATTGAGAAAGAAATGGGATTAGAAGAGAAAGACGGTTACGAAAATGAATTAAACTACCACGAAAAAGGCGTAAACGTAAAACCGAAAATAGTGCCAAAAATAAATTTTTAACCTAAAAATTCCTAAAAATTACTAAAAATCCACAATAATATTCTAAGAGTTTACAAAAAATCCAAACTTGCTAAAACCTTTTAATTAATTAAATAATGACTTTTTAATGCTAATTAAAGCCCTAAAAATCACTTTTAATTATTAAAAAGCCCTAAACAAGATTTTATAGTTTTTAAACCACAAAAATATCCTAATTAAGCAAAAAACTATTTTTAAAAATTTTAAAACCAAATTAAACTATTTTTAAACACTTAAAAACTATTAAAATGTATTAAATCTTAAATTAATTCTAGAAATTAATTGAAAAGTCTAAAAAACATTTGGAAAGTGACAAAACTCCTAATATAATGTCCTTAACCTAGGAAAATTGAAAAAACTAGAAAAAATAAAACTTCAATTTTTAATAATAAAATAATATTAAAATATTCAAAAAAATAAAAAGTTTGTAAATAAATTCTAAAAAATTACCAAAAATCCTAAATAATGTAACTAAAACAAAAATGCAAACCAAATTTCCTGAAACCTATTTAATAATTTTATATTAAATTTTAAAGTTGCTTAAAAACCATAAAATCCTATAAAATTAAAAATAAGCTAAATTGAAAACCTAATGAGCTGTAAACCTCAAAAATATGATTAGAAACCTAAAAATTATTTTTCCAGATTCTTAAATTACTTTTAACTATTTTTAATTGACTTTCTAAAAATTAAACTTAAAATAATCCTAATAAATAAAATAATAATGGGAAAAATCTAATTTTTGCTCAGAAAAATCAACAACCCTAATAAAAACCTAGGAAAAATGCTAAACTTGAAAAAGCTAAAAGAAATAAGCAGGAAACTGCTTATTTAAAAGCTGTTAACTTAAATAAGCTCAAAAACAAAACACCTTAAATAAATAATGAAAGGAAAGGAAAACGTAAAAAAGCCATCTGGATCACTGGTAAGCACGCTACTCCTTGGAACGCAAGGTCGCGTGTTCGAGTCCAGGCAGGGTGTGCCTTTTTGCAAAACTTTTTTTTTTTTTACTTTTAACACTTAATCTAGGTACTTAATTAACTCCTAAAACTTAAACACAATCCAAAATTAAACAAGATTAAGGTCTATAAATCAAAAAACGTTCCCAGGTATGATGAACTTTCTGATGAACAAATGTAAAGTCTTCACAAGTGAAGACTGTGATCAAGAGGGCTTGATCCTGCTTTTTGGTGGTGTTTTTGATGGAACAAAGGCACCCTTGTACTCTTTGGAGTACAAGGTGTCAGATCAAACACAAATTAAGCAAGTTTACACACAATCAAGCACAAAGAAAGCCAAGAAAAGTTACTGATTTAGCTTGCACAAGTTTAAAGGTGTTTGCTGGTTTAGTGTGCACACAAGTGAGATTCAAAGGCTCAAATTATGCATACAAGTCAATCAACTAGCAAATAGACAATGCACAAACCTAGAACAAGCCTACTTCTAGCAGATTTAACACTTGGAAGCACCAATTTCACACAAGTAAGCAGAAATCAAGCAGTGACTGATTTTTAGCTATATCTTCAAAATTTTATCATGCAAAGTGTTCAAAACTTTACCAAACTGCAATAAACAACTAGCATATACCCTATAGCAACCTAATAAGTGAATTTAACAAACTTGCAGGCAAGATTAATAGCAAAAATACAAATTAAAAACTTATCCCAAACACTCCTTAAACTATGAAAATGGAAAATTAACAAAGCAAATCTCATCAAAACTCAATCAAACTGAATCAAACCCAAACTAACATGCATAAAAGTCCTATTTAAGCAGTTTTAAGCACTCAAACATATATTTAACACCTTAACATGCAAAATCACATAAAGCACAAAATTTTCAGAAATCTAAAAATGAAATGGAAAACAAGAGACTACCTCAAGGGTCCTACATCCAGGACCCTTAGTGGTTGAAAAACCACCTCCATATAGGCTGGGGCCTATGCAGAACTTTGTTGATGGGCTTATGAGATTTTACTTAACAAAATGGGAAAAAATTGTTTCTCCTTGAACCTGCTAAGAGAGAAAAGGTAAAAGCTGTGTAAAAAGCTTAAGGCTTACTCCTAGCTTATAGATTAAGCTAGAAGAAAGCTTGAGCTTGTGGGTAAGGTTATAATAAGCTTAATAACAGGAAATGACCAAACAAATGGATATTTTAAACTTGGGTACCCACTACACCAGAACAAGCCATGGTGTTATGGACATACACAAGGTTAAATACCATCAATCCAACACTCTGAATCAACATTGTATCAGATTTATATGAAGATTTTTGATAAAAGAAAACTTTGAAAAAGAAAAAGAAACTTTTGAAAACTTGAAAACTTTTGCTGAAATTAAACCAAACTCAACCAATAAACTTAAATCAACTGAAAATGTAAATGGAACTCAAGATTTCTCATCAGCAACACTTAAACCATTTATATTAATTCATAAACTGGCTTTACAAAGTTTGTGAAAAAAGGAGAAAAATCAAGAACAAAAAAAAATGCTACGTCCTAAAGGCCTTTATATAGAGGCTTACATTGTGATTCTAGAAGTGATAAGAAGCTAAACCCTAACAAGTGAACTTCCAATCTTGCCCTTGGATGATTTTTTAATTTTGAGTCAAAACAAAGCCATGTGATGATCTTGGCATGTAGCTGAGGTGCCAGTGATGTAGAAGCAATCTAGGTCGTCCATTTTGCCTTTGGAAGCAAGAAAATGCTGTGAGTTGTTGATCTTGCTGTCCATTTTTGTTTGAGAGTGAATAGTGGGGCAGGGGAGGTTTGGAGGGACATGTGAGGTGATGGTGATGGGTGTTTAAGGATGGTTTTAGGTTTATATGATGTTTAATCAAGAGTCTGGAAAGAATCAACAAAAAACCCTTTGATTTGGTTGATGTTCATCCTGGAAATAGTAGGGTTTAAGGGAGGATTAAGAGGGGTTTTAATCCGTTTTGGGTTAATGGTTTTTTAAATTAATTGTTTGGAGGGAAGGGTTTTACTGAATTAAGTATTCAATTAAGGTGAGTGGAGAGTGACGTGGAGGAAGGGAGGTTTCTGATTGGTGGAAGGGTGTGAGTGGGTGAGGTGTCAATAGCTGGTTGGGTGTGAGGAGTTTGGCTGTCTGGCAGGTTTGCCCCCCTATGTTTCAAACTTTGTTTAAGTTGTATTAAATGGCTATCAACGCCAAATTAACACACAACAACTTTTGGAAGGTTGTCAAATTTGGCACAACAAGTTTTGAAACTTGTTTTAAGGACTTAAAATGCAATTTCTTCATATCTCAAGGGCTGTTCTTGACATGTCTTCATACTTCAAGGACTTTTACTTGTTTGTTGACTTCTTGAAGGACCATTATTGACAATTTAGATTTGTTGAGGGACTAAATTTGCCAATTCTTCCTAGTTGAGGGTTCTTTTTGTAAATTTGGCAAACTTTAGGGACCAAACTTGTAATTATGAAGATACAAGGGTATAAAGTGTCAATTCTTCAAACTTGGAGGACCAATCTTCGTAATTCTTCAAATCTTCAAGGGTTTTCTTTGGAAAATTCTTCATTAGGGCTTGGTTCATCGTGCGGCTTCGTTTCCCGTGTTCGTTTTTGACTGATTCTTGTGATCTTTTGTCATTTTCTCAATATCCGTACCTAAAATACACAAACAACAAACACAAGCATATATTTGGGTATTTTGATGATATTTAATGCATTTTAAACCCGATTTGGACGATGAGACCATGTATAAAAGCAGTCTCATCACTCCCCCATACTAAACCATTGCCGTGCCCTCACGCAATGCTAGAATAAAGTATCATAGCACTTCCAAAATTTAATTTTATTCACTTTATTGAAATGATAAACTAGATATACTACACTATTACTATTTGTGTTTTAGACATAATGTATGATTTTCATCGCAAAATGAGACGCTTAGGTTCATAGAATAAGAACACGTGAATGCTTCGTTAGAAATAATTTCATCGTCCTCGATTTTCACCTTAATTCCATGCCAAGCGTGCAATGAGATCATTGTCATTATAAGTTAGTAATGCTAACACTACTCATATGCCCTAATCACGTACTTATTCTCCCATTATTCCTAAGTTGTATCTCTTATATTTTATTTTGTCTTAATGATCACGAGGATACATCATTGACTTATGCGATAATAGAGATTTAGGTCTAAAAATAGAGTCCTAACGGTGTAACTAAGACCATCAAATCAATAACCCCTCCTAATAGACAACGATGTTAAAAAATTAAGTTGACAAGAAGAATCGATAAACACGGTTTTATAACGGTTTTGAACATGAGACTTATTACCAAGACTTTTATACGCCCCCTAACGGAAGGGCCTTATTATCTTTGGTTTACCTCCATCTTTTATTCAACTTCGCCATGAAGCTTTTATTATGACTTCGGTCTTGCCTTGCCTTTTATTATCCGCCTCATCGGTGGTTTTATTAGCCAAAGACGTATATCCTCACGCTAAGGCGAATTTTGGATCTTTAAATCTTCGAAGATTAAGGCTTGAATCACTTTCAATTTTTCATAGATTTTAGGCCTTGTGGGGCTTCAAATTGTTTGCTAGATTTAGGTGAGCACTTGAAATCTTATTATTGGGTGAAGCTTTCGATTATTGGGGTGCCAATACTTCAAAACCGTGACGCTGGCGATACCTTAATGTCTTCCCAATTTAATTACACGGAAGCTACTAGAAAAGACTAGAAATCCAACAAACCTAACTAAACCGCTAAGTCAATATTTATTAAGCAAAAAATATTTACAAGCGAATGGAGAATAAGCAAACAACGAGAACATATGAGTTTTTGAAAGAATACGAGTACTCTACGTTTAGCATAGTAACTTATAATTAACTCTATCATTTCTCGTCCTCATTTAAGAGACTTAGCCTAATGTGTAGTTAAGGAATCAAAGCTAAGTGCTCAACACGCACGGTCGAGTCAAAAATTACTCTTATTCTCGCCATCGGAAAATCTACATTCGTGTCTTCAAACACTAATGAAATACGATAAACGATAAACAAAAACGATAAACACTTCTCGCCATTTTTAGCCTTATTTTGCAACAAAAACGATAAACAAAAAGATAAACTTTGGAAAGCGTGAAGGTTTGGCAAGGCAAGTATCTATTCACCCCCCATACTAAAGTTAAACATTGTCCTCAATGTTTCGAGTCTAGGGGTGCAAACACCCCCATACTAGAGACGTAGTCGAATGCCTAATCTAGCATGGAAAGGGTGTAACCAATAAGTAATAGCCGTTTATGAAGTGTGCTAAAAACCTAAGGTTAGAACGTCAAAAGGATATATCATGGATATTGAGAAAGACCTCCAAAGCAAACGATCGAGTGCTCCCATAAAACGAACACGAGAGGCTCCAATCGTGAAGATCATGATCTAAAAACCACATATCACAAACAACCACGGAA
This sequence comes from Glebionis coronaria, assembly GCA_025667525.1. Classification (NCBI taxonomy): domain Eukaryota; kingdom Viridiplantae; phylum Streptophyta; class Magnoliopsida; order Asterales; family Asteraceae; genus Glebionis; species Glebionis coronaria. The sequence goes on along the minus strand of CM046876.1, from coordinate 235,719,543 downwards.
CAAAGGTTGGAAGGGCACGAATCCCCACACGTAAGCTACATTAGAAAGCGATAATATGTACATAGGATAAGCATGGGACTCCCCCACGAGGCACCTCGTTTTTGATTACCGAGTCATGAGCTCGACTCGATCCTCCTCAATACTAATTATCATTGGGGAAGGTGACTTGGTCGAGGTAGTTCAAGGATGGAACTTCCCCGCCAAAGTAGTGCTTCAACCTATGTCCATTCACCTTGAAGTTAGGACCATCATCTTGAGCTAGCTCGATGGTCCCATATGGAAACACTTGAGTCACGCTGAATGGACCAGACCAACGGGATTTCAATTTACCGGAAAAGATTTTTAATCTTGAATTAAAAAGCAAAACTTGATCCACAATGTTAAAAACCCGGTTTTTAATTTTAGAATCATGCAACTTTTTAGTTTTCTCTTTATAAATCAATGAATTTTCATAAGCAATATCCCTCAATTCATCCAATTCATTTAAATGCATTTTCCGGTGCTTTCCCGCGGTCTCCATATCATCATTACAATGCTTTAGGGCCCAATAAGCCTTGTGTTCTAACTCGATAGGCAAATGACAATTCTTTCCATACACAAGCTTATAGGGAGTGCACCCAATAGGTGTCTTATGAGCGGTCCTAAAGGCACATAAAGCATCATCTAACTTATCCGACCAAGATTGTCGGTTTTCTCCTACGGATCTCTCCAAGATCCTCTTCAAATCTCGGTTTGAAACCTCGACTTGACCACTCGTTTGTGGGTGATAAGCCGTAGAAAGCTGATGTGTAACCCCATATTTCCTTAGAACCCTTTCAAATTGGTCATTACAAAAATGGGTTCCACGATCGCTTATGATAGCACGAGGGGTTCCAAACCGAGAAAACAATTGCTTCAAAAACTTGACTACCACACGAGCATCATTGGTGGGCAAGGCCTTTGCCTCCACCCACTTAGAAAGGTAGTCAACCGCAACGAGAATGTACTTATTACCACGAGATGATGGAACGGCCCCATAAAGTCTATGCCCCAAACGTCAAAGATGTCACATACTTGAATGATATTTTGTGGCATTTCATCTTTTTGTGAGGCTTTTCCTTGTCGTTGGCATGAATCACAAGACTTCACAAGATCCTGTGCATCTCGGTAAATAGTAGGCCAAAAGAATCCGGCATCAAACACCTTCTTAGCCGTGAGATTAGCACCGTGGTGACCACCCGTGGGTCCCTCATGGCAAGCTCTAAGGATGTTAGAAGCTTCGGTGCCAAATACACAACGTCAGATGATTTGATCCGCACACGTTCGAAAAAAGTAAGGGTCGTTCCAAAAGTAGAACTTGACATCACGAAAGAATTTTCGTTTTTCTTGAGTCGTCATACCCTTAATGATGAAGTTACCCGCATGGTAATTTGCAAAATCCGCGAACCATGGGGTAGAAGAATCAAGCTTAGAATTCACTACACCAAGTGTCTCGAGCGGAAATGTTTCGGTGATTTCCTTAGGCTCGTAAACACTTTGGTGAGGGTCTTCCAAACGAGAGAGATGATCGGCCGCTAGATTCTCAGCTCCTTTTTTGTCAACGATTTTGTGATCAAATTCTTGAAGGAGGAGAATCCAACGAAGTAATCTCGGCTTAGCATCTTGCTTTGCCATGAGATACTTAATAGCCAAATGGTCCATATACACTATGCATTTCGTCAAGACGAGATAAGGTCGGAATTTCTCAAATGCATACACCACGGCAAGGAACTCCTTTTCTGTTGTAGTGTATTTAAGTTGAGCCTCGGTCATCGTCTTGCTAGCATAGTGAATAGGCAAGAAGTGCTTATCATGACGTTGCCCCAAAACGGCCCCAATGGCGTAATCACTAGCATCACACATAAGCTCAAAGGGGAGGTTCCAATTGGGGGCAACAAGAATGGGAGCTTCGGTAAGCTTCCTCTTAAGGATCTCAAAGGCTCGTACACAATCTTCGTCAAAGACAAAACGTGCCTCTTTTTCAAGAAGATGTGTAATGGTCGAGAAATCTTCAAGAAATCCTTGATGAATCGTCGATAAAAGCCCGCGTGGCCTAGGAAACTCCTAACTCCCTTGACGGTTTTGGGATGAGGTAATTTGGCGATGACGTCTACCTAAGCTTGATCTACCTCAATTCCCGCTTTCGAGACCTTGTGCCCTAAGACGATTCCACTCTTAACCATAAAATGACACTTTTCCCAATTGAGCACAAGGTTGGTTTCCTCACAACGTTTTAACATTCTCTCTAGATTCGACAAACACGAAGTGAAAGAATCACCAAATACAGAAAAGTCATCCATGAAGACTTCCATCGTCTTCTCGATCATATCATGAAAAATAGCCATCATGCATCGTTGAAAAGTTCCCGGTGCATTGCAAAGTCCGAATGGCATTCTATGATAGGCAAACGTTCCATATGGACACGTAAACGTAGTTTTTTCTTGATCACGAGGATCGATGGGAATTTGGAAGTAACCGGAAAAACCATCTAAAAAGCAATAGAAATCGTTTCCCGCAAGACGCTCCAACATTTGGTCCATGAAGGGCAAGGGAAAATGGTCTTTTCGAGTGGCTTCATTCAACTTTCGATAGTCAATGCACACTCTCCATCCGGTCACGAGTCTAGTGGGAATCAACTCGTTGGCATCGTTTGGCACAACGGTCATCCTTCCCTTTTTAGGGACACAATGAATAGGACTCACCCAAGGGCTATCGGAAATAGGGTAAATCATTCCCGCGTCAAGGAGTTTAAGGACCTCCTTTTTGATGACGTCGTGAATTTTGGGGTTCACCCTCCTTTGACTTTGGATTGTTGGCTTGAAATCCTCCTCCATTAAGATTTTGTGTGTACAAAACTTGGGATCGATTCCCTTAATGTCGGATAACTTCCACGCAATCGCCCCTTTGTGATCCTTAAGAACATCGACAAGTGCGGTTTTTTCATCATTCGAAAGATCCTTCGCAATAATAATCGTCAACTTGTCGTCCTCCTCCAAATAGACATACTCGAGGTGAGGAGGTAAATCTTTCAACTCAAGGATAGGTGGTTCCTCAAGTGAAGATTTGGGCTCGATACTCATAACCTCCTCGGGTGGAGGCAATGGGAAATCGTTGAGAAAATCCTTGATAATCGAGAAGTCCTCATCGTTGTCGAGGTCTTCGTCACAAGTACGTGGAACATCGAATTCTTCCAACGTAAAACCACCACCTTCAAATGGAGTGAAGGTTGGTGTCGAATTATCAAGAATTGGATCTAACATAGTGGGATTGCCACTAGTTTCTTCATCACCAAACCCTAAAACTTCTTGTGAAAATTCCTCGCAAACCACGTCGATCAAATCAACGAGGTTTATGGTATAAACGGAATAAACATGAGAAAGTTGAGAATTTTGAGTTGCGTTTATAACAAGTTCCTCGTCGTTGAAATGTAAGGTGAACTTTCTAGCATGAACATCAATCAAAGCCATAGACGTATCTAAAAATGAACGACCTAAAATAAGAGGAACTTGAGGATCCGTGGGGATGTCAACAACAATAAAGTCTACGGGATAGTAGAACTTCCCCACTTTCACAAAAACGTCTTCCGCCAAACCACATGCAAGAATCGTGGAATGGTCGGCCAACTCAATAGACATTCGTGAAGGAGTAAGATTAGGAAGATTGAGCGACTTGAAGATTGCAAGTGGCATCAAGTTAATGCTAGCACCAAGATCGGCCAAGGCATAGCATTCTTCCATATCTTGAATGGCACAAGGGATCAAAAATTTACCGGGATCACCGACTTTTTGAGGTATGCGATTAAGATAAACCGACGAACAACTAGACATTTGGTGCAATTTTTCCTTGTTGTTCAACATACTCTTAAAGTTAGCGGCAAATCGAGGCATCATGACCAAAGCATCGGCGAAACTCACATTAAAATGCAAATCACGAAACATTTTCATAAAAAGCTCAAATTGGTAGTTGTCGCGCTCTTGTCGTTTCTCCTTCCTAAGTCTCGATGGGTAAGGCAAGGGTGGTGTGGGTTGGGGCATAGGCATAGCCTTTGGAATCTCGGGTTCCAATATGGGTGATGGGTCAACCGTAGGTGTGGCATGAGCGGTACTTTGTGGGATTGAAATATGCTCCTTTTCGACCACCACCTCGGTTCTTCCTCAATTTCCTCCACCGTTGGAGTAATTGGTTGGGGAGTCGGTTCCTTAAGTGTCTTACCACTTCGTGTGGTAATCACTTTCATCTCTCCCTTCGGGTTTGAAACGGTGTTACTAGGCAAACTACTCGAAGTAGAGGCTTTGTTCCCCATGACGGCTTCTAAAATGACATTAAGCTTAACATCAAAACTATTAAACTTCAAATCTTGACTAGCGGCTTTTTGGTCAATTCTTTGTTCAAGCCTAGCATGACTTTGCTCTATCTTGTTGTTTTGACCTCGAATTTGGTTAGCAAAATCATTTTTCAATTCATTTCTCATGGCTAGATTTTCCTTAACAAAATTAGCTAACTCCTTGGTGTTCTTAGCCGTGTCCCTAGCTTGATTAGCCAATTGCTCTTGTATGTTTTCCAAAATCTTATCATTTACCGTAGCGTAATTCACAAAGTCCATTGGAAGTTCTTTAGTGTAAACATTTTGAAGACCTTGACTCGTGTTTTGAAAATTACGGTTTTGATTTTGATTTTGCAATTGGCTACTACTACTCCCTTGATTCCCATAGTTGTTATTACCCTTAAAATTGTTCCTTTGATTGCTTTGGTAACCAACTTGATTGTTTCGATAATTGTTAGCATTTTGATTTGGTGAAAAACCCGGTGGAGTCAATTGATTAGTGCGAGGAACTTGACCGTTTTGGTTATAAGTTCCCGCGGCCGCGAAGGCACTCGAAGTGTTACCACCGTTGGTAATGCACTCGGAATAATCGTGAGCTCCACCACAATACATACAAGAAACCTCAACCGCTTTAATCGTAGCGGGAGCGGCTTGTTCACCAACTTTAAACTCAACTAACAATCCTTTCACTATATCAAAAATTTTGTTCTCCAAATTAGCCTCGACTTGGCAAGCATCAACGGTGTGTGACAATGAAGGCGAAGACGAAGACGAAGTCTTACGAACACTCGACGTGCTACGAGGACTATACACCTTAGACCTATTCTCAATGATTAACAATGCTTCCTCGACCGTCTTACACAAAAAATTACCACCCGCGGCGGCATTAAGATAATCACGCTCATGATCGTTCAAGCCATTGTAAAACGTGTCTATTTGATGCAAGTCGGAAAAACCATGATGAGGACATTCGTGCAACATTTCCTTAAACCTATTCCAAGCCGTTGAAAAACTCTCATTATACTCTTGTGAAAACTTTGAAATCTCGTTTTTCAAGTGTGTAGTCTTAGAGGGTGGAAAAAATTGGTTCACGAATTTTGAAACGAGATCCTTCCACGTCAATATAGAATTGGGTGGCTCTTTCTCTAACCAAATTTTTGCGGGTCCCGCTAAGGAATACGGAAAAAGCATCATCTTAATCGAGTCGTTTGAAACATCCTTAAACTTGCATGTGGCGGTGAGACGATTAAATTGGCGAATGTGGTTATGAGGGTTGTCCTTTTCGTCACCTCGAAACATGTTGTTTTGAATCATGGACAACAAACCCGTCTTAACCTCAAAATTCTCCGCAAGGATAGCGGGAATCACAATCGCTTCTCCATAACCCTCGGTGGGTGCTTGAAGTAACTCCATCATAGTTCGATTAGCCATGGGTGCTTCTTTCACTATAATGGGTTCGTCAATAGGAGACTCCTCACTAGAAGGAGTGATTGATTTGTTTCTTCGTTTACGAGCACGTCTTGCTTTAGAGCGAGTTTGCATAAACGTCACGTACAACGAGAAGGCGAGCAAAGAAGATTCTTTTTGGTGTTTTTACTTTTTCAATTTTTTTGTGGTTTTTGATTGTTTTTACTTTTTTGGATTTTTGGAATGTATTAGTAGACACAAATCTACAAATATCCTCCTTAATCAAATCTCTCGATTAAAGAAGCCTCAAGGAATGAAAACGATCACGTGAAGTGAACGCCTTCGATGACTTTAGAACGATGGTGGAACACCAAATCGTTCAAGAGGGTTTAATCAAATGAAACCAATAAAATATATATGATACTTAGTAATACTTTGGGTGGCAAAACCCTCGATTAGCTTTCAAAATCAAAATACTCACAAGCAAGCGGAGGAAACGAGGCGGCGCGAAGCACTTAAGAGCCTTTTTCCTTTAGGTCGTGAAATACAACCGCCTTATACCCACCTTATAGTTTGTATTTCTCAAAATCGAGCTTCTCGAAAGTATTTATCTATTTTTGCCTTTTTCTTTGGTTTGAGATTCGAATACAATGATTGGGTAATGACCTCCCAAGTCAAGGTTGTGATTTCTCACGTATTTGGAGTACTTGTGAATTTATTGTTCTATGTATACAATATAGTAATAGTATTCACAAAAAACGAAAAACCGATAATACGTATTACTAGAGTGCTACTAATACAATTAGCTATTATGGCTATATAAAAACAACAATTGTTCAAATCAAAACACAACACGCCTCCCCGGCATCGGCGCCAAAATGATGTAGTGATTTTACTACTCTTTAGGAAAAGAGAGCAAAAGTTGCAAGTATTAAGTGTCGGTTTAGGAAAACCGAGCACTAATGACCAAATACATGTCATCCTACAATGTTCGAGTCCCAAATGCTCCTCACACGATGAAATCAACCGTTGTATTGGGAGTGCCATTGTTGGAGCATAGTTTGGCTGGGCCGGTTCGACGACTCTCCTGGGCCGTTAATCGTCTTCCCGGGTGCTGAGTAATGCTGCTAACAATAGAAGAACCGGTTAGACGTGGACCCGAGGCCGGAGCCCCGGGGTCCACCTCCGACGGTCAAGTTAGTATTGATCGATATATTGTATAAGAGGTGTGGTTAAGAGAGAGAACCTGATTATAATGAGACCCCTACCCCTATTTATATATGCTTAGGGTTTCTTGAAGGATAAGTTAGGTGTGTGTGGGTCGTGGGCCTGTTGGGCCGGGCCCTTAACCGACTGTACGTCTACATGTCCCCAAGTCTAGTATGATATGGTTCATGGTCATGTTATGCTAGACTCATTCGTGTATAATTCTCACTAACAACCGCGTGCGGCTTGCTGCTAGGACATCCTCGTGGGTCGTCCGTAACATATGGATTCACTCGTAAATGGGCTACCTTTTAGCAAAAAGATGATGGGTTGGGATTGCGAATAGTGAGCATAGCCACTATACGCCATCATGTCCCGCCAGTCTAGTATGCGAGGTTGTCACCGAGGTTACTAGACTTTACACCATATCCGCTACATGTGAGCATATCCACGTCGAAAGAAATGGGAAAACATGTATACGTAAGACGGGTGGTTGTGCTCGAATGCTTGGTTTCCCGTGATTAGACGGTAAGGACCCCGTAAGAAGAAAACGTGTTCTATAGCCGGGGTAACACTAGCATTGGCAAGGTATCATTCTTATTCATCTCCAACGTGAGGATGATAAGAAAATTTTGTGAAGGTGGAGGTGGAACCCGTATGATGCATTGTGAATATTTTGAAGGCGTACTTCTTGTACCCACCGATGATGCAACATAATGCGAATATTTCATTCGTCTTATGGCAAATAGAAGACGTACTTCTGTGGCATGTTTATGCGGATATTATATCCGTCTTGCGGCCACAACATTTGACAATGATTTTCCAAACGTCTTTTCCCGAACAAAAAAAACGTAGTTGATCAGACTCCGTCTAATTACGGTCAAACAATATAAACTTTTGAAAAATCACTCAAATTGTCGGGCAAAGAAATTCGTCGCGGAAGGCGTACTTCCACAGCAAATATATGACCCAACGGAATACGTACTTCCGTGACATGAATAACGAGCCGGCGAAAGACGTACTTACGCGGCGAATACAGCAAGCCAACAGAAGGAGTATGATACAATGATTTTTATATGGGTTCAATTTTACTCTCGATATCCTCTCGAATTGATCTCGGCCTTAAGTGGAATGATTGTTCTTGGTTACTAAATAAAAGGGTTTGGTTTTCTAATCTAATAAAAAAAATTAAATGTATTAAAATGAAAACTTAAATAAAAAACAATTAATTTAAAATCAATTAACAATTAATTTAACAACTAGAATTAAAATTAAAATAAAAGTAAAGAAACAGTAAAACAGTAACAGTAAAAATGATTGTAGTGTTTTTGTACCCTTTAGGAAAAGGATGACAAATAGTGGTAGTATTAAGTGTCGGTTTAGGAAAACCAAGCACTAATGACCCAAGTGAAGTCCAAGTTCGTTTCCCAAGGAGGCAAGTGCGTTGTGTTAAGAGTTGATTAGTGTTTGTGATTATATTGATTGAGAAAGAATTGGGATTAGAAGAGAAAGACGGTTACGAAAATGAATTAAACTACGACGAAAAAGGCGTAAACGTAAAACCGTAAATAGTGCCAAAAATAAAATTTTAACCTAAAAATTCCTGAAAATTACTAAAAATCCACAATAATATTCTAAGAGTTTACAAAAAATCCAAACTTGCTAAAACCTTTTAATTAATTAAATAATGACTTTTTAATGCTAATTAAAGCCCTAAAAATCACTTTTAATTATTAAAAAGCCCTAAACAAGATTTTATAGTTTGTAAACCTCAAAAATATCCTAATTAAGCTAAAAACTATTTTTAAAAATTTTAAAACCAAATTAAACTATTTTTAAACACTTAAAAACTATTAAAATGTATTAAATCTTAAATTAATTCTAGAAATAATTGAAAAGTCTAAAAAATATTTGGAAAGTGACAAAACTCCTAATTTAATGTCCTTAACCTAGGAAAATTGAAAAAACTAGAAAAAATAAAACTTCAATTTTTAATAATAAAATAATATTAAAATATTCAAAAAAATAAAAAGTTTGTAAATAAATTCTAAAAAATTACCAAAAATCCTAAATAATGTAACTAAAAGAAAAATGCAAACCAAATTTCCTGAAACCTATTTAATAATTTTATATTAAATTTTGAAGTTGCTTAAAAACCCTAAAATCCTATAAAATTAAAAATAAGCTAAATTGAAAACCTAATAAGCTGTAAACCTCAAAAATATGATTAGAAACCTAAAAATTATTTTTCCAGATTTTTAAATTACTTTTAACTATTTTTAATTGACTTTCTAAAAATTAAACTTAAAATAATCCTAATAAATAAAATAATAATGGGAAAAATCTAATTTTTGCTCAAAAAAATCAACAACCCTAATAAAAACCAAGGAAAAATACTAAACTTGAAAAAGCTAAAAGAAATAAGCAGGAAACTGCGTATTTAAAAGCTGTTAACTTAAATAAGCTCAAAAACAAAACACCTTAAATAAATAATGAAAGGAAAGGAAAACGTAAAAAGGCCATCTGGATCACTGGTAAGCACGCTACTCCTTGGAACGCAAGGTCGCGTGTTCGAGTCCAGGCAGGGTGTGCCTTTTTGCAAAACTTTTTTTTTTTTTTTTTACTTTTAACACTTAATCTAGGTACTTAATTAACTCCTAAAACTTAAACACAATCCAAAATTAAACAAGATTAAGGTCAATAAATCAAAAAACGTGCCCAGGTATGATGAACTTTCTGATGAACAAATGTAAAGTCTTCACAAGTGAAGACTGTGATCAAGAGGGCTTGATCCTGCTTTTTGGTGGTGTTTTTGATGGAACAAAGGCACCCTTGTACTCTTTGGAGTACAAGGAGTCAGATCAAACACAAATTAAGCAAGTTTACACATAATCAAGCACAAAGAAAGCCAAGAAAAGTTACTGATATAGCTTGCACAAGTTTAAAGGTGTTTGCTGGTTTAGTGTGCACACAAGTGAGATTCAAAGGCTCAAATTATGCATACAAGTCAATCAACTAGCAAATAGACAATGCACAAACCTAGAACAAGCCTACTTCTAGCAGATTTAACACTTGGAAGCACCAATTTCACACAAGTAAGCAGAAATCAAGCAGTGACTGATTTTTAGCTATATCTTCAAAATTTTATCATGCAAAGTGTTGAAAACTTTACCAAACTGCAATAAACAACTAGCATATACCCTATAGCAACCTAATAAGTGAATTTAACAAACTTACAGACAAGATTAATAGCAAAAATACAAATTAAACACTTATCCCAAACACTCCTTAAACTATGAAAATGGAAAATTAACAAAGCAAATCTCATCAAAACTCAATCAAACTGAATCAAACCCAAACTAACATGCATAAAAGTCCTATTTAAGCAGTTTTAAGCACTCAAACATATATTTAACACCTTAACATGCAAAATCACATAAAGCACAAAATTTTTAGAAATCTAAAAATGAAATGGAAAACAAGAGACTACCTCAAGGGTCCTACATCCAGGACCCTTAGTGGTTGAAAAACCATCTCCATATAGGTTGGGGCCTATGCAGAACTTTGTTGATGGGCTTATGAGATTTTACTTAACAAAATGGGAAAAAAATTGTTTCTCCTTGAACCTGCTAAGAGAGAAAAGGTAAAAGCTGTGTAAAAAGCTTAAGGCTTACTCCTAGCTTATAGATTAAGCTAGAAGAAAGCTTGAGCTTGTGGGTAAGGTTATAATAAGCTTAATAACAAGAAATGACCAAACAAATGGATATTTTAAACTTGGGTACCCACTACACCAGAACAAGCCATGGTGTTATGGACATACACAAGGTTAAATACCATCAATCCAACACTCTGAATCAACATTGTATCAGATTTATATGAAGATTTTTGATAAAAGAAAACTTTGAAAAAGAAAAAGAAACTTTTGAAAACTTGAAAACTTTTGCTGAAATTAAACCAAACTCAACCAATAAACTTAAATCAACTGAAAATTTAAATGGAACTCAAGATTTCTCATCAGCAACACTTAAACCATTTATATTAATTCATAAACTGGCTTTACAAAGTTTGTGAAAAAAGGAGAAAAATCAAGAACAAAAAAAATGCTACGTCCTAAAGGCCTTTATATAGAGGCTTACATTGTGATTCTAGAAGTGATAAGAAGCTAAAACCTTAACAAGTGAACTTCCAATCTTGCCCTTGGATGATTTTTGAATTTTGATTCAAAACAAAGCCATGTGATGATCTTGGCATGTAGCTGAGGTGCTAGTGATGTAGAAGCAATCTAGGTCATCCATTTTGCCTTTGGAAGCAAGAAAATGCTGTGAGTTGTTGATCTTGCTGTCCATTTTTGTTTGAGAGTGAATAGTGGGGCAGGGGAGGTTTGGAGGGACATGTGAGGTGATGGTGATGGGTGTTTAAGGATGGTTTTAGGTTTATATGATGTTTAATCAAGAGTCTGGAAAGAATCAACAAAAAACCCTTTGATTTGGTTGATGTTCATCCTGGAAATAGTTAGGGTTTAAGGGAGGATTAAGAGGGGTTTTAATCCGTTTTGGGTTAATGGTTTTTTAAATTAATTGTTTGGAGGGAAGGGTTTTACTGAATTAAGTATTCAGTTAAGGTGAGTGGAGAGTGACGTGGAGGAAGGGAGGTTTCTGATTGGTGGAAGGGTGTGAGTGGGTGAGGTGTCAATAGTTGGTTGGGTGTGAGGAGTTTGGCTGTCTGGCAGGTTTGCCCCCTATGTTTCAAACTTTGTTTAAGTTGTATTAAATGGCTATCAACGCCAAATTAACACACAACAACTTTTGGAAGGTTGTCAAATTTGGCACAACAAGTTTTGAAACTTGTTTTAAGGACTTAAAATGCAATTTCTTCATATCTCAAGGGCTGTTCTTGACATGTCTTCATACTTCAAGGACTTTGACTTGTTTGTTGACTTCTTGAAGGACCATTATTGACAATTTAGATTTGTTGAGGGACTAAATTTGCCAATTCTTCAAAGTTAAGGGTCCTTTTTGTAAATTTGACAAACTTTAGGGACCAAACTTGTAATTATGAAGATACAAGGGTATAAAGTGTCAATTCTTCAAACTTGGAGGACCAATCTTCATAATTCTTCAAATCTTCAAGGGTTTTCTTTGGAAAATTCTTCATTAGGGCTTGGTTCATCGGGCGGCTTTGTTTCCCGTGTTTGTTTTTTGACTGATTCTTGTGATCTTTTGTCATTTTCTCAATATCCGTACCTAAAATACACAACCAACAAACACAAGCATATATTTGGGTATTTTGATGATATTTAATGCATTTTAAACCCGATTTGGACGATGAGACCATGTATAAAAGCTGTCTCATCAAAAACAATAACACAGTAACTCTAAAAGAAAATTGATTCGGAAGTTTTAACCTTGATTCGGAACTTGCTCATCCAGAACTTTTCACTCGGAACCCCTTGATTCCGAACTTCGTTCGGAAGTTTGGCTCGGATCTTTATGCGGAACTTTCACCCGGAACTTGGCTCGGAACTTTGGTTCATCCGGAAGTTTTGCTTCATTCGGAACTTTGGTTCATCCGGAAGTTTTGCTTCATTCGGAACTTAAGACTGACTCGGAAGTTTTGGTTCATCCGGAACATTTAGACTCATTCGGAACTTTTTAAGAAAAAAACTCATTCGGAACTTTTCACAAAGAAACTCATTCGGAAGATTTTAAAGGAAGTTTATTCGGAACTTTTTCAAGACACATTCATTCGGAACTTCTTACTTATTCGGAACTTTTGGAAATAACCTTCATCCGGAACTTTTGGCGTTCATCCGGAAGTCTGGAAACTCAGATACAGTCGTTTTACCCGAAGAACAAGGAACCCTATTTTGATCCAAAAATCACCAAGTTTTTCACCAAAAACTTAGATAAACTAATCACAAAGCATCTACTAACCATAAACTACCAATCCCATCAACAAAAACACAAATCCCAACAACTTTTAAAGATCAAATCAATAAAATAAGAACTTAAGAACTTGAAGAGAAAGATGATGATGAACAAGATGAAATTGAAAGATTAAACAAGAACTTGTATTGATGATTTAATATATTCAACAATAACAAAACAAGGATTAAAATTACAATATTTTAAGAACAAAGATTAAAATCACCAAACACCCTAGTGGTGTTGGTGATGGTACGAAAACAGAGAAGGAGAAAAAAGGGGAGAGAAGAAAACTAAAAACTAACTAAAAGCTGGATGAAAAGTGTGAGGATGGGCCTTTATATAGGCTTTGTCTTTTTGGTTGGTGAGTGGGTTTTCTCCCGTTCTTCTTGTCTTCTCATCTTTTCAGAAAAGTTGACGTTTTCGATTCTGATTCGGGATTTGTCGTCGATTAAATTCAACTCGTCTTTTAATTTCTTCGTTTAATAGACTTGAGTTTCTTCGACTTTTGTAAATCTTCCATCTTTGGTGCTTCTCTTCGATAAATCTTCGAATAGGCCCAGTGACTTCAAATCTTTTGCATCTCTTGGACAGTAGACTTTATCTTGAGTCCTTTTCTTCAGTAAAACCCGTGCAATCCCATGTTTTCTTCTATATTCATCCGGTTGGCTCTGAAAACACAATAAACACAAAAACCACGCATAATTCCAAACAAATGATATTAAATACGTGTTTTGGTCTCGTTTTAGCCAGAATTAAGTGGTAAAAGGATGGGTGTTTACACACCTATCAAATCCCCTACACTTAACCATTGCCATGCCCTCATGCAATGCTTAGTGATAAAGCAATCTTACACTTTTCTCATAATTAATCAACCTTGGCCTTATTTAAATACTACTAAACAAAAATTAAAATACTAATAGAAATTAAAACTTTAAAGTAAACAAATTGATGGAAATAACTTGAAAAGAAATCAAGGACTTAGATTAGGGCTTTGGTGCTGCGAAGATTTATCACCCTCAAGTTTCACGTTCCCCAAACTAAGCTTAAAACGAGATCATTGTTATTATAAGTTAGCAACTCAAACACATACACACATGGCTTAATTAAATGCTTAAACTCCCTTATTCCTAGGTGTATCTCTTATATTTTATTTTTGTCTTAGAATGATCATGAAGATGCATTTTTGGACTTATTTCGATAGTTTATTTTGGCTGAAAGCAAAGTAGGACGATTTGATCAATAGTTAGCTAAAGGACAAAATCTCTTAAAACTGCTTCTCGGGATATCAAAAAGTTCATATCTTGGCATAACATGGTTCACGATTTGAGACCTTTCTCGGGCCGATATTTGGCATGTACTTCATACTTCATATCTTGAGAGACGTTCTTGAGATAATGGTCTTCTCATCGTAATAGAGTTTCTTCACTTGGAGACTTTTGAGAGGTACTCCAACTTTGTTGACCACGACTTCATGATTATTTCTTCAATCTCTATTTGGGATTTTGAGATACAACGATCCGCCTCCTTTTCGGACATGGATCTATTTATCCTCATACCTTGTTAGGGTCTTTTCGGATAGACTTCTCCATCATCTTTATGGGAGTTGATTGCTTTTCGTCGTGAGTCTTGATCCTTCATATTGATTTCTGGAATAATGCTTTTCACATCACCTTGGATCTTTAGCAATAAAATGGAATCCTCATGCCTTGTTAGGGCCTTTTCGGACTCGCCAATCTTCGCGCCCCGCTTCATAAGTTATGCCTTGGCTATGAACTCTTATCATTACCGAGCAACTTTTAAACGATCTTGGGCTAGAAGCTAAGTAACCTTTCAAATCGTACGACCTTACTTATTGCGGAAAAATTATTAGCAAGTGATGGGAGAATAGGCAAATAATTACACCAAGTGAGCTTGTGCAAGAACACCGACTTATAATTGACTCTATCATTTCTCGTCCTCCACAATTTAAAATCTCAAGTAATGAGACTCGTGGATACTTAGCCTAATAAACCAATTAAGGTCTACATGGTTAAGGATACTAGATAGAATAAACTTGGATAAGTCTATTCGGGTTGAGTCAAAATAATCGCAACGGGCCTAATATGTCAAAGATTTCTAAACTAGCTACACCACTTTATTAATATTTTTAACTTTATTGCGGGATATATACATATGAAAGCAACGATAAAAATTTAAAAAATACGACTAAATGGCCAAAGTTAATAAAAAATTTGAAAAATGTTGAAAAAGATGATTTTCCGGTTAAATGAAGGCATTTTCATGGAAAAGTCCACTTAAAACTTCGATAGAAGTCCCCCTACACTTAAGATAAACATTGTCCTCAATGTTTAAGCATGTGGTAAAAGTCTCCCCTACACTTATGACATTGTGCACGTTGGTTAACTCAAGTAAAGGAAGAGACGACTAACGTGATCAATTTCAAATGTGAGTATGAAGAAAATTGAATCACGATAGTTGAGAGATAGAACCGGATTTCGGATAACACGGGAGCACGGTTCGTCAGAGATTCCAAGAGTGCACATATCCCTGTAATCGCATCACCACACAAAGAGAAAGACCTATAGAGGCTCCCCTACACTTAGGGGGTTAAAACATAAAAGGATAGATACTCGGGCTGCCTCCCGAGGAGCGCTTGTTTTTTATAACCGAGTCACGAGCCTGACTCGACCGAAAATTAGTTCATGGGGAACGTGGTGAGGGATGGAATCACCTACTGAGAGGTGTCCTCACCAAAGTACAACTTCACTCGTTGGCCATTCACCTTAAAATTAGGTCCATTAGGTTGAGCGAGCTCGAGAGTACCATATGGAAAAATTTGGGCAATGGTGAATGGGCCGGACCAACGAGATTTGAGCTTTCCCGAAAAGATTTTCAACCGAGAGTTAAAAAGTAAGACTTTGTCTCCAACATGGAACTCTCGGTTTTTAATCTTAGAGTCGTGAATGAGCTTAGTTCTTTCCTTATAGATCAAAGAATTTTCATAAGCCTCATTACGGAGTTCATTGAGCTCATTGAGTTAGATCTTGCGTAGGTCACCGGCTTTGTTGATATCAAAATTATCCCACTTCAAGGCCCAGTAAGCCTTGTGCTCCAACTCAAAAGGGAGGTGGCACGCTTTCCCGTACACAAGACGATAAGGCGTACAGCCGATCGGGGTCTTGTAAGCAGTACGAAAAGCCCACAAAGCATCATCAAGTTTATCAGCCCATGAGGCACGATGCTCTCCCACGGTTCTTTCAAGAATTCGCTTCAGTCCTCGGTTGGATATTTCAGCCTGGCCATTAGTTTGTGGGTGGTAGGCTGTGGAAAGATGATGGTTTACACCGTACTTAGCCATGACTCTAGCAAATTGGTCATTGCAAAAATGAGTCCCACGATCACTAATAATGGCGCGAGGCACACTGAATCTAGCGAATAGAGCTTTCAAAAAGTTACAAACCACCCTTGCGTCATTAGTGGGTAAAGCTTTGGCTTCAACCCATTTGGAGACGTAGTCAACAGCTACAAGGATGTATTTGTTTCCTTTAAAAAAGGGAATGGCCCCATAAAGTCGATACCCCAAACATCAAAGATTTCACACTCTTGAATGAAATTCTGAGGCATCTCGTCTTTATGTGTGATCGTGCCTTGTTTCTGGCACACATCACATCGTTTAACCATATTGTGAGCGTCACGATATATGGAGGGCCAATAAAATCCCGAATCAAACACCTTTTTGGCGGTGTAGTTGGGACCAAAGTGACCACCAGTGGGTCCTTTGTGGCAAGCATCAAGGATTTCTGACGCTGCCGGTCCGTCAACACATCGGCGGATAATCAGGTCGTCACATTGTTTGAATAGGTAAGGGTCGTCCCAAAAGTAAGTCTTAATGTCGGTGAAGAACTTTTTCTTTTGTTGAGACGTCAACCCTTCCTTGAGAATTCCACCCGCCAAGTAGTTTGCAAAGTCCGCAAACCACGGGGTTTCATTAGAATTCGAATTTATAGACATTAAGGTCTCCAAGGTAAAAGAATCATTGATTTCTTTGTTCGGATGATCCCCTTGATAAGGATCCTCAAGTCTGCTGAGATGATCCGCGGCTAGGTTTTCTGCTCCTTTTTTATCGCGAATTTCGAT
The DNA here is from genome assembly GCA_025667525.1 of Glebionis coronaria. Classification (NCBI taxonomy): domain Eukaryota; kingdom Viridiplantae; phylum Streptophyta; class Magnoliopsida; order Asterales; family Asteraceae; genus Glebionis; species Glebionis coronaria. The sequence goes on along the minus strand of CM046876.1, from coordinate 235,702,524 downwards.
TTTAAATTCCTGGAGCAGCAAAACCCAGCGAAGAAGTCTTGGTTTGGAATCTTGCTTTGTCATCAAGTACTTCAACGCGGAATGATCGGTGTAAACGATTATGGTGGAAAGGACAAGATAGGGGCGGAATTTTTCAAAAGCATAGACAACAGCTAAAAGCTCTTTTTCGGTTGTCGTATAATGCAATTGTGCCCCTGTCATTGTCTTGCTAGCGTAATGGATTGGTTGGAAGTGTTTATTCACTCTTTGTCCCAGAACCGCTCCAATAGCAAAATCACTAGCATCGCACATCAATTCAAAGGGAAGCTCCCAATTAGGGGTAACCAAGACGGGTGCCTTAGTAAGCTTATCCTTAAGCGAGTTGAAGGCTTCAAGACACTCTTTGGAAAAGATAAAAGGAGTATCTTTTTCCAAGAGGTGGGTCATCGGGCGAGCGATTTGAGAAAATTATTTGATGAATCGACGGTAGAAACCCGCATGACCCAGGAAACTTCTCACACCTTTTACGGTTGAAGGTGGAGGCAACTTGGCGATAACATCGACTTTAGCACGGTCTACTTCAAGACCGGCTTTGGAAATCTTGTGTCCCAGCACGATGCCTTCTTTTACCATAAAATGACATTATTCCCAATTTAGAACAAGGCGAGTGTCTTCGCACCGCTTAAGCATACGATCCAAATTGGCAAGGCAAGAAGAGAAGGAATCCCCGAAGACCGAGAAATCATCCATGAAGACTTCCATGGTTTGTTCAACCATGTCATGGAAGATAGCTAACATGCACCTTTGGAAAGTCCCGGGCGCATTACATAAACCAAAAGGCATTCTTTTGTAAGCAAATGTGCCATAGGGACAAGTGAATGTTGTCTTCTCTTGATCTTGGGGATCGATGGGTATTGGAAAATAACCCGAGAAACCATCAAGAAAGCAGTAATATTCATTACCCGCTAAACGTTCAAGCATTTGGTCCATAAAAGGTAGAGGGAAATTATACTTTCTCGTGGCATCATTGAGTTTGCGGTAGTCTATACAAACTCTCCACCCAGTAACGAGACGAGTGGAAATCAACTCGTTGTGTTCATTGGGAACAACGGTTATTCCGCCCTTCTTGGGCACACAATGGATTGGACTAACCCATGGTGAATCCGAAATAGGGTAAATCATACCCGCATCAAGAAGTTTGATAACCTTTGTTTTGATGACTTCATGTATTTTTGGATTCACCCTTCGTTGGCTTTGAATTGTGGGCTTAAAGTCGTCCTCCATGAGAATTTTGTGTATGCAGAAGTGAGGATCAATTCCACGAATATCAGAAATCTTCCAAGCAATAGCCTTCTTATGATCTTTCAACACGGTGATAAGTCGGGCTTTTTCTTCTTCCTTTAGGTCCTTAGCAATGATGACTAGCGACTTCTTCTCTTCTTCAAGGAATACATACTCAAGATGGGGCGGCAACTCCTTAAGTTCTAAATCCAGAGGATTTTCGACGGGAGGCGTTTTCAAAGTCGGAGTATCGATAGCAATGACCGTGGGAGATGGAGGCGAAGGATTGTCTTCGTTGAGAAGATTGTCAAAGAAATGCATGTCTTCATCCCCATTGGTGGGAGAATCATTAGTAGCTAAATTCACATCTCCCATGGTGTCTTCAAGATTGTTCCAAAACAAATCACTATCTCCAAATAGAGACAATGATGAATCAATAGAGGACACGGTCTCAACATTGGGAAGAGAGGTAGGAGTACTTTTGCAAGCATCATTAAAGTGTTCTTCACAAGCCTCATCAAGAACATCAATAGAATTAACACTCTCATATGAGTAAGGCTGTTTAGACAACTTTCCCATGTTGATGACTACTTTATCGTCACCCACTCTCATGATAAGCTCACCGGCTTCAACATCAATGAGAGTGCGACCGGTCCTCAAGAATGGACGACCAACAATTAGTGGCACACGAGGGTCCATCTCGTAGTCGACGACAACAAAATCAGCAGGAAAAGTGAATTTGTCGACTCCTACAATGACGTCTTCGGCTATCCCCACTGGATAAGCAACCGTACGGTTAGCTAATTCCAAAGTCATTTTGGTGGGGACTAGCTCTGGGAGAGATAATTGCTTCGAAACGCTTAGAGGCATAAGATTAATACTTGCACCTAGATCGGCTAGGGCCATGCAATTCTCTACTCCCGGGAAATTGCAAGGAATTAAGAAACGACCCGGATCACCAAGCTTGGTTGGCAATTTCCTTAAGAGAACTGCGGAGCAATTCTCATTAAGTTGGGTGTTGGCAATATCGAGGAGCTTTTCCTTGTCGCTCAGAAGATCTTTAAACATTTTCGCGTATTTGGGCATGTGAGCGAGAGCCTCAACGAAGGAGATATTGAAATTCAGTTGTTTAAACATCTTAAGAAAGTTAGAAACCTGAATATCGTCCTTGCTTTTGAGCTTCTCTTTCCTCAACCTAGATGGATAAGGTATATTGGAAGAAGAGGAAGGTTTTGGGAGAATAAGATCACTCACATCCTTGGGTGGAGGAGGGGTAGAAGGAAGAGGTGGAGAAATTGGGGAAGGAGAAGGATGAGGAATAGGAACAGGTGACTCGTTCTCCTTAGTAACAACCACCGGTGGAGGTATAGGAAGCTCGGGTTCCTTGGTACCTTTGCCACTTCGAGTGGTGATTGCTTTCATCTCCCCTCTTGGATTGGCAACGGTGTTACTCGGAAGAGTACCCGAAGAAGAGGGTTGATTACCTTGGAAGAAACTAGCCATCATGTTCCTCAGATCATTAGTTTGGCTATCCAACGTGTTTCTCATGTCGGCTCTTAAATCGTTTCCTTGCTTGACCAAGTCTGCTTTCAAGTTTCGCACTTCCTGTTGGAGATTTTCCACGATCACATCATTGGTCCTCATGTAGGTTGCAACCTCTTGGTGTAATGCAGTGGGTTGGTTTGGAGGAGCATTGTATGCGGGTGGTTGATAAGCAGGTTGTTGGTAAACTTGGTTGTTACGTTGAGGTGGTTGTTGCTGCTTGTGAGGAGGGATCTATGGTGTACGAGGTTGTTGTTGTTGTTGAGGAGAGCGGCTGATGTTTTGTTGTTGGTTTGGGTTGTTTGGGGGGAAACCAGGTGGAGAAAGATAGTTGTTGGAGCGGTAGCTAACCAAATTACGGTCACCTTGAGGTCTAGCTTGATAAGCAGGTTGAGGATAGGTGCCATATGCCGTATTCACATTCTCAGCAGGGTAGTCGTGGGTGGCAGTACAAGTAGTGTAAGAGTGAGGACCACCGCATATCTCACAAGGTTGGCTGACAGCGTTGACTTGAGCGTTTTTAGCGTTGTTGTTGTTGCTGTTGCTGACGGTGTGGGTGACAAGCGATTCAAGAAGCGTAGTGATTTTGTCCAATCGCTTGTCGCTGTCACTAGTGCTAGCACTAGCGACATTGGTCCGAACACTCTTGGTTTGCACACGAGATTTATTCTCAATGATGTCCCAAGCAGCATTGGAAGTCTTAGCCAAAAGATTACCCCCCGAGGCACTGTTTAGTGAATCTTGGTCACTCATGCTTAAACCATTGTAAAAAGTATTAATTTGATTTACTTTGGTAAAGCCATGTTGTGGGCATTTTCTTAAAAGATCTTTAAAACGATCCCAAGATTCACTGAACGACTCATCGTACTTTTGTTCAAAATTTATGATTTCATTCCGCAAAGCGGTAGTACGAGAGGGTGGAAAAAAGTAATTGATAAACTTTGTTTCCAAATCCGTCCACGAGAGAATACTCTGTGGCGGTTCCTTAGCAAGCCAATGCCGGGCTTGTCCCTCTAAGGAAAAGGGAAAAAGTTGTAACCTGATAACCTCTTGTGGAACACCATTGAATTTGACCGTGTTGGTTAGTTGCAAGAATCTCTTGATGTGGTCGTGTGGATCATCAATGGTACGCCCCAAGAATGGTTGAGCGGAGACCATCTGGATAAAGCCTGATTTTAGCTCAAAGTTGTTGGCGGCAATTGGAGGTATGACAATTGGATCAGTGTTGCCATCTACATGAGCTTGCAGCAGTTCAATCATCGGGCGATTATCCGGTAGAGGCTCATTGTTGTTGTTATTGTTCATGTTGTTGAAAGGTGGGTTGTTGTTGTTATTATTGTTGTTTGGAGGTGGTATGTTGTTGTTGTTTTGTACACCGGCCATGTCTAAGTTATCGAGAGGCTCAGGGTCTTGATATGACGTGGATCGAGTGCGCATACACCTGCAAAAGAACGAACAAAGAAAAACAAAGCAAAAATATTTTTGGTTTTTATGTTTTTTAATTTTTTTTTGTATTTTTGAAAATTTTATATTTTTTAGTGTTTTTGAAAGTTTTTTATGAAAAAGTAACGTTCACGGGGAACGGATCACAAAATCCAAGTTCTCACAAAAAACTTTTGATCTTAACGAGAAGAGCCGGCAGCGGCGCCATTTGATACAATGATTTTTATATGGGTTCAATTTTACTCTCGATATCATCTCGAATTGATCTCGGCCTTAAGTGGAATGATTGTTCTTGGTTACTAAATGAAAGGGTTTGGTTTTCTAATCTAATAAAAAAATTAAATGTATTAAAATGAAAACTTAAATCAAAAATAATTAATTTAAAATCAATTAACAATTAATTTAACAACTAGAATTAAAATTAAAATAAAAGTAAAGAAACAGTAAAACAGTAAAACAGTAACAGTAAAACGATAACACAGTAACTCTAAAAGAAAATTGATTCGGAAGTTTTAACCTTGATTCGGAACTTGCTCATCCGGAACTTTTCACTCGGAACCCCATGATTCGGAACTTCGTTCGGAAGTTTGGCTCGGATCTTTATGCGGAACTTTCACCCGGAACTTGGCTCGGAACTTTGGTTCATCCGGAAGTTTTGCTTCATTCGGAACTTTGGTTCATCCGGAAGTTTTGCTTCATTCGGAACTTAAGACTGACTCGAAAGTTTTGGTTCATCCGGAACATTTAGACTCATTCGGAACTTTTTAAGAAAAAAACTCATTCGGAACTTTTCACAAAGAAACTCATTCGGAAGATTTTAAAGGAAGTTTATTCGGAACTTTTTCAAGACAAATTCAGTCGGAACTTCTTACTTATTCGGAACTTTTGGAAATAACCTTCATCCGGAACTTTTGGCGTTCATCCGGAAGTCTGGAAACTCAGATACAGTCGTTTTACCCGAAGAACAAGGAACCCTATTTTGATCCAAAAATCACCAAGTTTTTCACCAAAAAATTAGATAAACTAATCACAAAGCATCTACTAACCATAAACTACCAATCCCATCAACAAAAACACAAATCCCAACAACTTTTAAAGATCAAATCAATAAAATAAGAACTTAAGAACTTGAAGAGAAAGATGATGATGAACAAGATGAAATTGAAAGATTAAACAAGAACTTGTATTGATGATTTAATGTATTCAACAATAACAAAACAAGGATTAAAATTACAAGATTTGAAGAACAAAGATTAAAATCACCAAACACCCTAGTGGTGTTGGTGATGGTACGAAAACAGAGAAGGAGAAAAAAGGGGAGAGAAGAAAACTAAAAACTAACTAAAAGCTGGATGAAAAGTGTGAGGAGGGGCCTTTATATAGGATTTGTCTTTTTGGTTGGTGAGTGGGCTTTCTCCCGTTCTTCTTGTCTTCTCGTCTTTTTAGAAAAGTTGACGTTTTCGATTCTGATTCGGGATTTGTCGTCGATTAAATTCAACTCGTCTTTTAATTTCTTCGTTTAATAGACTTGAGATTCTTCGACTTTTGTAAATCTTCCATCTTTGGTCCTTTTCTTCGATAAATCTTCGAATAGGCCCAGTGACTTCAAATCTTTTGCATCTCTTGGACAGTAGACTTTATCTTGAGTCCTTTTCTTCAGTAAAACCCGTGCAATCCCATGTTTTCTTCAATATTCATCCGGTTGGCTCTGAAAACACAATAAACACAAAAACCACGCATAATTCCAAACAAATGATATTAAATACGTGTTTTGGTCTCGTTTTAGCCAGAATTAAGTGGTAAAAGGATGGGTGTTTACACACCTATCAGAGTACTTCCGCGACGAATGATAATGAGCCAATGGAAGGAGTACTTCCACGACCAAGATAATGCGCCAGTGGAAGAAGTACTTCCACGGCGAAGACAATAAGCCAGTGGAAGGAGTACTTCCACGGCGAAGACAATAAGTACATGGAAGAGATACTTCCACGGTGAAGGATAATGAGCCAGTGGAAGGAGTACTTCCACGGCGAAGACAATAAGCACGTGGAAGAGATACTTCCACGGCGAAGGATAATGAGCACGTGGAAGAGATACTTCCACGGCAAAGATAATGAGCACGTGGAAGAGATACTTCCACGGCAAAGATAATACGCCAGTGGAAGAATTACTTCCACGACGAAGATAATAAGCACGTGGAAGGAATACTTCCACGGCGAAGATAATAAGCCAGTGGAAGGAGTACTTCCACGACGAAGACAATAAGCCAGTGGAAGGAGTACTTCCACGGCGAAGACAATAAGTACGTGGAAGAGATACTTCCACGGCGAAGGATAATGAGCCAGTGGAAGGAGTACTTCCACGGCGAAGGATAATGAGCCAGTGGAAGGAGTACTTCCACGACAAAGGATAATGAGCCAGTGGAAGGAGTACTTCCACGGCGAAGACAATAAGCACGTGGAAGAGATACTTCCACGGCGAAGGATAATGAGCACGTGGAAGAGATACTTATACGGCAAAGATAATGGGCACGTGGAAGAGATACTTCCACGGCAAAGATAATACGCTAGTGGAAGAATTACTTCCATGACGAAGATAACAAGCACGTGGAAGGAATACTTCCACAGCGAAGATAATAAGCCAGTGGAAGGAGTACTTTCACGATGAAGACAATAAGCCAGTGGAAGGAGTACTTCCACGGCGAAGACAATAAGTACGTTGAAGAGATACTTCCACGGTGAAGGATAATGAGCCAGTGGAACGAGTACTTCCACGGCGAAGGATAATGAGCACGTGGAAGAGATACTTCCACGGCAAAGATAATGAGCACGTGGAAGAGATACTTCCACGACAAAGATAATACGCCAGTGGAAGAATTACTTCTACGGCGAAGATAATAAGCACATGGAAGGAATACTTCCACAGAGAAGATAATAACCCAGTGGAAGGAGTACTTCCACGACGAAGACAATAAGCCAGTGGAAGGAGTACTTCCACGGCAAAGAGAATAAGTACGTGGAAGAGATACTTCCACGGCGAAGGATAATGAGCCAGTGGAAGGAGTACTTCCACGGCGAAGGATAATGAGCCAGTGGAAGGAGTACTTCCATGGCGAAGACAATAAGCACGTGGAAGAGATACTTCCACGACGAAGGATAATGAGCACGTGGAAGAGATACTTCCACGGCAAAGATAATGAGCACGTGGAAGAGATACTTCCATGTCAAAGATAATACGCCAGTGGAAGAATTACTTCCACGGCGAAGATAATAAGCACGTGGAAGGAATACTTCCACGGCGAAGATAATAAGCCAGTGGAAGGAGTACTTCCACGGCGAAGACAATAAGCCAGTGGAAGGAGTACTTCCACGGCGAAGACAATAAGTACATGGAAGAGATACTTCCACGGCGAAGGATAATGAGCCAGTGGAAGGAGTACTTCTACGGCGAAGACAATAAGCACGTGGAAGAGATACTTCCATGGCACAAAAACAAGCACGCGGAAGGAGTACTTCCGCGGCGAAGGAATAAGCCAATGGAAGAGATACTTCCATGGCAAAGGAAGAAGCACGCGGAAGGAGTACTTCCACGGCGAAGGAATAAGCCAATGGAAGAGATACTTCCATGGAAAAGGAATAACCCGACAGAAGGCGGACTTCTGCGGCAAAGAAATATTTCCAAAGATATTTGTGTGACGTGCACATAAATAGTGGTATTATTATACCCTGGTAGCCCCCCAAGTTTAATGGTGCTAAACTCGATTAGTAATATTAAACTTAATCAAGTATTCAAAAAATTACGGTCGTGTAGACCAACGCGAATGGACGTACCATAGCTGCGTACAAAAAATAGAAATTGGGTTCGAACGTGCGAACCAATGCGGATGGGTCTTGCCATAACCGCTAATTGTCACATAGTATAAGACGTATCTTAACTAACTTATGGGATGAGCTATGCCACTAAGTGCGGCGTACCGCATTTACCATAAGGACGGTCAAATTTTTTGACAAAATGTTGTTAGACGTGCACAGTGTGTCTTTTGCAAGTCCATCATGAGTCATGTGGTTTGCGTAACTTACTACAACGTGTTGATAGCAAGGTGTCTAACAAGGATACATGATCCGTGGTCGTTGGGTTTGCAACCCTCTTACACGACAAGTTGAATTATTAGGTTAACTCAATCCTCTTATTCCACCTGGGAACGATAAGTACATGTACGCCTGTAGGCGGAAGATATCCAAGTGTACGGACTAGCACGGATGGACGTACCATGACCGCGAATGATAAATAAAATATATTATATGTTGGGTCAAAAAGTTGATGTGGCAGAAACTCGAAAACGAAGAAAACATGAAGATATTGTCTAAGTGTTGTAAAGAGCAATCCAAGCGTTGACAATAGCAAACTAAGCGTTGTTGGCTCAAGAGTTTTCGTGTGCAATCTAAGCATTGTCACATGGAATTCAAGATTTGATAGAAACGTAGACAAGAAGCTTATGGAAGCTTCTATTTAGATAAACATGCAAGATATAATATGCATAAGTTTGTTTAAATAGAAGATTTACTTGTTTATTTGATTTTATCTCTTGTAAACCCTAATCCTTATACTATAAAAGGAACCAAGGGTCTTAGGTTTTATTCATCATTCATATTCACAATGTAAACCTAAATCGTGTGTTGCACTAGACGTGGGATTCAATGTATACACGTCCAGTGGTTGTTTATTATAAATATAATGAACAATCCCATTTGTTTTAATTCATGTTATTGTGCCTAAACACCTTGTTAATGTGTTATGTTCTAATTCCGCTTTGATTATTTAATCATATGAATATGATGTATTCCTAGTAGCTTCAAAGATCCAGAAACCAAGGTTTCCACAAATTGTATCAGAGCCTCGTGGCTCGTGATGCTAGGACCAACAAGGTGTTCGTGTATGGTGAAAAGAAGAAAAATCCGTCTAGGGTTTTTCTGGACGTTTTTGTGTGCACATCAGTATTCAGAAGGTCATAACTTTTGATTGAACCGTTGGATCGTCACGAAATTTTATATGTGTGTTCTACATACATATATCTAAACATCCACCCAAGGGATTGTCGAGTTTTATCCCCAGAAAAAAGTTATTAAGCGTCAAAGTCAGCAGCAGGATGAATGTAGTTTCTGTGAACAGCCATATTCAAAACACAATCTCTCCTTCGTTAACCGTTGGATCTTCGTGATTTTTGAACTGTAGATTCTTGGCACTTGTGTCTAGAATCTCACCGAAGGGATTTTCGATCTGAGCTTTTATCAGAAAGTTATTTGAGGTCGAAGTTGGCTGCAAAGAAGGTACAAACTTTTCTGATTTTACATAAAATAATGATTTAGGGTTTCTCAAAAACCCTAGATCGTTTCTCTACCAGAAAAAGGGATGTTTGCATCATGATTGTGGATATAAAAAGCAGATGATTATAAGGATTATGGCTGTCGTGATTCAAGATAATTCGTCATAATATTAGGGTTTATGGTCAACCCTAAATTCATCTTTGTTAAAACCCTAGATATGGTTAAGTATGTACAAGAGCAGGTCACGATAAATCTGCCAAGAAAAAGACGAACAGTAGCAGACACTTTTAATGGTTAAGGTTTTTATACTTAGATGCTACTGTTGGTGCATATGTTGTCGTGTATTTAAGAAGCAGCAGCAGGTCTTTACGTGATCACATGATTTATTTGCTTCATGTTTTAAGCAAGATGTATGGTTGCCTATTTTTAAATGGGAACAACAGCTACAATAATCGTGGGATCAATATTTGATTGCTATTATTATGGGAATGATATATTCTATGGAATGATATAGCATAGATTTTGTCTAAATTGTAGCTCACATCTACTGGACATATGATCGTGGGATAATAACAAATGCATGTTTTTATTCTTCACGTGACACATGAAGCTTATTTGATGTCGTAGAAACATACTGGTTGCTGATTTCTAGGAGACAAGAGTATTAAAGGCAGCTGTTGATATTGTCAAAAGACTTGTATTGGTGGTTTATCACTATGAAGGAACACATGCTTGATGTTCGTACTGTTCTAGCAGGTACGATGGTTAAACCCTACTTAGTAGGGAATATATTTGGTTTCCTGTTAAACGTAGGAACTAGTTGGAGATGATCATGTGTAAACGTTTGAGCCCTAATTTTTAGTGATTTACTTTAAAAGATAATGTTCTATCTTTTAGACATGATCCTTTTGGTTATTCCATATTTATAGCCGCTTCTGCTTTTGGGCTCATTGGGTTTGGAAAAGGAGACGTGTGATAAATAGAAATTAAATTGTAGTGGTACAAAGCATATTTTTGTAGCCACTTGGTGATGTCAACAGATTAAGACGCTGACAAGTTGTTACGTAGACGCTGACAAAGTTACTTTTGACGCTGACAGAATAAGTCAAACGCTGACAGCGTTGACAGTGTTGTCTGATATATGTTAATCCAAGCGCTGATAGGTATTGTCCGATATCGGACAATACATCTGACCAAGATATTGGATAAAGAAGGATATTGGATAACACAAGGATTACTGCTGTTTGAGAAAATTGGTACGTTTTGACCACACAAAAAGGAGGAAATTACACACGAAGGTACATGGAATTTCCGTTTCAATTTAGAATATCATGTTGATATTTATGGCTTGGATATTTTTAAAGGGATTAATGATTTTAAAGCGAGTTAGCAACAATTCGTGAGGTAATTTATTGGACTTGATTATGTAATTGGGGTAACCTTGTAAAAGAGTTATCCGTGAGCTTTTACATATGATATGAAGATTAAGAATTGTCATGAAGAGCTGTTAGCTTAAGGGGAAGAATTCTTATGGTAAGTTTTATGATTGAAGAAGATTTTCGCGAGTTTGTGTTCTATCATATCTTAAAGTCATGCACTTCCAGCCACTGACTTCTAAGATAACTTGTTTGTGCTTTACATGGTTGGTGATGAAGACATGTCATATCTAGCAAGGTAAGGTTGCTATCACTTGAAGGAGTTACATTATCGTGCTAAGTGTCTCACAAAGGATGAGGAATTTAACAATGGGATCGAGGTCTACTTATATTTCTTCTCAATCTGGTATAAGTTCTTCATCACATGGATAGTACAAGACATGGAACACAAGGTTGGGTTATTCTACTTCTACTTCAAAAATATTATAGTTATTTTTCTTCAAGATCATTACATAGACCTACATTTGGAGAATCTTCAAAGATTGCATACATTGTTTACTTCCTTGTTGATGTGACAAAAAGGGGAAGAAATACATGCTATACTTGAGGGTAAGCAATTTGAAGATCATGTACAACTTACAAGAGATACACATAGAGTTTTGCCGACATCAACTAGGGGAAGATTGTTGGGTCAAAAAGTTGATGTGGCAGAAACTCAAAAACGAAGAAAACATGAAGATATTGTTTAAGGGTTGTCAAGAGCAATCCAAGCGTTGACAAGAGCAAACTAAGCGTTGTTGGCTCAAGTGTTGTCGTGTGCAATCTAAGCATTGTCACATGCAATTCAAGATTTGATAGAAACGTAGACAAGAAGCTTATGGAAGCTTCTATTTAGATAAACATGCAAGATATATTCTGCATAAGTTTATTTAAATAGAAGATTTACTTGTTTATTTGATTTTATCTCGTGTAAACCCTAATCCTTATACTATAAAAGGAACCAAGGGTCTTAGGTTTTATTCATCATTCATATTCACAATGTAAACCTAAAGCGTGTGTTGCACTAGACGTGAGATTCAATGTATACACGTCTAGTGGTTGTTCATTATTAATATAATGAACAATCACATTTGTTTTAATTCATGCTATTGTGCCTAAACACCTTGTTAATGTGTGATGTTCTAATTCCGCTTTGATTATTTAATCATATGAACATGATGCATTCCTAGTAGCTTCAAAGATCCAGAAACCAAGGTTTCCACATTATATTAAAAAATATATGTCATATATCTTACCGATGTATATAGCATCTTTTATTAATTAATTATATCGGAATATATCCTAAATAATATATTGTAGTAATTGAAATGATATGTGTAATATCCGTTATTAATATAAACAATATATTCGAATATACGGATTAATACGGAAGACGCGGCTCATGACCACAGTGAAAAGTAAAATATGACCGACCATACAGACGAGCACGGCTGGACATACAAGACCGCGAAATAAAAAATAAAATAATTGCTTGAATGTGCAGATGAGTGCGGATGGTCGAGCCATGACCGCGAATCACGATATTACTACGTCGGGCCGCGACATATACGAAAAACATATTTAATCAAACCAAAAGATACATGTAATATCTCCTTGCCAATTTAAAAAGATTTGGAATATCTTATATTAATATACAATAAATTTTGATAATAAATTTTTAAAATAAAAGGTACGGGTATTATTTGTATAAATTTAGAAGATATCAGAATATATCCTCACTAAATTTAAAAGATAAATAATATCTTTTTAGTATTTTAAATGACATTTGTAATATCTTTTTATTAATATATATAATATATCCGAATGTGCGAATTAATACGGAAGACGCGGTTCATGACCGCGGTGAAAGAAAAATAATATATGTCCCAATCGTGCGAACGAGCGCGACTAGGCATATCATGACCGCAAATAAATATATCCAAACGTACATACTATCGCGGAAGAACGGGGTCAAACACCGCGAAATTTTAAAAGGAAAAAACCAATATTTGACATAAATATTTTTTTTGGAGATGTGCTCACATATAATAATAGCAGATATTCATAATAAACGAATATATATGTGTGAATGTTATAGCAAAATAGTATTATACATGCATTCGGTATAACAAATATAGCAAATATTCGCTTGTAAAGTTATTATAGATAAACTCGCATATATTTAAATTATGTACAACCAGATTTGATAAAGCTATTGTTGCATTCCAAAAGGTGTGATCTTGTAGTTGACATAAAGCATTTTTGGTGCAATTGAATCATTAAATTATCTAATCTGATCTGGAGTGCATTATAAAATAATAATGGAACTTTAAACTTGTCATTTCACATATAATTCACACAAATTCTATTAGCATTACATGATAAACTTCTTTTCAACAACTTTTGAGACTTTTATCACGTTGAATATTTAGAATCCTATTCTAAACCATCGATTTACTCAAATATCTAACCGTAGGTAATATGGTTTAGATAATATGTTTTAGAAATTCTCTTAGCGATAATATGGGTATGGTGCGCCTATAGTGCGACGCGAAAATCTCTTAATGAGGAAAAGACAATTCTTTGAAAAAAGCTCTTAAAAAAGCAACTCAGAAGATCTGCATATTTCACGTGATAAAAAAAACAACCAAATACTTTTGATACTAATGATAGAAAAGTATTCAAGTCTTATTTTTGGTGATCAAGCACATGCACATTCACTATTGTATTCAATTTTATAGATGTATATAATAAGACATGTGTATGAACAAGCAAATTTGCATTAAAAACCTTGTTTTCAGCGATACGCTAGATCATATATGATGAATATTCATAACTTTTAGAGTATACAACAGATCATATATTTTCTAAAAAACCGAGAAATATTTTTCGATCTAGCCCACCGAATTTTTGCGCATATGATAGATCAGTATTCACATCTAATTTGTAGTGAACAAATATATGCGCATGGAAGAACAGATAGAAAAAATAAAGATTCGAAGGTTTTAGAATTACCGATTTTCGTATTTGATCTTTGCCTTCCGGTAACGCGAGAACACGAAACATGGTTTAGTCGTGGTCCAACGGATGGCGCCAACTTGTTGGAGCATAGTTTGGCTGGGTCGGTTCGACGACTCTCCTGGACCGTTAATCGTCTTCCCGGGTGCTGAGTAATGCTGCAAACAATAGAAGAATCGTTTAGACGTGGACCCGAGGCCGGAGCCCCGAGGTCCACCTCCGACGGTTAAGTTAGTATTGATCGATATATTGTATAAGAGGTGTGGTTAAGAGAGAGAACCTGATTATAATGAGACCCCTACCCCTGTTTATATAGGGTTAGGGTTTCTTGAAGGATAAGTTTAGTGTGTGTGGGGCGTGGGCCTGTTGGGCCGGGCCCTTAACCGACTGTACGTCTACAGCCATTGCGTGTATTGCAACTAGGCAAAACTATAATTTTTTAAAATTGATTTTTGATGGCATGTGTCACAATAAGGGTAACAAGATGACTCTTGCTTACCCTAGGTTTTTACAAATGGTTTTTGACATGCAAGGATACTGCAATATGGATCATGACAATTTTTATACGATCCATGTTCAAAAGAAAACAGTTTTTGGTAATATGAATACTGAACCATACAGAGACCTACCACTCACCCCAGCCATGCTTGCTGTGATTGAGGCAGCAGAAAACCCTCAACCTCAACCACAACCTCAACAAGACCCATTACCAGAACAACCTCCATCACCCCCAGCATATGGATATTGACACACAACCATTCGATGCTGACACTCATAATGTGGGCGTTGACACTTCCAATCCAAACGCTGACACCCTTTTACCACAAACCCAAACCCCCCTAACACCCAAACAGACCCTCAATCCACTTCCTCCTCTACACCACCAGATTATAGGATGGAAAAACGCCAAAGGACTGCTGGAGTGTTCTCCTCTGGTGGTCCTAGCCATGTAGCAGAGAGAACCACCATCACAAGTGTGGTTGGTGACATGGGTGGGGCTGGGAGTATTGGCTCTAGCTTAGAAGCAGGTCAAGGCAGTCCCAACATCATTAAGACCCCATTCATGCCCAATGAATCTCTTTTGGGAGGTCAAATTCCCATCATAGAGGAGGGTAGATTGGAACCTTATACCCCTTTGGAATTGATGGCAGTTTGCATTAGCTTGCAAAAGCAAAATTCAGACCTTGTACAAGTTGTCACAGGTCAAGGTCTTGAACTCAAGAAATTGAGGGAGAGGCTAGTTGTTTTAGAGACTGCCAATGTTAGGAGAAGGCAGGAAAGAGTCCTTTCCTCAGGGGAGGATTTTTACAAAGGGGAGGAAGATGCACCAACAGAACCTTTCAACTTGAGTGACAAGGGCTCACAGGAAGAAGAAGCTGGTTCTTTTGGTAGTAAACAGGTGGAAATTGCTGAAGCTTTGACTAGTTTGAAGGAGAAGCTTGTTCTTGATGTTTCATTGATCACTCCAAAGAAGATATCATTTGTGGAGATGATGGAACAGGTTTCAAAGTCAGCCGCTGACAAGAGCAAAGCAGACGTTGACATACCCACAAGTATGATTAGTGTATCCCAACCACCAGTTATTATTAGGGATGTAGTTATACAGGTGCCAACAACTACTTTACCGGCTATTGGATCAAAAGACAAGGGTAAAGCAATTCTAGTAGAAGTTGAGGTGCCAAAGAATGCAGCCTAGGTACACTTTGATTCTGTTTTGGCTGCACAATTAGAGGAGCAGGATAGGATGAAGACTACCATAGAAGAGGTTAAGGATGGTAGTGGTGATAATGTGTAACACCCCCAATTTACACAGTTCAATACACCGGAAGACTCGTTGGTGTTACAGGATAGCACATTACTCACATCATAGACAACGCTTAAAAATCGCGTCGTTTAATAATAAAGCATTTCCATTCATAAACATAAAATTTACATAGGTCCCAAGTCATTGTATTTCATACAGGTTTTTACAAAGCATTTGAATGGAAATAGTTATTTAAGTGCGGGCCATGAATTCTTGTTGTCTTCCTGAGAATTACCTTCAAGTACCTAAGACAAAACATGTTAAAAAAAAAGGTCAGCGATAACGTCGAGTGAATTCATAGAGTTTAATAAACCATCAATATATCATCGGTATATAATTATTACCGAAAATCATTTTGTACAAATCTTTGTAATAGGCCATAAAATAGCCAAAGTCATTTTATACAAATCCTTATCAAAAATCATAATATAGGCTATTGCCTTCAAAACCATTATACGAACCAATTTCGTAAAAACATCATACAATACGTTTTATAACGTTGTATAAAGTTAAATAAAAACCGTTATATGAATATGGTTATTTAAAACCAAAACACAAACATAAAATCAATAATAAGACCCCGTATTGCTAGTCAGGCAGTATATCGTAATTCGGTGCGTATAGCAGTATTTCGTTATTTTTGGATTATTATAAGCCGCATGACATTGTTACCTTACTATACCAAACAACGGGTAGCTAACCCGAAACTCAATTTCCCATCTAAATTAGCGTGTCATCACAATAATCACGCTTGTGTAAATCTTCTCATACATAAATTCGCTTACCAATCAATGTGGCACGACGGGGATCAACCGTCAAGGCGCGAACTGGGGTGATCGTCCCCAAATAGTACTATTATATGCATAAGCGTCTACCAAATCCCGGTAGTTCACAATTCATGCTAATGGGACTTTTAGTGACATAACCTAACTTTAATAATCCATTTCATTTCATTTATCGGGTCATATAATCATTCCTCGGGTCATACAATCATTCAGGTCCAAATCAATAAACAAACAATCGGGACAACTAGTGTCCTATTTCATAAAAACTAACATGTTACCTCCCTCGCGGGTTTACAAAACATTTCTTAAAAACATTTAAAAGAGTGCGAGGCTATGAACTCACGTTGATGTGGGAAAGCGGGTTATCGGCAATTCGGATGTACGGTACGTGCTTCAATCACGGAAACCTAGAAAAATAATAATCGTCTTAGACTCTTGTCCAATGACTTTATAATAACCATAACTATGTATACATATGATGCTTTTATATATATGATGATGATCAAGTGGGTTTATACATTCTCATTTACTTATTTTAGTGTTATGTGTTGGTAACTTTTATACTAGTTTTACTTATTTACATGTTTTAGGCCCAATAAGCCTATTACAAGCCCAATACATTATATTAGTCCATTTTACACTTTTATTATCAGTATTATACTTTTCATGTTGGGCCCAAGTGGGTTAATCCCAATAAGTAAATTTATAAGTGTTTAGCCCATTTAGTTGGATTAATAGTCCAATAATGCTAACTTAGCCCGTTAATGTCCGTATGTTATATAGTTGGGGTTTTATCGGTTTTACTTGTATTAAGTACTTATATATCAGTATGTGACTTTTAAAAAGTTTACATTAGACGGGTCCGATCGTCTAAGTTTTAATTGACGAAAAACGTTAATTTTACGGTACTAGCCGAAAAGACGTAAAAATCATGTTTATAGTTTTTATAACTTATAAAACTTACCAAACTACCATTTTTATATAATGTCCATTTATTTATCCTTATACATATTTATATAAATGTAATATATAAGTTAGCGGGTTTTAATTCATATTTTATACTATATTTATTTGAGTGCTTATATAATAATATTAAACTTTAATTTCACAAAATCAGTCCTAAATTTTAAGTTCACTAAAATGTCCATATATAGAGTTCTATAATGAGATAGGACCTCAAATGTTTTTCACAGAAAATAAATGATATGTGCTTCATTTTATTCCTTTATAGCTACTGATGAATCAACTCTAAATATTTTAATAAATTCCTCCAAAACAGTATAGGCAGATTTGCACTCTAAACTTGTTTTGATCATATCTCACTCATTTTTATGATTCCATTACATGACCAACTCTCACATGTGTATAACACCTAATACTTACTGTATATTGATTCTACTTTACCATTTTATCAGTTTATCATTTGGTTACTTACTGTTTTTATACAGCCATCTTATTAAGCAAGATTTAACCATTTTTACATGTGGTTTTTCCATCTTTTTACCCATGTTTAATAAATCTATCAACACCAAATCCCCACATAATATTTTTAATCATCATTCATCATCATATACATATACATAAATAAAGAAATTACAAGATTACATAATCAAAATAACAAGAGGATAGAAAGAACAATCTCTATACCACCATTAGTGATGAAAAGATGAGTCTTTGATGAACAAGGCTTGGATTTTGATGGCAAAACTTGTGATAAACCAATATTATCTTCGAGTCTACCAACCTTTATAAACTTCTCATGGAAAATCAGCCCTTGGACATCACTAAATCACCTCCTTGGTTTTTAGAATCACCTCCAATCTTCATATCTTCAAAGGGTATTCAACTTGTGCAAGTTAAACACATGATTCATGGTTGAATTTTTGATCAAATGGGGTATTTTGGGAGCATGGTGGACGTTCATAGAGAGAGAACAAGAGAAAATGGAGTTTTTGCATGTATGTGAAATGGTTTCATGGTTTAGCTAGTTTTGTGTAGCTAGTGGTTTATAAAGAAACAAGGACAAGTGCCCTTGTTTACTTAAGTAAACTTGACACATCAAGAGTGTGTTGTGTACTCTTGGATGCCACTTGTACAGGTGTGGGAATGTGTAAACTTGTCCCATCCCTATTAATTTACCGGTGCTCCTCGATTCTAGTTTCCTCGATTTGCATGCCCTCGGTTCGTTTTACGAAAAACGTTTTTATAAATTATGAATCAATGGCACAAAACGAATCTAATAAAAATTGGCTCATTAAAAACGGAGTTAATCCTAGGGTTTCCGGTTTAATTGTAAAGGACGTTAAATTATTCACGTAAGTCCTAATCTCTTGTCGTAAATTTGTGAGTTTATGAACCAACACAAATTTAAAATCTCAAAATAATATTCACGGATAAATTTATTTTCTGAAATGTCGGACTGTCACCAAAAACGGTATATGTAAACGTAAGCACGTAACGTAGAATCGTCCGGTTTAGACGTAGTCGATGCTACTTCAAGACGTAAATCCAAATTTCTTCCCATAAATAAGTGAGTTCATAATATAACATTAAAATATTGTTATTAAATAATACTTGAGAATAAAATATCAACCATAATTTGACGGATTGTCACAGCATTTACCCCTAAACAGGATCTTTGTTCTCAAAGATCAATTTATCTTACTACTCTCTTCTTATAGAGTTAGAGCCATGTGGGTATTTCCTCCACATTCGGTCTTTTCTCACAAGTGTAATCCATTACAATACGCGAGTTTCATCAAACATAACTACGGGAATAAGATTAGGCTTAATGTTGACTTACTTTCTCTATCCATGATGTTCACGGGTTTTTGATGAATGCAACTTTTCGCCGATCTAAGCTTCATTAAGGAATAGTCAGATTTTCACTTGATAAACATTTAATCAAGTTAGATATATGAAACATAATTCACGCAGCCCTTGAAGTCCCAGGGTAGATCCAGCTTATATGCCTTTCAAACCAACTTTTACATTATCTCAATGATCCCATACAATGGGGACTTATTTCCCATGATCTTTCAGATCGTCAATTCATTTTTCCAAGGTGAAAATTTTTGGCATAACTTCGCTACCCATCCTGCACTTCAAGATCTACATTTCATATTCACATAACCTCCTGCCTACTACCGGCAGTCAATAATCAGATCCTAATTTCAATAATCATTTCAGGTTTCACGGGTCGGGTATCTTGTAAGGTTAGGTTTGTCATCATAGGAAACCTTAAGCCTAAAAGACATGTCCAACTCACAGTGGGTGTATGTCGGGTGTCTTCGTCCCAACTCCTGCTTACAGATGCTCTCATATATAGATCCTCACAAGATTCGATCTCGATCCTAATACGATAATTATCAATGATAATCTCTCCAAAGGAAAATGATTATACGATTTATTACCAAAGGTCAATCATTCAAGCATAAAACAACACTTATAGTATTTTGTATCGTTACTTTACCTCGTCCCTTCGATTGGGGTGGTAAACAGTACTTTAACACCCCCAAATTTACACGTAGCGGAATACATCTTTGGGTGCTAAACAATGATACAACAACACAAAATTTATAAAGAACGACTCGAAAAGAGACGTTTTAGATTTATCGTTCCTGAAACATTTGTCAGAGTAGCGTAGTCCCAAGTAATCGTTACCAAAAGATAAGTTAAAACAACATATTGGTTTGTTTTAAAAATGGAAAGATAAATAAATTAAAGAGTTTGAACAACAAAAGCAGTGCACAACTTCATTCCCCGTGACCTCCAATCTTCCACTTCTTGATTACCTGAAATACATGTGAGTAAAACAATCAACAAAAATGCCGAGTGAATCTATAGGTTTATGAAATCAATTTGAACACAAGCAAAGATTATAAGTTTGTGGCATGCTTATAAGCATCAAATAATAATTCGCATCAACAATAATAATTGTATATAGCATAAATTGCAATAAGCTCATGGAACCGAGCCCTTAGACACTCCCATATCAGTCTAATAAGATGAGAGGTTTATTAATTGTCGGTTACCTCCAGATTATTGGTACATTGCCGTATACCTGACTTCTCAATACAATATGCTCAAACAATGTGGAGGTCGGGCCTAAGCTTCTATGACAAGTCCACAAAAACTGAACCGGAGTGGCTTCCCCCATAGATCTATTAATTGTACTAGCGGTTAACCCATCATAGGTTAATTAACGGTCCATAATTGAGGTTTTAACAAAGGCAATCACTTAATGCAATTTAAAGGCAACCACGGGTCCATTCATAGAGGGACAAAGCATACCATAAAAATCTTGTGTTCTAAGTTTATAAACATGTATTCTCCCTCGCGGGTTTAAAATCATTTAATAACTAGTATAAAGCGAGGCTATAGACTCACCTTAGCCGATAGTAGTAATGAGACGATCGTCGACGATAGATGATGCCTTTCAAACACGAGAACCGCAACCTATCAAATGAGGTGCGTTCATTAATAATAGACTCGAGAAATAAACCATACATAAGAATATAAAACTCGACTCATAAAATCACGACAAACTCGAGAGAAAACGATACAAGTGATACTATTACGATCTCCTATATATTCATTTTATTGTTCTATGCCTTTAACAAAAATCTGCCGGAACATACCAAATGTCCAAGCCGTTTTCCCATACTTAGACACATCAAATTTTTATGATACTACTCAGAGAACTTACTTACTATATGTATAAATTCCTCCCAAGAGCCCATTAAAAGATTTTACTTCTAAAGTTCCCTGCCCGACTCATCTTTGAATCACAAAATCCGGACAGTTTAGCGACCTTGACTTACGAAACCATTTTGACCATTCTAAACAACTCCATTTATAAAACCGCCAATTGATTCTAAAATAGACTCACAATGCTAAACTTGGAGCCTGAGAACAGCGCTTGAATCATTTTGAAACTCATTTTATAGTCCCCGAGATTCGATCCAAATATCGACAATAATTTTCGGATTGTGTCGACACTCGTCTCCCGGTACATGAAAATCAAACTAGTGTAACTTCCACCTCGTTTGGAGTTGGAAGGCCTACTTTATATCAAATCGAAGCTAACGAAATTCTCTACAACATAATCCAATCATATCATCCTATATTCAGACTTAAGGCCCTCGAAAATGGCCTCAAACCTACTGCCTAAAATTGGCTATAAAAATCTCTTACAAAATCAAGTTTTTGATCAAAACCAACAACTTTTATCATCATTCTAACATCCTAATAGAACCATAAACCAATCCTAACACTTGTATCATCATCAAAATAAAAAACCCAAAAATTAAAATTCAAATTTTTAACAAAAACATTACATAAACATCATTTGATCATCATCTCTAACACATGCATGATCAAAATCACCACCTAACAAGCCTAGTTTTTTTATCAAAATTCAAAACTCAATGCATGTAAGTAAAAATGGTATCATTAGAATCACCTTTCAAAAATAGGAATGGGACTTGTTTTGTTTTTGGATGGATCAAAGTTGATCATCAAAAATTTTGATGATTGGTGTTGATGGGGTGTATGGCCAAAACAAAAAGAGGAGGAAGAAATGTTGCTTTTTATTTTAATGAACTTTTTAAATGAATTGTGTTAGTGGAAAACATATATATAGTGTAAGGTTAGGGTAGTTTTTGCCAATTTGTGATAGTTTTGGTCCAAAATGTAATAAAATAGTTTAAAAGGGTAAAAATGTAAATTGCTAACTTTTAAATATTTACGAGACTCGGGTTTCGTAAAAATACTTTTTAAAAGTTTAAACGCACACGAAAAATAATAATATACGACTCGATACGTAATTAAAACGATATCGTCGAAAGTATTAAATATCGAAACGATCGATAATAAAATATAAAAATTTTGGCATCCGTCGGTATCGCGATCACTAGTAGTCCTCGTTACTCGTCAAAATATTAAAATATAATATTTAATATTGGTTTCAACTTAAACCGTTAAGCATAATATTATTTAACGTTATAAAATACTTCAAAATAATTAAAAATAGAATTAAATTATGATCTTATTTTTACGGGTTTTACATCCTCACCACCTTAAGGGAGCGATGTCCCGGCGCTCAACTCGCCTCATACACGAGTTGTTCACTACCCGGAAGAATGAGGGCATTCCTTATAAATAAGTCTTCACGTTCCTACGTGAATCTCGATCCACGATCTCCTCTGGTTCTTTTACAAAACGCAACTTGTCGTCAAGTTGTATCTCACCAAAAAGGAATAAATAAATCCTTATCCACCAGTCACCCGTCAAACTCGACACATGAAAATTTTATGAATCACACGAAGCTCGTTCAACGACAAGAATAGATGACAGGATTTTCGGGTAAGTCCAGTAAAAAGGAAGGTTGTAATTTAAAGGATATCCATCGGCCGGATAGCCATGGACACACATCAAAAAGAACTAACAAGAAAACATTTTCGTCATCGGAGGGTGCTCACTCGTGGGACCCTACTCAAAAGGTAATACAAAGACACCATCTCACTTTCGCCAACGCGCATTAAAGTCTAAATAAACATCGTCGTTGAAAGTCAAAAAGATATTACATAATATATGTTCTACATGATCGGACGTCATCAAATGATGCCGTCTCAAGTTCTCACAACTTACGATCATTTGACTAGATCATATACCACATAAGTACATAAAAATAAAAGGTCGAACAATAACATCAAGTATAGATTCCCATCGTTAATCATCGAGAAAACCTTGAACGAACCCTTGATAATAACCACTTGATCACAAGAGTCTTTCCACTTGCGGTGTCGGCTTCAACATGCTCCTCGAGGTTGTAACAAATTTATTAACTCCATTCATTAAGAGATTCGGTCCTCAATCATTCCACAAGTACACGCATAAATCCTGGTGACACTTATCGTTTCTTCTTATACACTGCTTACCGAGATTCATTTTAGACTCAAAATAAAATAGTGATCTTCAATACGAGGAACAGAACGAGATAAAAATTACTTCAATAAACGCATAAACGAACAAGATGTGGTAAAATGATTTAAGATTAACGATCGACGAGGGATCTCGAATCACGTAACCGTAAAACATAATAATTCGCAATACTAGAAAAATGAGAGCGAAGAATGAATTAAATATTAACATTAAAATAACGTTTGTCACAATTATCCGTCCCGGATTTGGTATTACCTTAAAACTCAGTTGAGGTACTTTCTTGATAAAGATGATACATCAAAAATAGAAGTAAAATAGTTTCAAAATGTATTTGGTCGTCTTAAGAAACTTTGAAAGAATGACATAAATTTATTAATTAAACTCATACTGATGGTTACAATTAGAGAATATAATTTCCAAATTAAATCAGTATTAGGAATATAAATTAAACTGGCAATTTCATTACATTAAAAGTAAAGTATTATAAGTCAATTAGTTCAAAAGGTAGAACATAATTTTATTTTAAACATTAGTTTTAGTTATACAAAATATGGTGTATAAATTTGACCTTTTACTTGTGATGTTTATTTCGATAATTGAAAATCATTAGAAAATGTAGACAAGTTCCATAAAAAATTTTATAATACTTTGTAGGAATACATAAAGGTGTTTATCATTCCAAAATAAATATGGGTTACATTCGGGTTTCGAAATGTGACAAGATAACAAACGAATACGAATAGAAATAATAGTCAACAATTAGTACGAAATCAATGGTACAAAAGGGGACGAAGCAAATGTCGTATAAATTATTAAAGAGAATAATAAAATAAAGGCGTTGATGGTAAGACGATAAGAAATAATAGATTAAATGAAATGTAATATAATGCAAGTTCGTTTTCTCAGTTCTTAACTAATAGAAAGTCCAACCAATATCGGATTTATAATTGTTCTTGGTTGTTAAAGCTTGCTTGGTAATCTATGCTAATTCAAACAACACTATTTAAAAATGAAAAATATTAACCTACTTATACGTAAAACATATTGCAAATACCAAGTTTTTTTATTCAAACAAAATTCAATTAACAAAATATAAAACTAGGAGGACTGAAAATGTAATTTCTATGAAAATTAAATGCTTGAAATGTAAATTTTATCAACTATAGGGACTAAAAATGTAAATCTGAAAACTATGAGGATCAACAATGCAAAAACTATAACAAACTAACTAAAAATGTAACAAACCAACAAGTTTCTAACTGAAATTTAACAACTCACAAAGTCCAGGGACTAAACTATAGCAAACCCTAATTACTTGGAAGTTTAGCCAAAAAGTAAACACTGAATGAAATGTAAGGACCAAAGTGCAATTAAGTAAAGTTTTTAACTAAAAACGGGTTACAAGAAACAATAAGCTCGTCTGGGCTTATTACTCAACTAAAATCAGTGAAACAACTTGCAAAACATTTCAAATCCAATTTAAGCTATGTGTGTTCAAGGGTTTAAGCTAAAAGTAAGAAATAAGCAAATGAGTGCTTATTGATAAGCACAAAATAAGCTACAGCTTAAACTAAACAGTCACAACCTGATTTTTGTAATGAAACTGATTAAGCTAATGATTTAAAGATTGGGAAATCAAACCAGAACTATTTTCATTCAGTAATAAGCTAGAAATCTGAAATAAGCTCAAAAGAGCTTATGTTGACCAAGTTTAACCGGATTTTTGGAAAAAGCTCAAATCTTCAAAAATCAATATTCAGCACTTACTAACTAGATTGGTGAAAGAAAATCACAACTTTTATGAAGCAGATTAGGAGAACTAGGAAAACAGTCACTACTTTGTCTCAGAGAATGAGCTTTGCTCAGACCTTGACCAAAAAGCTATTTTCTAGCTTAATTCCTAATACTGTAGAATTTCCTCTTAGAATCTAAAAGTTTATGATATAAGCTAAGTTTGGAAACAAGTTTGAGGAAATTTCATCCAAGAATGAATGAGAATTAAGCAACTGAAAATGGTATGTTTTTCAAACCAAAGCTGATATAAAGGCTAACCCAAACTATTTTAATGCCAATTGCCTGTTTGACTATTTATTTGACTTGTAAAAGGTATAAATCCAATTGTTATCACTAGAAGGCTGATTATGAACTCTAAAACACCAATTCTACAAACTTGAATTGTACTTAAGATCTATTCCCAAACACTCCTTAAACGGCTTCTAACAAGATTTTACAAAGGCTTATAAAGTTCTGACTTAAGCTGATTCAAAGGCTATAGCAGACTAGTTTTAATGGACTAAATGAAAGGTATTAGAGCTAAGTGCAGACAATTACCTCAACTAGAACTACAAATAAGGTGCAAAGCTAATAATGACTGAAATTATGCAATTAACTAGAACAAAATTCAAATCAAATCACAAGAAGGCAGGATTAGGCTACAAACACACTAAGATCAATCAAACTTCAACTACTTAACAACTTATATCATGCAGCCATCAAAGTTAACTAGGAAAATGAGCATGGCAGTTGACTGTTTAGAGGAACAAAAATAAGAACCAAAGAACCTAATGTAGAAATCCTTTGGGAAGAAGAGGAGCGCTGAGCTCTCTTGCCCTAGTGATAACCACCACCTATCACTAGTATTCAACAAGAATCAACCATCAAACAGCTACAAATCATCTGGAATCAATCAAACTGCTTGAAATCTTCAAATGAACAATGGAATGAACAAATCTTGATCAAACAGCTAACAATCTTCACAAATGTCAGTTATGATCTATGGTTGATCATAACAAACATCAATCAGCAACAATAACACTCAACAGCAACAAGATCAAACTGGAATTTGAATAAAAGAATTTGGCGGGAAAAAGGAATTTGAATTTTATTGAAGGAAAACAGTTACAAAGTTTGTTACAAGCTGTTAACTAACTAACTGACTCAAGAGTTTGTCAGACTCTTGAGTAGTTAGGGGAAAAGTGAGGGAAAAAGGAAAGGAAAGTAAGAACTATGTGTTTTACAAAATTAAGCTACAATCTACAAATGAAGACTAGTCTAGGTATTTATAGGCAAGAAATGAGAGTTTGTTGGAGTTGATGACGTGTCAGGGCCAATCTCTGAGCTCCACGTGGCAAATTCTGCATTTAGCACTTTGAAGGTATGAACAATGATTTGGGGGTTTTAAATCCACTCAATGATTTGTTAATTGGATACTTGGGTTGTGTTTGTCTCTTCAAAACGATCATCTTTGGTGTTTATAACTTTCCCTGAAATTGCTTCTATCAAAAACGCGATCCTGGCAATTTTTCTTGTTCTTGAAGATGACACGTGGCATTTCCTGGTTGGCTCTCATCTGGTCACACGGATCATTATCCATAATTGGATAAAAGGATTATGGAGTGGCGTTCTCTCATTGGTTGATTTTAAAGGTAATGCGCTTTCACTGTTGAGATCTTGCATTTAATGGAAAACGGCGCTAGTGGCTGACGTGGTGATCCATGTATATTATTTACTTGATTCTCATTGGCCAGTCAACACTTCACACGGATTAAACTTCAAATTACTTTCAACAATTGGCAGAACTAGTCCTTGTACTTGGCAGATTCTTGTTTCAAGCTAGGATCTTCATTCCTTTGACATTTTTGGTCCTTTAACTTTCATAACTTGTACAAAATGGTCCTTTGACTAAGTTGACTTGATAGTTGACCAGGTTTGACTTGAATCTTGACTTTTACAATATTTGCACTTCTAGTCCTTCAACTTTCATAACTTGTCAAGATAGGTCCTTGAACTTCAAAGTCTTGTCACTTTTGATCCTCTTTTGTCTTTTTCATCCATTTGAGCTTGGTTTTTCCTTGTTTGCTTGAAAATGTATCTTCTTACCTACACAAGTGCACACAAACACAAACATACCACATAATACTGTTTTTGCCAAATAATTTGGTATTTTGCTTCATGTTTTAGGGTTATTTGTTGATAAAAGGATATGAGTTTAAGCTCATATCAAATTCCCCTACACTTGAACATTGCCATGTCCTCATGCAATATTATATTTCAAGGCTTAAAAATTTACATTTCCCTCATAATTAATCCACCTTGGCCATATGAGATGCATCTACACTACTCTAAACTAGATGATGCATGATTTTGACTTTTAATAATGCAATGAATCAAAATACAATTCTATCTATATCTTTTTGATTTTTCTTGAAATGGTTTTGATGGAAATAACTCATAAAGAATTCAATGACTTGGATTAGGGCTTGGATACCATGGATACTTATCACCCTCAAGTTTCACTTTCCCCATACCAAGCTTATAAATGGAATCATTGCATTCACAAGTAAAAAGTGCATCAAATTATTCATGACAATTAAATGTGGAACCGGTTATTAATTGAGCAAATTGCTTGTGGGCAAATTTGTCATTATTCAAGTGTGAAATATAAGAAATGTAAAATCCAAAAATAAGGAAGCACGGTTTTAATCCTAAGTAATCTTCTCATCCATTACTTGAAAAACCGCTCACAATTAATATAAGTCCGTATTAAGAGTAATAAGTCATTCGCCTTATGTGTAAAATCCTCATGTCATGCTTTCATAAGTAACTACACACTCGCTAAGGAAAGAAAAATAAAACTCACGCAATAATTTACATCCGCATCTTTTTGAGATTTTGGATCTTCAACCCTGCAACCCGTCAAGGTAATATTGGATTGGAGCAATCTATTGAATCCCCGCAACCCGTCAAGGTAATATTGGAACTCAATAGTCACTATAATTAACACCACACTGCCCCTCTTGGGAGTCTTGCATATATATTTTTTTTTTTTCTTTTTCTTTTCTTTTTTTCTAGCCACTCATTTTTTTTCATAAGCCGCTCTTATTTTTCTTTATTCCTCACAAAGAAATTTGCAAAGAAGAAAAGGAAAAACACCCGCTAAATATGGAGCATGACATAAGTCTAGTACACATAAAACGTGCTAACTTATAATCTTAAGACGTACTCATATCAACCATAAATGATTAGCCAAAAATGCATAAGAGATTACGAACCAATTAAAACCGTACTTGATTATTTATTAACAATTATATACATGCGAAGAAAATAGAGATAAAGAAGAGAAGGGTTTAGCCACAAGTAATTGCCATGAAGTCTATCTAGCCCTTTTACACTTGCTTCAACTCTATCATTTCCCATTCTCCACAAATTTAAAATTTCAAAGAATGAAATTGGTGGAAGCTTAGCCTAATAGACCAATGAAGGACTACATGGTTAAGGATACTAGCTAGAGAGTGCTAAAATAAGCAAACTCGGGTTGAGTCAAAATATCCACGCCGGGCCTAATATGTCAAAGAAATCCAAACTTGTTAAAACCATGTTTTATTATATTTTTTCCTTTTATATATTTTTGATGAAACATAAAAGAAGAAATATATATACAATGCAAATGTGATATGCAAAATGAAAAATGATTGATGCAAAAATTATGAATGCATATTTTTGTTGGCCAAAGTAGATCAAAAATTTGAAAAATGTTGAAAATTCATTTTTTCCATGTTATCATGCAAGACAATGACAAGTTCTAGGTAAGGTCACTTCGATAGAAGACCCCCCTACACTTAAGCTAAACATTGTCCTCAATGTTTAAGAGCATGGAAGTATAAAAACTTCCCCTACACTTATGACAATGAATAGACTTTGCTTAACCCAAGTTAAGGAAAGGACTACTATTAGTGAAATCATGTTTAAGCACAAGGTGTCAATGAAAAATCACTAAAGTAACAAAGTGAACCGGATACAAGGGCCTCCTCCATAAGCTCCAAAGCATGAGATGAGTGAGCAACCCTACAAACAAGCATGAAGACAAAAGAAGGTCTCCCCTACACTTATCTCCAAATCTATGCCTTTATTTCTAACCTACAACACTCTAAACCTAGTTATACGATGCTTGAGTTAATGAGTCTCTAGCTCGACTCGTCCCTCAATGAATTAATTCATGGGGAAAATGGGGACCTCTTGGACCATTTCAACGGAAATGTCCTCCCCAAAGTAATGTTTAACACGGTGACCATTCACTTTAAAATTTGGACCATCGGGTTGGGACAACTCAAGAGTTCCATATGGAAACACTTGAGCAATAGTGAATGGACCGGACCATCTCGACTTAAGCTTGCCCGCAAAAAGCTTCAATCTTGAGTTAAAGAGGAGAACCGGCTCTCCAACTTTGAACTCACGATTCTTGATCTTAGCATCATGCAATTTCTTAGTCTTTTCCTTGTATAGCAAAGAATTCTCATAGGCATTAGCTCTCAACTCATCCATCTCATTGATTTGATCTTTCCTATGTGAACCGGCTTGGTTTAAATCAAAGTTAGCCCACTTGAGAGCCCAAGATGCCTTATGTTCTAACTCAAATGGAAGGTGGCACGCTTTGCCATAGACAAGCCTATAAGGAGTACAACCAATTGGTGTCTTAAAGGCCGTCCTAAACGCCCACAAAGCATCATCAAGCTTATCCGACCAAGAAGCTCTATGCTCTCCCACCGTTCTCTCTAAAATCCTCTTTAAACCACGATTTGTGACCTCGGTTTGACCATTTGTTTGAGGGTGATACGCGGTAGAAAGTCTATGATTCACTCCATATTTCTTCATAACTCTCGTGAATTGATCATTACAAAAGTGCGTACCACGATCACTTATGATGGCCCGAGGTACACCAAATCTAGCAAACAATTGTTTCAAGAACTTTACAACCACTCTAGCATCATTAGTAGGTAAGGCTTTAGCCTCCACCCACTTGGACACATAATCCACCGCCACAAGTATATACTTGTTTCCCTTAGAGGATGGAAAAGGTCCCATGAAATCTATTCCCCATACATCAAATATCTCACACTCTTGGATAAAATTTTGTGGCATCTCATCACGTTGTGTAATTTTTCCTTGTCTTTGACAAACATCACAAAATTTCACCATCTCTTGGGCATCCTTGTAAATGGAAGGCCAATAGTAACCCGAATCAAAGACTTTCTTGGCGGTGTAGTTAGGCCCAAAATGTCCACCCGTAGGTCCTTTATGACATGCCTCTAAGATTTTAAATGCCTCGGGCCCATCTACACACCGTCTAATGATTTGGTCCGCACATTGCCTAAAAAGATATGGATCATCCCAAAAGTAATACTTAACTTCCTTAAGAAACTTTTTCTTTTGTTGGTAAATAAGACCCTCAATAAGCACATTGCCCACAAGATAGTTTGCTATATCCGCAAACCAAGGTGTGGCATCCTCTTGGGAAGAGATAGACATGAGCTCCTCTAGTGGAAAGGATTCATTGATTTCTTGATGTGGGAAATCTCCTTGAAAAGGATGCTCAAGTCTACTCAAATGATCCGCCGCTAAATTCTCGGCCCCTTTTTTATCACGAATCTCTATCTTAAACTCTTGAAGCAACAAAACCCATCTCAAAAGCCTAGGCTTAGCATCTTGTTTTGTCATAAGATACTTGAGAGCGGAATGATCCGTATACACTATGGTCTTGGAAAGCACAAGGTATGGTCAAAACTTCTCAAAAGCATATACTATAGCAAGCAACTCTTTTTCCGTGGTAGTGTAATGAAGTTGTGCACCGGTCATGGTTTTACTCGCATAGTGTATAGGTTGAAAATGCTTATTAACTCTTTGTCCTAAAACGGCCCCCACCGCATAATCACTAGCGTCACACATAAGCTCAAAAGGTAATTCCCAATTTGGAGAAACCAAAACGGGAGCCTTAGTCAATTTTTCCTTAAGGGTCTCAAAAGAGTCTAAACAAGCTTGATCAAAAATGAAAGGAGCCTCTTTCTCCAAGAGATGAGTCATCGGTCTAGCTATCTTAGAGAAATCTTGTATAAAGCGCCTATAAAAGCCCGCATGACCTAAGAAACTCCTCACACCTTTAACCGAGGTGGGTGGGGGAAGCTTAGCAATCACATCAATTTTAGCTCGATCAACTTCTAATCCCTTATTGGATATCTTGTGTCCTAAAACAATCCCCTCTTTCACCATAAAGTGACATTTCTCCCAATTAAGCACCAAACGTGTTTCCTCACAACGCTTAAGCATTCTCTCAAGATTGGTGAGACAAGAGCTAAAGGAGTTCCCAAATACGGAAAAGTCATCCATAAAAACCTCCATGGTTTGCTCTATCATGTCATGGAAAATCGCCATCATGCACCTTTGAAACGTCCCCGGTGCATTACATAGGCCAAAAGGCATTCTCTTGTAAGCAAATGTACAGTATGGATAAGTGAATGTGGTCTTTTCTTGATCATTAGGGTCAATGGGTATTTGGAAATAACCCGAAAAGCCATCAAGAAAACAATAGTACTCATTTCCCGCTAAGCGTTCAAGCATTTGGTCCATAAAGGGAAGCGGGAAATGGTCTTTCCTAGTTGCCTCATTGAGTTTTCTATAATCAATGCAAACTCTCCAACCGGTTACAAGTCTCGTGGGAATAAGCTCATTGTTCTCATTAGGCACCACGGTGATTCCACCCTTCTTTGGAACACAATGAACCGGGCTAACCCATGGAGAATCGGAAATGGGGTAAATCATACCCGCATCTAAGAGTTTAATCACTTCCTTCTTAATAACCTCATGGATTTTTGGGTTAACTCTCCTTTGGTTTTGAATGGCGGGTTTATAGTCGTCCTCCATAAGGATTTTGTGAGTACAAAAATGTGGATCAATTCCCCTTATGTCGGATATTTTCCATGCTAAGGCCTTCTTGTGTCTCTTAAGGACTTCAATAAGTTGCTCCTTCTCATCCTCTTTCAACTCTTTAGCAATAATCACCGGTAATTGGTCTTCTCCTTCTAAGAAAGCATATTCTAAGTGGGATGGAAGTTCCTTAAGTTCAATGGGAGGTGGACTCTCTATGGAAGGTTTTACTATGGAAGGTTCCTCAATGGTAATCTCTTGTGGAATAGGAGAAGGAATAGGGTCCTCATTGAGCAACTTTTGGATCGTAAGAATATCTTCTTCCCAATTAATGGGAGAATCATCATCACCAAGAAAGTTAGACTCAAATTCCTCCAAGAGGAAATCACTCTCTCCAAAAGGTGTTAAAGAGGGAGCAATTGAGGCCACGGTTTCAACATGTGGAATCTCATCACTAGCATTCTTACAAGCATCATGAAAGTGTTCATTACACACTTCATCTAGCACATCCACAATGTTAATAGTCTCACAAGGTCTAGACTCCTTAACCTCTTTTCTATCACAAACTTTCCCTAACTTAAACACCACTTTCTCATCCTCTACTCTCATAATTAATTCTCCTTCCGCCACATCTATCAAGGTACGACCCGTTCTCAAAAACGGTCTACCAACAATCAAAGGCACTCTAGGATCCATGTCATAATCGACCACTACAAAGTCGGCCGGAAAGGTAAACTTATCCACACCTACAAACACATCTTCCGCTATACCTACGGGGTGAGCTATGGTTCGGTTGGCTAGTTCAAGAGTCATCCTAGTGGGAGTGAGCTCGGGAAGAGATAGTTGTTTCCAAACCGATAAAGGCATGAGATTTATGCTCGCCCCTAAATCCGCCAAAGCCATGCAATTTTCAACACCGGGAAAATTACAAGGTATCAAGAAGCGCCCCGGATCTCCAAGTTTTGTTGGTAAGGTTTTAAGTAACACCGCGGAACAATTTTCATTAAGTGATGTGTTGGGCAAATCAACCAATTTTTCTTTGTTTGAGAGCAAATCCTTGAACATCTTAGCAAACTTAGGCATATAAGCAAGAGCTTCCGCAAAGGATATGTTGATATTGAGTTGCTTGAACATCCTTAAGAAATTGGAGACTTGTATGTCATCTT
Organism: Glebionis coronaria; assembly: GCA_025667525.1. Lineage (NCBI taxonomy): Eukaryota > Viridiplantae > Streptophyta > Magnoliopsida > Asterales > Asteraceae > Glebionis > Glebionis coronaria. The sequence goes on along the minus strand of CM046876.1, from coordinate 235,669,125 downwards.
TGTTCTTTAACTTGTCCTTTTTCAACCTTGAAGGGTATGGAAGAGTGGGTTTTGGTGTAGGTGGAATAGGTTTTGTGGTGGAAGATTTGTCTTTGTTAGCCTCTTCATTGGGAAGTGTGGAAGGTAAAGGAGAAGTATGAGGTGGTTGAGAAGGTGTGTTTGAGTGAATAGGAGCACTTTGAGGCGGTGGAGTAGAAGTAGAAGGCTTGTCACAAGTAGGAGCACAAGTGGGTTGAACAAGAGTAGGTTTAGGAGGTGAAGGATCCTTTGTTGTTGTACCACTCCTTGTTGTAATAGCATTAACATTGGCCCTAGGGTTTGTTTGTGTGTTGGAAGGTAAAGCCCCTTGTGGTCTTTGAGTTACCGCCATTAAAACCTTATTGAATTGGTCATTCATTTTCTTTTCTATAGCTTGGAATTTCCTTTCATTCTCTTGATTCATCTTTTGCAAAAGATCCATTGTGTTAAACTCTTGTGGCACATAACCTTGAAAACCTTGAGGTTGGAAAGGTAAAGGTTGGGAGTTAAATCCTTGATTTGGTGGATAAAAGGTATTTGCTTGAGGTTGAAATTGATTGGGTGCCTTGTAGTTATTTCCTTGGTATGGTTGTCTTTGCCCTTGACTCCTTGGTAAAATTTGAGGAGGATTTTGTGGAATTTGGGTGGGTGGTTGGGGTGGGAAGCCGGGTGGAGTAAGGTAATTTTGGGATTTGTAAGAAAGGTTATTTGGATTGATGTTAGGCTTGAAGTGTTCACGGTGTTCCTCTTGATAAGCATAGCATTCCCCTTGATACCCTTGTACCTTATCACATTGTTCATAAGAGTGGGGGCCTCCACAAGTAACACAAGAAATGGTGATGGCATTCACATTATTTGAGGAATTGTTCAATGTCATGTTCTTAAAATTTTGAAACATGTCTTGAGTCATTTCTTGTCCTTGTTTGACTGTTTGAAGGATCTCTTTAAGAATTTGTATTTCACAAGGAGTTTGAGAAGTGTTTTGGATCACATGAACCTTTTCTTCAAATGGATTGTTTGTTTGAACCATTGCCTTAGTCTCAATAATGTTCAAAGCCTCGTGGTATGTTTTAAAAAGAATACTCCCTCCCGCGGAAGCATTTAGTGAATCTTGGTGGTGAGGTTTAAGGCCATTGTAGAAGGTATTGATTTGGTTTAGATCATCCATTCCATGGTTAGGGCATCGCCTCAACAACTCACTATACTCTTCCCAAGCATCACTAAAGGATTGACTAGGTTTTTGTGTAAAGCCCATAATTAAATTCCTCAAAGCCATAGTCTTTTGTGGAGGAAAGAATTTGTTCAAAAACTTAGTGGTAAAATCATCCCATGTGGTGATACTATCGGGTGGTTGGGTGTCTAACCAATGCTTAGCACTCCCATCTAAGGAAAATGACACTAACATCAATCTAATGACCTCATGTGGAACCCCATTATGCTTAATGGTATTGCAAAGTGAAAGGAATCTCTTAAGGTGAGCATGGGGATCCTCATTTTGTTTTCCAAAGAAAGGTGATGAAGAAACCATATTGATCATAGATGTATGTAGCTCAAATGTGTTAGCGGGAAAGTCGGGAATCTTAATGGCACTAACATATCCATGAATGTTGGATTGCATACGTTCATACAAAGTACGATTATCAATAGCCATGGCTTCTTGTGGTGGTGACAAAGCACGATTCTCGTGATCGGCTTGGTGGACGGTGGTGGTCTTACTCTTTCTCTTTTTCTTCCTTTTCGGAGGAAGAGGTTGTACACCAATCGGTATTTGTGCACGCCCGCGAGTGAGCATGCAACTCAATACGAGGAATGAGAGAGAAGCTCTCGTGTGACTTTGAAAAGAAATGGATTATCCTCTTCGAGTTTCAATAGTAATTATCCACAAGAAAATAACAATATATGTATTACTACTTGGGTGCAAGACCCTCAATGAAGCTTTCCTTCTTAGAATACTCCCAAGTGAACGGGGGGTTAGGTGGCGCGAAGCACTTAAGTACCTATTGACCCTTAGATGGCATTTTATAGCACATCGCCTTTCTATTCACTTAAATGTTCGTATTCTTCGAATTGTTGCTTATTGAGAGTATTTATCTATTCTTGCTTTATTTTGTTTGATCGATACGCGTGTCAAGGACCGGAACGCCCCTCAACACGGTGTATTGCCTCGGCAATACTTATGGAAGATATGTAGATTGATTGTTCTTATACGTATACGTATTTACTTATAATAATATATGGAAAATATTTTTGTATTTATGAGTTTTTTTAAAGGAAAATACTATATGTACATAAAAACCGAGAGAATCCAATAATATATATTTTTGGGTGCAATCTCTTAGGAAAAAGATTGCTTTTTGGATTTTTTAATTTTTTTTTTTTTGGTCAATTCTTTAGGAAAAGAATTGTTTTATTAATTTTTTAGTTTTTATATATTTTTATATTTTTGATTTTTTATTTGTTTTTGATTTATGATACGTAAAAATAACGTTCACCAAATGAACGGATCCCAAAAGCCAATGAAAACCGTCAATCGATAGTCTCTCGTGTAGTCAAAGAACCGGCAGCGGCGCCATTTGAAATGTAATATAATGCAAGTTCGTTTTCTCAGTTCTTAACTAATAGAAAGTCCAACCAATATCGGATTTATAATTGTTCTTGGTTGTTAAAGCTTGCTTGGTAATCTATGCTAATTCAAACAACACTATTTAAAAATGAAAAATATTAACCTACTTATACGTAAAACATATTGCAAATACCAAGTTTTTTTATTCAAACAAAATTCAATTAACAAAATATAAAACTAGGAGGACTGAAAATGTAATTTCTATGAAAATTAAATGCTTGAAATGTAAATTTTATCAACTATAGGGACTAAAAATGTAAATCTGAAAACTATGAGGATCAACAATGCAAAAACTATAACAAACTAACTAAAAATGTAACAAACCAACAAGTTTCTAACTGAAATTTAACAACTCACAAAGTCCAGGGACTAAACTATAGCAAACCCTAATTACTTGGAAGTTTAGCCAAAAAGTAAACACTGAATGAAATGTAAGGACCAAAGTGCAATTAAGTAAAGTTTTTAACTAAAAACGGGTTACAAGAAACAATAAGCTCGTCTGGGCTTATTACTCAACTAAAATCAGTGAAACAACTTGCAAAACATTTCAAATCCAATTTAAGCTATGTGTGTTCAAGGGTTTAAGCTAAAAGTAAGAAATAAGCAAATGAGTGCTTATTGATAAGCACAAAATAAGCTACAGCTTAAACTAAACAGTCACAACCTAATTTTTGTAATGAAACTGATTAAGCTAATGATTTAAAGATTGGGAAATCAAACCAGAACTATTTTCATTCAGTAATAAGCTAGAAATCTGAAATAAGCTCAAAAGAGCTTATGTTGACCAAGTTTGACCGGATTTTTGGAAAAAGCTCAAATCTTCAAAAATCAATATTCAGCACTTACTAACTAGATTGGTGAAAGAAAATCACAACTTTTATGAAGCAGATTAGGAGAACTAGGAAAACAGTCACTACTTTGTCTCAGAGAATGAGCTTTGCTCAGACCTTGACCAAAAAGCTATTTTCTAGCTTAATTCCTAATACTGTAGAATTTCCTCTTAGAATATAAAAGTTTATGATATAAGCTAAGTTTGGAAACAAGTTTGAGGAAATTTCATCCAAGAATGAATGAGAATTAAGCAACTGAAAATGGTAAGTTTTTCAAACCAAAGCTGATATAAAGGCTAACCCAAACTATTTTAATGCCAATTGCCTGTTTGACTATTTATTTGACTTGTAAAAGGTATAAATCCAATTGTTATCACTAGAAGGCTGATTATGAACTCTAAAACACCAATTCTACAAACTTGAAATGTACTTAAGATCTATTCCCAAACACTCCTTAAACTGCTTCTAACAAGATTTTACAAAGGCTTATAAAGTTATGACTTAAGCTGATTCAAAGGCTATAGCAGACTAGTTTTAATGGACTAAATGAAAGGTATTAGAGCTAAGTGTAGACAATTAGCTCAACTAGAACTACAAATAAGGTGCAAAGCTAATAATGACTGAAATTATGCAATTAACTAGAACAAAATTCAAATCAAATCACAAGAAGGCAGGATTAGGCTACAAACACACTAAGATCAATCAAACTTCAACTACTTAACAACTTATATCATGCAGCCATCAAAGTTAACTAGGAAAATGAGCATGGCAGTTGACTGTTTAGAGGAACAAAAATAAGAACCAAAGAACCTAATGTAGAAATCCTTTGGGAAGAAGAGGAGTGCTGAGCTCTCTTGCCCTAGTGATAACCACCACCTATCACTAGTATTCAACAAGAATCAACCATCAAACAGCTACAAATCATCTGGAATCAATCAAACTGCTTGAAATCTTCAAATGAACAATGGAATGAACAAATCTTGATCAAACAGCTAACAATCTTCACAAATGTCAGTTATGATCTATGGTTGATCATAACAAACATCAATTAGCAACAATAACACTCAACAGCAACAAGATCAAACTGGAATTTGAATAACAGAATTTGGCGGGAAAAAGGAATTTGAATTTTATTGAAGGAAAACAGTTACAAAGTTTGTTACAAGCTGTTAACTAACTAACTGACTCAAGAGTTTGTCAGACTCTTGAGTAGTTAGGGGAAAAGTGAGGGAAAAAGGAAAGGAAAGTAAGAACTATGTGTTTTACAAAATTAAGCTACAATCTACAAATGAAGACTAGTCTAGGTATTTATAGGCAAGAAATGAGAGTTTGTTGGAGTTGATGACGTGTCAGGGCCAATCTCTGAGCTCCACGTGGCAAATTCTGCATTTAGCACTTTGAAGGTATGAACAATGATTTGGGGGTTTTAAATCCACTCAATGATTTGTTAATTGGATACTTGGGTTGTGTTTGTCTCTTCAAAACGATCATCTTTGGTGTTTATAACTTTCCCTGAAATTGCTTCTATCAAAAACGCGATCCTGGCAATTTTTCTTGTTCTTGAAGATGACACGTGGCATTTCCTGGTTGGCTCTCATCTGATCACACGGATCATTATCCATAATTGGATAAAAGGATTATGGAGTGGCGTTCTCTCATTGGTTGATTTTAAAGGTAATGCGCTTTCACTGTTGAGATCTTGCATTTAATGGAAAACGGCGCTAGTGGCTGACGTGGTGATCCATGTATATTATTTACTTGATTCTCATTGGCCATTCAACACTTCACACGGATTAAACTTCAAATTACTTTCAACAATTGGCAGAACTAGTCCTTGTACTTGGCAGATTCTTGTTTCAAGCTAGGATCTTCATTCCTTTGACATTTTTGGTCCTTTAACTTTCATAACTTGTACAAAATGGTCCTTTGACTAAGTTGACTTGATAGTTGACCAGGTTTGACTTGAATCTTGACTTTTACAATATTTGCACTTCTAGTCCTTCAACTTTCATAACTTGTCAAGATAGGTCCTTGAACTTCAAATTCTTGTCACTTTTGATCCTCTTTTGTCTTTTTCATCCATTTGAGCTTGGTTTTTCCTTGTTTGCTTGAAAATGTATTTTCTTACCTACACAAGTACACACAAACACAAACATACCACATAATACTGTTTTTGCCAAATAATTTGGTACTTTGCTTCATGTTTTAGGGTTATTTGTTGATAAAAGGATATGAGTTTAAGCTCATATCATTAAACAAGTTGTCAATTTGTTTAGTGCGGTTGATGGTTCACCAATATCAGCTCGTTAACTTAGCGGTGGTCGATACATGATCGGAAAGAAGATCCATACAAAAATTTTAATAAATAAAATTCCTAATAATCACTTGTAATTAAAACAAACCAAATGAACGATGTTAATGTTTAAAGAGAGAAGTCAAAGCACGGTTCACAAGAGTGGATTTCGAGACAAACGAGAGTGACGGACGTCATCCCGGATATACGGAAATCACTCTAGTGATAATTCATTATTCACGTGCGGAGATATTCCAAAGATCTACCCAGTCGCATAAAGAAGATTGGACGAGACGGAAGGATAATATATCGAGACTTTTAGGTCATTTATCAACAGTCAATAATTAGACGAGCAGTCAAAAGAAATCAGTTAAAAGACAAAATGAAGTAACAAGTGGAAAAATGATCGTCGAGTAAAAACTTACTTATAATCACGTAATTCGTTCAAGAAAAGCAAGAAAACGTATGCGGATGCATAGAAATTGCGCTACTTGCATAAGATATGAAGGTTTTCAAAACTTCTTTTCACTTTATTTCATTTTATTTATCTTTATCATAAATAAAAGTAAAAGTTGATTATTATCATGATTTTTATGGTGACTACTATTCAGCCTAGCATGGCTCCTTCTAAATTAGACATAGGTGATCAGGCCATGTATAATTTAGGAATAGCAATGCAGTGCTCAGTTTCGTCGAAAAGTATTACGTTTCTTATGTTTATATATAAACCATGCAATTTGTAAAATGGAATTTAAAAATAGTTTATAAATTTATAGGATACAAGTAATTTGTGAGATACTTAATAAGCAACTTTTAATCTTAGGAAAAGTATTTTATAAGACCAAAGTAAAAATAATTGGTAAAAATAATCGTAAAACAATATCAGATTTATTTATAATATGACATTATGACAACGTATAAAGTAGTCAAAGTTTTGCAAAAAGTGGCAAATAGTAGCTCATAAAACAACCAATGAAATGGTTACAAGTTGTTAAGTTTTCAAAGGGTTATAAGGTTTAGACGAAAACGTCATGAGATACGCGATAAGAATGTCAACGAAGAATGTGAAGGCAAAACTTCAAAACTCAACTCAAATCAGTGGAAGGTTAGAAGAAAACGTAAATAAAATAAAATCGAATGACAAATGAGTCATATATATGAAAAGAATAAAACAATCCACATGTGTATTCTTTGTAAGATACTCGACACAACATGCTTTTAAGAAAGTATGTTATTCGTTTTTAAATTACACCATTAATCCGGTAATTGCTAATCCTGTACTGTTTCTATTTTTAAATATTTTCACATGCAACTAGAATTCGTTAGTTGTAAAATAATATTTGTTAAAATTTTACGATCTCAAATGAAATCAAAACAGCTTAGAAACATTTAAAACTCATGTTCTGAATTTTCTACCAGATTTAACTTTTAAATATGAGCCGATTACTTGACCCGATAAACGACATCTCCAAGACTCAGAGTCTAAAGCATTTTGATGCAAAACGACGTTTCAGACGACTTTCTAGTTTTACCCGAGACCTGAAAACCAATGTAAAATGATCAAAATACCCCTGCAAGTTCTGTGCAGGTTTGACTATTTTATTTTAAAAACGCAGGTTTTACTTTTAAGTTTTGACCTGTTTATACTGCCCCTACAGTTTCTGCATAAAGTGTATTTTTCGACACTTCTTAACGGCTCAAAATATATACATATATACACACATGTCTTGTGGATTTTATAACAACGAAAAATAAATCTCGTAATGAGCATCAAATAAAATATAGCATGATGAATGACATAAAATGCTTCAAGGTATTCAACACGAAATTTAGGAAGCAAAACGGTGAAAGACGTTCGTAATTTAGATTTCAAAATGCAATATAGGCAATCTCCTTGGTGCCACGATTGTCAAAAACACAAAACATAATAAGAAAAGAATGGAACATTAACATGCTACACTCCGGGAGCGAGAAGGTTAATGAAAAACAAATGATACAATTTTATATAAGTAAAATCGTATTCCAATTCTAGTGCCATAATCTAGACGATGATTTATAAAATGATGATGACGTTACCGAGATATAAGTGAACAATACACTTCGGAGTCGATACATATAAATGTCAACGAATTAAATCTTCGCATGTCGTGTAAAACGATAATAAAAATCAACAAAATATTATGAAAAACCATGATATTATTCAACACGATTATAAGAAGTGTTTCAAAATGTATGACTCACACGATGGCGGTTAGTCTATTCCAAGGACACATTGAGCTACACAATGGTCTGGAGATTACGTTAAAAGACGTCCAAGCACAAATAGCCAGAAGACGATTTGAATATCTATATAGATATCACAAAGGGTTAAACAATGAAAGTAACGCGCGTAGATGAAGTTATGTAAGGTCATAATATAAAAATTTTGCAACAAAAGCAATTTAAATAGTTCAAAAAATAAATACAGAAAGATCTTGAAATATCATTGTATTTATTTAAGTTAATCATTAATAAATGATAAACTTTTATCGAAAAGTTTAACGACATAAATATATATCGATAAAGGAATATAGTATTTATTTAGAAATACTTAGCAATAAGGCATACATAATAATGTATACTAAAGTTGTAATCCCAGAAGTAGCTTGAACCTGAAGTCACGCGAAATCATGTGCACCGACTCTTTGAAAAATAAAACCGACAGTTATAGTTTAGGTTTTTAGAAAAAGACCTAGTTCTCTATAACTCATGGCTCTGGTACCAATCTTTAACACCCCCCAAATTTACACGCAGCGGAATACATCTTTGGGTGCTAAACAATGATACAACAACACATAATTTATAAAGAACGACTCGAAAAGAGACGTTTTAGATTTATTGTTCCTGAAACATTTGTCAGAGTAGCGTAGTCCCAAGTAATCGTTACGAAAAGATAAGTTAAAACAACATATTGGTTTGTTTTAAAAATGGAACGATAAATAAATCAAAGAGTTTGAACAACAAAAGCAGTGCACAACTTCATTCCCCGTGACCTCCAAGCTTCCACTTCTTGATTACCTGAAATACATGTGAGTAAAACAATCAGCAAAAATGCCGGGTGAATCTATAGGTTTATGAAATCAATTTGAACACAAGCAAAGATTATAAGTTTGTGGCATGCTTATAAGCATCAATTAATAATTCTCATCAACAATAATAATTGTATATAGCATAAATTGCAATAAGCTCATGGAACCGAGCCCTTAGACACTCCCATATCAGTCTAATAAGACGAGAGATTTATTAATTGTCGGTTACCTCCAGATTATTGGTACATTGCCGTATACCTGACTTCTCAATACAATATGCTCAAACAGTGTGGAGGTCGGGCCTAAGCTTCTATGACAAGTCCACAAAAACTGAACCGGGACGGCTTCCCCCATAGATCTATTAATTGTACTAGCGGTTAACCCATCATAGGTTAATTAACTGTAACACCCCCACAAATGCTATGCGCAGCGGAACTACAACATTGGGTGCTACGCAGTATTCATTGCACACAAGATATATCAAACGACGCTAAAAAGACGTCAACTTAAAACTTGAAATTAAAAATTGTTAGATGATACATGTCCACGGTTTTTCCAACCCCACTTGGTACAACAGAGTTTAGCGTTTTCGGTCCCCATGAATCTCAACCCAAGAATTTCAGTTTCACAACAACATTACATTAAACTTTAAAAAAATGTTTAAGTAGAAAAAGGAGGAAAAACAAGCGGACTCCAAGCCATACACACAACATCCATCCCATGCATGCTCCATTTTACACTTCAGCGGTTACCTGAAACACATGCCAAAATTTTGGTCAACGTAAACGTTGAGTGGAATTCATAGGTTTTACAATCAATTTGAACGTATATAAAATAAAAACCATTCGTGATCATTTATAGACTTGTCGATCAAACAATCTATATTCAGGATACTGACAATTGTGTTTAAGCTCATGACACTAATCCGTTAACTCAATCACCCGCGTAATAAATACCGGCGTGATTCAGATGAAACCAGTGCCCCTTCTAAAGGCATCAGTTGCAATTATACCTTATTTCTCATACAAAATAATCTACCGCAGAACTTACTCAACGTACAGCTTCTCGGCTAGCATTGGGTCGTTAGCCCCGTAGTACTACAAATTGCATAAGCGGCTATTTCCCCCTACTCGAGGGCAGGACAATAGTTAATAGTTCATGAATTTAGGGTCTTTGGCAACTTGGTACTCAACACAATTTCTAAGGCAACTTTCGGGTCTAACAATCATTCATGATATACGTTCCTTTTAAAAACTAGCATGCATTTCCCTCGCGGGTAAAACAATTTGAAATAAATATAAGCGAGGCTATAAATTCACACCTTAGATATTAAGTAGTCGGTAGTTCGAGGGATGATCACTGACGACGAAACGGATGCCCGGATAAATCAACACCTATCACAAATAACGCGTAATGAGTAATCTCATTTTAAATACCTTACGGTACTGTATAAAATACATAAGTACTAGTCACTTAGGACAATTATAACTCACGCCAAAAACAAAACAACAAGCATTACTCATTTTCACACCATTCGTTCTTATTACTTACGTCATCCATTTTTATCCATTTCCGCCGGTACTCACCGAAAGTACGGGCTGTTTTACCATATTTAACCATACTTATAAAATTTGACAAAATTCTCAAAAATCCTATAAGACCTGTAGATAACATGTTTTTAATCCCAATAAAAGTTTCTACTTTTACGACTCGTTACTCAATGTTTTTCAAAAACTACATTTTACGGGTTGAAATTGTACTTCGACCAACTTTGACCTCTTTGACCTATATGAAATGCACCTTTGACTTCTTTGACTCCTAAGTCAACTTATAGACTCATTTACACAGGTTTGTGACCAAATTTTGACCCTTGACCATTTACCAGTTCATACTTGTGGTCCTCGGGATTTGACTAAAACTATACATAAATTCGGATTATGAAAGTCCTCGTCTCCCGGTACTCGATCTTTAAAACCTCATAACTTTTAGCTCGTTTTGAGTCACGGGCTCTACCTTATACCAAATTAAAGATAAAAAGACTCTCTACAACTAAATTTAGTTTTCAAGACCTGTAGGAAAAATAATTTTTATGAAATGACCTCAAAGTTTCTGCCTAAATTTGGCTACTCCAAAATCATGCTTAAACTCGATTCCAAGCCTAATAATCACCACTAGGCATCATCCTAAGCTTCCTTAATCACAACCAAACAAAATTTTTCAGTCCTACCCCTATTGATCAACCAACCTCATAATCCTAATCATCTAAAAACGAACATGCAACCACTTAAACCAATCTAAAACATCACTAAACACTAAACCAAACACAAGACAAAGCTCAAAATTCATCAACCACCATGGCTCCCCAAACACCCCTTGTGCCGTGGGGTTTGGGTGACCAAGTCACCACAACCAAATTAATTTTGGTGGGTTTTGTTGGTGATTATGCTTCCATTACACATGAATTTAACATGCATCACAACAATTAGCCTCAAAAACGGATTTAATGATTCTTGAAAATTTTTGGAAAATTTATTTGAATGCATGTGGGATTTAAGTACATAGAAATGTGGGGAATGACAAGATTAGATGTGGTCTAACCTTAATTTTAGTGAAAATCAAGTAGAAAATTTTTTGATGGTGTTCTTGGTGGTTTGGGGTGTGACCGTCGGCTAGAGGGAGAAGAGAGGGAGAGAGTTTGATTTGTTTTGGTGAAATGTTCTATGTGTTTGTGTTTGTGGCTTTTTGGTGTATTGGGAGGGACCAAAATGGTAATTTTTGCTTTCTTTTGGCCTTAAGTAAAAATGCCATTAAAACTTCGCGGTTTCGACTCACTAGTCAATTTTGAAAATTTTACGGGAGTCGGAAATCATCCCGAACACTCCAAAATATTTTTGGGATACTTTAAATGTACTCGGAAGGCTATAAAACTCACCCGACTCAACTTAACACGAACCGTAAATAAAATTCTCGAAAAATTACATTATCGATAAATCGTCAATAGTTATATAAAATTGGGCATCCCTCGGGATCGTAATCGTCATCGTCCTTCTTGAATCGTCAATCGTAAAAATTATAACCTCGAACATCGGCTTTAACCAAAATACATATAAATATAGAAATTAAAATTTATTAAAAATTTCAAAAATTAGCGTAATTTAGGGTAACGTTAATGACCTCGGTTCTAGGGTGTCACATCCACCCCTCCTTAAAGAGAGCGACGTCCCGGCGCTCGCCTCTTCTTGTACTCACATTTCGTTCTACTGGAACAGATGAGGATATCTTTCCTTGAAAAAGTCCTCACGTTCCCAAGTGTATTCCGGTCCACGCTTAGAATTCCATAGGACTTTCACAATAGGAATCCTACTACGCTTCAGCCTCTTGACCTCTCGGTCCATAATTTCCACAGGTTCTTCCACAAAATGCATTTTGTCGTCCAGTCGAATCTCGTCCAAAGGAATCACCAATTCCTTATCCGCCAAACTCTTCTTCAGGTTCGATACGTGAAACGTGTCGTGAATAGCACTAAGCTCGCTCGGCAATTCTAACTTATACGCTACTGGTCCAATTCGTTCGACGATCTTAAACGGTCCAATATACCTTGGACTCAACTTTCCTTTCTTCCCAAAACGAATTACACCCTTCCACGGCGATACCTTGAGCATAACCATATCTCCAACTTCAAACTCCAACGGTTTCCTTCGGTTATCGGCATAACTCTTCTGTCGGCTTCTCGCAGCAAGTAGTCGGTTCTTGATTTGCACGATCTTCTCTGTCGTTTCTAAAACCATTTCGGGTCCAGTCAATTGACTTTCCCCTACTTCACTCCAACACACAGGCGATCTACACTTTCTTCCGTACAATGCTTCGAACGGTGCTGCCTTGATACTCGCATGATAACTATTATTATACGAAAATTCCACTAGAGGCATGTGGCGTTCCCAACTTCCTCCAAAATCAATCACGCATGCTCGGAGCATGTCCTCCATCGTCTGGATAGTTCGTTCACTCTGGCCGTCAGTTTCCGGGTGATAAGCCGTGCTTAAACTCAATTCAGTGCCCATCGCACGTTGAAGCGATTTCCAAAATTCCGAAGTAAATCTACTGTCGCGATCCGAAATGATCGATAACGGCACTCCATGTCTACAGACGATCTCTTTCACGTACACACTGGCTAGCTTTTCCATGCTGTCCGTCTTCTTCATAGGTAAGAAATGAGCAGATTTCGTTAACCTATCCACTATTACCCATATCATATCACATCCACTAGGAGTTCTAGGTAAACCCGTCACGAAATCCATAGCGATTTTCTCCCATTTCCATTCTGGGATCTCTGGTTGTACCAACAATCCAGATGGTTTCTTATGTTCTGCTTGAACCTTCGCGCAAGTCAAACACTTACTAACGTAACGAGCAATATCCGCCTTCATATTCGGCCACCAATAAACTTTCTTCAGGTCGTGATACATTTTATCCGATCCAGGATGTATCGAATACTTCGACTTATGCGACTCGTTCATAACCAATTCTCGAACTCCAGGCTTTCCTTCCTCAGATGAACACAATGGTAACCAAATCCGATTCTCAAAATATCTCAGCCCGTCTGACCTAATCACGAAAAGAGGTTTCAACATTCGTCCCAATTTCTCAGCTTCAACATTCCCTTTCATTAGTCCTCTCTCTTGAGCCTTCAGTATAGTTTCGGTTAAGTCAACGCTCTCAGTCATTACTAAAGCTCTAACCCTCAATGGTTTCTCCCGTTCCTTCCTACTCAGTGCATCCGCTACAACATTCGCCTTGCCAGGGTGGTAGCGAATTTCGCAGTCATAATCACTTAGTAGTTCAACCCATCGTCTCTGTCGCATATTCAACTCCTTTTGATCTAAAATGTGTTGCAAACTCTTGTGGTCAGTGAATACAACACACTTCGTCCCATACAAATAATGTCTCCACAACTTTAAAGCAAAAACTACAGCTCCTAATTCCAAATCGTGCGTCGTGTAGTTCTCCTCATTCTTCCTCAGTTGCCTCGACGCGTAAGCTATTACCTTTTCATGTTGCATCAATACCGCTCCATAACCCTTACGAGACGCATCACAATACACTACAAAGTCTTCGGTTCCTTCAGGCAATGACAATATCGGTGCGGAACATAACTTGTCCTTGAGCGTTTTGAAAGCAAGTTCTTCCTCATTTCCCCATTCATACACCCTATTCTTTTCGGTAAGCCTTGTCAATGGTTTTGCAATCAACGAAAATCCTTCAATAAACCTTCGATAATACCCAGCTAAACCAAGGAATTGTCGAACTTCAGTCGGTGTTGTCGGTGCTGACCATTCCCTGATCGCTTCGACCTTGGCAGGATCCACACGAACTCCCTTACTATCAATCACGTGACCTAGAAACTACACTGATTCCAACCAAAATTCACACTTCGAGAACTTTGCATCCAGTTTCTCCTTTTTCAACAACTCCAAAATCTTTCTTAGGTGCTTCTCGTGCTCCTCCTTACTTTTAGAGTAAATAAGTATATCATCGATGAAAACAATAACAAACTTATCTAGATACGGCTTGCACACGCGATTCATGAGGTCCATGAATACAGCAGGCGCGTTCGTCAACCCAAACGGCATCACTCGAAATTCAAAGTGTCCATACCGCGTACGAAAGGCAGTTACAGGAATATCCTCCTCTCTTACACGCAGTTGATGATACCCTGATCTTAAGTCGATCTTTGAGTATACACTGGAACCTTGCAATTGATCAAATAAATCGTCAGTCCTCGGTAATGGGTACCGATTCTTAACCGTCAGCTTATTGAGTTCTCTATAGTCAATACACATCCGAAACGAACCATCTTTCTTCTTCACGAACAACACTGGCGCTCCCCAAGGTGATGAGCTCGGCCTAATAAATCCCTTGTCCATCAATTCCTTCAATTGATCCGATAACTCCTTTAACTCGGATGGTGCTAAGCGATAAGGTGCACGCGCAACCGGCGCAGCTCCTGGCACTAAATCAATTCGAAATTCGACCTCACGGGTAGGTGGTAAACCTGGCAACTCGTCTGGAAAAACTTCCGGATACTCGCAAATAACAGGTACCTCTTCAATCCTCGCCTCTAAATCACCATCACTCGAAACTTGTGCCAAAAACACATCGCATCCGCTCTCCACGTACTTCATCATTTTCAAACAGGAAATCACTTTCAAACGAGAAGTGCATTCGTCTCCCTTAACCGTCAAAACTTTATTCCTCAACGGAATCTGAACTAATCTCTCGCCACAGACGATCATAGCACTATGCGCCATTAGCCAATCCATTCCCACAATCACGTCAAACGATCCTAGCTCTATAGGCATCAAGTCGATTTTAAAAGCGTAATTTCCTAACTTCAAGGTACACCCTTTCAGTATAGAATTCGTACTAACAATTTTTCCATCGGCTAACTCAACGTTATAACTAGTCGCTAATAACACCGGTTCTCTATCAATATGACGACTAAATTTAACATCTACAAAACTCTTGTCGGAGCCAGAATCAAACAAAATACTAGCATAACAAGCGTCTAGCAAAAACGTACCGGTAACCACATTAGGACCCTGTGGTTTATCAGCCGTTCCCACTTGATACACAGCAGCCGCGTTGTTACCTCCCCGCTTGTTTCCTGCCTTCGGGCAATTCGCTTGCACATGACCTCTTTCTCCACAACCATAACATCCCCTCATCCTGATAGCATTAGCCCCAGTGGCTACTCCTCCCGTTCGACAACCAGACGTCCTATGACCTGCCTTTCCACACTTGCCGCATGCAGGCGGGCAATTCCCAACATGATACAAATTGCACCTACCACAATGGGGATTCACTTTTACTCCTCTAGGGTTCGTCACTGCCCTCATCCCTTCGTTCCTTCTTTGGTTAAACTGCTGATTTCGGTTCGGCCCATGGTTGTTTCGATTTCCACCTCGGTTCTGGCCTTGGGATTGATTACTTTGTGCCGCTTCCCATTTCCTCTTGTTGCCTTCAGCAATGGAGTTCTGCTTGTCCTGGAGCTTGACGTCCATCAATGCGTGAGCCATCTGGACCGCTTCATCAAACGATCCAGGTTTTGACGAAGTTGTTTCACCTTTGATGTTGCTGGATAAACCCTTAATGTACTGTTTCATTTTCTTGGCATCATTGGCAAATATGTCTGGACACAAAAGGCTTAATTCATTAAACCTCCTAGTGTAGGCAGCGATATCGTTGTTCTTCAAGGTCAAGTGCCTCAACTCGTCCTCCAATTGTCCCAATTCCTCTTCTGGGCAAAACTTCTTAGTCAACAAAGCTTTTGTCGCATTCCACGTCCTTGCATTCGCTACAGCCAATCCAACCGTAGCTACCTGGGTATTCCACCAACTTAACGCATCATCAAGAAACGTAGCAGCCGCAAACTTCACTTTGTCCGCTTCTGCACAACCGCTGATTTTGAACGTACTTTCAACCTTTTCCAACCATCGTCTAAGTTCTAAAGCTCCACCCGTTCCACGAAACTGCGTGGGACCGCATTTCATAAAGCTAGAATAGGTACACACTCTCGGGGCTTGCTGTCTCCCCGTGTTCCTTCCCTGGTCCTGATTTCTCCCGGCTCGGTCCGCTTCCAACGCATTTGCTATAGCTTCCTGAATCATGGTGTTAACACGATCGGCGGTCAACTTTGGAGGCATGGTGTTATCGAATATCTCTTTCTGCAAGACAGGGAAAATAGAAAAACAATGTAAGTATACATATCAAGTTTCCCAGACATAATATACATACAACGACACATCACTACAGAGTTACTAATATTCATCAATTCACATCACAAAAGATCAAATTTAAGACATATCACAGATCATGAAAGGTAACATGGATTGTATTGATAATTAACCAAAATCGTGACAAGTATTGCCACTACAATCGTTCACCACAAAACTCAAGTACTTAAGTTTCTCGTCATAATACCATCATACAAAAGTCTAAAACAGTTCTATTACAATGATCAAAGAAAAATACAAAATAAGTAACTAGGCATGTGGTGATCCACACGGCCTCTTGGATGGTGGCTCGTCATCGTCTTCCTCGGGTTCCTCATCACTATCGTCCTCATCCACATCATCCATTTTTCTCTTTCCTTTGTCATCCGGCCCACATTCCGTCTCCTTATTCGTCCCTGATGTGGATCCACACTCAATCGCTACCTGACTTCCCACCGTAATACAAGCACCTCTAGTAGGCGGTTGAATCATGAAGTCATTTGCCTCCATCTCCAAATCGTCCACGAATCTCCAATCCGGGGGCAATGATGCTCTCACACGATGCTCCCAACTCTGCATCCTCGACAACCTCACTTGATCCTCCCTAACACGGTCAAGACTAGCGCTTAAATTTGCAACCATTGATCTTAAACTGTTGATGTCACTTTTGTTTACATTCCCATCATACTCAACTCTTGCAGTCCTTTCCAACAGTCTTTGGTGTTCCCTTTCATTCTTATCAAACCTCTTAATCACCCTGGTCTCAACTACAAACCACTCATACATCAACCTCTCCATCCTCCTCAAACGACCTGCGGGATCCCAGTAGTGTCTTGGTCTCGGAAAGTAGACCCTTGCAATATTCTCATGAATTGATGGCGACTTGGATGATTTGCTGGACTCTCCACTGCTCCCATTACTTACTCTAACCAATCCTGGTACTGTTCTCAAATAATCCTTACAATTGTCCATCGGGCGATTAAAGGGTTGCTGCTCATATCGACCGGTCGGTGGTACTTCATAACCCTTCGGCGAATTCGGAGATTGAAACAAATCGGGTTCGGTCTGGCCTACAGCATTCTCGGGAATGCCATCGTCCATTAGTTCCTCGGGCTCTTCCTCAGAATCCTCACTCTCGTCACTACTGATGCTAAAATTGTCCACCTCGCTTTCGTCATTGTCGTTTTCCGGCCCTATTTCCTCTTCTGGAGCGATCCATCCATTATCATTGTCCGGCGGGTTCGGAGGAAACGGTCCCCCTTCGTGACCTACGACGTAATCGTTTCCATTATCATTAGGCGGTACCTCGGCCATTCCTGCAATAACAACGAATTTCGGAGGGTACATAAGTAATTATTCAATAGTTATAAATACATGCATGCAAATGCAATGCAAAGGTGGTACATATGCCCGAAATGTAATAATATGATGCTCATGCATGATTAGTACAAAAATTACGATGTCGGATATTCCACGTAAAATTCAACGTCTACATATAGTAATCTCCATACTTACGTAATAATTACCCACATATATACTTCACTCAAAAGTATACGTCAAATGCCATGAATACAAAAATAAATCTTACCGGAGCCATGCAGGATAGTTGTGTGTGCTTGGACCATTTCTTACGACACCAAAAGTTATAGTTTAGGATTTTCAAAAACGACCTAGTTCTCTATAACTCATGGCTCTGATTACCAATCTGTAACACCCCCACAAATGCTATGCGCAGCGGAACTACAACATTGGGTGCTACGCAGTATTCATTGCACACAAGATATATCAAACGACGCTAAAAAGACGTCAACTTAAAACTTGAAATTAAAAATTGTTAGATGATACATGTCCACGGTTTTTCCAACCACACTTGGTACAACAGAGTTTATCGTTTTCGGTCCCCATGAATCTCAACCCAAGAATTTCAGTTTCACAACAACATTACATTAAACTTTAAAAAAATGTTTAAGTAGAAAAAGGAGGAAAAACAAGCGGACTCCAAGCCATACACACAACATCCATCCCATGCATGCTCCATTCTACACTTCAGCGGTTACCTGAAACACATGCCAAAATTTTGGTCAACGAAAACGTTGAGTGGAATTCATAGGTTTTACAATCAATTTGAACGTATATAAAATAAAAACCATTCGTGATCATTTATAGACTTGTCGATCAAACAATCTATATTCAGGATACTGACAATTGTGTTTAAGCTCATGACACTAATCCGTTAACTCAATCACCCGCGTAATAAATACCAGCGTGATTCAGATGAAACCAGTGCCCCTTCTAAAGGCATCAGTTGCAATTATACCTTATTTCTCAGACAAAATAATCTACCGCAGAACTTACTCAACGTACAGCTTCTCGGCTAGCATTGGGTCGTTAGCCCCGTAGTACTACAAATTGCATAAGCGGCTATTTCCCCCTACTCGAGGGCAGGACAATAGTTAATAGTTCATGAATTTAGGGTCTTTGGCAACTTGGTACTCAACACAATTTCTAAGGCAACTTTCGGGTCTAACAATCATTCATGATATACGTTCCTTTTAAAAACTAGCATGCATTTCCCTCGCGGGTAAAACAATTTGAAATAAATATAAGCGAGGCTATAAATTCACACCTTAGATATTAAGTAGTCGGTAGTTCGAGGGATGATCACTGACGACGAAACGGATGCCCGGATAAATCAACACCTATCACAAATAACGCGTAATGAGTAATCTCATTTTAAATACCTTACGGTACTGTATAAAATACATAAGTACTAGTCACTTAGGACAATTATAACTCACGCCAAAAACAAAACAACAAGCATTACTCATTTTCACACCATTCGTTCTTATTACTTACGTCATCTATTTTTATCCATTTCCGCCGGTACTCACCGAAAGTACGGGTTGTTTTACCATATTTAACCATACTTATAAAATTTGACAAAATTCTCACAAATCCTATAAGACCTGTAGATAACATGTTTTTAATCCCAATAAAAGTTTCTACTTTTACGACTCGTTACTCAACGTTTTTCAAAAACTACATTTTACGGGCTGAAATTGTACTTCGACCAACTTTGACCTCTTTGACCTATATGAAATGCACCTTTGACTTCTTTGACTCCTAAGTCAACTTATAGACTCATTTACACAGGTTTGTGACCAAATTTTGACCCTTGACCATTTACCAATTCATACTTGTGGTCCTCGGGATTTGACTAAAACTATACATAAATTCGGATTATGAAAGTCCTCGTCTCCCGGTACTCGATCTTTAAAACCTCATAACTTTTAGCTCGTTTTGAGTCACGGGCTCTACCTTATACCAAATTAAAGATAAAAAGACCCTCTACAACTACATTTAGTTTTCAAGACCTGTAGGAAAAATAATTTTTATGAAATGACCTCAAAGTTTCTGCCTAAATTTGGCTACTCCAAAATCATGCTTAAACTCGATTCCAAGCCTAATAATCACCACTAGGCATCATCCTAAGCTTCCTTAATCATAACCAAACACAATTTTTCAGTCCTACCCCTATTGATCAACCAACCTCATAATCCTAATCATCTAAAAACGAACATGCAACCACTTAAACCAATCTAAAACATCACTAAACACTAAACCAAACACAAGACAAAGCTCAAAATTCATCAACCACCATGGCTCCCCAAACACCCCTTGTGCCGTGGGGTTTGGGTGACCAAGTTACCACAACCAAATTAATTTTGGTGGGTTTTGTTGGTGATTATGCTTCCATTACACATGAATTTAACATGCATCACAACAATTAGCCTCAAAAACGGATTTAATGATTCTTGAAAATTTTTGGAAAATTTATTTGAATGCATGTGGGATTTAAGTACATAGAAATGTGGGGAATGACAAGATTAGATGTGGTCTAACCTTAATTTTAGTGAAAATCAAGTAGAAAAATTTTTGATGGTGTTCTTGGTGGTTTGGGGTGTGACCGTCGGCTAGAGGGAGAAGAGAGGGAGAGAGTTTGATTTGTTTTGGTGAAATGTTCTATGTGTTTGTGTTTGTGGCTTTTTGGTGTATTGGGAGGGACCAAAATGGTAATTTTTGCTTTCTTTTGGACTTAAGTAAAAACGCCATTAAAACTTCGCGGTTTCGACTCACTAGTCAATTTTGAAAATTTTACGGGAGTCGGAAATCATCCCGAACACTCCAAAATATTTTTGGGATACTTTAAATGTACTCGGAAGGCTATAAAACTCACCCGACTCAACTTAACACGAACCGTAAATAAAATTCTCGAAAAATTACATTATCGATAAATCGTCAATAGTTATATAAAATTGGGCATCCCTCGGGATCGTAATCGTCATCGTCCTTCTTGAATCGTCAGTCGTAAAAATTATAACCTCGAACATCGGCTTTAACCAAAATACTTATAAATATAGAAATTAAAATTTATTAAAAATTTCAAAAATTAGCGTAATGTAGGGTAACGTTAATGACCTCGGTTCTAGGGTGTCACATTAACCGTCCATAATTGAGGTTTTAACAAAGGCAATCACTTAATGCAATTTAAAGGCAACCACGGGTCCATTCATAGAGGGACAAAGCATACCATAAAAATCTTGTGTTCTAAGTTTATAAAACATGTATTCCCCCTCGCGGATTTAAAATCATTTAATAACTAGTATAAAGCGAGGCTATAGACTCACCTTAGCCGATAGTAGTAATGAGACGATCGCCGACGATAGATGATGCCTTTCAAACACGAGAACCGCAACCTATCAAATGAGGTGCGTTCATTAATAATAGACTCGAGAAATAAACCATACATAAGAATATAAAACTCGACTCATAAAATCACGACAAACTCGAGATAAAACGATACAAGTGATACTATTACGCTCTCCTATATATTCATTTTATTGTTCTATGCCTTTAACAAAAATTTGCCGGAACATACCAAATGTCCAAGCCGTTTTCCCATACTTAGACACATCAAATTTTTATGATACTACTCAGAGAACTTACTTACTATATGTATAAAGTCCTCCCAAGAGCCCATTAAAAGATTTTACTTCTAAAGTTCCCTGCCCGACTCATCTTTGAATCACAAAATCCAGACAGTTTAGCGACCTTGACTTACGAAACCATTTTGACCATTCTAAACAACTCCATTTATAAAACCGCCAATTGATTCTAAAAATAGACTCAAAATTCTAAACATGGAGCCTGAGAATAGCCCTTGAATCATTTTGAAACTCATTCTATAGTCCCCGAGATTCGATCCAAATATCGACAATAATTTTCGGATTGTGTCGACACTCGTCTCCCGGTACACGAAAATCAAACTAGTGTAACTTCCACCTCGTTTGGAGTTGGAAGGCCTACTTTATATCAAATCGAAGCTAACGAAATTCTCTACAAAATAATCCCATCATATCATCCTATATTCAGACTTAAGACCCTCGAAAATGGCCTCAAACCTACTGCCTAAAATTGGCTATAAAAATCTCTTACAAAATCAAGTTTTTGATCAAAACCGACAACTTTTATCATCATTCTAACATCCTAATATAACCATAAACCAATCCTAACACTTGTATCATCATCAAAATCAAAAACCCAAAAATTAAAATTCAACTTTTTAACAAAAACATTACATAAACATCATTTGATCATCATCTCTAACACATGCATGATCAAAATCACCACCTAACAAGCCTAGTTTTTTTTATCAAAATTCAAAACTCAATGCATGTAAGTAAAAATGGTATCATTAGAATCACCTTTTAAAAATAAGAATGGGACTTGTTTTGTTTTTGGATAGATCAAAGTTGATCATCAAAAATTTTGATGATTGGTGTTGATGGGGTGTATGGCCAAAACAAAAAGAGGAGGAAGAAATAGTGCTTTTTATTTTAATGAACTTTTTAAATGAATTATGTTAGTGGAAAACATATATATAGTGTAAGGTTAGGGTAGTTTTTGCCAATTTGTGATAGTTTTGGTCCAAAATGTAATAAAATAGCTTAAAAGGGTAAAAATGTAAATTGCAAATTTTTAAATATTTACGAGACTCGGGTTTCGTAAAAATATTTTTTAAAAGTTTAAACGCACACGAAAAATAATAATATACGACTCGATACGTAATTAAAACGATATCGTCGAAAGTATTAAATATCGAAACGATCGATAATAAAATATAAAATTTTTGGCATCCGTCGGTATCGCGATCACTAGTAGTCCTCGTTACTCGTCAAAATATTAAAATATAATATTTAATATCGGTTTCAACTTAAACCGTTAAGCATAATAGTATTTAACGTTATAAAATACTTCAAAATAATTAAAAATTGAATTAAATTATGATCTTATTTTTACTGGTTTTACAAGTACTCTCATCAAGATTCGTTCTCAATGACTTCTGAGCAAATCTCTAGAAATTCGATGCGAAGCGAGGATCTAGATAGAGATGATCGATACAGGCACATCATGTTTACACAACTCCTTTAAATACAAAAGAGTCAATTTCTTCATCGAGAATTTATCATTAACTGGAATGATATTAGTAGATTTGGTCAGTCTGTCGACGATGACCCAAATCAAATCAAATTCAGATGATGACCTTTGCAATAGTTAGACGTTTACTAATGTATGAGGCGATGTCTACCTTCATAATTTTTCCATCAGTACAACTTCTTCAGATAAAGATACATTAAATCAGAAATGGCATGAATAGAATACTTAATCTTATGAGATTTCAACATGACTACATCTCACAAACCTCCATATTTAGGCAACCACAAGTGGTCTTTTAATCATTTAACGCCATCGGCTCTCATTTCTAATGGTTCACATTAGCCGTGAACCCCTTTTTTTTTATCTATATTAGCCTTTTTACAAGCATCAGATATTTTTAAATTGTTCGGCAATTTAGTTTGCACAATCATTACTAAGGAACACATCCTAATTGGTTGTTTATCCTTTCTATATAATGTGTCAGTATCTACATTCACCTTCCCTGATAAATATCATGACCGTATTCATTCAAGAATTCTTTCTTCATATTTACTAATTTTTAGTTTCGTCTCAACTATCATTTTTGTCAGTTTTGCTCAATCCGACGTCTAAAGCGTCGATAATTATTGCAAGTAATTAGATGTTAAATATTTTTATGAAACGTAAACGTAAAAACTTCAAAATTTCTTAGATTGACCAATTATATAAAAATGTTCAAAATAAATTTGAATTTAATTAACCCGATTTTTGTTGATTTATCGAAAATAAATATTAAGATTCGTAAATGTTCGAAAAATCTTTGGTTACACTTTGGTCAAAATTTTCTTAGTTAAAAAGCAAAAATTGTCGCTTCAAATTTCAAGACATGGTTTAAATGGTTTCCTCAATCCCTCTTATGTTGTTTTGAGGTATACACAAACATTTACCCCTAAACAGGAGTTTAGTTAAATGATTTGGGTATAAGGGAATAATCCCTTAAAAATTTCTTTGATAAAATATATATCAAAACATATTTCCACTTTCTTTTTGGTAAAATCCAAAATCTTAAATGGCTCAAATTTTTGAAGAGTCAATATAGATTCCATTATCTTACCATCACTAATCAAACGGTCATTTTATGTAAAGGATCAAGCCTTAAATCACATGTTAATTATTCAAGGTACAGGTTTTCATTGTTCAGCCAATTCTAGGAAACCTATAAATAATTATTAACTCATTCTTATTCTTATAAACAAACAAATAGTCCTGAATGATCACAAGCATAAATTTATCAAATTACAGCCTACACACGTGATTCACCAAATTTATGAATGCTACATGTGCATTGATCAATCCAAACAACATAACATAAAACTCATAATGTTTATCACGAGTTCTGGATGTAGTGATTGGAATAGATAATCTTCTTTGCGGACGCGAAGTTGATGATAACCATGTTGTAGATCAAATCTTTAGAACATACGCTAGAACCTTGTAAATGATCGAAAAAATCTATCATCTTGGGTAGTGGATATAGATTTTAATCGTTAGTTTACTTAGTTCACGTTAATTCAACAAATAAATATAAGGAATGATAAAACCATAGCTCTTCATAATGACGAGCTCGGTAGAATTCTCTCAGTTGTATGGTAATTCTTTTAATTCAGATGGTGTTGACGTATAGTGCACAAGCCACAGGTGCAGCACCGGGAATATAATCAATACCAATTCAACTTGCCTTTATGGCGGAAGTCTAGGTAATTCACCAACAAATACTTCCTAAAGTTTCAAATAACATAAATATCTTTTAATAAATTTATATTAGGTTCTTTCTAGATTACCATATCTATGATCAGTTTATAACCATTCATGGTATACTTTTAAGTCTAAAAGCAGGATACAACCACCTATCGGGAATTATCTAAATCACTTTTGATAATCAGCATCTTATCTTTTAGGGGAATTCTACTCGAGTTCCCATCAAATAAGACAATGTCGTCATGTCATAATCAATCAATCAATTCTAATGGCACTACCAACTTTCCAGTTTCATTAATGTCGATAAGATGTGAACTTCTCAAAAGACTAATAATAACTCATAATCTTTCACAAATTCAAGGATATCAGGAGACATAACTAACCTTAAAAGAGTAAGGTTAACACATAATCTATGCGAGAGAATTTCAAATCAGATACAGACGAAAACATTTAATTAATATGAATATATCCCATGTTTTCATAATTTGAGTACGCATTCGGAAGCTCCTCGGATCGTTACCTAGGTCATTCAAATGAAATCTAATCAAAAGAAATGATTGGAACGTCAATAGATCCAGTCGGGTATCAACACTAGGTAATCAGATACTTTTCCAAAGAATCTCACCACGGGAGAATTGGACAAGGAAGGAATATCAATTGTCAATGAAGACAATATCTACAAATGAGTAAATTTGATTCAAAAGAATAAATGGTAGGGGCACATATATAGGTGTCCCTGGTTGTAGTAAATTTAGATACTTGCTTTAGGAAAAACAAGCAACTAAAAATAGCGGTAAGTATCGAACAAATGACTTTAAGAAAAATCAAGTGTTAATGACCCAATCAAATAAAAAGATAGAAAGTTCGTTTCCCAAGGAGGTATATGTGTGTGTTCTAACTTGTAGTTATTTGAGATTAATATTGAGAAGAATGGGGATGAGAAGATGAAAAGACGGTTACGTTAAAATTATCCTACGACGAAAAAGATGTAAATGTAAAGCCGTGAAAAACTACCCAAATTAAAAATTTAGCTAAAACCCAAAACAAAATAAAAGATTAAAAAGAAGTCAATAATAATATAAATAAAGAAAAAAATCCAACAAAGATATTTTAAAACCTTTTATTAATTAAATATTTAATTTTAAATGCTAATTAAAGCCCTAAAATTAAATACAACTAATAAAAATGTCTAAAATATGATTTTATTGAATAATTACTTAACTTATATTATTAGAAGACTAAAAAGTAATTTTCTAAAAATTAAAAGCTATTAAAACTATTTTTAAAACTCTAAAAATGATTTAAAATGATTAAAAACTAATTAAACTTAAAATAATTATAAAAATTAATCTAAAAGCTATAAAAATATTCTAAAAATGGTAAAGGTCCTAATTAATGCTAAAGAACTTAAAAAAAATGAAAAAGAAAGAAAAATAAAACTTTGAAATTTTAATGATAAAATAATATTAAAATAATACTAAAAATAAAAAGTTTATAAAATTAATTCTAAAAAATTTATAAAATCTTAAAATAATCTAACTAAGAGAAAAACACAAATTAAAGTTCCTAAATCCTTTTTAATAATTTTATAAAAATGTTTATAGTTTATAAAAAAACCTTAAAATAATATAAAATTAAAAATTAAAGTTTATAAAACCTAAACTAGATGTAAACCTCAAAATATTATTTTAAAACCTTAAAATTATTTTTCCTAAAAATAAAAACTCTTTTTCTATTTTTTAATGATTTTCTAAAATACGGCTAATAAATAAATTCTAGAAAATAATCTAATAAAGGGAAAAATATAAAAATAGGCTAGAAAAATCACAAATCTAATAAAGGTCCTAGGAAAAATAAACAAAACCAAATTAGCTTAATAAATAAGCTAGAATAAGGATGAAATAGCTACGGCTTATTATTAAGCTTACAAAAGAGAAACGTGGTAAATAGATATTGAAATGAAATGAAAACGTAAAAAGGTGTCTACATCAGTGGTAGTTCCTCTACTCCTCCAGCGAGAGGTCTGGGGTTCGAGTCCTGCTGCGGGCAACCTTTTTGCTTAATTTTTTTTATTTTTTTCTTTTTCCAAACCAACAGTGACCTTCTATAAGCTTAGCAACTTAATCCAATTCCTTTTTTTTATGCAAGATTAAGCACACTTAATAACACAAAACGTGGCCAGTTTTAACTTGAACACTTAGCAGATTTAGCTTTGTGTTTGCTTGAGGATTTAGCCAAGAGGGGCTTGGCTATGGCTTATTTGGTATTGCTTATTGGACAGGGGGGCACCCTTGTGCTCTTTGGAGCACAAGGAGTCAAGTACAATCAAAAAGCAATCAACTAGCACACCAAATCTCACAAATTTATGCACAACAGGCAACTCAAGTTTCTGTGACAGTTTTCAAAGTCTGGTGGGCTTATGAGCTTATATCTTGCACACTAGTGAGATTCAAATGTCCAAATTAAACACACAAACTCACAAACAGATGTACAAACAATTTCAAACTCTAAATCACCCTATCTCTCAACAGATTTTAAGAATCAAGCTCCAAATTTCACTAAATCAAGCAAAACATGGCTATGCAGATTTTAGCTATATGTTTTCACTTTTTAAACACTTAAACTAGCTTCCAATCTGTTCTAAACTAACTACCAACTAACTAGCAACCTATCCTAACCTGATTCAACTGCTCTAACACCTATTTAAACCAAAACTCAAAACTTTTGCCCTGCTTAAACCCGTTTCCAAACACCCTTTTAAATCTGATTAAGCAACTTTTAACAAACCAAAACCTACTAAATCCTATTCAAACTGGTTCAAATAGCATCTATCATGCATAAGAACATAAAACTACTCTAATCAAACAAATTAATCCAGCAAAGAACACTTAATCCACAAAGATCACACAAACTCAATTTTCTGAGATCTCATAAAGGAAACAAGTGTTTACCTTAGAACCCTACATCCAGGGTTCTAGTGGATGCAAATCCACCTCCAAATACACCCGGGTGTATGCAGATCCTTGGATCAACAATACTCTTCCTGGTTAAGACAAAATCAAAGCAAAACACAATAACACAAACTATATGTATATAATCTGTTTTCACTTAACCTTCTCAAAACCTTTTCCAAAAACTTTTAAAACTTATCAAACACGTTTTTGTAACACTATTTCATCAATTAAGATGATACTCTTAACACCAAATCTGTGAGACCAATCCTTACCAAGAAATTCAGATTTTCAAAACTTTTTATGAAAATCTGAAATCCTTAAAACACAAGTTAAATAACAATGGAACTCAGAATCCTTAGCTATCCAATACCAACTTTTAAAAAACAGATAAAAGGAATTACAAATTTATAAAAAATACCAACTTTAAATTTCTTTAAAAAAGGTTTACAAGAGATTGCTAAAGAAACTGGAACAAGGGATCACCAACAAGCTTGGGTCTCCTTTTATACTACCTAAAGAACTATCTAGAATCTTAAAATCAAAACCCTAATCACTAGAAAAATCCTAAAATGCCCATGACGCGTTTTTGAGGTTGAGGTATCAAATTGGATCCTGGACGTTCCTTTTTGCGTTGTGAGTAAGCATAAGATCATAGCCTTTGATTGTGGACACGTCATAGAACTTGGAGCCCAAGTTGTTTGCTGATTGGTTGAAGAGGAATTAGGGGTAGGGTCCACAAGGCGTGGGATTGGGGATTTTATGTGTGGGATTAGTTCCTGCGTGTGGGAATTAAACGTGTGCAAGGTTAATTGAAAATTAACCCACATTTAAGTGAGATGAAAACTGGGAGGGTGAAAGGGTAACAGTAACTCGTTCAATCCGATTTTGGGGGAAAGTGTTTTGTTAGGCGCGTTTTTGGTTTGAAAGTTTGAAGGTGTGCAACTTTGGTCCTTATCTTTTGAGATTTTTGGCATAAAAGGTTTTCAGCCCTAAAATCGTTCTTCCTTTGCAAATAACTTTCATCACTTGACACTTTTGGCACCAAATTTTGGAAAAAGGTTTCAAAGGATTGTTTTTGCCATTTTTTCATATTTCAAGGGCTGATCTTGAACTTTCTTGATCTTCAAAGGTCTTCTTTGCATCTTAATCTTCATGAGGGACCATAATTGACAAATTGATTTTGTTGAGGGACTAATCTTGCCATTTCTTCAAAGTTGAAGGACCTTTTTGCAATTTTGACAAACTTAAGGGACCAAACTTGTAATTATTAATATACAAGGGTTTTAAGTGTCATTTCTTCATTCTTGGAGGATCAATCTTGTATGTCTTCAAATCTTCAAGGTATTTTGTTGAGAATTCCATGATTAGGGCCCGGTTCTTTGTACGGCTTCGTTTCTCGTGTCCGTTTTTCCTTGTATCTTGTGATCTTTTGTCTTTTTCACGATATCCATACCTAAAATACACAAGTAAACAAACACAAGCATATATATGGTATTTTATGACATTTTTATGCATTTAAAGCCCGAAAAGAACGATGAGATCATGTATAAATGCCATCTCATCAGTCCCTATCAATATGTCCCTATTTTTCACTTCTTGTAGATCTCATAAAATTTAATCTTTCACAATTTCAAGGAAAATGTAATGTTTATTAACAATTTTATGGTAACTACTTATCAACCTTGCATGGTCCCTTCCAAATTGTATGTAGGCGCGTAACGATATACAATTTCAAGATTAACGATGCAATACTCAGTTCGTCAAAATTTTATCATCATGTTTATAATAAAAACATTTTCATGCTTAATTCATAAATAAGAAACAAGAATAAATTTACAAAGATTTTCTTTGTTATCAAAACAATTAAGTTTTCCAAGGTATTTTATAAACAACCTCATTTCGATAACGATTATTTATAAGTCTCACTTTAAATAATCCATATGGGGATGAAAACCCAATTTTTCTCAAGGGATACTATTTTATCTTATAAAAACAATGAGTGATCTGCAAAAGAGTGATGAAAAGTTGTTCACCAAGAACTAACTACAATATAATAGGAGATGAGCTTAGCCAAATAATCATGAGGTTCATGACCTCGATGGCGCTCAAAAGAATAATTCACAACCTAACTCAGTTCGAGATGAGTACTTGTTCAATGGTTGCATCACTAATGCGAACATTAGGAAGAAGCAAGAAAAGATAGATAACATCGATATATGTAGGATTTAGCAATCAGAGGTAACCTTTTCATTAATCACAAACAAGCCAAAAATTGTACCGTAACACACTGTGTGTCACTATGTCATACAATTCCAAGAACTCATGCTACCAACTAATATCTCAGTTAAGTTAGGGATTTTTAAAAGATACCAAAATGAATACTAATCTACAAAAGTCATTAGGTGTTCCACATGTCCCGGAAGATCCATTGGACCCAATTCAGAAGAAGATTTCTTCAATTTATTTCTTGGACACTGGGCATCCTCATCATTAGACAATGGCCTAGGAACAACCCTTAACTCGAATCAATAATAAATTAAAACCTTATAATTTAATCATAGAACTTAACGACTTCCTCTTATCAATCTCATATTCCATACGGGTTAAATTTTACTCCATTTAAGTTTCAATCAACTTATACTCAATTCGATATCCTACCTCATTTTCCAACACTTTCAACCTTATTCATAAATCTTAAAAGGGCAATAAAAGCTCGATATGAACAACACTTAATTTCCAATCTTATAGCTCTTACAACAATAGCTAACAAATGAGTCACTAGTATGAAATGATTCATACATTCAATCAGACTTCTCGGAAAGGTACTAGTGGCATGAGGCTTTTGGGTAATGGTTCCAATGACAGCCTCAAGTGCAACATTCACCCTTTCGATTTTAAATTTAAGAATTGGGTGACAACGAATCAGATGACATCTTTCTAGGTGGTAACGTTTTGTCAAACTCCACTCTATAAGAAAAGATCGTCCTGACATCGATATCAGTTTTAATCTTGCCAATTCTTCTTCAATATCACAATAAACTAATATTTACATTTCTACGAATATCAACCATTTTGTTGGGATCACAAATATCCACAACTTGGTTTAGATCTGGAATAGCTAGATCTCCTATAGGAATAGCTTCGATTAATTACTAGGGGAGTTAGGGTTTCTTGTGACAATCTACGTCGTATAAATACCTCGTATAAATATCAAAATAATCATCAAACAATCATGTAATCAAATTACATCATATATATATAATCCAAGTTATATATATATATATATATATATATATATATATATATATATATATATATATATATATATATATATATATATATATATATATATATATATATATATATATATATATATATATATATATATATATATATATATATATATATATATATATATATATATATATATATCTTTACATTATATATAAGAGGAGGGATATGCCACATAAGCACCTCATAATGCCATGTCATCATTTTTTAGTAGCGCATGTTTGGTAAAATTCGGCAGAAAATATAAAAATATACCAAGTGCACGATTCGAACTTGGGTCTAGAAAACCACCCACCGACGCCTCAACCAGTGGAGCTAAGCTGAATGTTTTGTTAACACTTCCAAAACCAGATAAATATATACAGTTCGAAAGCCTAATGATAATATTTAGTTATGTTATTATACATTTATTTATACCTTTCAAAATCATTGCTTTGATCGACCTAATCAAAACACCAGCAAAAACACACACATAAACCTCACACAAAATAAATGAGGTTTCATTATGAAAACACCATACACATAAAAATTTTTGAAGATCTTCATCTACTCAGTTCCCACTGTGATTGTAAGTATATTTATAATTAACATCTTATGAGATAATTTGAATTTTTGTTTTTATTGAATCGAATTAGTTTAAGGTATGATTAATTACAATTTAGTTTAATATGTTGTTATTGATTATATTTTTACAAATATTAAAAGGTGAGATGTAATACAGACCTAACTCATTTATGTAGATTAGGCCGTTTAAAAAAGGTTCAATTTTACCCATGCAGAAGTCGATGTTTACTTCGATAGTACGGAGTAATAATTTTTCGAATTTTGCCTACGATTGCTTTAGCAAGTTCTCCCTGTATATATTCCCAAACATTTGGAAGTTTGCTAATGTTTTTTCTAATTGTGTAGACTTTTATAGTGGCAGTGAACCTGGTGGCATGTACTCATCAAGCTATGGCGACGATTACATATCTTGTGGCAGTGATGTATATTTTGTGTTTAGAGCATTTTGATTAATATATAAGTTTGTTCAGTCGTTCTATGGTTTTAGAATCATGAATGCTCAATGTCTTGCCGATCTTTGTGCAGGTTGGAAGAAGCTCTTACTCATATTCACTGTATTCTGGTCGTAGCATGGGCGGCAGTGGTTATAT
Source organism: Glebionis coronaria (assembly GCA_025667525.1). Classification (NCBI taxonomy): domain Eukaryota; kingdom Viridiplantae; phylum Streptophyta; class Magnoliopsida; order Asterales; family Asteraceae; genus Glebionis; species Glebionis coronaria. The sequence goes on along the minus strand of CM046876.1, from coordinate 235,636,887 downwards.
GGGTAGTGAAAGATCTGGATAGAGTGAAGTTGTTGTATGTAAAACTTGCAGGGGTGATGATTGGACTCGATCTCGCATACAACTTGCAGGTTGTTGATTTCTCTTCTGATTATTAGTTGAGCTGCGATTTTGACATTAAAAATTAAGATTTAATATTTTTTTAGTATAATGGATGCAACCTGGTCCGTGATATTCCATCTGGCAAAAAAGTTGTTTTTAAGGTCAGTTTTATTTATAAATTGCTAAAAATCACATACATGGCCAGTTTTAGTAAGGAACTTGATTTTGAATCTATTATTCTAAGTGTAGATCGACATTCGTAAGAACCTGCTTTCAGATTACAGTTTCATGAGATGTGTGACAAAATAGGAGTAGATCCACTTACGCCAAATAAAGGTTTTCGGGCTGAGCTATTGGGAATTGGTGTTTTTTATTATTAACTTGGTACATACGTACTTCTTCTAACTACTGCTTTAAAGGGTGTTTGGCATTGCAATTTCAACGCCATTGCCTAAGTACTTTGGTTTCAAGTAGCTGCACGACTACTACTGACTTAATTTATTGTTAAATCTTCATATGATCAGATTTTACCAAACTTTTTTTTTAACATCAGGTTGGTTATCTGAAACTTCATACATCAGCAAAAACATCCAAACACTCTCTTGCACTCTATTTTGTTACCAATGATTACTAGATTTTATTTTTTGCATATCACATCCTTGCTTTTAGAATGCAATATCTATGGTTAAGTACAAGATTGAACCTGCATAGTACTTAAGAAGACCTTCCAAGGTGCTGAAAGTGGGCCCCTTAAAATAATACTATTCGATGATGAAACCCTTAAAATAGCACTAGAACAATTCTCCATGGGGTTGAAGTTTATGCCAGTTGGCCATGAAGTTTATGCCAGCTGTGTATTTGGTGAAAGAATCAGAGGCGGTATCAAATCCAACTTCACCACCAAGATGTAGCATGAGAAGTTCTGACATATGGTGGTGGAATAATATATCATGGTAATTTTAATATATAGTAGTATCTTTTTATGTTCTGCTGTGAGTTTATTATGTTGTATTGCATTTTTGACTTAGGATAGCCATAATACTTCAATCCCGATTGCACACAATCAGAAGATACAAATGTAGATTTACCACATCTGCATATACATAAACCTGTTTAATAAGCACTCCCAAACACCCCTAACTCTTACAACCTGTTTCAAATTTGTATAATAGACTTGCCTTACGCTTAGCAATTTGTTAACCAGGTTATTTGGACTATAGTTTATCTTTAACGAGTCACGTGATGTAATTGTAATATGTAGCACCGAGGTAACTGTGGAGGTTTTGGAGATACATGTGGCTGATGGAAAGATTGCAACGTCATTGTTTACACCAGCAAATGTTGGTTCAAAGTAAGTAGAGCCGGGTGGCAGCTAAGAGTATGGTGTGAACACACCAAAAAGTTCTCACCATCTTGGTTTGTAGCCGTTCATGCAGCTGTTCCTTTTATAGGTATGCTCAAAAAGTCGGTTTTAATGCCAAAAGCTGCTATGGTGTTAACCATTGCAGCATCTATTCTATGTCAGGTTATTGGGTCTAGGGCTGAACGTTATCGCTTGAAAGCTATAGCTGCCAGACCTCCACCAGTGGTTGAAACTTTTGTTGGTGAGTTTAACCTGACAGGGGTTAATGTGGTTGGGTCCAGGTCTGTGTCTGGGTCTGGGTCTGTGCCCGGGTCTTATCCGGTGGGCGTCACGGGTGGACATTGTGGTAAACCACTTGAGTGGAAATCTCCCCTATGCAGGTTGCTGGGCCATCTGCTTGATGTGTGTAAACATTTATCTTTTGCCGGTTGATTATGTAATGCTTTATTCATCTTTTGTCGAGCATGTGATAAAAATAATAAAGGATACTGTAATTTTACCTTTTAAAATGTTGTCAAATATGTCTAAAGACTCGACTTTAATCTAATATGAGCTGTAAACATGTGGTACGTATTTTATCGTAGTTTCTGTCCTTAATGATATGGTGTGCTTTTGGGAATAGATAATATTTGCGACTGCTCGTCTTGTATTAAGTTTGGTTAGTATTGTGGACGGACGGTTATGAAAGCAAGCAGTCTTATGTTAAGAAGACCAGTTTAGCATATTTTTATGTACATGCCCTTATTACTGAACTTTAACTGATTAGCTGGTTACGGTCTAACAGGAAGGATTAGCCGCAACCTCTGTAGGCGTATTGATCAAGGCGAATAACACAAACTTAGCCATCACCGACCTTGACATCAAAATATCATATGGTTGACAATCTATAGTGTAAGAGTACACATGATCTTTAGATATATTGTGTGTATCCATGCATTACATAAGTATTTAATACGTCAGTTTAATGGTAATAATTCAATTCTTATTTTCATTGTTTAAAATCTTATGCTTTTCTTAGGTTGGAAGGTTACAGAGAAGCACTATTTCACTCTGAAATAGCTAATAGTGTGATAGTCTTTGGTCTTTATGTTGTTGGTGTATGTGACTGGCGGTAGGTAGTGACTGGACGAATCTCGAGCGGGTGTTTGTGGGTCATCGTCGGAGGTTGTAGCCACGGTATGGTCCAACGGCATTTGTGTGCTCGTCTGATGTGACGGTAGTGGTTTTCGAAGGTTTTTCCAGCGCCATGGTAGAAAACAACTCTATGAAAGAAGTGTGAAAAAGTGGAAGTATTTTAGAGAGACCGTCAAATCCCAGGGCTCAACTCTGGACAGGCGGTGGAAACTACCAAGCTGGAGTACGGTAGGGGCAGAGGGAATTTCCGATGGAGCGGTGAAATGCGTAGAGACCGGAAAGAACACCAACGGCGAAAGCACTCTGCTCGGCCGACACTGACACTAAGAGACGAAACTTCACACTTTTGGCTGTAAAATTTGGGAATAAAAAACAACGACTGTATATTTGTATTGTAGTGTTTTATAATGATTTACCCTGTGCATGCATCACTAAAAAATTATAGCCTCTACTCTAATGATTTACCATTCTCGACAGTCTAAAGATAATTCTCAATCGATATGCTCCAAGAATTAAATATAGAAGCTGGAAGTACTGCAAAACTTAAGGACCCTGGCTACCCATGCAAATAGAAGATGACCACATTACAGGAGTAAGATTTCTTGATTTTTTGGGAGACAACAGATGGGGGTGGGAAGTTGGTAGGCTAGGATCAAAACAGGCTTACCGAAAGTAGAAACGGGAAGGGACAGGTTTGGTTAAGGGCAAACGATTTTTGATTACTAAAAAAAGCGTAACAAGTTGTTGCCAAAACAGAAGTTACAATAAGTTAAGTTGTTAAACTTGTATATATAATATAAGCCTAAAAACTGATTTACCTATTTGAGATAAAACACTACTATAACAGGTTGGAATAGCCGAGTGCCAAAAGATGTATATATTTTAACCCCTAGAGTTGTAATTTAGAAAAAAATATGTTTTTTTACTTTTTAGCAGTACCAAAAATGGAATAGAAGGTTTTTCATAAAAATTAGTGGAGCTCCAGAAAGTACTGAAATGATGCCCGTAAATGTTACATGTAAAAGGAGTATTATGCATTCAATCAATAAGCAACTAATGATCCTTTCTCGGTCTTCCCCTGTATCGACGAGACTTTTTGTTTCTCAAAAAAGTTGTATTAGATATTTATTTTTTGATTTAACTATGTATTAATCTCTAATTTCAATAAACTTTTAGCTGACATTCTGACACCTTTAGTACAAAAAGGGTCATGTTATTAAAACCCTTTAGTCTTTAAAAGTAAAAAAAAGTTACTTCTAATACCCCTTTTGTCCTCTGTTACAGTATGACATAGTTTTCTGTCAGTTTCTGTTTCGTATTTTTTGACAGTTTACTGTTTTTGACATGTTAAACTTTATATTTTTTATTTCGCACTTTTCGTTTCACAGTTTTATAACCAAAACAAAATTATAAAAAAAATCAAAAGATTAAAAGGGTATTAGAATCCATTTAGGGTACCAATAACCACCCCTACGGAAATTATAAATGTTATAATATATAGTTTTTGTTTTCTCATATAAAATAAACATTTATAATTTTTTGTTGTCAACACATTCAATATTTATGAAATATACACTTCAAGTTATAATACTTCATCCGTATCAAAATTATAATATCCCGATAAAAAAACACATTCAATATCTATGAAATATACCTTTCAAGTTATAATACTTCATCCGTACCAAAATTATTATATCCCAATAAAAAATACATAGTTTAAAAAAAAATTATTATAGCTTTTTTGTTTTTACTTTTTAGCACAATGACAGCTTTACCTTTAAGTAATTAATTAAATATTTTTTAAAATTTGTAATAAGAATTTCAAGCAAAGATAATATGATAAACTTCATCAAACTTCTATATCTATCTTTAATATTGAACAATAATATAAGACAACCCAAAATAGAAATAGGAATATAATTTTATGACGAATAGAATACACGTCAAAATATATTGTTTCTTTATTAATCAATTTTTGGGTAATGGAAAAAAAATGTACTCCTTCCGTCCCATTTTAAAGTCCCTCAACAATTTTTTTTGTGATTTATAATACAATTTGACTACATTAATAATTTTCTTATAAGAAATTAATGATATGGGTAAAACTAGAAAATTAATCAACTTACACTTCTTATTTAAGAAATTAAACAATGTTGTAAGACAAATTAAAATAATAATAAAGACAATAAAAATAGGGCAAAGAGAGTTTAAAAAATACACTTGAAACTACACCTTTATTATTGGGTGAACCAAGAATAACAAACATCAAATGTTGTTTCAAAACAAAAACTAACAATGAATATAATAACTCAATGTTATAAATATTTAAAAAAAAAACAAAAATACAAACACTTAAATAACGACTCTCAAAATTAAACATACTACTAAATGTATATAGATTCAACAATCAATAACTATAAAATTAATTTTTAATTCAAAAGAAGTTTTTTGAATCTAGATAAGATAGATAATATTAATATTAATTACAATTCATACAAGTTAATTATCAGTTTATACATAAACAAATATTAGCAAAAAGAAAAAAAAAAAGATAATCTGAAGTCATACCCGTCCATCGGACGGGTTTCGCCACTAGTATATATATATATATATATATATATATATATATATATATATATATATATATATATATATATATATATATATATATATATATATATATATATATATATATATATATATATATATATATATATATATATATATATATATATATATATATATATATATATATATATATATATATATATATATATATATATATATATATATATATATATATATATATATATATATATATATATATATATATATATATATATATATATATATATATATATATATATTTTTTAAAATAACACTTCTCAGTCTGGCCTTGTCGGTAACTCGGGAATTCTTCGGCACCGTTATAGTCAAAAGATTTTTAGACATTTTGTGAAAAATGTTTATAGTTAAAAGATTTTGAAATGTTTTATTCAAAACCTTGGTTTTAAAAATCTTTCGTTCTCTATAACGAGAGATCTGGTACCAAACTGTAACACCCCCAATTTACACAATTTAATACAGCGGAAGACTCGTTGGTATTACGGGATAGCACATTACTCACATCATAGACAACGCTTAAAAATCGCGTCGTTTAATAATAAAGCATTTCCATTCATAAACATCAAATTTACATATGTCCCAAGTCATTGTATTTCATACAGGTTTTTACAAAGCCTTTGAATGGAAATAGTTATTTAAGTGCGGGCCATGAATTCTTGTTGTCTTCCCGAGAATTACCTTCAAGTACCTAAGACAAAACATGTTAAAAGAAAAGGTCAGCGATAACGCCGAGTGAATTAATAGAGTTTAATAAACCATCAATATATCATCGGTATATAATTATTACCGAAAATCATTTTGTACAAATCTTTGTAGTAGGCCATAAAATAGCCAAAGTCATTTATTACAAATCCTTATCAAAAATCATAAAATAGGCTATTGCCTTCAAAACCATTATACGAACCAATGTCGTAAAAACATCATACAATACGTTTTATAACGTTGTATAAAGTTAAATAAAAACCATTATATGAATATGGTTATTTAAAACCAAAACACAAACATAAAATCAATAATAAGACCCCGTATTGCTAGTCAGGCAATATATCGTAATTCGGTGCGTATAGCAGTATTTCGTTATTTTAGATTATTATAAGCCGCATGACATTGTTACCTTACTATACCAAACAACGGGTAGCTAACCCGAAACTCAATTTGCCCATCTAAATTAGCGTGTCGTCACAATAATCACGCTTGTGTAAATCTTCTCATACATAAATTCGCTTAACAATCAATATGGCACGACGGGGATCAACCGTCAAGGCGCGAACTGGGGTGATCGTCCCCAAATAGTACTATTATATGCATAAGCGTCTACCAAATCCCAGTAGTTCACAATTTATGCTAATGGGACTTTTAGTGACATAACCTAACTTTAATAATCCATTTCATTTCATTTATCGGGTCATATAATCATTCCTCGGGTCATACAATCATTCGGGTCCAAATCAATAAACAAACAATCGGGACAACTAGTGTCCTGTTTCATAAAAACTAACATGTTACATCCCTCGCGGGTTTATAAAACATTTCGTAAAAACATTTAAAAGAGTGCGAGGCTATGAACTCACGTTGATGCGGGTTATCGGCAATTCGGATGTACGGTACGTGCTTCAATCACGGAAACCTAGACAAATAATACTCGTCTTATACTCTTGTCCAATGACTTTATAAAAACCATAACTATGTATACATATGATGATTTTATATATATGATGATGATCAAGTGGGTTTATACATTCTCATTTACTTATTTTAGTGTTATGTGTTGGTAACTTTTATACTAGTTTTACTTATTTACATGTTTTAGGCCCAATAAGCCTATTACAAGCCCAATACTTTATATTAGTCCATTTTAAACTTTTATTATCAGTATTATACTTTTCATGTTGGGCCCAAGTGGGTTAAGCCCAATAAGTAAATTTATAAGTGTTTAGCCCATTTAGTTGGATTAATAGTCCAATAATGCTAACTTAGCCCGTTAATGTCCGTATGTTATATAGTTCGGTTTTTATCGGTTTTACTTGTATTAAGTACTTATATATCAGTATATGACTTTTAAAAAGTTTACATTAGACGGGTCCGATCGTCTAAGTTTTAATTGACGAAAAACGTTAATTTTACGGTACTAGCCGAAAAGACGTAAAAATCATGTTTATAGTTTTTATAACTTATAAAACTTACCAAACTACCATTTTTATATAATGTCCAATTATTTATCCTTATACATATTTATATAAATGTAATATATAAGTTAGTGGGTTTTAATTCACATTTTATACTATATTTATTTGAGTGCTTATATAATAATATTAAACTTTAATTTCACAAAATCAGTCCTAAATTTTAAGTTCACTAAGATGTCCATATCTAGAGTTCTATAATGAGATAGGACCTCAAATGTTTTTCACAGAAACTAAATGATATGTGCTTTATTTTATTCCTTAGCTACTGATGAATCAACCTCTAAATATTTTAATAAATTCGTCCAAAACAGTATAGGCAGATTTGCACTCTAAACTTGTTTTGATCATATCTCACTCATTTTTATGATTCCGTTGCATGGCCAACTCTCACATGTGTTGTAGCTCGGTTTTCACGTGCTAGAATCACGGTTAGCTCGTTGTATTACGTGTGTACAAGAACGTAATATAGTCTTACTTTAGACTATAATTTGGTATATACGGTATTAACCCGAATTGGTGATTCGTTCTTCGTCTTGTGGAATTGATTTAGCGTAAAGATATTTAACCCTAATTCGATTAATTATAATCGTGTTATTAATTATGATCTTGTTAAATCGCTTCTGTTATATGTGCTTTGAGCTCGTTTAGGGTTTTATATAATTGTTATGATACTAATAAACCTTCATCTGGGTAGTGTCAATCATTGACCAAGTCTACACATTTCCTTCATATCCATAAGGACTGTGCAGCAACTAGTTGACATGGATGTTTTAACAAGAGATCGTACGATTTCACGGTGCTCCATCAATAATAATATGAGACAAAAATTTACGTTTACGTTGACGCTCACAATTACATCTCACGTTTACGATCACAACCTTTTACGCTTTCACGTCCTTGTTTTATTTCATGATTTGATTTCCGCATCCACGTTCATGATCGTAATCTATCTCACGATTTACGTTTCACTTTTCGTTTTGGAAAGGGTTGAAGAAATCTTGGGAGACCAGACCCAAGTTTAGCACATCGTTCCATCCTCAGGCAGACGTTTCACGTCAAATTTCACGTCTCGTCTCGTATCGTTTGGCGTTACCTCCTCACTTATCACACGTTCACGATATGTTTCACGTATCACGTTCACTATAGGTTTAGTATATCTTATTCACCATATTTTCTCATATGACGTTCAAAATTGCTCATGTATCACGTTCACAAATTTTCACGTACTACGTTCCCAATATGTCTCGCGTATCATTGCTCAGAGGTTACTAACATCATTCTTTTCATGTTATTTCATATCGTAACGTTTCATTTATTCTTGCACGTTATTTCTTATCCACACGATCAGATTCCTGAGGATATATCTTACGTCAAAGAACCAGAATCTTTCTAATCGTCAAGTAAGGACAGGAGGAACCAGTTTCTTTCATCAAGATCTTTTGGGGAACCATCCCGAGCGGGAAGTCACTTGTGAAACAGAGGAGTGTATCCGGACTTCTTATCCTCATTTCATTCCATGAACCGAATATGTTCATTTCACCCACGTCAAGTTCCATGTTCTCTTTAGCCACATCATGTCCATGTTCTTTCAGTCGTATCATGTTTCTAATTCGAGGACAAATTATTCTTTTTATAGGGGAAGAGTTGTAAAACCCGCATGAAAAATACATGAAAATACCATGAAATTAATACTTTCTTAATTAAATATATTCACGACAAGTAATAACGTACATTTAATACGACACGACAAGATACGACACGAGATTTAAAAATCATAAATTCAAGACAAGTAATAACGTATAGTTTATATACGACACGAAAGGTATATATATTAATTAATGTCGACAAGTATTACGCATATTAAAAAATCACGACAAACATTATACGTAATTAAATAGGACAAGACATTGTATAGAAAGAATTTAAAATCACGGAATATATAACACATGAGGAAAACAAGTTATTGTGTTAACACTAAAATAAAAGGGCTTCATGGTTAAACTTTATAAACCTTTACAAGTAAACAAGGCCCAAGGCCCAATCCACCTAAAGTTACAAAACAACCAGGCGTGTTTTGTTCCTCCCATTTACTACAATACAGAAAGTTAACCGAAACCCTAAAAAGGGAACTAATGGCCGTCGGCCTAAAAAGGAGAAGAACAAGGGAGAAAGTTTTGATTGCGGTTATTGATCCTTCGTGTGTGTGTTCATGTTTGTCATTACCTAATTCTACCTTTTCGGTAACATCTTAAATCCTATGTTTTTTTATTCAAGAATCATCTTTGTGATCTATATAAAATGGAAATGAATTAAATAAATACATGTTATGATTTATGTAAACAAGAACCAACTCATATTGACAAGAAGCCCTGGCTCGTGTTTTTATGGTTCGAATCAAACCGAGACCCCAATGGGTACTCTCGGTGAAGGTTTGACTGCTGGCAACCTTAAACCTTAAAGGTTCGATGGGGATTGTTGGCTAACAGTCGTAGATCATGAGGGACCAGTGGGAACCGATGGCCAAGAAGTCGCAAGCCAAGGGCTGCAGTGGCTAGGCTATCGGTGGGGAAAAGAATGCTGCCAGTGGCAACTGCTGCTAGGGTAGTGGGAACCCGGCTGGGCAGCCGCAGCAAGGGCTGCGGCGGTGTTGTGTTGGGTTCGAACAAGCCGAGACCTCATGGTCTCGGTGGTGTTTTTTTTGGGAATCAGTTATACCAAGATGACCAAGGGGTGTTTGGGATTATTTCATCTTATTAACTAATTCCAGGTTATTAAAATAAATAGATTTTATTTAAACATGAACTTATTGAATCGCCGACTTATTGAACTGGCTTAATTAAATCATGAAATATTATGAACCGGTTTGCGTAACTTTTGGAACTTATCAAGAACCAGTTAATTAATTTTGGGCTTAATTATTTAACCTATATGAAAATCATGGATTAAGATTCAAGACTTAGGATATAATTATTTTACTTAATTATTCATGAAATTAAACATGGCATAAATTTAATTTAATTAATTAAAAACTTGGCTTATTTTAATTAGTTACATGTTAACCATGGTTTAATTAAATTAATATTTACTTTAATTTAATTTTACAATTATCACGTTATGGTAAATTTTATTAATAGACAATCATGTTATATTATTAATTAATATTCACTTATAAATCATGTATTATATTATTAGTTAATAATTATTATATTAGACTAAAGTATTTATTTATTAATAAACATACTATTGTGACATTTAATTAATCAGGACTTGTCTTGTATCGTATGCTTATTAAACAAGCTTATTACTATTTATGGAAACATGCTATTTATGGAAACATACTATTTATGGAAACATACTATTTACGGAAATATACTAATTATGGAAAGTTTCTATTTTTTTAGAAACTTACTATTTATGGAAACTTACTATTTTTATAAAGTTGCTATACATGGAAACCTGCTATTTTTGGAATGTTACTATATATAGAAACCTGCTATTTATAGAAAGTTATTCATTATGGAAATATCAAATATAATAACACATGAAACATGAAATACGTTAATTAAGAACACATGAAACACTAAGAAATACATCATCAAACATGAAATAGTAAAACAAGTCAAGAACACGTAAAACAAGTCAAGAACAAGTAAAACAAGTCAAGAACAATTAAAGTAAACTAAGAATTAGTAAGTTATACATGAATATACAACTCATGCATGTCCTTTATTATGTAGCACTCTTGAAGTCGGAGTGGTACTTTCCGCCATTCAGCTTTCATTCGTTACTGGACATAAGGTACGAATATTCCGTCCTTCAGTAAGGACATCTCTTTCTATGCATGATTTGGTTCCCCATTTGCTATCATCTAATTTACCCAGTAGTTTACATGTCATAAAACTAGTCACTATTTACCATGCTATCATTTAAATTGCGTGAGCTATATACATGCATGACCATGTCCACCTAGTTATGGAGGTACCATAACCATGACACTTGAGGCACTGGTGTCATGACTCTTCCACGATGAGAGTGATTTCTCGCGGCGTCCATTTCAGTTACTTGGCCATTATTATTATTATCATTAGGGGCGTATGGGTGCATCCTAGTACATGTTTTGCAGGTTTACAAGGTGACTATGGCGTGTGATCTACATCTGCCACATTGGAGCTGATCCCTCCACCCAGACTTATGTAATTAGAGGTCACCCTTCTAATTGCATGACGAGGTCACCCCTCTATGTATTCATGCACGTTGATAACTTTCATGAAAAATATAAGCTCTTTGGGCTTTAAATTACATGTTCATATATAAACATAAGACTTTTCAGATATAAACCAGTTTATAAAACATGTTCTAGGTTTTCTAGGACATACACTTATTCCGCTACATTTCTTATCATTTACTTATGTTTCACTTATTCTTATCATGTCATTATATCAATTCACTGAGCGTATTGCTCAGCCGTATTTTCTTCCATGTCCCAAACGGCAAGTACCCAGGGACAAACTTGAGCATTTGAGAGCACGTGCATAGGATGGAAGCTACCTTAGACTTCTTCTCCTTTTGCCTCCTTATACTTATGTTTGCTTGGACACTTGTTTTTGTCCTTCCTACTTCATTTAGTTTATGCATGTTTTGGCCTTATGTTTAAGAACTAATGTCTGATTCCGGTTTTCCTTTTTGGTCATGTATGTTTTAGGAATACCTTGCATGCTTTGATGACACGCCATAATTATCATGTAACGGTCTACTTATCAAAATGGAGTGTTACAATTATGGTATCAGAGCCCAAGGTTTCGACCTGTAGGATTTAAAAACTTGACCTTTGACTAGTTGGTAGTTACCAGGCTCTTCCTAAAACGACTTTTTTTATATTCCAAGTATTGATATTTTTTTAGTATTGCTGATTCTAACGATGTTTTCTTTTAAATTTTGACTAGTATGGATTGAACCATAGTTGTTCATACTTAGTCACATGTGTTCTTTTGAATTTAGACTGGTATGGGTTGAACCATAGTCGTCCATACTCAGTCATAGGTCTTTCTTTTGAAGTTTGTGGGCTAAACCATAGTCTTCCACACCAGTCAATGCTAAATCTCTGTTGATTATGCTTTTATGTTTCCATAAGCCAATTATGTTTTCACGCTTTCATGTTGATTTCGTTTTCATGTTGAATATGTTTTCATGCTCCCTTGTGATTGATTAGGTTTTCATGTTCTTCATGTTGATTATTCTCTCATGTTAGACATTGATGAATTTCATTTAATAAAGCTCTCATGATAATCATGGTTGGTTTTCATTAATCATGCTTTCATGCTGGTCATTGTTGAATTTCGTTTAATCATGTTTTTTGTGCTTCTTTATGCAACTAAAATTATGTCTACGTTGAATAGCTAGGCAATTACGTGGTCCTCTTCAGTTTGGTTTCTAACCGTCTAATCATTTAACCTCCTTTGATCATGTCAGATGGTTGACACCCATACCGACCATCTCATGTGTATTCCATGGGTAACGCATGTACCGTATTTCATGTGTACTCCACGTACCATGTTCCATATATACTCCATGTACCGTATTTCATGTGTACTCCATGTACCAAATTCCATGTGTACTCCATGTACCGAATTCTATGTGTACACCATGTACCATATTCCACGTGTACTCCACGTATTGTATGCCATGAGTATTCCACTTACAGTACTCCATATTTATTGATCATTGATTCTCAATCGTCTCAGACATTTTCCATTTATAGATGTTGCTCAAGTGATCATGACGCTCGCATCTTGGAGATTCTACTGAACATAAACGAAGGTGATAGATCGAAACAACCAGATAAGAGATATACGTCATCCACCAAGCGTTACCATTTCATTGTATGTCCTTACCATATCGGTTATATGCCCACGTCACTCAGTTGTCTTTTCAGACATGACAGTGGAAACTGGTACCAGCTGGCCACTCAACTAAATAGTTACATGAATCACGGTAATATTTCATGACCATCATGGAGCTAACAGGAAAGGAGATAATGACAACAACCAGTCTAGAATTAAAGACAGAAACTCCGGTAACGGACGTGACTAGAAATACAAGGGTCAGTAGTCCAACCGATCCGTAAATTCTGGCATTAAAACCTAAAATTTTCAATTCATTTTCACATCTCGAGACACACATCAAGACATCCGTCAAGACACATGTCTCACGTATATTTTCTGAAGACACACGTCAAGACATCTATCAAGACACATGTCCCACGTATATTTTTTTGAAGACACATGTCAAGAAACTAGTCAAGACACATATCATACGGATAATTCCTCAAGACACGAGTCAAGACACATGACTCACGTATACCTTTTGAACCAGGCCCTCAGTTATTCAGGGTACCCTCCAAGGGGTATACTCATCCTATTGTGCTACGTATGGATCAAGCCAATAAAATTTCAGGTACCATCTACGCCAGGTTGGACACGCAGTGTTCGTTCTGTGTGAAACGGGAGAAACACGTTCAGTGAGATCTGCCACGTTTACTTCATGTATCGACATGGCACCTTCATTTCTCAATCACATGTTACATATATCCATGTCCATAAAAGACGTCGTTCGACCATCCATGTGTACAAATATTTTCCTTTCATTTTGGCGACAAGATCCACTCTACTAACGCATTTTCCTTGGACATGTATGAGTTCACTATGATTCTAAGTATGGACTGGTTAGCAGCAAATCACGCTATGATTGATTGCCATTCATATCGGGTCATATTCGGCGATGTTTAGACCCCTTCATACAGTCATCATGATTCCTACCAGGAAAATCTGTACGAATTATTTCTGCTTTTGAACCACGTTCTTTATTATCCCATGGCTACGAAAATTTTCTAGCTACCATTTATGACGCGATTTCTGAAGTTTCTAAAATCCATGATCAGCCTTTTGTTTTTTAGTTCTGGATGTATTTCCAAGAAGATCTTCTGGGTATACTTCCTATCTGCGAGGTAGCATTTCGCATCGAACATGTTTCGGGAGCAGAACCAGACTCCAAGGCTCCTTATCGCATGGCTCCCTTGAGCTAAGAGAGTTGAAGGATCAGCTGCAAGAATTGCTGATACGAGATTCATTCGCCTGAGTATATCACCATAGGGTGCACCGATTTTGTTCAAAAGGAGAAGGACGGTATCATGAGATTATGTATCGACACCGGCAATAAACCACCATTTGTAACCGTTATTCCCCTCTATGTATTGATGACGTGTTTGATCGACTACTGGGTGTTAAGCACTTTTTCAAGATCGATTTACGATCATGCTACCATCAGTTGCGAGTGAAAGAGCATGACATTTCCGTGACTGCTATTCATACGTGTTATTGTCATTATGAATTCGTGTTTATGCCTTTTTGCTCTCACGAATTCCCCAGCTGTAATTATGGACTTGATAATTTGAATTTTCAGAAATTCTTGGAGAAGTTCGTTATGATGTTCATTGATAACATTCTGATCTTCTCTAAGTCTAGAGAAGAGCACGAAGATCATCTTCGCACTATGTTACAAATTCCACGACATAAGAAACTGTACACTGAATTCTTTTCAAGTACGACTTTTGCGTGATTACAGTGACTAATAAGTGTGAAAACACTTATCCTTTTACCACTTATTTCCAATAATAACATGACCAAAACATGTATTTTATGTTGTAAAAGTCGGAAATATGCGTGGTTTGTGTTTTTATTGTGTTTTAGGATCAAAAGATGAAAAAGGAAGAAAACACAGGCTTTCACGGGCTTTTATCAAAGAAAACGAGAAAAGACGAAGTCAAGAGATCAAGAGTGCTTAAAGAACGGATGTCCAAGACCTATTCTGAAGATTTATCGAAGAAAAAGTCTAAAGACAGAAGGTTAATGAAGTCGAAGAACTCAAGTCTAAATTAAAGAAGAAAACTATTAAGACAAGTTCAAATCCCGAGACGACGCCGAGAAAAGACAAAGAATTAAATCGAGTCGAGAAGAAAAGAAAGAAGGAAGCACACCATACATGAACCTCCCACTTAGCCTATAAATACCCTCCTAATCACATTAGGAGGGTGGTTATCTAGTTAATTTTTAGTTTTTCATTATTAGTTCAAAAATGTTTTAAGCACTTTCTCTCTCTAGTTTTATATTAAGTTTTGTACTTTTGAATCTTAATCTTTTAATACAAGCAATCTTTTGATAATCTCTCATTCTTCCTTTCTTAATAATCTATGATTTTATTTAATAAGCATGTAGTGGTTGTGATTTGGTTGATTATTGTGTTAGCTTATTGAAAAATAAATTGATTTGATAAGTCTAAGTTTTTGATAAAAAAGTGATTTTGATTTCTAGCTTATTGAGGTTTTAAAAGTTTTTAAATTTTAGCTTAATCATCTTTTTCTAAAAATCTTTTGGTTTAGCTTTTGGCAAAGTGCTTATTGGGATTTTGCTTGATTACTTGTTGTGCAAATCTCGGAATCTTTATAAACCCTCTTTTTCCGTATAAGGAAATTAATTCCTTATTCCGGATAAGATTAATAGGAGTCACGTTTTGCGGATAAGCCCCATTTACCAGTATTCCTGATAAGGGTCCTCAACCCCTTATTCCGGATAAGAACTTTGTTTCATTTTTGCGGATAACAACACATTCCGGATAAGCCCATTGTGTATCATTTTCAGGATAATTATTCCGGATTAGAAGTTCATGTCATTTTTCCGGATAACCACTCCAAAGGATTCCGAATTAGCCACTTCGTCAAGTATTTCGGATAAAGTTCACTTGTTACACATTCCGGATAGGGATTCCGGATAATCTCTTCTGTCACATATTCCGGATAAGGACATTAAGTCCCTTATTCCGGATAAGAAGTTCGTTGTCGATTCCGGATAAGAGCCAAGTTACATTTTCTCCGGATAAGCTTCATTTGCCAATCTTTCCGGATAAGAAGGTTTTGCGTTTTCCGGATAAGGAGTAAATCACGTATTGCGGATAAGGAGTTAGATGTTTTTCCGGATAAGCAAGGTTTGGTTTATTGCAGATAAGCTCAAGGTTATGTTTTCCGGATAAGCACTAGTAATTGGATTTCGGATTAGAAGTTTTCAAGTTAGTTCCAAGTTAGTTCCATTTTCGTCTCCAAGTTTTATCATTTCTCGCAAAATAAGGTTCGTTTATTTTATTTTAATTTTGTCTTATAACTTTATCATTTTATCGTTTAATCCATATTTAGACATAGATAACCAAAGCTCCCCCTTTTAGTGACCAAGAACAACAATTCCACTTTGAACCGTGATCGATTCTAGAAGATACCGAGACCGAAACAACGACAAATATAATTGGGTACGAGCAACGCAAACAAAGATCTTGCAACCAAACCTTTTTATTAACTAACTAAAAATCAGTTATTAAAATGGCGTCGCTGCCGGCTCTTTTCGTAAGGATCAACAGTTTCTTGTGAGAAAAATTAGATTTCGGGATCCGTTTTTTCGGGAACGTTCTTTTCAAGTACAAAAATTTTCAAAATCCCATAAAAATATAAAATTTTCATAAATACAAAAAAAAAAATTTAAATTAAAAAAACCTATAAAAACAAAAAATATTTTCTCTTGCATTTTCTTTTTAGTGTATGCGTACTCGATCAACGTCTTATCCCAAGCCCGAGACTCTCGATATTTTAGACATGGTCGGTGTACACAACAACAATAATAATCCACCCCACCCCAACATGAATAATCCACCCTTACCCGACCTACGAACCATGGAGGAGCTATGCCAACCTACGATGAATGGCCGTGGAGGCCCGATTGCGCCGATGCAAATCACGGCTCAGGAGTTTTCGTTGAAGCATCACATGATTCAAGAAGTGAAAACAAATCCATTTCGCGGATTTCCGGATGATGATGCCAACAAGCACCTCGACAAATTCATTACCATGACTCAAAGCATGAAGATGCCTGGTGTTTCTATTGATGTCCTTCGCCTTCAACTCTTTCCACACACGCTTTCTCACCATGCCGAAAAATGGTTTGACCGTCTCCCAAAGAATTCTATTCATACTTTGGACGACATGACTCAACGCTTTTTGTCGCGCTACTTCCCACCATCCATGGTCACGAGCCTTCGTAACCAAATCAGTGGATTCATGGAAGACAATGATGAATCACTCTTTGATGCTTGGGAACGATACAATGATTTGATCGACCGTTGTCCAAATCACAACATGCTCCCCGCACTCTCATTGATACTTTCTACAATGGTCTCACTGTTCGTGATCGTGACACGATCAACGCCGCCGCCGGTGGTACTTTTATGAAAAGGAGACCGGAGGAGTGTAGAGAGTTGAGTGAAAACATGAATACTCACCACAAGAATTGGGATTCCTCCGCATCCTCAAGATCTAATCCGGGAGTCAATGTTTCATCTACTTCTTCCACCACCGACATGTCCGCCATGGAACGAGCCATTATCGAAATGAGCAAAAATATGCAAATTTTGGCAAGTAACCATACTCAACAAGCTAAAGCCGTTGCTATTTCTTGTGACACATGTGGTGGTCCTCATTCTTACAATGATTGTCCTTCCACTCATGGCAATTTTTGTGAAAACGTTAACGCGGCATACGGTACTTATCCCACAGGAGGCTATCAAGCTCGTCCTCAAGGAGACCGTAACTTGCTAAGTTATCGTTCAAATAACTATCTTGCACCACCAGGTTTTACTCCTCCAAACCAAAACCAACAACAAAGCTATATCCGAAATAACCAATCCAAACCTCGTGCTAACAATCAATATCAATCCCAAAGAAACCCATACCTACCTCAAGGAAATTCTCAAGTTTACTAAGCTCCACCTCTCAATCAACCGATGGCATTCAATCAAGACATCGAGATGTTCATGAGGACTAATAGAGAGATGGTGACGAATCTTCAGAGTCAATTCATCAACTTGAAGAGATACATGGTGAAACAAGGGAGCGATATTCGAGCCGAGCTAAGGATTGACATGGCGAAACAAAGCAATGATATTCGTGCAGACATGCGAGACTCTTTCAGCACTCAAGCGGATAACATACGTGATATGATCGGTTCGCTCTTCCAAGGTAATCAACCCTCTTCTTCGGGTACTCTTCCGAGTAGCACCGTTGCTAATCCAAGAGGGGAGATGAAAGCAATCACCACTAGTAGTGGAAAAGGTTATACGGAATCCGAGCTTCCTACACCTCCACCCGTGATTGTGAACAAGAAAAAAGAGCAACTTTTCTCACCTCCTTTGTCTTCTACCCCCATTCCCCCACCACCCGCGGTTGTGAGTGATCCTACCCCCCTAAAGCCTTCCTCTTCACCCGATATACCTTATCATTCAAGGTTGAGGAAAGAGAAGCAAAAGAGCAAGGATGATATTCAAGTTTCAAACTTTCTTAAAATGTTTAAACAATTAAATTTTAACATCTCTTTGCCGAGGCTCTCGCTCACATGCCTAAATATGCGAAGATGTTTAAAGATCTTGTAAGTTACAAGGAGAAGCTTCTTGACATTGCTCAGACCCAACTTAATGAGAATTTCTCCGCGGTTATCTTAAGGAAATTGCCCACCAAACTTGGTGATCCGGGTCGCTTCTTGATTCCTTGTAACTTCCCGGGAGTAGAGAATTGCATGGCCCTAGCCGATCTAGGTGCCAGTATAAACTTAATGCCTTTAAATGTTTGGAAGAAATTATCTCTCCCCGAGCTAGTCCCCACCAAAATAACTTTGGAATTAGCTAACCGTATGGTTACTTATCCAGTGGGGATAACCGAAGACGTCTTCGTTGGCGTTGACAAATTCACCTTCCCGGCGGATTTTTTGTCGTTGACTACGAAATGGACCCCGTGTTCCATTAATCGTTGGACGTCCCTTCTTGAGGACCGGTCGCACTCTCATTGATGTAGCCACGGGAGAAATAATCATGAGAATTGGTGACGACAAAATTATCTTCAACATGGGTAAGATTTCTAAGCAACCTTATTCATATGAGAGTGTTAATGCTATTGATGTTCTCGATGAGGCTTGTGAAGAACACTTTCATGATGCTTGCAAAAGTAATCTCTCTTCTCTACCTAATGTTGAGACCGTTGCCTCAATTGCTCCGTCATTGACTCCATTTGGAGAAAGTGACTTTCTTTTGGATGATTTTGAAGCTAGCTTGGGTCCACTTGATCTTAAATATGATGATTCTCGCACCGATTGGGAAGAAGATATTCGTACAATTGAGAAACTTCTAAATGAAGACCCTTTTTCTCCTCCTTCTCCTAAAGAGGTGACTAATGATGATCCATCGTTAGTTAAACCATCTATTGAGGATCCTCCCACTCTTGAGCTTAAGGACTTACCTCCTCATCTCGAGTATGTTTTCTTAGAAGGCATTGATCAACTTCCTGTTATCATTGCTAAGGACTTAAAAGCCGATGAGAAACCATAAAAGAGCTATTGCTTGGAAAATCTCCGATATTCGTGGAATTGATCCTCACTTTTGCACACATAAAATTCTCATGGAGGACAACTTTAAGCCCACAATTCAAAGCCAACGAAGGGTGAATCCTAAAATCCATGACGTTATCAAAAAAGAGGTTATCAAACTTCTTGATGCGGGCATGATTTACCCTATCTCAGATTCACCATGGGTTAGTCCAGTCCATTGTGTGCCTAAGAAAGGCGGAATCACCGTTGTGCCCAATGCAAACAACGAGTTGATTCCTACACGTCTCGTTACTGGGTGGAGAGTTTGTATAGACTATCGCAAACTCAATGATGCCACGAGAAAGGATCATTTCCCTCTTCCTTTTATGGACCAAATGCTTGAACGTTTAGCCGGTAATGAATATTACTACTTTCTAGATGGTTTCTCGGGTTATTTCCAAATACCCATCGATCCCCAAGATCAAGAGAAGACAACATTCACTTGTCCCTATGGCACATTTGCCTACAAAAGAATGCCTTTTGGCTTATGCAATACCCCCGGGACTTTCCAAAGGTGCATGTTGGCTATTTTCCATGACATGGTTGAGCAAACCATGGAAGTCTTCATGGATGATTTCTCGGTCTTTGGGGATTCATTCTCTTCTTGCCTTGCCATTTTAGAGTGTATGCTTAAGCGGTGCGAAGACACTCGCCTTGTTCTAAATTGGGAAAAATGCCATTTTATGGTAAAAGAAGGCATTGTGCTAGGACACAAAATCTCAAAATCCGGTCTTGAAGTCGACCGTGCTAAAGTGGATGTCATAGCCAAATTACCTCCACCTTCAACCGTGAAGGGTGTGAGAAGTTTTCTGGGTCATGCGGGCTTCTATCGTCGATTCATTCAGGATTTTTCTAAAATCGCTCGCCCGATGACCCACCTCTTGGAAAAAGAGACTCCTTTTATCTTTTCTAAAGAGTGTATTGAAGCCTTCAACCTTCTTAAGGATAAGCTAACTAAGGCACCGGTCTTGGTTACCCCCTAATTGGGAGCTACCCTTTGAGTTGATGTGCGATGCTAGCGACTTTGCTATTAGAGCGGTTTTGGGCCAAAGAGTGAATAAACACTTCCAACCAATCCATTATGCTACCAAGACAATGACGGGGGCTCAATTGCATTATACGACTACCGAAAAAGAGATTTTAGCTGTTGTCTATGCTTTTGAAAAATTTCGCCCCTATCTTGTTTTATCCACCACCATTGTATACACGGACCATTCCGCGTTGAAGTACTTGATGACTAAGCACGACTCTAAGCCAAGACTTCTTCGTTGGGTTTTACTCCTTCAAGAATTTAAAATCGAAATTCGTGACAAAAAGGGTGCTGAAAACCTAGCCGCGGATTATCTAAGTAGACTTGAGGATCCATATCAAGGGGATCATCCGAACAAAGAGATCAATGACTCTTTTCCCCTTGAGACCTTAATGTCTATAAATCTCAATCTTGATGACACCCCGTGGTTTGCGGACATTGCAAAATACTTAGCGGGTGGTGTTCTCATCAAAGGGTTAACATCCCAACAAAAGAAAAAGTTCTTGAATGATGTTAAGACTTACTTTTGGGATGACCCTTTTCTCTTCAAACAATGCGCTGACTTGATTATTCGCTGATGTGTTGACGGACCGGTAGCTTTAGACATTCTCGAGGCTTGCCATAAAGGACCCACCGGTGGTCACTTTGGTCCCAACTTTACCGCGAAGAAAGTGTTTGACTCAGGATTTTATTGGCCCACCATTTACCGTGATGTTAACGAGATGGTTAAACATTGTGATGCTTGCCAAAGACAAGGCAAGATCACACATAAAGATGAGATGCCTCAAAATTTCATCCAAGAGTGTGAAATCTTTGACGTATGGGGCATCGACTTTATGGGGCCATTTCCATCATCTAAAGGGAACAAGTACATCCTCGTAGCCGTTGACTACGTTTCTAAATGGGTTGAAGCTAAGGCCCTCCCAACGAACGATGTGAGGGTGGTTGTGAACTTTTTGAAGCAACTATTTGCTCGATTCGGTGTTCCTCGTGCTATAATCAGTGACCGCGGGACTCATTTTTGCAATGATCAATTTGCAAGAGTCATGGCTAAGTATGGTGTAAATCACCGTCTTTCCACCGCTTATCATCCTCAAACCAACGGTCAAGCCGAGATTTCCAACCGTGGATTGAAAAGAATTTTGGAACGTACTGTGGGAGAGCATCGTGCCTCATGGGCCGATAAACTTGATGATGCTCTGTGGGCTTTCCGTACCGCCTATAAGACACCGATTGGTTGTACACCTTATCGTCTTGTATACGGGAAAGCATGACACCTCCCTATCGAGCTGGAACATAAGGCATACTGGGCCTTGAAGTGGGCTAACTTCGACATCAACAAAGCCGGTGATCTTCGCAAGATTCAACTCAACGAGCTAAACGAACTGAGGAATGAAGCTTACAAGAACTCATTGATCTACAAGGAGAAGACCAAGATCATCCACGATGCTAAAATTAAGAACCGAGAGTTCCACGTTGGTGATCAAGTCTTACTTTTTAACTCTCAGTTGAAGATCTTCTCGGGCAAGTTGAAGAGCCACTGGTCTGGTCCATTCACCGTCGCCAAAGTCTTTCCCTATGGCACCATTGAGCTTTCTCAGCCAAATGGGCCAAATTTTAAGGTGAATGGCCAACGTTTGAAGTTTTACTTTGGTGAGGACATCTCTCATGAGATGATTCCATCCCTCACCACGTTTCCCATGAACTAGTTTCGGGACCGAGTCAGGCTCGTGACTCGGTGAACAAAAAGAAGCGCTCCTCGAGAGGCAACCCGTGTATCTACCCTTTCCCGTTTTTACCCTAAGTGTAGGGGGAGCTTGTAGGTGTTTGTTGCTTTATTTCTTATGATGTGCAGGGATTCGAACTTTCAATGAAGCACTTTTGATGACTTTTGATGACTTTTGATGACCCGTGATCCCGTGTTCCCGTCTTCCCGGTTCTATCCTAAAACTGTCGTGATTCAATATTTCATATCTTATATGCTCATATTGAAATCACTATAGTTGTCCTTTTCGTAGCAAGATTTAAACAAAGTGCACAATGTCATAAGTGTAAGGGAGTTCACTCCCACATGCTTAAACATTGAGGACAATGTTTATATCAAGTGTAGGGGGGACTTCTATCGAAGTAAGTGGTCTTGTCCATGAATTTGTCCTCATTTTAACCAGAAAATTTCATTTTTCGACATTTTTCAAAATTTTTAATCTATTTTGGCCTAGTTGTGTAGTTGTATTTTCCTTTGTTATGGTTATTTTATTTCTTTACTAAAATAAAAAGTTTAATAAAGTGGTTTTAAATTTTTCAAAGTCATGAATATTTTGACTCAACCCGAGTTTACTTGTCTAAGTTTACTCTAGCTAGTATCCTTAACGTGTTTAAGTCAAGTTTTGCTAGGCTTTTATATAGGGAACTTTAAAACGCGAAAGTCTTAACTCTCACGGAGTAAGAACAAGAACTTTTCACAAGTTCCTATAATTGATCCTAGAGAGTCGTTTATCTAGGGAACTTTAAAATGCGATTTCTAAACTTGAAAGAGTCTAAGAATTTGCAAGATCCTATAGATGACTCGAAAACCCAAAACTTTGATTTAATTGGCTAAGTATCCACGAGTCTCATTCCTTGAGATTTTAAACTGTGGAGGACGAGAGATGATAGAGTCAATTATAAGTTTGGTATTCTTTCGTGAATTTATGTGAGCTGATTATAAGCCTATTCTCCCATCGCTTGCTAATAAATTTATCTGCAATAAATAAGGTTGTACGATTTGAAAAGTTACTTAGCTTCTAGCCCAAGATCGTTTAAAAGTTGCTCGGTATTAATTAGAGTTCATAGCCAAGGCATAACTTATTGAAGCGGGATGCGAAGATTGGCGAGTCCGAAAAGGCCCTAACAAGGCATGAGGGCTACATTTTGTTGCTAAAGATCCAAAAGTGATGTGAAGTATCATTTATCGAAAATCAATATGAAGGATCGAGACACACGACGAAAAGCAAGTACTCCCCAAAAGATCATGGAGAAGTGTATCCGAAAAGACCCTAGCAAGGTATGAGGATAAATAGATCCAAGTCCTAAAAGGAGACGGATCATTGTATATCAAAGTCCAAAATAAAGATTGGAGAAAAATGAAGAAGTCGTGGTCCAAATATGAAGAATCTCTCAAAACTTCAAGTGAAGAAATTCCTGTTATGAAGAGAAGACCATTATTTCATGAATGTCTCTCAAGATTTGAAGTATGAAGTCGCTGCCAAATATCGGTCCGAGAAAGGTCTCAAATCGTGAAGCGAGTTATGCCAAGATATGAACTTTATGAGGTCCCGAGAAGCAGTTTTAAAAGATTTTGTCCTTTAGCTAACTATTGATTAAATCGTACACTTTATTTTCGGCCTAAATAACTATCGGAATAAGTCAAACAATGCATCCCCGAGATCATTCAAGACAACAATAAAATATAAGAGATACACCTAGGAATAAGGGAGTCTAATTAAATAATTGGCCCACATGAATTCGTATTAGTTTGCTAACTTATAATAACAATGATCTCGTTTTTAAGCTTGGTATGGGGAACGTGAAACTTGAGAATGATGAACATTTATGACAACCTAAAACACCAATGTATGTCTTTGATTTCTTACTTATTTTGTTCTTTTAGTTTTCTTAGTATTTAGTATTTAATAAAGGCTAAGGTGGGTTATTTATGATGGGAAATGTAAACCGTGCATTAAAATTAATGCATTGCATGAGGACATTGCAATGGCCAAGTGTAGGGGATTTAATAAGTTTGAACACACTTATCCTTTTACCACTTATTTCCAATAATAACATGACCAAAACGTGTATTTTATGTCGTAAAAGTCGGAATTATGCGTGGTTTGTGTTTTTATTGTGTTTTAGGATCAAAAAATGAAAAAGGAAGAAAACACGGGCTTTCACGGGCTTTTATCAAAGAAAACGAGAAAAGACGAATTCAAGAGATCAAGAGTGCTTAAAGAACGGATGTCCAAGACCTATTCTGAAGATTTATCGAAGAAAAAGTCTAAAGACGGAAGTTTAATGAAGTCGAAGAACTCAAGTCTAAATTAAAGAAGAAAATTATTAAGACAAGTTCAAATCCCGAGACGACGTCGAGAAAAGACAAAGAATTAAATCGAGTCGAGAAGAAAAGAAAGAAGGAAGCACACCATACATGCACCTCCCACTTAGCCTATAAATACCCTCCTAATCACATTAGGAGGGTGGTTAGCTAGTTAATTTTTAGTTTTTCATTATTAGTTCAAATATGTTTTAAGCACTTTCTCTCTCTAGTTTTATATTAAGTTTTGTACTTTTGAATCTTAACCTTTTAATACAAGCAATCTTTTGATAATTTCTCATTCTTCCTTTCTTAATAATCTATGATTTTTGATTTAATAAGCATGTAGTGGTTGTGATTTGGTTGATTATTGTGTTAGCTTATTGAAAAATAAGTTGATTTGATAAGTCTATGTTTTTGATAAAAAAGTGATTTTTTATTTCTAGCTTATTGAGGTTTTAAAAGTTTATAAATTTTAGCTAAATCATCTTTTTCTAAAAATCTTTTGGTTTAGCTTTTGGCAAAGTGCTTATTGGGATTTTGCTTGATTACTTGTTGTGCAAATCTCGGAATCTTTATAAACCCTCTTTTTCCGGATAAGGAAATTAATTCCTTATTCCGGATAAGAGTAATAGGAGTCACGTTTTGCGGATAAGCCCCATTCACCAGTATTCCGGATAAGGGTCCTCAACCCCTTATTCCGGATAAGAACTTTGTTTCATTTTTGCGGATAACAACACATTCTGGATAAGCCCATTGTGTATCATTTTCAGGATAATTATTCCGGATAAGAAGTTCATGTCATTTTTCCGGATAACCACTCCAAAGGATTCCGAATTAGCCACTTTGTCAAGTATTCCGGAAAAAGTTCACTTGTTACAAATTCCGGATAGGGATTCCGGATAAGCTCTTCTCTTACATATTCCGGATAAGGACATTAAGTCCCTTATTCCGGATAAGAAGTTTGTTGTCGATTCCGGATAAGAGCCAAGTTACATTTTCTTCGGATAAGCTTCATTTGCCAATCTTTCCGGATAAGAAGGTTTTGTGTTTTCCGGATAAGGAGTAAATCACGTATTGCGGATAAGGAGTTAGATGTTTTTCTGGATAAGCAAGGTTTGGTTTATTGCGGATAAGCTCAAGGTTATGTTTTTCGGATAAGCACTAGTAATTGGATTTCGGATTAGAAGTTTTCAAGTTAGTTCCATGTTAGTTCCATTTTCGTCTCCAAGTTTTATCATTTCTCGCAAAATAAGGTTCGTTTATTTTATTTTAATTTTGTCTTATCACTTTATCATTTTATCGTTTAATCCATATTTAGACATAGATAACCAAAGCTCCCCCTTTTAGTGACCAAGAACAACAATTCCACTTTGAAGCGTGATCGATTCGAGAAGATACCGAGACCGAAACAACGACAAATATAATTGGGTACGAGAAATGCAAACAAAGATCTTGCAACCAAACCTTTTTATTAACTAACTAAAAATCAGTTATTAGTGACACACTGAATCACATTATTTCTCAAAGTTAGTTTTACCATAACTAAGCTTACGAGTAAGGAGATAATCATACACTAAATTATGTGTTCCAGGGGATTCTACGCTAAGAGAGGTCTAAATGACCAAGACTCATAGTTTTCCAACTTCTATGTATCCAGGTTCTACAAGATGTATCTTGATCTCAAACTTCATTTTGGTGGAGCGATGTGAAACAAGTTACAGTTACGTTCATATCTAAGTGCCTGACATGCCAGCAGGTTAATATAGAACGCCAACATGCTAGTAGTTATTTCAAACAGTAGAAATTTCCGAATGGAAGCGGACAAGATCTCCATGGATTTTGCTACCGGACTACCACAGACTCAGAGGAAGCATGATGCTACCTGGGTAGTGTCAATCGTTGACCAAGTCTACACATTTCCTTCCTATCCGTAAAGATTCTCTAGTTAACTAGTTGACAGGGATATTTTAATAAGAGATCGTACGATTTCATGGTGCTCCGTCAACAATAATATCAGACAAAAATGTACGTTCACGTTCATGTTTATGTTGACGCTCACAATTACATCTCACGTTTGCGATCACAACCTTGTACGCGTTCACGTCCTTGTTCCATTTCACGATTTGCTTTTCGCATCCACATTCATGACATTTTTCACGTTCATGATCTTATTTTATCTCACGATTTACGTTTCACTTTTCGTTCTGGAAAGGGTTGCAGAAAGCTTGGGAGACCAGACCCAAGTTTAGCACAGCTTTCCATCCTCAGACAGATGCTTCACGTCAAATTTCACGTCTCGTCTCGTATCGTTTGGCGTTACCTCCTCAGTTATCACACGTTCACGATAAGTTTCACGTATCACGTTCACCATATGTTACTTGCATTTTGTATGGGTTCTATTATGTTCTCTCGATATCCTCTCGAATTGATCTCGGCTCTAAGTGGAATGATTTGTTCTTGGTTAATGAAAAGGTGATGGTTTGTTTATCTATTTTAATCTAATAACAATGAATAAAGTGTCGAAGAGTAAACTTTAAAGCTTAGAATGATTAAAGTAAAAGATGAGTTTAAAAGTAAATGATTGGAAACTTAAAGATCATATGAGAAAAATAAATGAACACTTAATAAAAACTAACACTTGGAAAACTTTATAAAAAATATGAACTTAATTGAAAAGTACTAAAAGAAAGTAAGATCGGAGTAAAGTAAAATAGGCTAAATCGGAATAAGGGGAAAATGCATTCAATCGGAATATATTCCGATCTGAGTGATCGGAATGTGGCAACACCTCCTGGTCGGAATGAGGGCAAATGACCCCAATCGGAATATGTTGAAAATTAAACAATCGGAATATGTTGACAAAGGGATCAATCGGAATCCCAAAACTTGCAGCAATCGGGATATGGTCAAAAGGGTAAATCGGAATATGGTAAAACACTTAGATCGGAATATTAAATTGCCACCAGTCAGAATATATGAAACCCTTTCCGATCACTGCGATCGGAAAAAGGGGGAAGCTTGGTCGGAATATCCGATCGGAAAAGGGAGTTACCCTTTCCGAAAACTATGCTAAACCGAAACTTAAGCAAGGGAAATAAGCTTATGGAATAAGCTAACTCCCAAACAATCTCGAATCAACAATAAGCTAATCAAATAAGCACTAAGAACACTTTATCTAAGCTTAAAATAAACAACGTATAAATCGAATTAATAAAAAGATGAACTTTTCATAAAAACTTTAAAAAGTAAATAAGCTAAATCAACAAATAAGCCAATAAGAACAAGGATCTCAAAGCTTATTCATGTATAAACTTAAGGAAACATAAAAAGAAATCAACTTTTTAAGCACAAATCATTGATGAACAACACGGATCATACGAGATTTGTACCAAAATCAATCAAAATAAAAGAAATGAAGGATGAGATTAAAGATTAAAAGATAAAAACTTGAACTTGATTAATGAAATATAATACAAAAGTTTGAATTTGAAAGAGAAAAAGATGAAATCTAGTGAGAGAAAGTTTAGAACTTTCTCTCTCTAAAACTAGAGAAATCCAAAAAAAACTAAAAACTAACTAAGTGTGTGAAATTTGTGAAGTAAGGGCCTTTATATAGGCGTGTGTATGGGCTTGCAAATGGGCTTGGTTTTGGGCTTCTTTTCTTCTTCCATCTTTAGTCTTCTCGTCTCTTTTAATTAAACGTTTCCGACTTTGGATTTTTAGAAGTGTCGGTGAATAATTCCAACTCGTCTTATAATCTTTTATTTAATAGACTCGAGTTCTTCGACATATATGAATCTTCCATCTTTGGCTCTATTCTTCGATAAATCTTCAAATAGGCACAATGACTTCAAATCTTTTGCATCTCTTTGGACAATAGACTTCGTCTTGAGTCTTTTTCCTTGATAAAACCCGTGCAATCCCATGTTTTCTTCAATATTCATCTGGTCGACTCTAAAAACACAATAAACACAAAAACCACGCATAATTCCAAACAAATGATATTAAATACGTGTTTTGGTCTTGTTTTAGCTAGAATTAAGTGGTAAAATGATGGGTGTTTACACACCTATCAAATTCCCTACACTTAACCATTGCCATGCCCTCATACAATGCTTAGTGATAAAGCAATTTTAAATTTTTCTCATAATCAATCAACCTTGGCCTTATTAAAATACTACTTAAACAAAAATTAAAGTACTAAAATAAATTAAAATTTTAATGTAAACAAGAGGATAGAAAATAGCTTACGTGGAAATAACTTGTAAAGAGATCGAGGACTTACATTAGGGCTTTGGTGCTGCGAAGATTTATCACCCTCAAGTTTCACGTTCCCCAAACTAAGCTTATAAACGAGATCATTGTTATTATAAGTTAGCAATTCAAACACTTACACACATGGCTTAATTAAATGCTTAAACTCCCTTATTTCTAGGTGTATCTCTTATATTTTATTTTTGTCTTAGAATGATCATGAAGATGCATTTTTGTACTTATTTCGATAGTTTATTTAGGCTGAAAGCAAAGTAGGACGATTTGACAATAGTTAGCTAAAGGACAAATCTCTTAAAACTGCTTCTCGGGATATCAAAAAGTTCATATCTTGGCATAACTTGGTTCGCGATTTGAGACCTTTCTCGGGCCGATATTTGGCATGTACTTCATACTTCATATCTTGAGAGACGTGCTTGAGATAATGGTCTTCTCATCGTTAATAGAGTTTCTTCACTTGGAGACTTTTGAGGGGTACTCCAACTTTGTTGACCACGACTTCATGATTATTTCTTCAATCTCTAATTGGGATTTTTAGATACAACGATCCGCCTCCTTTTCGGACTTGGATCTATTTATCCTCATACCTTGTTAGGGTCTTTTCGGATAGACTTCTACATGATCTTTATGGGAGTTGATTGCTTTTCGTCGTAAGTATTGATCCTTCATATCGATTTTTGGAATAATGCTTTTCACATCACCTTGGATCTTTAGCAATAAAATGGAATCCTCATGCCTTGTTAGGGCCTTTTTGGACTCGCCAATCTTCGCGCCCCGCTTCATAAGTTATGCCTTGGCTATGAACTCTTATCATTACCGAGCAACTTTTAAACGATCTTGGGCTAGAAGCTAAGTAACCTTTCAAATCGTACGACCTTACTTATTGCAGATAAATTACTAGCAACTGATGGGAGAATAGGCAAATAATTACACCAATTGAGCTTGTGCAAGAATACCGACTTATAATTGACTCTATCATTTCTCGTCCTCCACAATTTAAAATCTCAAGTAATGAGACTCGTGGATACTTAGCCTAATAAACTAATTAAGGTCTACATGGTTAAGGATACTAGCTAGAATAAACTTGGATAAGTCTATTCGGGTTGAGTCAAAATAAACGCAACGGGCCTAAAATGTCAAAGACTTCTAAACTAGCTACACCACTTTATTAATATTTTTTACTTTATTGCGGGATATATACATATGAAAGCAAAGATAAAAATTTAAAAATTACGACTAAATGGCCAACGTTAATAAAAAATTTGAAAAATGTTGAAAAATAGGATTTTCCGGTTAAATGAAGGCATTTTCATGGAAAAGTCCACTTAAAACTTCGATAGAAGTCCCCCCTACACTTAAGATAAACATTGTCCTCAATGTTTAAGCATGTGGGAAAAGTCTCCCCTATACTTATGACATTGTGCACGTTGGTTAACTCAAGTTAAGGAAGATTCGACTAAAGTGATCAATTTCAAATGTGAGAATAAAGAAAATTGAATCACGATAGTTGAGAGATAGAACCGGATTTCGGATAACACGGGAGCACGGTGTTTCAAAGATTCCAAGAGTGTAGTAATCCCTGTAATCACATCACCACACAAATACAAACACCTATAGAGGCCCCCCTACACTTAGGAGGTTAAAACATAAAAGGATAGATACTCGGGCTGCCTCCCGAGGAGCGCTTGTTTTTGATAACCGAGTCACGAGCCTGACTCGACCCAAAATTAGTTCATGGGGAACGTAGTGAGGGATGGAATCACCTCCTGAGAGTTGTCCTCACCAAAGTACAACTTCACTCGTTGGCCATTCACCTTAAAATTAGGTCCATTAGGTTGAGCGAGCTCGAGAGTACCATATGGAAAAATTTGGGCAATGGTGAATGGGCCGGACCAACGAGATTTGAGCTTTCCCGAAAAGATTTTCAACCGAGAGTTAAAAAGTAAGACTTTGTCTCCAACATGGAACTCTCGGTTTTTGATCTTGGAATCGTGAATGAGCTTAGTCCTTTCCTTATAGATCAAAGAATTTTCATAAGCCTCATTATGGAGTTCATTGAGCTCATTGAGTTGGATCTTACGTAGGTCACCGGCTTTGTTGATATCAAAATTAGCCCACTTCAAGGCCCAGTACGCCTTGTGCTCCAACTCAATGGGGAGGTGGCACGCTTTCCCGTACACAAGACGATAAGGCGTACAGCCGATCGGGGTCTTGTAAGCAGTACGGAAAGCCCATAAAGCATCATCAAGTTTATCAGCCCATGAGGCACGATGCTCTCCCACGGTTCTTTCAAGAATTCGCGTCAGTCCTCGGTTGGATATTTCAGCCTGGCCATTAGTTTGTGGGTGGTAGGCTGTGGAAAGACGATGATTTACACCGTACTTAGCCATGACTCTTGCGAATTGGTCATTGCAAAAATGAGTCCCACGATCACTAATAATGGCACGAGACACACCGAATCTAGCGAAAAGAGCTTTCAAAAAGTTACAAACCTCCCTTGCGTCATTAGTGGGTAAAGCTTTGGCTTCAACCCACTTTAAAACATAGTCAACGGCTACAAGGATGTATTTGTTTCCTTTAGAGGAAGGGAATGGCCCCATAAAGTCGATACCCCAAACATCAAAGATTTCACACTCTTGAATGAAATTCTGAGGCATCTCGTCTTTATGTGTGATCGTGCCTTGTTTTTGGCAAACATCACATCGTTTAACCATATTTTGAGCGTCACGATATATGGAGGGCCAATAAAATCCTGAATCAAACACTTTTTTGGCGGTGTAGTTAGGACCAAAGTGACCACCGGTGGGTCCTTTGTGGCAAGCATCAAGGATTTCTGAAGCTGCCGGTCCATCAACACATCGGCGGATAATCAGGTCGGCACATTGTTTGAATAGGTAAGGGTCGTCCCAAAAGTAAGTCTTAATGTCGGTGAAGAACTTTTTCTTTTGTTGAGACGTCAACTCTTTCTTGAGAATTCCACCCGCCAAGTAGTTTGCAAAGTCCGCAAACCACGGGGTTTCATCAGAATTCGAATTTATAGACATTAAGGTCTCCAAGGGAAAAGAATCATTGATTTATTTGTTCGGATGATCCCCTTGGTAAGGATCCTCAAGTCTGCTGAGATGATCCGCGGCTAGGTTTTCAGCTCCTTTTTTATCGCGAATTTCGATTTTAAATTCTTGGAGCAACAAATCCCAGCGAAGAAGTCTTGGTTTGGAATCTTGCTTTGTCAACAAGTACTTCAACGCGGAATGATCGGTATACACGATTGTTGTGGAAAGGACAAGATAGGGGCGGAACTTTTCAAAAGCATAGACAACAGCTAAAAGCTCTTTTTCGGTTGTCGTGTAATGCAATTGAGCCCCCGTCATTGTCTTGTTAGCGTAATGGATTGGTTGGAAGTGTTTGTTGACTCTTTGTCCCAGAACCGCACCAATAGCAAAATCACTAGCATCGCACATCAACTCAAAAGGCAGCTCCCAATTAGGGGTAACTAAGACGGGTGCCTTAGTAAGCTTATCCTTAAGTGAGTTGAAGGCTTCGAGACACTCTTTGGAAAAGATAAAAGGAGTATCTTTTTCCAAGAGGTGGGTCATCGGGCGAGCGATTTGAGAAAAATCTTTGATGAATCGATGGTAGAAGCCCGCATGACCCAGAAAACTTCTCACACCCTTCACGGTTGAAGGTGGAAGCAACTTGGCGATAACATCGACTTTAGCACGGTCTACTTCAAGACCGGCTTTGGAAATCTTGTGTCCCAGCACGATGCCTTATTTTACCATGAAATGGCATTTTTCCCAATTTAGAACAAGGCGAGTGTCTTCGCACCGCTTAAGCATACATTCCAAATTGGCAAGGCAAGAAGAGAAGGAATCCCCGAAGACCGAGAAATCATCCATGAAGACTTCCATGGTTTGTTCAACCATGTCATGGAAGATAGCTAACATGCACCTTTGGAAAGTCCCTGGGGCATTGCATAAGCCAAAAGGCATTCTTTTATAAGCAAATGTGCCATAGGGACAAGTGAATGTTGTCTTCTCTTGTTCCTGGGGATCGATGGGTATTTAGAAATAACCTGAGAAACCATCAAGAAAGCAGTAATATTCATTACCCGCTAAACGTTCAAGCATTTGGTCCATAAAAGGTTGAGGGAAATGATCCTTTCTCGTGGCATCATTGAGTTTGCGGTAGTCTATACAAACTCTCCACCCAGTAACGAGACGAGTGGAAATCAACTCGTTGTGTTCATTGGGAACAACGGTTATTCCGCCCTTCTTGGGCACACAATGGATTGGACTAACCCATGGTGAATCCGAAATAGGGTAAATCATACCCGCATCAAGAAGTTTGATAACCTCTGTTTTGATGACTTCATGGATTTTTGGATTCACCCTTCGTTGGCTTTGAATTGTGGGCTTAAAGTCGTCCTCCATGAGAATTTTGTGTGTGCAGAAGTGAGGATCAATTCCACGAATATCAGAAATCTTCCAAGCAATAGCCTTCTTATGATCTTTCAACACGGTGATAAGTCGGGCTTTTTCTTCTTCCTTTAGGTCCTTAGCAATGATGACTGGCGACTTCTTCTCTTCTTCAAGGAATACAT
This sequence comes from Glebionis coronaria, assembly GCA_025667525.1. NCBI lineage: Eukaryota > Viridiplantae > Streptophyta > Magnoliopsida > Asterales > Asteraceae > Glebionis > Glebionis coronaria. The sequence continues at coordinate 235,603,036 of CM046876.1, read as the reverse complement.
ACTCAAGATGGGGCGGCAACTCCTTAAGTTCAAAATCCGGAGGATTTTCGACGTGAGGCGTTTTCAAAGTCGGAGTATCGATAGCAATAACCGTGGGGGATGGAGGAGAGGGATTGTCTTCGTTGAGAAGGTTGTCAAAGAAATGCATGTCTTCATCCCCATCGGTGGCAGAATCATCAGTAGCTAAATTCACATCTCCCATGGTGTCTTCAAGATTGTTCCAAAACAAATCACTATCTCCAAATAGAGACAATGATGAATCGATAGAGGCAATGGTTTCAACATTGGGAAGAGAGGTAGGAATACTTTTGCAAGCATTTTGGAAGTGTTCTTCACAAGCCTCATCAAGAACGTCAATACAATTAACACTCTCGTTGGAATAAGGTTGTTTGGACAACTTTCCCATGTTGAAGACGATTTTATCGTCACCCACTCTCATGATAAGCTCACCGGCTTCAACATCGATGAGAGTGCGACCGGTCCTCAGGAATGGACAACCCACTATCAAGGTAACACGAGAGTCCATCTCGTAGTCGACGACGACGAAATCGGCAGGAAAAGTGAATTTGTCGACTCCTACAAAGACGTCTTCGGCTATCCCCACTGGATAAGCAACCGTACGGTTAGCTAATTCCAATGTCATGTTGGTGGGGACTAGCTCTGGGAGAGATAATTGCTTCCAAACGCTTAGAGGCATAAGATTAATACTGGCACCTAGATCGGCTAGGGCCATGCAATTCTCTACTCCTGGGAAATTGCAAGGGATTAAGAAACGACCCGGATCACCAAGCTTGGTTTGTAATTTCCTTAAGAGCACTGCAGAGCAATTCTCATTAAGTTGGGTGTTGGCAATATCGAGAAGCTTTTCCTTGTCGCTCAGAAGATCTTTAAACATTTTTGCATACTTGGGCATGTGAGCGAGAGCCTCAGCGAAGGAGATATTGAAATTCAGTTGTTTAAACATTTTAAGAAAGTTAGAAACCTGAATATCGTCCTTGCTTTTGAGCTTCTCTTTCCTCAACCTAGATGGATAAGGTATATTGGAAGAAGAGGAAGGCTTTTGGAGAATAGGATCACTCACATCCTTGGGTGGAGGAGGGGTAGAAGGAAGAGGTGGAGAAATTGGGGAAGGAGAAGGATGAGGAATAGGAGCAGGTGACTCGTTCTCCTTAGTCACAACCACCGGTGGAGGTATAGGAAGCTCGGGTTCCTTGGTACCTTTGCCACTTCGAGTGGTGATTGCTTTCATCTCCCCTCTTGGATTCGCAACGGTGTTACTCAGGAGAGTACCCGAAGAAGAGGGTTGATTACCTTGGAAGAAACTAGCCATCATGTTCTTCAAGTCATTAGTTTGGCTATCCAACGTGTTTCTCATGTCAGCTCTCAGATAGTTTCCTTGTTTGACCAAGTCTGCTTTCAAGTTGCGCACTTCCTGTTGGAGATTTTCCACGATCACATCATTGGTCCTCATGTAGGTTGCAACCTCTTGGTGTAATGTAGTGGGTTGGTTTGGAGGAGCATTGTATGCGGGTGGTTGATAAGCAGGTTGTTGGTAAACTTGGTTGTTTCGTTGAGGTGGTTGTTGCTGCTTGTGAGGTGGGATGTATGGTGTACGAGGTTGTTGTTGTTGTTGAGGAGGGCGGTTGAGGTTTTGTTGTTGATTTGGGTTGTTTGGAGGAAAACCAGGTGGTGAAAGATAATTTTTAGAGCGATAGCTAAGCAAGTTACGGTCACCTTGAGGTCTAGCTTGATAAGCAGGTTGAGGATAGGTGCCATATGCTGCATTCACATTCTCAGCAGGGTAGTCTTGGGTGGCGGTACAAGTGGTGTAAGAGTGAGGAACCCCGCATATCTCACATGGTTGGCTGACAGCACTAACTTGAGCGTTTTTAGCGTTGTTGCTGTTGTTGTTGCTGACGGTGTGGGTAACAAGCGATTCAAGAAGCACAGTGATTTTGTCCAAACGCTTGTCGCTGTCACTAGTGCTAGCACTAGCGACATTGGTCCGAACACTCTTGGTTTGCACACGAGACTTATTCTCAATGATATCCCAAGCAGCATTGGAAGTCTTAGCCAAAAGATTACCCCCCGAGGCACTGTTTAGTGAATCTTGGTCACTCATGCTTAAACCATTGTAAAAAGTATTAATTTGATGTACTTTGGTAAAACCATGTTGTGGGCATTTTCTTAAAAGATCTTTAAAACGATCCCAAGATTCACTGAACGACTCATCGTACTTTTGTTCAAAATTTATGATTTCATTCCGCAAAGCGGTAGTACGAGAGGGTGGGAAAAAGTAATTGATAAACTTGGTTTCCAAATCCGTCCACGAGAGAATACTCTGTGGCGGTTCCTTACCAAGCCAATGTCGGGCTTGTCCCTCTAAAGAAAAAGGAAAAAGTTGTAACCTGATTACTTCTTGTGGAACACCGTTGAATTTGACCGTGTTGGTGAGTTGCAAGAATCTCTTGATATGGTCATGTGGGTCATCGATGGTACGCCCCAAGAATGGTTGAGCAGAGACCATCTGGATAAAGCCTGATTTGAGCTCAAAGTTGTTGGCGGCAATTGGAGGTATGACAATTGGATCAGTGTTATCGTCTACATGAGCTTGCAGCAGTTCAATCATCGGGCGATTATCCGGAAGAGGCTCATTGTTGTTGTTATTATTCATGTTGTTGAAAGGTGGGTTGTTGTTGTTATTATTATTATTTGGAGGTGGTATGTTGTTGTTGTTTTGTACACCGGCCATGTCTAAGTGATCGAGAGGCTCGGGCTCTTGATAAGACGTGGATCGAGTGCGCATACACCTGCAAAAGAACGAAAACGAAAAACAAAGCAAAAATATTTTTGGTTTTAATGTTTTTTAATTTTTTTGTATTTTTGAAAATTTTATATTTTTTAGGATTTTTTTTGAAAGATTTTTATGAAAAAGTAACGTTCACAGGGAACGGATCCCAAAATCCAAGTTCTCACAAAAAACTTTTGATCTTAACGAGAAGAGCCGGCAACGGCGCCATTTGTTACTTGCATTTTGTATGGGTTCTATTATGTTCTCTCGATATCCTCTCGAATTGATCTCGGCTCTAAGTGGAATGATTTGTTCTTGGTTACTGAAAAGGTGATGGTTTGTTTATCTATTTTAATCTAATAACAATGAATAAAGTGTCGAAGAGTAAACTTTAAAGCTTAGAATGATTAAAGTAAAAGATGAGTTTAAAAGTAAATTATTGGAAACTTAAAGATCATATGAGAAAAATAAATGAACACTGAATAAAAACTAACACTTGGAAAACTTTATAAAAAAATATGAACTTAATTGAAAAGTACTAAAAGAAAGTAAGATCGAAGTTAAGGAAAATAGGCTAAATCGGAATAAGGGGAAAATGCATTCAATCGGAATATATTCCGATCTGAGTGATCGGAATGTGGCAACACCTCCTGGTCGGAATGAGGGCAAATGACCCCAATCGGAATATGTTGAAAATTAAACAATCGGAATATGTTGACAAAGGGATCAATCGGAATCTCAAAACTTGCAGCAATCGGAATATGGTCAAAAGGGTAAATCGGAATATGGTAAAACACTTAGATCGGAATATTAAATTGCCACCAGTCGGAATATATTAAACCCTTTTCCGATCACTGCGATCGGAAAAAGGGGGAAGCTTGGTCGGAATATCCGATCGGAAAAGGGAGTTACCCTTTCCGAAAACTATGCTAAACCGAAACTTAAGCAAGGGAAATAAGCTTATGGAATAAGCTAACTCCCAAACAAGCTCGAATTCAACAATAAGCTAATCAAATAAGCACTAAGAACACTTTATCTAAGCTTAAAATAAACAACGTATAAATCGAATTAATAAAAAGATGAACTTTTCATAAAAACATTAAAAAGTAAATAAGCTAAATCAACAAATAAGCCAATAAGAACAAGGATCTCAAAGCTTATTCATGTATAAACTTAAGGAAACATAAAAAGAAATCAACTTTTTAAGCACAAATCATTGATGAACAACACGGATCATACGAGATTTGTACCAAAATCAATCAAAATAAAAGAAAGGAAGGATGAGATTAAAGATTAAAAGATAAAAACTTGAACTTGATTAATGAAAGATAATACAAAAGTTTGAATTTGAAAAAGAAAAAGATGAAATCTAGTGAGAGAAAGTTTAGAACTTTCTCTCTCTAAAACTAGAGAAATCCAAAAAAACTAAAAACTAACTAAGTGTGTGAATTTGTGAAGTAAGGGCCTTTATATAGGCGTGTGTATGGGCTTGCAAATGGGCTTGGTTTTGGGCTTCTTTTCTTCTTCCATCTTTAGTCTTCTCGTCTCTTTTAATTAAACGTTTCCGACTTTGGATTTTTAGAAGTGTCGGTGAATAATTCCAACTCATCTTATAATCTTTTATTTAATAGACTCGAGTTCTTCGACATATATGAATCTACCATCTTTGGCTCTATTCTTCGATAAATATTCAAATAGGCATAATGACTTCAAATCTTTTGCATCTCTTTGGACAATAGACTTCGTCTTGAGTCTTTTTCCTTAATAAAACCCGTGCAATCCCATGTTTTCTTCAATATTCATCTGGTCGACTCTGAAAACACAATAAACACAAAAACCACGCATAATTCCAAAAAAATGATATTAAATACGTGTTTTTGTCTTGTTTTAGCTAGAATTAAGTGGTAAAAGGATGGGTGTTTACACACCTATCAGTTTCATATATCTTATTGACCATATGCTCACGTATCACGTTTAAAATTGCTCATGTATCACGTTCACAATTTTTCACGTACTACGTTCCCAATATGTCTTGCGTATCATTGCTCAGAGGTTATTAACATCATTCTTATCATGTTATTTCATATCGTAACGTTTCATTTATTCTTGCACGTTATTTCTGATCCACACGATCAGATTCGTGGGGATCTATCTTACGTCAAGGAACCATAATCTTTCTAATCCTCAAATATGGTCAAGAGGAACCAGATTGTTTCTTTCATCAAGATCTTTTGGGGAACCATCCCGAGCGGGAAGTCACTTGGGAAACGGAGGAGTCTATCCGGACTTCTTATCCTCATTTCCTACCATGATCCAAAAATGTTCTTTTCAGCCACGTCACGATCCATGTTCTCTTCAGCCACGTCATATCCATGTTCTTTCAACCGTATCATGTTTCTAATTCGAGGAGAAATTAATCTTTCTAGAGGGGAAGAGTTGTAAAACCCGCATGAAAAATACATGAAAATATCATGAAATCAAAACTTTGATAATTAAATATATTCACGACAAGTAATTACGTAGATTTAATACGACACGACAAGGTACAACACGAGATTTAAAAATCATATGTTCAAGACAAGTAATAGCGTATAACTTATATACGACACGAAAGGTATATATATTAATTAATGCCGACAAGTATTACGCATATTAAATAATCACGACAAACATATATACGTAATTAAATACGACAAGACATTATATAGCATGAATTTAAAATCACAGAATATATAACACATGAGGAAACCAAGTTATTATGTTAACACTAAAATAAAATGGCTTCATGGTTAAACTCTATAAACCATTACAAGTAAACAAGGCCCAAGGCCCAATCCACCTAAAGTTACAAAACAACCAGGCGTGTTTTATTCCTCCCATTTACTACAATACAAAATGTTAACAGAAACCCTAAAAAGGGAATTAATGGCCGCCGGCCTAAAAAGGAGAAGAACAAGGGAGAAAGTTTTGATTGTAGTTATTGATCATTCGTGTGTGTGTTCATGTTTGTCATTACTCGATTCTACCTTTTCGGTAACATCTTAAATCCTATGTTTTTATTTATTTATTTCAAGAACCATCTTTGTGATCTATATAAAATGGAAATGAATTAAATAAATACATGTTATAATATATGTAAAGAAGAACCAAATCATATTGATAAGAAGCCTCGGCTCGTGTTTTTATGGTCCAAATCAAACCGAGACCCCAATGGGTACTATCGGTAGGGGTTTGACTGCTGGCAGCCCTAAACCTTAAAGGTTCGGTGGGCATTGCTGGCTAGCAGCCGCAGATCATGATGGACCAGTGGGAACCGATGGCCAAGCAGTCGCAAGCCAAGGGCTGTAGTGGCTAGGCTCTCGGTGGGGAAAAGAATGCCACCAGTGGCAATTGCTGTTAGGGCAGTGGGAACCCGGCTGGGCAGCCGCAGTAAGGGTTGCGGCGGTGTTGTGTTGGGTTCGAACAAGCCAAGACCTGATGGTCTCGGTGGTGTTTGTTTTTGGGACTCAGTTATACCAAGATGACCAAGGGTTGTTTGGGATTATTGCGGCTTATTAACTAATTCGGGCTTAATAAAATAAATGGATTTTATTTAAACATGAACTTATTGAATCACCGGCTTATTGAACCGGCTAAATTAAATCATGGAATATTATGAATAGATTTGTGTAACTTTTGGAACCTATCAGGAATTAGTTAATTAATTTTGGGCTTAACTATTTAACCTATATGGAAATCATCGATTTATATTCAAGACTTAGGATATAATTATTTTACTTAATTCTTCATGAAATTAAACATGGTATCAATTTATTTTAATTAATTAAAGACTTAGCTTATTTTAATTAATTACATGTTAACCATGGTTTAATTAAATTAATATTTACTTTAATTTAATTATACAATTATCAAGTTATGGTAAAGTTTTATTAATAGAAATTTATGTTGTATTATTAACTAATAATCACTTATAAATCATGTATTATATTATTAATTAATAATTATGTTAGACTAAAGTATTTTTTATTAATAAACTTTACTATTGTGACCTTTAATTAATCAGGAATTATGAAATATGTTCATTAAGCCTTGTCTTATATCATATGCTTATTAAACAAGCTTATTACTATTTATGGAAATATTCTATTTATGGAAATATACTATTTATGGAAACATACCATTTACGGAAACATACTAATTATGGAAACTTTCTATTTTTTGGAAACTTACTATTTATGGAAACTTACTATTTTTAGAAAGTTGCTATACATGGAAACCTGCTATTTTTGGAAAGTTACTATATACAGAAACCTGCTATTTTTAGAAAGTTATTCATTATGGAAATATCAAGTATAATAACACATGAAACATGAAATAAGTTAATCAAGAATGCATGAAACACTAAGAAATACATGATAAAACATTAAACAGTAAAACAAGTAAAAAACATGTAAAACAAGTCAAGAACAGGTCATGAACAAGTAAAGTAAACTAAGAATCAGTAAGTTATACATGAACATACAATTCATGCATGTCCTTTATTATGTAGCACTCGTGAAGTAGGAGTGGTACTTTCCGCCTTTCAGCTTTCATTCGTTACTGGACATAAGGTACAGATATTCACTCCTTTAGTAAGGAAATCTCTTTCTGTGCATGATTAGGATTCCCCGTCTGCTGCCATTTGTTTTCCCCAGTAGTTTACATGTCATAAAACATTTTAGTATTTACCTTGCTATCATTTAAATTGCCTGAGCTATATACATGCATGACCATGTCCACCTAGTTATGGAGGTACCATAACCATGACACTTGAGGCACCAGTGTCATGACTCTTCGTCGATGAGAGTGATTTGTAACACCCCACTTGGATAAGTGGACCGTTACGTGTATTTATGGCGTGTCATCAAAGCATAAGGTAAATGTCCTAGAACATTAACTGACCATAAAGGAAATACCGGAATCAAACTTCGGTAATCCAAACATGAGCCCAAAACATGAAATATAAAATACTGAATGAAAGGACTAAACAATGTCCAAATAAGCAGAATAGTATAAGTGCATAAAATAAGAAGTCTGTATAGCTCCCATCCCAAATGCACGTGCTCTCAGAATCCTAAAAGCGTCCCGGTGTACCTGCCGTTAGAACATGAAAGGAACTACGGCTGAGCATAACGCTCAGTGAACGGATATAAAGCATGATAAGGAACTACTGAAATGAAACAGATGGTAAAATGCTGGAGCTGTAAGACTGATAAGTAAAGTTGCAGCGGAAATCTGTGCATAATCTGTAAAGTCTGATTCGTAAATAATAAAGCTGAACTAATATCTGATAAATCTGAAAACATGCATTTACTGTATTTTAATTTGCCAGAGCTTATATAGGTCACGTGTTGTAACAACCGTGCATGAATAACTGGAGGGGTGACCTCGTCATGCTGTAGAGGGGTGACCTCTAAATAACTGTAGAGGGGTGACCTCTAAATACTGTGCTGGGTGGAGAGATCAGCTCCAATGTGAAGGATGTAGAGCACACACCACATTCACCCTGATAACTTGTAAACTGATAAGCCTAGGATGCATCCATACGCCCCACTAAAAATACTGATAAAATGGCCAAGCTGAGCTGAGTGGGACGATGCAGGATATCACTCTCCTGCATGTGAGTCACGACACCGGTGCCTCTAGTGTCGTGGTTACGGTACCTCCGTAACTAGTACATAAACTGGTCGTGCTTGTATATAATGCTCAAGCAATTTATTTAGTTATTAACATGATTACTGATAATCTTAAACATATACTGGGGAAAACATTTGGCTGCAGACAGGGAATCCTAATCATGCTTAGAAAAGGAAAGTCCATACAGAAGGATGGAAAATCCGTACAATCAATCAGATGAACGAAAGAAACGACTTATCAGAATGATAAAGAGATAAAAATATCCGTACCTTAGTCAAAACTTAACGCTAAACAAGCTCCAAACTTATTTACCAGTCCAACGATCTACAATAATTTATTAACAATATTACTAATATGATTAAACCGAAATCTTGGCATGATTGTTATAAGCTATTTCAATTTTTAACAATGCTATCATTTCACATATTCATTTATATACGTTAGTTATTTTGCCTAACAATTTCATCTTATAATATGTAGTTATGTTTAACTAGCTAAGACTTGATCTAAGAATACCACCATCTGTTTTTATATATGCATCGTAGCTATTAATAAGTGTCATTTTATATTAGTCCTGCACCAAGTTATTATTTATTTCTTTTCTAGTTCGTCATGAACAAAAAAAAAGTCTCTTACGAATCATAACGTCAAGTTAATCATGTGAAGAAAATTATATGACTCTTAACTAAAGTTTCATTTTAGCATTTTTAATTAACATATCAGTATGTGAATCTCCAAGGGTTTATGTTTCAGTTATATGCTATATGATCAAGAATTACCGTCAAGCCAAACTAGGACAATTCGAAAATGAACGATACTCGAGCACCATGATCGAATGAAACCGCATGACAAACCACCGAAATACAAAATGAATACCGGAGAGCATGGACCCATAATATAGCTGCGATGATCAGCTGGAGATCAGGCCACCAAGAAACAACTTTTTCTTTTCGTGAACAATGGTTTTAAGTATTTAGGAGGCGATGATGAAGTGAATGAATGGGGCAATGATTTATATTTAAAATGGCGTGGGCTCACAAGTCGGGATTTGGACGTGATATTCAAAGATATTGTTGACTGATCTTTAAATTCTCTAACAAACTTGCTTCTTCCTTCATTTAGTTACATAAAGTGTGATTTAAAATATATGTATTGAATATATAAATGTGGGTACTACTTATGATGGAATACTCTGACTTGCAGCAAAAGAAACATAGAAATGAAGAAATGATTTTAATGTCACTTAATGATTTTTTATTTTTTTATTTTTTTAAAGTTGCTAAAGTTGACAAGACTTATAAAAATGATCGGATATTTATTCTGCTTCAAAAAGGAGTTATCTTTTACATATGGATAAAAGACTACATTATCCCATACACATTTCACTTTATCAACTAATATATATGGATTCAGATTTTAAGTAAATAATACATACATAATGTTTTTGAAACTTAATAATTATATTGTGAATAATTATTTGTTGTAGTATTTAAAATAAACTGAAACTACGTATTTACTTTTTACGTGTAATTAAAGTTAAAGCTGAGACTACGCGTATTTAATATTCGAGGATTTTCAATACGGGTTTTACAATTCTTCCCCTCTAAAAAAAATAATTCGTCCCCGAATTAAAGATACGACTATACCGGGTTTCAGAACTCTTCTCTAAAAAGGATAATTCGTCCTCTAATACAAAAGTATTTAAGCTGATTGGAGTAAAAGCTGAAAGACGTAATAGCTGAAAGAACACATATACTGAAAGAACATGAAAGCTGGAAAGGTCTATGAGCTGAAAGGATAATTCGCCTTCTAATTAATTCATAATGTTGCTGAAAGGTATAATCATGACATGACTGGATTAAACATGTAACGTGACGTACCTGAAGAGGACATGGAAGGTAATACTGAAAGGACTTTACTGAATTATTGAAGGAAAATTATGAGAAGTTCGGATGGACTCCTCCGTTCCAAGTGGCCTCCTGCTCGAAATGGTTCCTTCAAAGATTTTGACACAATGTAAATCTTGGTCTTAATGACCCTGTACTGACGATGCTGAAGAGTTTATTGTTCCATACTTAAGATGGATTTACTAAATCTGATAGACTGAATAACTATAGCATGTATGATACATGAAACGATACGTGTAAATATTCTGAAGAGATAATATTTATATCTCTGAGAAAGCTGTTGAATTATAGGGACGAGCTACGTGAAAAATTTTGAACATGCTAAGTGAGCAATTGTGAACGTGGTTCATAATTATATGAGGAGCGCTGGCATAGAATTAGAATATGATAAGTGAATCATACTGTGAACGTGATACTATGACATATCATGAACGTATGCTGACTGAGGAATGAATGCCGAACGATACGGCCTGAGATATGAAACGTCTGCCTGGTTACGGAATAGTTGTGCTAAACTTGAGTCTGGTCTCTCAAGCTTTCTGTAACCGTATTCGGTAATAAACTGAGAAACGTGTATCGTGACATGGCACACGAACTTGAACGTGAAGAATGTTATGAACACAAACGCGAGCTTAAATTATGAGTTAGCATAAAGATGAACTGAAACAACATCATACTGCGGATGAGACGTAAACGTGAAAGTGAAAATAGACATGAACTTAAAGTGGGCGTAAACATACACTTGATCGTGAACATGAATTCTGTCTGATATGATGGTCGAAGGAAAGCCTTGAATTCATACGATTTACTGCTGAATTTTTAAAATTTTCTGCAGATCTGCTACTACGTGATCCTTTCGGATGAAAGAGACGCGGAGGCTGATTACATGGTTAATGATAACTTAGATAGTATCACACTTTCTCTGAGTCTAAGGTAAAACTGATAACAATCTCCATGGAGTCTTGTCTCCTTTCGGTCCAGATTTTCTACTGGCAGTAATAACTCGATAGTATGACGACGTTCTATCTTAAACCTGTTGGAATGGAAGGTATTAGATATGAACATAGATGCCTCAACGCGTTATACTGTTTCAATCAAAATTCTGCCTGGAATTTTGGTACTTTCTGGTGGAATTTCATTCATAGGCGTCAGTTGGGACCATCAGGTGATGGCCTTCACCTGCGCAGGATTGTCTGAAATTTCTTTCTGCTAAGGTAGAATGCTCAGAAATTCCACCTTATTCAATTGGAATTCATATCTGGAAAGCTGTATATAAAATTTTCTCCTATCGAAGATTCTGTACAACTATGAGAAGATGATTATCTTGTACCTCTCTAGAATTGAGAAGATCAGAATGTTATCGAAGAACATACTGACGATCTTGTCTGCGAAGTCATAAAAATTTTATTCATAGATTTGATACTATAACTGGAGCATTAGGGAGCTCGGAAATATAATTCAAAATTTTTATAGTGTCTATAATATGTTTCTCTCACCACTGATGGTGACATGATCGCGGATTGTTCTGGAAAATATATAAGAAGTCATAGCAGATCAGATAAACCTGCTATTCGTAGAATGAACATCGATTAAAAAAAATGGTGATCTTGTCAAAATATCGGTGGTCGATACATGATCTCATGATATCGGTCTTCTTCCTGATAGATAGAAATGACACACTTCCTGGTAGTACGCCAGGGCGAATAAAGCCTCATTCCGGTAATCCTTGCAGCAAATGATGCAACCCTTTTAACTTAGATGCAACTCTGGAATAAAGAGTTTTGGAAACAAGCACTATTCTTGAGATGAGCTCGATGTTAAATTATGTCTCGTAGTTAGGAAGGAACTTCTGGAAAACTTTCTGAAATTATATCTGGAACTCTAGAATAATCTGCTGATCATGAATTTAAGGAGTTTCAGAAGTGAATTAATAACAGGTAGGTAAAAGTCTTCGTAGCTATGGACTGATATTCACGCGCTTTGTGAGGCAGAAATAATTCATACTGATTTTGTGACCGAAAGTATAATGAATATATTTGGGATTTAGTAAGACGGATCTCGTCGTTAACTGAAAGGAGAACCTCAATAAAACATGGGTGGTACTGTGGAGTCTTTTCTGGCTGAGATAAAGGGGACTACCTGATTTAAGATAAAGCTGACATAAGAATACGTGAAGTGAACATGGCGACTTTTCACTGAATGTGTTCGTCTGTAACCTCATAGAATGAATACCGTGTGCTTAATCTGAATAATAATATAGTGATGGTGACAGAATTTTAATGGTCTAATTCATGCGTGGCATAAAAGAACGGGTATACTCCTTTCTGAAGGGTACTCTAAATTTCTGAGGGCCTGATTTAGAAACATACTGGAGTTATGGGTTCTAACTCGTATTTCGAGAAGATATTCGTATGACGTGTACTATGACTGGTGTCCTGATATGTGCCTTCTGAAATGATACCTGAGACCTATGTCTTGACTGATGTCTTGGCACGTGTTTTAATAGATGAATATGAACAAGGCTGAAAATTTTTGGTAACTGCTAGGATTGGCGGACCGGTTAGACTACTGACCTCTGTATTTCTGGTCACGTCCGTGCCGGAGTTCCGATGGTTACTGACTGATTAATTATAAGTATGATGATTGTCACTACTACTTTGTCTGTCAATTTATGACGGTCATTATCATGACCGTGATTCATGTGACTATTTTGCTGAGTGGCCGGCTGGGTTCCGGTTCCCACTCTTCTGACCGAAAGATTAGCTGAGTGATGTGTGACATCTAACTGAGGAAGTAAAAACATAAAATAGAATGGTAGTGTCTGATGGTTGAATTTATTCTTGTCAGAAATTTCAAATTTATAGTTTTCGTCCTCGTTCCGCGGCATCAGCATCTTGAGAAATCTCCAAAGCAGCAGCATCAGCATCTTTGTGGTCTTCAGAGTGTTAGCAGCATCAGCATCTGGTAAAATCTTCAACTCACGAGCAGCATCAGCACCTGGTAGGATATCGACAAGTGGAAACGCCTGAGATGATTAAGGATCGATTAGCAATATCCATGGAGTAGGGTACCTGAAGTACACCTGAACTACTGTACATGAAGTACAAAATGAATACTGCACATGGAGCATATCTGAGACGTTGTACCTGGAGTACACGTGAAATATTATACATGGAGTATAACTGAGACACTGTACATAGGGTACATATGGAATACTGTACATAGAGCTGGTGGAAATTTTATGGGATGATCGATACTGGTGTCGCTTGTCTGACATTATCAAAGAAATAAATTGATTTAAACGGTAGTAAACTGAACTGAAATGGGTAACGTGATAGGCTGATAATTTCTGCGTAGACTTAATGTTGGTCGTATAGAGGCTGAAAGTATGATTAAATAGAGTTTCATCAATGTTCAGTATGAAGACAGAAGACATGATTGATAAAGATCAGAACATGATTTATCATGAAATAGGATTTTACTGTAATCCTTCTATATTTTATCTTGAAAGCATCATCACTTTGCTGAAAACAAAGGAGACATGAAACTGAATCATCATGTAGATGACATCAACGTGAGGGTATGAAAATTTGACTGTTATAAGGAACTCAAAAAGTTAAATCAACTGAGGTGTAATATTAACTGATGTGGATGGCTATGGTTCAATCCACGTACTTCAAGAAAGGAAACATGAGACTAAGTATGGGCTATTCTGGTTCGATCCATACTGGTCAAAATTTTCTAAGAACTGTCATGTATAGAAATTTATAATCTCGGACTAAATATGAATGGCTGTAGTCCAATCCATACTTGTCAAAATTTATGACATGTCCCGATATGACAAAGGTGAACAACTGTGGATCGGTTCACAAACATCATTTCACTGAAAGACATAAAATTTGACTTGAGGAATGGTGAACGTTTATGGCTGGTTCACCAAGTAATATTTGACTGAAAACATGAATCTGTCAGGAGTAAGGGTAAACGCCTATGGTCAGTTTACCTATACAAAAATCCGAACGGGCAAGGGTGAACGCCTATGGTCAGTTCACCAAAACGATAACTCGCTAAAAAGCACATGCGACTAAGTATGGCTAGTTATGTATCAACCTTTTGCTTAGTCAAAACTTTAAGAAAACTGACTGATAAATGAAGAAAACTGACTGAAAAAGCCATGAGAAACGTGAAAGATAACAACGCCAAAATCTGGGAAGTTCCTGGTGACTACCCACTAGTCACAGGTCAAGTTTTAGAGCCTACAGGTCGAACCAGGCTCTGATACCATAATTGTAACACCCCACTTGGATAAGTGGACCGTTACGTGTATTTATGGCGTGTAATCAAAGCATAAGGTAAATGTCCTAGAACATTAACTGACCATAAAGGAAATACCGGAATCAAACTTCGGTAATCCAAACATGAGCCCAAAACATGAAATATAAAATACTGAATGAAAGGACTAAACAATGTCCAAATAAGCAGAATAGTATAAGTGCATAAAATAAGAAGTTTGTATAGCTCCCATTCCAAATGCACGTGCTCTCAGAATCCTAAAAGCGTCCCGGTGTACCTGCCGTTAGAACATGAAAGAAACTACGGCTGAGCATAACGCTCAGTGAACGGATATAAAGCATGATAAGGAACTACTGAAATGAAACAGATGGTAAAATGTTGGAGCTGTAAGACTGATAAGTAAAGTTGCAGCGGAAATCTGTGCATAATCTGTAAAGTCTGATTCGTAAATAATAAAGCTGAACTAATATCTGATAAATCTGAAAACATGCATTTACTGTATTTTAATTTGCCAGAGCTTATATAGGTCACGTGTTGTAACAACCGTGCATGAATAACTGGAGGGGTGACCTCGTCATGCTGTAGAGGGGTGACCTCTAAATAACTGTAGAGGGGTGACCTCTAAATACTGTGCTGGGTGGAGAGATCAGCTCCAATGTGAAGGATGTAGAGCACACACCACATTCACCCTGATAACTTGTAAACTGATAAGCCTAGGATGCATCCATACGCCCCACTAAAGATACTGATAAAATGGCCAAGCTGAGCTGAGTGGGACGATGCAGGATATCACTCTCCTGCATGTGAGTCACGACACCGGTGCCTCTAGTGTCGTGGTTACGGTACCTCCGTAACTAGTACATAAACTGGTCGTGCTTGTATATAATGCTCAGGCAATTTATTTAGTTATTAACATGATTACTGATAATCTTAAACATATACTGGGGAAAACATTTGGCTGCAGACAGGGAATCCTAATCATGCTTAGAAAAAGGAAAGTCCATACAGAAGGATGGAAAATCCGTACAATCAATCAGATGAACGAAAGAAACGACTTATCAGAATGATAAAGAGATAAAAATATCCGTACCTTAGTCAAAACTTAACGCTAAACAAGCTCCAAACTTATTTACCAGTCCAACGATCTACAATAATTTATTAACAATATTACTAATATGATTAAACCGAAATTTTGGCATGATTGTTATAAGCTATTTCAATTTTTAACAATGCTATCATTTCACATATTCATTTATATACGTTAGTTATTTTGCCTAACAATTTCATCTTATAATATGTAGTTATGTTTAACTAGCTAAGACTTGATCTAAGAATACCACCATCTGTTTTTATATATGCATCGTAGCTATTAATAAGTGTCATTTTATATTAGTCCTGCACCAAGTTATTATTTATTTCTTTTCTAGTTCGTCATGAACAAAAAAAAAGTCTCTTACCAATCATAACGTCAAGTTAATCATGTGAAGAAAATTATATGACTCTTAACTAAAGTTTCATTTTAGCATTTTTAATTAACATATCAGTATGTGAATCTCCAAGGGTTTATGGTTCAGTTATATGCTATATGATCAAGAATTACCGTCAAGCCAAACTAGGACAATTCGAAAATGAACGATACTCGAGCACCATGATCGAATGAAACCGCATGACAAACCACCGAAATACAAAATGAATACCGGAGAGCATGGACCCATAATATAGCTGCGATGATCAGCTGGAGATCAGGCCACCAAGAAACAACTTTTTCTTTTCGTGAACAATGGTTTTAAGTATTTAGTAGGCGATGATGAAGTGAATGAATGGGGCAATGATTTATATTTAAAATGGCGTGGGCTCACAAGTCGGGATTTGGACGTGATATTCAAAGATATTGTTGACTGATCTTTAAATTCTCTAACAAACTTGCTTCTTCCTTCATTTAGTTACATAAAGTGTGATTTAAAATATATGTATTGAATATATAAATGTGGGTACTACTTATGATGGAATACTCTGACTTGCAGCAAAAGAAACATAGAAATGAAGAAATGATTTTAATGTCACTTAATGATTTTTTATTTTTTTATTTTTTTAAAGTTGCTAAAGTTGACAAGACTTATAAAAATGATCGGATATTTATTCTGCTTCAAAAAGGAGTTATCTTTTACATATGGATAAAAGACTACATTATCCCATACACATTTCACTTTATCAACTAATATATATGGATTCAGATTTTAAGTAAATAATACATACATAATGTTTTTGAAACTTAATAATTATATTGTGAATAATTATTTGTTGTAGTATTTAAAATAAACTGAAACTACGTATTTACTTTTTACGTGTAATTAAAGTTAAAGCTGAGACTACGCGTATTTAATATTCGAGGATTTTCAATACGGGTTTTACAGATTTCTCGCGGCTTCCCTTTTAGTTACTTGGCCATTATTATTATTATCATGTGGGGCGTATGGGTGCATCCTAGTACATATTTTGCAAGTTTACAAGGTGACTGTGGTGTGTGCTCTACATCCGTCACATTGGAGTTGATCCCTCCACCAAGACTTATATAATTAGAGGTAACCCCTCTAATTGCATTACGAGGTTACCCCTTTATGTATTCATGCACGTTGATACCTTTCATGACATATATAAGCTCTTTGGCATTTAAATTACATGTTCATGTATAAACATAAGACTTTTCAGATATAAACCAGTTTATAAAACATGTTCCAGGTTTTCTAGGACTTACACATATTCTGCTACATTTCTTATCATTTACTTATGTTTCAGTTATTCTTATCATGTCTTTATATCCGTTCACTAAGCGTATTGCTCAGCCGTATTTTCTTCCATGTCCCAACGGCAGGTACCCAAGGACAGACTTGAGCATTTGAGAGCACGTGCATAGCTACCTTTGACTTCTTCTCCTTTTGCCTCCATATACTTATGTTTTCTTAGACACTTGTTTTTGTCCTTCCTACTTCATTTACTTTATGCATGTTTTGGGCTGATGTTTGGGAACCGATGTTTGATTCCGGTTTTCCGTTTTGGTCATGTATGTTTTAGGACATTTACCTTGCATGCTTTGATGGCACGCCATAATTATCATGTAACAATCTACTTATCAAAGTGGGGTGTTACAGATATATCATCATAATTGTAACACCCCCAAATTTATACAACTCAATACAGAGAAAGACTCGTTGGTGTTACGGGATAGCACATTACTCACATCATAGACAACGCTTAAAAGTCGCGTCGTTTTAATAATAAAGCATTTCCATTCATAAATATCAAAATTACATAGGTCCAAAGTCATATTATTTCATACAAAGTTTTACAAAGTGTTTGAATGGAAATTATAATTTAAGTGCGGGCCATGAATTCTTGTTGTCTTCCCGAGAATTACCTTCAAGTACCTGAGATAAAACATGTTAAAAGAAAAGGTCATCGATAACGCCGAGTGAATTCATAGAGTTTAATAAACCATTAATATAACATCGGTATAAAATTATTACCGAAAATCATTTTGTACAAATCATTTTAATAGGCCATAAAATAGCCAAGGTCATTTTATACAAATCCTTATCGAAAATCATAATAAAGGCATTTGCCTTAAAAATCATTATACGAGACAATGTCGTAAAAACATCATAAAATACGTTTTATAACGTTGTATAGATTAAATAAAAACCGTTATATGAATATGGTTATATAAAACGAAAACACGAACATAATATCAATAGTATGACCCCGTATTGCTAGTCAGGCAATACATCGTAATTCGGTGCGTATAGTAGTATTTCGTTAACTGGATTATTATAAGCCGCATGACATTGTTACCTTACTAAACCAAACATCGGGTAGCTAACCCGATACTCAATTTGCCCATATAAATTAGCGTGTCGTCACAAAGGTCACGCTATGGAAATCTTCTCATACATAAATTCGCTTACCAATCAATGTGGCACGAAGCCGTCAAGGCGCGAACTGGGGTGATCGTCCCCAAATAGTACTATTATATGCATAAGCGTCTACAAAATCCCGGTAGTTCACAATTCATGCTAATGGGACTTTTAGTGACATAACCTAACTTTAATAATCCATTTTTATTTCATCTAGCGGGTCCTTTAATCATTCATAGGGTCATACAATCATTCGGGTCCAAATCAATAAATAGACAATCGGGACAAATGGTGTCCTATTTTATAAAAACTAACATGTTATCTCCCTCGCAGGTTTATAAAACATTTATAAAAACATTTAAAAGAGTGCGAGGCTATGAACTCACGTTGGTGTCGGAAGGCGGGTTGTCGGCAATTCGGACGTACGGTACGTGCTTCAATCACGGAAACCTAGACAAATAATACTCGTCTTAGACTCATGTCCAATGACTTTATAAAAATAATAATTATGTATACATATGATGATTTTATATATATGATGATCAAATGGGTTTACATATTCTCATTTACTCATTTTAGTGTTATGTGTTGATAACTTTTACACTAGTTTACTAGTTTTATCTATTTACATGTTTTAAGTCCAATAAACTTATTATAAGTTCTTTAACTTGTATTAATCCATTTATAATTGTATTATCAGTATTTACATTTTACATGTTGGGCCCAAATGGGTTAATCCCAATAAATAAGTTTATAAGTGTTTTAGCCCATTTTGTTGTATTATTAGTCCAATAACGTTAACTTAGCCCGTTAATGTCCGTATGTTATATAGTTCGGGTTTTATCGGTTTTTACTTGTTATATATGTTTATATATCAGTATATGAGTTTATAAAAGTTTACATTAGACGGGTCCAACCGTCTAAGTTTTATTTAACAAAAACGTTAATTTTACGGTAATAGCCGAAAAAGTCGTAAGAATCATGTTTATAGTTTTATAACTTATAAAACTTATCAAATTACCATTTTTATAAAATGTATCATTTATTTATCCTTATACATATTTATATAAATGTATTGTATAAGTTAGTGGGTTTTAATTCACATTTTATACTATTTTTATTTGAGTGCTTATATAATACTATTATACTTTAATTTCCCAAAATCTGATTTTTATCTTCATTTTCACCAAAACTGCCATATCTAGAGTTATATATGGAGATAGAAGCTCAAATTCTTATGACATGAACTACATGATATGTGATCTATTTAACTCTTTTATAGCTACTGTTGAATCAGCCTCTAAGTATTTTCTAAAAATCGTCCAAAACAGTGAACTCAGATTTGTACCCTAAACTTGTTTTGATCATATCTCACTCATCCTAATGATTCCATTGCATGGACAACTCTCACATGTGTACAAGACTCATAGCTTACTGTATATCCATTAATCTATGCCATTTTTATCAGTTCATCATATGATTCTTTACTGTTTTATACAGCCAACAAACAAGATTTTAGCCTTGTTTCTTATATTTTCATCTTTTTAATCATATTTATCAACACCAAATCCCCACACAATATTTTTAATCATCTTTCATCATAATATACATATACATAAGTAAAAGAAATACAAGATTACATAATCAAAAATAACAAGAGGATGAGAAGAACTATCTTTATACCACCATGATGATGTAGGTTGTGATCAAAACATGGATTTTGATGGAGAAACATGTGAATAACCAAGACCATCTTCAAGACCACCATTCTTCATGAACACCTTGTGGAAAATCAACCCCAAGACACCATGGAAACTCCTCCTTGGATGTTATAAGCACCACCAATCCATAGATCTTCAAAAGGGCTTCAACTTATGTGTAAATAACATAAGATTTCATGGTAAATTTTGATCAAAAGTGGTGTTTGATGGTGAAGGGGGGGGGGGACGGCATTTTGAGAGAGATATGAGAGAAAATGGTGGTTTGCATGTTGTGTGTGTGTGGGAAGTGGTTTAGCTAACATGGTTTTGAGGTAGCTTAGCTTACAATGTAAGCTCAAGTTACATGTGTAGCTTATTGTGTACACTTGACACATAAGTGATGTTGTGTTGCTAGTTAGGGACGGTTTTGAGTGGGGGTGGGACAAGTGTCCCACTTGTCTCATCCCCATTTATTTACGGGTATTCCTCGATTCTAGTTTTCTCGATTTACGTGCCCTCGGGTTGTTTTACGAAAAACGTTTCTATAAATTATGAATCAACGGCACAAAACGAATCTAATAAAAATTGTCTCATCAAAAACGGAGTTCTAAAACGTAAATACGTAATCCTAAGGTTTCCGGTTTAGTCGTAAAGGACGTTAAATTAAAATCGTAAGTCCTAATCTCTTCTCGTAAATTTGTGAGTTTATGAACCAACACAAATTTAAAACTCCAAAATAATATTCACGGATAAATTTATTTTCTGAAATGTCGGACTGTCACCAAAGATGGTGTACGTAAACGTAAGCACGTAACGTTGAATCCTCCGGTTTAGACGTAGTCGACGCTACTTCGAGACTTAAATCCAAATTACTTCCCAAAAATAAGTGAGTTAATATTATAACATTAAAATAATGTTTTTAAATAATACTTGAGAATAAAATATCAACCATAAATTGACGGATTGTCACAGTATTTACCCCTAAACAGGATCTTTGTCCTCAAAGATCATCTTACTACTCGCTTCTTATAGAGTTAAAGCCATGTGGGTATGTCCTCCACATTCGGTCTTTTCTCACAAGTGTAATTCATTACAATACGCGAGTTTCATCAAACATAACTACGGGAATAAAATCAGGCTTAATGTTGACTTACTTTCTCTATCTATGATGTTCACGGGTTTTTTATGAACGCAACTTTTCGCCGATCTAAACATTACTAAGGAACAATCAGATTTTCACTTGATAGATATTTATCAAGTTCGATTTATGAAACATAATTCACGCAGTCCTTGAAGTCCTAGGGTAGATCCAGCTTATATGCCTTTTAAACCAATCTTTTTTGCATCATCTCAATAGTCCCATACAACGGGGACTTATATCCCATGATCTTTCGGATCATCATTTCATTTTTCCATGGTTAAAATTTTTGGCATAACTTTGCTACCCATCTGGTACTTCAAGATCTACATTTCATATTCACATAACCTCTTCCCCACTATCGGCAGTCAATAATCAGATCCTAATTTCAACAATCATTTAAGGTCTCGCGGGTCGAGTATTTTGTAAGGTTAGGTTCGCCATCATAGGAAACCTTAAACCTAAAAGACATGTCCAACTCACAATGGGTGTATGTCGGGTGTCTTCATCTCAACTCCTTCTTACAGATGCTCTAATATATAGATCCTAACAAGATTAGATCTCGATCCTAATACGATAGTTATCAAGGATAATCTCTCCAAAGGGAAACGATTTTATAGTCTATCACCAAAGGTCAATCATTCAAACATAAAATAGTGCTTATAGTATTTTGTATCGTTACTTTACCTCGTCCCTTCGATTGGGGTGGTACACAGTACTCTCATCAAGATTCGTTCTTAATGACTTCTGAGCAAATCTCTAGAAATTCAATGCGAAGCGATGATCTTGATAGAGATGATCGATACAGGCACACAATGTTTATGCAACTCCTTTAAATACAAAAGAGTCAATTTCTTCATCAAGAATCTATCATTAACATGAATGATATTAGTAGATTTGGTCAGTCTGTCGACGATGACCCAAATCGAATCAAATTCAGATGATGACCTTTGAAATAGCTAGACGTTTACTAATGTATGAGGCAATGTCTGCCTTCATAATTTGCCATCCGTACAACTTCTTCTGATAATGATACATTAAATCAGAAATGACAAGAATAGAATACTTATACTTACAAGATTCCAATATAACTATATCTCACAATCCTCTATATTTAGATAATCACAAGTGGCCTTTTATACATTTAACGCTATCGGCTTCTCACTTCTAATGGTTCACATTAGCCGAAAACCCCTTTTATTATTTATATTATCCTTCTTAGAAACATCAGCTATTTTTAAATTGTTCGGCAATTTATTTGTACTACCATTACTAAGGAACATGTCCTAATTGATTCTTTATCCTTTCTATATAATATGTCAGTATCTACATTCACTTTCCTTGATGAAATAAATATCATGACCGTATTTATTCAGAAATTATTCCTTCATATTTTCTATGTTTTAGTTTCTTCTTAACTATCATTTTTATAAGTTTTGCTCAATCCGACGTTTAAAGCGTCGATAATTATTACAACTAATTAAATAATAAATATTTAATTTTTATGAGACATAACGTAAAATTTATAATTTTTCTTAGTTCAACCGATTATAAAAATGTTCAAAATAAAATTGAATTTAATTAACAAGACTTTTGTTGATTTATCGAAAATAATTAATAGGATTCGTAAATGTTCGAAAAATCTTTGTTTATATTTTTGGTCAAAATTTTCTTAGTTGAAAAGCGTAAATTATCGTTTCAAATTTCAAGTCATGGTTTAACAGTTCCCTTAATTCCGCTTAGGTTGTCTTAAGGTATGCAAAAACATTTACCCCTAAACAGGAGTTTAGTTAAATGTTTTGGTTATAAGGGAATAATCCCTCAAAAGTTCTTTTTGACAAAACATTTATAAAAACACATTTGCACTTTCTTTTTGTTAAAACCCAAAGTCTCAAATGGCTCAAATAACGTAAAGGGTTAAGTCTTTAATTTCATGTTAAATACTCAAGGTACATGTTTTCATTGTTCGGTCAATTTAGGGCAGTCTATAAATAATTATTAACTCCTTTCTATTCTTATAAACAAACAAATAGTTCTTAATGATCACACGCATGGATTTATCAAATTACAGCCTACACACGTGATTCACCAATTTTATGAATGCTACATGTGTATTAGTCAATCCAAACGACATCACGTGAAACTCATAATGTTCATTACAAGTACCGGATGTAGTGATTGGAATACATAATCTTTTTCGCTGATGCGAAGTTGATGATAACCATGCCATGGATCAAATCTTTAAAACATACGCTAGAACCTTGTAAATGATCGAACAAATCTTCCATTTCGAGTTATGGATATCGTTTACGATTGTCAATTTACTCAGTTCACAGTAATCTATAAATATAAGGAATGATAACACCATAGCTCTTCATGATGACGAGCTTGGTAGAATAAGATCTTTCTCCGACAACTCTCTCAGTCGTACGGTAACTCCTTTAATTCAGATGGTGCTGACGTACAGTGCACACGCCACAGGTGCAGCACCGAGAATATAATTGATACGATGATTTTGCTATGGGTTCAGATTAAGTTCTCTCGGTATCTCCTCGAATTGATCACGGTCCTAAGTGGAATGATTTGTTCTTGGTTAATAAAAGGTGTTGGTTTGTTTATCTATTTTAAACTAATAGCAAATAAATGTAAGTGGCGTTGAGTAAATTATAAGCTTTGAAAGATTAAACTAAATTGACGAGTTAAAAATAAAAGCTTGAAAACGTAAAGAGAAGATTAGAAGAATACTTTGAAAACTTAACTAAATTAAAACTTAAAACTTTATAAAACTTTAAGACTTAGTGCATCGGAATATAAGAAATGCAAAGCTGTCGGAATGTCACAAACATCACCATCGGGATACAATTAAATTGATCCATCGGAATGTTTCAAGTGAAGGTCCATCGGAATATGGTCTATCGCAAAGTGCATCTATCGGAATGAGCCAGATCGGAAAGTCAGATCGGAATGATTTAAACTAAAAATAGGCAGAGTTTCGATTTAAAAAGGACCTTAAATCCCGTCGGAATATGCGATCGCAATCCTAGATCGGAATAAGGGGTAAGGTACAACCTATCGCAAAGTAAAACCCTTAAGGGTTATTGCGATACTAAGCAAGAAACCGTCAGAATGCGTAAAAACCCTTATATTACGATGGAAACAAATTCAATCCGAGAATGGTAATAAGCTGAAACTTCAATAAGCACTTACAATAAGCTATTTTAATCGGGACTTAAACACTTCAAAAAGATTAAATTGGATAACTTTTGAAAACGAGAAATCATAAACTTTATAAACAAAACTTTTGAATGACTAAACCTTTTTAGTAATCCGAAAACCAATAAGCTAAAACAAGCAATAAGCCAATAAGCATAGAAGGCCTATAACTTATACGTGTGAAAGCTTAAAAAGAAACAAGAAAGATTAAACTTTGATCACGAACTCATCCACAAATCCAAACCGTATGAAATTAAACAATCGGATCAAGGATTTAGGTAAACTAAGAAAAGTAGAAGAAGATTAAAGAACTTAGAAGCATAACTTGAATAAGATTAATGAAATCTAAAGTACAAATATTAAAGAAAGCTTAAATTTAAAAGATGAAAACAAAGAAAAATTTTAGTGAGAGAAAGTTGGGAACTTTCTCTCTCTAAAACTAGAAAAAAATGAAAACTAAAAACTAAGCTAAAGACTAAGTCCCTCTCAAATTGTGAAGTGGAAACTTTATATAGGCGTGTGATATGGGCTTGTGAATGGGCTTTGGTATCGGGCTTCTTTTCTTCTTTCTTCTTTAGTCTTCACGTTTCTTTAAATAAACGTTTCCGACTTTGGATTTTGAGAAGTGTCAGTGAATAATTCCAACTCGTCTTATAATCTTTTGTTTAATAGACTCGAGTTCTTCGACATATATGAATCTTCCATCTTTGGCTCTATTCTTCGATAAATCTTCAAATAGGCACAATGACTTCAAATCTTTTGCATCTCTTGGACAATAGACTTCGTCTTGAGTCTTTTTCTTCGATAAAACCCGTGCAATCCCATGTTTTCTTCAATATTCATCCGGTTGACTCTGAAAACACAATAAACACAAAAACCACGCATAATTCCAAAGAAATGATATTAAATACGTGTTTTTGGTCTCGTTTTAGCCAGAATTAAGTGGTAAAAGGATGGGTGTTTTCACACCTATCAATAATCAATACCAAATTCAACTTGCCTTAGTGGCGAAAGTCTAGGTAATTCATCAACAAATACCTCCTAAAGTTTTAGATAACAGAAACACCTTTTAATAAGTTTATTTTAAGTTCTTTCTAGATTATAATATCTATGACTAATTCACAACCATTCACGGTATAATTTCAAGTCTAAATGCAGGATATGGTCATCCATCAAGAATTATTTAGATCACTTTTGATAATCAACATCTTATCATTTAGGGGAATTCTATTCGAGTTCCCATCGATTAAGACAATGTCATCATGTCATAATCAATCAATCCATTCTACTGGCACTATCAACTTTCCAGTTTCATTACCGTCGATAAGAAGTGAACTTCTCAAAAGACTAATGATAACTCATAATCCTTCACAAATTCAAGGATATCAGGAAAAATAACTGACCTTAAAAGAGTAAGGTCAACACATAATCTATGCGAGAGAATTTCAAATCAGATACAGACGAAAACATTTAACGAATATGAATATATCCCATGTTTTCATAATTTAAGTACGCATTCGAAAGCTCCTCGGATCGTTACCCAGGTCATTCAAATGAAATCAAATCAAAAAGAAATGATAGGAACGTCGATACATCCAATCGGGTATCAACACTCAGTAATCAGATACTTTTCCTAAGAATCTCACTACGAGAGAATTGAACAAGAAAGAATTGTCGATTGTCAAATAAGACAATTTCCACAGACGAGTAAATTCGACTCAGAAGAATAGATGCTACAGGCACATATGTAGGTGTCCCTAAAACTATTTCCTTGTTTTTCACTTCTTGTAGATCTCATAAAATTTAATCTTTCACAATCTTTAAAGAAAATGTAGTGTTTATTCTTTAGTTTTATGGTGACTACTAATCAGTCTTGCATGGTCCATTCCAAATTGTATGTAGGCGCGCAACTATATACAATTTCAAGACTAACGATGCAATACTCAGTTCGTCAAAATTTTATCATCATGTTTATAATAAAAACATTTTCATGCTTATTTCTTAAATAAGAATCAAGAATAAATTTACAAAGATTTTCTTTATCATGAAAACAATTAAGTTTTCCAAGGTGTTTCATAAACAACTTCATTCGATAACGATTACTTATAAATCTCATTTTGAATAATCATTTTAGTGATGAGAATTCAATTTTTCTCAAGGAATACTATTTTAACTTATAAAAACAATGAGTGATCTGCAAAAGAGTGATGAAAAGTTGTTCACCAAGAACTAACTACAATATAATAGCAAATGAGCTTAGTCAAATAATCATGAGGTTCATGACCTCGATGGCACTCACGAAGAATGATTCACAACGTAACTCAAATCAAGATGAGTACTTGGTCAATGGTTGCATCACTAATGCGAACATTAGGATGAAGCAATAAAAGATAGATAACATCGTTACATGTAGGATTTAGCAATCAAAGGTAGTCTTTTTCATTAATCACAAACAAGTCAAAATTGTACCGTAACACATTACATGTCACTATGTCATACAATTCTCAGAACTCATCCTACCAACTGATGTCTCAGTTAAGTTAGGGATTTTTAAAAGATACCAAAATGAATACTAATCTACAAGAGTCATTAGGTGTTCCACATCTTCCGAAAGATCCATCGGTTTCAATTCAGAAGAAGATTTCTTCAATTTATTTCTTGGACACTAGGCATCCTCGTTAGTGGACAATGGCCTAGGAACAACACTTATCACAAACTAATAATCAATTAAAACCTTATAATTCAATCACAAAACTTAACGAATTCCTCTTAATAATCTCATATTCCATATGGGTTAAATTTTATTTTTATTCAAGTTTCAACCAATTTATACTCAATTCGATATCCTACTATTACTTTCAACCTTATTCTTACACTTTAAAAAGGGCAATAAAAGCTTGATATGATCAATACTTAATTTCCAATCCTATAACTCCTTTATCAATAATTATCAAATGAGTCACTAGTATGAAATGACTTGATCATTCAACTAGACTTCTCGGAAAGGTACTAGTGGCATGAGGCTTTTGGGTATTGGTTCCATTGACAGCCTCAAGTGCAACATTCACCCTTTCGATTTCAATTTAAGAATTGGGTGACAACGAATTAGATGACATCTTTCTAGGTGGTAACGTTTTGTAAAACTCCACTCTATAAGGAAAGATCGTCATGACATCGATATCAGATTTAATCTTGCCAATTCTTCTTCAATATCACAATCAACTAATGTCTACATTTCTACGAATATCAACCATTTGTTGGGATCATAAATATCCATAACTTGGTTTAGATCTAGGATAGCTAGAATTCCTACGAGAATAGCTTCGACTAATTTACTAGGGGATTTAGGGTTCCTTGTGACAATCTACGTCATATAAATACCTCGTATAAATATCAAAATAATCATCAAACAATCACGTAATAAAATTACATCATATATATATATATATATATATATATATATATATATATATATATATATATATATATATATATATATATATATATATATATATATATATATATATATATATATATATATATATATATATATATATATATATATATATATATATATATATATATATATATATATATATATATATATATAATCCAAGTTATATATATATATATTAAAATAACACTTCTCAGTCTGGCCTTGTCGGTAACTCGGGAATTCTTCGGCACCGTTATAGTCAAAAGATTTTTAGACATTTTTAGAAAAATGTTTATAGTTAAAAGATTTTGAAATGTTTTATTCAAAACCTTGGTTTAAAAAATCTTTCGTTCTCTATAACGAGAGATCTGGTACCAAACTGTAACACCCCCAAATTAATACAACTCAATACAGGGGAAGACTCGTTGGTGTTACGGGATAGCACATTACTCACATCATAGACAACGCTTAAAAGTCGCGTCATTTTAATAATAAAGCATTTCCATTCATAAATATCAAAGTTACATAGGTCCCAAGTCATATTATTTCATACAAAGTTTTACAAAGTGTTTGAATGGAAATTATAATTTAAGTGCGGGCCATGAATTCTTGTTGTCTTCCCGAGAATTACCTTCAAGTACCTGAGATAAAACATGTTAAAAGAAAAGGTCAGCGATAACGCCGAGTGAATTCATAGAGTTTAATAAACCATTAATATAACATCGGTATAAAATTATTACCGAAAATCATTTTGTACAAATCATTTTAATAGGCCATAAAATAGCCAAGGTCATTTTATACAAATCCTTATCGAAAATCATAATAAAGGCATTTGCCTTAAAAATCATTATACGAGCCAATGTCATAAAAACATCATACAATACGTTTTATAACTTTGTATAGATTAAATAAAAACCGTTATATGAATATGGTTATATAAATCAAAAACACGAACATAATATCAATAGTATGACCCCGTATTGCTAGTCAGGCAATACATCGTAATTCGGTACGTATAGTAGTATTTCGTTAACTGGATTATTATAAGCCGCATGACATTGTTACCTTACTAAACCAAACAACGGCTAGCTAACCCGATACTCAATTTGCCCATATAAATTAGCGTGTCGTCACAAAGTTCACACTATGGAAATCTTCTCATACATAAATTCGCTTACCAATCAATGTGGCACGAAGCCGTCAAGGCGCGAACTGGGGTGATCGTCCCCAAATAGTACTATTATATGCATAAGCATCTACCAAATCCCGGTAGTTCAGAATTCATGCTAATGGGACTTTTAGTGACATAACCTAACTTTAATAATCCATTTTTATTTCATCTATCGGGTCCTTTAATCATTCATAGGGTCATACAATCATTCGGGTCCAAATCAATAAACAGACAATCGGGACAAATTATGTCCTATTTTATAAAAACTAACATGTTATCTCCCTCGCGGGTTTATAAAACATTTATAAAAACATTTAAAAGAGTGCGAGGCTATGAACTCACGTTGGTGTGGGAATGCGGGTTGTCGGCAATTCGGACGTACGGTACGTGCTTCAATCACGGAAACCTAGACAAATAATACTCGTCTTAGACTCATGTCCAATGACTTTATAAAAATAATTATTATGTATACATATGATAATTTTATATATATGATGATCAAATGGGTTTACATATTCTCATTTACTCATTTTAGTGCTATGTGTTGATAACTTTTACACTAGTTTACTAGTTTTATCTATTTACATGTTTTAAGTCCAATAAACTTATTATAAGTTCTTTAATTTGTATTAATCCATTTATACTTGTATTATCAGTATTTACATTTTACATGTTCGGCCCAAATGGGTTAAGCCCAATAAATAAGTTTATAAGTGTTTTAGCCCATTTTGTTGTATTATTAGTCCAATAACGTTAACTTAGCCCGTTAATGTCCGTATGTTATATAGTTCGGGTTTTATCGGTTTTTACTTGTTATATATGTTTATATATCAGTATATGAGTTTATAAAAGTTACATTAGATGGGTCCAACCGTCTAAGTTTTATTTAACAAAAACGTTAATTTTACGGTAATAGCCGAAAAAGTCGTAAAAATCATGTTTATAGGTCTATAACTTATAAAACTTATCAAATTACCATTTTTATAAAATGTATCATTTATTTATCCTTATACATATTTATATAAATGTATTATATAAGTTAGTGGGTTTTAATTCATATTTTATACTATTTTTATTTGAGTGCTTATATAATACTATTATACTTTAATTTCTCAAAATCTGATTTTTATATTTATTTTACCAAAACTACCATATCTAGAGTTCTATATGGAGATAGAAGCTCAAATGTTTATGACATGAACTACATGATATGTGCTCCATTTAACTCTCGTATATCTACTGTTTAATCAGCCTCTAAGTATTTTCTAAAAATCGTCCAAAACAGTGAACTCGGATTTGTACCCTAAACTTGTTTTGATCATATCTCACTCATCCTAATGATTCCATTGCATGGCCAACTCTCACATGTGTACAAGACTCATATCTTACTGTATATCCATTAATCTATGCCATTTTTATCAGTTCATCATATGATTTTAGCCTTGTTTCTTATAGTTTTTCATCTTTTTAATCATATTTATCAACACCAAATCCCCACACAATATTTTTAATCATCATTCATCATCATATACATATACATAAGTAAAAGAAATACAAGATTACATAATCAAAAATAACAAGAGGATGAGAAGAACTATCTTTATACCACCATGATGATGTAGGTTGTGATCAAAACATGGATTTTGATGGAGAAACTTGTGAATAACCAAGACCATCTTCAAGACACCATTCTTCATGAACACCTTGTGTAAAATCAGCCCCAAGACACCATGGAAACTTCTCCTTGGATGTTATAAGCACCACCAATCTATAGAGCTTCAAAAGGGCTTCAACTTATGTGTAAATAACATAAGATTTCATGGTAAATTTTGATCAAAAGTGGTGTTTGATGGTGAAGGGGGGGGGGGGCCGCATTTTGAGAGAGAGATGAGAGAAAATGGTGGTTTGCATGTTGTATGTGTGTGGGAAGTGGTTTAGCTAACATGGTTTTGAGGTAGCTTAGCTTACAATGTAAGCTCAAGTTACATGTGTAGCTTATTGTGTACACTTGACACATAAGTGATGTTGTGTTGCTAGTTAGGGCCGGTTTTGAGTGGGGGTGGGA
Organism: Glebionis coronaria; assembly: GCA_025667525.1. Classification (NCBI taxonomy): domain Eukaryota; kingdom Viridiplantae; phylum Streptophyta; class Magnoliopsida; order Asterales; family Asteraceae; genus Glebionis; species Glebionis coronaria. Next base: position 235,571,735 of record CM046876.1, on the reverse strand, counting down.
CAAGTGTCCCATTTGTCTCATCCCCATTTATTTACGGGTATTCCTCGATTCTAGTTTTCTCGATTTACGTGCCCTCGGGTCGTTTTACAAAAAACATTTTTATAAATTATGAAGCAACGGCACAAAACGAATCTAATAAAAATTGTCTCATCAAAAACGGAGTTCGAAAACGTAAATACGTAATCCTAAGGTTTCCGGTTTAGTCGTAAAGAACGTTAAATTAAAATCGTAAGTCCTAATCTCTTCTCGTAAATATTTTAGTTTATGAACCAACACAAATTTAAAACTACAAAATAATATTCACGGATAAATTTATTTTCTGAAATGTCGGACTGTCACCAAAGATGGTGTATGTAAACGTAAGCACGTAACGTTGAATCCTCCGGTTTAGAAGTAGTCGACGCTACTTCAAGACGTAAATCCAAATTACTTCCCAAAAATAAGTGAGTTCATATTATAACATTAAAATAATGTTTTTAAATAATACTTGAGAATAAAATATCAACCACAAATTGACGGATTGTCACAATAATTGCTAACAATTGTGTCATCATTAAATTTCCTGCGCTTTCTAACATAGGTTTTTTAATTGCAAATTTTGTGGTTCCATCTTCTTGAGGTATTGGAATAGTGACAGGCACTACAGTGGGAGTAGACATATTTAAAGGGCACTTGATTCATACAGTAGTGTTTGTGTTCCTAGTTAAAGGACACGCTTATGTTTTGGTAGCCTTGGTACTCCTAGTTAAAGGGCACACTTTCTTCGCTTTAGTGAGAGTGATCCTAGTTAAAGGGCACGTATTTCCTAATATGTTGACGGTTATACCAGTGGATGCCACATCCATCCTACTTAGGATAACACTTTCTTAGTCGGTTTTGCATTCTAAATTATGCTTTCCAGCATTCATCTCAATCACATGGTAGATTAGGAAAATGCATTGCTAGTAGAAAACATGCATTCATTGCAATTCCAACCTCTCAAATTAGAATTCAAAGTAGGCTTAGAACGTTGCACAATCGCAGAACCTTTAGTTTTAACTACATGATTTTTTTATTCAAAATAGAAATAACGTTCCTAGGGTGGGCTTCTACTTTCTTCTTCACTTGATTACTAGACGATGGCAATATCCTATCTTTTTTTGTATTACCTTTTAACTTAGATCTTTGAGCCTTAGTAGTTTTGTTTACTCCTGTAGAAGGCAACATGGGAACATTAGAGGCTGGTTTTGATTTTTCCTTATCTTTTGTGACCAATGGTTGAGATGGTTTAGTCCTAGATCCCTTGTTTAGTGGTGTGACGGCAATGAGATTAGTTTGGGTTGATTTCCTTTTAGAGCTACTAGAGGACGGTGCTGAAATGGCAACTGTATTCTTAACATTAAGCAATTCTTTCAACTCAGCTAAAGCCATATCCTTGTCACGAATTATCCCATGTAAATCTGAGATTTCCATCGACTTATGATTAAGATTCACAATCAAATATTGAGTCTCAGCAGCCTCTAGTGTCCTTTCCACATTTTTTATTTGCAATTCTTTCTCTTTTTCTATCGGCAATGATTTAGCAACCTTGTCACTTGTCTGACGCTGTTTTGATTGTAAAGCCAATTGAAAAACCTTTTGAAAATTTGGATCATCTATATCAACACCTTCGTGTGACGTTTCAAAAATCTCTTGAGTTAAATGTTTTTCACATTCAAGTGAAATACAATGTTTTTGAATCTCATCAAAACATTTTGAAAGCGAATTATAGGAATCTTGAAGCTTTTAAAATCCAGCTTCAGATTTATGAAAAATTACTATCTACCATATTATCAACATATTCAATATTATGTACTAGAGAGAGAAATTGATAGAAAGATGGTAAGAACACAAACACTTAGAGAGAGAAAGTATGAATAAACACACTTTACTATGTGTAATTATGAAGTGAACCACACCCTCTCCAACTAAGGAGAGGGTTTATATACCCAAGCCCATGAGATGGGCTTAGGCTTACAATGGGCTGACGGCCTACATATGTTGTAGGCTTGGCTTGGCCTTGTTTGTTTAATATTAAGTTAACTAGACTACGAGCTACTACTTAATCTATTGTTGGAGTGACCAATCCTTTCTAATACGTAAAACGTATTTCCATCAATCTCCCCCTAAGGGAGGTCACTCCAAACAAGGGCGTTACCCGAGTTACAATAATAAAATAAACCTAGCATACTATGCTTGTCTTGAGCTTGTAGTCTTCGTCTTTCTTTTATTTTTCTTTTCTGGTGAACATGTTGATGTGATCTTTGATATCAACCTTGAGCATTAATCTCTTGCCTTGATCTTGTGCATCCATCACTTGTGATATTGGCCTCCTCGTGACATCATGTCCCACATACTTATACCTTCGTAATTCTTGAAAGCTTCAGAATTCGATACAGCGGAAGACTTGTCTTTTAGGCTTTCTTGAATTAGATGAAGTATTAAGTGCATAAAGTATAAACATACGGGGACTACTTCTTCTCGTACACCGCAAAGCTATCGTCTTCAAATGTAGTAACGTAAGTAGACACGAACGAAATGGCTTTGAACATTTCATTCTATTTCGATAGCATTTTACCTCCGGTCGGTGAAGATCGTTGGACGATATTAAATATCGTAATTGTGGCAGGTAGATTTAATTAAAAATCTCCTTAACAAGATTTCACGGGTAAACCCGTTCTCTTTACTCGACCGTCCACAGCTGACTGCGAATGTAAAGAGTGAATCATTTGGATAAAATTATCCGCATGATTGAAGCCGTCAATTCCGATTCCTGGAACAAGTTTGATTCATTAAAGAATCGCACCATCGTTGCTTTCCAGTTGTCACGAGCTAGATTCATATTGAATCTTACAAGTTACCTACCAAGTGCTGTTTGAGGTTAACACTAGAAGGATTTCCACTCATCATTGTGAACACTAAGGTATCACTCTGAGTGTTCTGGCAAGATTACTGAGTTATTGCGTAGAGGCCTGGAACGTGTTTAAATTCAATTAAGAATTAAACAACTGTTGCTTTCCAGTTATCACAAGTTTGATTCACAAAGAATCTCAAAAGTCACCTACCATGAGCTTTTAGATATTCGCTCAAGAAGGATTTCCATCTTCATTGTAAACACTTGCATATTACTCTGATGTTCAGGCAAGATCATGAAGATTTTGTGTAGGACTCTTGTTAGCCTAATATTTTATATAGTCGAACAAGAATGTAATAGGTCATCTTAGTCGTTAAAGTTCTTGTATTGTAATAGGTTAGTCAGGAAAACCGGGCTTGGACTTTAAGCTAATATTGTATAAGTTAGGGGCGTAAGCCCAAAACAAAGCCAAGACCGGCCCAAGGATACTAAACCTACGGCCCAAATGCCATGGGTATATATACCCTCTTCCATGTGTGGAAGAGGGTGTTGGTTCATTTTACTTTCTCTCTCTAGTAAACATAAACCTTCCAAATTCTCTCTTGTTTCTCTCTCTACTTTCTTCTCTTTCTCTCTCTAAATATCTCTTCTAAATCTTGTGTTATGGATTGAATGGGAATACATTTGGTATCAGAGCTAACCGGGGGTGTTTCGTGTTTTTGATTGGTGTTTATGTTCGAGTTTGTGTTTGATTCGATCAAGGTTTGAAACTTTTTATCATTGTCTAAATCTGTCCAAATCCTTTGTGTCATGTCTTTTCTGAGTTTTCATATATCAGTGTCCTTTTTATCTCGATTACTGTTCCTTCAGTATCAATTTTTTAAAAAGTTTTCTTTATCATTTTTTGAAGTTTTAATATATATCAGTTGTCTCTTTTTTCCCATCAAACATTAAACTGATCAGAACTTTTTTGGGAAAAAGGACAAAATGGACCAGATCCACTTTATTCGGCTGTAAAACCCTTTTGCGATGCGGTGTTTGGGCAACATTGCGATGGAGTGTCTAAACCCTGTTGCGATGGTAACATTGCGATGGGGTGTTTGGTGTCATTGCGATGTGGTGTTTTGACTTTGCGATGGGAGTTTGAAAGTGGGACCATTGCGATGGGAGCTTAACATTGCGAAGGGGAATGGTATTATTGCGATGGTAAATGAAAATATTGCGATGACTTTCTGAATTTATTGCGATGGATACTCAGAAATCATTGCGATAGAATTTTTTTTTAAAACAGATTGCGATATGATGTCTTTGAACTCATTTTGAGTTTCTCTGACCTAGCCAAAACTCAACCCATCTACATCACACAGTGTCAACTTGGTAATTACCGAGTTGACCGGGTTTACTCACTAAGTCTTTATTCACATAAATCATTCCTGCCTTATCACTCCAAAATCAACTCCTCATGTCTAATCCTATCCCATCGTCACTTAAACCCAACTAGACTCGATTTACAAACAGGAAAAATAGACTGATCTCAGATCTGTTCTACAATTGTGAGATCTTTTATGATCTCAAATTTTAGAACTTATATCATCATCGATCTCTGTTCATTTTCGATACCAAAAGAACTATAACAAGTCTGTTATGCTCTTTTCGTCGTCTCGTTTAAAAACCAGCCAAAAACATGCATGCCAAGATCATTTAAAATTTAGACCAATAATCTTGATTTTATCATAGATCTTGATTGGGTATATCCCAAAATTAATATACGAATTGTGTGTGATTTATAACATTTTTTTGTTATAATCAACTCATTAATTCGATTAATCTCATCATGCAATTACGAAATACCTACCCGAGATCTCTTCATAGAGATCTTGAAGATGAACCTTCTATCATTAGTGCGTGTACCTTAGTAAGTCTTTGTTTGGTACATACATATCATCAATGGATCATGTTATTCATGGGTTTCGTTTTTCATACGATTGGTTATGGTTGCTTGTGATGTGATAAATTGGTTTGGCTAAGAAAGATAATTTGATTGAGATTGTCAAAATTTTTTTTAATATGGATGATTCGTACGAATTGATGGATGTGTATGGAGTTTTGGTGGTGGAAATGTTTATGAGAGGATTGGTTGTGAGTTTATGATGTATGGGAGCAGTTGAGTTGTAGCTGAGATTGAGTTTTTGGGATAGCAGATTGAGATGGGGAACAGATGAAAAGGGGGCGGAGTATACTAGAAAGTGAGTAGGTTGACTATGAGTGTTTTTAGGGTTGCTAAGTCCTTTAAATCCATTCATCACGTTTATGGTTAATGGATTGGGCTGCAGCTCTTTGGGCCCAATCTATAATGTCTGAATTAGTGGTAATGCAATGTTGGACCGACTATGATGTCTGAATGAGCTAGTGAATGAATTTGCGTACTATCTATTTTCTTAATGCTGGGCCTCGGAATTTCAAATAGATGAAGGGTATATGGTGATTACGGGTTATTTCTATTAAAGAAAACCTTCGTTTTGAACCTATTTTTTTGGATGACGTTGACGGCTTTTTCACCCCGTCTATCGATTAGATGAAGGGTATATGGTGATTACAGGTCGATCCGCGCATCAGTTGGGTATATGATTGATTTGGGCTTCTAAAATCATGTTAACTAGATGACGTTGACGGCTTTTCATCTCTTTTAGTCAATGTTATTCTATAGTTAATGACACTCAAACAACACAAACACAAACACGAAAAACACAACAAAAACAAACAAACACCAGAACGATACTTTAAGATTCACTGAAATTGTCAAAAACGGATAGTATTCGGGCAAAGAAATGTCAAGTGATTATGAAGTGGATTTGGTATTTATTATTTGAAGGTGAAGTGGAATATCACGAAGGCGTCTACTCAATTCATCATCGAGCCTCTTTGACCCACTCTATCGATTGATGATTCGCTTCAGCATTTATGATTGAGACTTGATTTATCTAGTTTCCACTGTCAAGGGGTGGATGGTCGACGACATGGACAACTATCACTTAAGGAGTTACGTTGTAGTGCTCAGTGTCACACTCACCTGTAGTTGTGGATTCTTCAAGAGGTGTTTTACATCTTATACTTCTCTCTTCTTTTATGTATAAGGTACTAAGAGACGTTTCTCTGCACCGTTCATCAATCAACAACAGTGCTAAGCGTAAGTAACAAATTTTGGAGATTGTACTTCAGTTTCAAGTTTGGAATATCAGGTTTAATTCACCAGTGGTCACTACAGATAGCCGAAAGAATACGAGGTCGGTAAGTTTAGCCAGAGAGTACAAGAGTAGAGATGTGATCAGCAAACAATTCTCACGAGCAACTTGAGCTACAAAATGTCAACAAAGATTTCTACTTCAGACGCGAACATCTCGCGATTCTGATTGTACTTGTCAGATGATGCTCCCGAGTGTTCTTAACCACCATACTCTTGACAAGAACATCTCACGATTCTAAGCGTACACGACAGATGATGCCTCCGAGAGTTCTTAACATTCTAACCCCTGATATGAACATCTCGCTATTCTGAGCGTACACGTCAGATGATGCTTCTGAGTGTTCGTCACCATCATACTTTCGACAAGTACATCTCGCGATTTTGACCGTACAGGTCAGATGATGCTTCCGAGAGTTCGTCACCATCATGGGGGAAGAACGTGTACTTTGGAGACGTAGTTCCCACTCTGGAGTACTTAGTTCAACTTCCAGGGGGAAGTATTCTACAAGCGTGAGAAGATTTGTTGCTGATTTCTTATATGTTCCCCCAAACACATAATCATGAAGACCAATAATGTCAAGGTAGAAGTTACTTGGTGGGGTTTACTTATTCTTCTACAAAATTCCGCTGTGCACTTTAAATGTCAAAGATAGAAGATTTCTCAAGCTACATGTTCTGCTCAAGACAGGGATATTGGTTTGGGGGGAAGCTGATTCAGAAGCTTCGTCAAGAAGAAAGCTTTTCAAGACATGTGGTATGAATTGGGGGAAGTTAATCCAGTTCATACATGATACAATGGTTCCTCAACAAGCAAAGACAAAGAGGATTCAAACTGGGGTATAAGTTTTTCTAGAAGACTTGAAGACAACGGTGTCACCCTCAGCATTGGAAGCAAACTTCATACTGTCATATTTTTGTTGTATTTGCATTTGTTAGGAACATTATAAGTAATTCCGTATGTCACCACATTGGGGGAAGATAGTTACCCTTAAAATGTGTGCGACTAACGGAATTACATTAGTTTCATAGCCGGGACTTGCAGGGACTAATATTGTCATATGTAAAGTCCAAGTCCCGTGCTATATAAACCCCTCCATACTTCCATGGAGGGGTGAGGCTTACCATTTCTTTCTTGTCTTTCTCTCACTAGAATAAACACACTTTTATTCTTACTTGTTTCTCTCTCTACCATGGCTAAACACCACTTCTATCCTCCCCGACCTCCGGATATCGAACCCGTGTTCATTTTGAATCCATTTTTAACAACTCTTAATATCTTTCTTACTTTTCACAGTGTGTGAAGAAGCAAGGAAATATGGAAGTGTGTCCTAATGAGATATTTGATGATCTCAAATGGCTCTAGACTCGATCGTGCACTTTGTAATTTTAGTGATCAGAGGCTGGAGAGGAGTGCCACTATTTCAATACCAACTTATTCGGAGTGAATAAATCGATAGATGACGTGTTGTCTCCGTGTGATTTAAACAAATACCTTTTGAGAGATATCTGAGTTAGCTGGGATGGGTTGTGCATTGCATCACACTGTCCATGATGTCTATCTTCAATAACAAGCATCATTAAAAATGATCTCAATAGCATATGTGTTGACCTGGTTTCTACCTAAGTTGTAAGGAGGGCTTCTTTCTTTAGACCTTTTATCTTTACATTTCTTTGACATTCTTCAACCCCTTCAATGCTTACCAATACATCATAACTTAGGTACTTGATCGGCATTCAGCTACGTTCACAATCTTTCTCCATCTTTCCTAAGGACTACTATTTCTAGCTATGGAATGTCTTTAGGAAGATTCCTCCAGTTCTGGACGAATCATTGGACTTAACCTATCCTACCATCATTTTGTCACCACAATCTTCATCGTCGTGAAATAAATGGTTTGTGGGTAAGCATAAATCACCATGAAATCCATTTTTGATATAGCAAATCCAATTTGCTCCCCCTTAACATATTTCACGATATTCAAAAACATTTCGCACATGTCGGGATGAGCCATCACGTTAAGTCAAACCAATTTTGAATAATCAAGTCTCATATAAAATCACATTTTCTCCCCCATATTAAAATATTAACCCAACCGATATTTTTGATATCAATTGATTTAATGAAGTTTTAACAAAGTTTTTTGGAAGAAAAATGCATGTCTGTTTTATCTTCATGATACCAATGTGTGAGATATGATACCGATTTGTAAAATAATCACATATTCACCATATTAGAATGAATTGACAAGGTTGGACCTGATTGATGAGAACATCATATGACAAGATCAAATGGTTCTTGTCGGTAAATGTTGTTTGCCTCGTCACGTCTGAAGTCATCTCTCGACACCACATGTACGATTGGTATTGTTGTCTTGACACCAATTTGTGAACTTGGCACGTTCAGTATCGAAGATTATGAATGCTTGAAAATTGCTCCCCCTCAATTATTGACCCGTGTTCTATTGAAAGAGTTGTAGTCGTCGTTTGAGTAGTCGCATCGTCATGTATGTAGATACCAATAGTAGATTGCTATGATTGTAGAGATGATAGCTTCATAAAAACAAGATTTCTCTCGTTTTGACAAATAAATGCACTGAAGCGTACATATATTCGTGTTAGATTGTTTTATAACGTAAACACAACCCCTTACATGGTAATAAAGTAAACCATGCCCGAGAAAATTAATTCCCGTTGTGGAGCCAAAGTTTTCATAAGAATACTTGACTTTAATATGAAAAACGGGTTGCAATATGAAATAACTACAAGCCATATAGGCATGTTTTATGAAATATTGTACGAACTCTATTTATGAAAATTTTCAATTTTTAGGGTTTTTATATGGTTTTATATTTTTATATTTTGCTTTTGTGGATAAAAATATAAACAATATATACAGATGATCACCAAGGATACGGAGAATAGTTTACCACCACTATTCTTTCGCTTCATTTGCCAGTTCCTTAAGAGTCTCGGGCGACAAAGTTCTCAATCCTAGTAATATGAAGATTTACTTGTTCTTTGAAATCGTTCTAATTGAATTGACCACGGTTAAATGTGTGACTCAGTTGTTCTTGGTGTAAAAGCAATGTCGTTGATTAACTAATTAAAATAAAAATGAGAGCTTTAAAATTTAAAACTAAAAGTAAAGACGTTTAAAGCATAAAAAAATTAGGTAAATTTGAAAACTTAATAAATTGTAAACTTATAAAAATTAAGACTTTTTAAGACTTTATAAAAATGTAAAGTTTTAATTAAACTAAGATAAAATACTTTAGAATTAAACTTAAGAAAATGGCAGGAAAAAGAAAAATTTAAAATAAGTTCAAAAGCAAGTACTGAACATAAGTCTGAATACTAAAAACTGGAAATAATCCGGGGATAAGTTCTCACAATTTATCCGGAATCAATCTTGGTCCTTATCCAGATTCAGTTATGGGTCTAATCTGGAATGAATGGAAATCTAATGCAATCCGGAATACTATAACTAAGTGTAATTTGGAATATGAAAAACAAGTGCTTATCTGGAATCAGATGAACTAGTTGCTATCCGGGATCCTTTAAAATACACTTATCCAGAATACTAATATTTTTTATCCGGAATCCTAGAATCCCTTATCCGGGATACCTTCTTGTTGTTATCCAGAATGCATGAACTAGCTACTATCTGGAATGTTTTTCTACTCTATCCGGAATAAAATTACTTACTACTATTCAGAATGTAGGAAATTGATGTAATCCAGGATAAAGAAAAGGTGCCAATTCGGAATACTGCGTTTGTTCTTATCCAAAATCTAGCTAAACCAACAATTCGGAATGATTTAAAACTAAGCTTATTCGGAATATTGGTACTCTATCTAATTCGGGATAAGAGGGTTTAGATAACCTGGATAAGAACAAAATTAAGCAAAATGAAAATAAGCTAAAATCTAATAAGCATTTAACCAAAAGTTTCTCTAAAATGATTTTTAGAAAAAGTAAATAAGCCACAATTCAAAAACTTTTAAAATACTAAATAATCAAATATTTATAATCAACTTTTTTATAAAAATATTAATCTACCAAATCAACTTATTTAAAAATAAGAAAAACATAAAAATAAGCAATAAGCACAACAATCTAAAATATTAAACTCACCAAATCAATAAGCACAATCTAGTAAACAAATCAATCACACAATCAACATGATTAAGCAAACTACATGATTAATGAAACAAAACAATAGATTATGATTAAGAAAGGAAGAATGAGAATTATCTATAAAGCTTTGAATTAATGAAAAAGATTAAGATTCAATTACAAGATTAAAAGATGAAAGATGAAAGATTAACCAAACATGAAAGAAAATTCTGGAGAAAGAAAGTAACACCTACTCATAATTACCTTACTTAAAAATAAAACTAAAAACTAACTCCTCCTAATGAAGATTAGGAGGGTATTTATAGGAGAAGGGGAGGGTGTTGTTGTTTCCTTCTTTCTCTTGTCTTCTCGTCTATTTAAATAACTCGTCTTTCTCAACTTTGTCTCGGGATTAGTCGAATGATAACATGAACTCGTCTTCTAATTTTCTTCTTTTAGTAGACTTGGTTCTTCGACTTCGTTAAACTTCCATCTTTAGACTTTTTCTTCGATAAATCTTCAGAATAGGCCTTTGACTTCGGTTCTTCTTGCACTTTTGATCTTTTGACTTCGTCTTTTGTCTTTTTCTTCGATAAAAGCCCGTGAAAGCCCGTGTTTTCTTCCTTTTTCATATTTTTGTCCTAAAACATAATAAAAACACAAACCACGCATAATTCCACCTTTTACGACATTAAATACACGTTTTGGTCTTGTTATTATTATAATTAAGTGGTAAAAGGATAAGTGTTTTCACACTTATTAAATCCCCTACACTTGACCATTGCAATGCCCTCATGCAATGTATAATTTCAAAGCATAGTTTAACATTTCCCATCATAATTAACCCACCTTGGCCTTTATTAAATACTAGACACTAAGGAAACTAAATAGATAGAAATATACAAAATGCTTGAAGGAAGAACAAGTAAAGAGATCGTAGACTTACATTAGGGCTTTGGTGGTCATGAATTTTTATCACCCTCAAGTTTGACGTTCCCCATACTAAGCTTAAAAACGAGATCATTGTTATTATAAGTTAGTAAATCTAACACTCACTCATGTGGCTCAATTATTTACTTAGACTCCCTTATTCCTAGGTGTATCTCTTATATTTTATTCTTGTCTTGAATGATCACGAGGATGCATTGTTGACTTTTTCGATAGTTTATTTAGGCTGAAAATAAAGTAGGACGATTTAATCAATAGTTAGCTAAAGGACAAAATCTTTTAAAACTGCTTCTCGAAACCTCATAAAGTTCATATCTTGGCATAACTTGTTTCACGATTTGAGACCTTTCTCGGACCGATAATTGGCATTGACTTTATACTTCGAATCCTGAGAGACGTTCTTGAAATAATGGTCTTCTCTTCATAATAGGAATTTCTTCACTTGAAGTTTTTGAGAGGTTCTTCATACTTGGACCACGACTTCTTCATTTTTCTCCAATCTTTATTTTGTATTTTGATATACAACGATTCGCCTCCTTTTTGGACTTGGATCTGTTTATCCTCATACCTTGCTAGGGTCTTTTCAGATAGACTTCTCCATGATCTTTAGGGGAGCATTTGCTTTTCGTCGTGTGTCTTGATCCTTCATATTGATTTTTGATAAATGATTTTTCACATCACTTTGGATCTTTAGCAACAAAATGTAGCCCTTAATACATGGTGTTTAGGCCTAGTATCAAAATTCGTAGTCCCAAGTCTTTTCGAATTGAAAACCGGTCTAAAGTGCGACTCAATCGTCTTTTGGTGAATCAAGAGAATGATTTGGTTTTGATTATCTATTTTTAAACTATTAGCAAGTAATTAAAGTGTCGTTGAGTAAAATGGAAGAATAAAGATTAATACTAAAATGATTAGTAAAAATAAATGCATGGAAACTTAATGGCAACAATGGAAAAGTACTAGCACACTAAATAAAACTAACACTTGGAAAACTCTCTAAAAATAAGAACTTAGTTGAAAAGTACTAAAAGAAAGTAAGATCAGACTACACCAAAAACTCACAATCGGAATAAGCCAAAACAGCCCCAGATCGGAATGTATTCCGATCTGGTGGTCGGAATATGGGGTATTGGGAGCAATCGGAGTATCAATAAAATGGGGCAATCAGAATGTGGGACGAAAGACTCGATCGGAATAACCACAAAGGTTATATCAATCGGAATGTATGGCCTAACCTCAATCGGAATGTTAGCAAATGGTATAGATCGGAATAACAAGCAAGACTAACAATCGGAAAGTCCAGAAACACTCCAATCGGAATATTAGGATAGCTACTATAATCGGAATACGCACACAATGGCCAGATCGGAAAGACAAAACCCTTTTCCGATTGGACTCAATCGGAAAGAGGGGTGGGCTCGGTCGGAAAGGGGTTTGTACCCTTTCCTAAATTTGTGGAATTCGGTTATAAGCTAATGAATAAGCTATATAATAAGCTTTTCACCAAACTAAGTCGAATCAATGACTAAACCGGATCGAATAAGCACTTATCAACTTATCTAACCCGAAAATAATCGAACTTTTTGGATCAAACAATAAAAACATAAACTTTCTAAGGAAAACTTTTATAAACAAATAAGCTAATCATAAAAATAAGCCAATAAGCACAAAAGTCTTAAAGCTCAATCAAATGAAAACTTATGAAATGATCAAAAGATTAACTTTTTAAGCACGAAATCATTAAGAACAACACGGATCTATTGAAATTCGCACCAATAATCAATCTAAAATCAAAGAAAAGTAGAATGAGATTAAGGATTAAAAGCTTAAAATAGAACTTGATTAATGAAAATAAGCAATACAAAGTGTTTAATCTTGAAAGATTAAAAGAAAAAAGATGAAACTTAGTGAGAGAAAGTTTAAGACTTTCTCTCTCTAAAAAGTGAAAAACCAAGAATTAAAGACTAACTAGCTACCCCCCTCCTAATGACTATTAGGAGGGTATTTATAGAGAAGGAGGAAGGAGTGCATGTGTTGCATCTTCTTTCTTGCTTTCTTCACGTTTTCTCGACTCGACTTTAATTCTTTGTCTTTGTCGTCTCGGGATTTGAACTTGTCTTTTAATTTTCTTCTTCTATTAGACTTTAGTTCTTCGACTTTGTTAAACTTCCGTCTTTAGACTTTTTCTTCGATAAATCTTCAGAATAGGCCTTAGACTTCCGTTCTTTTTGCACTCTTGATCTTTTGACTTCGTCTTTTCCAGTTTTCTTCGATAAAAGCCCGTGAAAGCCCGTGTTTTCTTCCTTTTTCATCTTTTGGTCCTAAAACACAATAAAAACACAAGCCACGCATAATTCTGACTATTACGACATAAATCACATGTTTTGGTCTTGTTTTTATTGGAAATAAGTGGTAAGAGGATAAGTGTTTTCACACTTATTAAATCCCTTACACTTGACCATTGCAATGCCCTCATGCAATGCATTAATTTTAAAGCACGGTTTACATTTTCCATCATAAATAACCTACCTTGGCCTTTATTAAATGCTAAACATGAAAAGATAGAATAAGTAAAGAAATTAAAAACTTACATTGGGTTCTGGCAGCCATGAACGTTTATCATCCTCAAGTTTCACGTTCCCCATACAAAGCTTAAAACGAGATCATTGTTATTATAAGTTAGCAAACTAACATGAACTCATGTGGGCCAATTATTCACTTAGACTCCCTTATTCCTAGGTGTATCTCTTATTTTTATATTTTTGTCTTGAATGATCACGAAGATGCATTGTTTGACTTATTTCGATAGTTATTTAGTCCGAAAATAAGGTGAACGATTTAATCAATAGTTAGCTAAAGGACCAAATCTTTTAAAACTGCTTCTCGGGACCTCATAAAGTTCATATCTTGGCATAACTCGCTTCACGATTTGAGACCTTTCTCGGACCGATATTTGGCAGCGAATTCATACGTCGAATCTTTGAGAGACGTTCTTGAAATAATGGTCTTCTCTTCATAATAGGAATTTCTTCACTTGAAGTTTTGAGAGATTCTTCATCTTTGCACCACAACTTCTTCATTTTTCTCCAATCTTTATTTTGTACTTTGATATACAACGATCCGCCTCCTTTTAGGACTTGGATCTATTTATCATCATACCTTGTTAGGGTCTTTTCGGATAGACTTCTCCATGACTTGTGGGGAGTTCTTGCTTTTCGTCGTGTGTCTCGATCCTTCATGTTGATTTTCGATAAATGATTCTTCACATCACTTTTGGATCTTTAGCAACAAAATGTAGCCCTCATGCCTTGTTAGGGCCTTTTCGGACTCGCCAATATTCGCATCCCGCTTCAATAAGTTATGCCTTGGCTATGAACTCTAATCCGTACCGAGCAACTTTTAAACGATCTGGGGCTAGAAGCTAAGTAACCTTTTAAATCGTACAACCTTATTTATTGCAGATAAATTTATTAACAAGCGGAGGGAGAATAGGCTTATAATTAACTCACATAAATTCACGAAAGAATACCGAACTTATAATTGACTCTATCATCTCTCGTTCTCCACAGTTCAAAATCTCAAGGAATGAGACTCGTGGATGCTTAGCCTATTAAATCAAAGTTTTGGGTTTTCGAGTCGCCTATAGGATCTTGCAAATTCTTAGACTTTTTCAAGTTTAGAAATCGCGTTTTAAAGTTCCCTTGATAAACGACTCTCTAGGATCAATTATAGGAACTTGTGAAAAGTTCTTTTTTTTAACCCGTGAGAGTTAAGACTTTCGCGTTTTATAGCTCCCTATATAAAAGCCTAGCAAAACTTGACTTAAACACGTTAAGGATACTAGCTAGAGTAAACTTAGGTAAGTAAACTCGGGTTGAGTCAAAATGTTCACGACTAAGAAAAATCTAAAACCACTTTATTGAAAATTTA
This sequence comes from Glebionis coronaria, assembly GCA_025667525.1. Lineage (NCBI taxonomy): Eukaryota > Viridiplantae > Streptophyta > Magnoliopsida > Asterales > Asteraceae > Glebionis > Glebionis coronaria. The sequence continues at coordinate 235,556,625 of CM046876.1, read as the reverse complement.
TTCTAGCAATGGAAAGAAACTAAAAAATGATAAAGGAAAATACAACTATACAACTAGGCAAAAATAGATTAAAAATTTTGAAAAATATCGAAAAATCAAATTTTCCGGTTAAAATGAGGGCAAATTCATGGAAAAGACCACTTACTTCGATAGAAGTCCCCCTACACTTGAGATAAACATTATCCTCAATGTTTAAGCATGTGGGAGTAAACTCCCCTACACTTATGACATTGTGCACTTTGTTTAAATCTTGCTAAGGAAAGGACAACTAAAGTGAATTCAATATGAACATATAAAATATGAAATATTGAATCACAAGAGTTTAGGATAGAACCGGGAAGATGGGAACACGGTATCACGGCTCGTCAAAAGTCATCAAGATGCTCTCTGAAACTTTAATCCCTGTACAGCACAAGAAACAAGACAACAAACATATGCGGGGCTCCCCCTACACTTATTATGAAAGCAGTAAAGGATAGAACACGGGTTGCCTCCCGAGAAGCGCTTGTTTTTGTTTACCGAGTCACGAGCCTGACTCGACCCAATTTAGTTCGTGGGGAACGTGGTGAGGGATGGAATCATCTCTTGAGAGATGTCCTCACCAAAGTACAACTTTAGACGCTGGCCATTCACCTTGAAATTGGGTCCATTCGGCTGAGAAAGCTCAATGGTCCCATAAGGAAAGACATTGGCGACGGTGAATGGACCAGACCAGCGGCTCTTCAACTTGCCAGAGAAGATCTTCAACCGAGAGTTAAAGAGTAAGACTTGATCACCAACGTGGAACTCTTGGTTCTTGATTTTAGCGTCATGAATGATCTTCGTCTTCTCCTTGTAGATCAGCAAGTTCTCATAAGCTTCATTCCTCAGTTCATTGAGCTCGTTGAGTTGAACCTTGCGATGATCACCAGCTTTGTTGATGTCGAAGTTAGCCCACTTCAAGGCCCAGTGCACCTTATGTTCCAGCTCGATGGGTAGGTGGCAGACTTTCCCATACACAAGACGATAAGGTGTACAACCGATCGGGGTCTTGTAAGCAGTACGGAAAGCCCACAGAGCATCATCTAACTTATCGGCCCACGCGGCACGATGCTCTCCCACAGTACGCTCCAAAATTCTCTTCAAGCCACGGTTGGATATCTCGGCTTGCCCATTGGTTTGGGGATGATAGGTGGTAGAAAGACGGTGATTGACACCATACTTAGCCATGACTCTTGCAAATTGATCGTTGCAAAAATGAGTCCCGCGGTCACTGATAATAGCACGAGGAACTCCAAATCGAGCGAAAAGCTGCTTCAAAAAGTTCACAACCACCCTCGCATCATTCATAGGAAGAGCCTTGGCTTCAACCCATTTAGAAACGTAGTCGACGACGATGAGGATGTACTTGTTCCCTTTGGAGGATGGAAATGGCCCCATAAAGTCGATGCCCCATACATCAAAGATTTCACATTCCTGTATGAAATTTTGAGGCATCTCATCCTTATGTGTGATCTTTCCTTGGCGTTGGCAAGCATCACAATGCTTAACCATTTCGTGAGCGTCACGATAAATGGTGGGCCAATAGAATTCAGAATCAAACACTTTCTTAGCGGTGTAGTTGGGACCAAAGTGACCACCGGTGGGTCCTTTGTGGCAAGCTTGGAGAATGTCAAAAGCTGCCGGTCCGTCAACACATCAACGAATGATCAGATCAGCACATTGTTTGAATAGATAAGGGTCATCCCAAAAGTAAGTCTTAACATCGTTCAAGAACTTCTTCTTTTGTTGGGATGTTAACCCTTTGATTAGAATACCACCCGCTAAGTAGTTTGCAATGTCAGCAAACCACGGGGTGTCATCAAGATTGATATTTATAGACATTAAGGTCTCAAGGGGGAAAGAATCATTGATCTCTTTGTTCGGATGATCCCCTTGATATGGATCCTCAAGTCTGCTCAGATGATCCGCGGCCAGGTTTTCGGCTCCCTTCTTGTCACGAATTTCAATGTTGAATTCTTGAAGGAGTAAAACCCAGCGAAGAAGTCTTGGCTTAGAATCGTGCTTTGTCATCAAGTACTTCAACGCGAAATGGTCCGTGTATACGATGGTGGGGGATAAAACAAGATAGGGGCGGAATTTTTCAAAAGCATAGACAACAGCTAAAAGCTCTTTTTCGGTTGTCGTATAATGCAATTGAGCCCCCGTCATTGTTTTGCTAGCATAGTGGATTGGTTGGAAGTGTTTATTCACTCGTTGGCCCAAAACCGTACCAATAGCAAAATCGCTAGCATCGCACATCAATTCAAAAGGCAGCTCCCAATTAGGGGTAACCAAGACTGGTGCCTTAGTTAGCTTATCCTTAAGAAGACTGAAGGCTTCGAAACACTCTTTAGAAAAGATAAAGGGAGTATCTTTTTCCAAGAGGTGGGTCATCGGGCGAGCGATTTTAGAGAAATCCTGAATGAATCGACGATAGAAGCCCGCATGACCCAGAAAACTTCTCACACCCTTCACGGTTGAAGGTGGAGGTAATTTGGCTATGACATCTACTTTAGCACGGTCGACTTCAAGACCGGCTTTTGAAATTTTGTGTCCTAGAACAATGCCTTCTTTTACCATAAAATGGCATTTTTCCCAATTCAAAACAAGGCGAGTGTCTTCGCACCGCTTAAGCATACGTTCCAAATTGGCAAGGCAAGAAGAGAAGGAATCCCCGAAGACCGATAAATCATCCATGAAGACTTCCATGGTTTGCTCAACCATGTCATGGAAGATAGCCAACATGCACCTTTGGAAAGTCCCAGGGGCATTGCATAAGCCGAAAGGCATTCTTTTATAAGCAAAGGTGCCATAGGGACAAGTGAATGTGGTCTTCTCTTGATCTTGGGGATCGATGGGTATTTGAAAATAACCCGAGAAACCATCAAGAAAGCAGTAATATTCATTACCCGCTAAACGTTCAAGCATTTGGTCCATAAAAGGTAGAGGTAAATGATCCTTTCTCGTGGCATCATTGAGTTTGCAGTAGTCTATACAAACTCTCCACCCAGTAACGAGACGGGTAGGAATCAACTCGTTGTTTGCATTGGGCACAACGGTGATACCACCTTTCTTAGGCACACAATGGACTGGACTAACCCATGGTGAATCCGAAATAGGGTAAATCATACCCGCATCAAGAAGTTTGATAACCTCTTTTTTGATGACTTCATGGATTTTAGGATTCACCCTTTGTTGGCTTTGAATTGTGGGCTTAAAGTCGTCCTCCATGAGAATTTTATGTGTGCAGAAGTGAGGATCAATTCCACGGATGTCGGAGATTTTCCGAGCGATAGCTCTTTTATGCTTCTTCAACACAGCGACAAGTCGAGCTTTTTCGTCTTCTTTCAGATCCTTTGCGATGATGACCGGTAACTTCTCGTTATCTTCCAGGAAAACATACTCAAGATGAGGTGGTAGGTCCTTAAGCTCAAGAGTAGGAGGATCCTCAATAGATGGTGAAACTAACGATGGATCATCATTAGTCACCTCTTTAGGAGAAGGAGGAGACAACGGGTCCTCATGGAGAAGTCTCTCAATAGTACGAATGTCTTCATCCCAATTGGTGGACAAATTATCATACTTAATATCGAGAGGACCCAAGCTAGCTTCGAAATCATCCAAGTCACTTTCTCCAAAAGGAGTCAATGCTGGAGCAATTGAGGCAACGGTCTCAACATTGGGTAGAGAAGAAAGAGTACTTTTGCAAGCATCATGAAAATGTTCTTCACAAGCCTCATCGAGAACATCAATAGCATTAACACTCTCATATGAATAAGGTTGCTTAGAAATCTTACCCATGTTGAAGACAATTTGATCGTCACCAACTCTCATGATTAATTCGCCTGCGGCTACATCAATGAGAGTGCGACCGGTCCTCAGAAATGGACGTCCAACGATTAATGGAACACGGGGATCCATCTCGTAGTCAACGACGACAAAATCCGTCGGGAAGGTGAATTTGTCAACGCCAAAAAAGACATCTTCGGCTATCCCCACTGGATAAGCAACCGTACGGTTGGCTAATTCCAAAGTCATTTTGGTGGGGACTAGCTCGAGGAGAGATAATTGCTTCCAAACACTTAAAGGCATTAAGTTTATACTGGCACCTAGATCGGCTAGGGCCATGAAATTCTCTACTCCCGGGAAGTTGCAAGGAATCAAGAAGCGACCCGGATCACCAAGTTTGGTGGGCAATTTCCTTAAGAGCACTGCGGAGCAGTTCTCATTAAGTTGGGTCTGAGCGATGTCAAGAAGCTTTTCCTTATCACTTAGAATATCTTTAAACATCTTAGCGTATTTAGGCATGTGAGCGAGAGCCTCGACAAAGGAGATGTTAAAATTCAATTGTTTAAACATTATTAGAAAGTTTGAAACCTGAATATCATCCTTGCTCTTTTGCTTCTCTTTCCTCAACCTTGAAGGATAAGTTATATTGGATGAAGAAGAAGGCTTTAAGGGAATAGGATCACTCACAACCACGGGTGGTGGGGAAATGGGGATAGAAGGTGAAAGAGGTGAGGAAAGTTGCTCTTTTTCCTTGTTCACAATCACGGGTGGAGGTGTAGGAAGCTCGGGTTCCATATAACCTTTTCCACTACGAGTGGTGATTGCTTTCATCTCCCCTCTTGGATTCGCAACAGTATTACTCGGAAGAGTACCCGAAGAAGAGGGTTGATTACCTTGGATGAGCGGACCAATCATATCACGAAGGTGAACCGCTTGATTATTAAAAGAGTTTTGCATGTTTGCATTAATTTCATTGCTGTGTTTGGCCATATCATTCCTTAGCTCGGCTCGAATATCGCTCCCATGTTTCACCATGTCATTCTTCAAGTTGACAACTTGACTCTGAAGATTCGTCACCATCTCACGATTAGTCTTCATGAACGTCTCGACGTCTTGGTTTACTGTCATCGGTTGATTGAGATGTGGAACTTGGTAAGCTTGAGAATTTCCTTGAGTTGGGTATGGGTTTCTTTGGGATTGATATTGATTTTGAGCACGAGGTTGGGATTGGTTGTTTCGGTTATAGCTTTGTTGTTGGTTTTGGTTTGTAGGAGGGAAACCGGGAGGAGCAAGATAATTGTTGGAACGATAACTTAGCAAACCACGGTCTCCTTACGGGCGAGCTTGATAGCCTCCCGTGGGATAAGTGCCGTAAGCTGCGTTAACGTTTTCAGAAAAATTGCCTTGGGTAGAAGGACAATCATTATAAGAATAAGGGCCACCACATGTATCACAAGAAATAGCAACGACTTTAGCTTATTGAAAGTGGTTTGTGGCCATGGCCATGAAATTCTTGTTCATTTCAGCGAGTTGTCGAGAAATTTCAGTCATTTCAGGATTGGAGGTAGTAGAAGAAACATTGACTCTCTGATTAGATCTTGAGGATGCGGATGAATCCCAATTCTTGTGGTGAGTAGTCATGTTTTCAATCAACTCTCGACACTCCTCCGGTCTCCTTTTCATAAAGGTACCACCGGCGGCGGCATTGATCGTGTCACGATCACGAAAAGTGAGACCATTGTAGAAGGTGTCAATGAGAGTAACGGGGAGCATATTGTGATTTGGACAGCGGTCGATCAAATCATTGTACCGTTCCCAAGCATCAAAGAGCGATTCATCATTCTCTTGCATGAATCCACTGATTTGGTTACGAAGGCTAGTGACCATGGATGGGGGAAAGTAGCGTGATAAAAAGCGTTGAGTCATGTCATTCCACGTATGAATAGAATTCTTAGGAAGACGGTCAAACCATTTTTCGGCATGGTGAGAAAGCGAGTGGGGAAAGAGTTGAAGGCGAAGGTCATCCATAGAAACACCGGAGCACTTCATGCTTTGGGTAATGGTAATGAATTTGTCGAGGTGTTTGTTGGCATCATCATCCGGAATTCCACGAAATGGGTTCGTTTGCACTTGCTGGATCATGTGATGCTTCAACGAAAACTCCTGAGCCGTGACGTGCATTGGCGCAATCGGGCCTCCGCGTCCGTTCATGGTGGGTTGACATAATTCCTCCATTGTCCGTAAATCAGGTAGGTGGACATTGTTGTTGTTGTTGTTCAAATTGGGTTGAGGTGGGTGATTATTGTTGTTATTAACACCAGCCATATCTAAATCTTAACGAGTCTCGGGCTCAGAATAGTTGGAAGATCTAGTACGCATACACCTGCAGAAGAAAAATATACACAAAGAATATATCTATATAATCTTTTTGGTGCAAAACCTTGGAAAAGAATTGCTTTTGATGGTTTTTTAATGTTTTTGTATTTTTGAAGAGTTTTATATTTTTTTGGATTTTTGAAAATTTTTAAAACAAGGAAAATAACGTTCAAAGAATGGATCCCAAAATTCAATGCGTCTCTCACTAGAAACCGTTTATCGTAACGAAAAGTGCCGGCAGCGGCGCCATTCAATACATGGTTTTTAGTCCTAGTATCAAAATTCGTAGTCCCCAGTCTTTTCGAATTGAAAACCGGTCTAAAGTGCGACTCAATCGTCTTTTGGTGAATCAAGAGAATGATTTGGTTTTGATTATCTATTTTTAAACTATTAGCAAGTAATTAAAGTGTCGTTGAGTAAAATGGAAGAATAAAGATTAATACTAAAATGATAAGTAAAAATAAATGCATGGAAACTTAAAGGCAACAATGGAAAAGTACTAACACACTAAATAAAACTAACACTTGGAAAACTCTCTAAAAATAAGAACTTAGTTGAAAAGTACTAAAAGAAAGTAAGATCGGACTACACCAAAAACTCACAATCGGAATAAGCCAAAACAGCCCCAGATCGGAATGTATTCCGATCTGGTGGTCGGAATATGGGGTATTGGGAGAAATCGGAATATCAATGAAATGGGGCAATCGGAATGTGGGACGAAATACTCGATCGGAATAACCACAAAGGTTATATCAATCGGAATGTATGGCCTAACCTCAATCGGAATGTTAGCAAATGGTCTAGATCGGAATAACAAGCAAGACTAACAATCGAAAAGTCCAGAAACACTCCAATCGGAATATTAGGATAGCTACTATAATCGGAATGCGCACACAATGGCCAGATCGGAAAGACAAAACCCTTTTCCGATTGGACTCAATCGGAAAGAGGGGTGGGCTCGGTCGGAAAGGCAGCAATCGGAAAGGGGTTTGTACCCTTTCCTAAATTTGTGGAATTCGGTTATAAGCTAATGAATAAGCTATATAATAAGCTTTTCACCAAACTAAGCCGAATCAATGACTAAACCGGATCGAATAAGCACTTATCAACTTATCTAACCCGAAAATACTCAAACTTTTTAGATCAAACAATAAAAACATAAACTTTTTAAGGAAAACTTTTATAAACAAATAAGCTAATTATAAAAATAAGCCAATAAGCACAAAAGTCTGAAAGCTCAATCAAATGAAAACTTATGAAATGATCAAAAGATTAACTTTTTAAGCACGAAATCATTAAGAACAACACTTATCTATTGAAATTCGCACCAAAAATCAATCTAAAATCAAAGAAAAGTAGAATGAGATTGAGGATTAAAAGCTTAAAATAGAACTTGATTAATGAAAATAAGCAATACAAAGTGTTTAATCTTGAAAGATTAAAAGAAAAAAGATGAAACTTAGTGAGAGAAAGTTTAAGACTTTCTTTCTCTAAAAAGTGAAAAACTAAGAATTAAAGACTAACTAGCTAACCCCCCTCCTAATGACTATTAGGAGGGTATTTATAGGGAAGGAGGAAGGAGTGCATGTGTTGCATCTTCTTTCTTGCTTTCTTCACGTTTTCTAGACTCGACTTTAATTCTTTGTCTTTGTCGTCTCGGGATTTGAACTTGTCTTTTAATTTTCTTCTTCTATTAGACTTTAGTTCTTCGACTTTGTTAAACTTCCATCTTTAGACTTTTTCTTCGATAAATCTTCAGAATAGGCCTTAGACTTCCGTTCTTTTTGCACTCTTGATCTTTTTACTTCGTCTTTTCCCGTTTTCTTCGATAAAAGCCCGTGAAAGCCCGTGTTTTCTTCCTTTTTCATCTTTTGGTACTAAACAATAAAAACACAAGCCACGCATAATTCCGACTTTTACGACATAAATCACATGTTTTGGTCTTGTTTTTATTGGAAATAAGTGGTAAAAGGATATGTGTTTTCACACTTATTAGCCCTCATGCCTTGTTAGGGCCTTTTCGGACTTACAAATCTTCGCATCCCGCTTCAATAAGTTATGCCTTGGCTATGAACTCTAATTAATCCAAAGCAACTTTTAAACGATCTTATGCTAGAAGCTACGTAACTTTTCAAATCATACGACCTTACTTATTGCAATTATTTATTTAACAAGCGATGGGAGAAAAAGCTCATAATTAACTCACATAAATTCATGAAAGAATACCAAACTTATAATTGACTCTATCATCTCTCGTTCTCATAATTTAAAATCTCAAGGAATGAGACTCGTGGATGCTTAGCCTATTAAATCAAAGTTTGGGTTTTCAAGTCATCTATAGGATCTTGCAACTTCTTAGACTTTTTCAAGTTTAGAATTCGCATTTTAAAGTTCCCTTGATAAACGACTTTCTAGGATCAATTATAGGAACTTGAGAAAAGTTCTTGTTCTTAACCCGTTGGATTTAAGACTTTCGCGTTTTAAAGTTCCCTATATAAAAGTCTAGCAAAACTTGATTTAAACACGTTAAGGATACTAGCTAGAGTAAACTTGAATAAGTAAACTCGGGTTGAGTCAAAAGATTTATGATGGGCCTAATATATCAAATATATCTAAACTCATTAAAACCATTTTATTTAACTACTTTATTTTTCTCTTTTGACTTTATTCTTGAATAGGAATATATACATACGATGAAAGAAAATAAAAGACAATAATTGAAAAATACTACTAGGCCAAAATAGATCAAAAATTTTGAAAAACGTCAAAAAATTAAATTTCCGGTTAAAATGAGGACATATTCATGGAAAATCCCACTTAACTTCGCTAAAAGTCCCCCCTACACTTGATATAAACATTGTCCTCAATGTTTAAGCATGTGGGAGTAAACTCCCCTACACTTAGGACATTGTGCACTTTGTTTAAGTCTCGCTAAGGAAGAGACGACTATAGTGATTTCAATGTCAACATATAAGATATGAAATATTGAATCACAAAAGTTTAGGATAGAACCGGGAAGACGGGAACACGGGAACACGGGATCACGGGTCGTCAAATATCTTCAAAAGTGGATATTTAAAAGCTTTAAACCCTGCACATGATAAGAAACAAGACAACAAACACCTATGTGGCTCCCCCTACACTTATTATGAAAAGGGATAAAAAGGATAGATCATCGGGTTGCCTCCCGAGAAGCACTTGTTTTTGTTAACTGAGTCACGAGCCTGACTCGACCCATAACTAATTCAAGGGAAACATGGTGAGGGATGGAATCATCTCATGAGAGATGTCCTCACCAAAGTACAACTTGACACGTTGGCCATTCACTTTAAAGTCAGGCCCATTTTGTTGAGATAACTCAATGGTGCCATAAGGGAAGATTTTGGTGACGGTGAATGGACCGGACCAACGGCTCTTAAGCTTTCCTGAAAAAATTCAACCGAGAGTTAAAAAGTAAAACTTGATCACCTATGTGAAACTCTTGGTTTTTAATCTTGGAGTCATGAATGAGCTTAGTCTTCTCCTTGTAGATTAAATAGTTTTCATAAGCCTCATTCCTCAATTCATTTAGTTCATTGAGTTGGATTTTCCTAAGATCACCGGCTTTGTTGATATCAAAATTAGCCCATTTCAAGGCCCAATAAGCCTTATGTTCCAACTCAATGGGGAGGTGGCATGCCTTTCCGTACACAAGGCGATAAGGAGTACAACATATAGGCGTCTGATAAGCGGTACGGAAATCCCACAAAGCATCATCTAACTTATCAGCCCATGAGGCACGATGCTCTCCCAGTTAGAAATCTCGGCTTGACCATTAGTTTGTGGATGATACATGGTAGAAAGACGGTGATTGACACCATACTTAGCCATGACTCGCGTAAATTGATCATTGCAAAAATGAGTCTTGCGATCACTAATGATAGCACGAGGAACACCGAATCGAGCAAACAATTGTTTCAAAAAATTCACAACCACCCTCGCATCGTTAGTAGGTAAAGCCTTTACTTCAACCCATTTTGATACGTAGTCAAAGGCTACGAGGATGTACTTGTTCCCTTTAGATGATGGAAATGGCCCCATAAAGTCGATGCCCCATACGTCAAAGATTTCACATTCTTGGATGAAATTTTGAGGCATCTCATCTTTATGTGTGATCTTGCCTTGTCTTTAGCAAGCATCACAATGTTTAACCATTTCATGAGAGTCATGATAAATGGAGGGCCAATAGAATCTGGAGTCGGAAACTTTCTTCGCGGTATAGTTAGGACCAAAGTGACCACCGGTGGGGCCTTTGGGGCAAGCTTCTAGGATTAGTAAAGTTGTCGGCCCATCAACACACCTATGGATGAAAAGATCCACACATTGCTTGAAAAGGTAATGGTCGTCCCAATAATAGTGTTTAATATCCTTAAAGAATTATTTCTTTTGTTGGGACGTTAACCCTTCCATAAGAACACCACCCGCTAAATAGTTTGCAATGTCCGCAAACCATAGGGTATCGTCAAGATTGGAGTTAATAGACATTAAGGCCTCATGGGGAAAGTATTCATTAATCTCTTGATTAGGAAGTTCCCCTTGATAAGGATCCTCGAGTATACTAAGATGATCCGCGGCTAGGTTTTCTTCTCCCTTTTGATCACGAATTTCGATTTTAAATTCTTGTAGGAGCAAAACCCAACGAAGGAGTCTCGATTTAGCATCTTGATTGGTCAACAAGTATATCAAGGCGGAATGGTTGGTGTAAACGATGGTGGTGGAAAGCACAAGATAGGGGCGTAATTTCTAAAAAGCATACACTACGGCTAAAAGCTCTTTTTCGGTAGTGGTATAATGCAATTGAGCCCCCGTCATTGTCTTGCTAGAATAATAAATTGGTTGGAAGTGTTTGTTCACTCTTTGACCTAAAACCGCTCCTACCGCAAAATCACTAGCATCGCACATGAGCTTGAAAGGTAACTCCCAATTTGGAGAGACTAAGACCGGTGCCTTAGTTAATTTACCTTTAACAAGTTCGAATGAATCGAGACATTCTTGAGAAAAAAATGAAAGGAGCATACTTTTCTTAGAGGCGAGTCATAGGTCGAGCTATCTTAGAGAAATCTTAGATGAAACGACGATAAAATCCCGCATGACCTAAAAAACTCCTAACTCCTTTGATGGTGGTAGGTGGAGGCAACTTAGCAATGACGTCAACTTTAGCACGGTCGACTTCGATACCGGCTTTGAAAATTAAGAACGAGACGAGTGTCTTCACACCGTTTAAGCATACGTTCTAAATTGGCAAGGCAAGAAGAGAAAGAATCGCCATAGACCGAGAAATCGTCCATAAAGACTTCCATAGTTTCTTCAACCATGTCATGGAATATAGCCATGATACACCTTTGGAAAGTCCCAGGAGCATTGCATAAGCCGAAAGACATTCTTTTATAAGCAAATGTTCCATAAGGACAAGTGAATGTGGTTTTCGCTTGGTCTTTTGGATCGATAGGAATTTAAAAATACCCGGAGAAACCGTCTAAGAAGCAATAGTAGTCATTACTCGCTAAACGCTCGAGCATTTGATCCATGAAAGTAAGAGGAAAATGATCCTTACGAGTGGCATCATTGAGCTTGTGATAGTCTATGCAAACTCGCCAACCTGTGACAAGTCGAGTAGGAATCATGTAATAACCCGAACTTAACGTCATTATTTATCCTAACTATGTAACATATTTTTAATTTCTAAGTAATGATGAGTATTATTATATTTGACGGTTTTAGTTGGAACCGATAATGTGTGACTATACTTAATTGTTTTGACGATTAAAGAGTACTAATAGTGATCGCGATGCCAATGGATGCCCATATATTATATTTTAGTATCGATTATTTCGATGTTTGATATTTATGAAATTTTTATTTCATTACGTATTAAGTCGAGTCAAACTTTATTATTTCATTTTGTGTGCATTTAATTATTAAAACGATCGATTTAACAAATGAGATTTATATTTTTATGAACCCGGGACGAAACTCGACTCTCGTAAATATTTATAAAATTGACTGGAAGTCATTTCCCGCTTTTTAACTAATATTCACATTTTAGTCCACAAGAATGCACCAATTGCAAAATCTACCCTCCACCCACCATATATAAATGGAAAACAAAACACACACATGTATTTTACCCACCAAAATCTCTCTCTCTTTCTCTTGCTCCTCTCTTGTCGTGACCCCCCATCAAACAAAACACCCCTTTGATTTAATTTCTAGCTTGATTCAAGCTAATCTAAACAAAGTACCATGTTTGAAATTCAATGGTGATTCTTATGGTATGATTTTTATTAACATGCAAGTACTTTAATTTTTAAACATTTTTATTGAAGAACAATGGTGTTTGATCCATTGTTGTGTTGTATAAAGGTGTTATTATTATTATATTTGATTTTAAAAGTGTTGCATGTATGATTTGTGTAGTGGGTTTTGGAAGTATTAATCATGCAAGTGATTTAGGGATGATATGAGATGTTGTAGATGATGGGTATAGCATATTTGAAGTGTTGATGTTGTTAAAAATGGGTCAAAACGGTTGTAGATGTGATTTTTAAATGGGTGTTTTACATCAGTGGGTTTAAGGCCGATTTTCATACAGTAGATGTTGGATAAAGTTTGATATTATTAGATATTGTATTAGTAGTCGTCAAGTCGCTCGTTTCGATATAAGATAGAGCTTTTAACTCCAAAAGAGTCAAAAGTTATGCTAGTTTGATTATTCGTGTACCGGGAGATGATCATTGACACAATACAAAATTGTTGTCAATATTTGGATCGAATCTCGGGGATTATAAGTTGAGTTTTAAAACTGATCGAAGGCTGTCGTTGGGTTCTAAACATAGCATTTTCAGTCTATTTTCAAAGTCAAATGATGATTTTGTAAATTGAAATATTTAACAAGGTTAAAATGGTTTTACGATGCAAGTGTGCAAATCCGGTTTTTAAAGTCTAAAGATGTGTCGAGCAGGTGGTTCTAAAATGTGAATCATTGAATGAAATTTAAACTGAGTCTTATATAAATTATAAGTGAGGTTGTCACCAAGTTTCGTCGATAACAGAGTTGTTTAGGTATGGTAAAACAGCGTGTACTTTTGGTAAGTACCGGCTGAGTACTTTTTGGGAGGTACTTAACCTCGCGTCATAGTTTGAGGCGAGAGGCTAAACTATTAGCTTCTAAAACTTCTAAAAGGATGTAAGTTTTATGTGTGGGTGTATATTCTAAGATTGGAAACCCGTGTTGGGCACTTGAACCGTATTGATTTGGCATCTTGAGATGGATCAATATCGAAGGTGCTAGTCTTGGAAAGCTAGTACTTGTTGTGGGGTTTAGAAGGAATCACTTGCATTGATTGGTCATGTCTATGTAGATACTATTTTGAGTTATTGATTTTATTATACTAAGTATGATTTGAAATACTTAAGTATGTTGCTAAGCACGCACCTTATTTGTTAGGTGGCAACTTTTGATGTGTATATATTTGGGAGGCATCTTCACTTCGACGATCACTACTACTACTACGAGCTTCGCATATTATCTAAGGTAAGTCTATAGCCTCGCTTTTACACTATTTTGTAAATGGTTTTTAAACCCGCGAGGGGGAATACATGTTTTTCATAAACTTAGAACACAAGTCTTTTATGGTATGCTTGTCCCTCTATGAATGGACCCGTGGTTGCCTTTAAATTGCATTAAGTGATTGCCTTTTTTAAAGCCTCAATTATGGACCGTTAATTAACCTATGATGGGTTAACCGCAAGTAAAATTAATAGATCTATGGGTGAAGCCGCCCCGGTTTAGTTTGTGTGGACTTGTCACAAAAGCTTAGGCCCGACCTCCACACTGTTTAAACAAATTGTATTGAGAAGTCAGGTATACGGCAATGTACCAATAATTTGGAGGTAACGACAATTAATAAATCTCTCGTCTTATTAGAATGATATGGGAGTGTCTAAGGGATCGGTTCCATGAGCTTGATGCAATTTATGCTATATACAAATTTTATTGTTGATGCAAATTATTATTTGATGCTTGTTGCCTTCAAGTATGCCACAAACTTATAATCTTTGCATGTGTTCAAATGATTTGTAAAACCTATAGACTTGCTCAACCTTGGTGTTGATGATTTTACACATGTATTTCAGGTAATCAAGATGGATAGCAGTAGAGCATGTGAGGAGGAAGTTGGTGCTTACTTATCTAAATCTTTGTTTACTTTTCCATCCTTTGAAATGAATAAAATACTTTTAAGAATTTAATGTATTGTGATTGGTAACGGTTTTTGGGACTAAACGCTACTCTGATTTTATATATTGGGATGGGAAACTTTTTAGACAAGATTGTATATTATTTTAACGTCTCTTTTGAGGTTGTTGTCTATTATTGTGTGTGATGTGCTATTAGTAGCCCCCCATTGTGGTATTCTGCTGCGTGGTAATTTGGGGGTGTTACAAATTGGTAATTAGAGCCACAAGTTATAGAGAACTAGTTCGATTTTGAAAAACGTAAACTATAACTTTTGGTATGTTCTAAAAAGTTTTAAGCACGCAACTACTCCGCATGGCTCCGGTAAGGCTATTCTTGTATTACTTTTTATAGATTGTGATTATGTGAACCTATGTTCATGTAGGAATGGTAATATGTATATATATGAATATACTATGGTATTTAAAGACATTGCACGCGAAGTAATGGTCTTTGAACGATTGTCGTACATTTTATAATATGGTTTTGTATCGGATTTGGCATCACCGCCAATCATCGATCTTGATAATTATGTATTATCTGAATACGAGCTTGAAACTCATTTGATACTTTGAGTATGTATATATGGTTTCGTAACCTATCGCATATCAACTTGTTTAAGTTCGATTGTTATCATCGTATCATGATGTGCCATATTTGGACATATTCTTTCGAAACGTAATTGATAAATGTGATGTCCGTGTTTTCGTTACTACTTATGATTTTAAAGAATCACTTATCCGAGGCGATATCTCCTACGTAATGCCACGTGTGATTAAATTCATATGACCACGTTTTATTGGCGAAAAGGAGGATGCCAATGTTGGACTTAAGATATATATATCCTAATCAAATATATATAGGTTGGGTACAACAATGATATGCTCGTAGTAGTCATTCGGTTGAGTGACTTAATACCTTGTATCTAAATGGAATGGTACATTTAGATATATAGATTTTAACTCGCCCAACCAAGAGTCATTTAAGGTTGTCTTAATTAAATGGATTAGGACATTTGAATAAGAAAATTTTAAACTACTGGACTTTAGATTGTCGTGTTTTCCTTATTCAAATGGAATGGGACGTTTGAATACGAAAATCATGATATAAGTTTATTGACACCTTGTTTACTATGGTATTTTGATACGTTATCGTGTTGAGAGGTAGTAATACTTGAGTAGGTTGACTTATGATCGTTTTGTTGAAATGGATTGGGATGCCTTTTCATTTGAACAAGAAAGTTATAAGTTCCCGTACCGTAAATTTATAAACTCTTGTATACATGAAAGGGGACGCCTTTTGATGTAGACAAGGAGTTATAAATGAGTGGGCCCAAGTATGTCAGGCTCGATTTGTGGATGTTTGGTGTGCGTACGTCTTCCTTCGAATCTTGTTTCGTTGGTATGAATCGTTCAGTGTCGTCGTCGTTATGATGATTGTCGATTATCGTCTATGTACGAGTGACCTGTTGGACTTCTCTCGAGTTATGATTTGAATTGATAGAGCATTTCTAATGTGTCTCGATGATCGCGAGCTTTATAAGAAGATTGTTAAGAACCATTGACCGTTCCTAGTATAGGCGACTTGTTTAAGCGTCACTAGTATCTATGCATGTACTTGTGGATTGACTGAGGATCAAGGTATCACCGACAACTTGTCTTGGATAAAGGATTTTGGGATTTTAATTGCTACTATTGAAGGGTCACCGAAGTATTTTCTTGATGACGAACCCGTGGGACTAGTATGACGAGTAAACAAAGAATGTGATGCATCACCTGAAGCACTGAAACAGAAGTTAGTGGGACACATTTGGTATGTTGAGCATTGGAGCAGAAGCTGTTGATATGCACGATATGTTGTGAATCTTCGTCAATGGACCAAAATTCTTAATGATTGGAATTAATAAATTGTTATCACTTCGAGGAGCATGTTGAAGCCGACACCGCAAGTGGAAAGACTTTAGAGATCAAGTTTTATTATCAAGGGTTCATTCAAGGTTTTCTCGATGATCAACGATGGAGATCTATATTTGATGTTTATGTTCGACCTTTTCTTTTTATGTACTTATGTGGTATGTGATCTACTCTAATGATCGTAAGTTATGAGAACTTGAGACGACATTGTCCAATGACGTCCGATCATGGAGAACACGTACCATGTAATATCTTTTTACCTTCAATGACGATGTTTATTCAGACTTTGAATGCGCATGGGCGGAAGTGATATGGTGTCTTTGTATTATCTTTTGAGTAAGGACCCGCGTGCGAGCACCCTCCGATGACGAAAATATTTTCTTGTTATTTCCTTTGATATTCGTCCATGGCTATCCGGCCAGTGGATGTTCTTTTACTTGCAATTTTCCTTTTGACTGGACTTACCCGAAAATCCTGTCATTTGTTCTTGTCATTGAATGAGTTTCGTGTAATTCATAAATTTTTCGTGTGTCGAGCTTGAAGGAGTTATTGGTGGATAAGGATTTATTCATCCTCTTTTAGTGAAATACAACTTGACGACAAGTTATGTTTTGTAAGAAGAACTAGTGGAGATCGTGGATTAGAATTCACTGGGGATCATGAAGATTTCTTTAGGAAGAAGTTCCCCTATCTTTCCTAGTGGTACGCAATACGAGTATGAGGTGAGTCGAGCGCCGGGACGTCGCTCCCTTAAGGAGGTGAGAGTGTAATAACCCGAAATTAACGTCATTATTTTATCCTAACTATGTAACATATTTTTAATTTCTAAGTAATGATGAGTATTATTATATTTGACGGTTTTAGTTGGAACCGATAATGTGTGACTATACTTAATTGTTTTGACGATTGAAGAGTACTAATAGTGATCGCGATGCCAATGGATGCCCAACTATTATATTTTAGTATCGATTATTTCGATGTTTGATATTTATGAAATTTTTATTTCATTACGTATTAAGTCGAGTCGAACTTTATTATTTCATTTTGTGTGCGTTTAATTATTAAAACGATCGATTTAACAAACAAGATTTATATTTTTATGAACCCGGGACAAAACCCGACTCTCGTAAATATTTATAAAATCGACTGGAAGTCATTTCCCGCTTTTTAACTAATATTTACATTTTAGTCCACAAGAATGCACCAATTGTAAAATCTACCCTCCACCCACCATATATAAATAGAAAACAAAACACACACATGCATTTCACCCACCAAAATCTCTCTCTCTTTCTCTTGCTCCTCTCTTGCCGTGACCCCCCATCAAACAAAACACCCCTTTGATTTAATTTATAGCTTGATTCAAGTTAATCTAAACAAAGTCCCATGTTTGAAATTCAATGGTGATTCTTATGGCATGATTTTTATTAACATGCAAGTATTTTTATTTTTCAAATATTTTTATGAACAATGATGTTTGATCCATTGTTGTGTTGTATAAAGGTGTTATTATTATTATATTTAATTTTAAAAGTGTTGCATGTATGATTCGTGTAGTGGATTTTGAAAGTATTAATCATGCAAGTGATTTAGGGATGATATGAGATGTTTTAGATGATGGGTATATCATATTTGAAGTGTTGGTGTTGTTAAAAATGGGTCAAAATGGTTGTAGATGTGATTTCTAAATGGGTGTTTTACATCAGTGGGTTTAAGACCAATTTTCATACAGTAGATGTTGGGTAAAGTTTGATATTATTAGATATTGTTGTAGTAGTAGTCGAGACGCTCGTTTCGATATAAGATAGAGCTTTTAACTCGAAAAGAGTCAAAAGTTATGCTAGTTTGATTATTCGTGTACCCGGAGACGAGTATTGACACAATACGAAATTGTTGTCAATATTTGGATCGAATCTCGGGGACTATAAGTTGAGTTTTAAAACTGGTCGAAGGCTGTTGTTGGGTTCTAAACTTATCATTTTGAGTCTATTTTCAAAGTCAAGTGACGATTTTGTAAATGGAAATGTTTAACAAGGTTAAAATGGTTTTACGATGCAAGTGTGCAAAACTGTCCGGTTTTTAAAGTCTAAAAATGTGTCGAGCAGGTTGTTCTTAAATGTGAATCATTGAATAAAATCTAAACTGAGTCTTATACATATTATAAGTGAGGTTTTCACCAAGTTTCGTGGAAAACGGAGTTGTTTAGGTATGGTAAAACAGCGTGTACTTTTGGTAAGTACCGACTGAGTACTTTTTGGGAGGTACTTAACTTCGCGTCATAGTTTGAGGCGAGAGGCTAAACTATTAGTTTCTCAAACTTCTAAAAGGATGCAAGTTTTATGTGTGGGTGTATATTCTAAGATTGGAGGACCGTGTTGGGTACTCGAACCGTATTTATTTGGCATCTTGAGATCGTTCAATATCGAAGGTGCTAGTCATGGAAAGCTACTTGTTGTGGGGTTTAGAAGGAATCACTTGCATTGATTGTTCATGTCTATGTACATACTATTTTGAGTTATTGATTTTATTATACTAAGTATGATTTGAAATACTTAAGTATGTTGCTAAGCGCGCACCTTATTTGTTAGGTGGCAGCTTTTGATGTGTATATATTTGGGAGGCATCTTCATTTCGACGATCACTACTACTACTACTAGCTTCGCATATTATCTAAGGTAAGTCTATAGCCTCGCTTTTACACTATTTTGTAAATGGTTTTTAAACCCGCGAGGGGGGAATACATGTTTTTCATAAACTTAGAACACAAGTCTTTTGTGGTTTGCTTGTCCCTCTATGAATGGACCCGTGGTTGCCTTTAATTGCATTTAGTGATTACCTTTGTTAAAGCCTCAATTACGGACCGTTAATTAACCTACGATGGGTTAACCGCTAGTACAATTAATAGATCTATGGGGGGAAGCTGCCCCGGTTCCCTTTGTGTGAACTTGTCACAGAAGCTTAGGCCCGACCTCGACACTGTTTGAACATATTGTGATGAGAACTCAGGTATACGGCAATGTTCCAATAATCTGGAGGTAATGACAAATAATAAATCTCTCGTCTTATTAGACTGATATGGGAGTGTCTAAGGGCTCGGTTCCATGAGCTTGATGCAATTTATGCTATATACAATTATTATTATTTTTGCAAATTATTAGTTGATGCTTGTTGCCTTCAAGTATGCCACAAACTTATAATCTTTGCTTGTGTTCAAATGATTTGTAAAACCTATAGACTTTCTCAACCTTTGTGTTGATGATTTTACACATGTATTTCATGTAATCAAGTTGGATAGCAGCAGAGCATGTGAGGAGGAAGTTGGTGCTTACTTGTCTAAATCTTTGTTTACTTTTCCATCCTTTGAAATGAATAAAATACTTTTAAGCATTTAATGTATTGTGATTGGTAACGGTTTTTGGGACTAAACGCTACTCTGATTTTATATATTGGGATGGGAAACATTTTAGACAAGATTGTATATTATTTTAACGTCTCTTTTGAGGTCGTTGTCTATGATTGTGTGCGATGTGCTATTAGTAGCGCCCCATTGTGGTATTCCGCTGCGTGGTAATTTGGGGGTGTTACAAATCAACTCATTGTTTTCATTGGGAACAACGGTCATTCCGCCTTTCTTAGGAACACAATGGACGGGACTAACCCATGGCGAATCCGAAATAGGTTAAATCATTCCGGCATCTAGAAGTTTGATAACTTCTTTCTTGATGACGTCAAGAATTTTTGAATTAACCCTTCTTTGGCTTTGGATTGCGGGTTTAAAGTCATCTTCCATGAGAATTTTATGAGTGCAAAAGTTAGGATCAATTCCGCGGATGTCGGAAATTTTCCAGGCTATTGCTTTCTTATGATTTTTGAGCACATCGATAAGTCGAGATTTTTCATCCTCTTTTAAGTCCTTTGCAATGATGACGGGTAACTTTTTATTGTCTTCTAGGAAAACGTATTCAAGATGAGACGGTAATTCCTTAAGCTCTAAATCTGGAGGATTGTCGATGGAAGGCTTAATCAAATTCGGATCACCGTTTTTAACTTCCATAGGATAAGGAGGAGAAATATGGTCCTCATTGAGAAGTTTCTCAATGGTACGAATGTCTTCTTCCCAATTGGAGGGAGAATCGTCATATTTTAAGTCCACATCCCCTAAAGTTGCTTCAAAATATTTTAAAAGAAAGTAACTTTCTCCATATGGAGTCAATGATGGAGCAATAGAAGCTACGTTCGCAACATAAGGTAAAGGAGAACTCCCGCTCTTACAAGCTCTTCGCATGCTTCGTCGAGTACATCGATGATATTCACGGACTCGGTCTCATCGGGACATTTGGAAAGTTTACCCATGTTAAAGACGATTTTATCATCCCCGACCCTCATGATAAGTTCACCCGCGGCTACATCAATTAATGTACGCTTGGTTCTCAAGAAGGGTTGTCCCACAATTAAGGGAACACGGGTATCCATTTCATAGTCAACAACAACAAAATCAGCAGGGAAAGTGAATTTGTCGACTCCAACGAACACATCCTCGTCTATCCCCACCGGATAAGCAACCGAGCGGTTAGCTAATTCCAATGTCATACGAGTGGGGACTAGCTCGGGTAAAGATAATTGCTTCCACACGGACAATGACATAAGATTGATACTCGTACCGAGATCCGCCAAAGCCATACAATTCTCTTCACCCAGGAAATTGCAAGGAATAAGGAATCGATCGGGATCTCCTAACTTAACCGGAAGTTTTCTCAAAAGAACGGCAGAACAATTCCCATTCAATAGGGTATTGGCGATATCGAGCAATTTTTCCTTATCACTTATAAGATCCTTAAAAATCTTAGCATATTTAGGCATGTGAGCGAGAGCCTCGGCAAAGGAGATATTGAAATTCAATTGTTTGAACATTTTTAGGAAGTTCGAAACTTGAATATCATCCTTATTCTTCAATTTCTCTTTCCTCAACCTTGAGGAATAAGGTATATTGGATTGAGATGAAGGCTTTGGAATGGAATTCTCACTCACATCCTTGGGTGGAGGAGGGGTAGAAGTGGAAGGTGGAGGAACCGGTTTTGGGACCGAAGTGTTGGAAATACGTTTTTACATATTTAGGAAGATTCGGTCACTCCGACAATATATTAAGTAGTAGCTCGTAGTCTAGATATCTTTATATATATCTAACAAGGAAAATCCGGGTCCATGCTTGTATGGCCGGCCCAATTGTAAGCCCAAGCCCATCTTATGGGCTTGGTATATAAACCCTCTCCTTAGATGGAGAGGGTGTTGGTTCACATAACTTTACACATAGTAAAAGTATGTTTTCATACTTTCTCTCTCAAAGTGTGTGTGTGTTCTTACAATATTTCTATCTCTTTCTCTCTCTAAAACAAAAGCTAGATTTACAATATATTACAAATGGTATCAAGAGCCATGGGATGATTGTTTGGTTTATGTGTTTGTGTTCTTGATTCATACGCCTTTGTTTGATCCAAAATCATACGTACCAAAAAAATTGTGTTTTTATGGTTTCATCTTGATATACTTCATCTACTTACTTGTTGTAGTGATTTGGTATTGTTACTTTGGTTAAAAACACAAAATTTTTGGGTGTTTGATTCATTCTTAGGATAAAAATCTCGAATTTGTTGTGTTTAGTACTGTCTGAGAAAATTGGTAAGTCTGATTCCATAGTACGATCTGTGTATTGTGATCACATAAACCTGGGGTTTCTACTTGCGATCCAATATCACGATCAGATAATACGATCGCTTGATACGATCCAAGACTGCGATCTAGTAACTGCGATCCACTACTACGATCAAGGTTACGATCATAGAGTGTGATCACTAGTACGATCAAGGTTACGATCATAGAGTGTGATCACTACTACGATCAAGGTTACGATCATAGAGTGCGATCACCAGTACGATCAACCGTTACGATCAGTAGTACGATCACCAGTACGATCACCAGTACGATCACCTGTACGATCACCAGCACATTCACCAGTACGATCAAGGAGTGCGATCAACCTTTGCGATCCAAGTATGATCTGTGACTGCAATTTGAGTACGATCCCCACTGCGATCAAGTGTTGCGATCCAACATTTTTCAAAAATGTGTTTTTGAAAATTTTTAATCGTGTGTAATTTTGACTTGGATTTTTTGGTTTATCGAGAACATAATTGAGGGGATTTCAACATTACTTCTCGGCTTCGACACACAACAACAAATACATTTACTTTCTCTCATTATTCGATCAACATTTGTAAATCTTAACTTATCGAAATGGAGTACACATCTCTTACGGGTAAGTCCATCCTCTCGGGTACGGATAATCGTCCACCAATGTTGTATAAGTCTATGTACGAGGATTAGACTTCCAAAATGGAACTGTACATGTTTAACAAAGAGAATGGACATCTCATTTGCACATCGGTGCTTAATGGACCATTAGATTATGGTACAGTGACAGAAGTTACAGTTACTCGTCCTCGCACAATGGGTGAATTGACCGGAGATATGAAGATTCAAGACAAATGTGATAAGTATGCTAAAAACATCATTCTCGAAGCCCTTCTTGCCGATGTCTACAAACTCGTCAGCAAACATAAAGTTTCCAATGAGTTATGAGATAGAATTCGTGTTCTAATGCAAGGCAGCTCGTTAACTAAACAAGAACGAAAGTGTAAGCTTTATGATACTTTTGATAAGTTTGCCTATGTCCCCAGGGAGACTCTCAATGACTACTATTTGAGATTTACCCAATTGATGAATGAGCTCAATATCTATGGCATGGCAATTCCTACGTTTCAATTAAACACCAAGTATTTGAACACCCTTCCTTTAGAATGGCGTAAGTACGTGACGGCTGTAAAATTGGCTAAGGACTTGCAAAACACCAATGTGGATCAACTTTAAGCTTTTCTTCAACAACACAAATGCCATGTGATCGAGGCTCGGTTGTCTACACCTCAAGTTCATGAGCCACTTGCCATGTATGCTTCTCAACAAAACATGGCTTATACTTATCAACCATCATACTTGCAACAGCCACCACCACACACCTATCAGCAACCACAACAACCATTTTATCAACCACTAATGATGCCACAACAAGCATTTCAACAAAGTGTTCATCAACAATCTTTTCCACAGCAACCACCACATCAGACATTACCAGCACAAGCCTTCTACTCCAATGAACTTCCACCAATCCAAGCACCGATATTTACTCCAAATGATCGCCAGCTGATGTTCTAAACCATCTTACTGCCTACTTGTCAAAAATTTTTGCAACTAGAGGAATTCTACCAATAAACAATCATCTCCGCACCTCTTCAAATCCTCGACAACAAGCCACTGTTCAAGACGGTCAAGTGACGGTGCAACCTATTTAGGGAAGGCAAAATTCATATCGACTACCTACAAGGACTGTGAATGCTCAAGATGTGAATTCTCAAGCTAATGGAAATGGAAGCCCTATTGGTCCTCAAAAGGTTGTGACTTGCTACAATTGCCGAGGACAAGGTCATATGGCTAGGGAATGCACTCATCCAAAAAGAAGAAGGGATGCAACATGGTTTCGTGAGAAGATGTATTTGGTTGATGCTCAGTCTAAGGGAAATATTACGGATTTAGAAGAGTTAGCATTTCTTACAGACCCAGGGGCAACAGATAATGAAGGCATTGCAATCGTTTCTACTTCTAATGCAGCATATCAAGTGGATGATCTTGATGCATACGATTCGGATTGTGATGAC
The DNA here is from genome assembly GCA_025667525.1 of Glebionis coronaria. Taxonomy (NCBI): domain Eukaryota; kingdom Viridiplantae; phylum Streptophyta; class Magnoliopsida; order Asterales; family Asteraceae; genus Glebionis; species Glebionis coronaria. Next base: position 235,532,485 of record CM046876.1, on the reverse strand, counting down.
ATTCACTCAGCCTCAGCTGCTCTCGTTCCTAATCTCTCTTACTACGGTTCTGATGTCGTCAGTGAGGTACCCACCACAACCAATCTTGGTAATGATGATAACCCATGTCAAGTTGGACATGAAAATGACAAACTCGAACAGCATTCGAAAACTACTAACTCAAATGATGTGGTGCCCAATCCTACACATTTGAGTGAACCTCAACCAAATGCTACGCCGGGTATGGAATCTTATGCTCAACATGATTTGCTCATGGTGCCTAAACATATTATTGATCAAATGCATATGGCTCTCAGCCAATCCGTAGATACGAATTCCACCCTAACAGCTAAGCTTGAGTTGCATAAAGAAAAGGTCAAAGCTTTTGAAATGGTCCCTCAAGCAGAGAAAATAACATGTCTTGAATTTGACCAATTTCGTTTTGAAAAGATTGAACACTTAAAAGAGATAGAATCATTAAAAGCTAATCTTTCCAATGAATTAAAAGAAAAAGAGTTGGTTGTAAATGATTTTCGGAAACTTAAATTGGATTTCGAAACTCTCGAGTCTAAAAAGTTTGAATCATAAATTAATGCTACCAAACTTCTTAAATTCAAGGAACAACAACTTTTAAAACAATACGCTTCCACAGAAAAAGTTCATCTTTAAACTAAATCGTTTAAAGAACTCGAACTTAAGCGTCTTCAAGATTTACCACCTAATCCCGGTTATGCAAAACAAGCTCAGGAATATATTCCTTGTCTTTATGATGTGATCCTAATTGGCAAATCGAAAGAAGCACCTATTGTTCGTAGTACTGAGGAGACACAGTCACTTGCGGAAGAAACTCAATCTAAAATGCTTTCAAAATTCCATAAACTTGATTATGATAAGTATAATAAAGTACAATTTTCTAAAAATACCCGCATTCGCTTACAAAAGGAATTAGCTGAATTATCAGCCTTTGTGCCCCAAAGTTTGTCTACGGAAAACCTTCCTAATACGTCTCCTACACTTGTCAAAACGGATTTAACTAAGTTAATTCCACCGGTAAGTAAGGTGTCCGTTAGCTTAAATACGGTGCACCAACACTTAGCCGATTTCGACAAGGTCTTTGTGGAACGTACGACGGCTTCGGCCATAACAGAAGGTGAATGGAACTTTGAGCACACTAGAGCTGCGTTCCGAGACGAAATTGTTCCATTTGTAAATAATGTTAAACCTTTTCTTAGTAATATTGATCAAGATTTTCTTTTGGAAATAGAAGAAGTTAGACGTGTTTTCAATGAAATGGATGATGCTTATGAAAACAATTTAATTGAAATAGAACGAGTTTCACGCCAAAATGATCAACTTCTAAAGCAAGTGATGTCTCATGATATAGTTTCCGTCTGTGTGAATAAAAGTGTTGGTAATGATTCTATTGTGCATAATGTTGAATCTGTGGATAATGTGGTAGATAGTACTTGTCACAAATCTGACGCTGAATTTTTAAAGCTTCAAGATTCTTATACTTCGCTTTCAAATTTTTTTGATCCAAAAACATTGTATTTCTCTTGAATGCAAGCAACAATTTATTCAAGAGATCTTTGAAACTTCATTCGAAGGTGTTAATATAGATGAGGCAAATTTTCAAAAGAATTTTCGATTGGATTTACAATCAAAACAGCGTCAGCCAAGTGACAAGGTTGCTAAATCTTTGCCGATAGACATAGAGAAATCTAAGAAGCTTAACTATGTGAACGTACTTGAGGCCGCTGAGAATATTAAACTTGATCTAGATAATCGAGTTTCCAAGATTTTGTCCAAAGTTGATAACTTAAAACAGAAAAATACACAACTCTTCGATTCAGTAAAGCCCGCATGTGCTAATACCACTGCACAGAATCAATCATTGATTGAACAATTGAATCGAAAGTCGGTGGAAATATCTGATTTGAGGGAACAAATTTGTGATAAAAATCTGGCTTTGTCTGAGTTAAAGGAAACACTTCGTACTCTAAAAGGTAAGAATGTTATGGATAACGCAGCCACTGTCTCAGCATCGTCCTCTAATGTAATCAAAAGGAACCTTATCGCCGTCACACCACTTAACAAGGGCTCTAGGACTAAACCATCTCAAACTTTGGTCACTAAAGATAAGGCAAAATCAAAACCACCTTCTAATATTCCCGTGTTGCCTTCTACAGGAGTAAGCACCACTACCAAGGCTCAAAGATCTAAGCTTAAAAGAAACAAGAAGAATGATAGGATCTTGCCTCCATCTAGTAGTCCAGTGAAGAAGAAAGTAGAAGCCCACCCTAGGAATGTTATTTCTGTTTTCAATAAAAAGAAACATGTAGCTAAACCTAAAGGCTCTGCGGTTGTGCACATTCTAAGCCTACTATGAATTCTAATTTGAAATGTTGGAATTGCAATGAATGTATGTTTTCTAGTCGTCATGATTCTTTCCTTATTGACCATGTGAATGAGATGAATGCTTGGAAAAATGGTTTAGAATGGAAACCGACTGGGAAAGTGTTAACCCAAGTTGGTTGGATGTGGCGCCCCACTGGTAGAACTTTCACTATAGTAGGAAATGTGTGCCCTTTAACTAGGATCACCCCCACTAAAGCGAAGAAAGCGTGCCCTTTGACTAGCAGTACCAAGGCTACCAAAACACAAGCGTGTCCTTTAACTAGGAACACCAACACTACCGTAGGAACCAAGTTCCCTTTAAATAGGTCTACTCCCACTGTAGTTCCCGCTGTTACTCCAAAACCTCATAAAATTTGAACAATAAAACCTGTTAGTGATAAAACACACATTAGAAAACGCAGGAAATCTAAGGGTCACAAAAATGTTAGAAACTCTGATAGTTTTATATCTGTATCTGCTAACAATTCGTAACCAATAGTTTCCAATGCATTGTCTACTGTTGTTGTTGAAAACAGGTGGTCCAAATTGTTCTCTGGTATTTGGACTTTAGTTTCTCTAAACATATGACCGGAGATCGCTCTCCGCTCAGAAATTTCGTCAGCAAGTTTCTTGGTACTGTTCGATTTAGAAATGATCATATTGCAAAGATAATGGGTTACGGTGAATATCATATTGGGAATGTTATAATTTAGAGAGTGTACTATGTGGAAGGTCTCGGTCACAACTTATTTTCTGTGGGACAATTTTGTGATGCAAACCTAGAAGTTGCTTTTCGAGAGCATACCTGCTTCATACGTAATTTGGAAGGGGTTGATTTATTTAAAGGTACTCGAGGGAATAATTTGTACACTTTGTCTCTACAAGATATGATGGTCGCTTCTCCCGTATGTCTTCTCTCCAAAGCATCAAAGACTAAGTCATGGTTATGGCATCGATGGTTATCACATCTTAACTTTGACCCTATTAATCATTTGGCGAAAAACGAACTTGTTCGTGGTCTTCCTAAACTTACATTTCACAAGGATCATTTGTGTTCCGCGTGTACAATGGGGAATAGCACTAAGAAATCATACAAACCCAAGACTGAAGACACCAACCAAGAGAAACTTTATTTGTTGCATATGGATCTCTGTGGGCCAATGCGTGTTGAAATTCTTAGTGGTAAAAGGTACATCCTCGTCATTGTGGATGATTACTCTTGGTTTACATGGGTGAAATTTCTTACAACTAAAAATGAGGCACCTAAATTCATCATCGAATTTCTCAAGATGATTCAAGTGCGTCTCAACACTACTGTCCGACGCATTCGTACAAATAATGGAATCGAATTTGTGAATCAAATTTTGTGTGATTATTATGAAGAAGTTGGCGTTTCTCATGAAACATCCGTTGCTCGCACTGCACAACAAAACAGTGTCGTTGAAAGGCAAAATCACACACTTATGGAAGCTGCTCGAACGATGTTAATTTACACAAAGGCTCCATTGTTTTTATGGGCAGAAGCAGTATCTACAGCAGTTTTCACCCGAAACAGATCACTAATTTGTAAACGCCATGGTAAATCACCTTATGAGCTTCTACATGGAAAAGTACCAGATTTATCATATCTTCATGTATTTGGCTCTCTTTGCTATCCAATCAATGATGGTGACAATTTGGGAAAACATCAACCCAAGGATGATATTGGTATCTTCATTGGTTATGCACCCATAAAAAAGGCATACCGAATCTACAACCGTAATTCTCGAAAGATCCTCGAAACTATGTATGTTGATTTTGATGAGCTGACGACAATGGCTTCTGAGCAAAGCATCTCTAAACCCGCACTTCATGAAATGAGACCCAGTAACATTAGCTCTGGTCTTGTCCCAAATAACCCTACTTCATCATCATTTACACCACCTTCTAGGAATGAATGGGATACGTTGTTTCAACCGTTCTGTGACGAATTATTTACTCCTCCAAGTATTGTAGCTCCAGAACCTGAGGTAATAGCTCCGGTAACAAAAGTTGTCGCTCCAACAACCGAAGCACAATCAGATATGTCTGCACCTACAATTGGTCAAGATATACTGTAACACTCCCAAATATTCATAATTTAGTTCAGCGGAAGAGTTGTTGGTGTTACGGGATAGCACGTTACTCAAATCATAGACAACGCTTAAAATCGCGTCGTTTAATAATAAAGCATTTTCCATTCATGAATATCAAATTTACATAGGTCCCAAGTCATAGTATTTCATAAAATTTTACAAAACATTTGAATGGAAATTTTTATTTAAGTGCGGGCCATAAATTCTTGTCGTCTTCCCGAGAATTACCTTCAAGTACCTGAGATAAAACATGTTAAAAGAAAAGGTCAACAAAAACGCCGAGTGAATTCATAGAGTTTAATGAAATCAATTAATATATCATCGGTATATAATTATTACCGAAAATCATATTGTATAATTCTTTGTCATACTATAGGCTTTTGCCTTCAAAACCATTATACGAACAAATGTCGTAAAAACATCATACAATACGTTTTATAACGTTGTATAGAGTTAAATAAAAACCATCATATGAATATGGTTATGTAAAACTAAAAAACGAACATAATATCAATAACAAGACGACGTATTGCTAGTCAAGAAATATATTGTAATTCAATGTGTATAGCAGTATTTTCTTTATTGGATTATTATAAGCCGTATGACATTGCTACCTTACTATAACAAACAACAGGTAGCTAACCCGAATTTCCTTCTTGCCCATCTAAGACAGCCTGTCGTCACAATAATCACGCTTATATAAATATTTTGATACATAAATTCGCTTGCCAATCAATGTGGCACGACGGGGATCAACCGTCAAGGCGCGAACTGGGGTGATCTTCCCCAAATAGTACTATTATGTGCATAAGCGTCTACCAAATCCCGGTAGTTCACAATTCATGCTAATGGGACTTTTAGTGACATAACCTAACTAATAATAATCCATTTTAGTTCATTCATCGGGTCATATAATCATTCATCGGGTCATACAATCATTCGGGTCCATATCAATAAACAAATAATCGGGAAATTTGGTGTCCTATTTTTATCAAAACTAGCATGTTATCTCCCTCACGGGTTGATAAAACATTTCATAAAAACATTGAAAAGAGTGTGAGGCTATGAACTCACGTTGATTGGGAAAGGCGGTTTATCGGCAATTTGGATGTACGGTACGTGCTTCAATCACGGAAACCTATACAAATAATCCTCGTCTTAGACTCTTGTCCAATGAATTTATAAAAATAATGGCTATGTATATATGATGAAATTATAAGTATGATGATGATCAAGTGGGATTTTATCTCTTTATACACATTATAGTGTTATGTGTTAGTCAATTTAGACTAGTTATACTAGTTTCAACCCATTTGTATATTAAGGCCCAGTAAGCTCATTAAAATCGCAATACATTATATTAGTCCATTTATACTTTCAATACCAGGCCTATTGATGGCTGAGTTTTTACGTCTTTTAGGAAAAAGAGCGTAATTAGGGTAATTACGACGATTTAGGAAAATCGTGCACAAATGACCCAAAGTGGGGATCGTTCTCAAGGAGGCTTGGTGTGTGTGTAATGAAATGATTAGTGATGTGATTATAAGATTATGAGAAAGAAAATAGAAATGGGATAAGAAGAGGAGGACGGTTACGATGACGGATTACACTAAGACGAAAGGGTCGTACTCGTAAAACCGTAAAAGCACCAAATTTAAAACGGTTACGATGACGGATTACACTAATGGCCAGGTATATATTGAAGATCTGATGCGTAGTTAGCTAAGCGAATTCCGGCTTTTAGGTCAATGTCTATAACTTAGAAATGAGTTTCTTCTTGTTAATCTTGTTCGCACAATTTGCCTAAATGTATGCAGTGGCAGTCTTGTACATGTATAGTTTGATAAAATTTATCACCCTTCACATTCTCATGCATCAAAGTGACTGAACTACCCCTTGCAAAAAAAAAACCCGTAAAAGCACCAAATTTAAAAATTTACTCTAAAAATTCCTAAAAAATTACAATAAATCCTAAAAAATGTATTCAGAGTTTACAAAAAATCAAAAATCGCCCAAACCTTTTAATTAATTAAATAATGATTTTTTAATGCTAATTAAAGCCCTAAAAATCAATTTAATTAAAAAAGCCCAAAATGAGTTTTATCACTTTGTAAACCTCTAAAATACCCTAACTTAATTTAAAGCTATTTTTGAAAATTTTAAAATTGATAAAAACTAATTTAAAACAATTAAAAACTATTTAAACTTAAAATAATTATAAAAATAAATCTAAGGACAATAAAAATATTCTAATAGTTGTAAAACTCCTAACATTATGTGTTTGATCTAGGAAAAATGAAAAAACTAGAAAAAACTAACTTTTAATTTTTAATAATAAAATAATAATAAAATAATGTTAAAAATCCAAAGTTTATAAAAATATTCTAAAAAATTACCTAAAATCAAGATAAATGTAACTAAGACAAAAATGCAAACAAAAGTTTCAAAAACCCTTTTAATAATTTTATATTAATTTTTAAAGTTGATAAAAAACCTTAAAATTATATAAAATCAGAAATAAGTTAATTTGAAAACTTAAATTGACGTAAACCTCAAAAATACTATTAAAAACTTAAAAACTATTTTTCCATATTTTTAAAACACTTTTTTCTATTTTTTAATTTCTTTCTAAAATTAAAACTAAAAATAATCCTAATAATTTAAATACAAACGTGAAAAATAAATTTTTAATATCAAAAAGTCTTAAACCTAACAAAGAACAAAGGAAAATTGTAAAACAGTAAAATGCTAAAATAAATAAGCTGAAATCAGCTTATTACTAAGTTGTTTGTTTAATTAAGCTAAAACCTAAACTACCTTAAGTATCAAATAAACCATGTGATAACCAGTCAAAGCTTTTTGGTGTGTGGGAGAGATGGCGCAGGTTCGAGTCCTGGCCAGTCTCTTTTTGTCAAAGCTTTTTTTTTGTTTTCTTTTTGCAAAAACTCAAACTAGTTAACTTGCTAGCCTCTAAAACACACAAAACATTAAGAATCAAACAAGATTAAGACCTAAAAATCACAAAAACGTGCCCAGTTTGCTACAATAACCAAATAACTTGAAAAATAGTATTATCCGAGAACAAAGACGTTCTCTGATGAGTCTGGAAAACCCACAATAAGCATTGATGACTTGGTTGGCTTAGGAAAGCCTTTGGATGCTTTGTTTTTGGCAAGAATAGGCACCCCACAAGTCAGTTGACTTGTGGGAGTCACAATAAACACAAAGGAAACAATAACAAGCAAAAATTTACACCAATTTCAATCCCAATAACCACACATGTTACTGGTATGAATTGTTGGGTCAAAAAGTTGATGTGGCAGAAACTCAAAAACGAAGAAAACATGAAGGATTTTGTCTAAGCGTTGTCAAGAGTTAATCAAGCGCTGATAAGAGCAAATTAGGCGTTGTTAGCTCAAGAGTTGTCGTGTACAATCTAAGCATTGTTACATGCAATTCAAGCATTGACAAAACATAGATAAAGAAGCTTATGGAAGCTTCTATTTAGATAAACATGCAAAGATATTCTGCATAAGTTTATTTAAATAGAAGATTTACTTGTTTATTCATTCTTATCTCTTGTAAACCCTAATCCTTATACTATAAAAGGAACCAAGGGTCTTAGGTTTTATTCATACTTTCATTCACAATGTAAACCTAAAGCGTGTGTGCACTAGACGTGGGATTCAATGTATACACGTCTAGTGGTTGTTGATTATCAATATAATTAGCAACCCTATTTGTTTTAATTCATGTTTATTCGTGCCTAAACACCTTGTTAATGTGTCGTGTTCTAATTCCGCTTTGATTATTTAATCATATGAACATGATGCATTCCTAGTAGCTTTAAAGATCCGGAAACGAAGGTTTCCACAATTGGTATCATAACAATAATAATGCTATGATACCAATTGTGGAAACCTTGGTTTCCGGATCTTTTAAGCAACTAGGAATGATCATTGTTCATATGATTAGATAATCAAAGCGGAATTAGAACAACAACCATTAACAAGGTGTTTAGGCACAATAACATGAATTAAAACAAAAGGGATGTTCATTATATTAATAACAAACATCCACTAGACGTGTATACATTGAATCCCACGTCTAGTGCACACACACGTTTAGGTTTACATTGTGATTGAATTAATATGAAAAACCTAAGACCCTTGGTTCCTTTTATAGTGTAAGGATTAGGGTTTACAAGAGATAAGAATAAATAAACATGTGAATCTTCTATTTAAATAACTATATAAAGAATACATCCTGCATATATATCCAAATAGAAGCTTCTAAAGGCTTCTTGTCTACGTTTCTGTCAATGCTTAAATTGCATGTGACAATGCTTGGATTGCTCTTGACAATGCTTGATTCCATCAACGCCTAAATTGTTCTTGTCAACGCCTGGAATACTCTTGTCAACGCTTAGACAATTACCTTCATGTTTTCTTCGTTTTTGAGTTTCTGCCACATCATCTTTTTGACCCAACAATCTTCCCCTAGTTGATGGTGGCAAAACTTTATGTGTATCTCTTGTAAGTTGTACATGATCTTCAAATTGCTTCCCCTCAAGTGTAGCATGTATTTCTTCCCCTTTTTGTCACATCAACAAGGAAGTAAACAATGTATGCAATCTTTGAAGATTCTCCAAATGTAGGCTCTGTGTAATGATCTTGAAGAACAATTAATATAATATTTTTGATGTAGAAGTAGAATAACCCAACCTTGTGTTCCATGTCTTGTACTATCCATGTGATAAAGTACTTATATCAGACCAAGTATAAGTAGACCTCGATCCCTTATCAATATTCTCATCCTTTGTGAGACATTGAGCACGATAATGTAACTCTTTCAAGTGTTACGACAAGTCTTCATCACCAACCATGTAAAGCACGAACAAGTTATCTTTAAAGTCTATGTCTGGGAGTGCACGACTTTAAGTTATGATAGAACACAAACTCGCGAAAATCTTCTTCAATCATCAAACTTACCATAAGAATTCTTTCCCTTAAGCTAACACCACTTCATGACAAGTCAATATCTTCATATGTAAAAGCTGGTAACGAATAACTCTTTCACAAGGCTATCCCGATTACATACTCCAATAAAATTCTTCATGAATAGTTGCTAACTTACTTAAAAATCATTTAATCCCTTTAAAAATATCCGAGCCATAAATATCACCATGATATTCTGAATAAAACGGAGATTCCATGTACCTTCGTGTGTATAATCCTCCTTTTTGTGTGCTCAAAACGTACCAATTTTCTCAAACAGCAGCAATCCTTGTGTTATCCAATATCCTTTTCTGTCCAATATCTTTACCTGATGTATTGTCCAATATCGGACAATACTTATCAGCGCTTGAAATACCATATATCGGACAACACTGTCAACCTATCAGTGTTGACTTATTCTGTCAGCGTCTGATGTAATGTTTTTACACACCTTTAGGAAAAGGAGGTAAAATAGTGGTAAGCGTTAAGCGTCGGTTTAGGAAAACCAAGCACTTATGACCCTTGATGGGAATCGTTCTCTCGAGGAGGCACGTGCGTTGTGTAATGAATGATTGATTATGTTTTTGATTATTAATGAGAAGAAAAGAAGAGAAAATGACGAAGACGAAAAAAATTAGAAAAATAAGGCAAAAACACTATTAGAAAGTTACGACGTAGAACGTGAAAAAGAACAAAATTTAAAATTTTAACCTAAAAATTCCTAAAAATTACTAAAAATCCCAAAATAATATTCTAAGAGTTTACAAAAAATTCAAACTTGCCAAAACCTTTTAATTAATTTAATAATGACTTTTTAATGCTAATTAAAGCCCTAAAAATCACTTTTAAATATTAAAAAGCCCTAAACAAGATTTTATAGTTTGTAAACCTCAAAAATGACCTAATTAAACTAAAAACTATTTTTTAAAATTTTAAAACCAAATTAAACTATTTTTAAACTCCTAAAAACTATTAAAAACTATTAAATCTTAAATTAATTCTAAAAATTAATTGAAAAGCCTAAAAATTATTCTACAAATGGGAAAAGTCCTAATTAATGATATAGAACCTAGGAAAAATGAAAAAGAAATTAAAATAAAACTTTTTATTTTAATGAATAAAATAATATTAAAATATTCTAAAAAATTAAAAGTCCTCAAATAAATTCTAAAAAATTCTCAAAAATCCTAAATAATCTAACTAAGAAGAAAATGTAAACAAAAGTTCCTAAAACCTTTTAATTAATTTTATATTAATTTTTAAAGTTGGTAAAAAACCCTAAAATTAAATAAAATCAAAAATTAAAGTTTTTGAAAACTTTTTTATATGTAAACCTCAAAAATACAACTAGAAACCTAAAAACTATTTTTTTGTATTTTTTAACTACTGTTTAATATTTTTAAATGACTTTTTAAATTTAAAACTAAAAATAATCCTAAAAAATAATTAAATAAAAGGAAAAATAAAACTTTTAGCCAGAAAAATCCCTAAACCTATTCTAATCCTAGGAAAAATAAAATGGAAACAAAAGTCTAAACAAATAAGCTGGAAACTTGTGAATAAGCTACGGTTTGTTTAAATAAGCTAGAAAAGAAAACCCTTTATATTTAAAACAACACAACCTCTTACCAGTCAAAGTCCCTAGGGCAGCGGTAAGAGGTGTGTGTTGTGAGCGTGTGGTCAAGGGTTCGAGGTGTGCAACCCCCTTTTTGGACGATCTATTTTTTTTTTCTTTTAACTTTTTGCTTATCAACAGTGACTTTAATTAGACTTGTAAAACACAATTACACTCCCTTTTTTTAGCTAGATTATGCCAAATCAAGGACCAAAAACGTGACAGACCAAAAATTTTGCACAAGCAGGTGGTGACTTGTTCTTGCTTATCTCAAAGTTGAAAACTTCCAAGAGGAGCTTGGAATTGGCTTATTTTGATGATGCTATTGGAACAATTGCACCCTATGCTAAAACAAGCAAAATCAATCCTCTAGCTAGCAAAACAAGCAAACAGTTGCACCCTAAGCTAAAACAAGTTGCTGTAACAGATTTGGTAGGTCTGGGGACTTATATGCTTCTAGCTAGCACTCAAGTGAACTTCAAACACCAAAACTTGGCATACACACTTACCAACTAACACTAAAGCAACAACAATAGCAAAATTATCCCAAATCTCAACAGAAATCAAAAGTTCATGCACAAAACCTAACAAAATTCAAGCAGATTATGAACATGCAGCTTTTGGCTATACCTTTTCTTTTTAAACACTCAAATCAGCTTCCAAATCTTTCCATTCTAACTTATAACTGCTAACAAACCTGTATCAACTATATTACAACCTCCTAACACTTTTTAAATTACACAATCAAAAGATTTACCCTGCTAATACCTATTGCCAAACACTCTATTAACTTTTTGAAATCCAAATTTTCAAATCAAAACCCTCACAAACTCAAACAAACTGATCTAATTAGCATGTACATGCATAATAACATCACAAAAACACAAATCAAGCAGATTTTACCAATTAAACCACCAAATCAAATAATTCTCATGAAAAGCACTTTTCTGAAATTTTACAAGGTAAAGGAGTTACCTTAGGGCTTTTACATCCTAAGCCCTTGTGGATAGTCAATCCACCTCCTTCCCAACTCGGGTTGGAGCAGAACTATAATCAACAATCTTCTTAACCTGAAAAATCAAAAAAAAAGCAAGACAAATACAAGCAACCTATGTATTCTGTTTTCACTTTTTTTTTTTCTTTAAAACTTACCAAATACTTCCAAACTTAAACAACACGTTTTAAAACCTTTCTAAATTCACAAACCAAAGATCTTTTTCCACTTTCACTTCAAAAAAACTTGATTTATAAGATTTATAAGCTTTTTAAATACTTCTTGAAAAATTCTCAAACCAATCTCTAACACTTAAATGGAACTCAGCTTTAGCACAAAACTCAACACACAAACTTTTTAATTAAATAAAAGGAATTACAATGACTTTAACAAACACCAAACTTTACTAATTAAAAAAGGGATTACAAGAGGTTTTGCTAAAAACTGGAACAAGAGATATGATGAACATGCTCATCATATTTATACATACAATGGAACTATCTAGAATAACTGATAAAAGCATAAACCCTAAATGCATAAAGCCCTAAAATGCCCTTCTCTTTGGACGGATTCTTGGTCAAAAGCACCCATGTGATATGCCAGCTATGGAAGACTATTTGTGGACGTTGGATTAAGCTTGGGGACAAAGGAGTATCATCCAAATCGTTTATCTAGTCGGGTGGGGGTTTTGAGGTGAAAACGATGGAGCAGGGGAGTGCAATTGTGAGGACCACAGGCCACGTGGCAGCCTTGTGAGAGGTGGGTTTGGGTGAGAAGATTGTAAATTAGTGATCTGGAGGTTTTGGGTTAATACCCCTTTGGGTTAAGGTTAATTGAAACTGAGGATTTTTAGGGTTCTAGGTGATTAAGGTTGGGTTTTGATTTGATTTTGGGTTAAATACGTTTTAAAAATGTGTTATGGGGGGAAAAGGGGGATTTGACTTGGTTGACTGGGGTTTATTAAATAAATCCGGTTTTGGATGTGGGTAGGGTCGGTTTGTGGGTGGGTGGTGGGTAAATGGGTGGGTAGGGTTGACGTGTCACACCCTGGTTGGTTGTGGGGGTTTAGTGTTTTGGCAGATTAGGTCCCCAGGCTTTCCAATTTCATTCACTTTGTAAATAATGCTGTCAGCGCCCATTTTGTGCTTTGTCAACTTTTGACAAGTTGTCAAATTTGGCACAATGTCTTCCAAAACTTTTTCCAAGGGTATCTTTTGCATAATCTTCAAACTTGATGGACTGATCTTGTAATATCTTCAAATATTAAGGTCCATACTTGTACAATTGATAAATGGAGGGTCAATTGTGACAAGTTCTTCAAAGATGAGGGGCCATTTTTGCCAATCTTCAATTCTTCAAGGGTCATTTTGCAAATTTCCAAACTTGGGCCCGGTTCATTGTGCGACTTCGTTTCCCGTGTTCGTTTTTGATTGATTCTTGTGTTCTTTTGCCAATTCCTCAATATCCGTACCTAAAAATACACAAGTAACAAACACGAGCATATATTTGGTCTATTTTATGATATTTTATGCATTTTAAGGCCGTTTTGGACGATGAGACCATGTATAAAAGCAGTCTCATCACTCCCCCATACTAAACCATTGCCGTGCCCTCACGCAATGCTAAGAATAAAGTATCAAAGCATCTCCAAAATTTAATTTTATTCACTTTTATTGAAATGGTAAACTAGCTACACTACACTATTGCTACTACTTGTGTTTTAGACATAATGTATGATTTTCATCGCAAAATGGGACGTTTAGGTTCATAGAATAAGAACACGTGAATGCTTCGTTAGAAATAATTTCGTCGTCCTCGATTTTCACCTTAATTCCATGCCAAGCGTGCAACGAGATCATTGTCATTATAAGTTAGTAATGCTAACACTACTCATATGCCCTAATCACGTACTTATTCTCCCATTATTCCTAAGTTGTATCTCTTATATTTTATTATGTCTTAATGATCACGAGGATACATTGTTGACTTATGCGATAATAGAGATTTAGGTCTAAAAATAGAGTCCTAACGGTGTAACCAAGACCATCAAATCAATAACCCCTCCTAATAGACGACGATGTTAAAAAATTAAGTTGACAAGAAGAATCGATAAACACGGTTTTATAACGGTTTTGAACATGAGACTTATTACCAAGACTTTTATACGCCCCCTAACAGAAGGACCTTATTATCTTTGGTTTACCTCCATCTTTTATTCAACTTCGCCATGAAGCTTTTATTATGACTTCGGTCTTGCCTTGCCTTTTATTATCCGCCATCATCGGTGGTTTTATTAGCCAAAGACGTATATCCTCACGCTAAAGCGAATTTTGGATGTTTAAAGCTTCGAAGATTAAGGCTTGATTCACTTTAAATTTTGCATAGATTTTAGGCCTCGTGGGGCTTCAAATTGTTTGCTTGATTTAGGTGAGCACTTGAAATCTTATTATTAGGTGAAGCTTTCGATTATTCGGGTGCCAATACTTCAAAACCGTGACGCTGGCGATACCTTAATGTCTTCCCAATTTAATTACCCGGAAGCTACTAGAAAAGACTAGAAACCCAACAATCAAAACTAAACCGCTAAATCAATATTTATTAAGCAAAAAATATTTACATGCGAAGGGAGAATAAGCAAATAACGAGAATACATGAGTTTTTGAAAGAATACGAGTACTCTACGTTTAGCATAGTAACTTATAATTAACCCTATCATTTCTCGTCCTCATTTAAGAGACTTAGCCTAATGTGTAGTTAAGGAATCAAAGCAAAGTGCTCAACACGCACGGTCGAGTCAAAAATTACTCTTATTCTCGCCATCGGAAAATCTACATTCGTGTCTTCAAACACTTATGAAACATGAGAAAAATTTTAAAATTTGGCCATTTTTAGCCTTATTTTGCAACAAAATGATAACAAAACGATAAACTTTGGAAAGCGTGAAGGTTTGGCAAGGCAAGTATCTATTCACCCCCCCATACTAAAGTTAAACATTGTCCTCAATGTTTCGAGTCTAGGGGTGCAAACACCCCCATACTAGAGACGTAGTCGAATGCCTAATCTAGCATGGAAAGGGTGTAACCATTAAGTAATAGCCGTTTATGAAGTGTGCTAAAAACCTAAGGTTAGAACATAAAAGGATATATCATATGTGGATATTGGGAATGGCCTCCAAAGCAAACGATCGAGTGCTCCCATGAAACGAACACGAGAGGCTCCAATCGTGAAGATTATGATCTAAAAGACACAATGCACAAACAACCACGGAACAAAGGTTGGAAGGGCACAAATCCCCTCACATTAAACTAATTAGAAAGCAATAATATGTACAAGGATAAGCATGGGTCTCCCCCACGAGGCACCTTGTTTTTGATAACCGAGTCAAAAGCTCGACTCGAATCCCCATAAATGTGATCATTTAGGGATAATCATGGTATGGTCAATTTTTGGTGGGGCTTACATGATAAACAAGGCCCAAAAGTACGTGGAGTACTTTAAAAATCCGATAAACGTATACCGGGGTCAAAGATAGCGTCCTCGTTTTCGGATGAAAGACGAGACAAAACAACTTCAACACAAATCCCAATGGGATAGAAGAAAATAGGAGAGAAGAAATAGAAGGGTGGGACAATGGGTAAGGCAAAACATTGAGCTACTCGAGGTAGACTCGCACCAATCAATTGAAAAGATTTTCCATTTATTGCATCGGTGGAAGACCGAGATTTCCTTATAAAAGCAATTCCAGGATCAAATATCTCGTCCTCGGTGGAGAAAGGGGAGGGAGCATATGGGGCTTCCCCCATACTAGGTCCACACAAAGCATCGTCAAAAGGGGAAGACGAGCTTGTAGTACTCAAGACACGCGGTGATGACGGAGTTAGAATTGTAGAAAAATCTTTTAAATTAAATTCAAAATCTTTTCCTTTTTCATCTTTAACACTCTCCTCGTGAAAACCCGATTTGATTATGTCAAAAATATTTGGTGTATCTAAAACAATGTTAGTCACACTAAAAATTCTCACATTTTGAAAGCGTTTTGGTTTAGGTGGTGGCAAGTTTTCAAATCTTTTGTCAACAAAGAAAACCTCCCCATCGGGATCAACGTATTCATCATCCGAAGATTCACTCGAGATTGGAATCATAGGCTTAACACTCTTAACCTCCATCGGCGGAGGGGTCGGAACTTCATTTTTCTCAACTCCTAAAACTCTATTTGAAATCTTTTGACAAATGTTTTTGATGGGATTGTCATTGTACAAAGATGTGATCGAATAAACATGAGAAAGAGTGGAGTTTTGGGTTGCATTAATGACGAGTTCTTCCTCATTGAAACGAAGAGTGATTTTTCTTGCATGCACATCGATGAGTGCTCTCGAGGTATCCAAAAAAGATCGACCTAAAATTAACGGAACTTTAGGATCGATGGGAATATCAACAACTATGAAGTCCACGGGATAATAGAATTTCCCAACTTTCACAAAGACGTCCTCGGCAACTCCACAAGTTAGAATCGTAGAATGATCGGCCATTTCGATTGACATTCTTGAAGGAGTGAGATTTGGAAGATTGAGCGACTTAAAAATCTCGAGAGGCATCAAATTAATACTAGCACCAAGATCGGCCAAGGCGTAGCATTCTTCCATGTCTTGGATAGCACATGGGATTAAAAACTTTCCAGGATCACCGACCTTTTGAGGTATGCGGCTTAGAAAAACCGAAGAACAACTAGACGATTTTTGCAATTTTTCTTTGTTATTCAACATACTTTTGAAGTTCGCGGCAAATCGAGGCATCATGACTAAGGCGTCGGCAAAACTTATATTAAAATGCAAGTCACGAAACATTTTCATAAAGAGTTCAAATTGATAATTATTTCGTTCTTGTGCCTTTTCCTTGTTTCGCCTTGATGGGTAGGGTAAAGGTGGTGTGGGTTGGGGCAAATTAGGCATAGGCAACGGCCTTGGAATCTCGGGTTCCATAATGGGTATTGGTTCAACCGTAGGTGTGGTTTGAGAGGTACTTCGTGGGCTTGTAATGTGCTCCTTTTCAACCACGACCTCGGGTTCTTTCTCTTTTTCCTTCTCCATAGAAGTACTCGGACGAGAAATGGGTTCTTTGAAAGTTTTACCACTACGAGTGGTAATAACCTTCAATTCTCCTTTCGGGTTTACGATGGTATCACTAGGAAGACCACCCGAAGAAGAGGGCTTACACATGATAGCTTCAAACATTTTAGCCATTCGATCCTCAAACTTAGATTGCCTAGCATCCACTTTCAACAACTCTTGCTTAATCTCATGTTGTCCTTGCTCCATTTTTTGTTGATTTTGTTGGAGTCGTGTGACATTTCCTTCCATTTTATTAGCATGAGTTTTAAGTTCATTAGCAAGTTCGGTTTTAAGCTCGTTTTTCAATTCGGATCTTAAGCTAACCATTTCACGTTGCATGTTGTCAAACTTAGCATCATTAGCCTTAGCATAATTCAAAAATTCTCCTTGAAGATTTTTGGTGTGATCGTTTTGAAAACCTTGGGCATTAGTTTGAAAATCACGGTTTTGGTTTTGGTTAGAAATTTGCCCATTTCCACTTTGGTAATTACCTTTGTTATAGTTCCTTTGATTTCCTTGGTAATTTCCACCTTGATTGTTGTTGTTGCGATAATTATTAGCATTTTGATTGGGTGGAGCTTGATTTGAACGTGAACCTTGACCGATTTGGTTATAAGTTCCCGTGGCTACAAAAGCATTCGAAGTGTTACCATCCGCGGTAATGCACTCGGATAAATCATGAGCTCACCCACACGACAAACAACTTTTAGAAACCGCTTTAACCGAAGCGGTGTTGGAAGCTTCTTGAGCCTTCCAATGGGACATAAGGTTTGCAAATCTATCGAAAAATCGGTTTTCTTCATTTGCTTCATCATGTAATGCATTGATACTTTGAGACGATGATGAGCCCCTTTTGGCAACACTCGGTGTGTGACGAGGGCTATAAACCTTAGACCTATTCTCGATTATGACCAAAGCTTCTTCAACCGTTTTACAAAAAAAATTACCACCCGCGGCGGCATTTAAATAATCTCTTTCATGATCGTTAAGTCCATTGTAAAACGTGTCGATTTGGTGCAAATCGGAAAAACCATGATGAGGACATTCGTGTAACATCTCCTTAAACCTATTCCAAGCCGTAGAAAAACTTTCATTTGATTCTTGTGAAAATTTAGAAATTTCATTTTTCAAATGCGTAGTCTTAGAGGGCGGAAAAAATTGGTTCACAAATTTCGAAACGAGATCCTTCCACGTCAATATAGAATTGGGTGGCTCTTTCTCTAACCAAATTTTAGCGGGCCCTGCTAAGGAATACGGAAAAAGCATCATCTTAATCGAGTCATTCGAGACATCCTTGAATTTGCACGTGGCGGTAAGACGATTAAATTGGCGGATATGGTTGTGAGGATTGTCCTTCTCATCACCACGGAATTTGTTGTTTTGGATCATCGACAACAAACCCGTTTTAACTTCAAAATTCTCCGCAAGGATTGCGGGAATCACAATAGCTTCTCCATAACCCTCGGTGGGTGCTTGAAGTAACTCCATCATAGTTCGATTCGCCATGGTTGGTTCTTCTCGTACAATGGGTTCGTCAATAGGAGATTCCTCACTAGAAAGAGTGAGTGATTTGTTTCTTCGTTTACGAGCACGTCTAGCTTTAGAGCGAGTTTGCATAAACGTCACGTACAACGAGAAGGCGAGCAAAGAAGATTCTTTTTGGTATTTTGTGTTTTTTCAATTTTTTTGGTTTTTGATTGTATTAACCTTTTGGAATTTGGTGAATGTATTAAGTAGACAACAAGTCCACAAATCTCCTTACTAATCAAATCTCTTGATTAAAAAGGCCTCAAGGAATGAAAACGATCACGTGGAGTGAACGCCTTCGATGACTTTAGAACGATGGTGGAACACCAAATCGTTCAAGAGGGTTTAATCAATATGAAACCAAGAAAATATATATGATATGTAATAATACTTTGGGCGGCAAAACCCTCGATTCACTCTCAAAATCAAATACGCACAAGCAAGCGGAGGAAACGAGGCGGCGCGAAGCACTTAAGAGCCTTTTTCCTTTAGGTTGTGAAATACAACCGCCTTATACCCACCTTATAGTTTGTATTTTCAAAATCGAGCTTCACGAAAGTATTTATCTATTTTTGCCTTTTTTCTTTGGTTTGAGATTCGAATACAATGATCGAGTGATGAAATCCCGAATCAAGGTTGTGATTGCTCACGTATTTGGAGTACTTGTGTATTTATTGTTCTACGTATACAATATAGTAATAGTATTCACACAAAAACCGAAAAACGATAATACGTATTAATAGAGTGCTATTAATACAATTACTATTATGGCTAATATATAAAACAACAATTGTTCAATCAAAACACAACACGCCTCCCCGGCAGCGGCGCCAAAAATGATGTAATGTTTTTACACACCTTTAGGAAAAGGAGGTAAAATAGTGGTAAGCGTTAAGCGTCGGTTTAGGAAAACCAAGCACTTATGACCCTTGATGGGAATCGTTCTCTCGAGGAGGCACGTGCGTTGTGTAATGAATGATTGATTATGTTTTTTATTATTAATGAGAAGAAAAGAAGAGAAAATGACGAAGACGAAAAAATTAGAAAAATAAGGCAAAAACACTATTAGAAAGTTACGACGTAGAACGTGAAAAAGCACAAAATTTAAAATTTTAACCTAAAAATTCCTAAAAATTACTAAAAATCCCAAAATAATATTCTAAGAGTTTACAAAAAATTCAAACTTGCCAAAACCTTTTAATTAATTTAATAATGACTTTTTAATGCTAATTAAAGCCCTAAAAATCACTTTTAAATATTAAAAAGCCCTAAACAAGATTTTATAGTTTGTAAACCTCAAAAATGACCTAATTAAACTAAAAACTATTTTTTAAAATTTTAAAACCAAATTAAACTATTTTTAAACTCCTAAAAACTATTAAAAACTATTAAATCTTAAATTAATTCTAAAAATTAATTGAAAAGCCTAAAAATTATTCTACAAATGGGAAAAGTCCTAATTAATGATATAGAACCTAGGAAAAATGAAAAAGAAATTAAAATAAAACTTTTTATTTTAATGAATAAAATAATATTAAAATATTCTAAAAAATTAAAAGTCCTCAAATAAATTCTAAAAAATTCTCAAAAATCCTAAATAATCTAACTAAGAAGAAAATGTAAACAAAAGTTCCTAAAACCTTTTAATTAATTTTATATTAATTTTTAAAGTTGCTAAAAAACCCTAAAATTAAATAAAATCAAAAATTAAAGTTTTTGAAAACTTTTTTATATGTAAACCTCAAAAATACAACTAGAAACCTAAAAACTATTTTTTTGTATTTTTTAACTACTGTTTAATATTTTTAAATGACTTTTTAAATTTAAAACTAAAAATAATCCTAAAAAATAATTAAATAAAAGGAAAAATAAAACTTTTAGCCAGAAAAATCCCTAAACCTATTCTAATCCTAGGAAAAATAAAATGGAAACAAAAGTCTAAACAAATAAGCTGGAAACTTGTGAATAAGCTACGGTTTGTTTAAATAAGCTAGAAAAGAAAACCCTTTATATTTAAAACAACACAACCTCTTACCAGTCAAAGTCCCTAGGGCAGCGGTAAGAGGTGTGTGTTGTGAGCGTGTGGTCAAGGGTTCGAGGTGTGCAACCCCCTTTTTGGACGATCTATTTTTTTTTCTTTTAACTTTTTGCTTATCAACAGTGACTTTAATTAGACTTGTAAAATACAATTACACTCCCTTTTTTTAGCTAGATTATGCCAAATCAAGGACCAAAAACGTGACAGACCCAAAATTTTGCACAAGCAGGTGGTGACTTGTTCTTGCTTATCTCACAAGTTGAAAACTTCCAAGAGGAGCTTGGAATTGGCTTATTTTGATGATGCTATTGGAACAATTGCACCCTAAGCTAAAACAAGCAAAATCAATCCTCTAGCTAGCAAAACAAGCAAACAGTTGCACCCTAAGCTAAAACAAGTTGCTGTAACATATTTGGTAGGTCTGGGGACTTATATGCTTCTAGCTAGCACTCAAGTGAACTTCAAACACCAAAACTTGGCATACACACTTACCAACTAACACTAAAGCAACAACAATAGCAAAATTATCCCAAATCTCAACAGAAATCAAAAGTTCATGCACAAAACCTAACAAAATTCAAGCAGATTATGAACATGCAGCTTTTGGCTATACCTTTTCTTTTTAAACACTCAAATCAGCTTCCAAATCTTTCCATTCTAACTTATAACTGCTAACAAACCTGTATCAACTATATTACAACCTCCTAACACTTTTTAAATTACACAATCAAAAGATTTACCCTGCTAATACCTATTGCCAAACACTCTGTTAACTTTTTGAAATCCAAATTTTCAAATCAAAACCCTCACAAACTCAAACAAACTGATCTAATTAGCATGTACATGCATAATAACATCACAAAAACACAAATCAAGCAGATTTTACCAATTAAACCACCAAATCAAATAATTCTCATAAAAAGCACTTTTCTGAAATTTTACAAGGTAAAGGAGTTACCTTAGGGCTTTTACATCCTAAGGCCTTGTGGATAGTCAATCCACCTCCTTCCCAACTCGGGTTGGAGCAGAACTATAATCAACAATCTTCTTAACCTGAAAAATCAAAAAAAAGCAAGACAAATACAAGCAACCTATGTATTCTGTTTTCACTTTTTTTTTCTTTAAAACTTACCAAATACTTCCAAACTTAAACAACACGTTTTAAAACCTTTCTAAATTCACAAACCAAAGATCTTTTTCCACTTTCACTTCAAAAAAACTTGATTTATAAGATTTATAAGCTTTTTAAATACTTCTTGAAAAATTCTCAAACCAATCTCTAACACTTAAATGGAACTCAGCTTTAGCACAAAACTCAACACATAAACTTTTTAATTAAATAAAAGGAATTACAATGACTTTAACAAACACCAAACTTTACTAATTAAAAAAGGGATTACAAGAGGTTTTGCTAAAAACTGGAACAAGAGATATGATGAACATGCTCATCATATTTATACATACAATGGAACTATCTAGAATAACTGATAAAAGCATAAACCCTAAATGCATAAAGCCCTAAAATGCCCTTCTCTTTGGACGGATTCTTGGTCAAAAGCACCCATGTGATATGCCAGCTATGGAAGACTATTTGTGGACGTTGGATTAAGCTTGGGGACAAAGGAGTATCATCCAAATCGTTTATCTTGTCGGGTGGGGGTTTTGAGGTGAAAACGATGGAGCAGGGGAGTGCAATTGTGAGGACCACAGGCCACGTGGCAGCCTTGTGAGAGGTGGGTTTGGTTGAGAAGATTGTAAATTAGTGATCTGGAGGTTTTGGGTTAATACCCCTTTGGGTTAAGGTTAATTGAAACTGAGGATTTTTAGGGTTCTAGGTGATTAAGGTTGGGTTTTGATTTGATTTTGGGTTAAATACATTTTAAAAATGTGTTATGGGGGGAAAAGGGGGATTTGACTTGGTTGACTGGGGTTTATTAAATAAATCCGGTTTTGGATGTGGGTAGGGTCGGTTTGTGGGTGGGTGGTGGGTAAATGGGTGGGTAGGGTTGACGTGTCACACCCTGGTTGGTTGTGGGGGTTTAGTGTTTTGGCAGATTAGGTCCCCAGGCTTTCCAATTTCATTCACTTTGTAAATAATGCTGTCAGCGCCCATTTTGTGCTTTGTCAACTTTTGACAAGTTGTCAAATTTGGCACAATGTCTTCCAAAACTTTTTCCAAGGGTATCTTTTGCATAATCTTCAAACTTGATGGACTCATCTTGTAATATCTTCAAATATTAAGGTCCATACTTGTACAATTGATAAATGGAGGGTCAATTGTGACAAGTTCTTCAAAGATGAGGGGCCATTTTTGCCAATCTTCAATTCTTCAAGGGTCATTTTGCAAATTTCCAAACTTGGGCCCGGTTCATTGTGCGACTTCGTTTCCCGTGTTCGTTTTTGATTGATTCTTGTGTTCTTTTGCCAATTCCACAATATCCGTACCTAAAAATACACAAGTAACAAACACGAGCATATATTTGGTCTATTTTATGATATTTTATGCATTTTAAGGCCGTTTTGGACGATGAGACCATGTATAAAAGCAGTCTCATCAGCGTCAAATTCCTCTTTGTCAGCGTCTAGGAAAATCATATCAGTGGTATAAATAATACTTATTATTCCAATATTCAAACATGAAAGTAGTTAATATATTTGTGAGATAACTACAAAGAATTACTTTTCTTAATAAATAGAAAATAACTCTTGGAGTAAATCCCAAATATATCAAAATACTCCACGTTTTAATACACAGAATAATGCATACCATATATATCGTGCGTTTCTTTTGCTGAATAATAATTTAAATCCTGAAAATTAGCAAACATACGCGTATCATTCTCCTATTTAATAGCAAGTCTTACGTGATCAATCCCTGCACTTGCCTTCATTAGTTTGACCAATGAGATCCCATGTGAAGTAATCCCATGAAAATAGGAAGTAAATACTTTGCAACCAAAACTCCTTCACGTCAGTATTAAAATCAAATGTAATATTTAATCTAAATACCATGAAATCCCACATGATCAAATATCTTATCTTCCTAATGCAGACAACAGCGTTATGCAGACAATATCAACGTTGCTTAGACAACAACGTTACTGTTTCCCTAACAGAGTCACCATCAACGTTATTGTTTTTCTCCCGTTAGATTCACCATCTTGTTCAAACTAAGATTAAACCTTAGTCTGCTAATACATAACTCTGCTGCTCCATACAAGTCTAGAATTCTTCACATCAAATCCTCATATTGACAGATTTGAACCCTCCGACCTGTCACAATCCAAAACCTAGGGTTTGGAAAAACCCTAAAGATCATGACTGTATACTGTTAGGGTTAAGTGATTTGCGTTCTTGTTTTGTCAAAAGCATCCACCTGTTGCTACATCTTGTTTTAGGGTTTATAAAAACCCTAAGAATGGCACATATCATAGCAACGATGAACAAAGTATACTAGGGTTCATCATGATTTTTAGAAAATCACTCACCAAAGTTAGTATACTCTATAATAATGAACAAGAGCACATCTTCCTTCCTGTGTAAATACGATATAGGGTTTGTAGAAAAACCCTAAATCGTGATTTTATGTAAAACAGGAAATCTGAAAATCACTCATCAACCAACTTTGACGCCTAATAACTTTTGTCTGGGGATAAAACTCGACAATCCCTCCGGTGGATATTTAGATATATGTATAAAGAACACACATATAAAATTTTATGACGATCCAATGGTTCAAACAAAAGTTATGACCTTCTGAATACTGCTGTGCACACAAAAACGTCCAGAAAAACCCTAGACGAATTTTTCTTCTTCTTCACGATACACGAACACCTTGTTGGTTCTAGCATCACGAGCCACGAGGCTCTGATACCAATTGTGGAAACCTTGGTTTCCGGATCTTTTAAGCAACTAGGAATGATCATTGTTCATATGATTAGATAATCAAAGCGGAATTAGAACAACAACCATTAACAAGGTGTTTAGGCACAATAACATGAATTAAAACAAAAGGGATGTTCATTATATTAATAACAAACATCCACTAGACGTGTATACATTGAATCTCACGTCTAGTGCACACACACGTTTAGGTTTACATTGTGATTGAATTGATATGAAAAACCTAAGACCATTGGTTCCTTTTATAGTGTAAGGATTAGGGTTTACAAGAGATAAGAATAAATAAACATGTGAATCTTCTATTTAAATAACTATATACAGAATATATCCTGCATATATATCCAAATAGAAGCTTCTAAAGGCTTCTTGTCTACGTTTCTGTCAATGCTTAAATAGCATGTGACAATGCTTGGATTGCTCTTGACAATGCTTGATTCCATCAACGCCTAAATTGTTCTTGTCAACGCCTGGAATACTCTTGTCAACGTTTAGACAATTACCTTCATGTTTTCTTCGTTTTTGAGTTTCTGCCACATCAACTTTTTGACCCAACAATGCTTGTTGATCCCAAACTTAGATCGATTTAGCTTTATGTATACGAGATTAGATCAAGTAATACACTTAGAGAAACCTTTGTATATGTTTAGGAATCTAAGTGTTATGCGGAATTTAACACTTAAACAAGAACACACAATGATATAAACAAACTTTCACTTTGATTATCAATATCAAACTTGCTTACAATGAAAGTAGTTTACGAATGAAAACTTATATGAAACATTAACCTAAAGGTCTTCTTTTATAGACATAAGAAGCCTTTTCAATAATCTACGTATCAACTATTCTAGGTAAAGATAAATATAGAAAATACATTGTTGTTCCTATCTTTACTAGAAGTAATCTAGAATACAATAAACGCGTAGAGTATATCTTCCATCAGTGCTTGTCTTCAATGTGTCAACGCTTGACTTTATCTTGTCAACGCTTGAGCTATCAGCGCTTGTTTTGTTCTTGACAACGCTTGTTTTGTTCTTGTCAGCGCTCAAGTGATATGGCCTTAATTTATTCCCAACAATCCTCCCCTAAACTTGATATCCACTCTTATGATCAAGTTTCTGAATAAGCATTAAGGACTAGGAGGAATCTTACAAACCTTCTCATATTGGTAATGAATAAATCTGATCAAATCTTTTGCCACGTCACTGAATAATCTATTTCCAGCTGAGTGTCCTTCATCTTCTCCAAAATAGCCTTGGATACGAAATACTGACCATCCACAAGTAGATACTCAGAAAACTTTGTAGAACTCAAATGGTAAACACCAGCAGCTGAATATAACCTCCATTGAAGACCACTGAGGTCATCTTCAAGATCCTTCCAAACAGCAGGATCCTCATCTTTTGGTCCACACATTCTTTTGAATGTGGTCCAAAGTTTTATTCCATTAGCTGAAGTTGGTGCTTCAGCCTCATACTTGGTCTCCAGCAACCTCCAAAGGTCCACCAAGTCTTCTCTATCACAACTTGCAAACAAATATATGAGAGTGGTAAAAGTGTGTACCTCTTTACCATATCTGCCAATCTTCCAAAACCCACATTCATCTTCTTCATAGCTCACAATTGGGTTCCTGGAATCTAATGGTAACACTTGCACCATATCTGAAGCTTCTAAAGGTGAGAGCTTGAGGCTCTTTCTGATGACAGCTTCACTTGGATATAGTGGATCCATATCTTTGGGAAACTCAAATGAAAATCCCTTCTTCACTAGCCTGGGAACAAACATAGCTTTCTTGAGTTCCATTTCTTCTGCAAGTTCTTCCATTCTTTCATCAGAAAGGAGTATGAGAGTGTTTGCTTCCTGCACTCTCACCCAAAGGGGATAAGCCCTACTTTCCAACTCATTAAATGTTAAAGCCCTCAACTTCTTATAAGTCCATCCAACTCCATGACATCTGAGCAACATGAAGTATAGCTCCCTTCTATCCCTTTTCAACTCTGAGAGAATATTACTTGCCTTGTGTTTCAAAATTACATGGCAATCCTTCTGAACTCTAAGAAGAAACTCCAAACCCCATATTTGATCTGAAATGGTCAAGTCTGGATTCTCTATACATCGTTCTTCCCAAGCATGATACATTTGAACCACCTCTGGCATGTCAAAGTCAACCTGCAATGTCAATTCTCTCAGCTTCTCCTTAGCCAACTCATCACCATACTCAAGTCTTTCTGGTTCTATAATCATCACACTTGAGTCTGAGCTAGCTTCATCACTTTCCTCTTCTGAAGTCACAACAAATGGTGACTCCTCGTTTTTATCTTGTTCCATGATTTGTGCAGCTAATCTTCTATCAAACTCAACTTGAGCTGCATCCTTTGGAACAATCTCTACTACCAAAATACCCTTACCCTTATCTGATGGTGCAATGGTTGGTAAGGTAGATGGTGATACCTGAATAGAAACCTCCTTGATGATAGATGATGACTGGGATACATCACCTTCATGTGCAGGTCTGTCAACGCCCAATCTTGTCCTATCAGCACCCAAAATATTTCTGTTAGCGCCCAAATTTTCCTTGTCAACTCCCAAATATCCTGTCTCAACGCCTTTTGTAACTTCTTCCAACATAGCTGTAAATGAGAAATTCAAGTTGGTAGGAGAAACTAAGGACGTATCAAAACCTGTTTGTTCCTTCAAAGTTGTAAGGGCCTCAGCAACATCCAATGATTGACCATCATGACTGCCCTTATCACTCAGATTTATTGGATCTTCCTCCCCTTTGGAAGATTCCTCCATACCCCTCCTTGCACTAGCACTCTCCAAAACATCATGTCTGAAGCAATAACCTCCTCCTCCTCAGCTTTACCAAACATCAAGATTCCCATGCTTGATGCAACCAACTTTGATTTGTGGAAATTCAACTTTGAACAATATCTGGGAATCTACGACTACACACTCTGGGAGGTTATTGAATATGGAAACACATTCGATAAAGCCCAAAAGATTCTTAATGCCATTGCTCAAAGAACAGCTGTTGCTGGATGTTCTGAAGAGGATAAGAACAGCCATTGCTCAAAGAGCACGGTCAACCTCAAATCCTTTTTCAGACACAACATGCCCTAATACTATTCCCTCTCGAACCATGAAATGGCTCTTCTCCTAACTAAGCACCAGATTAGTTTCGGTGCATCTTTTTAACACACTTTCAAGCTGATCAAGGAAACTTTCAAAGGATTGACCAAAGATGGAGAAATCATCCATAAATATCTTTACAGATTCTCCAACCATGTCAGAAAAGATACTCATCATACACCGCTGAAAGGTAGCGGGTGCATTACACAGGCCAAAAGGCATTCTTCGAAATGCAAACGTCCCGTATGGACACGTAAACGTAGTTTTGGCCTGGTCATCAGGATGGATGGGTATTTGATTATAACCGGAGTATCCATCCAAGAAGCAATAGAACTTTTTACCCGAAAGCTTCTCAAGTATTTGATCAATGAAAGGTAGTGGGAAGTGATCTTTAGATGTGGCATTATTCAGCTTACGGTAATCTATACAAACTCTCCACCCAGTGACTGGTCGGGTTGTGAGCTTTTCCCCATTCTCGGTTTCAACAACGGTGATTCCGGCCTTTTTAGGCACCGTTTGAGTAGGACTTACCCATTTACTATCCGAGATGGGATAGATGATACCGGCATCTAACCATTTAAGAACTTCCGTCTTAACTACCTCTTTCATATTAGGATTTAGACGCCTTTGCGCATCTCTTGCTGGCTTAATATCTGGGTCCGTAACAATTCGATGCATACATAATGAAGGACTGATCCATTTCAATTCTGCAATCTTCCATCCTACTGCTGCTTTGTACTTGTAAAGCACTTTTAGAAGTGCATCCTCTTGTGATTCAGAAAGATCAGAATCAACAATAACGGGTAATGTATTGTTAGGACCTAGAAAATCATATTTGAGATTGGGTGGCAAAGGTTTTAGCTCAAGAGTTGGAGGCACCTCTAAAGACGGCTTCATAGCTGTGTCAAAAGTAGAAGGCAAGGGCTCACTTTATACGACCAAGGTGGTTTTTGATGGTCCAAAGAATTGACAAAACACTCTTGAATCTCTAGAACTTCAGCAACATCAAGAATCTCCTCATTATCACCAGTTAGATATAATTCCGAAGGATCATCCTTAAGCATACGGGATGCATGCTTTTGGACTTCCTCGTCAATCACATCTACTTGGTAACATTCATTCATCGTAGGAGAATTCATAGAATTAAACACATTCAATCTTATCTTTTTATTACCGAATGCAATATCCATGGCGCCAGTCCGACAATTAATCCTAGCATCCATCATGGCTAAGAATGGGCGCCCAAGGATAATAGTCGGTTGAACATCCTTGTATTGTGACTCGGTGTCCATAACAAAGAAGTCAACTGGGTAATAGAAGTCATCAACTTTCACAATAACATCCTCTAAGATACCTCTAGGAATTTTGGTAGATCGATCGGCTAAGGAAATAATAGTGTCTGTCTTACGAAGAGTTCCTAAGTCATACTTATCAACCAAACTAGCACGAAGGATGTTAATACTGACACCAAGATCAAGGAGCGCCTTCTTAATGGCAATATTTCCGACCACAACTGAAATCAACGGTGCTCCAGGATCTTTAAATTTAGGAGGAAGAGAGCTAGATAAGACTACACTAACATGCTCAGTTAGGTCAATCTTTTTAGGGAAAGACGCCTTCAGCTTCCTCTTCTGAGTACACAAATCCTTTAAAAACTTGGCATAAGCAGGAATTTGCTTGATAGCGTCAATAAGGGGGAGATTAATTTTAACTTGCTTGAAAGTCTCCCACATATCCTCAGCGTGAGGACCCTTTTTAGCTAACCTTGCAGATGTCGATTTCTCCAAAGCCGTAGGGTAAGGTGTGCTGGACACACCACCCTCCCCAACTTCAGGAGATTCAGTAGCTTTAGGATTCGGTGTTGCTTCAACAATAATTTCGTCATCGGTAACGAAATCCTCGACATCAGGAGAATTTGGAATTCCCTTGTCATTGTTGTAGATTTTACCGTTTCGAAGAGATGTCACCATATTCACGTGCTCATTTCCATTTTTCTTGTGTGCGGGATTCATGGTGGGGTAGCTCGGTAGCCTTCCCTCATCTCTTTTGCTTAATTGATCCGCTAATTGACTAACTTGTCTCTCAAGAGCTGCAATAGATTTAGTAGTGGTCTCGTGTCTTTGATTAGTGACCTCGAATTTTCTATTAATCTCTTGATTGTTGGTAGACAATGAATCCATAAGCCTATCAAACTTTCGGTCAAGGTTCAAGAGACGGTTGTCATCTTGCCCTTGGCCCTGATTTGGATATTGTTGTTGTGGCCTATGATTGTAAGAATTTTGTTGGAAGTTAGATGAATCGCCACCCTCGTACCTTGGTTTGTAACCATAGTGTTGTTGTTGGGCATTATTAGGGCGACTGTCTTCATCTTTCCAACGGAAATTGGGGTGATTGCGCCATCCAGGATTGTAACTTTCGGAGAATGGGTCATTTCGTGGACGACCACCATAGACTCCATTTACCTCCTCATTTGGTGGCGCCACCCAACTTTGACAATTATCGACAGAGTGACTCGGATCACCACACATTGAACACCCACTATGCGACACATTAGACACATTCGGAACACCTTTTCCTATATTTTTCAACAAAAGATCAACTTTCTTACTTAACTCTCTAATTTCGGAATGTGTGCCACGTTGGTTAGACACATAATTGGCGGAAGATGGGTGGTTGTTTCGATCCACTAAAGCTTGGGTCTTAGAACCTTTGCTTAGTTTTTCAAAAAACTCCCATTCTTCCTCCATAGGTCGCGAGAAAAACATACCCCCACTAGTGGCCATCACAAATTGTTGGTTGTTATAATCCAACCCATCATAGAAGACTTTGACAAGCTCCTATTTTGGAACATCGTGATGAGGGCATGTTCTTAATAACTCCTTAAGTCTATTAAATGCTTCATGAAAGTGCTCGCCTGGGATTTGACGAAAGGATTTAATCTTATTCCTAATGGCAGCAGTTTTACTTATAGAATAAAATTCCTCAAGAAAAGCAGATTGCATTTCAGACCATGAGTTAATACTACCTGGCTCAAGAGATGAGAACCAGTCCTTAGCTTGATCTTTAAGTGAAAAAGGAAAAAGGCGAAGTCTTACCTCATCCTTGGTAATGTTATTAACCTGATGTGTGTCAGCAATTGAGAAGAATTCTCGCAGATGTGCATATGGCTCCTCACGACCTCTAAACACTGGCAAGATTGCTATGAGGTTCGGCTGGATCTTGAAGTTACTTGTAACCCCTTTAACCGGATCCGGATAAACGATAGGCGAGGGATCCTCGAAGATCCCCGACCTGTAATAAGAATCAACACCCCGTGGTGGAGATTCTTCTCCGCTGCTACTTCCGCTAGCACTTCCGCCAACATCTTCGTCACCTGGCATTTCAGCGAAAAGCTCTGCTAAACCTGAAAAATCAAGATTAGTAGAAAACTGTCGAAACGTCTTCCTTCTTAACCGTGCACTTTTCTCAACCTCAGGATCGTAAGCTAACGGTGATGTACGTCCCGATCTACGTGTAGGCATACACTAACCTGCACACTCACAAGAAACAAAACAAACAAACAAAACAAAACAAAACAAGAAAAATAAAATCTTTTTGTATTTTTGTATTTTATTAAAGAAAAATATTAACAAAAACTTAAACGAAAAGCTCACTGAGTCCCCGGCAGCGGCGCCAAATTTTGATCGACGTCGAAGTGCCGGTCAAAAATAACCTAATTACCTTATACTATATAGGATAAGCGGGTATCGATCCACGAGGACTATGTGGTTTTAGTTTAAGTTTTGGGGTGATCACTGATCAATAAAGGTTTTGGTTCTGAAATCTGACAACTAAAATACTTTTAATAATAAAAATGCAGATTAAAAATTAAAATAAATATTAAGCTAATAATAAAGCTAGAAAAATAAAATAGAGATGTAAACAATTAAAAGAAAAATGTAATCCCTTCCAACTCCTAATATTTATGGTTGGTCACACTTATGGATTATCGAAACTTTTTAGAACCGATTACAAAGATTATTTTGACTTAATATGAATGAATTAACGTCGGCATTTATTATGTTTATCGGTGACTCGCAATAATAAATCTTATATTAATCCAACCAACAATTATGTTTTAATAATTTATTTAGGTACAATTTATATCAATTATACGACAATCTTTTTTTTAACTAAATAAAATAAGTATGAATCGTTAACTAGTAATAAATTGTCTTGCACAAATAATTAAACATAATATTAAGTCAATAAAAATAGTTTATAAATAAATCATAAATCAATGTAATAAAAATATGATAACCCAAAAGTAATGATCAAACCATAAATAAAGTTACCGGAAGGAATTACAATAAAATTAGCCGGACATCGCGGTG
Source organism: Glebionis coronaria (assembly GCA_025667525.1). Taxonomy (NCBI): domain Eukaryota; kingdom Viridiplantae; phylum Streptophyta; class Magnoliopsida; order Asterales; family Asteraceae; genus Glebionis; species Glebionis coronaria. The sequence goes on along the minus strand of CM046876.1, from coordinate 235,500,311 downwards.
TACCCGGGCCGCATTATATCAATCACCATCAAAATATAAAAAGAATCCCACTTCTCTTTGAATCGAGCTGTTTTTTTCTTCTAGTCGTCTTTTTGGTTTCTTTTCTTGGATTCCCCTGCGCCTACAATGACTCTCTTTTGATTGGTTTTTTGATTGGCTATTTTGACCTCAAACGAATCTCTTTTTTTTTATCTCCCCCCGCCTACAATGACTTCCCAATATATATATAGCTTACATCTTTGTCGGTTATCTCATGGGTATTGGGCCAAAAATTGTTTTTTTTTCTTTTTTTTTAATTCTTTTGGCATATAATAATTTTGGCCCAATAAAAAAAATAACCCAACATTAATAATTGCTCGAACGAACCCGGACAAATAAAAGATGACCAAAAATATTGCGACGCGCTCAAATCTTTTTCTTCAATATTTTTTCTTCATTTATCGGCGCTCACAATGTCTTTTCTCCAAAAAATTAATTAAGCATCCATTTTTATTCCAGTTCGCTCGTAACCTATATAATCACAAAACACACTCAAAGTACATATATAACGACAAATAAATATACAATTATGCTAAATTAACATACTATTAGGTGTATGCAAAATACACCAATCAGATATCAGGGTTCAATGGTCATATAAGAGCTCAAATAAGCTGCTTATGTGGCTTATGATCCTTCTTACTTAGCTAAAAATCAGATTTTGAAAACTTGAAAACTTGAAAAACAGAAACATAAAATGCCTTTTTGAAAACTCTTTCAAACAAAACACAACATGAAAAGTAAATGGGACTCAGTCTTTCTCATCAAAAAACTCAACACCATTTTATATTCATTCATAAAACTGGTTTTACAAAGCTTGTGAAAAAAGGAGAAAAATCAAGAACAAAAGAAACTGACTAAGTCCTATGGCTCTTATATAGACGAGCTACAAGGGTTCTAGAACTGAAAAGAACTTCTAACCCTAATGATATGAACTTCCAATACTGCCCTCAAGAAATTCAGATATTCTTGTGAAGATGCTTGTTTTTGAATTAGGTCAAGAGGCTCCATTTGATGTTCTCTTGGCTTGTTGTGGTTGCCAATGATGTAGAAACGATCGAGGGCGTCCCTTAAACCTTTGGGAACACGAAATGCACAAGAGCCGTTGATTTGCTGTCACCACTTTTGTTTGCTTGCTACAGGGCACATGGGGGTGGGGTCTTGGACGATGGTGATGGATGGTTAAGGGTGGGGGTGGGATTAGTATTAGGTTAATTAATGATCTGGAGTTATATGGGAAAAACCCCTTTGTTTTTGGGTAAATTGAATCTGGGTTGTTTAGGGTTTATGAGGGGATTAAAGGGGGGGTTTAATCCGTTTTAGGTAGGTTAATTTTTAAATAAAGTGTTTGGGAGGGAAGTGTTTAAACTGATTAATAAATCAGTTTAATAGCTGGTGGAATAGTGACATGCAGTGAGGGAGGAAAGTGATTGGAGGAGGAGTGAGAGGAGGTGACGTGGAGGATGGGGAGTGGTGGAGGGAGGTTTGGATGTTTGATGCAAATGGTCCCTGAAATCCCCTCTTGTTGCTACTTCAAGTTTCAAACAGCTTTAATCAACTTCCCTTTGTTTTATAAGTTTTTGTTTTTATAATTTTGCCACAAAAACTTTACAAAGGTTTATCCAAGGACTTGTTTTGCCAATTCATGATATTTGAAGGACTGATTTTTGCATTTTCTTCATTCTTCAAGGTCTTGACTTGTTTGTTGACTTCTTGGAGGACTATTATTGACAATTTAGTTTTGTTGAGGGATTAAGTTGCCAATTCTTCAAAGTTAAGGGTCCTTTTTGTAAATTTGACAAACTCTAGGGACCAAACTTGTAATTATGAATATATAAGGGTTTAAAGTTTCAATTCTTCAATAGTGGAGGACCCTACTTCATAAATATTCAAATCTTCAAGGGTTTTCTTGGAAAATTCTTCATTAGGGCTTGGTTCATTATGCGGCTTCGTTTCCCGTGTTCGTTTTTGCATGATTCTTGTGATCTTTTGACAATTTCTCAATATCCGTACCTAAAATATACAAGCAACAAACACAAGCATATATATGGGTATTTTGATGATATTTAATGCATTTTAAGCCTTTTTTGGACGATGAGACTATGTATAAAAGCAGTCTCATCACCTATACTCATATGTTGGACCCAAGTGGGTTAACCAAACTAGTTGGGCTAATGGTCTAATAAGGCTACTTTGGCCCGTTAATGTCCATAAGTTATAAAGTTCGGGTTTATCGGTTTTCACTAGTAAAATGTACTTATACATTAGTATATGATTTATAAAAAGTTTGCATTAGACGGGTCCGACCGTCTAAGTTTTAATTGACGAAAACGTTAATCTTTCTGTTTTAGCCGAAAAGACGTAAAACTTATGTATATAGTTTTATAACTTATAAAACATACTAATTTACAATTTTTATAAAATGTCCCATTTACTTATCAAAGTATATACTTATTTATAAGTATTATATAAGTTAGTGGCTTTTAGGTATACATTTTATATTAGTTTTACTAGAGTGCTAATTTAATAATATATACTTTTATTTTATAAATCTGATTATGAAACTCACTTTCACCATTTTTACCATATCTTGAGTTCTACAAGAAGATAGAAGCTCACTTTTGGGCAGCACAAACTACATAATTTGTGCTACAATTAACTCCTTTTAGCTATTGCTTAATCATCATCTAACTGTCTCTACCAGTACGTCCAAAACAGACTATACAGATTTGGACTTCAATATTGTTTTGATCATATCTCACTCATTTTATGGATTCCATTGTGTGGCCAACTCTCACATATGTACAAATCACTTACCTTACTGTATATTAAATTATGCAAGCCACTTTAACAAGTTATCATATGGTTCTTTACTATTTTATACAGCCTACATTTTTAGCCATGATTTTAACATCCTTTCATGTAGCTTTTAATCATTTTAACCAAATTTATCAACACCAAATCCCCACATAATATTTTGATCATCATTCATCATCATATACATATACATAAATGAAGAAAATACAAGATTACATATTCAAAATAACAAGATGATAGGGAGAAATAATCTCTATACCACCAAGATGATGAAAAGATGGGATTTTGATGAACAAGGCTTGGTTCCTTGTTACCAAATCTTCAACTTTAGAAATACAACTTCTTGAGTCCTTCAAATGGATGAACACCTCCATGAAATCAGCCCTAAACTCCTTCTTGAAAATCAGCCCAAAGACCTCCATGAAAACTCCTTTTCACATGTTATAATCACCTCCAATCTTCATCTTTTCAAGTAGGCTTCAACATATGGTGATTATAGCCTTTCTTTATGGTTAAAATTTGATGAAAATAGTGATAGGAGGGTGGCTATGGACGTTCATAGAGAGAGAAGAGAGTGTTTGAGTGGTTTTGCATGTATGAAATGAGAAATGGTTTATGGTGTAGCTAGTTTTGTTAGTTTGGTGGTTTGTGTATGCACTAAGGACATGTGTCCTTAGTGTGTATATAAACTTGACACGACATATGGTGTGTTGGCTATGTCTTGCCACCCATAGTGGGGGTGAGGCAAGTGTAAACTTGTCTCATCTTTACTAATTTACGGGTACTCCTCAATTCTAGTTTCCTCGATTTATGTGCCCTCTGGTTGTTTTATGAAATACGTTTTTATAAATTATAAATCAACGGAACAAAACGAATCTATAAAAATTGTCTCATCAAAAACGGAGTTCAAAAACGTAAATACGTAAACCTAGGGTATCCGGTTAAGTCGCAAAGGAAGTTAAATTATGCACGTAAGTCCTAATCTCTTCTCGTAAATTTGTGAGTTTATGAACCAACACAAATTTAAAATTGCAAAATAATATTCAAGGATAAATTGATTTCCTGAAATGTCGGACTGTCACCAAAACTGTGTATGTAAACGTAAGCACGTAACGTAGAATTCTTTGGTTTAAACGTAGTCGATGCTACTTCAAGACGTAAATCCAAATTTCTTCCCAAAAATGAGTGAGTTCATAATATAACATTAAAATAATATTTTTAAATAATACTTGAGAATAAAATATCAACCATAAATTGACGGATTGTCACAGCATTTACCCCTAAACAGGATCTTTGTCCTCAAAGATTGATTTATCTTACTACTCGCTTCTTATAGAGTTAAAGCCATGTGGGTATTTCCTCCACATTCGGTCTTTTCTCTCAAGTGTAATTCATTACAATACGCGAGTTTCATCAAACATAACTACGGGAATATGGTCAGGCTTAAGTTGACTTACTTTCTATATCCATGATGTTCATGGGTTTTTGATGAATGCAAATTTTTGCCGATCCAAACTTCATTAAGAAGTAATCAGTTTCTCACTTGATAGATGTTTTATCAAGTTCGATATACGAAACATAATTCACGCAGCCCTTTAAGTCCTAGGGTAGATCCAGCTTATATGACTTTCAAATCAACTTTTACATTATCTCAATGGTCCCATACAACGGGGACTTATTTCCCATGATCTTTAAGATCATCAATTCTTTTTTCCAAGGTGAAATTTTTTGGCATAACTCTGCTACCCATCCTGCACTTCAAGATCTACATTTCATATTCACATAACCTCCTGCCCACTACAGGCAGTCAATAATCAAATCCTAACTTCAACAATCATTTCAGGTCTCGCGGGTCGGGTATCTTGTAAGGTTAGGTTTGTCATCATAGGCAACCTCAAACCTAAAAGACATGTCCAACTCACAATGGATGTATGTCGGGTATCTTCATCCCAACTCCTAACTACAGATGCTCTCATATTTAGATCCTCACAAGATTAGATCTCGATCCTAATACGATAATTATCAATGATAATATCTCCAAGGGAAAGCGATTATACGGTTTATTACCAAATGCCAATTAATCAAGCATAAAACAACACTTCTAGTGTTTTGTATCGTTACTTTACCTCGTCCCTTCGATTGGGGTGGCAAGCAGTACTCTCATCCAGGTTCGTTCCCAATGACTTCTGAGCAAATCTCAAGAAATTCGATGCGAAGCGAGGATCTTGATAGATATGATCGATAGAGGCACACTATGTTTACACAACTCCTTTAAATACAAAAGAGTAAATTTCTTCATCGAGAATCTATCATTAACAGGAATGATATTAGCAGATTTGGTCAGTCTGTCGATGATGACCCAATTCGAATCAAATTCAGATGATTACCTTTGCAATAGTTAGATGTTTACTAATGTATGAGGCGATGTCTGCCTTCATAATTTTCCATCAGTACAACTTCTTCAGGTATAGATACATTTAATTAGAGCTCTCGTTGTGAACACCATGGTGTTGTCCTCACAAAAGCCTACAGTATATTCTCGATCAAAAGGAATTGAACATGAGGCAACGAAGATGGATAGAGTTGTTAAGTGATTATGATTGTGATATAAAATATCACCTAGGAAAAGCCAATGTTGTTGCCGATGAATTAAGTAGAAAAGATAGAGAGACAATTAGGGTACGTTCTCTAGTCTTGACCGTGCACAATAATTTGCCTGAGCAAATTAGAAATGCGCAAATAGAAGCTTGTAAGAAAGAAAATTTTTTTAATGAAGGGTTCCGAGGAGAAGGAGATCCTTTAGAGGTTAGAGCTGATGGAGTGAAATGCTTAAGAGGTCGTATGTGGATACTTAAGTTTGGAAGCTTAAGAGATTTGATTATGTTAGAATCCCATAAATCTAAGTATTCCATTCATCCTGGATTTGATAAAATGTACCATGATTTGAAGAAGTTGTACTGGTGGCCGAATATGAAAGTTGATATTGCTATGTATGTTCTTCAATGCTTGACTTGTTCTAGAGTCAAAGCTGAACATCAAAAGCCATCAGGACTACTTCAACAACCAAAGATTCCTGAGTGGAAGTGGGAGCGAATTACGATGGAATTTATTACCAAGCTTCCTAGAACATCATCTGGAAATAACTCGATTTGGGTCATTGTCGACAGACTGACCAAATCAGCACACTTCATTCCGGTTAAAGAGAAGTTCTCACTGGAGAAGCCGACTCGTATTTATCTTGAGAATGTTGTATGCAAGCATGGAGTGCCTGTATCGATCATTTCAGATCGAGATCCTAGATTCGCATCGAATTTTTGGAAATCTCTCCAAAGATCTTTGGGAACGAATCTCAATATGAGCACTCCTTATCACCCCCAGACTGATGGGCAAAGTGAAAGAACGATACAAACAATGGAAGATATGTTGAGAGCTTGTGTGATAGATTTTGGTAAGAATTAGGATAAACATTTGCCGTTAGCGGAGTTGTCGTATAACAATAGTTAGAATTCTAGTACTAAGGCTGCACCGTTTGAAGCTTTGTACGGTAGGAAGTGTAGATCTCCTGTATTTTGGAGTGAAGTTGGGGATACCCAGCTCACGGGACCGTAATTGATCCGGGAGACTATATAGATGATAGTTCAGATTAAGAATAGGCTGTTGACTGCACGTAGTAGACAGAAAAGTTAGGCGGATGTGCGACAGAAACCGATGGAGTTTGAAGTGGGTGACCGAGTAATGTTGAAAATATCGCGATGGAAAGGCGTTATAAGATTTGGAAAGCGAGGGAAATTTAATCCCCGCTATATTGGACCCTTTAAGATTTTATCTAGAGTAGGTCCGATGGCTTATAAACTAGAGTTACAGCCAGAACTTCATGGTGTTCACAACACATTCCATGTATCTAATCTGAATTTCGTTGGATAAGGTTCGAACAGATGAGAAGTTGCATTTTATCGAATAACCCGTAGAGGTTATGGATCGTGAGGTAAAGCAACTGAAACAAAGTCGAATACCTATTGTCAAGATCTGATGGAATTCAAAGCATGGACCGGAATTTACTTGGGAACGAGGGGATGAAATGTGGAAGAAATATCCACACCTCTTTGATTTCAATAAGAAATGGACATCAAAATGAAATGGATCACGAGGACGTTGATCTCTTTTAGGAGGAAAAGTTGTGACAATCTAACATTTTCAGGTAGTAAATTATTTTCTCGTATAATATTTTGAAACTTATTTTTGTGTTGGTTGATGAACTCACAATTTACGGATTTAATTTTGGGCTTACGTGCATAATTTAACGTCCTTTACGACTAAACCGGAAACCTTAGGATTACGTATTTACGTTTTTGAACCTCGTTTTTGATGAGACAATTTTTATTAGATTCGTTTTGTCCCGTTGATTCATAATTTATAAAAACATTTTTCGTAAAACGACCCGAGGGTACGCAAATCAAGGAAACTAGAATCGAGAAATACCCGTAAATTAGTTGGATGATACAACTATACACTTGTCCCACCCCACTATATGGGAGGGCTACACAAGGACACCACATCATAAGATGTGGCAAACTTGTAGCTAAAAAGTTAACACTTGTTAACTTAAGCTTAACAAGTAAGCTACTAACCACAAAACCATCAAAGCATTTGCAACTAAACCACTTGTCACAATACACACATGCAAACTACTCAAAAATCCTCTCACCCTCCTCTTCTTTTCCGTCCCATATTAAGAATAAACACCCCCATTTGATCAATTTTAGCCATAAACTTTGTGTTATCTACACATATAATGAAGAATCCTTGAAGCCTTGTTGATTGGTGATCATTATAACATTAAAGGAGGTGATTAGCTTGTGTCCTAGGGCTGATTTCTCAACAAATATTCTTGGTGGTTGATGATCTTGAAGATAAATTTGGTGTACCTCAAGGTGTTGTCATCCAAAAACAAGTTATAGTCTTCGTTGGTAAACAAGATCATCCTTTCCATTTTCTTTGTTATTTTTGTAAAGATCAAATGTATTTTCTTTCCTATTGTATATGTATATGATTATATATGATGATAAAAATATTGTGTGGGATCAAGTGTTGATAAACATGGTTAAAAAGATAGAAAACCATATGTAAAAAGGTTAAATTTTGCTTAATAAGTTGGCTGTATAAAAACAGTAACTAACCAAAACTGATTAAATGGCATAGTGGAATCAAAATACAGTAAGTATTAGGTCTTGTACACATGTGAGAGTTTGCCATGCAATGGAATCATTATAATGAGTGAGATATGATCAAAACAAAATTTGTGTATCAATCTGAATAGTCTGTTTTGTGAGGACTGTTAGGGATACTTAGACTTAGATTGAGCAGTATCTAAAGCTAAGTTATGTGTCACACATAATATGAAGTTTATGTCATCCAAAAATGAGCTTCTATCTCCTTGTAGAACTCAAGATATGATAAAAATGGTGAAAGTGAAACTAAAAATCAGATTTTGTGAAATTAAAGTTTAATAGTATTATAATAGGACTCAAATAAATATAGTATAAAAAGTAAATTAAAACCCACTAACTTATATATTAAATTTATATAAATATTTACAATGATAAATAAATGATACATTTCATAAAAATGGTAATTTGATAAGTTTTATAAGTTATAAAACTATAAACATGATTTTTACGTCTTTTCGGCTAAAATCGTAAAATTAACGTTTTCGTCAATTAAAAACTTAGATGGTCGGACCCGTCTAATGTAAACTTTTTATAACTCATATACTGATATATAAGTACATATTACAAGTAAAAACCAATAAAAACCGAGCTTTATAACATACGGACATTAACGGGCCAAATTAGCCTTATTGGACTATTAATTCAACTAATTTGGCTAAACACTTATAAACTTACTTATTGGGCTTAACACACTTGAGCCCAACATGTAAAATATAATAATGATATTAAAAGTGTAAAATGGACTAATATAAGGTAATGGGCTTATAATGGGCTTCATGGGCCTTGATAAGTAAATAAGATGAACTAGTGAAACTAATATAAAAGTTACCAACACATAACACTAAAATGAGTAAATAAGAATGTACCATCCCACTTGATCATCATCATATGTATAAGATCATCATATTTATACATAATTGTTATTTTTATAAAGTCATTGGACAAAAGTCTAAGACCGATTATTACTTATATAGGTTTCCGTGACCGAAGCACGCCCGTAGCCGATAATCCGCCTTTCATTATCAACGTGAGTTCATAGCCTCGCACTCTTTTAAATGTTTTATAAAATGATTTGTAAACCCGCGAGGGAGATAATATGCTAGTTTTTGATAAAAATAGAACACAAGTAGTCCCGATGGTATACTTAATGATATGGACCCGAATGATGCTATGACCCAATAAACGATAAAAAGGATTATTAGTAGTTAGGTTATGTCACTTAAAGTCCCATTAGCATGAATTGTGAACTACCGAGATTTGGTAGACGCTTATGCATATGATAGTAATATTTGAGGACGATCACCCCAATTCGCGCCTTGACGATTGATCCCCGTCATACCACATTGATTGGTAAGCGAATTTATGTATGAGAAGATTTACATAGTGTGATTTTTGTGACGACACGCTAACTTAGATGGGGAAATTGTTTGTCGGGGTCGCGGCCTATTGTTTGTTATAGTAAGGTAACAATCTCATGTGGCTAATAATAATCCAATGTAATCTAAATATCTGATATGATACGATGCAAATAAGATTATGATATTACCTATAATGGTAATATTGAGGCTACGGTCTCATGGACGGTTTAAGATGTATGCTTTGCTTTATATATTGCCTGACTAGCAATACAAGGACTTACTTCTGATATTATACTTGTGTTCTGATTTCAACGATTGTTTAATATAATGTTTTTATTAAACTCTATGAATTCACTCGGCATTCGCTGATATGATTTTTGCATGTTTTTATCTCAGGTGCTTGAAGGTAATTCGGATAGAGATCGACTCTGATGGCCCACATAATAATAAAACTGTTTATTCGATCTATGTTTTGAAAACTTAATGACCTGTATATTTTGGGACCTGTTGTACACTTGAAACTTTTATTTCGAATAAATATATATTAAACCTTGTATAACCATTTTTATGTGTTGTATATGATTGGAGTTATTTTGTTATCCCGTAACACTCTAAAGACTCTTCCGCTATACCTATATGAAATTTGAGAGTGTTACAGTTTGGTATCAGAGCCTGGTTACATACTGTAGGCTTTTGTGAGGACAACACCAGGTATAGATGTTTACAGTTTGGTACCAGAGCTCTCGTTATAGAGAACGAAAGATTTTAAAAACCAAGGTTTTGAACAAAACTTTTTAAAATCTTTTAACTATAAACATTTGAGAAAATATTTGAAAAATCTTTTGACTATAACGGTGCCAAAGATCTCCGACGTTAGCAACAAGCCTTATTGAGGAGATATATATTTTGATATATATAATTTAATTTATATATATGTATATATCGTGGTTCCAGTATGTAACTGTTTAATAAGTATGTTATGCTAATACGAGATATATATAAATGCAGATTGTCATGGCTGACCCTAATATTCCTGTAGAGAACCATGCTATTCCCAAACCTAATGTAGATGATAACCCTTATTTAGACTTAGTGGATTATGATGTAAATGAGGATATAGATGATGATGAGGAGGAACCATTTGAGTATCCCGAGCCCGAGATAGGACTAGGAGATCAGATTGCCCCTTAGGTTGATATTGTAGAGAATGAGAATGATAATGTTGGTATTAAGAATGATGAAGAGATTGGGATAGATAATGTAGATAATGAGGATGACGACGAGGATGTCGAGGAGGATATAGGTATAGATGATGAGGTTGATGATGATGATGAGGCTGAGCTAATTTATCCTTATGATGTTCCGGAGGGCGAGCCCTTACCCCCTCCAGTTTATTGGTCTGATTCTGAGATTGAGCTACCTAGAGATGAATTGTCTGAATCGTCTGAATCAGAGAATGATGAGGATGATGATGCACCTGATGGTACTGATGGTATTGCTTCTCGTAGACATGTGATTGGAGATTCGTCTAGGGTTCAAGTGGCTACTCATATTGATGGTCTTGCACCTTGGGCCTTGAGACGTGATTTAGATGCTTCCCGTGCTCAGAGTAGTATGACAGAGGTTGGATTAGGTGTTGTTCATACTCATGTTGCTTATTTGGAGTCGAAGACTAAGGTTGGTGAGAAAGAGAGAGAATTGATTAATTTGGATTTGACTGATGTAGAACATGGTTTGAATGAGGCTTTTAGGAGGTTATCTGTGTTAGAAAGTGGTGAGTTTGCTGAAATGAAGAAAAAGGTGAATACTATGAAGATTCAGCTGAGTGTAGCTTGTGCGATGCGTGAGAAAGCTGAGAAAGAGTTGAACATATCTGTTGTTGGAACAATAGATTTTATGCTGAGATGGTTGAAAGAGGAGTGATTCGTAAGCGCCTAGTTGAAGATGTGTCTTGTGATCGTCCGACGAAGATACATAAGACGATGGATGATGGACCATCTGGCGGTTCTCAGTAGACCAGTCTAGATTAATAGTGACCTTTGTATCTTTTGTACCTTTTGTAACCTTGACTGAACCGACTTATTAGTTAGTAGATCTGTCACGAATTTTAAGTATGTATAGTGCTAGAACTTTGATATGGAATATAAATTAAGACAATGCTTTTGTTTCAAATCCAATGAAATATGTATCTTGTCTTAAATTCCATATTGTGCCTTATTTGTATTTTGATTATGAATTCAATCCATATTATATGAATCCCTTATTGGGTGAATGCTTAGTACTTTGAAATTGTGAAATTATAGAACTATGTCGCCCAAGAAAGGTGTGACTGAGGATGATGTACGTAGGATTATTGTGGAGCAAGTTACCGCATCTATGACTGAATTTATGGCGAATTCTAGAAATGGAGCTGGCAATAGTGGAGCTGGCGGTAGTGGAGCTGGCGGTAGTGGAGCTGGCGGTAGCGGAGCTGGCGGTAGTGGAGCTGGCGGTAGTGGAATTGGTGGTACTAATGTGAATGTGAATGCTAATAATGTGAATGCTAATGCTGGAGGAAATGTAGGAGGACTTGGAACTAATGCACCTGAAGTAGGTGGTAGTACTTATGTGACGTTCATGAAGTGTGAACCTCTACCTTTTAATGGTACTGAAGGTGCTATAGGATTAAGCCAGTGGATTGAGAAGATTGAGTCGGTGTTTCGAATTAGTAAGTGTAAGGAGGAAGATACGGTGACTTTTGTTATGGCTACTCTTAAAGGTCATGCGTTGACTTGGTGGAACGGGAGAATTGCTTTCATGGGTATTGATGCTTCTAATGCTACTCCTTGGGCTGAAATTAAGAAGTGGATGACTTTAGAGTTCTGTCCCCGTAGTGTGATCATTAGGTTAGAACAAGAGTCGATTCATCTGAGAATGAAAGGTGTGGACATGGATAGCTACACAAATCGATTCCATGAGTTGGCCTTGTTGTGTCCTCGATTAGTGGAACCCGAAGAGATCCGAATTGAGCAATATATTAAAGGGTTAACCAAGAACATCCGAGGGGACGTGACATCATCAAAACAACTGATCATTGATGATGTTGTTCGAATGGCTTACCAACTCATTGGGCAGATAATTCAGGATAGGGAACATGAAGCACGTACTGGTGAGAAAAGAAAGTGTGATGGCGATCGTGTAGATAGAGGTGATAATTGGAAGAATTTCAATCGTCGTCAGAACTAGAGAAAGGGGAATGCAAATTCTCTTACCAACAACACACCGCGCAATGATGAAAGATGCCCTAAGTGTGGCAACAAGAGGCATGTTGGCGACTGCTGGAATTGCTGAAATTACGGAAAGCTTGGACACAAAGTTGAAAGGTGTAAGAAGGGAATCATTTGCTTCAACTGTAACGAAGAGGGTCATAAGAAATCGGATTGCCCTAAGTTGAAAGCGATTGTACCAGGAAGAAACCCCCATGGTGGTGCTTATCAACTTGGAACAATCGAGGTGAAGAAAGAGGATCCGAATGTCCTTACTGGTACGTTTTTACTCAACAATCGTTATGCTTTTGCTTTATTTGACTCGGGTGCTGATAGGAGCTTTGTATCCACTAAATTTAGTGCCCTTATTGACATTGAACCTGTTGAGATAAATACCAGTTACGAGGTGGAATTGGCTGATGGTAAATTAGTGAAAACTAATAAGGTATTAGAAGGATGCTCTCTAAATCTCTTGAACTATTCCTTTCCGATTGATTTAATGTTGATAGAATTAGGTAGTTTTGATATTATTATTGGTATGGATTGGTTGTCATTTAATAATGCTACTATTTTATGTGGAGAAAAGAAGGTTAAGATTCCTCTTAGGAATAGGACGTTAGTAATTGATGGTAATCCAGGTGAATCCCGTTTGAAAATCGTTTCATGTATTAAAGTCCAAAAGTACATCAGGAACGGTTGCGAGTTATTCTTAGCTCAAGTGACCGGGAACGAGTCTAAGGAGAAACGATTGGAAGATGTACCTATTATCTGTGAATTTCTTGAGGTATTTCCTAATTATTTACCCAGACTTCCACCGATAAGGCAAGTTGAGTTTCGAATCGATTTAATTCCTGGTGCTGCACCGGTGGCATGTGCACCTTATCGATTAGCACCTTCTGAATAAAAGGAATTATCTGAACAACTTAAGGAGTTGTCTGATAAAGGTTTTATTCGACCGAGGTCATCGCCTTGGGGAGCTCCAGTCTTGTTCGTTAAGAAGAAGGATGGATCTTTCCGTATGTGCATTGATTATAGGGAACTGAATAAGTTGACGATTAAAAATCGATATCATTTACCAAGGATTGATGATTTGTTTGATCAACTACAAGGATCTAGTGTGTATTCTAAGATAGACTTGCGGTCTGGATATCACCAACTTCGCGTCCTTGAAGAAGATATTCATATAACTGCATTTAGAACTCATTATGGAGACTATGAATTTCGAGTAATGCCATTTGGGTTAACTAACGCACCTGTGGTTTTCATGGATCTAATGAATCGAGTGTGCAAACCCTACTTGGACAAATTTGTGATTGTGTTTATTGACGACATTCTAATCTATTCTAAGAATAAAGATGAACATGGAGAACATTGAAGGATTATCTTTAGTTTGTTAAAGGATGAAAGGTTGTATGCTAAGTTTTCAAAATGTTATTTTTGGTTGGATTCAGTGCAATTTCTTGGTCATGTGATTAACAAGGATGGAATTCATGTTGATCCTGCAAAGGTTGAAGCCATTAAGAATTGGTCTGCACCGACAGCGCCAACAGAAATGCGACAGTTCTTAGGATTGGCTGGCTATTATAGGCGATTCATTAAAGAATTTTTTTAATAGCTAAACCCTTGACTAAGCTTACCCAGAAGAATAAACCTTTCGTTTGGGGAAGTGCTGAAGATGGAGCATTTCAGATATTGAAGCAAAAATTATGTAGTGGGCCAATTCTATCATTACCCGACGGGAGTGATGATTTTGTAGTATATTGTGATGCATCTCTTAGAGGTTATGGAGTTGTTTTGATGCAGCGAGAATAAGTAATAGCTTATGCTTCTAGGCAATTAAGGAATAATGAGGAGAATTATACTACTCATGATCTTGAGTTAGGAGTTGTAGTCTTTGCTCTTAGGTTGCGGAGACATTATCTGTATGGCACCAAGTATACGGTATTCACCGATCACAAAAGCCTACAGTATATTCTCGATCAAAAGGAATTGAACATGAGGCAAAGAAGATGGATAGAGTTGTTAAGTGATTATGATTTTGATATAAAATATCCGCCAGGAAAAGCCAATGTTGTTGCCGATACATTAAGCAGAAAAGATAGAGAGCCTATCATGGTACGTTCTCTAGTCTTGACCGTGCACAATAATTTGCCTGAGCAAATTAGAAATGCGCAAATAGAAGCATGTAAGAAAGAAAAGTTTGTTAATGAAGGGTTCTGAGGAGAAGGATATCCTTTAGAGGTTAGAGCTGATGGAGTGAAATACTTAAGAGGTCGTATGTGGATACCTAAGTTTGGAGGCTTAAGGGATTTGATTATGTTAGAATCCCATAAATCTAAATATTCCATTCGTCCTGGATTTGATAAAATGTATCATGATTTGAAGAAGTTGTACTGGTGGCCGAATATGAAAGAAGAAATTGATATGTATGTTCTTCAATGTTTGACTTGTGCTAGAGTCAAAGCTGAACATCAAAATCCATCAGGACTACTTCAACAACCAAAGATTCCTGAATGGAAGTAGGAGCGAATTACAATGGACTTTATCACCAAGCTTCCTAGAACATCATCTAGAAATAACTCGATTTGGGTCATTGTCGACAGACTGACCAAATCAGCACACTTCATTCCGCTTAAAGAGTAGTTCTCACTGGAGAAGCTGACTCGTATTTATCTTAAGAATGTTGTATGCAAGCATGGAGTGCCTGTATCGATCATTTCAGATCGAGATCCTAGATTCGCATCGAATTTTTGGAAATCTCTCCAAAGATCTTTGGGAACGAATCTCGACATGAGCACTGCTTATCACCCCTAGACTAATGGGCAGAGTAAAAGAACGATACAAACACTAGAAGATATGTTGAGAGCTTGTGTGATAGATTTTGGTAAGAATTGGGATAAACATTTGCCTTTAACAAAGTTTTCATATAATAATAGTTACCATGCTAGTATTAAGGTTGCACCGTTTGAAGCTTTGTATGGTAGGATGTAGGTCTCCTGTATGTTGCAGTGAAGTTGGGTATACCCAGCTCACGGGTCCGAAATTGATCCGGGAGACTACGGAGATGATGGTTCAGATTAATAATAGGCTGTTGACTGCCCGTAGTAGACAGAAAAGTTTCGCGGATGTGCGGCAGAAATCGATGGAGTTTGAGGTGGGTGACCGAGTAATGTTGAAAATATCGCCATGGAAAGGCGTTATAAGATTTGGAAAGCGAGGGAAATTGAATCCCCGCTATATTCGACCCTTTAAGATTTTATCTAGAGTAGGTCCGGTGGCTTACAAACTAGAGTTACACCAAGAACTTCATGGTGTGCACAACACATTCCATGTATCTAATCTGAAGAAATATTTAGTAGTGAGTGATGAGAAAATTTCATTAGATAAGGTTCGAATAGATGAGAAGTTGCATTTTATCGAAGAACCCGTAGAGGTTATGGATCGTGAGATAAAGCAACTGAAACAAAGTCGGATACCTATTGTCAAGATCCGATGGAATTCAAAGCATGGACCGGAATTTACTTGGGAACGAGAGGACGAAATGTGGAAGAAATATCTGCACCTCTTTGATTTCAATAAGAAACGAATATCAAAATGAAATGGATCACGCGGACGTTGATCCCTTTTAGGAGGAAAAGCTGCGACAATCTAACATTTTCAGGTAGTAAATTATTTTCTCGTATAATATTTTAAATTTATTTTTGTGTTGGTTGATGAACTCACAATTTACGGATTTAAATTTGGGCTTACGTGCATAATTTAACGTCCTTTACGACTAAACCGGAAACCTTAGGATTACGTATTTACGTTTTTGAACTCCGTTTTTGATGAGACAATTTTTATTAGATTCATTTTGTGCCGTTGATTCATAATTTATAAATACGTTTTTCGTAAAACGACCCGAGGTCACGAAAATCGAGGAAACTAGAATCGAGGAATACCCGTAAATTAGTGGGATGAGACAAGTATACACTTGTCCCACCCCACTATATGGGACGGCTACACAAGGACACTACATCATAAGATGTGGAAAACTTTTAGCTAACAAGTTAACACTTGTTAACTTAAGCTTAACAAGTAAGCTACTAGCTAACAAAACCACCAAAACCATTTACAACCAAACCATTTACACACTTTCCACTCATGTAAACTACTCTCAGTCTCTCATCCTCACCACCATTGACGTCTTATTCCACCATCAAACACCCCCATTTGATTAATTTAAGCCATGAAGTTTGTGTTATCTACACATATAATGAAGAACTCTTGAAGCCTTGTTGATTGGTGATCATTATAACATCAAAGGAGTTGATTTGCTTGTGTCCTAGGGCTGATTTCTCAACAAATATTCTTGGTGGTTGATGATCCTGAAGATAAATTTGGTGTACCTCAAGGTGTTGTCATCCAAAAACAAGTTATAGTCTTGGTTGGTAAACAAGATCATCATTTCCATTTTTCTTGTTATTTTTGTAAAGATCAAATGTATTTTCTTTCCTATTGTATATGTATATGATGATAAAAATGTTGTGTGGGGATTAAGTGTTGATAAACATGGTTAAAAAGATGGAAAACCATATGTAAAAAGGTTAAAATCTTGCTTAATAAGTTGGCTGTATAAAAACAGTAACTAACCAAATGATAAACTGATAAAATGGCATAGTGGTGTTGGGAATAAAATGTAGCCATTACACTTGGACGCTGACAAGAGAAATAGGGACGTTGATAAGGAGAAAACCAGCGTTGAAAGAACAAGCGTTGACAGGAAGATGTCAAGCGTTGATAGGATGAAGTCAAGCACTGATAGAAGACTTAGTCTACACATATTATGTTTCTAGTTTGTTTTTAGTAAATATATGATTGACAATGTATTTTCTATGTTTATCTTTACCTAAAATAGTTGATATGTAAACTCTTGTACAAGGCTTCTTATTCTATAAAAGGAGACCTTTAGGTTTTGTTTCAAATAAGTTTTCATACGTTTAACACTTTCATTGTACGCAAGTTTGTTCTAATCAATCAAGTGAAAGTTTGGTTTACATTGTTTGTGTGTTCTGGTTTGAGTATTAATTCTGCATAATACTTAAATTGTTTTATACACAACAAAGTTTCTCTACGTGTTTAACTTGATTTAATCTCGTTTACACAAACTAAATCGATCTAAGTTTGGGATCAACAAGTGGTATCAGAGCTTGTTGAGAAACTTTGATCTAAAGAACACAAGAACCCTAAATCTCCAAAAACCCTAATTTTCACAAAACCCTAAAAACAACATGTCTACCCCAGAAGTAAACTCCTCCTCCTCCTGAACCCCCAACAGCAAGATTCCCATGATGGACACAGACAATTTTGAGCTGTGGAAGTTTAACTTTGAACAGTATCTACAAATCCATGATTACACACTATGGGAAATTATTGAATATGGAAACACATTCAATAAAGCTCAAAAGACTGCAACTGCCATCTTACAAAAATGTTCAAGGCTCTACTGAAGAGGATCGAAGAGAATATCCTGAAGATGGTAGAGCTGTCTCAATTGGGGACATAGCAAAGAGAAGGTGTGACATGAAAACCCTAAGCATTCTGAAACTCTCTATGGGACAAGAAAATCAGCACACATATAGAAGCTATGAGTCTGCAAAAGATCTTTGGGCAGCTCTTGAAGTTGCTTATTGTAACACCCCCAAATATACACAATTCAATACAGCAGAAGACTCGTTGGTGTTACGGGATAGCACATTACTCACATCATAGACAACGCTTAAAAATCGCGTCGTTTAATAATAAAGCATTTCCATTCATAAATATCAGATTTACATAGGTCCCAAGTCATAGTATTTCATAAAGTTTTAAAAAGCATTTGAAATGAAATTATTATTTAAGTGCGGGCCATGAATTCTTGTTGTCTTTTCGAGAATTACCTTCAAGTATCTGAGACAAAACCTGTTATAAGAAAAGGTCAGCGATAACGCCAAGTGAATTCATAGAGTTTAATAAAACCATTAATATATCATCGGTATATAACTATTACCAAAAATCATTTTTGTACAAATCTTTGTAATAGGCCATAAAATAGCCAAAGTCATTTTATACAAATCCTTATCAAAAATCTTAATATAGGCTTTTGCCTTCAAAATCATTATACGAACCATTGTCGTAAAAAATCATACAATACGTTTTATAACGATGTATAGAGTTAAATAAAAACCGTTATATGAATATGGTTATGTAAAACCAAAACACGAACATAATATCAATAATAAGACCCTGTATTGCTAGTCAGGCAATATATCGTAATTCAATGCATAAAGCAGTATTTGTTATTTTTGGATTATTATAAGCCGCATGAAATTGTTACCTTACTACAACAAAAAACGGGTAGCTAACCCGAAACTCATTTTTCCCATCTAAATTAGCGTGTCGTCACAAAAATCACGCTTGTGTAAATCTTCTCATACATAAATTCGCTTACCAATCAATGTGGCACGACGGGGATCAACCGTCAAGGCGCGAACTGGGGTGATCGTCCCCAAATAGTACTATTATATGCATAAGCGTCTACCAAATTCCGGTAGTTCACAATTCATGCTAATGGGACTTTTAGTGACATAACCTAACTTTAATAATCCATTTTATTTCATACATCGGTTCATATAATCATTCATCGGGCCATACAATCATTCAGGTCCAAATCAATAAACAAACAATCGGGACAAATGGTGTCCTATTTTATCAAAAAATAACATGTTATCTCCCTCGCGGGTTTATAAAACATTTCATAAAAACATTTAAAATAGTGCGAGGCTATGAACTGACGTTGATGTGAGAAGGCGGTTATCGGCGATTTGGATGTACGGTACGTGCTTCAATCACGGAAACCTAGACAAATAATACTCGTCTTAGACTTTTGTCCAATGACTTTATCAAAATAACAATTATGTATACATATTATGATTTTATATATATGATGATGATCAAGTGGGTTTATACATTCTCATTTACTCATTTTAGTGTTATGTATTGGTAACTTTTATACAAGTTTACTAGTTTTACTTATTTACATGTTTTAGGCCCAATAAGCCTATTACAAGCCCAATACTTTTAATCAGCCAAATTATACTTTTAATATCAGTATTATACTTTACATGTTGGGTCCAAATGGGTTAAGCCCAATAAGTAAGTTTATAAGTGTTTTTCCAACTAATCGGGTTTATAGTCCAATAAGGCTACTTTGGCCCGTTAATGTCTATATGTTTTAAAGCTCATGTTTTATCGGTTTTTACTTGTTATATAAGTTTATATATCAGTATGTGAGTTTATAAAAGTTTACATTAGACGGGTCCGACCATCTAAGTTTTATTTGACCAAAAACGTTAATCTATCGGTTTTAGCAGAAAAGACGTAAAACTTAAGTATATAGTTTTATAACTTGGAAAAACATTTTTACTTGTAATTTATATAATGTATCCCATTTTAATATCAATATATATGTAACTCTTTATTTATACTTTTTATCAACTAGTGGGTTTTATATATGTATATTTTATACAAATTTTTTAGTGCTTATATTATATACTATTTATTTACAAAATCGGTCCTAAATTTTAAGTCCACTAAAATGTCCATATCTCGAGTTCTGTAATGAGATAGGACCTCAAATTTTTATGACAGTAACTACATAATATGTGCTTCATTTTACTTCTTTATAGCTACTGATGAATCAACTTCTATATATTTTAATAAATTCGTCCAATACAATATAGGCAGATTTGCACTCTAATCTTGTTTTGATCATATCTCACTCATTTTTATGATTGCATTGTATGGACAACTCTCACATATGTATAACACCTAATACGTAATGTAAATTGATTCCACTATGTCATTTTATCAGTTTATCATTTGGTTAATTACTGTTTTTATACAGCCATCATATTTAGCAAGATTTTAACCTTATTACCTATGGTTTTCTATCTTTTTAACCATATTTATCAACACTTGATCCCCACACAATATTTTTATCATCATATATTCATCATATACATATAAAATAGGAAAGAAAATACAAGATTACATAATCAAAATAATAAGAGGATAGGAAGGACAATCTCTATACCACCAAGATTGAGTAGTTTATGATTAAGGATTGGATTTTGATGGAAAAACTTGTGATAGATCAACACCAACTTTGAAGACCACCAATATTTGTAAACTTCTTGTAGAAATCAGCCCTTGGAAATCACTAAATCACCTCCTTGGATGTTAGAATCACCTCCAATCTTCAAGGCTTCAAAGGAGCATCATCATGTGTATGAATAACACATGATTTTATGGCTAAAATAGATCAAATAGGGGTGTTTGATGATTATTTTGGGACGAATTTTAGAGAGAGAGAGAGGAGAGAAACGAGAGTGGTATTGCATGTGTGTTTTGTGAGAAAATGGTTTAGTGTTGGATGGTTTTTAAGCTACATGTTTGACACATCATGGTACGTGTTGGAGCCCATTTGGCCATCCCATGTAGTGGGCTGGGCAAGTGTAAAACTTGTCTCATCCCACTGATTTACGGGTACTTCTCGATTCTAGTTTCCTCGATTTTCATGCCCTCGGGTCGTTTTACCAAAAACGTTTTTATAAATTATGAATCAACGGCACAAAAAGAATCTAATAAAAATTGGCTCATCAAAAACAGAGTTCAAAAACGTAAATACGTAAACCTAGGGTTTCCGGTTTAGTCGTAAAGGACATTAAATTATTCACGTAAGTCCTAATCTCTTCTCGTAAATTAGTGAGTTTATGAACCAACACAAATTTAAAATCCCAAAATAATATTCACCGATAAATTTATTTCCTGAAATGTCGTGCTGTCACCAAAAACGGTGTATGTAAACGTAAGCACGTAATGTAGAATCCTCCGGTTTAGACGTAGTCGATGCTACTTCAAGACGTAAACCCAAATTTCTTCCCATAAATGAGTGAGTTCATAATATAACATTAAAATAATGTTTTTAAATAATATTTGAGAATAAAATATCAATCATAAATTGACGGATTGTCACAGCATTTACCCCTAAACAGGATCTTTGTCCTTAAAGATCAATTTATATTACTACTCGCTTCTTATAGAGTTAAAGCCATGTGGGTATTTCCTCCACATCCGATCTTTTCCTATAAGTGTAATCCATTACAATACGCGAGTTTCATCAAACATAACTATGGGAATAAGATGAGGCTAAATGTTGACTTACTTTCTCTATCCATGATGTTCACGGGTTTTTGATGAATGTAACTTTTCGCCGATCTAAACATTACTAAAAAACAATTAGATTTTCACTTGATAAACATTTTATCAAGTTCGATATACGAATCATAATTTACGCAACACTTGAAGTCCTAGGGTAGATCCAGCTTATATGCCTTTCAAACTAACTTTTTACATCATCTCAATGGTCCCATACTACGAGGACTTATTTCCCATGATCTTTCAGATCATTAATTTACTTTTTCATGGTTAAAATTTTTTGCATAACTTCGCTACCCATTCTGCACTTCAAGATCTACATTTCATATTCACAATGGGTGTATGTCGGATGTCTTCATCCCAATCCTTACTTACAGATACTCTTATATATAAATCTTAACAAGATTTGATCTCGATCCTAACACGATAATTATCAATGATAATCTCTTTAAAGGAAAGCGATTTTACAGTTTATTACCAAAGGTTAATCATTCAAACATAAAACAGCACTTATAGTATTTTGTATCGTTACTTTACCTCGTCCCTTCGATTGGGGTGGTACACAGTACTCTCATCAAGATTCGTTCTTAATGACTTCTGAGCAAATCTCTAAAAATTCAATGCGAAGCGAGGATCTTGATAGAGATGATCAATAAAGGCACACCATGTTTACACAACTCTTTTAAATACAAAAGAGTCAATTTCTTCATCAAGAATCTATCATTAACAGGAATGATATTAGTAGATTTGGTCAGTCTGTCGACGATGACCCAAATCGAATCAAATTCAGATGATGACCTTTGCAATAGCTAGACGTTTACTAATGTATGAGGCAGTGTCTGCCTTCATAATTTGTCATCAGTACAACTTCTTCAGATAAAGATACATTAAATCAGAATTGACAGGAATAGAATACTTATACTTACAAGATTCCAACATAACTATATCTCACAATCCTCCATATTTAGGCAACCATAAACGCCTTTTAAAACATTTACCATCATAGGCTTCTCAAATTTATTGGTTCACATTAGCCGCGAAGCCCTTTTATTATCTATATTATCCTTCTTACAAACATCGGCTATATTTTAAATTTGCTTGGCAATTTTTTTTATTTTTTTTTGCACAATCGTTACTAAGGAACACATCCTAATTGGTTCTTTATCCTTCCTATATAATGTGTCAGTAATTACGTTCACTTTCCTCGATGAAATAAATATCATGACCGTATTTATTCAAAATTTCTTTCTTCATATTTTCTAAGTTTTAGTCTCGACTCAACTATTATTTTTATCAGTTTTGCTCAATCCGACGTTTAAAGCGTCGAAAATTAATTCAAGTAATTAAATAATAAATATTAAATTTTATGAAACGCAAGAGTAAAATTTTAAATTTCTTAGTTCGACCAATTATATAAAAATGTTCAAAATAAATTTGAATTTAATTAACACAATTTTTGTTGATTTATCGAAGATAATTAACAAGATTTTGTAAATGTTTGAAAAATCTTTATTTATACTTTGGTCAAAATTTTCTTAGTTGAAAAGCAAAAATTGTTATTTCAAATTTCAAGTCATAAATTATATTGTTTTCTCAATTCTTCTTAAATTGTCTAGAAGTATACACAAACATTTACCCCTAAACAGAAGTTTAGCTAAATGTTCTGGGTATAAGGGAATAATCCCTCAAAAGTTTTTTTTAATAAAACATTTGTCAAAACACATTTGCACTTTCTTTTTTGGTATAACTCAAAGTCTTAAATGGTTCTAATTTTTGAAGAGTCAATATAGATCCCATTATCTTATTAATCACACGGTCATTTAATATAAATGATTAAACCTTTATTCAGATGTTAATTATTCAAGGTACAGGTTTTCATTGTTCGGTCCATTCAGGGCAGTCTATATATGATTATTAACTCCTTCTTATTCTTAGAAACAAACAAATGGTCCTTAATGATCACAAGCATGAATTTATCAAATTACAGCCTACACACGTGATTCACCAAATTTATGGATGCCACATGTGCATTGGTCAATCTAAACGACATAACATGAAACTCATAATGGTCATTACAAGTTCTGGGTGTAGTGATTGGAATAGATAATCTTTTTCACGGACGCGAAGTTGATGATAACCATGCCGTGAATCAAATTTTCAAATATACGCTAGAACCTTGTAAATGATCGAAACAATCTATCATCTTGGGTAGTGGATATAGATTCTTAATCGTCAATTTACCTAGTTCACGGTAATCCATAAATATAAGAAATAATAACACCATAGCTCTTCATGATGACGAGCTTGGTAGAATAAAAGCTTTCTCCGACAACTCTCTCAGTTGCACGGTAATTCTTTCGATTCAGATGGTGCTGATGTACAGTGCACATGTCACAGGTGCAACATCAAGAATATAATTATTACCAAATTTAACTTGCCTAATGGCAAAAGTCTAGGTAATTCACCAACAAATACCTCCTAAAGTTTCAGATAAAGGAAACATATTTTAATAAATTTTCTTTAAGTTCTTTCTAGATTATAATATCTATGACTAATTCACAACCATTCACGGTATAATTTCAAGTCTAAATGCAGGATACGGCCACCTATCGGGAATTATTTAGATCACTTTTGATAATCAACATCTTATATTTTAGGGGATTTCTACTCGAGTTCCCATCAATTAAGACAATGTCGTCATGTCATAATCAATCAATCCATTCTACTGGCACTATGAACTTTCCAGTTTCGTCACCGTTGATAAGATGTGAACTTCTCAAAAGACTAATAATAACTCATAATCCTTCACAAATTCAAGGATATCAGGAGACATAACTAACCTTAAAAGAGTAAGGTCAACACATAATCTACGCAAGAGAATTTCAAATCAGATACAGACGAAAACATTTACGAATATGAATATATCCCATGTTTTCATGAATAGAGTACGCATTCGAAAGCTCCTCGGATCGTTACCCGGGTCATTCAAATTAAATCTAATCAAAAGAAATGATAGGAACGTCAATACATCCAGTGGGGTATCAACACTCGGTAATCAAATACTTTTCCACAGAATCTCACCACGGGAGAATTGGACAAGAACGGAATATCAATTGTCAAATAAGACAAGATCCACAGATGAGTAAATTCGAATCAGAATCATAAATAGTACGGGCACATATGTAGGTGTCCCTATGAATATGTCCCTATTTTTCACTTCTTGCAGATTTCATAAAATTTAATCTTTCACAATCTTCAAAGAAAATTTAGTGTTTATTAATAATTTCATGGTGACTACTAATCAACCTTTCATGGTCACTTCTAAATTGTATGTAGGCGCGCAACTATATACAATTTTAAGATTAACGATGCAATACTCAGTTCGTCAAAACTTTGTCATCATGTTTAAAATAAAAATATTTTCATGCTTAATTCAAAATGAATTTACAGAGATGTTCTTTGTTATGAAAACAATTAAGTTTTCCAAGGTGTTTCATAAACAACTTTATTTCGATAATGATTATGTATAAGTCTCACTTTAAATAATACATATGGTGATGAAAGTTCAATATTTCTCAAGGTATACTGTTTTAACTTATAAAAATAATGAGTGATCTGCAAAAGAGTGATGAAGAGTTGTTCACCAAGAACTAACTACAATATCATAGGAAATGAGCTTAGCCAATTAATCATGAGGTTCATGACCTCGTTGGCACTCAAAAATAATAATCCACAACGTAACTCAAATCGAGATGAGTACTTGTTCAATGGTTGCATCACTAATGCGAGCATTAGGAAGAAGCAATAAAGGATAGATAACATCGACACATGTAGGATTTAGCAATCAAAGGTAGTCTTTTCATTAATCACAAACAAGTAATAATTCTACTGTAACACATTACGTGTCACTATGTCATACAATTCCAAAAACTCATCCTACCAACTGATGTCTCAGTTAAGTTAGAGATTTTTAAAAGATACCACAATGAATACTAATCTACAGAGTCATTAGGTGTCCCAACTGTCCAGGAAGATCCATCCGTCCCAATTCAGAAGAAGATTTCTTCAATTTATTTCTTGAACACTAGGCATCCTCATCATTGGAAAATGGTCTAGGAACAACCCTTAACACAAACTAACAATCATGTAAAACCTTATAATTCAATCACAGAACTTAACGACTTCCTCTTAACAATTTCTTATTCCATACAAGTTAAATTTTACTTCATTCAAGTTTCAATCAACTTATACTCAATGCGATATCCTACCTCATTTTCTGATACTTTCAACCTTATTCTTATACCTTGAAAGGGCAATAAAAGCTCGATATGAACAACACTTAATTTCCAATTCTATAACTTCTTACAATAATAGTTATCAAATGAGTTACTAGTATAAAATGACTCACACATTCAATTAGACTTCTCGGAAAGGTACTAGTGGCATGAGGCTTTTGGGTAATGGTTCCAATGACAGCCTCAAGTGCAACATTCACCCTTTCGATTTTGATTTAAGAATTGGGTGACAACGAATCAGATGACACCTTTCCAGGTGGTAACATTTTGTCAAACTCCACTCTATAAAGAAAGATCGTCATGACATCGATATCAGATTTAATCTCGCCAGTTCTTCTTTAATATCACAATCAACTAATATCAACATTTATACGAATATCAACCATTTTGTTGGGATCATAAATATCCATAACTTGGTTTAGATCTAGGATAGCTAGAATTCCTACGAGAATAGCTTCAATTAATTTACTAGGGGATTTAGGGTTCCTTGTGACAATCTACGTCGTATAAATACCTCGTATAAATATCAAAATAATCATCAAACAATCATGTAATAAAATTACATTATATATATATATAACCCAAGTTATATATATATTACAATAACACTTCTCAGTCTGGCCTTGTCAGTAACTCGGGAATTCTTCGGCACCGTTATAGTCAAAATATTTTTAGACATTTTTAGAAAAATGTTTATAGTTAAAAGATTTTGAAATGTTTTATTCAAAACCTTGGTTTTAAAAATCTTTCGTTCTCTATAACGAGAGCTCTGGTACCAAACTGTAACACCCCCAAATATACACAATTCAATACAGCGGAAGACTCGTTGGTGTTACGGGATAGCACATTACTCACATCATAGTCAACGCTTAAAAATCGCGTCATTTAATAATAAAGCATTTCCATTCATAAATATCAGATTTACATAGGTCCCAAGTCATAGTATTTCATACAAGTTTTACAAAGCATTTGAATGGAAATTATTATTTAAGTGCGGGCCATGAATTCTTGTTGTCTTTTTGAGAATTACCTTCAAGTACCTGAGACAAAACATGCTATAAGAAAAGGTCAGCGATAACGCCGAGTGAATTCATAAAGTTTAATAAAACCATTAATATATCATCGGTATATAATTATTACCGAAAATCATTTTTGTACAAATCTTTGTAATAGGCCATAAAATAGCCAAAGTCGTTTTATAAAAATCCTTATAAAAAATCTTAATATAGGATTTTGCCTTCAAAATCATTATACGAACCATTGTCGTAAAAAATCATACAATACGTTTTATAACGATGTATAGAGTTAAATAAAAACCGTTATATGAATATGGTTATGTAAAACCAAAACACGAACATAATATCAATAATAAGACCCTGTATTGCTAGTCAGACAATATATCGTAATTCAATGCATAAAGCAGTATTTTCGTTATTTTTGGATTATTATAAGCCACATGACATTGTTACCTTACTACAACAAAAAATGGGTAGCTAACCCGAAACTTATTCTTCCCATCTAAATTAGTGTGTCGTCACAAAAATCACGCTTGTGTAAATCTTCTCATACATAAATTCGCTTACCAATCAAAGTGGCACGACGGGGATCAACCGTCAAGGCGCGAACTGAGGTGATCGTCCCCAAATAGTACTATTATATGCATAAGCGTCTACCAAATCCCGGTAGTTCACAATTCATGCTAATGTGACTTTTAGTGACATAACCTAACTTTAATAATCCATTTTATTTCATACATCGGGTCATATAATCATTCATCGGGCCATACAATCATTCGGGTCCAAATCAATAAACAAACAATCAGGACAAATGGTGTCCTATTTTATCAAAAATAACATGTTATCTCCCTCGCGGGTTTATAAAACATTTCACAAAAACATTTAAAATTGTCCGAGGCTATGAACTCACGTTGATGTGGGAAGTCGGTTATCGGCGATTTGGATGTACGGTACGTGCTTCAATCACGGAAACCTAGACTTTTGTCCAATGACTTTATCAAAATAACAATTATGTATACATATGATGATTTTATATATATGATGATGATCAAGTGGGTTTATACATTCTCATTTACTCATTTTAGTGTTATGTATTGGTAACTTTTATACTAGTTTACTAGTTTTACTTATTTACATGTTTTAGGCCCAATAAGCCTATTACAAGCCCAATACTTTTAATTAGCCAGATTATACTTTTAGTATCAGTATTATACTTTACATGTTGGGCCCAAATGGGTTAAGCCCAATAAGTAAGTTTATAAGTGTTTTTCCAACTAATCGGGTTTATAGTCCAATAAGGCTACTTTGGCCCGTTAATGTCTATATGTTGTAAAGCTCGGGTTTTTTCGGTTTTTACTTGTTATATAAGTTTATATATCAGTATGTGAGTTTATAAAAGTTTACATTAGACGGGTCCGACCGTCTAATTTTTATTTGACCAAAAACGTTAATCTTTCGGTTTTAGCCGAAAAGACGTAAAACTTAAGTATATAGTTTTATAACTTGGAAAAACATTTTTACTTGTAATTTATATAATGTATCCCATTTTAATATCAATATATATGTAACTCTTTATTTATACTTTTTATCAACTAGTGGTTTTTATATATGTATATCTTATATAAATTTTTGAGTGCTTATATTATATACTATTTATTTACAAAATCGGTCCTAAATTTTAAGTCCACTAAAATGTCCATATCTAGAGTTCTATAATGAGATAGGATCTCAAATTTCTATGACAGTAACTACATAATATGTGCTCCATTTTACATCCCTATAGCTACTGATGAATCAACCTCTAAATATTTTAATAAATTCGTCCAATACAATATAGGCAGATTTGCACTATAATCTTGTTTTCATCATATCTCACTCATTTTTATGATTCCATTGTATGGCCAACTCTCACATGTGTTTAACACCTAATACTTACTGTAAATTGATTCCACTATGTCATTTTATCAGTTTATCGTTTGGTTACTTACTGTTTTTATACAGCCATCATATTTAGCAAGATTTTAACCTTATTACCTATGGTTTTCCATCTTTTTAACCATATTTATCAACACTTGATCCCCACACAATATTTTTATCATCATATATTCATCATATACATATACAATAGGAAAGAAAATACAAGATTACATAATCAAAATAATAAGAGGATAGGAAGGACAATCTCTATACCACCAAGATTGAGTAGTTTATGATCAAGGCTTGGATTTTGATGGAAAAACTTGTGATAGATCAACACCAACTTTCAAGACCACCAATATTTGTAAACTTCTTGTAGAAATCAGCCCTTGGAAATCACTAAATCACCTCCTTGGAAGTTAGAATCACCTCCAATCTTCAAGGCTTTAAAGGAACATCATCACGTGTATGAATAACACATGATTTTATGGCTAAAATAGATCAAATATGGGTGTTTGATGATTATTTTGGGACGAATTTTAGAGAGAGAGAGGAGAGAA
This sequence comes from Glebionis coronaria, assembly GCA_025667525.1. Classification (NCBI taxonomy): domain Eukaryota; kingdom Viridiplantae; phylum Streptophyta; class Magnoliopsida; order Asterales; family Asteraceae; genus Glebionis; species Glebionis coronaria. Next base: position 235,470,599 of record CM046876.1, on the reverse strand, counting down.
ATGAGAGTGGTATTGCATGTGTGTTTTATGAGAAAATGGTTTAGTGTTGGATGGTTTTTAAGCTACATGTTTGACACATCATGGTACGTGTTGGAGCCCATTTGGCCGTCCCATGTAGTGGGGTGGGCAAGTGTAAAACTTGTCCCATCCCACTGATTTACGGGTACTTCTCGATTCTAGATTCCTCGATTTACGTGCCCTCGGGTCGTTTTACGAAAAAAGTTTTTATAAATTATGAATCAACGGCACAAAACGAATCTAATAAAAATTGTCTCATCAAAAACAGAGTTCAAAAACGTAAATATGTAAACCTAGGGTTTCCGGTTTAGTCGTAAAGGACATTAAATTATTCACGTAAGTCCTAATCTCTTCTCGTAAATTAGTGAGTTTATGAACCAACACAAATTTAAAAGCCCAAAATAATATTCACGGATAAATTTATTTCCTGAAATGTCGGGCTGTCACCAAAAACGGTGTATGTAAACGTAAGCACGTAATGTAAAATCCTCCGGTTTAGACGTAGTCAATGCTACTTCAAGACGTAAACCCAAATTTCTTCCCATAAATGAGTGAGTTCATAATTTAACATTAAAATAATGTTTTTAAATAATATTTGAGAATAAAATATCAATCATAAATTGACGGATTGTCACACTTATGGTGGTAATGTTGATACTGTACAAGAGAAAAAGAAGCAACTCTTGAATGAGTATGCTGTTTTCAAAGCTCAACCCAGTGAGAAGCTAAGTAGCGTGAGAAGCAGACTTCTTGACATTACAAGCAAGCTGTCCTTCATGGGAACAGTGCTTGGTGATGTTGATATTATCACCACTATTCTTAAAAGTCTTGGTGATGCATGGAAGATTGAAGCAAGATCTATAATTGCTAATAACACCCACAAAAGTTCTACTTTTGATGATGTTTACAATAAACTGAGGCTAGTGGAGAATGAAACTCTTTTGGATCATGGAAGCAAGTCTACCAATGGAAACATGGCCTTCTTCTCACATAGTGAAGGTCAATTTGATCAAAAGGAGTCATACATGCACCCCGTTACTGGATCAACTTGTGTCAACGCTGGATCAAATCCTTTCAACGCCTCACATTCAGACGCTGACACATACAAAGTTGGCTCACCAAGAGTTAAGCCTGTTGGTATTGATCTAGATACTGTTTGTGCATACATTGCTTCATTGCCTAATGGTTCAGTGATTACATATGAGGACCTTGAGCAAATTAGTGATGAACATTTAGAGGAGATGGACATAAAGTGGAATATGGACCTTGCAAGCATAAGGGAAAATAGATGGAATAGAAGATTTAAGAAGAAGATGACTTTTAATGCCAAGGACACTGCTGGATTTAATAAATCCAAGGTTGAGTGTTACAATTGTCATCGTATGGGACACTTTATGAGAGAATGCAGATCTCCAAGAAGATCTGATGCTGGAAAACCCTCAAGCCAAATCATTAAGGCTCGGGATTCCAAAGCCATGGTTGCAATGCAAGAAATTGATGGTGTTGGATGGGATTGGAGCTACTTGGCTAAGGACGAGGAAGAGAACAAAGCTTTGGTTGCAGAAAAGGAAGAAGAAGAGCATGTTCACTATGCTCTCATGGCACACTCCTCATTTTCATCAGACAATGAGGTATATGATGATGCATTTTGTAGTAAGGGTTTTCGTCTAAATACTGAAAGACTTAACAAAGAAGTTTTAAAATTTTCAACAGATGTGGTTAATGAAAGATGCAAGTTGTCTAACTATCAACTTGCTCTTACTCAAACTGAAAAGACTGTAGTTGAGTATTAGAAAAGGGAGCTTGACCTAAAAGATCAAATCAATATTTTAAAACATGATTTAAATGCTAGTATTGATATTAGAAACATCATGGAGAGAGTCAATGCTGATTTACAGGCTAAGTTAGATGAGGCTATCAAAAATAAGGATAATGTAGACCTTAAAATTCAGAGATTTGATAAAGCCTCACAAACCCTAGAAAAATGTGTTAGTGAACAAAGGGATTCTAGGGATATGACTGGGATTGGGATGAAAGAGTATGTTGGTGTTCCACCACCTGCTGGGAACTTCTATGGTGTCCAAAGAAAGGACTTGTCTTGGACTGGTTTACCAGAACTCCAAGAAGAGTAATTTATTCCTCCACCAAGAGTTCTTACCCCGGTAGAGGAATACAGGCAGAAGTTGACTGATTTGGACAAATGGAAGAAAGCCAACCCTACCTTGTTTGTTAAAGGTGGCATGCTTAGTGATAGCCCAAATGAGTCTACACCCATCAAAGTGACAAACCCTACCACTGGCAAGACTGTTGATATTATGATTTTTACTCGTTGAAAGTTCGTTCTCGGTGTCTAATCGAATTGATTTCCGGTTCAATGTGCGACTCAGTTGTTCTTGGTTAAGAAAAAGAGAAGTTGATTATTTATAACTAATTAAAAAGTAAATGCGAAAAGTATTTAAAAACAAACCAAAGACAAGTGCAAGTAATAAAAGTAAAACAAGTTGAATATTAAAAACTAAAAGTTAAAACGATATTAAAACTAATAGTAAAACAAATAATAAGACGTAATTTAAAGCGAAACAATTAATAAAAATAAAACTAAACGAAGAAATTAACTTTTGACTGAAAAATAAAATTAACCTAATGAAAAAGGAGAGAATAAAACCAAAATGGTACTTTAAAGCTAAACGAGACAAAACCTAAAGCGGGTACTAAATAAAAGATAAAACTTGAACTTTACGAAAAAATATTAATTTTAAAATTAGAAGAAAAATATAACTAAAAATACGTAACTTTCAGAAATAAAATCGGAACAACTTTCAGATTAAACTAAACAATTACGGAATAAAAATAATAAATAGATAAGCAAGCAAGCTAGCTAGCTAGCTGCTCACTTTTTTGGCGCCAAAACATAATGTCCATCGCAATGTGGTTATAGTATCGGAATGTGTTTTAAGTGTCGCAATATATTTTTTTTTTTTTTTTTTTATTTCTTAAACTATCGGAATGTAAGCTAAACAAAACTATCGGAATGTCTAAAAATAAAAACTGTCGGAATAACTAAAGTACCAAAATCCATCGGAAAGTGGCTATAGAAAATTGGGCAGCACTTCGTCGCAATACAAACCTAAACCCCGTCGCAATCCAGATCGCAAAGTGCGATCGGAATCACGATCGGAATAGGGGGATGAAAACATAACCCATCGCAAAGTAGAACCCACAAGGGTTATTGCGATGGAACAAAAGCCGCCCGTCGGAATGTATAAAACCCTTATATTGCGATGGAAACCAATAAATCCGAAAATGGGGATAAGTGAAAATCTCAATAAGCACTTTCAATAAGCACACTAAACCAAAACTTGAACAACTTAATAAGCATAAATTTGAAAGCTTTTAAAAGATGAAATTCATAAACTTTATAAAAATACAAAATAAGCAAACTTTAAAATATCAAAACTTTTAAGAAAACTTAAAACAAATAAGCTAGACACAAATTAAGCCAATAAGCATGTCAAGCTCAAAGCTTGATTCGTAGGAAACTTAGATTAACCAAAAGACAAATCTTTTTAACAAATCAAACATAAAGCTTAAACAAAACGTGTAAAGAAATTCGGGTAAAGAACAAGTGAAAAGCTAAGAAAGGTAGAATAAGATAAAGATTAAAACAAGAATTTAAGCTATCAAAAGTAAAGATTTGATTAAAAACAACAAGAAAGGAAGATGAAAGATTGGGATCCTAGTGAGAGAAACTGTCACTTTCTCTCTCTAGAATCACCTACAAAGATGAAAGAAAACTAAGCTAAACTAAAAACTAACCAACCCTCCTAAATGAGTTTAGGAGGGTATTTATAGGAAATGGGGAGGTGCATGTGTTGCCTCTTCTTTCTTTCTTTCTTCACGTCTTCTCGTCTTTTAAGTTCTTCGACTTTATCGACTTTGTCTCGGGATTAATTAAACTCGTCTTATAATTTGTTTATTTATTAGACTCGAGTTCTTCGGCTTTTTTTATTAAACTTCCGTCTTTGACTTTTTCTTCGATAAATCTTCGAATTGGTCTTGGACTTCCGTTCTTTTTCCACTCTTGATCTTTCGACTTCGTCTTTTGTCGTTTTCTTCTATAAAAGCTCGTGAAAGACCGTGTTTTCTTTCCTTTTCACATTTTGACCCTGAAACACAATAAAAACACAAACCACGCATAATTCCGCCATTTACGACATAAAATATACGTTTAGGTCCAGTTTTAATGTAATTAAGTGGTAGAAAAGATGGGTGTTTTCACACCTATCAAATCCCCTACACTTAACCATTGCAATGCCCTCATGCAATGCTTAGCAATAAAGCAAGGTTTACACTTTCCATCATAATCAACCTACCTTGGCCTTTATTAAACAACTAAGGAAAATCAAAAAGATAGAAAATAACAAGATGCAACAAGGAAGAAACTTGTAAAGAAATCTAAGACTTACATTAGGGCTTATATGTCATGAATGTTTATCACCCTCAAGTTTCACGTTCCCCATGCCAAGCTTAAAAACAAGATCATTGTTAGTACAAGTTAGCATAACAAACATTTACTCATGCGGTTCAATTAATCACTCAAACTCCCTTATTCCTATGGGTATCTCTTATATTTTATTTTTGTCTTAGAATGATCATGAAGATGCATTGTTGGACTTATTTCGATAGTTTATTTAAGCTGAAAGCAAAGTGGGACGATTTGATCAATAGTTAGCTAAAGGACAAAATCTCTTAAAACTGCTTCTCGGGATATCAAAAAGTTCATATCTTGGCATAACTTGGTTCGCGATTTGAGACCTTTCTCGGGCCGATATTTGGCATGTATTTCATACTTCATATCTTGAGAGACGTTCTTGAGATAATGGTCTTCTCATCGTTAATAGAGTTTCTTCACTTGGAGACTTTTGAGGGGTACTCCAACTTTGTTGACCACGACTTCATGATTATTTCTTCAATCTCTAATTGGGATTTTGAGATACAACGATCCGCCTCCTTTTCGGACTTGGATCTATTTACCCTCATACCTTGTTAGGGTCTTTTCGGATAGACTTCTCCATGATCTTTATGGGAGTTGATTGCTTTTCGTCGTGAGTCTTGATCCTTCATATTGATTTTGGGAATAATGCTTTTCACATCACCTTGGATCTTCAGCAATAAAATTGAATCCTCATGCCTTGTTAGGGCCTTTTCGGACTCGCCAATCTTCGCGCCCCGCTTCATAAGTTATGCCTTGGCTATGAACTCTTATCATTACCGAGCAACTTTTAAACGATCTTGGGCTAGAAGCTAAGTAACTTTTCAAATCGTACGACCTTACTTATTGCAGATAATTTATTAGCAAGTGATGGGAGAAAAAGATCATAATTAACTCACATAAGTTAATGAGAGAATACCAAACTTGTAACCAACTCTATCATTTCTCGTTCTCCACAATTTAAAATCTCAAGGAATGAGACTCGTGGATGCTTAGCCTAATAAACCAATTAAGGTCTACATGGTTAAGGATACTAGCTAGAGTGAACTTGGATAAGTAAACTCGGGTTGAGTCAAAATATTCACAACGGGCCTAATATATCTAAGATATCTAAACTTGCTAAAACCATTTTATTAAAATAAGAGAAAAATAGCAAAAATAATAGGAACTACAACTAGGCCAAAATAGATTAAAAATTTTGAAAAATGTCGAAAAATTGATTTTCCGGTTAAAATGAGGAAAAATACAAGGAAAAGGCCACTTAACTTCGATAGAAGTCCCCCCTACACTTAATATAAACATTGTCCTCAATGTTTAAGCATGTGGGAGTAAACTCCCCTACACTTAGGACATTGTGCACTTTGTTTAAATCTCATTAAGGAAAAGACAACTAAAGAGATTCCTATTTTAATATTGAGAAATATAAAATAGTGAATCGAAAAGAGTTTAGGATAGAACCGGGAAGAAAGGGACACGGAATCACGGTTCGTCAAAAGTCATCAAGAGTGTGTCGTTGAAGCTCTAATCCCTGCACATGATAAGAAAGAAAGCAAGAAACACCACGGGGCTCCCCCTACACTTATGGTGAAAATAGATAGATAATTGGGTTGCCTCCCAAAAAGCGCTTGTTTATATTAACCGAGTCACGAGCCTGACTCGTCCCCGAATTAAATGGTCCATGGGGAAGCCTCGAATGTGATACCGGGATCAAAGACCTTGTCCTCGTTCCCGGTTGACATCAACAAAGGAGAGGCGGGGGGATAAGTCTTGAAAGGGAGAAAGGTCCTTTCAACATACGTATAGTATGTGAATTCAAGATCCACGGGAGGTGGGTTGGGTATAGTAAGCACATTGTCATCCCCCAAAGACAATGGATGCTGAGCAAACGGCAAAGCCGTATTGTTATCAAGCATAGTATAATCAATGTCACCTCCCGGGTCAAAGCACTCATCCTCATTTCCCGGTATAAAACGAGTAGAGTAAAAGTGATACATCACCCTCTTGGGTTTGCACGTGGGAGGATGAGGTGGCAATATAATATGAGAAGTATGAGAACAATTACCTTCCACCTGCGTCCCTTTTTCAGTAGATTCACATCTTTCCACCTCTGGGATAGAAGGTGTAGTGTCATCGTGTAATAAATCTTCTAAAAAAAGTATATCTCCCTCCACATCACAATACCCGGATATGTATTCCACGGGTGTATCAATATCAAGATATTCCTCGATCTCAGGAATGTGCAAACCATCATCACGAAGGAGTGAAGTATTTTGCTTTAGAAATTCCTCCTCGTCGAAAATAACCTCAATATCGTCATCACTCTCCTCATTATTTATAGGGCCAATAATATGCTCAGGGATATGAGTACTCGTCTGATCTTGCTGCTGTAAAAATGACTCCATACAAGTTCGCAGCGTGTGTAAAAGCTCTTTCGATTGCTCTTGAAAAGCTGTAGCAAGATCGTTTCGTTGTTCTTGAAAGGTTGTAGCAAGATCGACAATTGGTTCTTGGTAACTCATCCCGTGACAAGGCTGATGATCGAGTGAGTGCGGTGGGGGCTCAAGATTTTGAAAACCGGAATTATAGCACGGATGTTGCTCATAGTTGTTCATCGATTGAGAAGAATTAGAAACCGGGTTTGGTTCATAATAATCCATAGGTGAAGAAAACTGAGGACACGGATTTTGCTCATAATAATTCATTGGTTGACAATAATAAGTGTCGTGAGTACCCCCACAGTTGTTGCAAACCGGGTATGGAGAAAAATCAGGTGCGTCTTGTGGATAGCTATTATCATTGTTATAATTGTATCCCGGTTCTTGCCCGTGTCTATACGGGTATTGAACCGTGCACGAAACATGCCAATGAGAATCGCTTCCACAATAGATGCACGGGGGAACAGGAGGTGGGTTCAAAAAGAATGAATTAGTCGAGTTGCACAAGGGACAAAATCCGAATTGTGTGTAGTCGATATCGTTTCCGCATCGCTCACATGTACACCATTGACAAGAGTTGTTCCCGGATAATTGTTTCCCACACCGGACGCAATGGACATAAAAATCCATAAAGAAAGATAGATAAGAAAGAAGAATATTTTTGGTGCAAAACTTTGAAAAAGAAATGCTTTTTAAGATTTTTCAAATGTTTTTGGATTTTTAAAAATTTTTGAATACGAAAAATAACGTTCACAAGTGAACGGATCCCAAAAGCCAACGCGTCACTCACAAAAAACCTTCGATCTTCACGAAAAGAGCCGGCAGTGGCGCCATTTGATATTATGATTTTTACTCGTTGAAAGTTTGTTCTCGGTGTCTAATCGAATTGATTTCCGGTTCAATGTGCGACTCAGTTGTTCTTGGTTAAGAAAAAGAGAAGTTGATTATTTATAACTAATTAAAAAGTAAATGCGAAAAGTATTTAAAAACAAACAAAAGACAAGTGCAAGTAATAAAAGTAAAACAAGTTGAATATTAAAAACTAAAAGTTAAAACGATATTAAAACTAATAGTAAAACAAATAATAAGACGTAATTTAAAGCGAAACAATTAATAAAAATAAAACTAAACGAAGAAATTAACTTTTGACTGAAAAATAAAATTAACCTAATGAAAAAGGAGAGAATAAAACCAAAATGGTACTTTAAAGCTAAACGAGACAAAACCTAAAGCGGGTACTAAATAAAAGATAAAACTTGAACTTTACGAAAAAATATTAATTTTAAAATTAGAAGAAAAATATAACTAAAAATACGTAACTTTCAGAAATAAAATCGGAACAACTTTCAGATTAAACTAAACAATTACGGAATAAAAATAATAAATAGATAAGCAAGCAAGCTAGCTAGCTAGCTGCTCACTTTTTTGGCGCCAAAACATAATGTCCATCGCAATGTGGTTATAGTATCGGAATGTGTTTTAAGTGTCGCAATATATATTTTTTTTTTTTTTTTATTTCTTAAACTATCGGAATGTAAGCTAAACAAAACTATCGGAATGTCTAAAAATAAAAACTGTCGGAATAACTAAAGTACCAAAATCCATCGGAAAGTGGCTATAGAAAATTGGGCAGCACTTCGTCGCAATACAAACCTAAACCCCGTCGCAATCCAGATCGCAAAGTGCGATCGGAATCACGATCGGAATAGGGGGATGAAAACATAACCCATCGCAAAGTAGAACCCACAAGGGTTATTGCGATGGAACAAAAGCCGCCCGTCGGAATGTATAAAACCCTTATATTGCGATGGAAACCAATAAATCCGAAAATGGGGATAAGTGAAAATCTCAATAAGCACTTTCAATAAGCACACTAAACCAAAACTTGAACAACTTAATAAGCATAAATTTGAAAGCTTTTAAAAGATGAAATTCATAAACTTTATAAAAATACAAAATAAGAAAACTTTAAAATATCAAAACTTTTAAGAAAACTTAAAACAAATAAGCTAGACACAAATTAAGCCAATAAGCATGTCAAGCTCAAAGCTTGATTCGTAGGAAACTTAGATTAACCAAAAGACAAATCTTTTTAACAAATCAAACATAAAGCTTAAACAAAACGTGTAAAGAAATTCGGGTAAAGAACAAGTGAAAAGCTAAGAAAGGTAGAATAAGATAAAGATTAAAACAAGAATTTAAGCTATCAAAAGTAAAGATTTGATTAAAAACAACAAGAAAGGAAGATGAAAGATTGGGATCCTAGTGAGAGAAACTGTCACTTTCTCTCTCTAGAATCACCTACAAAGATGAAAGAAAACTAAGCTAAACTAAAAACTAACCAACCCTCCTAAATGAGTTTAGGAGGGTATTTATAGGAAATGGGGAGGTGCATGTGTTGCCTCTTCTTTCTTTCTTTCTTCACGTCTTCTCGTCTTTTAAGTTCTTCGACTTTATCGACTTTGTCTCGGGATTAATTAAACTCGTCTTATAATTTGTTTATTTATTAGACTCGAGTTCTTCGGCTTTTTTTATTAAACTTCCGTCTTTGACTTTTTCTTCGATAAATCTTCGAATTGGTCTTGGACTTCCGTTCTTTTTCCACTCTTGATCTTTCGACTTCGTCTTTTGTCGTTTTCTTCTATAAAAGCTCGTGAAAGACCGTGTTTTCTTTCCTTTTCACATTTTGACCCTGAAACACAATAAAAACACAAACCACGCATAATTCCGCCATTTACGACATAAAATATACGTTTAGGTCCAGTTTTAATGTAATTAAGTGGTAGAAAAGATGGGTGTTTTCACACCTATCAACTGTGTACCTTGGCTTAAACGTTGATACAAAACGTAGTATTAAATATGCAGAAATGTATAGAAAACCTAGGTCACCAAAAAGCCAAATTAGTGATAATGGAACAGGTTTCTTTTCCTCTAGACCTAGAGTTATGTCTAGAAAATCCTGTTATACTTGTGGAAGTTTTTCACATTTAGCCTATAAGTGTGTCAATGTTTCAAAGGTCAACGCTGACAAAAAGTCAAACACTGTCAAACCCAAATCTTTTGTCCAGCAAAGTTCACAAGTTGTTAGGCTAGCCCCATTCTTTACTAAAGGGTCTAATACTTATGGACAAAGAGCTTTTTAGAAGACGAATTCATGGTCTAACAAACAATGGGTTCCTGTAGCAAGCCCTAGGTTCAACGCTGACAAGGGTAATTGCAGCGTTGACAAGACCAAATCAAACGCTGACAGAAACGTTTCCAGACCAAATACTGGCAAATATTTGCAACCAAAGGGAAAGGGGTCTAAAGCTTCTTCTAGCTTGACATGGAGACCTAAGCAAGATCAAAAGCCTAATTCAGATGGGATTTCTATGAACTATAACAGATTTCATTATATTTCAAAGGTCATAACAAAACCAATTGCGGTTAACTGGTGTTTAATCTAAAAAGGGATGAACAAGGGTTGTCATAAGGACTAAGTCTGTTCTTGTTGAACAACCAAATAAATCCAAGTGTGCTCAGGCTTGGGTTCCCAAAGAAAACTAATTTGTTTTCTTTATGTGTAGGGCATTCAAAAGCAGGTTAATGATTATGGCTATTGGAACAGTGGATGCTCTAGGCACATGACTGGGAAGGAAGATTATCTCACAAACTTCACTCCCATTAAGGATGGTGACAAATTTTACTTTGGAGGCGGATATGGAACTATCACAGGCAAAGGAACTCTTCTCACCAACAATTTGCGTTTTGAAAACGTGTTTCTGGTAAAAGAACTTGACTATAATCTGTTTAGTGTATCACAAGTTTGTGATAACAAAAATAAGGTTCTCTTTACTGATACTGAATGCTTGGTGTTGAGCAAAGATTTTAAAATACCAGATGAGAAATTCATTGATTATAGAACACCAAGGCATAAGGACATTTATAATGTGAATCTTAATGGAATTAGGATGAATAATAATTTGTCATGTCTATATGCTAAGGCTTCAGTTGATGAGAGTAGTCTTTGGCACAGGAGATTAGGGCACATTAATTTTAAAAATATAAACAGACTTGTGAGACATGGTTTGGTTGATGGTTTGCCTAAAAAGGCTTTCCACAATGACCACTCTTGTGTTGCATGCCTTAAAGGCAAACAGCACAAGGTCTCATTTAAGTCTAAACAGGTGCACTCTAGTTCTAAACCACTTCACTTGCTACATATGGATTTGTTTGGTCCAACTAATATAGAAAGCTTAAATGGTAAATCTTACTATTTTGTCATCACTGTGATTTTTCTAGATTTACTTGGACTTTCTTTTTAGCTTTGAAAAGTGACACTGTAGATACTTTGATTAACTTTATTACACAGATAGAAAAGAAGTCTGATAATGACGTTAAGATACTTAAAAGTGACAATGGTGGTGAGTTTAGAAATAAGTTGTTAGATGATTTTTGTGCCAAGAAAGGGATTACTAGACAGTTTAGTGTAGCTAGAACCCATAGCAAAATGGGGTAGCTGAGAGAAAGAATAGAAACCTCATAGAATCAGCTAGGACTATGTTGGTTGATGCTTACTTTCCCATTGCTTTTTGGGCTGAGGCTGTGAATACAGCTTGTTATGTAGTTGTCAACAAGATTCACAACTAAACACCTTATGAGTTACTTTGGGGAAGAAAACCTAATATTGGTTTTCTTAAACCTTTTGGATGTCATGTAGTTGTGCTGGACACTAGTGATGCCTTAGGTAAGTTTAGAGCTAAAGGTGATGAAGGTTAGTTCATTGGTTATTCTGTGCAGAGTAGAGGATATAGAGTTTACCTTAAGAAAGAAAAACGTATACTTGAAAAAGTACATGTTAGGTTTTTAGAAAGTAAACCTAGTGATCCTGAAAGTGGTCCAAATTGGTTATTTGACTTGGAACCTCTATCTAGGACTTTGAATTATATGCCTGTTACTAAACCAAACATTGTGAACGTAACTTCAAATGTTGTGGAAGAACCAGTTGTTGATGTTTCAAGTAAAAAGGTTGATGAAGAGGTTGGATCACAAGCAGACAAATCAGCACCCATACTTGAGTATGTTACCATTCCCATATGGACAGATGCATTTGCTGCTGCTGCTGGAAAGGAAAAAGGTGGTCCTCAAGTATCACCAGTTGACAACATGCATGATCTTTCAGGCGCTGACAAAGGAAAATCTGGTGCTGACAAGACAAATTCAAGCGTTGATGGCTCAAACGTTGACAGCCATGGTCCAGGCGTTGACAGCTTTTTTGACCATATTTTCTCTTCCAATAATTTTGAACAAGGTGAACCTTCAAACAGAAATGGAGAGGTTCATTCAGATGTTGATGGAAGAGAGTCTGAAGAGGATATTGGTAACATGGAAGATGAGATTGAGGACAACACACTTATTGAGGGAGGAGTGCTTACTTCTACAATCAAAAATCACCCTCCTTCTCTAATCATTGGTGATGTTATGTCTCATGTGCAAACTAGAAGATCTCATTAGAATCTTGGAGGATTTATTGCCAATATTCACAAGAAGGTTGATACCCCTCTTGTTCAAGCATGTTTGTTTGCCTATTTTCTGTCACAACAGGAACCAGAGAAAATTTTTGATGCTCTCAAAGAACCAAGTTGGGTGGAAGTATTGCAAGATGAGCTTCACCAATTTGCTATCCAGGATGTTTGGGAGTTGGTTGATTGTCCCAGACATGTCAGACCTATTGGGACAAGATGGGTTCTTAGGAATAAAAAGGATGAAAGAGGCATTGTGGTCAGAGACAAGGCACGTTTAGTGGCTCAAGGACATACACAAGAGGAAGGGATAGACTATAAGGAGGTCTTTGCACCAGTTGCAAGGATTGAGGCTACAAGGATTTTTCTAGCCTATGCTTCCTACATGGGCTTTACATTCTATCAAATGGATGTGAATAGTGCTTTTCTTTATGGCACAATTGCAGAGGAGGTTTATGTAATGCAGCCTCCTGGATTTGAAGATTCAGAACATCCAGATAAGGTGTATAGAGTGAAGAAAGCTATGTATGGACATCATCAAGCCCCAAGAGCATGGTATGTAATACAAGGTTTTTACCTAGTAAGAAAATTTTATCGTCCGATCTTTTCGATTTGAGAAAAGGAATAATGTGTGACTCAGTCGTATTTTGGTGAAACAAAGATTTGTCCTTGTTGTAAATAAAAGTGCAAAAACTTTAAAGTAAATGGTAGGAAAAATTAAATCTAAACCTAATTGAAAATAAATGACGGGAAATAAAATGTGACGAAAAGATAACGTAAACTTAAAACTATCCTAAAGGCAAGCTTAAAATAAATCTAAGGCAAGTAAACTTAAAGTGCGACTAAGTAAAAAGTCGGGAAAATTAAAGCTTAAAAATTTAAGTTATAAAATTAGAGAAACTAAAAATCACTCATCCGGAATAAATCCTTCATCCGGAATAATAGCTCATCCGGAATAACAAGTTTATCCGGAATATACCTTCGTTCGGAATAAAGCTTCACTCGGAATATAATGATGATTCAGAATAACAGCTTCACTCGGAATATATCTTCATCCGGAATAAATGGTTCATCCGGAATAAAGATTTCCCTTAGAATAATCTATTGATCTGGAATAACTGACTGGTTCGGAATAAATGAGTTCATCCGGAAAGATTCGTTCATGCGGAATACGGGTTGATTCGGAAAAAGTGGTTCATCCGGAATATAAGTCTTGATCCGAAATAAACTGCTGGTTCGGAAAAAGTAGTTCACTCGGAATATTTGTTTGGTCCGGAATAATGGTTCATCCGGAATAAACACTTGATTCGGAATAAACACTTCGTCCGGAATAAACTGCCTTGATTCGGAAAAACCTGGGAAAACAAATTCGCGAAGAACACGGGACTAGAAAGGACGAATTTTAATCAAAAACTACAAAATTAAACCCAAAGATTAAACAAAACTAACCAATTAACATCTACTCATGATAAACTATCAATCCAAATCAATTAAACTAACAATAACAACCAAAATAATCAAAACCCACTTAATCAAATCAATAAAAACTCAAGAACATAACATAAACATAAATATGAAGATTAGATCAAAACAAGAAAGGTAGATAGGAGATTAACAAGAAAAGTAAAGATTCAATAAACATAAAAAGTAAACTTACTTGATAATTGTTGGAAACTCACTTTATGTGACGACATTTAAGAATTCCCGTTAGTTATCATAGTCACGCACATTTAGACTAGACTAGGCTCTTTGTAAAATTTAGGTTGTGTGCGTGACTATATATACCCCTCCTTAGCTTCCAAGGAGGGGTGTTGATTGTCATTTGTTCATTTGGGAATACATTTCTGTGACAATCCGTCAATTTATGATTGATATTTTTCTCAATATTTATTTGAAAACATTATTTTAATGTTACAATATGAACTCACTTATTTTTGGGAAAAAAATTTATATTTACGTCTTGAAGTAGCATTGACTACGTCTAAACCGGAGGATTCAACGTTACGTGCTTACGTTTACATACACCGCCTTTGGTGACAGTCCGACATTTCAGAAAATAAATTTATCTATGAATATTGTTTTGGAGTTTTAAATTTGTGTTAGTTCATAAACTCACAAATTTACGAGAAGAGATTAGGACTTACGATTTTATTTTAACGTCCTTTACGACTAAACCAGAAACCTTAGGATTACGTATTTACGTTTTCGAACTCCGTTTTTGATGAAACAATTTTTATTGGATTCGTTTTATGACGTTGATTCATAATTTATAAAAACGTTTTTCGTAAAACGACCCGAGGGCACGCAAATCGAGGAAACTATAATCGAGGAGTACCCGTAAATAAATGGGGATGAGACAAGTGGGACACTTGTCCCACCCCCATCAAAACCGGCCAACACAACATAACTTAACACTTGATGTGTCAAGTTTAGCTACCAAATCTTACACTTGTAAGTAAGCTTACAATGTAAGCTTTTACACAACAAAACCACAAACACAAACCACTACCTCTCATATCTTACATGCAATACCACACATTTCTCTCATCTCTCCCAAAAAGTGCCGTCCCATTCTTCACCCTAAAACACCACTTTGATCAAAAATTCACCATGGAATCTTATGTTATTTACACATAAGATGAAGCTCTTTTAAAGCCCTATTGATTGGTGCAAGTTATAACATCCATGGAGGAGTTTCCTTGGTGTCTTGAGGCTGATTTTCCACAAGGTTTCTATGAAGAATGGTGGTCATGAAGGTGGTCTTGGTGCATCATAAGTTTCTCCATCCAAAACCATGTCAAACTCATAACCTACATCAAGTTGGTGGTATAAAGATTGTCCTCCTCATCTTCTTAATATTTTGATTATGTAAACATGTATTTTATTTCCTATTGTATATATTTATGATGATTATATGATGATAAAAATGTTATGTGGCGATTTGTTGTTGATAATCATGGATAAAAAGGTGAAAAACTATAAGAAACAAGGTTAAAATCTTGATTAATTTGCATAGCTGTATAAAACAGTAAAGAACCAAGTGGTGAACTGATAAAATGATGAAGTAAAATGTATTTACAGTAAGCTATGGGTCTTGTACACATGTGAGAGTTGGCCATGAAATGGAATCAAAATAATGAGTGAGATATGATCAAAACACGTTTAGGGTATAAATCTGAAGTTACTGTTTTGGACGATTTTTAGAAAATATTTCGAAGATGATTCAACAGTAGCTATAGAAGAGTTAAATGTAGAACATATCATGTAGTTTACGTGATAAAAATTTGAGCTTCTATCTCCATATAGAACTCAAGATATGGCAGTTTTGGTGAAGATGAAGTTAAAAATCAGATTTTTGGAAATTAAAGAATAATACTATTATATAAGCACTCACATTTTAATATTTAAAATATAAAATAAAAACCCACTAACTTATAAAACTTATTTATATTAATATATATAAAAGGTTACTCAAATGGATAAATTATATAAATGGTGGTGAAATAATGTTTATAAATAATAAAAACTATAAACATGATTTTTACGACTTTTTCGGCTATTGCCGTAAAATTAACGTTTTTGTTAAATAAAACTTAGATGGTTGGATCCGTCTAATGAAAACTTTATAAAACTTATATACTGATATATAGACATGTATAACAAGTAAAAACCGATAAAACCCGAACTATAGGGCATACGGACATTAACAAGTTAAATAAACATATTGGACTAATAAATGGACTAAATAGGATAAAAACTTGTAAAAAGAATCTATTGGGTTTAACCCATTTGGGCCCAACATGGAAATTATATATATACTGATAATATAAGTACAAAAAGGATTAAAACAAGTTAAAGAACTTATAATAGGCTTATTGTACCTAAAACACGTAAATGGGTAAAACTAGTAAACTAGTATAAAAGTTATCGACATATAACACTAAAATGAGTAAACGAGAATATGTAAACCCACTTGATCATCATATATATATAATCATCATATGTATACATAATTGATATTTTTATAAAGTCATTGGACAAACGTCTAAGACCGAGTATTATTTGTCTAGGTTTCCGTGATTGAAGCACGTACCGTACGTCTGAATTGCCGATAACCCGCCTTCCCACATCAACGTGAGTTCATAGCCTCGCACTCTTTTAAATGTTTTTATAAATGTTTTATAAACCCGCGAGGGAGATAACATGTTAGTTTTATAAAATAGGACACCATTTGTCCCGATTGTTTGTTTATTGATTTTGGACCCGAATGATTGAATGACCCGAATGTATGACTCGATAAATGATTAAAGGACCCGATAGATGAAATTAAATGGATTATTAAAGTTAGGTTATGTCACTCAAAGTCCCATTAGCATGAATTGTGAACTACCGGGATTTGGTAGACGCTTATGCATTTAATAGTACTATTTGGGGACGATCACCCCAGTTCGCGCCTTGACGGTTGATCCCCGTCGTGCCACATTGATTGGTAAGCGAATTTATGTATGAGAAGATTTCCATAGCGTGACCTTTGTGACGACACGCTACTTTAGATGGGCAAAATTGGTATCGGGTTAGCTACCCGTTGTTGGTTTAGTAAGGTAACAATGTCATGCGGCTTATAATAATCCAAACTAACGAAATACTACTAGACGCTCAGAATTACGAAGTATTGCCTGACTAGCGATACAGGGTCATACTATTGATATTATGTTTGTAATTTTGGTTTTCATAACCATATTCATATAACGGTTTTTATTTTCATACAACGTTATAAGACATATTGTATGACGTTTTTACGACATTGGCTCGTATAATGATTTTTAAGGCTTTTTATAACCATATTCATATAATGGTTTTATTTAATCTATACAACGTTGCAAAAACATATTGTATGGTGTTTTTAACGATAATGATTCGTATAACGATTTTTAAGGCAAATGCCTATATTATGATTTTTAATAAAGATTTGTATAAAATGACTTTGGCTATTTTATGGCCTATTAAAATGATTTGTACGAATTGATTTTTGGTACAAATTTTATACCAAAGTTATATTGATGGAATTTATTAAACTCTATGAATTCACTCGGCGTTATCGCTGACCTTTTCTCTTAACATGTTTTATCTCAGGTACTTGAAGGTAATTCTCGGGAAGACGACAAGAATTAATGGCCCGCACTTAAACAATATTTTCCATTCAAATACTTTGTAAAACTGTATATGAAATGTAATGACTTGGGACCTATGTAACTTTGATATTTATGAATGGAAATGCTTTATTAATAAACGACGCGATTTTTATGCGTTGTCTATGATGTGAGTAATGTGCTATCCCGTAACACCAACTAGTCTTCCGCTGTACTGAGTTGTATAAATTTGGGGGTGTTACAGTTTGGTACCAGAGCTCTCGTTATAGAGAACGAAAGATTTTTAAAACCAAAGGTTTTGAATAAAACATTTTAAAATCTTTTAACTATAAACATTTTTCTAAAAATGTCTAAAAATCTTTTGACTATAACGGTGCCGAAGAATTCCCGAGTTACCGACAAGGCCAAGACTGAGAAGTGTTATTTTAATATATATATAACTTGGATTATATATATATATATATATGATGTAATTTTATTACATGATTGTTTGATGATTATTTTGATATTTATACGAGGTATTTATACGACGTAGATTGTCACAATATACCCTAAATCCCCTAGTAAATTAATCGAAGCTATTCTCGTAGGAATTCTAGCTATCCTAGATCTAAACCAAGTTGTGGAAAATTATGATCCCAACAAATGGTTGATATTCGTAGAAATGTAGATATTAGTTGATTGTGATATTGAAAAAGAATTGGCGAGATTAAATCTGATACCGATGTCATGACGATCTTTTCTTATAAGTGTGGAGTTTGATAAAATATTACCACCTAGAAAGATGTCATCTGATTCGTTGTCACCCAATTCTTAAATTTGAAATCGAAAGGGTGAATGTTGCACTTGAGGCTGTTATTGGAACCATTACCCAAAAGCCTCATGCCACTAATACCTTTCCGAGAAGTCTAAGTTGAATGATCAAGTCATTTCATATTAATGACTCATTTGATAATTGTTGTTGTAAGAGCTAATAGGATTGGAAATTAAGTGTTGATTTATATTGAGATTGTATTGCCTTTACAAGGCCGAAGAATAAGATTGAAAGTATTGGAGATTGAGGTAGGATATCGAATTGAGTATAAAATTGGTTGAAACTTGAATAAATAAAAGTAAAACTTAACCTATATGGAATATGATATTGTTAAGAGGAAGTCGTTAAGTTTTGTGAATGAATTATAAGGTTTTAATTGATTGTAGGTCTGTGTTAAGGGTTGTTCCTAGGCCATTGTCCACTAATGAGGATGCCCAGTGTCCAAGAAATTAATTGAAGAAATCTCTTCTGAATTGAGACCGATGGATCTTCTGGGACATGTGTAACACCTAATGACTCTTGTAGATTAGTATTCATTGTGGTATCTTTTAAAAATTCCTAACTTAACTGAGATATCAGTTGGTAGGATGAGTTCTGAGAATTGTATGACATAGTGTCACGTAATGTGTTACGGTACAATTTCGACTTGTTTGTGATTAATAAAAAGACTACCTTTGATTGCTAAATTCTACATGTATCGATGTTATCTATCTCTTATTGCTTCATCCTAGTGCTCGCATTAGGGATGCAACCATTGAACAAGTACTCATCTTGATTTGAGTTACGTTGTGGATTATTCTTTTGAGTGTCATCGAGATCATGAACCTCATGACTAATTGGCTAAGCTCATTTCCTATCATATTGTAGTTAGTTATTGGTGAACAACTCTTCGTCACTCTTTTGCAGATCACTCATTGTTTTTATAAAGTTAAAACGGTATCCTTTGAGAGAATTTAATTTTCATCACAATAAGGATTATTCAAAGTGAGATTTATAAGTGATTGATATCAAAATGAAGTTGTTTATGAGACACTTTGGAAACTTAATTATTTCCATAACAAAGAAAATCTTTGTAAATATATTTTTGATTCTTATCTAAGAATTAAGCATGAAAATGTTTTTATTATAAACATGATGGTAAAATTTTGACGAACTGAGTATTGCATCGTTAATCTTGAAATTGTATATAGTTGCGCGCCTACATACAATTTGGAATGGACTATGCAAGACTGATTAGTAGTCACCATAAAACTAATGAATAAACACTACATATTCTTTGAGGATTGTGAAAGATTAAATTTTAATGAGATCTGCAAGAAGTGAAAAATAAGGACATAATGTTAGGGACACCTACATATGTGCCTATAACACCTATTCTTCTGAGTTGAATTTACTCATCTGTGGAATTTGTCATATTTGACAATTGATATTCCGTTCTTGTCCAATTCTCCCGTAGTGAGATTCTTAGGAAAAGTATCTGATTTCCGAGTGTTGATACCCGACTGGATGTATCGACGTACTTATCATTTCTTATGATTTGATTTCATTTGAATGACTTGGGTAACGATCGGAGGAGCTTTCGAATGCGTACTCAAATTATGAAAACATGGGATATATTCATATTCGTTAAATGTTTTCATCTGTATCTGATTTGAAATCCTCTCGCGTAGATTATGCGTTGACCTTACTCTTTTAAAAGTAGTTGAGTCTCTTGATATCCTTGAATCTGTGAAGGATTATGAGTTATTGTTAGTCTTTTGAGAAGTTCACATCTTATCGACGGAAATGAAACTGGAAAGTTGATAGTGCCAGTAGAATGGATTTATTGATTATGACATGACGACATTGTCTTAATTGATGGGAACTAGAGTAGAATTTCCCGAAAAGATAAGATGTTGATTATCAAAAGTGATCTAAATAATTCTTGATGGATGACGATATCCTGTATTAAGACTTGAAATATTACCATGAATGGTTGTGAACTAGTTATAAATATTATAATCTAGAAGAACCTAATATGAAATTATTAAAAGATGTTTTCGTTATCTGAAACTTTAGAAAGTATTTGTTGATGAATTACCTAGACTTTCGCCATTAAGGCAAGTTGAATTTGGTATTTCGTTATATTCTCGGTGCTGCACCTATGGCTTGTACACTGTACGTCAGCACCATCTAAATTAAAGGAATTACCATACAATTGAGAGAGTTGTCGGAGAAAGATATCATTGTACCAAGCCTGTCATCATGAAGAGCTATGGTGTTATCATTCCTTATATTTATAGATTACTGTGACTGAGTAAATTGACAATCGAAAACGATATCCGTAACTCAAAATGGAAGATTTGTTCGATCATTTACAAGGTTCTAGTGTATGTTTTAAAGATTTGATCCAAGGCATGGTTATCATCAAAGTTCGCATCTGCGAAAGAGATTATCTATTCCAATCACTACATCCGGTACTTGTAATGAACATTATGAGTTTCACGTGATGTCGTTTGGATTGACTAATACACATGTAGCATTCATAAATTGGTGAATCACGTGTGTAGGCTGTAATTTGATAAATTCATGCTTGTGATCATTAAGGATCATTTGTTTGTTTAAGAGAATAAGAATGAGGTTAATAATTAATTATAGATTGCCTTGAATTGGCCGAACGATAAAAACCTGAACCCTAAATAATCAACACATGATTAAAGACTTGAACCTTTACATGATTTGACTATGTGATTAAAAGGATAATAGAATATAAATTGACTCTTCAAAAATTAAGAGCCCTTTTAAGACTTTGGATTTTACCAAAAAGAAAAGTGCAAATATATTTTGACAAATGTTTTAAGAAAGGATTTTTAAGGGATTATTCCCTTATACACAAACCATTTAACTAAACTTCTGTTTAGGGGTAAATGTTTGTGTATACCTCAAGATAACCTAAGAGGGATTGAGGAAACCCATTTAAACTAAAACTTGAAATTTGAAACGACAATTCTTGCTTTTCAACTAAGAAAACCTTGACCAAAATATAACGAAAGATTTTTCAAACATTTACGAATCTTATTAAATATTTTCGATAAATCAACAAAAATCTTGTTAATTAAATTCAAATTTATTTTGAACATTTTATATAATTGGTCGAACTAAGAAATTTAAAATTTTTACGTTTACGTTTCATAAAAATTGAATATTTAATATTTAATTAATCATATTAATTATCGACGCTTTAGACGACGGATTGAGTAAAACTGATAAAAATGATAGTTGAGAAGAAACTAAAACATAGAAAATATGAAGAAAGATGAACATAATCACTGACACCTAATATAGAAAGAATATCTGAGTTAATTGTGGACATGATAATTATATCATCAGGAGAGGTGAATTTAGATATCGACGCATTATGTAGAAAAGATAAAGAACCAGTTAGGACATGTTCCTTAATAATGAAGGTGCAAATAAAGTGGCGAACAATATAAAATAGCCGATGTTTGTAAAAAGGATAATATAAATAGTGAAGGATTTCACGACTAATATGAACCATTAAAGATTGAGAAGCCGATAAACGTTAAATATTTTAAAGACCACTTATGGTTGCCTAAATATGAAGAACTGTGAGATATATTTATGTTGGAATTTGTAAGTATAAGTATTATATGTATGTCATTTTTGACTAAAAGTATCCTTGTCTGGATAAGTTGTACTAATGACAATTATGAAGGCAGACCTCGCCTCATAAATTAGTAAACGTCTAGCTATTGCAAAGGTCATCATCTGAATATTGATTTGATTTGGGTCATCGTCGACAGACTGACCAAATCTGCTAATATCATTCCCGTTAATGATAAATGCAAAAGAGTTGTGTAAACATGGTGTGCCGTATCGATCATCTCTATCAAGATCCTCGCTTCGCATCGAATTTCTTGAGATTTGCTCAGAAGTCATTGTGAACGAATCTTGATGAGAGTACTATGTACCACCCCAAATCGAAGGGACGAGGTAAAGTAACGATACAAAATACTATAAGTGTTGTTTTATGTTTGAATGATTGACCTTTGGTAATGAACCGTATAATCGTTTTCCTTTGGAGAGATTATCAATGATAATCATCGTATTAGGATTGAGAGACACCCGACATACACCCATTGTAAGTTGGACATGTCTTTTAGGTTTAAGGTTTCCTATGATGGCGAACCTATCCTTGCAAAATACCCGATCCGCGAGATCTGAAATGATTGTTGAAATTAGGATTTGATTATTGACAGCCGGTAGTGGGCAAGAGGTTATGTGAATGTGAAATGTAGATCTTGAAGTGCCAAATGGTAGCGAAGTTATGCCACAATTTTTAAACTTGGAAAAAATGAATTCATGATCTGACAAATCATGAGATATAAGTCCCCGCTGTATGGGACCATTAAGATGATGTAAAAGTTGGGATTGAAAGGCATATAATCTGGATCTACCCTAGGACTTCAAAGACTGCGTGAATTATGTTTCGTAAATCGAACTTGATGGAATATCTATCAAGTGAAAATCTGAATTCTTCTTAGTAAAGCTTAGATCGGCGAAAAGTTGCATTCATCAAAAACCCGTGAACATCATGGATAGAGAAAGTAAGTCAACATTAAGCCTGATCTTATTTCCGTAGTTATGTTTGGTGAAACTCGCGTATTATAATGGATTGCACTTATGAGAAAAGACCGAATGTGGAGGAAATACCCACATGGCTTTAACTCTATAAGAAGCGAGTAGTAAGGTAAGATTATCTTTGGGGACAAAGATCCTGTTTAGGGGTAAATGCTGTGACAATCCGTCAATTTATGATTGATATTTTTCTCAATATTTATTTGAAAACATTATTTTAATGTTACAATATGAACTCACTTATTTTTGGGAAAAAAATTTGGATTTACGTCTTGAAGTAGCATTGACTACGTCTAAACCGGAGGATTCAACGTTATGTGCTTACGTTTATATACACCGCCTTTGGTGACAGTCCGACATTTCAGAAAATAAATTTATCTATGAATATTGTTTTGGAGTTTTAAATTTGTGTTAGTTCATAAACTCACAAATTTACGAGAAGAGATTAGGACTTACGATTTTATTTTAACGTCCTTTACGACTAAACCGGAAACCTTAGGATTACGTATTTACGTTTTCGAACTCCGTTTTTGATGAAACAATTTTTATTGGATTCGTTTTATGACGTTGATTCATAATTTATAAAAACGTTTTTCGTAAAACGACCCGAGGGCACGCAAATCGAGGAAACTAGAATCGAGGAGTACCCGTAAATAAATGGGGATGAGACAAGTGGGACACTTGTCCCACCCCCATCAAAACCGGCCAACACAACATAACTTAACACTTGATGTGTCAAGTTTAGCTACCAAATCTTACACTTGTAAGTAAGCTTACAATGTAAGCTTTTACACAACAAAACCACAAACACAAACCACTACCTCTCATATCTTACATGTAATACCACACATTTCTCTCATCTCTCCCAAAAAGTGTCGTCCCATTCTTCACCCTAAAACACCACTTTGATCAAAAATTCACCATGGAATCTTATGTTATTTACACATAAGATGAAGCTCTTTTAAAGCCCTATTGATTGGTGCAAGTTATAACATCCATGGAGGAGTTTCCTTGGTGTCTTGAGGCTGATTTTCCACAAGGTTTCTATGAAGAATGGTGGTCATGAAGGTGGTCTTGGTGCATCATAAGTTTCTCCATCCAAAACCATGTCAAACTCATAACCTACATCAAGTTGGTGGTATAAAGATTGTCCTCCTCATCTTCTTAATATTTTGATTATGTAAACATGTATTTTATTTCCTATTGTATATATTTATGATGATTATATGATGATAAAAATGTTATGTGGGGATTTGTTGTTGATAATCATGGATAAAAAGGTGAAAAACTATAAGAAACAAGGTTAAAATCTTGATTAATTTGCATAGCTGTATAAAACAGTAAAGAACCAAGGGGTGAACTGATAAAATGATGAAGTAAAACGGATTTACAGTAAGCTATGGGTCTTGTACACATGTGAGAGTTGGCCATGCAATGGAATCAAAATAATGAGTGAGATATGATCAAAACAAGTTTAGGGTATAAATCTGAAGTTACTGTTTTGGACGATTTTTAGAAAATATTTAGAAGATGATTCAACACTAGCTATAGAAGAGTTAAATGTAGCACATATCATGTAGTTTATGTGATAAAAATTTTAGCTTCTATCTCCATATAGAACTCAAGATATGGCAGTTTTGGTGAAGATGAAGTTAAAAATCAGATTTTTGGAAATTAAAGAATAATACTATTATATAAGCACTCACATTTTAATATATAAAATGTAAAATAAAAACCCACTAACTTATAAAACTTATTTATATAAATATATATACAAGGTTACTCAAATGGATAAATTATATAAATGGTGGTGAAATAATGTTTATAAATAACAAAAACTATAAACATGATTTTTACGACTTTTTCGGCTATTGCCGTAAAATTAACGTTTTTGTTAAATAAAACTTAGATGGTTGGATCCGTCTAATGAAAACTTTATAAAACTTATATACTGATATATAGACATGTATAACAAGTAAAAACCGATAAAACCCGAACTATAGGGCATACGGACATTAACAAGTTAAATAAACATATTGGACTAATAAATGGACTAAATAGGATAAAAACTTGTAAAAAGAATCTATTGGGTTTAACCCATTTGGGCCCAACATGGAAATTATATATATACTGATAATATAAGTACAAAAAGGATTAAAACAAGTTAAAGAACTTATAATAGGCTTATTGGACCTAAAACACGTAAATGGGTAAAACTAGTAAACTAGTATAAAAGTTATCGACATATAACACTAAAATGAGTAAACGAGAATATGTAAACCCACTTGATCATCATATATATATAATCATCATATGTATACATAATTGATATTTTTATAAATTCATTGGACAAACGTCTAAGACCGAGTATTATTTGTCTAGGTTTCCGTGATTGAAGCACGTACCGTACGTCTGAATTGCCGATAACCCGCCTTCCCACATCAACGTGAGTTCATAGCCTCGCACTCTTTTAAATTTTTTTATAAATGTTTTATAAACCCGCGAGGGAGATAACATGTTAGTTTTATAAAATAGGACACCATTTGTCCCGATTGTTTGTTTATTGATTTTGGACCCGAATGATTGAATGACCCGAATGTATGACCCGATAAATGATTAAAGGACCCGATAGATGAAATTAAATGGATTATTAAAGTTAGGTTATGTCACTCAAAGTCCCATTAGCATGAATTGTGAACTACCGGGATTTGGTAGACGCTTATGCATTTAATAGTACTATTTGGGGACGATCACCCCAGTTCGCGCCTTGACGGTTGATCCCCGTCGTGCCACATTGATTGGTAAGCGAATTTATGTATGAGAAGATTTCCATAGCGTGACCTTTGTGACGACACGCTACTTTAGATGGGCAAAATTGGTATCGGGTTAGCTAACCGTTGTTGGTTTAGTAAGGTAACAATGTCATGCGGCTTATAATAATCCAAACTAACGAAATACTACTAGACGCTCAGAATTACGAAGTATTGCCTGACTAGCAATACAGGGTCATACTATTGATATTATGTTTGTAATTTTGGTTTTCATAACCATATTCATATAACGGTTTTTATTTTCATACAACGTTATAAGACATATTGTATGACGTTTTTATGACATTGGCTCGTATAATGATTTTTAAGGCTTTTTATAACCATATTCATATAATGGTTTTATTTAATCTATACAACGTTGCAAAAACATATTGTATGGTGTTTTTAACGATAATGATTCGTATAACGATTTTTAAGGCAAATGCCTATATTATGATTTTCAATAAAGATTTGTATAAAATGACTTTGGCTATTTTATGGCCTATTAAAATGATTTGTACGAATTGATTTTTGGTACAAATTTTATACCAAAGTTATATTGATGGAATTTATTAAACTTTATGAATTCACTAGGCGTTATCGCTGACCTTTTCTCTTAACATGTTTTATCTCAGGTACTTGAAGGTAATTCTCGGGAAGACGACAAGAATTAATGGCCCGCACTTAAACAATATTTTCCATTCAAATACTTTGTAAAACTGTATATGAAATGTAATGACTTGGGACCTATGTAACTTTGATATTTATGAATGGAAATGCTTTATTAATAAACGACGCGATTTTTATGCGTTGTCTATGATGTGAGTAATGTGCTATCCCGTAACACCAACTAGTCTTCCGCTGTACTGAGTTGTATAAATTTGGGGGTGTTACAGTTTGGTACCAGAGCTCTCGTTATAGAGAACGAAAGATTTTTAAAACCAAAGGTTTTGAATAAAACATTTCAAAATCTTTTAACTATAAACATTTTTCTAAAAATGTCTAAAAATCTTTTGACTATAACGGTGCCGAAGAATTCCCGAGTTACCGACAAGGCCAAGACTGAGAAGTGTTATTTTAATATATATATAACTTGGATTATATATATATATATATATGATGTAATTTTATTACATGATTGTTTGATGATTATTTTGATATTTATACGAGGTATTTATACGACGTAGATTGTCACAATATACCCTAAATCCCCTAGTAAATTAATCGAAGCTATTCTCGTAGGAATTCTAGCTATCCTAGATCTAAACCAAGTTGTGGATATTTATGATCCCAACAAATGGTTGATATTCGTAGAAATGTAGATATTAGTTGATTGTGATATTGAAAAAGAATTGGCGAGATTAAATCTGATACCGATGTCATGACAATCTTTTCTTATAAGAGTGGAGTTTGATAAAATATTACCACCTAGAAAGATGTCATCTGATTTGTTGTCACCCAATTCTTAAATTTGAAATCGAAAGGGTGAATGTTGCACTTGAGGCTGTTATTGGAACCATTACCCAAAAGCCTCATGCCACTAATACCTTTCCGAGAAGTCTAAGTTGAATGATCAAGTCATTTCATATTAATGACTCATTTGATAATTGTTGTTGTAAGAGCTAATAGGATTGGAAATTAAGTGTTGATTTATATTGAGATTGTATTGCCTTTACAAGGCCGAAGAATAAGATTGAAAGTATTGGAGATTGAGGTAGGATATCGAATTGAGTATAAAATTGGTTGAAACTTGAATAAATAAAAGTAAAACTTAACCTATATGGAATATGAGATTGTTAAGAGGAAGTCGTTAAGTTTTGTGAATGAATTATAAGGTTTTAATTGATTGTAGGTCTGTGTTAAGGGTTGTTCCTAGGCCATTGTCCACTAATGAGGATGCCCAGTGTCCAAGAAATTAATTGAAGAAATCTCTTCTGAATTGAGACCGATGGATCTTCTGGGACATGTGGAACACCTAATGACTCTTGTAGATTAGTATTCATTGTGTTATCTTTTAAAAATTCCTAACTTAACTGAGATATCAGTTGGTAGGATGAGTTCTGAAAATTGTATGACATAGTGACACGTAATGTGTTACGGTACAATTTCGACTTGTTTGTGATTAATAAAAAGACTACCTTTGATTGCTAAATTCTACATGTATCGATGTTATCTATCTCTTATTGCTTCATCCTAGTGCTCGCATTAGGGATGCAACCATTGAACAAGTACTCATCTTGATTTGAGTTACGTTGTGGATTATTCCTTTGAGTGTCATCGAGATCATGAACCTCATGACTAATTGGCTAAGCTCATTTCCTATCATATTGTAGTTAGTTCTTGGTGAACAAATCTTCGTCACTCTTTTGCAGATCACTCATTGTTTTTATAAAGTTAAAACGGTATCCTTTGAGAGAATTTAATTTTCATCACAATAAGGATTATTCAAAGTGAGATTTATAAGTGATTGATTTCAAAATGAAGTTGTTTATGAGACACTTTGGAAACTTAGTTATTTCCATAACAAAGAAAATCTTTGTAAATATATTTTTGATTCTTATCTAAGAATTAAGCATGAAAATGTTTTTATTATAAACATGATGGTAAAATTTTGACGAAATGAGTATTGCATCGTTAATCTTGAAATTGTATATAGTTGCGCGCCTACATACAATTTGGAATGGACTATGCAACACTGATTAGTAGTCACCATAAAACTAATGAATAAACACTACATATTCTTTGAGGATTGTAAAAGATTAAATTTTAATGAGATCTGCAAGAAGTGAAAAATAAGGACATAATGTTAGGGACACCTACATATGTGCCTATAACACCTATTCTTCTGAGTTGAATTTACTCATCTGTGGAATTTGTCATATTTGACAATTGATATTCCGTTCTTGTCCAATTCTCCCGTAGTGAGATTCTTAGGAAAAGTATCTGATTTCCGAGTGTTGATACCCGACTGGATGTATTGACGTTCTTATCATTTCTT
Source organism: Glebionis coronaria (assembly GCA_025667525.1). NCBI lineage: Eukaryota > Viridiplantae > Streptophyta > Magnoliopsida > Asterales > Asteraceae > Glebionis > Glebionis coronaria. The sequence continues at coordinate 235,441,743 of CM046876.1, read as the reverse complement.
ATGATTTGATTTCATTTGAATGACCTGGGTAACGATCCGAGGAGCTTTCGAATGCGTACTCAAATTATGAAAACATGGGATATATTCATATTCGTTAAATGTTTTCATCTGTATCTGATTTGAAATCCTCTCGCGTAGATTATGCGTTGACCTTACTCTTTTAAAAGTAGTTGAGTCTCCTGATATCCTTGAATCTGTGAAGGATTATGAGTTATTGTTAGTCTTTTGAGAAGTTCACATCTTATCGACGGCAATGAAACTGGAAAGTTGATAGTGCCAGTAGAATGGATTTATTGATTATGACATGACGACATTGTCTTAATTGATGGGAACTCGAGTAGAATTTCCCGAAAAGATAAGATGTTGATTATCAAAAGTGATCTAAATAATTCTTGATGGATGACGATATCCTGTATTAAGACTTGAAATATTACCATGAATGGTTGTGAACTAGTTATAAATATTATAATCTAGAAGAACCTAATATTAAATTATTAAAAGATGTTTTCGTTATCTGAAACTTTAGAAAGTATTTGTTGATGAATTACCTAGACTTTCGCCATTAAGGCAAGTTGAATTTGGTATTTGGTTATATTCTCGGTGTTGCACCTATGGCTTGTACACTGTACGTCAGCACCATCTAAATTAAAGGAATTACCATACAACTGAGAGAGTTGTCGGAGAAAGATATCATTGTACCAAGCCTGTCATCATGAAGAGCTATGGTGTTATCATTCCTTATATTTATAGATTACTGTGACTGAGTAAATTGACAATCGAAAACGATATCCATAACTCGAAATGGAAGATTTGTTCGATCATTTACAAGGATCTAGTGTATATTTTAAAGATTTGATCCAAGGCATGGTTATCATCAAACTTCGCATCTGCGAAAGAGATTATCTATTCCAATCACTACATCCGGTACTTGTAATGAACATTATGAGTTTCACGTGATGTCGTTTGGATTGACTAATACACATGTAGCATTCATAAATTGGTGAATCACGTGTGTAGGCTGTAATTTGATAAATTCATGCTTGTGATCATTAAGGATCATTTGTTTGTTTAAGAGAATAAGAATGAGGTTAATAATTAATTATAGATTGCCCTGAATTGGACGAACGATAAAAACCTGAACCCTGAATAATCAACACATGATTAAAGACTTGAACCTTTACATGATTTGACTATGTGATTAAAAGGATAATAGAATATAAATTGACTCTTCAAAAATTAAGAGCCCTTTTAAGACTTTGGATTTTACCAAAAAGAAAAGTGCAAATATATTTTGACAAATGTTTTAAGAAAGGATTTTTAAGGGATTATTCCCTTATACACAAACCATTTAACTAAACTTCTGTTTAGGGGTAAATGTTTGTGTATACCTCAAGATAACCTAAGAGGGATTGAGGAAACCCATTTAAACCAAAACTTGAAATTTGAAACGACAATTCTTGCTTTTCAACTAAGAAAACCTTGACCAAAATATAACCAAAGATTTTTCAAACATTTACGAATCTTATTAAATATTTTCGATAAATCAACAAAAATCTTGTTAATTAAATTCAAATTTATTTTGAACATTTTATATAATTGGTCGAACTAAGAAATTTAAAATTTTTACGTTTACGTTTCATAAAAATTGAATATTTAATATTTAATTAATCATAATAATTATCGACGCTTTAGACGACGGATTGAGTAAAACTGATAAAAATGATAGTTGAGAAGAAACTAAAACATAGAAAATATGAAGAAAGATGAACATAATCACTGACACCTAATATAGAAAGAATATCTGAGTGAATTGTGGACATGATAATTATATCATCAGGAGAGGTGAATTTAGATATCGACGCATTATGTAGAAAAGATAAAGAACCAGTTAGGACATGTTCCTTAATAATGAAGGTGCAAATAAAGTGCCGAACAATATAAAATAGCCGATGTTTGTAAAAAGGATAATATAAATAGTGAAGGATTTCACGACTAATATGAAGCATTAAAGATTGAGAAGCCGATAAACGTTAAATATTTTAAAGACCACTTATGGTTGCCTAAATATGAAGGACTGTGAGATATAGTTATGTTGGAATTTGTAAGTATAAGTATTATATGTATGTCATTTTTGACTAAAAGTATCCTTGTCTGGATAAGTTGTACTAATGACAATTATGAAGGCAGACCTCGCCTCATACATTAGTAAACGTCTAGCTATTGCAAAGGTCATCATCTGAATATTGATTCGATTTGGGTCATCGTCGATAGACTGACCAAGTCTGCTAATATCATTCCCGTTAATGATAAATACAAAAGAGTTGTGTAAACATGGTGTGCCGTATCGATCATCTCTATCAAGATCCTCGCTTCGCATCGAATTTCTTGAGATTTGCTCAGAAGTCATTGTGAACGAATCTTGATGAGAGTACTATGTACCACCCCAAATCGAAGGGACGAGGTAAAGTAACGATACAAAATACTATAAGTGCTGTTTTATGTTTGAATGATTGACCTTTGGTAATGAACCGTATAATCGTTTTCCTTTGGAGAGATTATCAATGATAATCATCGTATTAGGATTGAGATCGAATCTTGTTAGAATCTAAATATTAGAGCATTTGTAAGCAGGAGTTGAGATAAAGACACCCGACATACACCCATTGTAAGTTGGACATGTCTTTTAGGTTTAAGGTTTCCTATGATGGCGAACCTATCCTTGCAAAATACCCGATCCGCGAGATCTCAAATGATTGTTGAAATTAGGATTTGATTATTGACAGCCGGTAGTGGGCAAGAGGTTATGTGAATGTGAAATGTAGATCTTGAAGTGCCAAATGGGTAGCGAAGTTATGCCACAATTTTTAAACTTGGAAAAAATGAATTCATGATCTGACAAATCATGGGATATAAGTCCCCGCTGTATGGGACCATTAAGATGATGTAAAAGTTGGGATTGAAAGGCATATAAGCTGGATCTACCCTAGGACTTCAAAGACTGCGTGAATTATGTTTCGTAAATCGAACTTGATGGAATATCTATCAAGTGAAAATCTGAATTCTTCTTAGTAAAGCTTAGATCGGCGAAAAGTTGCATTCATCAAAAACCCGTGAACATCATGGATAGAGAAAGTAAGTCAACATTAAGCCTGATCTTATTTCCGTAGTTATGTTTGATGAAACTCGCGTATTATAATGGATTGCACTTATGAGAAAAGACCGAATGTGGAGGAAATACCCACATGGCTTTAACTCTATAAGAAGCGAGTAGTAAGGTAAGATGATCTTTGGGGACAAAGATCCTGTTTAGGGGTAAATGCTGTGACAATCCGTCAATTTATGATTGATATTTTTCTCAATATTTATTTGAAAACATTATTTTAATGTTACAATATGAACTCACTTATTTTTGGGAAAAAAATTTGGATTTACGTCTTGAAGTAACATTGACTACGTCTAAACCGGAGGATTCAACGTTACGTGCTTACGTTTACATACACCGCCTTTGGTGACAGTCCGACATTTCAGAAAATAAATTTATCTATGAATATTGTTTTGGAGTTTTAAATTTGTGTTAGTTCATAAACTCACAAATTTACGAGAAGAGATTAGGACTTACGATTTTATTTTAACGTCCTTTACGACTAAACCGGAAACCTTAGGATTACGTATTTACGTTTTCGAACTCCGTTTTTGATGAAACAATTTTTATTGGATTCGTTTTATGACGTTGATTCATAATTTATAAAAACGTTTTTCGTAAAACGACCCGAGGGCACGCAAATCGAGGAAACTAGAATCGAGGAGTACCCGTAAATAAATGGGGATGAGACAAGTGGGACACTTGTCCCACCCCCATCAAAACCGGCCAACACAACATAACTTAACACTTGATGTGTCAAGTTTAGCTACCAAATCTTACACTTGTAAGTAAGCTTACAATGTAAGCTTTTACACAACAAAACCACAAACACAATCCACTACCCCTCATATCTTACATGAAATACCACACATTTCTCTCATCTCTCCCAAAAAGTGTCGTCCCATTCTTCACCCTAAAACACCACTTTGATCAAAAATTCACCATGGAATCTTATGTTATTTACACATAAGATGAAGCTCTTTTAAAGCCCTATTGATTGGTGCAAGTTATAACATCCATGGAGGAGTTTCCTTGGTGTCTTGAGGCTGATTTTCCACAAGGTTTCTATGAAGAATGGTGGTCATGAAGGTGGTCTTTGTGCATCATAAGTTTCTCCATCCAAAACCATGTCAAACTCATAACCTACATCAAGTTGGTGGTATAAAGATTGTCCTCCTCATCTTCTTAATATTTTGATTATGTAAACATGTATTTTATTTACTATTGTATATATATATGATGATTATATGATGATAAAAATGTTATGTGGGGATTTGTTGTTGATAATCATGGATAAAAAGGTGAAAAACTATAAGAAACAAGGTTAAAATCTTGATTAATTTGCATAGCTGTATAAAACAGTAAAGAACCAAGTGGTGAACTGATAAAATGATGAAGTAAAATGGATTTACAGTAAGCTATGGGTCTTGTACACATGTGAGAGTTGGCCATGCAATGGAATCAAAATAATGAGTGAGATATGATCAAAACAAGTTTAGGGTATAAATCTGAAGTTACTGTTTTGGCCGATTTTTAGAAACTATTTAGAAGATGATTCAACAGTAGCTATAGAAGAGTTAAATGTAGCACATATCATTTAGTTTATGTGATAAAAATTTGAGCTTCTATCTCCATATAGAACTCAAGATATGGCAGTTTTGGTGAAGATGAAGTTAAAAATCAGATTTTTGGAAATTAAAGAATAATACTATTATATAAGCACTCACATTTTAATATATAAAATATAAAATAAAAACCCACTAACTTATAAAACTTATTTATATAAATATATATAAAAGGTTACTCAAATGGATAAATTATATAAATGGTGGTGAAATAATGTTTATAAATAATAAAAACTATAAACATGATTTTTACGACTTTTTCGGCTATTACCGTAAAATTAACGTTTTTGTTAAATAAAACTTAGATGGTTGGATCCGTCTAATGAAAACTTTATAAAACTTATATACTGATATATAGACATGTATAACAAGTAAAAACCGATAAAACCCGAACTATAGGGCATACGGACATTAACAAGTTAAATAAACATATTGGACTAATAAATGGACTAAATAGGATAAAAACTTGTAAAAAGAATCTATTGGGTTTAACCCATTTGGGCCCAACATGGAAATTATATATATACTGATAATATAAGTACAAAAAGGATTAAAACAAGTTAAAGAACTTATAATAGGCTTATTGGACCTAAAACACGTAAATGGGTAAAACTAGTAAACTAGTATAAAAGTTATCGACATATAACACTAAAATGAGTAAACGAGAATATGTAAACCCACTTGATCATCATATATATATAATCATCATATATATACATAATTGATATTTTTATAAAGTCATTGGACAAACGTCTAAGACCGAGTATTATTTGTCTAGGTTTCCGTGATTGAAGCACGTACCGTACGTCTGAATTGTCGATAACCCGCCTTCCCACATCAACGTGAGTTCATAGCCTCGCACTCTTTTAAATGTTTTTATAAATGTTTTATAAACCCGCGAGGGAGATAACATGTTAGTTTTATAAAATAGGACACCATTTTATCCCGATTGTTTGTTTATTGATTTTGGACCCGAATGATTGAATGACCCGAATGTATGACCCGATAAATGATTAAAGGACCCGATAGATGAAATTAAATGGATTATTAAAGTTAGGTTATGTCACTCAAAGTCCCATTAGCATGAATTGTGAACTACCGGGATTTGGTAGACGCTTATGCATTTAATAGTACTATTTGGGGACGATCACCCAAGTTCGCGCCTTGACGGTTGATCCCCGTCGTGCCACATTGATTGGTAAGCGAATTTATGTATGAGAAGATTTCCATAGCGTGACCTTTGTGACGACACGCTACTTTAGATGGGCAAAATTGGTATCGGGTTAGCTACCCGTTGTTGGTTTAGTAAGGTAACAATGTCATGCGGCTTATAATAATCCAAACTAACGAAATACTACTAGACGCTCAGAATTACGAAGTATTGCCTGACTAGCAATACAGGGTCATACTATTGATATTATGTTTGTAATTTTGGTTTTCATAACCATATTCATATAACGGTTTTTATTTTCATACAACGTTATAAGACATATTGTATGACGTTTTTACGACATTGGCTCGTATAATGATTTTTAAGGCTTTTTATAACCATATTCATATAATGGTTTTATTTAATCTATACAACGTTGCAAAAACATATTGTATGGTGTTTTTAACGATAATGATTCGTATAACGATTTTTAAGGCAAATGCCTATATTTTGATTTACAATAAAGATTTGTATAAAATGACTTTGGCTATTTTATCGCCTGTTAAAATGATTTGTACGAATTGATTTTTGGTACAAATTTTATACCAAAGTTATATTGATGGAATTTATTAAACTCTATGAATTCACTTGGCGTTATCGCTGACCTTTTCTCTTAACATGTTTTATCTCAGGTACTTGAAGGTAATTCTCGGGAAGACGACAAGAATTAATGGCCCGCACTTAAACAATATTTTCCATTCAAATACTTTGTAAAACTGTATATGAAATGTAATGACTTGGGACCTATGTAACTTTGATATTTATGAATGGAAATGCTTTATTAATAAACGACGCGATTTTTATGCGTTGTCTATGATGTGAGTAATGTGCTATCCCGTAACACCAACTAGTCTTCCGCTGTACTGAGTTGTATAAATTTGGGGGTGTTACAATTTCACTTTCACTTTCAACCACTCTTCTCTCTCTCTAATTCATCAATGGCTTCCACCACTATCTACCACCACATTAAACCACCGGATCCAATTTAGCATTTCTACATTTGGCATCAGAGCCACGGTTCCATCCTTGGATCGTGTTTATATATTCGATTTAGTGGTCTAATTTATTCTTTGTGTCTCGTTCTATATCATTTTTATCCATTTTGTCACAAATTTTTTGTCACGTCATAATTTTTTGTCCATCTGACCAAACAGTCGCATGTTTTGGGTCTCAAACTTATTTATTTACTCTTGGTTTCATCAATATCATGGTCAAAGGTATACAAATATGGTCAATGTTTCTGGGTTTCTGTTGTTCCTGTTTATGCAAATAGATAAGGACAAAGTGTTCAGTTCCACCTTTTTCGGGTCCTTCAAAACCCTTTTTAGATTGGGTTTCAGATTGGGTTTCCGATTGAACATTCAGATTGACATTCAGATTGGGGATTCAAATTAGACATTCTGATGGGGGTGTTCGTTTGATTCCGATGACGTAAAAACATTCCGATTGGACATTCTTTTTGACTTTCCGATGGACTCACTCGTAGGACATAACCTTGACTCAAAAAAAAAACATTCCGATGGGATTTATTTAAATATTCCGATGGGACATTTTTTTTTGACTTTTCGATGGACCATGTGAACCAAATACTTGTGAACCAAAACTGTGACAAAAACACCCATCTCAACCGAGTCAACTCGGTCATTACCGAGTTGACTCAGTTAACACACTGAGTCGACTCTACACTTAATCAATTTAACTCTCCAACCTTTTATCACCTCAACTCCAAAACTAAACCTAATACCCATCGACACCTATCCCATCTTGACTCAACATAAAACAGAAAACATCTTGATCTCAGAATTTTTTTCTCACATGCATGCCGAGATCTATTTAGATCTACATGAAACCATCATATCATCACAGATCTGTGAGAAGTGTATACCTTCTCTTTTAATTTTCGAACATAAAGATAGATCTATAACAATTATGTTATAATCTTCATTCTTTATTTCGGTTTTAAATTAAATCGACATGCAATTCGTCACATGACCTACCCGAGACCATAGGTTTCATGATCTTGATGCCGTATATGTCAACTCCTACTCTTGGCTCGATCATCAATAAAGGATTGGTGGGTTAAGTTGATTGTTAACATGGAATCATAAGATAGATGAATGGTATGATTGGATGCGTTTTGATAAGATGCGTTTTGTTTATTTGATATAAGAAGTTTTTGACATGCAAGGAAGATTAAAGGATTCAATATGTTAAAGGTGATTGATGGGAGATGATTAATTGTTTTGATCTGATTGTTTGAGATGGGGATTAGATGAGTTTTTGGGGGACGGAGGATACGAGATGGAGGTGTGAGAGAAGTTAGGTGGGGAGGCGGATTAATCTAAGATGTGTTTAGGGTAAACTGAGTAAATTTAGGGTGAAGTTGTATGTTATATACAATGGTGATGGACCGGGTTATGGTGAATGGGCCATGACACGACTTGGGCCATGGACTCACGGGCTGACATTATTCCATGTGGATTTAACATGTGATGGACTCACATTTTTTTAAAAATCAAAGTTTGAACCGTGTGTTTTGATAAAATATACACACAAATTTTTTAAAAATACAAATTTTTAAATAAATTTGTTGTGTATTAAGTTTTAATTCGGACGTCATCCGGTCGAGACAAAAAGTGACGAGACATTGTTAAGGAGAATGGATGCTCAAACAAACAAGTTCCTTTTTTGAATTTGTGGTTTTTTTGTTGCATTTGTGGTTCTTTAATTTATTCTTGACACTGATTGGGTGACGAGAAATGTGACGCGACAAAATGACGTGACAATTGTGACAAGAATTTATTTTGACGAGACCAAGAGAAAATGGGCGATTCTTTAGTGGCTACAGATTTTGTTTGATCGGGTATTAATTACGTGACGTTGAAGACGGATTTTTCGAAGGCGTGTATTTATTTTATCTTTTACTAGATAACTTGCTAGTGCTTAATCCTAGAATGAAGACTTGGTTATCTGGTTTCCGGGTTCGGGGTGGATGGTTGATGACTCGGATAACTATCACTTAAAGGGGTTACATTGTTGTACTCAGTGTCACGCGCGTAGTCGACGTGGATAATTTCAAGAGGTGTTGTGCTTATAGACTTCTTCAGTGATGCATTGAGTACTTAGAGATTTCTCCACCGTTCTTCATTCAACAATAGTGCAAGCTTAAGTCACAAGATCGAAGGATTTTTATTCAGCTTCACGTTTGATGTATCTGGTTCATTCTTTCAGTGGTCACTTCAAATTGCTTTCATGTGGGATGGTAAAGGTGGCCATGGAGAGTTTATGAGAAGAGATTTTCGATCAACAGCTGATTCTCACAAAATATATAATTCAGCTTATTTATTATTCTCACGAGATTTCAGGTTCATGTGCGTACAATTTATTGATGGTTCCGAATTTCGAAACCATCAAGGGGGAAGAAGAAGACACATTGAACGCACAACGAGTACACGTGATGAACTTCATACCTTCTTTTGCTTTGAAGATATTCCGGGATGACATTTGTCATAACCGCAGAGAAAATCAGTGTTTTAACTCGTGTCGTTATCAATCTCCAAACGGTACACTACTGATTCGAGGTTTAATTGTTTGATTGTTGCAATTAAACATCATCATTATCCTATATGCATTCCCGGGACTTAATTGACTCTGGTGCATCTCTGGAAGAAGATATGTGCATTTCCGGGACTTAATTGACTCTGGTGTTACGATGTCAACTTCATGAATGGGATAAAGTGTCCACTTCAGTATTTGAGCTTCATAATTGGGATTGATTTACCTTCTTCAACTATGTGGGGGAAGAAGTGTCTTGATTCTTTCTGGTATGCATAACTTGAACTCTCAGGGGGAAGAAAAATTCAGAAGAATTATTCAAGCGTGAGAAGAAAAGTTGTTGATCTACTTGGTGTGCCCCAAACTTTCAATCCCTCTTAGCAACATTATCATGTTATATGATGGGATTTGCTAGTTAGATTCCGCTGTGCGCTTAATCATTCTAAGCTTTATTGAAAGCTTTGAAGTTGCTTACGAGGATTGTTGGTTTAGGGGGAAGCTATTTAAAATGCTTCTACATCAAGTTTACGTGGCATGAATTAGGGGGAAGCTAATTCAGAAGCTTCTCCTTATCCAGAAGTGTATGGGTTACTTAGCTCGTGCCATTACAGTATTTCTACTACAAGTTAAAGATGAGTCGTTTTGAAGTCAAAGGCCTCAGAAGACATCATCAGCATTAGACGCTTCATGAAAGCTCTTGTTCTTAATTATTTTGTACTTGTTAGGAAGAATATTGTAAGGAATTCTACACGTCGTCCCATGGGGGAAGATTGTTGGAAACTCACTTTATGTGACGAAATTTAAGAATTCCCGTTAGTTATCATAGTCACGCACATTTAGACTAGACTAGGCTCGTTGTAAAGTTTAGGTTGTGTGCGTGACTATATATACCCCTCCTTAGCTTCCAAGGAGGGGTGTTGATTGTCATTTGTTTTATTTTCAATACATTTACACTTTCACTTTCAACCTCTCTTCTCTCTCTCTAAGTCATCAATGGCTTCCACCACCATCTACCACCACATTAGACCACCGGATCTATTTTAGCATTTCTACAATAATTAAAGTGCAAGACAAGGTAATTAAATGGCAATGAAATAAATGTGAAAGTAATTCAAAATGGAGAGACTAATTTTGTCAAAATTAGCTAACTAGAAAAATGAAATGACTAATGATTCTATTTATAGGGGAGGTGGGTAGGAAAGTAGGTGGAAGCTTTCTCCCTCTTTCTTTCTTTCTCGTCTTCTCGTCTTTTAAGTTCTTCGACTTTATCGACTTTTGTCTCGGGATTACTTTAAACTCGTCTTGTGATTTCTTCATAAATTATACTTGAGTTCTTCGGATTTATTAAACTTCCGTCTTTGGACTTTTTCTTCGATAAATCTTCAGAATAGGCCTTGGACTTTCGTTATTTTTGCACTCTTGATTTCTTGACTTCGTCTTTTGTCTTTTTCTTCGATAAAAGCCCGTGAAAGCCCGTGTTTTCTTCCCTTTTTACATTTTGATCCTAAAATCACAACAAAAATACAAACCACGCATAATTCCGACATTTACGACATAAAATACACGTTATGGTCTTGTTTTCATTATAATTAAGTGGTAAAAGGATGGGTGTTTTCGCACCTATCAAATCCCCTACACTTGACCATTGCAATGTCCTCATGCAATGCATTAATTACAAAGCCAGATTACACTTTTCATCACAATCAATCCACATTGGCCTTTATTAAAAATATAGAAAATAACAAAACAAGTAAAGAAATCAAAACCTTACCTTAGGGTTTTGGAATGTCATGTATGATTATCATCCTCAAGTTTCACGTTCCCCATACCAAGCTTAAAAACGAGATCATTGTTATTATAAGTTAGCAAACTAACATGAACTCATGTGGGCCAATTATTTACTTAGACTCCCTTATTCCTAGGTGTATCTCTTATATTTTATTATTGCCTTGAATGATCACGAGGATGCATTGTTGACTTATTTCGATAGTTATTAAGGCCGAAAATAAATTGGGACGATTTAATCAATAGTTAGCTAAAGGACAAAATCTTTTAAAACTGCTTCTCGGGACCGCATAAAGTTCATATCTTGGCATAACTCGCTTCACGATTTGAGACCTTTCTCGGACCGATATTTGGCAGTGAATTCATAGTTCAAATCTTGAGAGACGTTCATGAAATAATGGTCTTCTCTTCATAATAGGAATTTCTTCACTTCAAGTTTTGAAAGATTCTTCAAACTTGGACCACGACTTCTTCATTTTTCTCCAATCTTTATTTGGGATTTTGATATACAACGATCCGCCTCCTTTTAGGACTTGGATCTATTTATCCTCATACCTTGTTAGGGCCTTTTTGGATAGACTTCTCCATGATCTTTACGGGAGTATTTGCTTTTCGTCGTGTGTCTCGATCCTTTATATTGATTTTTGATAAATGATTCTTCACATCAATTTAGATCTTTAGCAACAAAATGTAGCCCTCATGCCTTGTTAGGGCCTTTTTGGACTCGCCAATCTTCGCGTCCCGCTTCAATAAGTTATGCCTTGGCTATGAAATCTAATTAATACCGAGCAACTTTTAAACGATCTTGGGCTAGAAGATAAGTAACTTTTCAAATCGTACGACCTTACTTATTGCAGATATATTTATTAACAAGCGATGGGAGAATATGCTTATAATCAACTCACATAAATTCACGAAAGAATACCAAACTTATAATTAACTCTATCATCTCTCGTTCTCCACAATTAAAAATCTCAAGGAATGAGACTCGTGGATGCTTAGCCTATTAAATCAAAATTTTGGGTTTTCGGGTCGTCTATAGGATCTTGCAAACTCTTAGACTTTTTCAAGTTTAGAAATCGCATTTTAAAGTTCCATTGATAGACGACTCTCTAGGATCAATTATAGGAACTTGCGAAAAGTTCTTGTTCTTAACCCGTGAGTGTTAAGACTTTCGCGTTTTAAAGCTCCCTATATAAAAGCCTAGCAAAACTTGACTTAAACACGTTAAGGGTACTAGCTAGAATAAACTTAGATAAGTAAACTCGGGTTGAGTCAAAAGATTCACAACGTTGAAAATTAAAACCACTTTATTAAATTTTATTCTAGTAAAGAAAGAAAATAACTATAACAAGGGAAAAACTAATAGGCTAAAATAGATCAAAAAATTTAAAAAATGTCGAAAAATCAATTTTCCGGTTAAAATTAGGACAAATACAAGGAAAAAGCCACTTAACTTCGATAGAAGTCCCCCCTACACTTGATATAAACATTGTCCTCAATGTTTAAACATGTGGGAGTAAACTCCCCTACACTTAGGACAATGTGCACGTTATTTAAATCTTGCTAAGGAAAAGAAAACTAACGAGATTCCTATTTTAATATTAGAAAATATAAAATAGTGAATCGAAAAGAGTTTAGGATAGAACCGAGAAGACGGAAACACGGAATCACGGGTCGTCAAAAATCATCAATAGTGGGTCATTGAATGCTCGAATCCCTGAATATGAGAAGAGAGGAAATAGCAAACACCAACGGGTCTCCCCTACCCTTAGGATAGAAATAGCTAATAGATAGATACTTGGGTTGCCTCCCAAGAAGCGCTTGATTTTTGTTCACCGAGTCGTGAGCCTGACTCGACCTTGATTAGCATGGAATGAACCTTGAATAGCATCCACCAGGATCAAATACATGATTTTCATCCATCAAGTAACACAAGCTTAAGGCGAACAAGGCAAGCCAAAGAAGAGTAGGCAAGGTTCCCTTAAGCAAAGATGGAGCACGGTGGTAGCAAGGGTGAAGTGCAAGCATATCTCCATAAGTTCCAAAGATTTTTCCTTTTATTTCATCAGATGGATACTTAATGGCTTAAAAAGTGCAATACCGGGGCGAACACCTTTTCCTTTAGGGGAAAATAACACTCAGGCTCAGCAGGTCTTGAAGAAGATCCGATCATAAATCTCGCAATCTCATCCAAAGAAGGTGGATATAGAGGTGTCAAGACATAAGTGCTGCGGATATCGGTGTCAGCCGACGTCTTCTCCTTTGAAGCAGATTTCTTCATATCCAAAGTAGGATAAAGACCATAACCATCAAAGTCTAAAGGAGGGGCATCACTCTCATGAGGGAAGTATGTATTGAGAAAAGTAGAAAAGTCTTCCTCAAATGAGTAGTCATCCAAAGTAGGATTAAGCATGGTTGGCGGAGGATCTTCATCATGTGAAGAATCACTCGAGAGAGTATCAGCCTCATCAAAATCATCATAAGTGGGCATGTTTTGATACTCAGAAGTAAAATCATCATAAACATCTCCATTGGAACTAGAATCGTCATCATAAGTATCAAAGATCGGTGAAGAATCATAAATTGGGGGGGATCAGAATTCGAGAGAGAATCATCAACATCATCTTGGAAAAGTGGATTATCATAGCAAGAGTCGAATAGAGGATTGTTGTAGACGACAAAATCATCAAGCACATTAATCATATTCTTCTATTCTCTTCCATAGGATTTGTTTGTGATCTTCCCCATTTCGAACACTTGTGCATCATTCCCGACCCTTAAGATTAACGTACCTTCGGCAACATCGACAAGAGCTTTTCCGGTTCTCAAGAATGGCCGACCAAGTATTAAAGGAATATGAGGGTCCATTTCATAATCTACAACAACAAAGTCGATCGGAAAAGTGAAGGTGCCAACTTTAATGAACACATCTTCGGCAATACCAAGCGGGTAAGCGATAGTGCGATTACCAAGCTCAAGAGTCATCTTTGTTGGAGTAAGGTCGGGAAATGATAACTTTTCCAAACACTTAAAGGCATAAGACTTATACTTGCCCCGAGATCGGCTAAGGCAGTAAATTCGTCGGTTTGGTTAAAAGTACATGGTAGCACAAAACGACCGGTATCTCCAAGTTTTTCCAGAAGTTCTTTAAGAAGTATTGCAGATCAATTTTCATTCAAGAGAGTAATAACAAACTCGGCCATCTTCTCCTTCTTATCTAGCAATTCCTTAAACATCTTGACAAATTATGGCATTTGGGCAAGAGCTTCAACAAGGGTAAAGGTGACGGTCATGCCGGTAATCTTGTCCAAGAAGTTAGAGACTTGAACATCATTCTTAGTCAAAATTCTAGCCTTGTCGAGTCTAGAAGGGTAAGGAATGCTGGGTTTATCGGTGGAAGGTGGGGTTGGTGAAGGTTTCTTCTTGGGTACTTCAGCTGGTAGAGGTGGAGACGGTAATGGAGAACTAATACTAGGCGTGGGAGTAGGAGGGATAAATGGTGGTGGAGGAGTTGTAGATGGACTAACTGGGGGCGGGATAAATGGTCCTACTAAGGTTGCTCCACTGCGTGTAGTAATAGCACTCACATTCGCTCTCGGGTTGGTGACGGTGTTTGAAAGTAGAGAGCCCGAAGTAGAGGGTTGAGTGGTTGGTAAGAAACTAGCCAACATATTCTTCAAATCATTCGTTTGAGTGCTGAAGGAGGATTGTATATCATTTCGAAGCTCGGATCTAATGTCATTCCCTTGCTTAGTGATATCCCCTTTCAAATTGATAATTTGGCTTTGTAGATTCTTGATTTGCTCTCCTTGGGTTCTCATTAAAGCTTCAACATCTTGATTAATGGGTGGGTCTTGTTGAGCGGGTGGGTGATAAGGATTAGAAGCTTGAGGTGGGATTGGTTGCTTCTATTTTAATTGTTGTTGGGGTTGTGGTTTTGAGGAGAAAAACCGGGTGAAAGATAGTTGTTCGACCGGTAACTTAGCAAATTTCGATCCCCTTGAGGTCGGGCTTGGTAATTTTCTGGTGAATAGTTACCATAAGCCGCATACACATTTTTCGGATTGCCTTGAGTAGAAGGACAATCAGTGTATGAGTGTGGACCTCCGCATGTCTCACAAGAATTTGCTACAACTTTAACTTGTTGTTGTTGGTTTTTAGCGATGAGCAAGATATTTTTGTTCATTTCGGCCATCATGCGGGTGAATTCGGTCATATCGGGGTTTGCTGAAGTAGAAGAAACATTGACTCTCGGGTTGTTCCTTGAAGAAGCGGAGGAATCCCAATTTTTGTGATGAGTAGTCATGTTCTCAATAAGCTCTCTACACTCCTCGGGTCTTCTTTTCATAAATGTGCCACCGGCGGCTGCATTATTCGTATCACGATCACGAAAAGTCAAACCGTTGTAGAAAGTATCAATTAAGGTAACGGGGAGCATGTTGTGGTTTGGACATCGATCGATCAAAATATTATATCTTTCCCAATCATCAAAGAGAGATTCATCGGGTTCTTGCATGAAACCGCTGATTTGATTTCGAAGGCTCGTGACCATGGATGGTGGAAAGTAGCGCGACAAAAATTGTTGAGTCATGTCGTCCCAAGTATGAATGGAATTCTTCGAGAGACGATCAAACCATTTTTCGGCGTGGTGTGATAAAGTATGTGGAAAGAGTTGAAGGCGAAGAACATCCATAGTAGCACCGGGCAACTTCATGCTTTGAAAAATAGTAATGAATTTGTCGAGGTGCTTGTTGGCATCATCATCCGGTATTCCGCGGAATGGATTAGTTTGCACTTGTTGGATCATGTGATGCTTCAAAGAAAACTCTGGAGCCGTGATTTGCATCTGCGCAATCAATCCTCCTCGTCCAAACATTGTGGGTTGACAAAGCTCCTCCATTGTCCGAAGATCGGGCTGTGGAAGAACATTGTTGTCGTTATTGTTGAGGTGCGGTGGATTATTGTTGTTGTTCACACCTGCCATAGCTAAATCTTCACGAGTCTCGGGCTCTAGATAAGTTGAAGATCTAGTACGCATACACCTGCAGAAGCAAAAGAAAAAGATACCAAAGCAATAGACAATATATATACACTATGAAAATAAAAATAAAATCTTTTTGGATTTTTTGAAAATTTTTAATTTTTATGGATTTTTGGAAATTTTTAATTTTTATGGATTTTTGGAAATTTTTAAGCAAGCAAAATAACGTTCACGAGTGAACGGATCCCAAAATTTAACGCGTCTCTCAAAGAAAACCGTTAATCTTTACGAAAAGAGCCGGCAGCGGCGCCATTTAATACAAGGCTTTTGCCTAGTAAGAAAATTTTATCGTCCGATCTTTTCGAATTGAGAAAAGGAAGAATGTGCGACTCAGTCGTCTTTTGGTGAAACAAAGATTTTTTCGTTGTTGTAAATAAAAGTGCAAAAACTTTAAAGTAAATGGCAGGAAAAATTAAATCTAAACCTAATTGAAAATAAATGACAGGAAATAAAAATGTGACGAAAAGTAAATAACGTAAACTTAAAACTATCCTAAAGGCAAGCTTAAAATAAATCTAAGGCAAGTAAACTTAAAGTGCGACTAAGTAAAAAGGCGGGAAAACTAAAGCTTAAAAACTTAAGTTATAAAATTAGAGAAACTAAAAATCACTCATCCAGAATAAATCCTTCATCCGGAATAACAGCTCATCCGGAATAACAAGTTTATCCGGAATATACATTCGTTTGGAATAAAGCTTCACTCGGAATATAATGCTGATTCGGAATAACAGCTTCACTCGGAATATAACTTCATCTGGAATAAATGGTTCATCCGGAATAAAGCTTTCACTCGGAATAATCTATTGATCTGGAATAACTGACTGGTTCGGAATAAATGAGTTCATCCGGAATGATTCGTTCATGCGAAATAAGGGTTGATTCGGAAAAAGTGGTTCATCCGGAATATATGTCTTGATCCGGAATAAACGGCTGGTTCGGAAAAAGTAGTTCACTCGGAATATTTGTTTGGTCCGGAATAATGGTTCATCCGGAATAAACACTTGATTCGGAATAAACACTTCGTCCGGAATAAACTGCCTTGATTCGGAAAAACCTGGGAAAACAAATTCGCGAAGAACACGGGATTAGAAAGGACGAATTTTAATCAAGAACTACCAAATTAAACCCAAAGATTAAACAAAACTAACCAATTAACATCTACTCATGATAAACTATCAATCCAAATCAATTAAACTAACAATAACAACCAAAATAATCAAAACCCACTTAATCAAATCAATAAAAACTCAAGAACTTAACATAAACATAAACATAAACATGAAGATTAGATCAAAACAAGAAAGGTAGATAGGAGATTAACAAGAAAAGTAAAGATTCAATAAACATAAAAAGTAAACTTACTTGATAATTAAAGTGCAAGACAAGGTAATTAAATGGCAATGAAATGAATGTGCAAGTAATTAAAAATGGAGAGACTAATTTTGTCAAAATTAACTAACTAGAAAAATGAAATGACTAATGATTCTATTTATAGGGGAGGAGGGGAGGAAAGTAGGTGGAAGCTTCCTCCCTCTTTCTTTCTTTCTCGTCTTCTCGTATTTTAAGTTCTTCGACTTTATCGACTTTTGTCTCGGGATTACTTTAAACTCGTCTTGTGATTTCTTCATAAATTAGACTTGAGTTCTTCGGCTTTATTAAACTTCCGTCTTTGGACTTTTTCTTCGATAAATCTTCAGAATAGGCCTTGGACTTCCGTTCTTTTTGCACTCTTGATCTCTTGACTTCGTCTTTTGTCTTTTTCTTCGATAAAAGCCCGTGAAAGCCCGTGTTTTCTTCCCTTTTTACATTTTGATCCTAAAATCACAACAAAACACAAACCACGCATAATTCCGACATTTACGATATAAAATACACGCTATGATCTTGTTTTCATTATAATTAAGTGGTAAAAGGATGGGTGTTTTCACACCTATCAGTAAGGCACATTTTCCACCTATCTGGTGGAAAAAAGATTCAAAAGGGGCACCATAGACCAGACCTTATTTACAAAGAAGACTGGTAAGGATTTCTTACTTGTTCAGGTCTATGTGGATGATATCATTTTTGGCTCTTCTAGTCCAAAGATGAGTGAAGACTTTTCCAAGCTTATGATAGACAAGTTTAAGATGAGTGCAATGGGGGAGATGAACTTCTTTCTAGGGTTAAAAGTTCAGCAGATAGAAGATGGTATCTTTATCTCTCAAGATAAATATGTAGCAGAAATCTTGAATAAGTTTGGCTTTTCTCCACATGAGAAAAGGGCTAGCACTCCTATGGACAGAGAACACCCTTGGGGAAAAGATGGATATGGAAAAGAAGTGGATGTCAGGCACTATAGATCAATGATTGGTTCATTGATGTATCTCACAGCTTCAAGACCTGACATTATGTTTGCTGTGTGTGCATGTGCACGCCATCAAGTGACTCCCAAAGAGTGTCATCTTTATGCTGTCAAGAGGATCTTAAGATACCTTAGATGTTATCCAGACCTGGGATTATGGTATCCAAAAGATTCACCATTGGAGCTTATTACATATTCAGACAGTGATTATGGTGGTGACAAGTTTGATAGAAAATCCACAACTGGTGGATGTCAGTTTCTTGGGAGTAGATTGATCTCTTGGCAATGCAAGAAACAAACAGTGGTGGCCAATTCTACAACTGAAGCAGAGTCTGTTGCAGCAGCTGCTTGTTGTGGACAAGTCTTATGGATTCAGAACCAGTTTTTGGATTATGGTTATAATTTCATGCATACCAAGATTTTTGTAGATAATAATAGTACTTTATGCATTTTAAAAAATCCTGTACATCACTCTAAAACAAAACACATAGAAATTAGACATCATTTTATAAGAGAATGTTTTGAAAAGGGTTTAATACAACCAGATAGGGTTGACACAGAAGAAAATGTGTCTGATTTATTGACTAAACCTTTTGATACTTGAAGATTTCAATACTTGGTAACAAGTATTGGAATGATCAATCTCACTTAATATGTGTTTTGGGATCATAGTGTAAAAGTATGTACAGAATATGCATTGTTATTGGTATTTATGTGAAATTAGATTTTCCACTTTATTTGTCTAACGCTAACAAAGGTTATTTTAACGCTGATAAGTGTTATCGTGACGTTGTCAGCAACATCTTAGTTTTATGGTTTTTGATCTAATTGTACAGGCGTTGTTAGCATTGTACCATTGGATACAGAGTTGCTTATGGATCCTTGGAGCCTTATTGGAGCATGTTTTATTTTATGGATGATGGTTGCAATATTTATATTCCTATCTTGACATAAATTTTTATTTACATGCATATTAATTGGCAACTTTTGTATCATAGTTTAATGGGAAGTTTAGGAACCTTAGGACTTTTGGGTATTCTTATGATACTCTTATCACAATTCTAGATTGTGTCTACTGGTGAGTATGAGTTAGTTTACTATCTCATGAGGCACTGTAGCATGCAAAGTTGATATACTATGCATGCTGCCAAGACTTTTTTGGCCTAGAATTGGATGTGGTCTGTTGGGAGACTTGGGTATGATTTATATTGGGCTTACCTGGGCGTTACAAGGGATTTTATGAGATAAATGTTAAGAATTTTGGTTAGCAAGGGACATTAGAGGACTGTTATGTCTATCTTGCATAAGCAAGTGTGCATAATTCGACAATGCTTTCTGCCCTATAGTAATTTTTAGTTTATAGGTTATCTTCACTAGGATAAATTACTTTGTCAAGGTCCTTTTTCATTTTTATTATTTTTATTTTTGGACGTTGACAGATATATTTCCAAGCGTTTTTGTGACCAATTTAGACGTGGACATGGCTTTTACCAACGTTGACAAGAATATAGTCGTTGGGCGTTGATGGGTTATTTTTTACCGTTGACACTCATTGGATCCTACCTAGTTGTTATTTTTGACGAAAATTGGGGCCGTAATTTTGGGAGTTGATAACTTTTAATTAATGCACTAGATAACTTATTTTCTTTTCAATATTTTCATCATTATATTTTGAAAATATTTGCCTCATTTTTGACCAATCACATGTGCCTATCACTCCTATATATTTGGCTCCTACTTTTTAAACAGGGTACTCTCATATTCTTGTCTAACAACTTTTCTCCTATAATTCATCTTTTATAATCTTTCACAAACAGCTTTCTACATCAATGGCGCCTAAGTTTAAACCAAGTGACTTGGTATTAGGATTCAGAAGTCAGCATAATATGATTGCTTATTTGGAGGCTAATGATGCTCTGTTTCCTCAATACACCCAGATGGTGGCGTATTTGAATGCATCTCCATTAAGGTATGCTCTTTCTCATGCTCCTCTCATCCCTGTCACTCATATTAAACAGTTTTGGAACACTGTAAGTTCCTCAACGCTTAATAATTTGACTAAATTAACAGCTATTGTTCATGGGCGTTCTTGGGTGGT
Source organism: Glebionis coronaria (assembly GCA_025667525.1). Lineage (NCBI taxonomy): Eukaryota > Viridiplantae > Streptophyta > Magnoliopsida > Asterales > Asteraceae > Glebionis > Glebionis coronaria. The sequence goes on along the minus strand of CM046876.1, from coordinate 235,420,943 downwards.
TACTGAAGCCTTGGTTCGCCAGGCTTTGCATCTTAATGATGCAGATGGTATAACCACTCTACCCATTAATGAGATAGAACAAGGACTTCAAGCTTTGGGGTATCCTTTCCATGAAGAGGGTACTTTAAATAAATATCATAAACAAGAATTCCCCCCAGCTTGGAAGTACTTAATACATGTCATCCTTCAATGTTTGAGTCCCAAATGTACTGCACATAATGAAATTAACAGATCAATTGCTAGTGCAATTGTGTGTATTACAAATGGGCAAAAGTATAATTTTTCTAAACTGATTTTTGTTGGAATGTGTAAAAACAAGGGTAATAAGATGACTTTGGCTTACCCAAGATTTTTACAAATAATTTTTGATGAGAAAAGGTACTACACAATGGATCCTGATGATTTTTATGAGATCCCTGTGCAAAAGAAAGCTATTTTTAGTAAGATGAATTCACCCCTTCACAGAGACTTACCCTTACCCAGGCCATGCTTGCTGTTATTGCAGCAGCACAACCTCAACCTGACCCACAACCATTGCCTGAACCATCACCTTCACCTCAACACATGGAACTTGACCAAGATCCCTTCGACGCTGACATGTTAAATGATGGCGTTGACACTTCAAATCCAGATGTTGACACCTTTCTACAACAGACCCAAACACCCCTTAACCTTCAAACTACCACCCATCCACATCATCTTCTCCACCCCAAACTATAGGATGGAAAAACCCCAAAGGACCATTGGAGTGTTCTCCTCTGGTGGTCCTAGCCATGTTGTAGAGCGAACCACCACCACAAGTGTGGTTGGTGATATGGGTGAGGCTAGTACTATTGGTGCTAGCTTAGATGCCGGCCAAGCCAGTCCTAACATCTTTAAGACCTCATCCATGCCCCATGACTCTACTTTGGGAGGTCAAATACCTATTCTAGAGGAGGGCATACTGGAACCATACACAATGTTGGAATTGACGGCTGTCTGCATTAGCTTGCAAAAGCAAAATGCAGACTTGGTACAAACAGTCAGTACACAAGGCCTTGAACTCAACCAATTGAGAGAGAGGATTGTTCTTTTGGAGGATGCTAACAATAGGCGTGGTATGGAGGATTCTTCCAAAGGGGAGGATGAGCAGATACATGTGAGTGACAAAGGCTCACATGAAGGAGAATCTTTGGGTGTGGCTGAAGCTTTTACTGAATTGAAGAAGCAACCAGGTTTTAATGTATCTTTGGTTACTCCTACAAACTTGAACTTGTCCTTTACAACAATGATGGAGCAGTTCACAAGAGGCGCTGAGAAGAGTAAGGTGAGCGTTGACAAGCAGATTTTGGACGCTGACACACCAAGCGCTGACAAGAGTAAGTTGGGCGTTGACATACAGGATTTGAACATTGACAGACCTGCAGATATGGTTGATGTATTCCAGTCATCAGCTATCATCAAGGAAGTGTCTTCACATGTACCATCATCATCTTTACCCATCATTGATCCATTAGATAAGGGTAAAGGAATCATGGTAGAAACAGAAGTTCCAAAGGATGCAACATAAGTACAGTTTGATTTAAAGTTGGCTGCACAACTTATGGAACAAGAAAAGAAGAAGGTTGGTGAATCACCATTTGTAGTTACTTCTGAGGAACAAGAAGGAAGTGATGATGAAAGTTCAGATTCAAGTGTTATGATTACTGAACAACCAGAAAGACTTGAATATGGTGATGAGTTGGCAAGGGAGAAACTTAGAGAGTTAAAGTTGCAGGTAGATTATGATATGCTAGAAGTTGCTCAGATGTACCATGCTTGGGAAGATAAGGTCATGGAGAATCCAGATATGACAATTTCACATCAAATTTGGGGATTGGAGATTCTTCTAAGAGTTCAAAGAGATTGAAAGGTAATTTTGGAGCATAAGGCTAGCAATGTTTTCTCACTACTGAAGAGAGATAGAAGGGAGCTTTATTACATGTTGCTTAGATGTCATCAAACATGATGGATATTTCAGAAATTGCAGGGATTATCCTTTGAAGAATTGGAGTATAAGGCTTATCCCATTTGGGAAACAGTGCAGGAAATGAATACTATCAGACTTCTCTCAGATGAAAGGAGAGAAGAACTTGCAGAAGAGATGGAGATTCAAAAGGCTATGATTGTTCCAAGGCCTTTGAAGAAGGGAGTTCCACTTGAGTTTCCTAAAGATTTAAATAAAGTGACTCCCAGTGAAGCTGTTATTAGAAGGAGCATTAAGCTCTCACCCATGGAAGCTTCAGATATGGTACAAGTGTTACCTCTTGATGCCAGAAACCCTATCATTAGCTATAAAGAAGATGCAAGTCGGTTTTCGATGATTGGCATATATGGGAAAGAGGTACACACATTTACTACTCTTATGTCTCTCTTTGCAAGTATGGATAGGGAGGACTTGGCAGACCTTTGGAGGTTATTGATGGCCAAGTATGAGACTGAAGCACCTACTTCAGTCAATGGAATAAAGCTTTGGTCAACATTCAAGATAATGTGTGCACCAGAAGAAAAAGATCCTGTTTGGAAGGATCTTGAGGATGATATCAGTGGACTTCAATGGTGTTTGTATTCAGCTGCTGGTGTGTATTTTTTGAGTTCTACAAAGTTTTCTGAATATCTTCTTGTGGATGCTGAGTATCCCATGTCCAAACAAGTTTTCGAAAAGATGAAGACAACACAGCTGGAGATTGACTACTCAAGTGACGTGGCCAAAGATTTGATTAGGCATGTTTATTACCAATATGATAAGATTTGTAAGAATCCTCTTAGTTCTTAGTTTTTTATTCAGAAACATGATTACTAGAGTAGATATCAAGTTTAGGGGAGGATTTTTGGGAATAAAATGTAGCCAGTACACTTGGACGCTGACAAGAGCAATCGGGACGTTGATAAGGAGAAAACAAGCGTTGACAGGAAGATGGCAAGCGTTGATAGAATGAAGTCAAGCACTGATAGAAGACTTAGTCTACACGTATTATGCTTCTAGTTAGTTTTTAGTAAAGATATGATCGACAATGTATTTTCTATGTTTATCTTTACCTAGAATAGTTGATACGTAGACTCTTGTACAAGGCTTCTTATTCTATAAAAGGAGACCTTTAGGTTTTGTTTCAAATAAGTTTTCATACGTTTAACACATTCATTGTACGCAAGTCTGTTCTAATCAATCAAGTGAAAGTTTGGTTTACATTTGTTTGTGTGTTCTTGTTTGAGTATTAATTCCGCATAATACTTAAATTGTTTTATACACAACAAAGTTTCTCTGCGTGTTTAACTTGATTTAATCTCGTTTACACAAGCTAAATCGATCTAAGTTTGGGATCAACAAGATCTTGTTGATCCCAAACTTAGATCGATTTAGCTTGTGTAAACGAGATTAAATCAAGTTAAACACGTAGAGAAACTTTGTTGTGTATAAAACAATTTAAGTATTATGCGGAATTAGTACTCAAACAAGAACACACAAACAATGTAAACCAAACTTTCACTTGATTGATTAGAACAAACTTGTGTTCAATGAAATTGTTAAACGTATGAAAACCTATTTGAAACAAAACCTAAAGGTCTCCTTTTATAGAATAAGAAGCCTTGTACAAGAGTCTACGTATCAACTATTCTAGGTAAAGATAAAATAGAAAATACATCGTCGATCATAACTTTACTAAAAACAAACTAGAAACATAATACGTGTAGACTAAGTCTTCTATCAATGCTTGACTTCATCCTATCAACGCTTGACATCTTCTTGTCAACGCTTGTTCTGTCAACGCTTGTTTTCTCCTTATCAATGTCCTGATTGCTCTTGTCAGCGTCCAAGTGTACTGGCTACGTTTTATTCCCAACAAGTGGAATCAATATACAATAAGTATTAGGTCTTGTACACATGTGAGAGTTTGCCATGCAATAGAATCATTATAATGAGTGAGATATGATCAAAAGAAAATTAGTGTATCAATCTGAATAGTCTGTTTTGTGAGGACTGTTAGGGATACTTAGACTTGGATTGAGCAGTAGCTAAATCTAATTATTTGTAACACATAATATGAAGTTTATTTTATCCAAAAATGAGCTTCTATCTTATTGTAGAACTCAAGATATGATAATAATGGTGAAAGTGAAACTAAAAAACCAGATTTTGTGAAAATAAAGTTTAATAGTATTATAATAGCACTCAAATAAATATAGTATAAAATGTAAATTAAAACTCACTAACTTATATATTATATTTATATAAATATGTACAGTGATAAATAAATGGACATTTTATAAAAATGGTAATTTGGTAAGTTTTATAAGTTATAAAACTATAAACATGATTTTTACGTCTTTTCGGCTAATACCGTAAAATTTACGTTTTCGTAAATTAAAACTTAGATGGTCGGACCCGTCTAATGTAAACTTTTTATAACTCATATACTTATATATAAGTACCTATTACAAGTAAAAACCGATAAAACCCAAACTATATAACATATGGACATTAACGGGCCAAGTTAGCCTTATTGGACTATTAATCCAACTAATTTGGCTAAACACTTATAAACTTACTTATTGGGCTTAACCCACTTGGGCCTAACATGTAAAGTATAATACTGATACTAAAAGTGTAAAATGGACTAATATAAGGTACTGGGCTTATAATAGGCTTATTGGGCCGAAACCATGTAAATAAGTAAAACTAGTAAACTAGTATAAAAGTTACCAATACATAACAGTAAAATGAGTAAATGAGAATGTATAAACCCAACTGATCATCATCATATGTATAAAATCATCATGTGTATCTATAATTGTTATTTTTATAAAGTCATTGGACAAAAGTCTAAGACCGATTTTTATTTATATAGGTTTCTGTGACAACCCAAAATCGAGGTCATTCCTTAATCTTATTTTACGATTATTTTTGAAATTTTTGGATGAGTGAACTATATTTATTTTTGGAGGTTTAAGTTTAAACCGATGTTGGAAGGTTTATATTTAATATTTATTAAGTATAAGGAGTATTAGCAAGCGTGATGTCGATGGATGCCAAATATTTTTCGTTTTATTGTCGGTTGTTCGATTTTTATCATTTTTGAGGTTTTATTTTAAATGACGTGTTAAGCCGAGTCGAGAGTCGATATTATTATTTTTGAGGTTCTTTTTAAATTTTAAAAGTATCTTTATGAAACCCGAGCCCCGTAAATATTTTGAAAATTGACTAATAGTTATTTCCTGCTTTTTAGCTAACTATTTACATTTTTAGCCACAACTATTGCTAAAATTGCAACTTTGGTCCCTATCCCACTATATATGAACTTAAAACAAACACACACTACTCATTTATTCACTTCAAAAATTTTGTTCATCTCTTCTCTCTCTCTCCATTTTGCCGAAACTTCATCACCATCACCAAACACATACAAACTTCAAATTATCTTGAGTTTGAGGTTGAATTCAACTAAACCAAGCCTAGACCAAATCTTATATTTGATCAAGGATCATTTTGGTGTAAGAAATCCTTACATGCAAGCACATTTTTTTTTCTTGATGTTGGTAGGTAGGAGCTATGATCATGCATGGCATAATCATGATGATCCATGTTGGTTTTTGCTAAAAATCTTGTTAGAAACTTCATTTTGATCTTAAGATTTTTATTTTGATTATGATTTTGATGTTATGGTTGATGTATGATGATATTAGGATATAGTAATGATCATTTTCATGGTTGGTTTTTATCAAAAAGTTGATTTTATACAAGATTTTATAGTCATTTTATAACAGTAAGTAAAGTGTAAAATACGAATTTTTATGTTTTGAAAATGGCTTAACTTATAGCCTAGGGTTGTAGATAATTTTCTTAGCTTCTATTTGATATAAGGTAGAGCTTCTAGCTCAAAACGAGCGCGAAGTTATGATGTTTTGAATGATCGTGTACCGGGAGACGAGTATCGGCACTACATATAGTTGTTGTCGATATTTGGATCGAATCTCGGGGACTCTATGTGACAATCTGTCAATTTATGGTTTATATTTTATTCTCAATATTTAATTGAAAACATTATTTTAATGTTACAATATGAACTCACTTATTTTTGGGAAGAAATTTGGATTTACGTCTTGAAGTAGCATCGACTACATCTAAACCGGAGGATTCTACGTTACGTGCTTACGTTTACATACACCGTTTTGGTGACAGTCCGACATTTCAGAAAATAAATTTATCCGTGAATATTATTTTGAGATTTTAATTTAACGTCCTTTAGGACTAAACCGGAAACCTTAGGTTTACGTATTTACGTTTTCGAACTCCGTTTTTGATGAGACAATTTTTATTAGATTCGTTTTGTGCCGTTGATTCATAATTTATAAAAATGTTTTTCGTAAAACGACACGAGGATACGCAAATCGAGGAAACTAGAATCGAGGAGTACCCGTAAATAATTGGGGATGAGACAAAAAAAAGTTTTGCCCCACCCCCTACACATGGGACGACCACAATACTACATCACACCAATTTGTGTCAAGTTTTAAGCTAAGTTACTTACACTTGTAACTAGCTTAGCTTATAAGCTAACAAACCACAAAACCATCCAAGCCAAAACCACTTCCCTCATTCAACACATTCAAACCACCCTAAAACTCTCTCTTTTCTCTCTTCCTTTCCGTCCTAAAATCAAGAACAAACACTCCTTTGATCAATTTTCAACCACAATATTTGATGTTATACACACATATGATGGAAACCTCTAAGCTCTATTGATTGGTGGTCATTTTAACATCCAAGGAGAAGTTTTGTGGTGTCATGGGGCTGATTTTCCACAAGATGTTCATGATGATAGGTGATCTTGAAGATGATATTGGTTTATCACAAGTTTTGCCATCAAAATCCATGTCTTGATCACAACCTACATAATCTTGGTGGTATAAAGATTGTTCTTCCCATCCTCTTGTTATTTTGATTATGTAATCATGTATTTTCTTTCTTATTGTATATGTATATGATGAATATATGATGATAAAAATATATGTGGGGATTTGGTGTTGATAAAGATGGGTAAAAAGATGAAAAACTATATGTAAAAGTGGTTAATCTTGGTTAATTTAGTAGGCTTTATAAAAACAGTAAATAACCATATGATGAACTAATAAAATAGTATAGATGAATTGATATACAGTGAGTATTGAGACTTGTACACATGTGAGAGTTGGCCATGCAATGGAATCATAAAAATGAGTGAGATATGATCAAAACAAATTTAGAGTGCAAATCTGAGTACACTGTTTTGGACGAATTTTATAAAATACTTAGATGTTGATTCATCAGTATCTATAAGGAATAAAATGAAGCACATATCATCTAGTTTTTGTGATAAAAATTTGAGGTCCTATCTCATTATAGAACTCTAGATATGGACATTTTAGTGAACTTAAAATTTAGGACTAATTTTATGAAACTAAAGTTTAATATTATTATATAAGAACTCAAATAAATATATTATAAAATGTGAATTAAAACCCACTAACTTATATATTTCATTTATATAAATATGAATAAGGATAAATAAATGGACATTATATAAAAATGGTAGTTTGGTAAGTTTTATAAGTTATAAAACTATATACTAAGTTTTACGTCTTTTCGGCTAAAACCGAAAGATTAACGTTTTTGTTAAATAAAACTTAGACGGTTGGACCCGTCTAATGTAAACTTTTATAAACTCACATACTGATATATAAACATATATAACAATTAAAAATCGATAAAACCCGAGCTTTACAACATATAGACATTAACGGGCCAAAGTAGCCTTAATGGACAATAAACCCGACTAATTTGGTAAAACACTTATAAACTTATTTATTGGGATTAACCCATTTGGGCCCAACATATAAAGTATAAATACTGATAATAAAAGTATAATTGGGCTAATGAATAGTATTGGGCTTGTAATAGGCCCATTGGGCTTTAAAATGTAAACAAGTTGAACTAGTGTAACTAGTCTTGAAAATTACCAACACATAAACACTATAATAAATAAGTAAATATGTATAAACCCACTTGATCATCATCATATGTATAAAATCATCATATATATACATAATTGTTATTTTGATAAAGACATCGGACAAAAGTCTAAGACGAGTATTATTTGTCTAGGTTTCCGTGATTAAAGCACGTACCGTACATCTGAATTGCCGATAACCCGCTTTCCCACATCAACGTGAGTTCATAGCCTCGCACTCTTTTAAATGTTTTTATGAAATTTTTTGTAAACCCGCGAGGGAGATAACATGTTAGTTTTGATAAAATAGGATACTTGTTGTCCCGATTGTTTGTTTATTGATTTGGACCCGAATGATTGTATGACCCGATGAATGATTAAATGACCCGATAGATGAAATGAAATGGATTATTAAAGTTAGGTTATGTCACTAAAAGTCCCATTAGCATGAATTGTGAACTACCGGGATATGGTAAACGCTTATGCATATAATAGTACTATTTGGGGACGATCACCCCAGTTCGCGCCTTGACGGTTGATCCCCGTCGTGCCACATTGATTGGTAAGCGAATTTATGTATGAGAAGATTTCCATAGCGTGATTATTGTGACGACACGCTAACTTAGATGGGAAAATAGAGTATCGGGTTAGCTACCCGTTGTTGTGATAGTAAGGTAACAATGTCATGCGGCTTGTAATAATCCAAATAACGAAATACTGCTTTATGCATTGAATTACCATATATTGCATGACTAGCAATACAGGGTCTTATTATTGATATTATGTTCGTGTTTTGGTTTTACATAACCATATTCCTATAACGGTTTTTATTTAACTCTACACGACGTTATAAAATGTATTGTATGATATTTTTACGACATTGGTTCGTATAATGGTTTTGAAGGAGAAAGCCTATATTGTGATTTTGACAAGAATTTGTATAAAATGTTTTTGGCCTATTTCATGGTCTACTATAAAGATTTGTACAAAATTGATTTTCGGTAATAATTATATATCGATGATACATTGATGGTTTTATTAAACTCTATGAGTTCACTCGGCGTTATCGCTGACCATTTCTTTTAACATGTTTTGTCTCAGGTACTTGAAGGTAATTCTCGGGAAGACAACAAGAATTCATGGCCCGCACTTAAATAACAATTTCCATTCAAATCTTTTGTAAAACCTGCATGAAATACAATGACTTGGGACCTTTGTAAACTTGATATTTATGAATGGTAATGCTTTATTATTAAACGACACAATTTTTAAGCGTTGTCTATGATGTGAGTAATGTGCTATCCCGGAACACCAATGAGTCTTCCGCTGTATTGAATTGTGTAAATTTGGGGGTGTTACAGTTTGGTATCAGAGCTCTCGTTATAGAGAACGAAAGATTTTTAAAACCGAGGTTTTGAATAAAACATTTCAGAATCTTTTAACTATAAACATTTTTCTAAAAATGTATAAAAATCTTTTGACTATAACGGTGCCGAAGAATTCCCGAGTTACCGACAAGGCCAGACTGAAAAGTGTTATTTTAATATGTATATAACTTGGATTATATATACATATATATATATATATATATATATATATATATATATATATATATATATATATATATATATATATATATATATATATATATATATATATATATATATATATATATATATATATATATATATATATATATATATATATATATATATATATATATATATATATATATATATATATATATATATATATATATATATATATATATATATATATATATATATATATATATATATATATATATATATTTATGATGTAATTTGATTACATGATTATTTGATGATTATTTTATACTTATACGAGGTATTTATGCGACGTAGATTGTCACAAGAAACCCTAACTCCCCTAGCAAATCAATCAAAGCTATTTCTGTAGGAATTCTAGCTATTCTAGATCTAAACCAAGTTGTGGATATTTATGATCCTGACAAAATGGTTGATATTCGTAGGAATGTTGATATTAGTTGATTGTGATATTGAAGAAGAATTGGCGAGATTAAATCCGATATCGATGTCATGACGATCTTTCCTTATAGATTGGAGTTTGACAAAACGTTACCACCTAGAAAGATGTCATCTGATTCGTTGTCATCCAATTCTTAAACTTGAAATCGAAAGGGGTGAATGTTGCACTTGAGGCTGTCATTGGAACCATTACCCAAAAGCCTCATGCCACTAGTACCTTTCCGAGAAGTCTAATTGAATGATCGAGTCATTTTATACTAGTGACTCATTTGATAATTGTTGTTGTAAGAGCTATAGGATTGGAAATTAAATGTTGATCATATCAAGCTTTTATTGCCCTTTTAAGGTTTATGAATAAAGTTGAAAGTATTGGAAAATGAGGTAGGATGTTGCATTGAGTATAAGTTGATTGAAACTTGAATGAAGTAAAATTTAACTCGTATGGAATATGAAATTGTTAAGAAGAAGTCATTAAGTCCTGTGATTGAATTATAAGGTTTTAATTGATTGTTAGTTCGTGTTAAGGGTTGTTCCTAGGCCATTGTCCAATGACGAGGATGCCAGTGTCCAATAATTAAATTGAAGAAATCTTCTTCTAAATAGGGACCGATGGATCTTCCAGGACAGGTGGAACACCTAATGACTCTTGTAGATTTGTATTCATTGTGGTATCTTTTCAAAATCCCTAACTTAACTAAGACATCAGTTGGTAGGATGAGTTCTGAGAATTGTATGACATAGTGACACGTAATGTGTTACGGTACAATTTTGACTTGTTTGTGATTAATGAAAAAGACTACATGTGATTGCTAAATTCTACATGTATCGATGGTATCTATCTTTTATTGCTTCATCCTAATGTTCGCATTAGTGATGCAATCATTGAACAAGTACTCATCTCGATTTGAGTTACATTGTGATTTATTCTTTGTGAGTGCCATCGAGGTCATGAACCTCATGATTAAGTGGCTAAGCACATTTCTTGATATATAGTAGTTAGTTCTTCGTGAACACTCTTGATCACTCTTTTGCAGATCACTCGTTGTTTTATAAGTTAAAACGGTATTCCTTGAGAATAATTGGATTTTCATCACTATACGGATTATTGAAAGTGAGATTTATAAATAATCATTATCGAAGTAAAGTTGTTTATGAAACGCTTTGGAAACTTAATTGTTTTCATAACAAAGAAAATCTTTGTAAATTTTTTTATTCTTATTTAAGAATTAAGCATGAAAATGTTTTTATTATGAACATGATGATAAAATTTTGATGAACTGAGTATTGCATCGTTAATCTTGAAATTCTATATAGTTGCGCGCCTACATACAATTTGGAATGGACCATGCAAGGCTGATTAGTAGTCACCATAAAACTAATGAATAAACACTACATTTTCTTTGAAGATTGTGAAGGATTAAATTTTATGAGATCTGCAAGAAGTGAGAAATAGGGACATAGTGTTAGGGACACCTACATATGTGCCTGTAGCATCTATTCTTCTGAGTCGAATTTACTCATCTGTGGAAATTGTCTTATTTAACAATTGACAAATTCTTTCTTGTCCAATTCTCCCGTAGTGAGATTCTTAGGAAAAGTATCTGATTACCGAGTGTTGATACCCGACTGGATGTATCGACGTTCCTATCATTTCTTTTGATTTGATTTCATTTGAATGACCTGGGTAACGATTCGAGGAGCATTCGAATGCGTACTCAAATTGTGAAAACATGGGATATATTCATATTCATTAAATGTTTTCGTCTGTATCTGATTTGAAATTCTCTCGCATTGATCATGCATTAACCTTACTCTTTTAATGGTAGTTATGTCTCCTCATATCCTTGAATTCGTGAAGGATTATGAGTTATTATTAGTCTTTTGAGAAGTTCACATCTTATCGATGACAATAAAACTAAAAAGTTGATAGTGCCAGTAGAATGGATTGATTGATTATGACATGACGACATTGTCTTAATTGATGGAAACTCGAGTAGAAATCCCCTAAAAGATAAGATGTTGATTATCAAAAGTGATCTAAATAATTCTTGATGGATGACCATATCCTGCATTTAGACTTGAAATTATATTGTGAATGGTTGTGAACTAGTCATAGATATTATAATCTAGAAAGAACCTGATATGAATTTATTAAAATATGTTTCTGTTATCTAAAACTTTAGGAAGTATTTGTTGGTGAATTACCTAGACTTTCTCCATTAAGACAAGTTGAAATTGGTATTGATTATATTCCCGATGCTGCACCTATGGCATGTGCATTGTACGTCAGCACCATCTGAATTAAAGGAATTACCGTACAACTGAGAGAGTTGTCGGAGAAAGATTTTATTCTACCGAGCTCGTCATCATGAAGAGCTATGGTGTTATCATTCCTTATGTTTACTGATTACCATGAACTAAGTAAATTGACGATCAAAATCGATATCCACTACCCAAGATGATAGATTTGTTCGATCATTTACAAGGTTCTAGCGTATATTAAGGAATTTGATCCACGACATGGTTATCATCAATTTTGCGTCCGCGAAAAAGATTATCTATTCCAGTCACTACATTCAGAACTCGTAATTTACATTATGAGTTTCATGTTATGTTGTTTGGATTGACCAATGCACATGTGGCATCCATAAATTTGGTGAATCACGTGTGTAGGCTGTAATTTGATAAATTCATGCTTGTGATCATTAAGGACCATTTGTTTGTTTATAAGTATAAGAAGGAGTTAATAATCATGTATAGACTGCCCTGAGTTGGCCGAGTAGTGAAAACTTGTACCTTGAATATTTAACATGTGATGAAAGAATTAATCCTTTACATTATTTGACCGTATGATTAAAAGATAATGGAATCTATATTGACTCTCCAAAAATTAAGAGCCCATTTAAGACTTTGAGTTTTACCAAAAAGAAAGTGCAAGTATGTTTTGACAAATGTTTTAACAAAGGATTTTTAAGGGATTATTCCCTTATACACAAATCATTTAACTAAACTCCTGTTTAGGGGAATGTTTGTGTATACCTCAAGACAACCTAAGAGGGATTGAGGAAACCGTTAAACCATGACTTAAAATTTGAAACGACAATTTTTGCTTTTCAACTAAGAAAATTTTTACCAAAGAATAAACGAAGGTTTTTCGAACATTTACGGATCTTATTAATTATTTTAATTATTTTCGATAAATCAACAAAAATCTTGTTAATTGAATTCAAATTTATTTTGAACATTTTTATAATTGGTCGAACTAAGAAAAATAAAAATTTTACGTTACGTTTCATAAAAATTAGATATTTATTATTTAATTAGTTCTAATAATTATCGACGCTTTAAACTTCAGATTAAGCAAAACTGATAAAAATGATAGCTGCAACGAAACTGAAACTTAGAAAATATGAAGAAAGGTGAATGTAATTATTGACACATTATGTAGGAAAAAAATAATAAAGAACCAATTAGGACATGTTCCTTAATAATGAAGGTGCAAAATAAATCGCCGAACAATATAAAAATAAACAATGTTTGTAAAAAGGATAATATAGATAATAAAAAGGGGTTCGCGGCTAATGTGAACCATTAGAATTGAGAAGCCGATGGCGCTAAATGATTAAAAGGCCACTTGTGATTGTCTAAATTGGAGGATTGTAAGATATAGTTGTGTTGGAATCTTGTAAGTATAAGTATTTTATTTATGACATTTATGATTTAATGTATTTTTATCTGAAGAAGTTGTACTAATGGCAAATTATGAAGGCAAACATTGCCTCATACATTAGTAAACGTCTAACTATTGCAAAGGTCATCATCTGAATTTGATTCGATTTGGGTCATCGTCGACAGACTGACCAAATCTGCTAATATCATTCCAGTTAATGATAAATTCTCGATGAAGAAATTGACTCTTTTGTATTTAAAGGAGTGATGTAAGCATGGTGTGCCTGTATCAATCATCTCTATCAAGATCCTCACTTCGCATCGAATTTCTAGAGATTTGCTCAGAAGTCATTGAGAACGAATCTTGATGAGAGTACTGTGTACCACCCCAATCGAAGGGAAGAGGTAAAGTAACGATACAAAATACTATAAGTGTTGTTTTATGATTGAATGATTGACCTTTGGTAATAAATCGTATAATCGCTTTCCTTTGTAGAGATTATCATTGATAATTATCGTGTTAGGATCGAAATCGAATCTTGTGAGGATATATATTAGAGCATCTGTAAGCAGGAGTTGGGATGAAGACACCCGACATACACCCATTGTGAGTTGGACATGTCTTTTAGGTTTAAGGTTTCCAATGATGGCGAACCTAATCTTACAAAATACCCAACCCGCGAGACCTGAAATAATTGTTGAAATTAGGATCTGATTATTGACTGCCGGTAGAGGGCAGGAGGTTATGTGAATATGAAATGTAGATCTTGAAGTGCCAGATGGGTAGCGAAGTTATGCCAAAAATTTTAACCATGGAAAAATGAATTGATGATCTGGAAGATCATGGGACATAAGTCCCCGTTGTATAGGACCATAGAGATGATGTAAAAGATTGTATGAAAGGCATATAAGCTGGATCTACCCTAGGACTTCAAGGGCTGCGTAAATTATGATTCGTATATCGAACTTGATAAAATGTCTATCAAGTGAGAATCTGAACACTTCTTAGTAAAGTTTAGATCGGCGAAAAGTTGCATTCATCAGAAACCCGTGAACATCATGGATAGAGAAAGTAAGTCAACATTTAGCCTGATCTTATTCCCGTAGTTATGTTTGACGAAACTCGCGTATTGTAATGGATTACACTTGTGAGAAAAGACTGAATGTGGAGGAAATACCCACATGGCATTAACTCTATAAGAAGCGAGTAGTAAGATGTTCTTTGAGGACAAAGATCCTGTTTAGGGGTAAATGCTGTGACAATCCGTCAATTTATGGTTTATATTTTATTTTCAATATTTAATTGAAAACATTATTTTAATGTTAAAATATGAACTCACTTATTTTTGGGAAGAAATTTGGATTTACGTCTTGAAGTAGCATCGACTACATCTAAACCAGAGGGTTCTACGTTACGTGCTTACGTTTATGTGAAAATCCATCAATTTATGGTTGATATTTTATTCTCAAGTATTATTTAAAAACATTATTTTAATGTTATATTATGAACTCACTTATTTTTGGGAAGAAATTTGGGTTTACATCTTGAAGTAGCATCGACTACGTCTAAACCGGAGGATTCTACATTACGTGCTTACGTTTACATACACCGTTTTTGGTAACAGTCCGAAATTTCAGGAAATAAATTTATCTGTGAATATTATTTTGGGATTTTAAATTTGTGTTGGTTAATAAACTCACAAATTTACGAGAAGAGATTAGGACTTACGAGTATAATTTAACGTCCTTTACGACTAAACCAGAAACCCTAGGATTACGTATTTACGTTTTTGAACCCTGTTTTTGATGTGAAAACTTTTATTAGATTCGTTTTGTGCCGTTGATTCATAATTTATAAAAACGTTTTTCGTAAAACGACCCGAGGGCACGCAAATCAAGGAAACTAGAATCGAGGAGTACCCGTAAATTAGTGGGATGAGACAAGTTTACACTTGTCTCACCCCACCATGGGATGGCTAAAGCTTATCCAACACACTTGAGGTGTGTCAACTTTACATGAAAAGACTAGGACACTTGTCCTAAGCTTTACACCAAACTAGCAACCTAACAAAACCATTCAACATTAAACCACTTCCTCACTTTTCTACATGCAAAACAACTTACAACTCTCTCTTGTTCTCTCTCTATGAACATCCCATATACCCTCATAAACCATCATTTGATCAAAAATTCAACCATGAATCATGTGTTTAACTTGCACAAGATGAAAACCCTTTGAAGACATGAAGATTGGAGGTGATCTTAACATGTGAAAAAGAGTTTTCATGGAGGTCTTTGGGGTGATTTTCAAGAAGGAGTTTAGGGCTGATTTCATAGAGGTGTTCATCCATTTGAAGGACTCAATAAGTTGCCTTGCTAAAGTTGAAGATTTGATATTATGTGGGCCATCAGAGTCGATCTCCATCCGGATTACCTTCAAGCACCTGAGATAAAAACATGCAAAAATCAAATCAGCGAATGCCGAGTGAATTCATAGAGTATAATAAAACCGTTATATAAAACAATCGTTGAAATCAGAACACAAGTATAATATCAGAAGTAAGTCCTTATATTGCTAGTCAGGCAATATATAAATCAAGCATACATCTTAAACCGTCCATGAGACCGTAGCTTCAATATTACCATTATAGTTAATATTATTATCGTTATTAACATCGTATCATATCGGATATTTAGATTATATAGGATTATTATTAGCCGCAGGACATTGTTACCTTACTATCAAAACAATGGGCCGCGAACCCGACAAACAATTTGCCCATCTAAGTTAGCGTGTCGTCACAAAAATCACGCTATGTAAATCTTCTCATACATAAATTCGCTTACCAAGCAATGTGGTACGACGGGGATCAACCGTCAAGGCGCGAACTGGGGTGATCATCACCAAATAGTACTATCATATGCATAAGCGTCTACCAAATCCCGGTAGTTCACAATTCATGCTAATGGGACTTTGAGTGACATAACCTAACTACTAATAATCCTTTTTATCTCGTTTATAGGGTCATAGCATCATTCGGGTCCATATCATTAAGCATACCATCGGGACTACTTGTGTTCTATTTTTATCAAAATCTAGCATGTTATCTCCCTCGCGGGTTTACAAATCATTTTATAAAACATTTAAAAGAGTGGGAGGCTATGAACTCACTTTGATAATGAAAGGCGAATTATCGGCTACGGGCGTGCTTCGGTCACGGAAACCTATATAAATAATAATCGGTCTTAGACTTTTGTCCAATTACTTTATCAAAATAACAAATATACATATGATGATTTTGTACATATTATGATGATCAAGTGGGTTTATATTCTTATTTACTCATTTTAGTATTTATGTATTGGTAACTTTTTACTAGTTTACTAGTTTTACCTATTTACATGTTTTAAGTCCAATAAGCTTATTATAAGTTCTTTAACTTGTATTAATCTATTTTATACTTGTATTATCAGTATTTATACTTTACATGTTGGGCCCAAATGGGTTAAGCCAAATAAGTAATTTTTATAAGTGTTTAACTTATTTAGTTAAATTATTAGTCCAATATGCTAACTTAGCTCGTTAATGTCCGTATGTCATATAGTTCGGGTTTTATCGGTTTTTACTTGTATTAGATACTTATATATCAGTATATGACTTTTAAAAACATTACATTAGACGGGTTTGATCGTCTAAGTTTTAATTGGCGAAAAACGTTAATTTTACGGTAATAGCCGAAAAAGTCGTAAAAATCATGTTTATAGTTTTTATAACTTATAAATCTTATTCAACTACCATTTTTATAAAGTGTCCATTTATTTAACCTTATACATATTTATAAAAATGAAATTTATAAGTTAGTGGGTTTTAATTTCATATTTTATACTATATTATTTGAGTGCTTATATAATAGTATTAAACATTAATTCTTCAAAATCTCATTTTTAGTTTCATCTTCACCATTTTTATCATATCTAGAGTTCTATAATGAGCTAGAAGCTCATTTTTGGATGGTATAAACTTCATATTATGTGCTACAAATAAGTTAGTTATAGCTACTGCTCATTCCATGTCTAACTATCCTTAACAGTCCCTACAAAACAGACTATTTAGATTAGCACACTCATCTTGTTTTGATCATATCTCACTCATTTTGATGATTCCATTGCATGGACAACTCTCACATGTGTATGACATCTAACACTTACTGTAAATGGATTCCTCCATGAAATTTTATCAGTTTAAGACTTGGTTACTTACTGTTTTTATACAGCCAACAATTTAAGCATGATTTTAGCCTTGTTTCTTATGGTTATTCATCTTTTTAATCATATTTATCAACACTTGATCCCACACAACATTTTTATCATCATATATTCATCATATACATATACAACAAGAAATAAAATACATTTTATCTTTATAAAAATAACAAGAGAAATGGAAAGGATGATCTTCTTTACCAACCAAGATTATATCTTGTTTTTGGAAGACAACAGCTTGATGAACACCAAATATATCTCCAAGATCATCAATCACCAAGATAGTTTGTTGCGAAATTAGCCCTAGGACACAAGAAAATCACCTCCTTTGTTGTTAATATGACCACCAATCAATCAAGGCTTCAAGGTTTCTCCATAATATGGCTAGATAACATGTAACTTGTGGCTAGAAAAGATCAAATGGGGTGTTTGATGGTGTTTATGGGACGGCAAGGATGAGAGGGAGAGAGTATGTGTGAGTTGTTTGCATGTGAAATTGATGTAAATGGGAAAGGCTAGTGGTTTTGCTAGTTTTGGTGGGTGAAATAAGCTTCAAAGTGAAGCTAAGCTTACAAGTGTAAGCTTATAGCTACAAGGGTGCCACATCAAGGGATGTGGTGTCCCTTTTGGCCGTCCCTTTTAGTTCGTGGGGTGGGATAAACTTGTTTTGTCCCATCCCGCTAATTTACGAGTATTCCTCGATTGTAGTTTCATCGATTTACGTGCCCTCGGGTCGTTTTACGAAAAACGTTTTTATAAATTATGAATCAACGGCACAAAACGAATCTAATAAAAATTGTCTCATCAAAAATGGAGTTCAAAAACGTAAATACGTAATCCTAAGGTTTCCGGTTTAGTCGTAAAGGACGCTAAATTATGCACATAAGCCCAAATTTAAATCCGTAAATTGTGAGTTCATCAACCAACACAAATATAAGTTTCAAAATATTATACGAGAAAATAATTCACTACCTGAAAATGTTAGATTGTCACAGCTTTTCCTCCTAAAAGGGATCAACGTCCTCGTGATCCATTTCATTTTGATGTCCGTTTCTTATTGAAATCAAAGAGGTGCGGATATTTCTTCCACATTTCATCCTCTCGTTCCCAAGTATATTCCGGTCCATGCTTTGAATTCCATCGGATATTGACAATAGGTATCCGACTTTGTTTCAGTTGCTTTACCTCACGATCCATTACCTCTACGGGTTCTTCGATAAAATGCAACTTCCCATCTATTCGAACCTTATCTAACGAAATTTTCTCATCACTCACTGCTAGACATTTCTTCAGATTAGATACATGGAATATGTTGTGAACACCATGAAGTTCTGGGGGTAACTCTAGTTTATAAGCCACCGGACCTACTTTAGATAAAATCTTAAAGGGTCCAATATAACGGGGATTCAAATTTCCCCGCTTTCCAAATCTTATAACGCCTTTCCATGGCTATACTTTCAACATTACTCGGTCACCCACTTTAAACTCCATCGGCTTCCACCGCACATCCGTGTAACTTTCTGTCTACTACGGGCAGTCAACAACCTATTCTTAATCTGAACTATCATCTCCGTAGTCTCCCGGATCAATTCCGGTCCCGTGAGCTGGGTATCCCCAACTTCACTCCAACATACAGGAGATCTACACTTCATACCATACAAAGCTTCAAACGGTGCAGCCTTAATACTATAATGGTAACTATTGTTATACGAAAACTCTGCTAAAGGCAAATGTTTATCCCAATTCTTACCAAAATCTAACACACAAGCTCTCAACATATCTTCTAGTGTTTGTATCGTCCTTTCACTCTGCCCATCAGTCTGGGGTTGATAAGCAGTGCTCATGTCGAGAGTCGTTCCCAAAGATCTTTGGAGATATTTCCAAAAATTCGATGCGAATCTAGGATCTCGATCTGAAATGATCGATACAGGCACTCCATGCTTGCATACAACATTCTCAAGGTAAATACGAGTCAACTTTTCCAGTGAGAACTGCTCTTTAACCGGAATGAAGTGTGCTGATTTGGTCAGTCTATCGACAATAACCCAAATAGAGTTGTTTCCAGATGATGTTCTAGGAAGCTTGGTGATAAAGTCCATCGTAATTTGCTCCCACTTCCATTCAGGAATCTTTGGTTGTTGAAGTAGTCCTGATGGCTTTTGATGTTCAGCTTTGACTCTAGCGCAAGTCAATCATTGAAGAACATACGTAGCAATATCAGCTTTCATATTCGGCCACCAGTACAACTTCTTCAAATCATGATACATCTTATCAGATCCCGGATGAATGGAATACTTAGATTTATGGGATTCTAACATAATCAAGTCTCTTAAGCCTCCAAACATAGGTATACACATACGACCTCTTAAGCATTTCACTCCATCAGCTCTAACCTCTAAAGGATCTCCTTCTCCTCGGAACCCTTCATTAACAAAATTTTCTTTCTTACAGGCTTCTATTTGCGCATTTCTAATTTGCTCAGGCAAATTATTGTGCACGGTCAAGACTAGAGAACGTACCCTGATAGGCTCTCTATCTTTCCTACTTAATGCATCGGCAACAACATTGGCTTTTCCCGGGTGATATTTTATATCACAATCATAATCACTTAACAACTCTATCCATCTTCGTTGCCTCATGTTCAATTCCTTTTGATCGAGAATATACTGTAGGCTTTTGTGATCTGTGAATACCGTACACTTGGTGCCATACAAGTAATGTCTCCACAACCTAAAAGCAAAGACTACAGCTCCTAACTCAAGATCATGAGTAGTATAATTCTCCTCATTCTTCCTTAATTGCCTAGAAGCTTAAGCTATCACTTTTTCTCGCTGCATCAAAACAGCTCCATAACCTCTAAGAGATGCATCACAATATACTACAAAATCTTCACTCCCGTCGGGTAATGATAAAATTGGCGCACTACATAATTTTTGCTTCAATGTCTGAAATGCTCCATCTTCATCACTTCCCCAAACGAAAGGTTTATTCTTCTGGGTAAGCTTAGTCAAGGGTTTAGCTATTAAAGAAAAATCTTTAATGAATCGCCTATAATAGCCAGCCAATCCTAAGAACTGTCGCACATCCGTTGGCGTTGTCGGTGCAGACCAATTCTTAAAGGCTTCAACCTTTACAGGATCAACATGAATTCCATCTTTGTTAATCACATGACCAAGAAATTGCACAGAATCTAACCAAAAATCACATCTCGAAAACTTAGCATACAACCTTTCATCCTTTAACAAACTTAAGATAATCCTTAAATGTTCTCTATGTTCGTCTTCATTCTTAGAATAGATTAGAATATCGTCAATAAACACAATCAAAAATTTGTCCAAGTAGGGCTTGCACACTCGATTCATTAAATCCATGAAAACCGCAGGTGCGTTAGTTAACCCAAATGGCATTACTTGAAATTCATAGTGTCCATAACGAGCTCTAAATGCAGTTATAGGAATATCTTCTTCACGGACGCGAAGTTGGTGATATCCTGACCGCAAATCTATCTTAGAATACACACCAGATCCTTGTAGTTGATCAAACAAATCATCAATCCTAGGTAAAGGATATCGATTTTTAATTGTCAACTTATTCAGTTCCCTATAATCAATGCACATATGGAAAGATCCATCCTTCTTCTTAACGAACAAGACTGGAGCGCCCCAAGGCGACGAGCTCGGTCGAATAAAACCTTTATTAGACAACTCCTTAAGTTGTTCAGATAACTCCTTTAATTCAGAAGGGGCTAATCGGTAAGGCGCACGTGCCACCGGTGCAACACCAGGAATTAAATCGATTCGAAACTCCACTTGCCTTGTCGGTGGAAGTCCGGGTAAATCTTTAGGAAATACCTCAGGAAATTCACAAATAATAGGTACATCTTCCAATCGTTTCTCCCTAGACTCATTCTCGGTCACTTGAGCTAAGAATAACTCACAACCGTTCCTGATGTACTTTTGGACTTTAATACATGAAACGATTTTCATACGGGATTCACCTCGATTACCATCAATTACTAACGTTCTATTCCTAAGAGGAATCTTAACCTTCTTCTCTCCACATAAAATAGTAGCATTATTCAACGACAACCAATCCATACCAATAATAATATCAAAACTACCTAATTCTATCAACATCAAATCAATCGGGAAATGAATAGTTCAAGAGATTTAGAGAGCATCCTTCTAATAGCTTATTAGTTTTCATTAATTTACCATCAGCCAATTCCACCTCGTAACTGGTATTTATCTCAACAGGTTCAATGTCTATAAGGGAACTAAATTTAGTGGACACAAAGCTCCTATCTGCACCCGAATCAAATAAAGCAACAACATAATGATTGTTGAGTAAAAACGTACCAGTAACGACATTCAGATCCTCTTTCTTCACCTTGATTGTTCCAAGTTGATAAACACTACCCTGGGGGTTTCTTCCAGGTACAATCGCTTTCAACTTGGGGCAATCCGATTTCCTATGACCTTCTTCATTATAGTTGAAGCAAATGGTTCCCTTCTTACACCTTTCAACCTTGTGTCCAAGCTTTCCGCAATTTCGGCACTTCCAACAGTCGCCAACATGCCTCTTGTTGCCACACTTAGGACATCTATCATCGTTGCACAGTGTGTTGTTGGTAAGAGCATTTGCATTCCCCTTTCTCTGGTTCTGATGGTGATTGAAATTCTTCCTATTATCACCTCTATCTACACGATCACCGTCTCCCTTTCTTTTCTCACCAACACGGGCTTCATCTTCCCTATCCTGAATTATCTGTCCAATGAGTTGGTAAGCCATTCGAACAACATCATCAATGTTCAATGGTTTAGATGATTTCACGTCCCCCGGATATTCTTGGTCAACCCTTTGATATATTGCTTAATTCGGATCTCCTCGGGTTCCACCAATCGAGGA
Source organism: Glebionis coronaria (assembly GCA_025667525.1). Lineage (NCBI taxonomy): Eukaryota > Viridiplantae > Streptophyta > Magnoliopsida > Asterales > Asteraceae > Glebionis > Glebionis coronaria. Next base: position 235,398,073 of record CM046876.1, on the reverse strand, counting down.
CATAGCAAGGCCAACTCATGGAATCGGTTTGTGTAACTATCAATGTCCACACCTTTCATTCTCAAATGAATCAACTCTTGTTCTAGCCTAATGATCACACTACAAGGACAGAATTCCAAAGTCATCCACTTCTTAATTTCAGCCCAAGGAGTAGCATTAGCAGCATCAATACCCATGAAAGCAATTCTCCCGTTCCACCAAGTCAACGCAAGACCTTTAAGAGTAGCCATAGCAAAAGTCACATTATCTTCCTCCTTACACTTACTAATCCTAAACACCGACTCAATCTTCTTTATCCACTGGCTTAATCCTACAGCACCTTTAGTTCCATTAAAAGGTAGAGGTTCACACTTCATGAACGTCACATAAGTACAGCCACCAACTTCAGGTGCATTAGTTCCAAGTCCTCCTATATTTCCTCTAGCATTAGCATTCACATTATTAGCATTCACATTCACATTAGTACCACCAATTCCACTACCACCAGCTCCACTACCGCCAGCTCCACTACTGCCAGCTCCACTACCGCCAGCTCCACTATCGCCAGCTCCACTACCGCCAGCTCCACTACTGCCAGCTCCACTACCGCCAGCTTCATTTGTAGCATTTGCCATAAATTCAGTCATAGATGCGGTAACTTGCTCCGTAATAATCCTACGTACATCATCCTCAGTCACAGCTTTCTTGGGCGGCATAGTTCTATAATTTTACAATTTCAAAGTATTAAGCATTCACCCAATCGAGGGATTCATATAATACGGATTGAGTTCATAATCAAGATACAAATAAGGCACAATATGGAACTCAAGACAAGATACATATTTCATTGGATTTGAAACAAAAGCATTGTCTTAATTACATCCCATATCAAAGTTCTAGCACTATACATACTCAAAATTTATGCCAGGTCTACTACTAACAAGTCGGACTGACACATTATATAGGAAGGATAAAGAATCAATTAGGGTGTGTTTCTTAATAATGACTGTGCAAAATAAATTGCCGAACAATATAAGAATAAACGATGTTTGTAAAAGGGGGTTCGCGGCAAATGTGAACCATCAGAATTGAGAAGTCGATGGCGGTAAATGTATAAAAGGCCACTTGAGGTTGCCTAAATATGGAGATTTTGAGATTTAGTTATGTTGGAATCTTATAAGATTAAGTATTATGTTCATGTCATTTCTGACTGAATGTATCTTATCTGAAGAAGTTGTACTAATGACAAATTATGAAGGCAGACATCGCCCCATACATTAGTAAACGTCTAACTATTGCAAAGGTCATCATCTGAATTTGATTCGATTTGGGTCATCGTCGACAGACTGACCAAATCTGCTAATATCATTCTTGTTAATGATATATTCTCGATGAAGAAATTGACTCTTTGTATTTAAAGGAGTTGTGTAAACATAGTGTGCATGTATCAATCATCTCTATCAAGAACCTCGCTTCGCATCGAATTTCTAGAGATTTTCTTAGAAGTCATTGGGAACGAACCTTGATGAGAGTACTGTTTACCACCCCAATCGAAGGGACGAGGTAAAGTAATGATACAAAATACTAGAAGTGTTGTTTTATGCTTGAATGATTGACCTTTGGTAATAAACCGTATAATTGTTCTCCTTTGGAGAGATTATCATTGATAATTATCGTATTAGGATCGTGATCGAATCTTGTTAGGATCTAAATATTAGAGCATCTGTAAGCAGGAATTGGGATGAAGACACCCGACATACATCCATTGTGAGTTGGACATGTCTTTTAGGTTTAAGGTTGCCTATGATGACGAACCTAACCTTACAAAATACCCGACCCGCGAGACCTGAAATGATTGTTGAAATTAGGATCTGATTATTGACTGCCGATAGTGGGCAGGAGGATATGTGAATATGAAGTGTAGATCTTGAAGTACAGGATGGGTAGCGAAGTTATGCCAAAAATTTTACCTTGGAAAAACGAATAGATGATCTGAAAGATCATAGGAAATAAGTCCCCGTTGAATGGGACCATTGAGATGATGTAAAAGTTGGTTTGAAAGGCATATAAGTTGGATCTACCCTAGGACTTCAAGGGCTGCGTAAATTATGATTCGTATATCTAACTTGATGAAATGTCTATCAAGTGAAAATCTGATTACTTCTTGATGAAGTTTAGATCGGCGAAAAGTTGCATTCATCAAAAACCCGTGAACATCATGGATAGAGAAAGTAAGTCAACATTAAGCCTGATCGTATTCCCGTAGTTATGTTTGATGAAACTCGCGTATTGTAATGAATTACACTTGTGAGAAAAGACCGAATGTAGAGGAAATACCGACATGGCTTTAACTCTGTAAGAAGCGAGTAGTAAGATAAATTGATCTTTGAGGACAAAGATCCTGTTTAGGGGTAAATGCTGTGATAATCCGTCAATTTATGGTTGATATTTTATTCTCAAGTATAATTTAAAAACATTATTTTAATGTTATATTATGAACTCACTCATTTTGGGAAGAAATTTGGGTTTACGTCTTGAAGTGGCATCGACTACGTCTAAACCGGAGGATTCTACGTTACGTGCTTACGTTTACATACACCGTTTTTGGTGACAGTCCGACACTTCAGTAAATAAATTTATCCGTGAATATTATTTTGGAATTTTAAATTTGTGTTGGTTCATAAACTCATAAATTTACGAGAAGAGATTAGGACTTACGTTCATAATTTAACGTCCTTTACGACTAAACCGGAAACCCTAGGTTTACGTATTTACATTTTTGAACTCCGTTTTTAATGAGACAATTTTTATTAGATTCGCTTTGTGCCGTTGATTCATAATTTATAAAAACGTTTTTTGTAAAATGACCCGAGGGCACGCAAATCGAGGAAACTAGAATCGAGGAGTACCCGTAAATTAATAGGGATGGGACAAGTTTACACTTGCCCACCCCTATACAAGTGGAATACAAGAGTACATAACACACTCTTGATGTGTCAAGTTTATTTAAGTAAACAAGGACACTTGTCCTTGTTTCTTTCCAAACCACTTAACCACAAAACAAGCTAACCATAAACCATTTCTCACACATGCAAACCAAGAAACTCTCTCAACTCTTACTCTCTCCCCTTGAACGTCCAACACCACCATTATATCACCATCATCTGACCATAAACAAAAGATATAATCAATATATGTTGATAACCACACCAAAAGATGAAGATTGGAGGTGATTTTAACATATAAAAAGGAATTTTCATGGAGGTATTTGGGCTGATTTTAAAGGAGTTTAGGGCTTATTTGTTGAAGGTGTCTTCATATCCTTGGTAATCTTGAAGATGGTCTTGATATTTCATAAAATTGGTTACCAAAACCAAGCCTTGTTCATCCAAAATCTCAACCTTTTCATCACTAATGGTGGTATAGAGATTGTTTCTTCTTATCCTCTTATTATTTTGATTATGTAATCTTGTATTTTCTTTATTTATGTATATGTATATGATGATTAATGATGACTAAAAATATTATGTGGGGATTTGGTGTTGATAAACATGGGTAAAAAGATGGAAAACATCATGTAAAATGGTTAAATCATTCTTAAAATAATTGGCTGTATAAAAACAGTAAGAAACCTTATGATCAACTGATAAAATGGCATAGTGGAATCAATATACAGTAATTATTAAGTCTTATACACATATGAGAGTTGGCCATGCAATAGAATCATTATAATGAGTGAGATATGATCAAAACAAAATTGATGTATCAATCTGAATAGTCTGTTTTGTGAGGACTGTTAGGGATACATAGACTTAGATTGAGCAGTAGCTAAACCTAAGTTAATTGTAGCACATATCATGTAGTTTATGGTGTCCAAAAATGAGCTTCTATCTCCTTGTATAACTCAAGATATGATAAAAATGGTGAAAGTGAAACTAAAAATCAGATTTGTGAAATTAAAGTATAATAGTATTATAATAGCACTCAAATAAATATAGTATAAAATGTAAAATTAAAACCCACTAACTTATATATAACATTTATATAAGTATGTACAATAATAAATAAATGAGACATTTTATAATAATGGCAATTTCATAAGTTTTATAAGTTATAAAACTATAAACATGATTTTTACGTCTTTTCGGTTAAAACCGTAAAATTAACGTTTTCGTCAATTAAAACTTAGATGGTCGGACCCGTCTAATATAAACTTTTTAAAAGTCATATACTGATATATAAGAAGTTAATACAATTAGAAACCGATAAAACCCGAACTATATAACATATGGACATTAACGGGCTATGTTAGCCTTATTGGACTATAAACCCGACTAGTTGGTAAAACACTTATAAACTTACTTATTGGGCTTATCCCATTTGGGCCCAACATATAAAGTATAATACTGATTTTAAAAGTATAATTGGGCTAATGAAAAGTATTGGGCTTGTAATAGGCTTATTGGACCTAAAACATGTAAATAGGTAAAACTAGTAAACTAGTATAAAAGTTACCAATACATAACACTAAAACGAGTAAATGAGAAGGTATAAACCCACTTGATCATCATCATATATCGAAAATCATCATATGTATACATAATTGTTATTTTGATAAAGTCATTGGACAAAAGTCTATGACGAGTATTATTTGTCTAGATTTCCGTGATTGAAGCACGTACCGTACATCCGAATTGCCGATAACGCGCTTTCCCACATCATCGTGAGTTCATAGCCTCGCACTCTTTTAAATGTTTTCATGAAATGTTTTAAAAACCCGCGAGGGAGATAACATGTTAGTTTTGATAAAATAAGACACCATTTGTCCCGATTGTTTGTTTATTGATTTGGACCCGAATGATTGTATGACCTGATGAATGATTATATGACTCGATAGATGAAATGAAATGGATTATTAAAGTTAGGTTATGTCACTAAAAGTCCCATTAGCATGAATTGTGAACTACCGGGATTTGGTAGACGCTTATGCATATAATAGTACTACTTGGGGACGATCACCCCAGTTCGCGCCTTGACGGTTGATCTCCGTCGTGCCACATTGATTGGTAAGCGAATTTATGTATGAGAAGATTTACACAAGCGTGATTATTGTGACGACACGCTAATTTAGATGGGCAAATGAGTTTCGGGTTAGCTACCCGTTGTTTGTTGTAGTAAGGTAACAATGTCATGCGGCTTGTAATAATCCAAATAACGAAATAATGCTATACGCATTGAATTACAATATATTGCCTGACTAGCAATACGGGGTCTTATTATTTATATTATGTTCGTGTATTGGTTTTACATAACCATATTCATATAAGGATTTATGTTTAACTCTATACAACGTTATAAAACGCATTGTACGGTGTTTTTACGATAATGGTTCGTATAATGATTTTGAAGGCAAAAGCCTATATTATGATTTTTGATGAGGATTTGTATAAAATGACTTTGGCTATTTTATAGCCTATTACAATGATTTGTACAAAATGATTTTACGTAATAATTATATACGGATGATATATTAATGGTTTTATTAAACTCTATGAATTCACTCGGCGTTATCGCTGACCTTTTCTTTTAACATGTTTTGTCTCAGGTATTTGAAGGTAATTCTTGGGAAGACAACAAGAATTCATGGCCCGCACTTAAATAATAATTTCCATTCAAATGCTTTGTAAAACCTGTAGGAAATACAATGACTTGGGACCTATGTAAATTTGACATTCATGAATGGAAATGCTTTATTATTAAACGACGTGATTTTTATGCGTTGTCTATGATGTGAGTAATGTGCTATCCCGTAACATCAACGAGTCTTCCGATGTATTGAATGGTGTAAATTTGGGGGTGTTACAGTTTGGTATCAAACTGTAACACCCCCAAATTTATACAATTATTACCGAAAATCATTTTTGTACAAATCATTGTAATAGGCCATAAAATAGCCAAAGTCATTTTATACAAATCCTTATCAAATCATAATATAGGCTTTCGCCTTCAAAATCATTATACGAACCATTGTCGTTAAAACATCATACAATACGTTTTATAACGTTGTATAGATTAAATAAAAACCGTTATATGAATATGGTTATATAAAACCAAAATACGAACATAATATCAATAATAAGACCCTGTATTGCTAGTCAGACAATATATCGTAATTCAATGCATAAAGCAGTATTTTGTTATTTTTAGATTATTATAAGCCGCATGACATTGTTACCTTACTACAACAAACAACGGGTAGCTAGCCCGAAACTCATTTGCCCATCTAAATTATCGTTTCGTCACAATAATCACGCTTGTGTAAATCATCTCATACATAAATTCGCTTACCAATCAATGTGGCACGACGGGGATCAACCGTCAAGGCGAGAACTGGGGTGATCGTCCCCAAATAGTACTATTATATGCATAAGCGTCTACCAAATCCTGGTAGTTCACAAATCATGCTAATGGGACTTTTAGTGACATAACCTAACTTTAATAATCCATTTCATTTCATCTATCGGGGCATTTAATCATTCACCGGGTCATACAATCATCTGGGTCCAAATCAATAAACAAACAATCGGGAAAAATGGTGTCCTATTTTATCAAAACTAACATGTTATCTCCCTCGCGGGTTTTGATCAAAACTTTTTCAAACCTTTTAAATAATTAAATATTTAAATTTTAAATGCTAATTAAAGCCCTAAAAATCAAATAATTTATCAAAAAGCCCAAATAAAGATTTTTCAATTGGTAAACCTCTAAATTGACCTAAAAAGATTAAAAACTATTTTTAGGAATTTTTAAACTAATAAAAACTATTTAAAATGATTTAAAAACTATTAAAAATTAAAATAATTATAAAAATTAATCTAAAAGTGATAAAATTATTCTAAAAATTGCTAAATTCCTATTTTAATGTATTAAAGCTAAGAAAAATATAAAAATTGGAAAATGTGAAATTTGAAAAATAATAATAAAATAATTTTAAAATAATTTTAAAATAATTTTAAAAATCCGAAAATTATAAAAAATTCTAAAAACTTGCAAACTAGTTTATTTTAACCTAAATAATCAAAAAATCAAAGTGAAATGACCAGAATACCCCTATTGGGCCCTCAAATGGGCCAAAACCAAAAACAGTCAACCTTAATGGGCTTTTGGGCCCAAAAAGTCAAACTTGGCCCAATTGACTTGGAAAAGCCCTATCCGACTCAAAATTTAATTCTAAGAACAAAACTCTAAAGGCCCAAAAGCTGAATATGAGCTTATCACAGCTTAATAAGCAGGCAACTTATTCTTATTGGGCTTTTCAGCCCATTAAGTAATAAGACAATGCCATAAGCTCTAATTTGACACACAACCTTCTTTTGGGATGCTTATGAGATCTGTAAAAAGAAATTTTGAAAAAGCACACTCAATAAGCCAGAAATAAGCAAAGTAAAAATCCACAAAACGACAAAATAGTCGGGTTTGAGATTTAGGGCACCTCAGAAGCTCTAGTTTGTTGCAAAAGCTCACAAATAGCTTAACTAAGAATAATCAATCAAGAAAACCACAAAAAGCCAAGTAGAATAAGCTGTAAGAACAAATAAGCTGGCTGAAAAAGCCAAATAAGCTAGTTTTCTAGCAAAAGCTTAACCAAAAGACTTGTAAACTTCCAGATTTGTTATTAAGCTAAGAAAAATGATTTCTATTACAAAGCCAAGTTGTTGCATGTGCCAATAAGCAGTTCTCAAAAATAAGCCAATTTGTGCTTATTTGACCAAAAGTCAAAGTACTCCAAAGTTCACCAAATTATCAGGAATGGTATAAGGGCTTGTTATAAGCAAATTTTGTGAAGGACTCAAGGAGGAGGCCTTGTGAATCAAGAGGTCAGTTGACCTTTTGAGGGCAGATTTTGGCAATAAGGGCTTAATAAGCCAGTTAGCTTATAAGCCAGAATCAAAGCACACCAAATATCAAAATCCACTCACAAGCAGCAAATAAACAAGTTCCAAGCAGCAAAATCACAAGGCATACACTAGGATAACAAATGCAAGCACAAATTGAGGTGGTCACTTTGCTGATGCAAATGACCACTTCAGCAACTTTTGATAAGCTATAACAATCACAATAAGCCACCAAATTCAACAGCCAGATAACCAATAGATAGCTTATCACCCAAACTATTCCCAAACCTGATTTTAGACCTTAGATCCAAGTAACAAAGAAGTTATTGGATCTGATGTGTTTGACCAATTCCAAAACCACTTTTATCAGATTTTTGCAAAACTTCAAATCCCTTTTCCAAACTTTCAGAAAGTAAACCAATGAATAAAACTTGTATATTAAGACTTGTTTAGACCTCCCAAACCCTAAGAACCAAGGGCACAAGGCCACAAGGCCTTATGAACCAGTAATCCCAAACAATCCTTTATCAACCACTTTTCAAACAAACTTCTGATTTTTACACACAACCTATTGATTTTAATGATCAAATAGCTACACTAGGTGACAACTAACAGATTACAACCATAAAACACAAAGCACAAACACAAGAACACCAAATCATATACCAAAGTACAAAATAAGCAGAAACATGAAATTTTGAGAGGAGTCTTAACAAGAGGTTATACCTGCCCTCCACAACATCCTAGGAGGGCCAGCTATGCTCCTTGGACCTTGTTCAATAACTAGAACAAGACCAAGGTACTTCAACAAGAAAGATGATGAATGCCTTGGTTGATGTTTCAAAGCAGAAACTCAAGGACTTGATGTCTTCAACACAAGTAGCAAACAACTCAACCAAGGGCTCTAATCCCTTCACAAGCTTGGTGTCAACAAGCTTGCAAGAGCTTATAGCTTATGGTTAAGGGTTAGTACATAAAAATAAGCAAAATCAGAACCTCTTTTCAAGCTTTTTTCAAACTTGAAAAACCTTACCAAACATAAACGTCCTTGAACCAAATGATTCAAGCACACTTATAACAATCAATGGAACTCAGAATCACCTTTAAACAATACCAACTTTCAAAAACATAAAAAGGAATTACAATTTTCTCAAAATACCAACTTTTATAAATTTTAAAAAGGAATTACAAGTATTAAAGGTAAAGACTGGAACAAAGGGATTCTCACATGTTGAGGTCTCCTTTTATAGGCAAATGCCTGGCTAAACACTATTCACAAACCCTAGCACTGATTTCTCTAAAATGCCCTTGAGTCTTCTAGATGATTCTTGGTTGTGAGCTGTCCAAATGCATCCAAACCGTTTAAAGTAGCTTTGATGTGAAGCAAATGATGTGGGCTGTTGATCTTGACACGTGGCAAGCCTTGGTGAGGAAGTTGGCACATGATGGTGAAATAGTTTTGGTGGTGGGGTCTCTTTTGGTGAGTGGGAGTGAGTGTTTTAAGGTTGGGATGAGATTATAGGCGTGTGAATCAAGTGTGGGAAAGGGTAATTGAGTTTTACCCTTTGTTTTATTGAAGATAGTTACTGGGTTCTTGGGGTGAACAGTAGTAACTTTTGATCCGATTTTGGGGGATTGGAAGTTGTTTGGCGCAATTATGTATTTGAATGTTTGAGTGCACACATTAGGCCCTTGTATTTCTTCTTTCCTTCCATTTGTGTTTTAAAACGTGTCAGCGCCCATTTCCTTTGTAACAACTTTCAGACTTTAGCAATTTTGGCACAAAACTTTTCAATAAGGTTTACAAAGGTTATTTTTGCCATTTTGAGATATTTCAAGGGCTGATCTTGGACATTCTTGATCTTCAAAGGTCTTCAATGTATCTTTGGCTTGATGAGGGACCATAATTGACAATTTGGAATTGTTGAGGGACTAATCTTGCCATTTCTTCAAAGTTGACGGACCTTTTGTGTAATTTTGACAAACTTAAGGGACCAAACTTGTAATTATCAATATACAACGGTTTTAAGTATCATTTCTTCAATAAATGAGGATCAATCTTGTATGTCTTCAAGTCTTCAAGGGTATTTGTTGAGTATTCCATGATTTAGGGCCCGGTTCTTTGTACGGCTTCATTTCTCGTGTCCATTTTTCCTTGTATCTTGTGATCTTTTGTCTTTTTCACGATATCCATACCTAAAATACACAAGTAAACAAACACAAGCATATATATGGTATTTTATGACTTTTTTGTGCATTAAAAGCCCGAAAAGAACGATGAGATCATGTATAAATGCCATGTCATCACTCCCCCATACTAAGCCATTGTCGTGCCCTCACGCAATGCTAGAATAAAGTATCTTAGCATCACCAAAGTTCAATTTTATTAACCTTTATTGAAAAGTAAAAGACTTGCAACATACTACGAAGATGTGTAAAGACATAATATATGATTTTCATCACGAAAGTGACTTTTAGGGTGAAAGAATAGAAACAAGCAAATGTCCCTTAGAGTAAACTTCGTCATCCTCGAGTGTCATACATCCCATGCTAAGTGCAAAAACGAGATCATTGTTGGTACAAGTCACAATGCTAACACTACTCATACGTCCAAATTGTGTAATACTTTTTCCTCCCGCAATCCTAGTTATTATAAAAGGAAAATGGGTTACTAGCATTTTTTATCTATTTGTCATGGATCACAAGTGATTCATATTGACTTATTTGAGTAGTTATTAGTCCGAAAGTAAAGTAGTACGATTTGATCAATAGTTAGCCGAAGGACAAAATCTTTTAAAACGGCTTCTCGTGTATCTCCTTAAGTTCATATCTTGGCATAACTCGTTTCACGATTTGAGACCTTTCTATGACCGATATTTGGCATGTACTTCATACTTCAAATCTTGGGAAGACGTTCTTGAAATTATGGTCTTCTCTTCATATATTTGGAATTTCTTCACTTAACGTTTTTGAGAGATTCTTCATATTGGGACCACGACTTCATCATTTTTCTTCAATCTTTACTTTGGATTTTGATATACAACGATCCGCCTCCTTTTCGGACTTGGATATATTTATCCTCATACCTTGTAAGGGTTTTTTTGGATAGACTTTCTCCATGATCTTTAGGGGAGTAATTGCTTTTCGTCGTGTGTCTCGATCCTTCATATTGATTTAGGAATAATGATACTTCACATCCTCTTGGATATTTAGCAAAAATAGAGCTCCTCATGCCTTGTTAGGGCCTTTTTGGATGATCGCCAATCTTCGCGTCCCGCTTCAATAAGTTATGCCTTGGCTATGAACTCTATTAAACCCCGAGCAACTTTTAAACGATCTTGCGCTAGAGGCTAAGTAACCTTTCAAATCGTACGACCTTACTTATTGCAATTATGATTTATTCCTAATGCATTGATCTTATGGGAAGAAAAAGCCACAATTAAAAACATATGAGTTTTTGAAAGAACACTTTCGTGTTCTATGTTTAGCATGATCACTTGTCTAACTCTATCATCTCTCGTTCTTCACTATATAAATACCTCTAATTAAAGAGACTCGTTAATACTTAGCCATGCAAGTCAAAATTAAGCCAAATTTGGATTAGCTTTCATTAAGACTATATCAAATCAAAGTTTTGGGTTTTCAAGCCACCTATAGGATCTTGCACTTTCTTAGACTTTTTCAAGTTTAGAGAATGCATTTTATAGTTCCCTTGATAAGTGACTTTCTAGGATCAATTATAGGAACTTGCGAAAAGTTCTTGTTCTTAACCCGTATGAATTAAGACTTTCGCGTTTTAAAGCTCCCTATATAAACGTCTAGAAAAACTTGAATTGAGCGGGTTAAGGAATGTAAATGGCTCCAAATGCCCATGAAGTCAAAAATTAACTCTTATTCTACCCAACGGAAAATATACATTCGTGTCTTAAAAAAACACTTATGAAAACTAAGAAATTTTTTAAAATTTGGCCATTTTAAGCCTTATTATCAACAAAAACAAAACATTGAAAGTTGGAAAGCGTGAGGGCGTAGCAAAGCAAGTGCCTATTCACCCCCCATACTAAAAGTAAACATTATCCTCAATGTTTCGAGTCTAAAGGTGGAGCACCCCCATACTAGAGACGAAGAGTCGAATGCTTAGGATCTAGCGTGGAAAGGGTGATCAACAATATATCTAAAGCCGTTTATTAAGTATGCTAAAAGATAATTGTTAGAACAATCAAGGATATGTCATGGATTCGTGAAAAACTTCTTCAAGCAAACGATGGAGGCTCACGTAAACGAACACGAGAGTCTTCAATCGTAGATGATGATGATGATCTAGATAACACAATCACAAACAACCACGAGACAACGAGTTGAAAGGGTAAAAGTCCCCTTATTAGTGAATAGTAAGCATAAAGGATAAGCATGGGATCTCCCCCATGAGGCACCTCGTTTTTGATTACCGATTCATGAGCTCGACTCGATCCCCTCAAAATGTGAACATTTAGGGAAAATCATGGTATGGTCAATTTTTGGTGGGGCTTACATGATAAACAAGGCCCAAAAAGCAACCGGTATTATGGACTAAGTCCTTTGATGGTGCAGAATACCGGGATCGAAGATGGCGTCCTCGTTTTCATTGGAAAAACAAATCAACGCCACTTCATCATGTGTCATAAACTCAAAGAGTTTGAAGAAAATAGATGAGAAGAAATAGAAGGGTGGGACAATTGGTAAGACAAAATTTTGAGCTACTCGAGGTAGACTCGCACCAATCAAATAGAAAGATTTTCCATTTATTGCATCGGCGGAAGACCGAGATTTCCCTTTACATGAAATTCAGGGATCGAATATCTCGTCCTCGGTGGATAAGGATGAGGGAACATAAGGGGCTTCCCCCATACTAAAACCACACAAAGCATCGTCAAAAGGAGTAGACGAGCTTGTAGCACTCAAAACACGTGGTGATGGCGGAGTTAGATTTGTAGAAAAATCAATTAAATCACATTTAAAATCTTTTCCTTTTTTATCTTTTAAACTCTCCTTATGAAAACCCTTTTTGATTATGTCGAAAATATTTGGTGTTTCTAAGACGATGTTAGTCACACTAAAAATTCTCACATTTGAAAACAGTTTTGGTTTTGGTGGTGGCAAGTTCTCTAAACGTTTATCGACAAAGAAAACCTCCCCATCGGGGTCTACATATTCGTCATCTGAAAGATCTTTCGTAGAAACCGAAAACTTATCAACACTCTTCAAGAATGAGTGTTCGAGGTGAGGCGAAGGATTTTTCGATTCAAGTATTGACGGTTTCTTCTTTGTAGGCTTTACACTCATAACCTCCATCGGCGGAGGAAATGGTAAATTGTTTTTGGCGACATTTCCTAAAACTCTTGGTGAAAATTCTTTGCAAACGACATTGGTTGAATTACCATGGTTTAAAGTTGCAATAGAATAGACATGAGAATGATTTGAGTTTTGTGTTGCATTGATGACAAGTTCTTCCTCATTGAAACGAAGGGTGATTTTTCGAGCATGAACATCAATAAGTGCTCTTGATGTATCCAAAAATGAACGACCCAAAATGAGAGGAACTTTTCGATCGATAGGAATGTCTACAACGATAAAGTCAACAGGATAGTAAAACTTTCCGACTTTAGCGAAAACGTCCTCGGCTACTCCATATGCTAAAATCGTTGAATGATCGGCCATCTCGATAGACATGTTCGAAGGAGTAAGAGCCGGAAGCGAAAGCGATTTGAAAATCTCAAGAGGCATTAAATTAATACTAGCACCAAGATCGGCCAAGGCGTAGCATTCCTCCATATCTTGAATTACACACGGAATCAAAAATTTACCGGGATCACCGACTTTTTGTGGTATGCGGCTAAGAAAAACCGATGAACAACTAGACGATTGTTGTAACTTCTCTTTGTTGTTTAGCATACTTTTGAAGTTTGCGGCGAATCGAGGCATCATGATAAGAGCGTCGGCAAAACTTATGTTAAAATGTAGATCACGAAACATTTTCATAAATAGCTCAAATTGATAATTGTTCCGTTCTTGTGCTTTCTCTTTGTTTCGTCTCGAAGGATAGGGTAAAGGTGGTGTGGGTTGGTCATTAGGCAACGACCTTGGAAACTCGGGTTCCACAATTGGTACTGGTTCAACCGTAGGTGTGGTTTGAGCGGTACTTCGTGGGATTGTAATGTGCTCCTTTTCGACCATCACCTCGGGTTCTTTCTCGATTTCCTTCTCCGTAGAAGTACTTGGACGAGAGATTGGTTCCTTGAAAGTTTTACCACTTCGTGTAGTAATAACCTTCATTTCTCCTTTCGGGTTTGCAATGGTATCACTAGGAAGACCACCCGAGGAAGAGGGTTTACACATGATTGCTTCAAACATCTTAGCCATTCGGTCCTCAAATTTTGATTGCCTAGCATCCGCTTTTAATAACTCTTGCTTAATATCATGTTGTCCTAATTCCATCTTTTGTTGGTTTTGTTGAAGACGTTGGACATTTCCTTCCATTTTATTTGCATGAGTTTTAAGTTCATTAGAAAGTTCATTTTTTAGCTCGTTTTTCAACTCGGATCTTAAGCTAATCATCTCACGTTGCATGTTATCAAATTTAGCATCATTTGCTTTAGCATAATCCAAAAATTCTCCTTGAAGATTTTTAGTGTGAGCATTTTGAAAACCTTGGGTAGTGTTTTGAAAATCACGGTTTTGGTTTTGATTAGTGACTTGTCCATTCCCATTTTGATAATTTCCCTTGTTGTAGTTACGTGTGTTGCCTTGGTAATTACCACCTTGGTTGTTGTTTCGATAATTATTATCATTTTGATTTGGTGGAGCTTGATTTGGGCGGGAACCTTGACCGTTTTGGTTGTAAGTTCCCGTTGCTACATAAGCACTCGAAGTGTTACCATCCGCGGTAATGCACTCGGAAATATCATGAGCTCCACCACAAGACAAACAACTCTTAGCAACCGCTTTAACCGAAGAGGAATTTGAAGCTTCTTGAGCTTTCCAATGGGACATAAGATTAGCAAATCTATCAAAAAACCGATTTTCCTCATTATCTTCATCATGTAAGGCATTAATGCTACGAGACGATGACGATGATGACGAACCCAAATTGACAACACTCGGTGTGTTACGAGGGCTATAAACCTTAGATCTATTCTTGATGATTTTCAAAGCCTCATTTGTCGTCTTGCACAAAAATTACCACCCGCGGCGGCATTCAAATAATCTCGTTCATGATCATTAAGCCCATTATAAAAAGTATCAATTTGATGCAATTCCGAAAAATCATGGTGTGGACATTCATGTAACATTTCTTTAAAGCGTTCCCATGCCATTGAAAAACTTTCATTATTTCTTTGCACAAATCGTGAAATCTCATTTTTCAAATGTTTTGTTTTAGATGGTGGAAAAAACTTGTTCACAAACTTAGAAACGAGATCGGCCCATGTCAAAATCGAATTTGGCGTTCTTTCTCAAGCCAAATTTTTGCGGGTCCATCTAAAGAGTATGGAAACAACATCATCTTAATGGCGTCATGTGGAACATCCTTAAACTTGCTAGTAGCGGTGAGACGGTTAAAATTCCTAATGTGATAGTGCGGGTTGTCTTTCTCGTGACCTCTAAACTTATTTGCTTGCAACATCGACATTAAACCCGTCTTAATCTCGAAATTCTCCGCAAGAATGGCGGGAACCACAATGGCCTCTCCAAAACCCTCGGTGGGTGCTTGTAGCAATTCCATCATAGTACGATTAGCCATGACAACTTCTTGTTCTACAATAGGTTCAACAATTGGAGGTTGTTCTTCAATCAACGTCTCTTGATTGGCTTGCTTTTGAGGACGTTTACGAGCTCGTTTTGCTTGTTTACGAGTGATCATAAACTTCACGAAGAATGGGAGGTGAGCAAAGAAGATTCTTTTTGGGTGTTGTGTGAATTTTCAAATTTTTTTTTTTTTGTGTTTTTGATTGTATTTAATTTTTTTTGGATTTTGGTGTATCTTCGTAGACAACAATCTACAAAATCTCTCCTCGAATCAAACTCTTGATTAAAGAAGCCTCAAAGGAATGAAAACGATCACGTGGAGTGAATGCCTTCGAATGACTTTAGAACTTTGGTGAAAACCAAATTGTTCAAGAGGTTTTAATCACAAAGAAACCAAGCAAATATATTATATGTAATAATACTTTGGGCGGCAAAACCCTCGATTAGCCTTCAATCTCAAAATACTCACAAGCAAGCGGGGAAAACGAGGCGGCGCGAAGCACTTAAGAGCCTTTTTCCTTAGGGTATATTTTATAATACCCGCCTTATACCCACCTTATAGTTTGTATTTTTCAAAATCGAGCTTCACGAAAGTATTTATCTATTTTAGCCTTTTTCTTTTTGTTTGAGATTCGAATACAATAATTGAGTGATGAAATCCCAATTAAGGTTGTGTTTTCACACTTTTGGAGATATTGTTTATTTGTTGTGATACTTAATACAATATAGTAATAATATTTTTACAAGAAAAACCAAGAAAACCGATAATACGTATTAGTAGAGTTCTACTAATACAAATACTATTTTTGGTTAATATTAAAAACAACAATACAAATTAATCACGACACACCTCCCCGGCAGCGGCGCCAAAATGATTGTGGTAAATTACACCTCTTGTTTAGGAAAACAAAAGAGAGTAAATGAGCGGTAAAGTTTAAACAAATGATTTTATGAAAAACCAAGTGTTAATGACCCTTATGAAGTTCGTTTCCCAAGGAGGTATATGTGTGTGACTAAGATGTACAAGATTTGTGATTAATGTATGGTTTAGAAGGGGATGAGAAAAGAAGATGACGAAGACGTAAAAATTATTAAAAATCCAAAAATTATAAAAAAATCTAAAAACTTGCAAACTAGTTTATTTTAACCTAAATAATCATAAAATCAAAGTGAAATGACCAGAATACCCCTATTGGGCCCTCAAATGGGCCAAAACCAAAAACAATCAACCTTAATGGGCTTTTGGGCCCAAAAAGTAAAACTTGGCCCAATTGACTTGGAAAAGCCCTATCTGACTCAAATTTAATTCTAAGAACAAAACTCTAAAGGCCCAAAAGCTGAATGTGAGCTTATCACAGCTTAATAAGCAGGCAGCTTATTCTTATTGGGCTTTTCAGCCTATTAAGCAATAAGCCAATGCCATAAGCTTTAATTTGACACACAACCTTCTTTTGGGATGCTTATGAGATCTGTAAAAAGAAATTTTGAAAAAGCACACTCAATAAGCCAGAAATAAGCAAAGTAAAAATCCACAAAACGACAAAATAGTCGGGTTTGAGATTAGGGCACCTCAGAAGCTCTAGTTTGTTGCAAAAGCTCACAAATAGCTTAACTAAGAATAATCAATCAAGAAAACCACAAAAAGTCAAGTAGAATAAGCTGTAAGAACAAATAAGCTGGCTGAAAAAGCCAAATAAGCTAGTTTTCTAGCAAAAGCTTAACCAAAAGACTTATAAACTTCCAGATTTGTTATTAAGCTAAGAAAAATGATTTCTATTACAAAAGCCAAGTTGTTGCATGTGCCAATAAGCAGTTCTCAAAAATAAGCCAATTTGTGCTTATTTGACCAAAAGTCAAAGTACTCCAAAGTTCACCAAATGATCAGGAATGGTATAAGGGCTTGTTATAAGCAAATTTTGTGAAGGACTCAAGGAGGAGGCCTTGTGAATCAAGAGGTCAGTTGACCTTTTGATGGCAGATTTTGGCAATAAGGGCTTAATAAGCCAGTTAGCTTATAAGCCAGATTTAAAGCACACCAAATATCAAAATCCACTCACAAGCAGCAAATAAACAAGTTCCAAGCAGTAAAATCACAAGGCATACACTAGGATAACAAATGCAAGCACAAATTGAGGTGGTCACTTTGCTGATGCAAATGACCACTTCAGCAACTTTTGATAAGCTATAACAATCACAATAAGCCACCAAATTCAACAACCAGATAACCAATAGATAGCTTATCAACCAACTATTCCCAAACCTGATTTCAGACCTTAGATCCAAGTAACAAAGAAGTTATTGGATCTGATGTGTTTGACCAATTCCAAAACCACTTTTATCAAATTTTTGCAAAACTTCAAATCCCTTTTCTAAACTTTCAAAAAGTAAACCAATGACTAAAACTTGTATATTAAGACTTGTTTAGACCTCCCAAACCCTAAGAACCAAGGGCACAAGGCCACAAGGCCTTATGAACCAGTAATCCCAAACAATCCTTTATCAACCACTTTTCAAACAAACTTCTGATTTTTACACACAACCTATTGATTTTAATGATCAAATAGCTACACTAGGTGACAACTAACAGATTACAACCATAAAACATAAAGCACAAACACAAGAACACCAAATCATATACCAAAGTACAAAATAAGCAGAAACATGAAATTTTGAGAGGAATCTTAACAAGAGGTTATACCTGCCCTCCACAACATCCTAGGAGGGCCAACTATGCTCCTTGGACCTTGTTCAACAACTAGAACAAGACCAAGGTACTTCAACAATAAAGATGATGAATGCCTTGGTTGATGTTTCAAAGCAGAAACTCAAGGACTTGATGTCTTCAACACAAGCAGCAAACAACTCAACCAAGGGCTCTAATCCCTTCACAAGCTTGGTGTCAACAAGCTTGCAAGAGCTTATAGTTTATGGTTAAGGGTTAGTACACAAAAATAAGCAAAATCAGAACCTCTTTTCAAGCTTTTTTCAAACTTGAAAAACCTTACCAAACATAAACGTCCTTGAACCAAATGATTTAAGCACACTTATAACAATGAATGGAACTCAGAATCACCTTTAAACAATACCAACTTTAAAAACCATCAAAAGGAATTACAATTTTCTCAAAATACCAACTTTATAAATTTTAAAAAGGAATTACAAGTTTTAAAGGTAAGACTGGAACAAAGGAATTCTCACATGTTGAGGTCTCCTTTTATAGGCAAATGCCTGGCTAAACACTATTCACAAACCCTAGCACTGATTTCTCTAAAATGCCCTTGAGTCTTCTAGATGATTCTTGGTTGTGATCTGTCCAAATGCATCCAAACCGTTTAAAGTAGCTTTGATGTGAAGCAAATGATGTGGGTTGTTGATCTTGACACGTGGCAAGCCTTGGTGAGGAAGTTGGCACATGATGGTGAAACGGTTTTGGTGGTGGGGTCTCTTGGTGAGTGGGAGTGAGTGTTTTAAGGTTGGGATGAGATTATAGGCGTGTGAATCAAGTGTGGGAAAGGGTAATTGAGTTTTACCCTTTGTTTTAATGAAGATAGTTACTGGGTTCTTGGGGTGAACAGTAGTAACTTTTGATCCGATTTTGGTGATTGGAAGTCGTTTGGCGCAATTTGTGTATTTGAATGTTTGAGTGCACACATTAGGCCCTTGTATTTCTTCTTTCCTTCCATTTGTGTTTTAAAACGTGTCAGCGCCCATTTCCTTTGTAACAACTTTCAGACTTTGGCAATTTTGGCACAAAACTTTTCAATAAGGTTTACAAAGGTTATTTTGCCATTTTGAGATATTTCAAGGGCTGATCTTGGACATTCTTGATCTTCAAAGGTCTTCAATGTATCTTTGGCTTGATGAGGGACCATAATTGACAATTTGGAATTGTTGAGGGACTAATCTTGCCAATTCTTCAAAGTTGAAGGACCTTTTGTGTAATTTTGACAAACTTAAGGGACCAAACTTGTAATTATCAATATACAAGGGTTTTAAGTGTCATTTCTTCAATAAATGAGGAACAATCTTGTATGTCTTCAAGTCTTCAAGGGTATTTGTTGAGTATTCCATGATTTAGGGCCCGGTTCTTTGTACGGCTTCATTTCTCGTGTCCGTTTTTCCTTGTATCTTGTGATCTTTTGTCTTCTTCACGATATCCATACCTAAAATACACAAGTAAACAACCACAAGCATATATATGGTATTTTATGACATTTTTGTGCATTAAAAGCCCGAAAAGAACGATGAGATCATGTATAAATGCCATCTCATCAGGTTTCTAAAACATTTCATAAAAACATTTAAAAGATTGCGAGGCTATGAACTCACATTGATGTGGGAAGGCGGTTATCGGCGATTTGGATGTACGGTACGTGCTTCAATCACGGAAACCTAGACAAATAATACTCGTCTTAGACTTTTGTCCAATGACTTTATCAAAATAACAATTATGTATACATATGATGATTTTATATATATGATGATGATCAAGTGGGTTTATACCTTCTCATTTACTCCTTTTAGTGTTATGTGTTGATAACTTTTATACTAGTTTACTAGTTTTACCTATTTACATGTTTTAGGTCCAATAAGCCTATTATAAGTTCATTAACTTGTATTAATCCATTTTATACTTTTATTATCAGTATTATACTTTACGTGTTGGGCCCAAGTGGGTTAAACCCAATAAGTAAATTTATAAGTGTTTAGCCCATTTAGTTGAATTATTAGTCCAGTAATACTAACTTCGCCCGTTAATGTCTATATGTTATATCGTTCGAGTTTTGTCAGTTTTTACTTGTATTAGGTACTTATATATAATTATATGACTTTTAAAAAGTTTACATTAGACGGGTCCGATCGTCTAAGTTTTAGGTGACGAAAAACGTTAATTTTACGGTACTAGCCGAAAAGACGTAAAACTTAGTATATAGTTTTTATAACTTATAAAACTTACCAAACTACCATTTTTATATCGGGTCCATTTATTTATCCTTATGCATATGTATATAAATGAAATATATAAGTTAGTGGGTTTTAATTCACATTTTATACTATATTTATTTGAGTGCTTATATAATAATATTAAACTTTAATTTCACAAAATCAGTCCTAAATTTTAAGTTCACTAAAATGTCCATATCTAGAGTTCTATAATGAGATAGGACCTCAAATTTTTATCACAGAAACTACATGACATGTGCTTCATTTTATTCCTTTATAGCTACTGATGAATCAACATCTAAGTATTTTAATAAATTCGTCCAAAACAGTGTAGGCAGGTTTGCACTCTAAACTTGTTTTGATCATATCTCACTCATTTTGATGATTCCATTGCATGGACAACTCTCACATGTGTATAACACCTAATACTTACTTTATTTCAATTTATCTATACCATTTTATCAGTTTATCATAAGGTTCTTTACTGTTTTATACAGCCTACTATTTTAAGTGTTGATCCCAAACTTAGATTGATTAGCTTTGTGTATACGAGATTAGATCAAGTATAACACGTAGAGAAACCTTTGTTATATGCTTTGTGAATCTAAGTATTATGCGGAATTTAATACTTAAACAAGAACACAAGATGTAAACAAAACTTTCACTTTGATTATGAATGTCGAACTTGCTTACAATGAAAGATGTTTACGAATGAAAAACTTAATGAAAACTTGATACTAAACATTAACCTAAAGGCCTTCTTTTATAGACTAAGAAGCCTTGTACAATAAGCTACGTATCAACTATTCTAGGTAAAGATAAACATAGAAAATACATTTTCGTTTCTATCCTTACTAGAAGTATTCTAGAACATAATAAACGTGTAGCTCACATCTTCCATCAGTGCTTGTCTTCAATCTGTCAACGCTTGACTTTAACTTGTCAACGCTTAAGCTGTCAGCGCTCACTTTGCTCTTGTCAACGCTTGAGTTGTTCTTGTCAGCGTTCAAGTGATCTGGCCTTAATTTATTCCCAACAATCCTCCCCTAAACTTGATATCCACTCTTATGATCAAGTTTCTGAATAAACATTAAGAACTTGGAGGAGTCTGACAAACCTTATCATATTGGTAATAAATAAATCTGATCAAATTCTTTGCCACGTCACTTGTGTAATCTATCTCCAACTGGGTGTCCTTCATCTTTTCCAAAACAGCCTTGGATATGAAATACTGAGCATCTACAAGTAAATACTCAGCAAACTTTGTAGAACTCAAATGGTATACACCTGCAACTGAATATAACCTCCATTGAAGACCACTGAGATCATCTTCAAGATCCTTCCATATTTCAGGATCTTCTTCATTTGTCCCACACATTCTTTTGAATGTGGTCCAAAGTTTTATTCCATTAGCTGAAGTTGGTGCTTCAGCCTCATACTTGGTCTCTAGCAACCTCCAAAGGTCCACCAAGTCTTCTCTATCACAACTTGCAAATAAAGATATGAGAGTGGTAAAAGTGTGTACCTCCTTGCCATATCTTCCAATCTTCCAGAATCCACATTCATCTTCATCATAACTCACAATTGGATTCCTGGAATCTAGTTGTAACACATGCACCATATCTGAAGCTTCTAATGAGGAGAGCTTGAGGCTCTTTCTAATAATTGCTTCACTTGGATATAGTTGATTCATATCTTTTGGAAACTCAAGTGTAAATCCCTTCTTCACTGGTCTGGGAACAATCATAGCTTTCTTGATTTCCATCTCTTCTGCAAGTTGCTCCTTTCTTTCATCTGAAAGAAGTCTGAAAGTGTTTTCTTCCTGCACTTTCACCCAAATAGGATAAGCCCTATGTTCCAACTCATCAAATGTCAAAGCCTTCAGCTTCTGATGTGTCCATCCAACTCCATGACATTTGAGCAACATAAAGTAGAGCTTCCTTCTATCCCTTTTCAACTCAGAGAGAATGTTGCTTGCCTTGTGCTTCAAAATCACCTTACAATCCTTCTGAACTCTAAGAAGAATCTCCAAACCCCATATCTGATCTGAAATGGTCAAGTCTGGATTATCCATACAGCTTTCTTCCCAAGAATTGTACATCTGAACCACCTCTGGCATATCAAAATCAATCTGCAACTTTAAATCTCTCAGCTTTTCCCTAGCAAGCTCATCACCATACTCAAGTCTTTCTGGTTCAACAATCATCACACTTGAATCTGAGCTAGCTCCATCACTTTCTTCTTCAGAAGTCACAACAAATGGTGACTTTTCCTTTTCACCTTGTTCTATCATTTGCTCAGCCAATCTTCTATCAAATTCAACCTGAGCTACATTCTTTGGAACAATTTCTTCTACCAACTTACCCTTACCCTTATCTGATGGTGCAATTGTTGGTAAGGTAGATGGTAATACCTGAGTAGGAACATCCTTGATGATAGATGATGACTGGAATACATCACCTCCATATGCAGATCTGTCAACGCCCAAATTTCCTCTATCAGCGCCCAAAATACTTCTATCAGCGTCCAAACTTGTCTTGTCAACGCTCAAATATTTTCCCTCGGCGCCTTGTGTAACCTCTCTCAACATATCTGTAAATGATAAATTTAAATTGGTTGGAGAGATCAAGGACGTATCAAAACCTGTTTGTTCCTTCAAAGTAGTAAGAGCTTCAGCAACATCCAATGATTGACCATCTTGACTGCGCTTATCACTCAGATTTCTTTGATCTTCCTCCCCTTTGGAAGACTCCTCCATACCTCCCTTTGCATGAGCACTCTCCAAAACAACAATCCTCTCCCTCAATTCCTTGAGTTCAAGGCCTTGGTTACTGACAATTTGTACTAAGTTTGCATTCTGCTTTTGCAAGCTAATGCAGACAGCCGTCAATTCCAAAAGAGTCATTGGTTCCAGTCTGCCCTCTTCTAAAATGGGAATTTGACCTCCCAAGTCAGGTTCATTGGGCATGGATGAGGACTTAATTATGGTGGGACTGCCTTGGCCAGCTTCTAAGCCAGAACCAATAGTCCCAGCCTCATCCAGGTCACCAGCCACACTTGTGGTGGTGGTTCTCTCTGCTTCATGGCTAGGACCACCAGAGGAGAACACTCCAGCAGTCCTTTGGCGTTTAATCAACCTATATTCAGGTGGTGTGGAAGATGGTGTGGAAGAATGGGTAGATGTGGGTTGGTTAAGGGGTGTTTGGGATTGTGATGGATGGGTGTCAGTGTTGGAAATAGGCACATCAACGCCCACATTAACTGTGTCAGCGTCAAAAGGTTCTTGGTCTATTTGCATTTGGTCAGGTGAGGGTAAAGGTTCAGGGATAGGTTCAAGTTGTGGGTGAGGGTCAATATGAGGTTGGGGGTCTAGTTGGGGTTGTGTTCCTGCAATAACAGCAAGCATGGCTGGGGTTAAAGGTAAATCCCTATGGGGTGGTGAATTCATCTTGGTAAAAATAGCTTTCTTTTGTTCAGGGATTTTATAAAAGTCATTGTGATCCCTTGAACAATATCTTTGATCATCAAAAATCATTTGCAGAAAACGGGGATAAGCTAAAGTCATTTTTGTCCCCTTGTTATTACACATTCCTTCAAAAATTATTTTAGACCAGTTATATTTTTGCCCTGTTGCAATACACACAATAGCAGTTGCAATGGATCTATTGATCTCATTGTGTGCAGTAAATTTGGGACTCAAACATTGAAGGAGAATGTGAATGAGGTACTTCCAGGCTGGGGGAAATTCCTGCTTATGGTACATATTAAGAGTACCTTCATCAGGAATAGGGTATCCCAAAGCCCTAAGCCCTTGTTCTATTTCAGTTATGGGAAGAATGGTTATACCATCAGCATCATCAAGATGCAAGGCCTGGCGTACCAAGGCCTCAGTAACCACCCAAGATCTCCCATGAACAATAGAAGTTAATGTGGTCACTCCATTAACTGTTGAGGAACTGACAGTGTTCCAAAACTGTTTAATGTGTGTGACTGGAATGAGTGGTGCATGAGAAAGAGCATACCTTAATGGGGATGCGTTCAAATACGCCACCATTTGTGTGTATTGAGGGAACAAAGTATTATCAGCAACAAGATAAGCAATCATGTTGTGTTGAGACTTGAACCCCAAATCTAATTCTGCTGAGTTAAATCTTGGTGCCATTGATGAAAGATGTTAATTTTGAAGTATAGAAGATGAAGGTTGATAAGAGAAAAGTGTTAGACAAGAATTATAGATACCCTGTTTAAAAATAGGAGCCAAATTTATAGGAGTGGATGAATGCATGTGATTGGCCCAAAAATAGGCAAAGATTTTCAAAAACTAATCATGAAAATATTGAAAAAGTTATAAGTTATCTCATGCATTTAATGAAAGTAACAACTCCTAAAATTACGGCTTGAAAATATGTCAAAAAGTAACAACTGGGTAGGTCCCATTGAGTGTCAACGGTCAAATATAACCCATCAACGCCCAACGGCTATAATCTTGTCAACGTTCGCCTAAATCCATGTCAGTGTCCAATTTGGTCACAACAATGCTTGGAAAAATCTTGTCAGCGTCCAAAAATAAAATTGTTTTTAAAAAGTGAAAAATGACCTTAACAAGTAATTTATCCTAGAGAAAATAACCAAAAGCTGATAATTATTATAGGGCGGCAAGCACTGTCCAGTTATGCACACTTCCAAAAGCAAGATAGACATAACAGTCCTCTAGTGTCCCTTGCTAACCAATATTCTTAACAACCAAGTTACCTTATAAAATCCTTGTTACTCCCAGGCAAATCCCATATCAAAATGATTCCCAAGTCTCCCAACAGACCACAACCAATTCTAGGCCAAAAATGTCTTGGCAGCATGCAAAGTTGATATACTATGCATGCTACAGTGCCTCATGGTTTAGTAAAACTAACCCATACTCACCTGTGGACACAATCTAGAATTGTGATAAGAGTATCATATGGATACCCAAAAATCCTAAAGGTTCCTAAAAACCTCCCCTTAAACAAAGATACAAAGAGTTTGCTAAAAATATGCATGAACATAAAAAATTTATGTCAAGATAGGAATGAAACATTCCAACCATCATCCATAAACAAAAACATGTCCAAATGCTTCTCCTTTGATCCATAAGCAACTCTGTATCCAATGGTATACTGCTAACACCATCTGCACATTTAGATTGAAAACCACAAAACTAACATTGTTGCTGACAACGCCCCGATAACACATAACAGCGTTGAAGGAAGCTTTGTCAGCGTTAAACAAGTATATTGCTGACAACGTTGTAAAAGCACTTATCAGTGTTCAAACAACCTTTGTCAGTGTTAGAAAAATATAGTGGAAAATCTAAATCATCAATAAGACTAATAATAGTAATGCATCATCCTGTACATACTTTTACAAAAAGAATCCAAAACACATACTTAAGTGAGATTAACCATTCCAATACTTGTTACCAAGTACTGAAATCTTCCAGCATCAAAAGGTTTAGTTAATAAATCTGACACATTTTCCTCAGTGTCAACCCTATCTGGTTGTATTAAACCTTTCTCAAAGCAATCTCTTATAAAATGGTGTCTAATTTCTATGTGTTTAGTTTTAGAATGATGCACATGATTCTTAATGATGCATAAGGTACTATTATTATCAACAAATATCTTAGTATGCATGAAATTATACCCATAATCCAACAGCTGGTTCTGAATCCACAACACTTGACCACAACATGCTGCTGCAGCCACATATTCTGCTTCAGTTGTAGAGTTAGCCACCACTTTTTGTTTCTTGCATTGCCAAGATATTAATATGCTCCCAAGAAATTGACATCCACCAGTTGTGGATTTCCTATCAAACTTGTCACCACCATAATCACTATCTGAATATGCAATCAGCTCCAATGGTGAATCCTTTGGGTACCACAAACCAAGAGAAGGGAAACATCTTAGGTACCTAAAGATCCTCTTCACAGCATAAAGGTGACATTCTTTGGGAGTCACTTGATGGCGTGCACATGCACACACAGCAAACATGATATCAGGTCTGGAAGCAGTAAGATACATCAAGGATCCAATCATGGATCTATAATGCCTGACATCAACATCTTTCCCATCTCCAATCTTTCCCCAAGGGTGTTCTCTATCCATAGTAGTAGAAGCCCTCTTTTCATGTGGAGAAAAGCCAAACTTCTTCAAGATTTCAGCAACATATTTGTCTTGGGAGATGAAGATACCATCTTCTTTCTGCTGAACTTGTAAACCAAGAAAGAAGTTCATCTCCCCCATAGCACTCATCTTGAATTTGTCTGTCATAAGCTTGGAGAAATCCTCACTCATCTTTGGATCAGTAGACCCAAAAATGATATCATCAACATAGACCTGCACAAGCAACACATCTTTGCCTTTCTTCTTTGTAAATAGTGTCTGATCTATGGTGCCCCTCTTGAATCCATTGTCCACCAAATAGGTAGACAAAGTACCATACCATGCTCTAGGGGCTTGATGAAGGCCATACATAGCCTTTTTAACTCTATACACTTTGTCTGGATGCTCAGGATCCTCAAAACCAGGAGGCTGCATGACATAAACTTCTTCAACAATGGTGCCATACAAGAATGCACTCTTTACATCCATTTGATAGACTGTAAAGCCCATGCAAGATGCATAGGCTAGAAAAATCCTAATAGCTTCAATCCTTGCAACTGGTGCAAAAACTTCTTCATAGTCTATCCCCTCCTCTTGTGTATAACCTTGAGCCACTAACCTTGCCTTGTTTCTGACCACAATACCTCTTTCATCTCTTTTGTTCCTGAGAACCCATCTTGTCCCAATTGGTCTGACATATCTAGGACAATCAACCAGCTCCCAAACATCCTGAATAGCAAATTGGTGAAGCTCATCCTGCATTGCTTCCACCCAACTTGGTTCTTTGAGAGCATCAAATATGTTCTTGGGTTCTTCTTGTGACAGAAAACATGCAAACAAACATGCTTGTACAAGAGGGGTATCAACCTTCTTGTGTATATTGGCAATAAATCCACCAAGACTTTGATGGGATCTTCTTGTCTGAACTGGAGTCATAACATCACCAATGATCTGAGATGGGGGGTGATTCTTCATTGTGGAAGTGAGAACTCCTCCTTCAAAAAGTCTGGTGTCCTCAACTTCACGCTCCATGTTGCCAATATCTTCTTCATCAGACTCTCTTTGAGCAGCAGGAATCTTTTCATGGACATTGGAAGGTCCACCTTGTTCAAAATTGGAAGAGAAAAGATGCCCAAAAGTGTTGTCAACGTTTGAATCTTGGTTGTCAGCGTCAGGGCTGACAGCGCCTGAAATGTTGTTGTCAACGTCTGAATTGGTCTTGTCAGCGCTGGATTTTCCTTTGTCAGCGCCTGAAGAACCATGCATGTTTGTATTTGGTGTTATTTGGAAACCACCATTATCTTGTCCAGCAGCAGCAGCAGCAGCAAAAGAATCAGTCCAATTGGGAATTGTGACATATTCAAATGTAGGAGATGCCTTTTCTGCTTGTGATCCAACCCTTTCATCAACCTGTGTACCTGAAACATGAACAACTTGTTCCTCCACAACATTTGAAGTTACCTTCACAATGTCTGGATTAGTGACAGGCATATAATTTAAAGTTCTAGATAAGGGTTCCAAATCAAACAACCAATTAGGACCACTTTCAGGATCACTAGGTTTATTCTCTAAGAACCTAACATATACTCTTTCAACAATACGTTTGTCCTCCTTAAGATAAACCCTATAACCCTTGCTCTGTACTGAATACCCCATGAAGTAACCTTCATCACCTTTTGCACTAAATTTTCCTAAGGCATCACTACTGTCTAAGACTACTACATGACATCCAAAAGGTCTGAGAAAGCCAATATTAGGTTTTCTTCCCCAAAGTAACTCATAAGGTGTCTTGTTCTGAATTTTGTTAACCAATGCTCTATTTTGCACATAGCATGCTGTATTAACAGCCTCATCCCAAAAGGCTATGGGAAAGTGAGCATCAGCCAACATTGTTCTGGCTGCTTCAATTAGGGTTCTATTCTTCCTTTCAGCAACCCCATTTTGTTGTGGGGTTCTAGCAATACTAAACTGCCTAGTAATTCCCTTCATGGTACAAAAATCATCTAGCTTCTTGTTCCTAAATTCTCCACCATTATCACTCCTAAGCATCTTAACCTCATTGCCAGACCTTTTCTCAATTTGAGTGATAAATTCAATAAGAACATCAGCTGTGTCACTCTTCATAGCTAAAAAGAATGTCCAAGTAAACCTAGAGAAGTCATCAGTGACAACAAAACAATATGACTTGCCATTCAAACTTTCTATATTAGTTGGACCAAAGAGGTCCATGTGAAGCATATGAAGAGGTCTGGAACTAGTATGCACCTGCTTGGACTTGAATGAGACCTTGTGCTGCTTGCCTTTAAGACATGCAACACAAGAGTGGTCATTGTGGAAGGCCTTCTCAGGCAAACCATCAACTAAACCAAGCCTCACAAGTCTATTTATATTTTTAAAATTTATGTGCCCTAGTCTCCTGTGCCACAAATTACTTTCATCTACTCAGGCCTTAGCATAAAAACAAGACATATTTGTATTCACTTTAACCCCATTTAAATTCACATTGTATATGTCCTTATGCCTAGGTGTTCTATACTCAATATACTTCTCATCAGGGATCTTAAAATCCTTGCTTAACACCAAACACTCAGTATTAGTGAAAAGAACCTTATTCTTGTTATCACACACTTGTGATACACTAAACAGATTATAGTCCAGTTCTTTTACCAGGAAGACATTCTCAAAACGTAGATTATTGGTCAGAAGGGTTCCTTTGCCTGTGATGGTGCCGTAGCCCCCTCCAAAGTATACCTTATCACCATCTTTAATAGGAGAGAAGTTCGTCAGATAGTCTTCCTTTCCTATCATGTGCCTTGAGCATCCACTATCCCAATATCCATAATCATTGATCTGCTTTTGAATGCCCTGCACATAAAGAAAACAAATTAGTTTTCTTTGGGAACCCAAGTCTCAGAAGACTTGGATTCATCTGGTTGTTCAATAAGAACAGACTTAGTTCTCACAACAACCCCATTCTCATCCCTTTTAGGATGAAATACCCAGTTAACCCCAATTGGTTTTGTAATGACTTTTGAAATATAATTAAACCTGTTGCAAGTCATTGAAATTCCATTATTATTAGGGTTTTGATCCTTCTTGGGTCTCCATGTTAAGCTTGAAGAAGCTTTAGACCCCTTACCTTGTGGCTGCAAATACTTAGGTCTGGTCACGTTTCTGTCAGCGTTGGATTTTGTCTTGTCAACGCTAAAATTACGCTTGTCAGCGTTGAACCTAGGGTTTGCTACAGGAACCCATTGCCTATTTGACCAGGTATCTGTCTTTTGAAAAGGTCTTTGTCCATGAGTGTTAGACCTTCTAGTAAAGAATGGGGCTGGTCTAATCACTTGTGGACTTTGCTGCACACAAGGTCTGGGTCTGACAACGTTTGACTTCCTAACAACGTTGACTTTCTTCCTATCAGCGCTGAAATTGTTCCTATCAGCGCTGGCTTTGGGAGCGTTGACACACTTGTATGCCAAATGTGAAAAGCTACCACAAGTATAACAGGCTTTCTTAGATACATTCTTAGGTCTGGAAGCAAAGAAACCTGTTCCATGATTGTTAACTTGGCTCTTGGGTGACCTATTATTTCTATACATCTCTGCATATTTAATGGTAGGTCTTCTAACAGTGTTGGAGCCTAGGTCAACAGCTTCACCAGTAACTGGGTGAGTAACCTTAATGGGTGGGGATTCATTGGGACTTTCACACAGCAAACCTCCCTTAACAAATAAAGTAGGGTTAGCTTTCTTCCACTCATTTAGGTCAGTCAGTTTTTGTTGATACTCTTCTATTGTGGGTGACAACTCTTGGTGGAGGAATGAATTCCTCTTCTTGGCATTCTGGTATACCAGTCCAAGATAAATCCTTTCTAAGGACACCATAGAAGTCACCAGCTGGTGGTGGAACCAGAGAGTAATCATTCTCATTCATCCCAAGCCCAGTCATATCCTTAGGATCTCTTTGTTTAGCTACACAGTCTCCTAGGGCTTGGGTGGCTCTATCAAATCTTTGAATCTTGAGGTCAACATTATCTTTATTCTTAATGGCCTCATCTAACTTAGCCTGTAGGTCTTTATTGACCTTTGACATGATATTTCTAATATCCATACTACCCTCTAGCTCATGTTTTAAGATATTTATCTTATCTTTTAAATCAAATTCCATTTTCTTGTATTCAGAAACGGTTTTCTCAGTTTCAGTAAGAGCTAGTTGGTAATTGGATAATTTACACCTTTCAGTGCTCATATCCTCTTTTAGTTTTAACACTTCTTTGTTAAGTCTGTCAGTGTTTAACCTACAGCCTTTGCTACAAAAAGCATCATCATATACCTCATTATCAGATGAAGAGGAGGAGTGAGCCATGAGAGCATATTCAACATGCTCTTCTTCTTTAATATCAGCAATCAAAGCTTTGTCCTCTTCAGCATCCTTAGCCAGATAGCTCCAATCCCATCCAGTACCATCAATTCCTTGAACTGCAACCATGGCTTTGGAGTCTTGAGCTTTAACAACCTGACTTGAGGGTTTACCAGCATCAGATCTTCTAGGAGATCTGCATTCCCTCATGAAGTGCCCCATGCGATGACAGTTGTAGCACTCAACTTTGGATTTATCAAATCCAGCAGTGTCTTTAGCATTGAAGGTCATCTTCTTCTTGAACCTTCTATTCCACCTATTTGCTCTTATACTAGCAAGAGCCATGTTCCACTTGATGTCCATCTCTTCCAAGTGTTCATCACTTATCTGCTCAAGGTCCTCATATGTAATCACTGAACCATTGGGCAAAGAAGCAATTTAAGCACAAACAATATCCAAATCCAAACCAGCAGGTTTAACTCTTGGGGAGTCATTCATGAGTGTGTCAGCGTCTGAAAAGGAGACGTTGACAGGACTTGTTCCAGCGCTGACAAATGATGATCCAGTAACTGGATGCATAAAAGAGTCCTTCTGATTGAATTGACCTTCACTATGAGAGAAGAAGGCCATGTTGCTGGTGCTAGCTTTGCTTGAAAGAGTTTCATCTTCCAACAGTCTTAGTTTGTTGTAGATGTCATCAAACGAAGAGCTCTTGTGAGTATTATTGGCAAGAATAGATCTTGCCTCAATCTTCCATGTCTCACCAAGACTTTTCAGAAAAGTAGCATTGGTGTCAATATCACCAACTTGTGTCCCCATGAAGGGCAATTTGCTTGTGATGTCAAGCAATCTGCTTCTCACACTGCTCAGTTTCTCATTGGGCTAAGCTTTGAAGACAGCATAATCATGCAGAAGTTGCTTTTTCTTTTCTTCCTTGGTTTCTGCATTACCACCATATGCAACTTCAATTGCTTCCCAAAGATCCTTAGCAGATTCATAGATTCTATATTTGTGCTGATTTTCTTGTCCCAAAGATACTTTCAGAATATTTAGGGCTTTCATGTCAGCCCTTTTCTTTGCAATATCTTCAGCACTTACAGCTCTACCATCTCCAGGTTTTTCTTTCTTATCTTCATCAGGACATCCTTCAACAGCTGTTCTTGTTGCAATGGCATTCAGAATCTTTTGAGCTTTATTGAATGAGTTTCCATATTCAATGATGTCCCAGAGTGTGTAGTCAAAGATCCCCAGATATTGTTCAAAGTTGAACCTCCATAAGTCAAAGTTGGTTGCATCAAGCATGGGAATCTTGATGTTTGGTAAGGATGAGGAGGAGGAGGTTATTGCTTCAGACATGATTTTTTTAGGGTTTTGAGAAAATTAGGGTTTTGGTGTTCGTATATCGTTCTGGTGTTCTTCAAAGATCAAAAGTTCCTCAACAAGCTCTGATACCACTTGTTGATCCCAAACTTAGATCGATTAGCTTTGTGTATACGAGATTAGATCAAGTATAACACGTAGAGAAACCTTTGTTATATGCTTTGTGAATCTAAGTATTATGCGGAATTTAATACTTAAACAAGAACACAAGATGTAAACAAAACTTTCACTTTGATTTTGAATGTCGAACTTGCTTACAATGAAAGATGTTTACGAATGAAAAACTTAATGAAAACTTGATACTAAACATTAACCTAAAGGCCTTCTTTTATAGACTAAGAAGCCTTGTACAATAAGCTACGTATCAACTATTCTAGGTAAAGATAAACATAGAAAATACATTGTCGTTTCTATCCTTACTAGAATTATTCTAGAACATAATAAACGTGTAGCTCACATCTTCCATCAGTGCTTGTCTTCAATCTGTCAACGCTTGACTTTAACTTGTCAACGCTTAAGCTGTCAGCGCTCACTTTGCTCTTGTCAACGCTTGAGTTGTTCTTGTCAGCATTCAAGTGATCTGGCCTTAATTTATTCCCAACATTACGCAAGATTTTAACATCTTTTCTTGTAGTTTTCAATCTTTTTAACCAAATCTATCCACACTAAATCCCCACATAATATTTTGATCATCATTCATCATCATATACATATACATAAATGAATAAAATACAAGATTACATATTCAAAATAACAAGATGATAGGGAGAAATAATCTCTATACCACCAAGATGATGAAAAGATGGGATTTTGATGAACAAGGCTTGGTTCCTTGTTCCCAAATCTTCAACTTTAGCAAGGCAACTTATTGAGTCCTTCAAATGGATGAACACCTCCATGAAATCAGCCCTAAACTCCTTCTTGAAAATCAGCCCAAAGACCTCCATGAAAACTCCTTTTCACATGTTAAGATCACCTCCAATCTTCATATCTTCAAAGGGTTTTCATCTTGTGCAAGTTAAACACATGATTCATGGTTGAATTTTTGATTAAATGATGGTTTATGAGGGTATATGGGACGTTCATAGAGAGAGAACAAGAGAGAGTTGTGAGTTGTTTTGCATGTACAAAAGTGAGGAAGTGGTTTAATGTTGAATGATTTTGTTAGGTTGCTAGTTTGGTGTAAAGATTAGGACAAGTGTCCTAGTCTTTTCATGTAAAGTTGACACACCTCAAGTGTGTTAGATAAGCTTTAGCTATACCATGGTGGGGTGAGGCAAGTGTAAACTTGTCTCATCCCACTAATTTACGGGTACTCCTCGATTCTAGTTTCCTCGATTTGCGTGCCCTCGGGTCGTTTTACGAAAAACATTTTTATAAATTATGAATCAACGGCACAAAACGAATCTAATAAAAATTGTCTCATCAAAAACGGAGTTCAAAAACATAAATACGTAACCCTAGGGTTTCCGGTTTAGTCGTAAAGGACGTTAAATTATACTCGTAAGTCCTAATCTCTTCTCGTAAATTTGTGAGTTTATGAACCAACACAATAAAATCCGAAAATAATATTCACAGATAAATTTATTTCCTGAAATGTCGGACTGTTACCAAAAACGGTGTATGTAAACGTAAGCACATAATGTAGGATCCTCCGGTTTAGACGTAGTCGATGCTACTTCAAGATGTAAACCCAAATTTCTTCCCAAAAATAAGTGAGTTCATAATATAACATTAAAATAATGTTTTTAAATAATACTTGAGAATAAAATATCAACCATAAATTGACGGATTGTCACAGTGTTTACCCCTAAACAGGATCTTTGTCCTCAAAGATCAATTTATCTTACTACTCGCTTCTTATAGAGTTAAAGCCATGTGAGTATTTCATCCACATTCGGTCTTTTCTCTCAAGTGTAATTCATTACAATACGCGAGTCTCATCAAACTTAACTACGGAAATATGATCAGGCTTAATGTTGACTTACTTTCTCTATCCAAGTATAATACTGATAATAAAAGTATAAAATGGATTAATACAAGTTAATGAACTTATAATAGGCTTATTGGACCTAAAACATGTAAATAAGTAAAACTAGTAAACTAGTATAAAAGTTATCAACACATAACACTAAAAGGAGTAAAT
Organism: Glebionis coronaria; assembly: GCA_025667525.1. Lineage (NCBI taxonomy): Eukaryota > Viridiplantae > Streptophyta > Magnoliopsida > Asterales > Asteraceae > Glebionis > Glebionis coronaria. The sequence continues at coordinate 235,363,448 of CM046876.1, read as the reverse complement.
GAGAAGGTATAAACCAACTTGATCATCATCATATATAAAAAATCATCATATGTATACATAATTGTTATTTTGATAAAGTCATTGGACAAAAGTCTAAGACGAGTATTATTTGTCTAGGTTTTCATGATTGAAGCACGTACCGTACATCCAAATCGCCGATAACCGCCTTCCCACATCAATGTGAGTTCATAGCCTCCCACTCTTTTAAATGTTTTTATGAAATGTTTTAGAAACCCGCGAGGGAGATAACATGTTACTTTTGATAAAATAGGACACCATTTGTCCTGATTGTTTGTTTATTGATTTGGACCCGGATGATTGTATGACCCGATGAATGATTAAATGTAGTATCCTATTAAACTTATAAGCTTATGAACAAGCCCAATAAACGTTAATAAAAGTTATTTCATGTAAATTATTATTTTGATGCTTTTTGAATTTTATCGTTTATGAATTATAGTCATTTTATGACTAACCGACGATAATGAATCGTAATAATTATTAACGTGTCGTTCGTTAAGCATGTTAATGTCCGTCGAGCTTAGAATTAATATTGAAATATCAACGTTCTCCGAATGTCGATGTTTTTATTTCATATTGATAGTTTATTTTTCGTCCTTTACGCGTATTTTTTTAAATCGCGTAACTCTCAAAATATCGGGTTCCGATAATACCCGCTTTACCAAATTGCGGGAAAAGATTTATTATTATCCATTCCCATGTCTTATATTTCAAAAAAAAAAGGTGATGACACGTATCTAATGATAGATACGTGTTAGCATGTTGCAAATCAAATAGCCATTCCAATAAACAATTACATACTAATCTTGTATTTTTTTCTTCTCTGTTTTCTCTTTACCGTTTATCAAACAAGAAACCTATCATCATCATCATATTTGCATCCAATTTTGAGTCCATGGGCTGATATTTAATATACACTAGTACTATTTTCATTAACTTGAATTTGAGTTATCACACTTGGGATTGAAGTTTAAAGAATTGATCATCTATCTTGCAAAAATCCATCATCTTTGTAAGAATTAGCAATCTCTTGTATATTTTTTTAAGTAATCCTTATTATTAACTTGTATGTTCATGATGATGTATATGTTATTATGTTAATTCACATGTTTAAGGCATTGTATAAGGGTGTATACAACTTTTTAACACTAGTAGACTTGTTTTCTAACAAAATAATAGGACTGATTTTGACATCAGTGGTAAAACGTGATTATTTCACAACATACAGTGGGTTCTGATATTTGAATATAGATTAGAATGATAGGCATGTCTTTTGTGATTATTTTTCCGGGTGGCCCGTCTTATGACGATTCCCGGATAGTGAGTTACGGCCAAAATACAAAACTAGGTTCAAATCTGACCTTCTGTTTTGTGGGCCTGTTTTCTCATAAAATTTGTATACCAGCCCATCAATATGCAAAACTAAAAGATGTAGGTATAATCATATATAAACAGTGTGCATTGGGTGGTTTCTCAGTCTTTACGGTTTGAAAATGGCGGCAAAAACGGTTAAACTGACATTGAATGTAAAACGCAGCCTATATTCCTATTGATACAAAGGAGATCTAAGCTATGTTAAAAATGATTTGAGGGATAATGGACTTAGGATCAGTATAGTACACAATAGTAACGTCATTTTTATATACATAATCCATTTAGAAGATTTATCGTTTAAGTGAAACGACCTAATAAGCAGAGCATGTCGAGAAGTTATCAAGATTGAACGATATTAATAAACATAAAAATTGGCTTATTTATCAACGAGAGATAACATTTTAAAAATGATAAATGTTTATTTAAAAGTTTTATAACAAGTTTATAAAACTTATACAATGCCTAAAACATATTAAAATACATTATTTGCATAATTATGACTTATCTATCGTACCGAGCCTAAGATGCGTTTCGTCATCTTTAGGTGTCATTTGATCGTGTATCAGTTGTTGGCGTTTGTTTCGACGCTTACGACTATTATATCAAGTGAGTTCATAACCTCGCTCTTTACCATTTAATTTTTTTATAAATCCCGCGAGGGGGGATACATTTTTTTTTAAATTGAACACAATGACTTGATGGTATGCTTTCCCGGTAGCTATTATGTGTGCTAAGTGCTATATTGCAAAAATTTGGAAAGTCCCTAAAACCCATGAACCGTTAACTACTTATGATGGGTAGGCGCTGGTACAGACAAATGAATCCATTGGGGATGGCCCCCACCTGGGCAGGTCGCACCTGTGGGTTGGAGGCTCAGCCAGGTGTGTTGTATGAGAAGTAAGTGGGGTATTAGGCAAGATACCTGACTAGGGCATTATTTATACTTAAGGCTTCGGTGTCATGGCTTAGCACAATAGCGTGGTTATATGATATTATATGTGTTACATTATCACTCGTTGAATGAAAACTTGTGTTCAAAAATTGATTGTTTATATAAACCTATGGATTCACTCGACCTTTGTGTTGATGTTTTAGCATGTATTTCTCAGGTGTTTAGGTAATGCAAGGATACAAGATGTCGCATCGAAATGTGTTTTGAAGGCGATGTATATGTTATCATTCGAAATACTTTTGAAAACCTTTTAGTTTTTTTATGTTTATATTATGTACTTATAATGTAAGGACCTGGTGTAACTCTGATAACACTTTTTATTCGAATGATAACTATCTTTTGAAAACGTCCCATATAGAGGTCGTTTTCTATAACTTATGTGATGTGCTATGAAGTAATACCCAAATGACCCATCCGCTGCCTATCAGAAATATGGGGGTATTACAGATTGGTATCAGAGCATGAGTTATAGAGAACTAGGATTGCATTATACCCTACACTATAACTGAGATGCTCGTTGTGACATTCCATATCGTCTTTATTATCCGTGCCTGTTACTTATTTCCTCTGTTATGCTTGTATCATTACTGGCTGATATGTATATGTATATGTATATGAGATAAGATACATATATGTATAAATGCTATACGAGATGATCAACTCTGCATATTTTGTTACGTGATAATAATTTCATATGTATTGGGAATTGTATAGGCTATGCGTAGATCCTGACTATCTGTACCCTTTTATTTACAGTATGTCAGTACCAGCTTCTCCTGTTCCTGCACCGGATGTTCCTAATTCTCCACCTGTTTCACCTAATCATGTTCCTAATCCACCTGAGATTGAACCTGCTCAGCCACCGATGGCACTTCCCAATGTCGTGAACTTTCTCGAACACGATGACATTGAGGAAGAAGAAGATCCCGAGGAAGAAGAAGATCCCGAGGAAGAAGAAGATCCTGAGGAAGACGAAGATCTAAATGTCGATGAGGAAGAAGAGGATCCTGATGAGGACATGGAGGGGTATGCACCTAACTTGGTTGCTGAATTACCTATTACTCCACCTTCGTTAGTCTCTTCTGACTCTGATGATAATCGTCATGTTACTCGTACTATTGACTCACCTTTTATTCCTAGACATGGCAGAAACACTTTTGAGGTGGGAGGCCCCTCAAGTGTTGCTCCTACATCACATCCATCAGATTTGAATCCGAGTGTTACAAAGAATGATATTGATATGATTCAGACTCGTGAGCGGTTGTTGAGTAGGGCGAATGAGGTTAGGAGGTATGAGATTTCTTTGGTTGACTCTCATGTGAAGATTGAGAGTGGAAGAGTGAATGTGTTATCAACTGATGTGGACACTATCAAGAAAGATATGATAAAGGTTGAGGTTGGACTTAATGGTACGCGTAGGCGTATGGGTTATTTTGATAGAGATTTGGGAAAGGTTGAAGAAGACGCAAGTGATTTAAAGGAAGCCCAGAAAGCTAATGATGCTAGATTTAAAAGGTTGGAAGAAGGCTTTGGCCAAGTGATGAATGAGAACAAGAAGTTAAAGAAGGATAAAGAGGCATTAGAGATTAATGGTACTTTGGATGCGGTGTATCATGAAGGGTTGGAACGTGACCAATATCATACTAGGGTTTGGGCTTACGAGTTCCAGCAGATAATGAGATCTAATGGAGTGCCAACTACTAGTTCTTCTGCGGCGATCGATGTGTTAGCCACTTATGGAAAGACTCCTTCAACCGATGATCCTGATGATGATCCACATGACGAGTGATGACTAGACGTGTGTTGTACGTGTTACCTTTGTATCTACTAAACTGATAGTTTCAGTTAGTAGAAGTTTTGATATAGATTAAGATTCGGATATGTAATAGTGTAGTGAATGATGATGAAACGTTGTACCCTTTTGTTAATATTATGATGTATGTTGATATATCTTCTGTTGCATGATGTTGTTATATTGAGTATTACTATGGTGTTGTACGATGCATTGTTGTGAAACCTCTTGTATGATTGTATTATCTCTATGTGTGAGATCTATACAACTCTGTGATTCTAACCAAGTTATGCTATTGTATTATGGTAGAATCATGCCGCCAAAGTTAACTCATGCTGCTATGGAAAGGCTAGTGGCCGACCGTGTGGCCGCGGCGATTGCAGAATATGAGGCAAACCGTGTGAATACGACAAATAATAATGCTAGAGGTGACAATGCAAACATCGGAGTTAATGTCAATGACAATGCTGGCAACGGTAATGTGAACGATAATGTTGGCGGAAATAATGATAATGTTGGCAGTGGTCATGTGAATGACAATGTTGGCGGAGATAATGTGAATACTAATGTTGGTAGTGCAAATGTTAATTCTAATGTTAGCGGCGCGAATGCTAACGCGAATGTTGGAGAAAATGGTGTAAATGTTGGAAACATGGGTGATAACTTAAGTAGCAGTGGTAATGTAAGTCGAGCTAAACCGAATGATGCTGAAGAAAATGCATTTAGAACTCGTGAATGTACTTATACTCAGTTTATGAAATGTAAACCGCATAATTTTAATGGAACTGATGGAGTTGTGAGTATGACTCGATGGCTTGAAAGGTTAGATGCTGTTTTTAGGATTAGTGATTGTTCAGAGGCAAATAAGACCAAGTTTGCTTCGCATACTCTTCAAGGACAAGCTCTTACATGGTGGAATTCCTATATCCAATCGATAGGAATTGATAAAGCTTATGAGACGCAATGGGCTGGTTTTAGGAGACTTGTGACCGAAGAATTTTGTCCCAGAAGTGAAGTGCAAAAGTTGGAACAATAGCTATGGAATCTGAAAGTGATAGGTTTTGACATCAGCACCTATACCAACCGTTTTCAAGAACTAGCTTTGATGTGTCCAACTATGGTAGAACCCGAGTATAAGAAGGTCGAGCAATATATACGTGGTCTTACCGATAATATTCAAGGAGATGTGACTTCATCTCAACCCGTGAATATTAATCAAGCTATTCGCATGGCTCACAATCTTATGACTCAAAGAGTGAATGCTCATAATGTGAAACCAAAGACTGGGGAAGATAATAAGAGAAAGTGGGATGGTGCACAAGGAAGGAATAATAACAATAACAGTAACTATCGTGATAATCGACGTCATAACCAAAGGAATCAGTATAGGGGTAATAACTATGCTGTTACGAATGCACCGAATAGAGGACAAGGAAATGTAAGGCAAGGAAATGAAGGTCGTGGAATCGACGGTCGAGGAAATGATGGTCGTGGTAATGGAGGTCAATGGGTTCGTACATTATGTAATAGATGTAGGCTGACTCACACTGGTCCATGTGCTATTGTTTGTAATAATTGTGGAAAAGGTGGTCATATAGCAAGGGATTGTAGAGGAAGGAACGTTGCTACGGGTGCGAATACACAACGAGTGATTACTTGCTATACTTATGGTGAAAAAGGACATATAAGCAGAGATTGTCCCAAGAGGGGTAATGGCCACGGTGGTAACGCACGTGGGAAGGCGTATCTCATCAAGGATGGGGAGGCTCAACAAGACCCCAATGTTGTTACTGGTACGTTCCTACTTAACAACCGTTATGCTAATGTGTTATTTGATTCCGGTGCGGATAGAAGTTTTATTGCTTCTAGGTTTAGTGATTTGCTTGATGTAGTTCCGTCTAGACTAGAAAATAAGTATGATGTTGAACTAGCCGATGGGAAGATAGTTAGCACTCGTACGGTTTTGCGAAATTGCACCTTAAGACTAGTAAATCATTTGTTTGAAATTGATCTGTTGCCGATCGAGTTGGGTAGTTTTGATGTTATTGTTGGGATGGATTGGTTGTCTCGTCATAATGCGGTTATTGATTGTGGAAATAAGACCGTTCGTATTGCGTACAATAGGAAAGTTTTGATTGTAGATGGCGACCGATGTAAGCCTCGCTTGCACGTCATCTCTTGTGTTAAGGTTCAAAAGTATATGGAAAAAGGGTGTCAATTGTTTGTAGCTCGTGTAGTAGAGAAGGAAGTGGATGTTAAGCGCGTGGAAGACGTCCCGATTGTTTGTAATTTTTCCAGAGGTATTTCCAGAAGACTTACCTGGACTTCCACCACCCCGGCAAGTGGAGTTTAGGATTGAGTTAGTACCCGGAGCTGCACCTGTGGCACGTGCACCTTATCGTCTTGCACCGTCTGAGTTGAATGAATTATCTGAGCAATTGCAAGAACTTTCGGATAAGGGTTTTATTCGACCAAGTTCTTCGCCATGGCGAGCCCCAATATTATTTGTTAAAAAGAAAGATGGGTCATTCCGAATGTGTATCTATTATCGTGAACTAAACAAGTTGACTATAAAGAATCGTTATCCACTTCCTAGGATCGACGATATATTCGATCAACTTCAAGGTTCTAGCGTATATTCGAAGATTGACTTGAGGTCGGATTATCATCAAGTTCGTATCCGAGAAGAAGATGTTCCGATAACTGCATTTCAGACCCGGTATGGCCATTTCGAATATCAAGTAATGCCTTTTGGATTGACGAATGCACCTGCGGTGTTCATGGATTTGATGAACCGAGTGTGCAAGCCGTATCTCGATAAATTTGTTATCGTGTTTATTGATGATATTCTGATATACTCGCGAAACAAAGAAGAGCATGCGGGTCATTTAAAAGCTATCTTGGAGTTACTCCAAAAAGAAAAATTATATGCCAAATTCTCAAAGTGTGACTTCTGGTTAGATTCTGTCCAATTCCTTGGACATGTGATCGATAGCAATGGTATTCATGTCGACCCTGCAAAGATTGAATCTATCAAAAGTTGGTCTTCACCAACGACACCTACTGAAGTGAGACAATTCTTATGTCTTGCGGGTTACTATCGAAGGTTTATCGAAGGCTTCTCTCTTATAGCCAAACCGTTGACTAAGTTAACTCAAAAGAATAAGAAGTATGAATGGGGTGATGATTAAGAGAAAGCATTTCTATTGCTAAAGCAAAAACTTTGTAGTGCACCTATTTTAGAGTTACCGGACGGAACCGATGACTTTATTGTATATTGTGATGCTTCGCTTAATGGTCTTGGAGTTGTTCTAATGCAGAGGGAAAAGGTTATTGCTTATGCCTCTCGTCAACTCAAGACTCATGAGGAAAATTACACAACACATGATTTAGAGTTGGGAGCCGTTGTGTTTGCTCTAAGATTATGGAGACACTACTTGTATGGTACCAAATGTGTGGTTTGTACCGACCACAAAAGTCTTCAACATATTCTTTACCAAAAAGAGCTGAACATGAGGCAAAGAAGATGGGTAGAACTTCTCAGCGACTATGATTGTGAAATTCGCTACCACCCTGGGAAGGCGAACGTTGTAGCCGATGCGTTGAGTAGAAAAGAAAGGGTTAAGCCAATGCGCGTACGAGCGTTGGTTTTGGCTGAACCGCTTGTAAATCTTTCGTCTCGAATTCTTGAGGCTCAATCTGAAGCCTTGAAAGAAGAAAATCTCAATGCCGAGAATCTTCGAGGTATTGACAAGAAATCTTTTGAAACTCGCGCTAATGGTACCAAGTGTTTCTTGAATCGATCATGGTTACCACTCTTTGGAGGACTAAGAGATTTAATCATGCATGAATCACATAAGTCTAAATATTCCATTCATCCTAGATTTGACAAAATGTACCATGATTTTAAGAAACTTTACTGGTGGCCCAACATGAAGGCCGATATAGCTACTTATATCAATAAGTGTTTGACTTGTGCAAAGGTCAATGCAGAATGCCAAAAGCCGTCTGGATTGTTGCAGCAACCAGAAATCCCTGAATGGAAATGGGAGCGTATTACAATGGATTTTGTGACTAAGTTACCGAAGACGCCGAGTGGTTACGACACAATCTGGGTAATTGTGGATCGTTTAACCAAATCTGCTCACTTAATCCCGATGAAAGAGACGTACAAGATGGACAAACTAACTGATATCTATCTCAAGGAGATTGTCTGCAAACACGGAGTCCAAGTGTCGATTATTTCTGACAGGGATAGTCGATTTACTTCCAAGTTTTGGAATTCGTTGCAAGACGCTTTGGGTACTCAATTGGATATGAGCACCGCTTACCACCCGCAAACAGATGGTCAAAGTGAAAGAACAATTCAAACCTTAGAAGACATGTTACGAGCTTGTATCATTGATTTTGGAAGTAGTTGGGATAAACACTTTCCGTTAGTTGAGTTTTCTTATAACAACAGCTATCACGCAAGTATTAAAGCTGCACCTTTTGAAGCTTTTTATGGAAGAAAATGCCGATCACCTGTATGTTGGAGTGAAGTTGGAGATAGTCAGCTTACTGGACCGGAGATTATCCATGAGACGACGGAAAGAATTGTGCAAATTAAGAATCGATTGTTGACCGCTAGAAGTCGTCAGAAAAGTTATGCTGATGTGAGGCGTAGGCCGTTGGAATTTAAAATTGGAGATAGAGTGTTGCTGAAAGTTTCGCCATGGAAAGGCGTAATTCGATTTGGAAAGCAAGGGAAATTGAGTCCTCGTTATATCGGACCATTCAAAATCCTTTCGAGGATAGGTCCGGTAGCCTATAGACTTGAATTTCCGCAAGATCTGAGTGGCATTCATAATGTTTTTCATGTGTCTAACTTGAAGAAATTCGACTTGATGAGAGAATGCATTTTGTTGAAGAACCAGTGGAAGTCATGGATCGTAAAGTGAAACAGCTTCGTCAGAGTAGGATTCCGATTGTTAAGGTCCGCTGGAATTCGCGTCGTGGACCAGAATACACTTGGGAGCGCGAAGACCAATTCCGAAAGATGTACCCATATCTTTTCGCGAAGAAGTCGACAAGCTAATCAAGTTAAAAATCTGGGACAGATTTTCTTTATGGAGAGGAGGCTGAAGTATCCTGTTAAATTTCTAAGCTTATGAACAAGCGCAATAAACGTTAATAAAAGTTATTTCATGTAAATTATTATTTTGATGCTTTTTGAATTTTATCGTTTATGAATTATAGTCATTTTATGACTAACCGGCGATAATGAATCGTAATCATTATTAACGCGTCGTTCGTTAAGCATGTTAATGTCCGTCGAGCTTAGAATTAATATTGAAATATCAACGTTCTCCGAATGTCGATGTTTTTATTTCATATTGATAGTTTATTTTTCGTCCTTTACGCGTATTTTTTTAAATTGCGTAACTCTCAAAATATCGGGTTCCGATAATACCCGCTTTACCAAATTGCGGGAAAAGATTTATTATTATCCATTCCCATGTCTTATATTACAAAAAAAAGGTGATGACACGTATCTAATGATAGATATGTGTTAGCATGTTGCAAATCAAATAGCCATTCCAATAAACAATTACATACTAATCTTGTATTTTTTTTTCTTCTCTGTTTTCTCTTTACCGTATATCAAACAAGAAGCCTATCATCATCATCATATTTAAATGCAATTTTGAGACCATGGGCTGATATTTAATATACACTAGTACTATTTTCATTTACTTGAATTTGAGTTATCACACTTGGGATTGAAGTTTAAAGAATTGATCATCTATCTTGCAAAAATCCATCATCTTTGTAAGAATTAGCAATCTCTTGTATCATTTTTTTAAGTAATCCTTATTATTAACTTGTATGTTCATGATGATGTATATGTTATTATGTTAATTCACATGTTTAAGGCATTGTATAAGGGTGCATACAACTTTTTAACACTAGTAGACTTGTTTTCTAACAAAATAATAGGACTGATTTTGACATCAGTGGTAAAACGTGAGTATTTCACAACATACAGTAGGTTCTGATATTTGAATATAGATTAGAATGATAGGCATGTATTTTGTGATGATTTTTCCGGGTGGCCCGTCTTATGACGATTCCCGGATAGTGAGTTACGGCCAAAATACAAAACTAGGTTCAAATCTGACCTTCTGTTTTGTGGGCCTGTTTTCTCATAAAATTTGTATACCAGCCCATCAATATGCAAAACTAAAAGATGTAGGTATAATCATATAGAAACAGTGTGCATTGGGTGGTTTCTCAGTTCTTTACGGTTTGAAAATGGCGGCGAAAACGGTTAAACTGACATTGAATGTAAAACGCAGCCTATATTCCTATTGATACAAAGGAGATCTAAGCTAAGTTAAAAATGATTTGAGGGATAATGGACTTAGGATCAGTATAGTACACAATAGTAACGTCATTTTTATATAAATAATCCATTTAGAAGATTTATCGTTTAAGTGAAACGACCTAATAAGCAGAGCATGTCGAGAAGTTATCAAGATTGAACGATATTAATAAACATAAAAATTGGCTTATTTATCAACGAGAGATAACATTTTAAAAATGATAAATGTTTATTTAAAAGTTTTATAACAAGTTTATAAAACTTATACAATGCCTAAAACATATTAAAATACATTATTTGCATAATTATGACTTATTTATCGTACCGAGCCTAAGATGCGTTTCGTCATCTTTAGGTGTCATTTGATCGTGTATCAGTTGTTGGCGTTTGTTTCCGATTGACGCTTGTGACTATTATATCAAGTGAGTTCATAGCCTCGCTCTTTACCATTTAATTGTTTTATAAATCCCGTGAGGTGGGATACATGCTTTTTTTTTAAATTGAACACAATGACTTGATGGTATGCTTTCCCGATAGCTATTATGTGTGCTAAGTGCTATATTGCCAAAATTTGGAAAGTCCCTAAAACCCATGAACCGTTAACTACTTATGATGGATAGGCGCTGGTACAGACAAATGGATCCATTGGGGATGGCCCCCACCTGGGCAGGTCGCACCTGTGGGTTGGAGGCTCAGCCAGGTGTGTTGTATGAGAAGTAAGTGGGGTATTAGGCAAGATACCTGACTAGGGCATTATTTATACATAAGGCTTCGGTGTCATGGCTTAGCACAATAGCGTGGTTATATGATATTGTATGTGTTACATTATCACTCGTTGAATGAAAACTTGTGTTCAAAAATTGATTGTTTATATAAACCTATGGATTCACTCGACCTTTTTGGTGATGTTTTAGCATGTATTTCTCAGGTGTTTAGGTAATGCAAGGATACAAGATGTCGCATGGAAATGTGTTTTGAAGGCGATGTATATGTTATCATTCGAAATACTTTTGAAAACCTTTTAGTTTGTTTGTGTTTATATTATGTACTTATAGTGTAAGGACCTGGTGTAACTTTGATAACACTTTTTATTCGAATGATAACTATCTTTTGAAAACGTCCCATATAGAGGTCGTTTTCTATAACTTATGTGATGTGCTATAAGTAATACCCAAATGAACCGTCCGCTGCCTATCAGAAATATGGGGGTATTACATTAAATGGCCCGATAGATGAAATGAAATGGATTATTAAAGTTAGGTTATGTCACTAAAAGTCCCATTAGCATGAATTGTGAACTACCAGGATTTGGTAGACGCTTATGCATATAATAGTACTATTTGGGGACGATCACCCCAGTTCGCGTCTTGACGATTGATCCCCGTCGTGCCACATTGATTGGTAAGAGAATTTTATGTATGAGAAGATTTACACAAGCGTGATTATTGTGACGACACGCTAATTTAGATGGGGCTAGCTACCCGTTGTTTGTTGTAGTAAGGTAACAATGTCATGCGGCTTATAATAATCCAAAATAACGAAATACTGCTTTATGCATTGAATTACGATATATTGCCTCACTAGTAATACAGGGTCTTATTATTGATATTATGTTCGTGTTTTGGTTTTATATAACCATATTCATATAACGGTTTTTATTTAATCTATAAAACGTTATAAAATGTATTGTATGATGTTTTTAACGACAATGGTTCGTATAATGATTTTGAAGGCGAAATACTATATTATGATTTGATAAGGATTTGTATAAAATGACTTTGGCTATTTTATGGCCTATTACAATGATTTGTACAAAAATGATTTTCGGTAATAATTTTATATCGATGTTATATTGATGGATTTTATTAAACCCTATGAATTCACTCGGCGTTTTCGCTGACCTTTTCTTTTAACATGTTTTATCTCAGGTACTTGAAGGTAATTCTCGGGAAGACAACAAGAATTCATGGCCCGCACTTAAATAATAATTTCCATTCAAATACTTTGTAAAACCTATATGAAATACAATGACTTGAGACCTATGTAACTTTGATATTTATGAATGGAAATGCTTTATTATTAAACGACGTGATTTTTAAGCTTTCTCTATGATGTGAGTAATGTGCTATCCCGTAACACCAACGAGTCTTCCGCTGTATTGAATTGTATAAATATGGTGGTGTTACAGTTTACATACACCGTTTTGGTGACAGTCCGACATTTCAGAAAATAAATTTATCCGTGAATATTATTTTGAGATTTTAAATTTGTGTTGGTTCATAAACTCACAAATTTACGAGAAGAGCTTAGGACTTACGATTTTAATTTAACGTCCTTTACGACTAAACCGGAAACCTTAGGTTTACGTATTTACGTTTTCGAACTCCGTTTTTGATGAGACAATTTTTATTAGATTCGTTTTGTGCCGTTGATTCATAATTTATAAAAATGTTTTTCGTAAAACGACCTGAGGGCACGCAAATCGAGGAAACTAGAATCGAGGAGTACCCGTAAATAATTGGGGATGAGACAAAAACAAGTTTTGCCCCACCCCCTACACATGGGACGACCACAATACTACATCACACCAACTTGTGTCAAGTTTTAAGCTAAGTTACTTACACTTGTAACTAGCTTAGCTTATAAGCTAACAAACCACAAAACCATCCAAGCCAAAACCACTTCCCTCATTCAACACATGCAAACCACCCTAAAACTCTCTCTTTTCTCTCTTCCTTGCCGTCCCAAAATCAAGAACAAACACCCCTTGATCAATTTTCAACCACAATATTTGATGTTATACACACATATGATGGAAACCTCTTCAAGCTCTATTGATTGGTGGTCATTTTAACATCCAAGGAGAAGTTTTGTTGGTGTCTTGGGGATGATTTTCCACAAGATGTTCATGAAGATAGGTGATCTTGAAGATGATATTGGTTTATCACAAGTTTTGCCATCAAAATCCATGTCTTGATCACAACCTACATAATCTTGGTGGTATAAAGATTGTTCTTCCCATCCTCTTTTTATTTTGATTATGTAATCATGTATTTTCTTTCTTATTGTATATGTATATGATGAATATATGATGATAAAAATATTATGTGGGGATTTGGTGTTGATAAACATGGGTAAAATGATGAAAAACTATATGTAAAATTGGTTTATCTTGCTTAATTTAGTAGGCTGTATAAAAACAGTAAATAACCATATGATGAACTGATAAAATGGTATAGATAAATTTATATACAGTGATTAATGAGACTTGTACACATGTGAGAGTTGGCCATGCAACGGAATCATAAAAATGAGTGAGATATGATCAAAACAAGTTTAGAGTGCAAATCTGAGTACACTGTTTTGGACGAATTTTATAAAATACTTAGAGGTTGACTCATCAGTAGCTATTGGAAAAAAAAGAAGCACATATCATGTAGTTTCTGTGATAAAATTTTGAGGTCCTATCTCATTATAGAACTCTAGATATGGACATTTTAGTGAACTTAAAATTTAGGACTGATTTTGTGAAATTAAAGTTTAATATTATTATATAAGCACTCAAATAAATATTGTATAAAATGTGATTTAAAACCCACTAACTTATATATTTCATTTATATAAATATGCATAAGGATAAATAAATGGACATTATATAAAAATGGTAGTTTGGTAAGTTTTATAAGTTATAAAACTATATACTAAGTTTTACGTCTTTTCGGCTAAAACCGAAAGATTAACGTTTTTGTTAAATAAAACTTAGACGGTTGGACCCGTCTAATGTAAACTTTTATAAACTCACATACTGATATATAAACATCTATAACAAGTAAGAATCGATAAAACCCGAGCTTTACAACATATAGACATTAACGGGCCAAAGTAGCCTTAATGGACAATAAACCCGACTAATTTGGTAAAACACTTATAAACTTATTTATTGGGCTTAACCCATTTGGGCCCAACATATAAAGTATAAATACTGATAATAAAAGTATAATTGGGCTAATGAATAGTATTGGGCTTGTAATAGGGCCATTGGGCTTTAAAATGTAAACAAGTTGAACTAGTGTAACTAGTCTTGAAAATTACCAACACATAAACACTATAGTAAATAAGTAAATATGTATAAACCCACTTGATCATCATCATATGTATAAAGTCATCATATATATACATAATTGTTATTTTGATAAAGTCATTGGACAAAAGTCTAAGACGAGTATTATTTGTCTAGGTTTCCGTGATTGAAGCACGTACCGTACATCCGAATTGCCGACAACCCGCTTTCCCACACCAACGTGAGTTCATAGCCTCGCACTCTTTTAAATGTTTTTATGAAATGTTTTGTAAACCCGCGAGGGAGATAACATGTTAGTTTTGATAAAATAGGACACTAGTTGTCCCGATTGTTTGTTTATTTATTTGGACCCGAATGATTCTATGACCCGATGAATGATTAAATGACCCGAAAGATGAAATGAAATGGATTATTAAAGTTAGGTTATGTCACTAAAAGTCCCATTAGCATGAATTGTGAACTACCGGGATTTGGTAGACGCTTATGCATATAATAGTACTATTTGGGGACGATCACCCTAGTTCGCGCCTTGACGGTTGATCCCCGTCGTGCCACATTGATCGGTAAGCGAATTTCTGTATGAGAAGATTTCCATAGCGTGATTATTGTGACGACACGCTAACTTAGATGGGCAAATTGAGTATCGAGTTAGCTACCCGTTTTCGTGATAGTAAGGTAAAATGTCATGCGGCTTGTAATAATCCAAATAACGAAATAATACTTTATGCATTGAATTACGATATATTGCCTGACTAGCAAAACAGGGTCTTATTATTGATATTATGTTCGTGTTTTGGTTTTACATAACCATATTCATATAACGGTTTTTATTTAACTCTACACGACGTTATAAAACGTATTGTATGATATTTTTACGACATTGATTCGTATAATGGTTTTGAGGGCGAAAGCCTATATTGTGATTTTGACAAGAATTTGTATAAAATGTTTTTGGCCTATTTCATGGTCTACTATAAAGATTTGTACAAACTTGATTTTCGTTAATAATTATATACCGATGATACATTGATGGTTTTATTAAACTCTATGATTTCACTCGGTGTTATCGCTGACCTTTTCTTTTAACATGTTTTGTCTCAGGTACTTGAATGTAATTCTCGGGAAGACAACAAGAATTCATGGACTGCACTTAAATAACAATTTCCATTCAAATCTTTTGTAAAACCTGCATGAAATACAATGACTTGGGACCTTTGTAAACTTGATTTTTATGAATGGAAATGCTTTATTATTAAACGACGCGATTTTTAAGCATTGTCTATGATGTGAGTAATGTGCTATCCCGTAACACCAACGAGTCTTCCGCTGTATTGAATTGTGTAAATTTGGGGGTGTTACACTCTAAATGGATGTTTTGAAAAATGTAACCTACTGATAATGAGGTGTTTACTTATTAGTTTGAGTTTACTTTAAAACCCGAGTGTCGGTTTTGTAAACGGAGTCGTTTAAATAAGTTAAAACAGTTGTATGAAAAATTAACGTAAATCTGTCTGGATTTTGTAGTTTGAAAATGAGTTGGGTAAAGTATTTTAAAAGTAATTTCATTTGATAAACTTGTAGGAGGACTTTCTATATATAGTAAGTTAGTTTATCGAGTCGTTTCATAAACAGTTGATGATAGGTGTGTAAACACCCATCCTTTTTACCACTTAATTACAATAATAACCGAGCCAAAACGTGTATTTTATGTCATTTATGTCGGAATTATGCGTGGTTTGTGTTTTTGTTGTGATTTAGGACGAAAAGGTGAAAAGTGGAGAAAACACGGGCATTCACGGGCTTTTATCGAAGAAAAAGACGAAAGACGAAGTCAACAAATCAAGAGTGCAAAAAGAACGGAAGTCCAAGACCAATTCTGAAGATTTATCGAAGAAAAAGTCAAAAGACGGAAGTTTACTAAAAGCAGAAGAACTCCAGTCTAATTTATTGAAGAATTACAAGACGAGTTTGAAGAAATCCCGAGACAAAGTCGTTA
Source organism: Glebionis coronaria (assembly GCA_025667525.1). Classification (NCBI taxonomy): domain Eukaryota; kingdom Viridiplantae; phylum Streptophyta; class Magnoliopsida; order Asterales; family Asteraceae; genus Glebionis; species Glebionis coronaria. Next base: position 235,346,868 of record CM046876.1, on the reverse strand, counting down.
AAGTCAAAGAATTAAGAAGATTAACAAAGAATTAAGAAGAGAAAGGACTTAATGACGCAATTAAGGAAAGAAGAAAGAGGGGAGGAAGCTTCCTAAGCACCTCCCTAATCCTCCCCTATAAATAGTTCATTAGTGTATTCATTTTCTCTTGTTGGCTAATAGTGACAATTAGTTCTTCCATTTTATTTTCCTTGTCATTTAATTACATGTCATTTACCTTAATTGTCTTGCACCTTAAATACCTTTAATTTCAAGTAAGTTTCATTTTAATTATTGTCAATCTTTACTTTATTGTTTGCTCTCCTATCTTCCTTTCTTTAATCTTTATGTTTATTGTTCATGTTCATGTTCTTGAGTTTTTGTTAAATTGATTAAGTGGGTTTTGATTGTTTTGATTATTATTGTTAGTTTTATTGTTTTGGTTTGATTGTTTATGATTAGTTGATTATTTGTTATTAGTTTGATTTAATCTTGTGGTTGATTTTGATTAGATTAGATTGGATTAGTGTTATATTGTTCTTGCGTGTTCTTCGCTGCCTGTTACTGTTTCCAGGTTTGTTCCGAATCAAGACTTAATTCCGAATCAAGGTTTGTTTTTTGGTTATTCCGGATCAAGCTAAAAGTTCCGAATCAAGGGTTTTGTTAAGGAAGTTCCGAATCAGTGAAGTTCCGAACGAAGGTTTGAAGATTTGTTCCGAATCAAGCATTTGTTCCGGATCAAGACAACTTCTTCCGAATCAACAATTGTTCATTCAGAACTTTATACATTCCGGATCAGTGGAAGAGGTGGTTCATTCAGAATAAGTTCCGAACCAAGAAGAAGTTCCGAACCAAGAAGAAGTTCCGAACCAAGGAGATTTCGGATCAAGGAGTTTTATTCGGAATAATTAATTATTCCGGATCAACACCTAAAAATTAAAAATTTAAAAAAAAAATACCCATAAAAATTAAAAATTGTTAAAAATCCATAAAAATTAAAAATTTTCAAAAATCCAAAAAGATTTTATTTTCTTTATAGTGTATATATATTCTCTTTGTGTTTGGTATCTTTTCTTTTGCCTTTGTAGGTGTATACGTACTAGATCTTCTAATTATCAAGAGCCCGAGACTCGAGAAGATTTAGCTATGGCAGGTGTGAACAACAACAATAATCCACCGCACCTCAATAATAACAACAACTAAATTCTTCCACAGCCCGATCTTCGGACAATGGAGGAGCTTTGTCAACCTACCATGTTTGGCCGAGGAGGACCGATTGCGCCGATGCAAATCACGGCTCCGGAGTTTTCATTGAAGCACCACATGATTCAGCAAGTGCAAACAAATCCTTTCCGAGGAATGCCTGATGATGATGCCAACAAACACCTCGACAAATTCATTACAATCACTCAAAGCATGAAGTTGCCTGGTGCCACAATGGATGTTCTACGCCTTTAACTCTTCCCACATACTTCATCACACCACGCCGAGAAATGGTTTGATCGTCTCCCGAAGAATTCCATTGATACTTGGGAAGACATGACTCAACGCTTTTTGTCGCGCTACTTTCCACCATCCATGGTCACGAGCCTTCGCAATCAAACCAGCGGTTTCATGCAAGAACCCGGTGAATCTCTTTTTGATGCTTGGGAAAGATATAATGTTTTGATTATCGTTGTCCAAACCACAACATGCTACCTGTGACCTTAATTGATACTTTCTACAACAGTTTGACTTTTCGTGATCGTGATACGATTAATGCAGCCGTCGGTGGCACATTTATGAAAAGAAGACCCGAGGAGTGTAGAGAGCTTATTGAAAACATGACTACTCATCACAAAAACTGCGATTCCTCCACTTCTTCAAGGAACAACCCGAGAGTCAATGTTTCTTCTACTTCAGCAAACCCTGATATGACCGAATTCACCCACATGATGACTGAAATGAACAAAAATATCTTGCTTCTCGCTACAAACCAACAACAAGTTAAAGCGGTAGCCAATACTTGGGAAACATGCGGCGGTCCTCACTCATACACTGATTGTCCTTCTACTCAAGGAAATCCGAAAAACGTGTATGCGGCTTATGGTAATTATTCACCGGAAAAATACCAAGCCCGACCTCAAGGGGATAGAAATTTGCTGAGTTACCGGTCCAACAACTACCTTTCCCCTGGTTTTTCTCCTCAAAACCAAAACCCCAACAACAACTACAATAGAAGCAACCAAATCCCACCTAGAGCTTCTAATCCTTATCACCCACCCGCTCAACAAGCCCCACCCATCAATCAAGATGTTGAAGCTTTAATGAGAACCCAAGGTGAGCAAATCAAGAATCTACAGAGCCAAATTATCAATTTGAAAGGGGATATCACCAAGCAAGGGAATGACATTAGATCCGAGCTTCGAGATAATATACAATCCTCCTTCAGCAATCAAACGAATGACTTAAAGAATATGCTGGCTAGTTTATTGCCCACCACTCAACCCTCTACCTCGAGTTCTCTACCTTCAAACACCGTCACCAATCCGCGAGCGAATGTGAGTGCTATTACTACCCGTAGTGGAGTTACCATAGTAGGACCACCTATCCCGCCCCCATCATCTACACCTCCTCCACCACCATTTATCCCTACTCCTCCCACACCTAGTATTAGTACACCATTACCGTCTCCACCTCGTCATGACGATGTAACCAAGAAGAACCCTTCAACATCTCACCCTTCAACATCTCACCCTTCAACATCTCAACCTTTACCTGCTACACCTACACCTTCACCACCCAAACCCAATATTCCTTATCCATCTCGCTTAGACAAGGCCAAAATGCACACAAAGGATGACATTCAAGTGTCGAATTATTTGAAGATGATCTCCCAAATGAATTTCAACATTAGCCTTGTTGAAGCACTTGTCCACATGCCGAAATTTGTCAAAGCATTCAAGGAATTGCTTAACAAAAAGGAGAAGCTGATTGAGCTCGCCAACACACGCTTAAATGAAAACTGTTCTGCAGTTATTCTTAAAGAACTTCCGGAAAAAACTTGGAGATCCTGGTCGTTTTGTGTTGCCTTGCATTTTTAACAAAACCGAAGAATTTACTGCCCTAGCTGATCTCGGGGCCAGTATAAATTTGATGCCATTAAGTGTTTGGAAAACACTATCATTACCCGACCTTACTCCAACAAAGATGACTCTTGAGCTTGTAAATGGCACTCTCGGTTACCCCGTTGGTATTGTCGAAGATGTGTTTATTAAAGTTGGCACCTTCACTTTTCCGGTCGACTTTGTTGTTGTTGATTATGAAATGGACCCTCGTATTCCTTTAATGCTTGGTCGGCCATTCTTAAGAACCGGACGAGCTTTAGTTGATGTTGCCGAAGGTGAATTAATTTTAAGAGTCGGGGATGATGCCCAAGTTATTGAAATGGGGGAGCTTACAAGCAAATCCTTTGGAAGAGAATCGGCGAATATGATTAATGTGATCGATGATTTTGTCATCTACAAAAATCCTCTATTCGAGTCTTGCATTGATAATCCACTTTTTCAAGATGATGTGGATGATTCTCTCTCCTATTTGGAACCTTCACCCATTTATGATTCTCCACCGATCATTGATGCTTATGATGATTATTCTAGCTCAGATTCGGATGATTATGATGCTTTTACTTCCGAGTATCCCGGCATGCCCACTTATGATGATTTTGATGAGGCCGATACTCTTTCGAGCGATTCTTCTCATGATGAAGATCCTCCGCCATCACTAAATCCTACTTTGGATGACTACTCATTTGAGGAAGACTTCTCTACTTTTCTCAATACATACTTCCCTCATGAGAGTGATGCTCCTCCTTTAGATTTTGATGATTATGGTCTTGATCCTACTTTGGATTTAAAGAAAATTCTTTCAAAGGAGAAACAACCGGACGACACCAACATCCGCAGCACGTATGATTTAACACCTCTTTGTCCACCTTCTGAGGACGAGGTTGTGCATTTTCTTCGCGGATCATCTTCAAATTCTGCTGAGCCTGAGTGCTATTTTCCCCTAAAGGAAAAAGTGTTCGACCCCAGTATCGATATTCTTCAGCCATCTCAGTATCCGTCTGATGAAATAAAAGGAAAAATCTTTGGAACTTTTGAAGATATGCTTGCACCACTTCACCCTTGCTCCCACCGTGCTCCATCTTTACTTAAGGGAACCTTGCCTACTCTTCTTTGGCTTGCCTTGTTCGCCTTAAGCTTGTGTTATTTGATGGACGAAAACTATGTGTTTGATCCCGGTGGATGTGTTTCATGCTGCTTCCTATGATAATCAAGGTCGAGTCAGGCTCACGACTCGGTGAACAAAAATCAAGCGCTTCTTGGGAGGCAACCCATGTATCTATCTTTTAGCTTTCTTTATCCTAAGTGAAGGGGAGACCCGTTGGTGTTTGCTATTTCCTCTCTTCTCATATTCAGGGATTCGAGCGCTCAATGATCCACTCTTGATGATTTTTGAGGACCCGTGATTCCGTGTTCCCATCTTCCCGGTTCTATCCTAAACTCTTTTCGATTCACTATTTCATATTTTCCAATTTAAAATAGGAATCTCGTTAGTTGTCTTTTCCTTAGCGAGATTTAAACTAAGTGAGTTTACTCCCACATGCTTAAACATCGAGGACAATGTTTATATTAAGTGTAGGGGGGACTTCTATCGAAGTTAAGTGGCCTTTTCCTTGTATTTGTCCTCATTTTAACCGGAAAATCAATTTTTCGACATTTTTCAAAAATTTTAATCTATTCTGGCCTATTAGTTTTCCCTTTGTATAGTTATTTTTCCTTCTTTACTAGAATAAATTTTAATAAAGTGGTTTTAATTTTCAAACGTTGTGAATCTTTTGACTCAACCCGAGTTTACTTATCTAAGTTTACTCTAGCTAGTATCCTTAACGTGTTTAAGTCAAGTTTTGCTAGGCTTTTATATAGGGAGCTATAAAGCGCGAAAGTCTTAACTCTCACGGGTTAAGAACAAGAACTTTTCGCAAGTTTCTATAATTGATCCTAGAGAGTCGTTTATCAAGGGAACTTTAAAATGTGATTTCTAAACTTGAAGAAGTCTAAGAGTTTGCAATATCCTGTAGGCAACTCGAAAACCCAAAACTTTGATTTAATAGGCTAAGCATCCACGAGTCTCATTCCTTGAGATTTTAAACTGTGGAGAACGAGAGATGATTGAGTCAATTATAAGTTTGGTATTCTTTCGTGAATTTATGTGAGTTAATTATAAGCCTATTCTCCCATCGCTTGCTAATAAATTTATCTGCAATAAATAAGGTTGTACGATTTGAAAAGTTACTTAGCTTCTAGCCCAAGATCGTTTAAAAGTTGCTCGGTAATGATTAGTGTTCATAGCCAAGGCATAACTTATTGAAGCGGGATGCGAAGATTGGCAAGTCCGAAAAAGCACTAACAAGGCACGAGGGCTAAATTTTGTTGCTAAAGATCCAAAGTGATGTGAAGAATCATTTATCAAAAATCAATATGAAGGATCGAGACACACGACGAAAAGCAAAAACTCCCCAAAAGTCATGGAGAAGTCTATCCGAAAAGGCCCTAACAAGTTATGCCAAGATATGAACTTTATGAGGTCCCGAGAAGCAGTTTTAAAAGATTTTGTCCTTTAGCTAACTATTGATTAAATCGTCCCACTTTATTTTCAGACATAATAACTATCGAAATAAGTCAACAATGCATCCTCGTGATCATTCAAGACAATAATAAAATATAATAGATACACCTAGGAATAAGGGAGTCTAAGTGAATAATTGGCCCACATGAGTTCGTGTTAGTTTGCTAACTTATAATAACAATGATCTCGTTTTTAAGCTTGGTTTGGAGAAAGTGAAAACTTGAGGATGATGATCATTCATGACATTTTCAAAACCCTAAGGTATGTTTTTGATTTCTTTACTTTGAATGTTTATAATTTTCTATCTCTTTAATAAAGGCCAACGTGGATTGATTATGATGAAAAGTGCAATCGTGCTTTGTAACTAATGCATTGCATGAGGACATTGCAATGGTCAAGTGTAGAGGATTTGATAGGTGTGTAAACACCCATACTTTTTACCACTTAATTACCATAATAACCGATCCAAAACGTGTATTTTATGTCATTTATGTCGAAATTATACGTGGTTTGTGTTTTTGTTGTGATTTAGGACGAAAAGGTGAAAAGTGGAGAAAACACGGGCATTCACGGGCTTTTATCGAAGAAAAAGACGAAAGACGAAGTCAACAAATCAAGAGTGCAAAAAGAACGGAAGTCCAAGACCAATTCTGAAGATTTATCGAAGAAAAAGTCAAAAGACGGAAGTTTACTAAAAGCCGAAGAACTCAAGTCTAATTTATTGAAGAATTACAAGACGAGTTTAAAGAAATCCCGAGACAAAGTCGTTAAAGTCAAAGAATTAAGAAGATTAACAAAGAATTAAAAAGAGCAAGGACTTAATGACGCAATTAAGGAAAGAAGAAAGAGGGGAGGAAGCTTCCTAAGCACCTCCCTAATCCTCCCCTATAAATAGTTCATTAGTGTATTCATTTTCTCTTGTTGGCTAATAGTGACAATTAGTTCTTACATTTTATTTTCCTTGTCATTTAGTTACATGTCATTTACCTTAATTGTCTTGCACCTTAAATACCTTTAATTTCAAGTAAGTTTCATTTTAATTATTATCAATCTTTACTTTATTGTTTGCTCTCCTATTTTCCTTTCTTTAATCTTTATGTTTATTGTTCATGTTAATGACTGGTTTTAGGAGATTAGGGTCCCGTCCCCCTTATATTCTCTATCCATCTGCGGGGGGGTTCATGTTCTTGAGTTTTTGTTAAATTGATTAAGTGCGTTTTGATTGTTTTGATTATTATTGTTAGTTTTATTGTTTTGGTTTGATTGTTTATGATTAGTTGATTATTTGTTATTAGTTTGATTTAATCTTGTGGTTGATTTTGATTAGATTAGATTGGATTAGTGTTATATTGTTCTTGCGTGGTCTTCGCTGCCTGTTACTGTTTCCAGGTTTGTTCCGAATCAAGACTTAATTCCGAATCAAGGTTTGTTTTTTGGTTATTCCGGATCAAGCTAAAAGTTCCGAATCAAGGGTTTTGTTAAGGAAGTTCCGAATCAGTGAAGTTCCGAACGAAGGTTTGAAGATTTGTTCCAAATCAAGCATTTGTTCCGGATCAAGACAACTTCTTCCGAATCAACAATTGTTCATTCGGAACTTTCCACATTCCTGATTAGTGGAAGAGGTGGTTCATTCGGAATAAGTTCCGAACCAAGAAGAAGTTCCGAACCAAGGAGATTTCGGATCAAGGAGTTTTATTCGGAATAATTAATTATTCCGGATCAACACCTTCATTCGGAAGATTCAAAGTTCTGAATCAAGTGATGTTCATTCGGAATATATTCCGAACGAAAGATTTGGGATTGTTCATTCGGAACATTTATTCCGAATCAATAAGTTTGAGTTCATTCGGAATTTATTCCGAGTCAAGACTATATTCCAGGTCAGCAAAACATTCCGAACCAAGGCTTATATTCTGGGTGAAGGATTTATTCCGGATAAGTGACATATTCCGAATAAAGAATTTATTCCGGATCAAGGGTTTTGGCTAATATTCCGAGTGAAGAAGAATCATTCCGAACGAAGGTGACATTCCGGATGAATGATTATTCTGAACGAAGGATTATTCCGGATGAGTTGTTTTCAGGTTCTTTTTAATTTCAGTTTTTAACTTTCTGTTTTTAATTTTCAAGCTTTACTTTTCCCGCCTTTTTCCTTAGTTGCACATTAAGTTTACTTGCCTTAGATTTATTTTATCCTTGCCTTAGTTTTAAGTTTTAGTTGTGTTTTAAGTTTGCCTTAGATAGATTTAAGTTTGCGTTATTTACTTTTAGTGTCTTTTAATTCCTGTCACGCTTTTAAATACTTGCCATTTAACTTTAAATTAGAGTTAGATTTACTTTAACGTCATTTACTGTTACGTCTTGCAAATTTATTTTAAAACAACCAAAAATATTATTTTTCACCAAAAACAATTGAGTCGTACTTTGAACCGAAAATCAATTCGAGGAGATACCGAGAACTTAATTGAACCATACAAAAACTCCTGTATTAGTTGACGAGTTTAAAAGGGGTAAATAAGCTAGTACATGTAGTATGTACCAGCGGACTTCGTTAAAAGTGTAAAATGGTTAAGTAAATGTGTAGTAACGTATAATGAAGTTATTTATACCATTTTCTCTCGAGTTTATCGTGACTTTATAAGTTTGAGTTTGATGTTGTTATGTATGATTTATTTCTCGAGTCATTATTAATGAACACGCCTTATTTGATAGGTAGCGGTTCTCGTGTTTGACAGGCATCCATTATCGTCGACGATCATCTCGCTAGATCTCTTATACTAAGGTGAGTCTATAGCCTCGCTTTCTACTTGTTTTAATGATTTTAATACCCGCGAGGGGGATACATGCTATTTGAAAATAAATGAACACAAGTCATGAGTAATTGTTGGACCCGAATGTTGCCTAAAGCTGATTTCAATGTATTGAGCAACTTGTTGCTAAAGACCCTAAATTCATGAGCCGTTAACTATCTTCTTACTTGATGTTGTGAGTCGGGAATAGCCGCTTTTTCTAATGATAGTACTATTGGGTTGACCACCCTATCTAAGACCAGGGCATTACGTTGAGTAACCCGATGGGAAGGATAATTTTACGTGAATAAGATTGTGGTATTCTAGCAACTGATACCCTAGAGGGGCAATGGTTTTATTCTATTCATGCCGGCATTTGGCGTGGGTGACTATTTGGTTAAGGGGTCGGTGTCATGAGCTTAAATACAATGTTTGTTTAATAATATCATTATTATTACTGCCTTGAATATAGATTGTGTGTAAGACAATTCTATAAATGATTATGATTCATTTTCTTCTTGTGTTCAAATGTGATTTGATAAACCTATAGTCTCGCTCAACATTATTGTTGACCCGTTTTATGCATGTATTTCAGGTAATAGGAAGTGATGGAGCATAGAGCTTTGCTGTGGAGGTTGTGGCTTGGTTTTTGGAAGAATGTTGGTCTAAACTATTTCTACCTTTTTAAATGTTGAACAATTTACTTTATGTTGATGTACTTTACTAAACTTGTTAGTTGTTGGTCGAGATCCATGGGGACAAAACGCTTTACTCTGGTATCATGTCAGTACAATTTGGGTTGAAATCTATGGTTTAGACCATTTATGAAAATCATGTTTATAATTATGTGTAAACGTCTCTATTTTGAGTCGTTCAATATATCTTGTGTGATGATGCTTGTGTCTAGCACCCAATTGTGTATTTCCGCTGCGCAATGTAAATTTAGGGTGTTAGAGATTGGTAATCAGAGCTGCAAGTTATAGAGAACTGGGTCGATTTTGAAAATTGTCCTAAACTATAACTTTGGTGTCAAAAGTATTTATTCTTCAAAAGCACACAACTCCTCCACAACGCTCCGATAAGATCACTTTTAGTTTTGTTTTGCATTGTAGATGTATCCCTCGTAACTGAAATGATTTCCCGAGTATTTATTAAGTAAATACTATGATATTGTATTGGAATTATTGAAAGTACGCTGAGTGCTTGTCAGTATCATATTTTTTTTGCGAGCATTGCATAAACACCATTTGCATTGTGTTGCATAGCATGGATAATGTATGACATTTGCATGAGCATTGCATACTAATTATTTTTTTATTAACGATGACCTTAAGTATCCTTGAACACTTATAATTGTAGAAAATAGATGGTTTACCTCGTGAGGATGGATGGATTGATTTGACTAATGTAGTGGATGGTAAGGAAGTGGATAACTTTGGTGCTAGTGACGATGAGGAGCCTTTTGAGTTTTTAGATGATGGGATTCCACTTACTGCAGTTGGTCATACAGAGCCTGAGTTGATACAAGGTAGTTATGCTCCAAGGGTTAATGTTGTGCCACAGACTGTCACAGATTGTCAGCGACCGGTTGTTCGTTCTTCGACTCCTACTTGTGATGCTTATATTAGTAGTTTGCCTGTGATTGCATTTGCTAGGGGTGATGTTCCTGTTGAGTCGAGTAGGGCTGCTAGTGCTCGATCTATTAATGATGGTATTCCTAAGGTTTATTATCCAGGTCCTAGGTCTTATGATGATATTTTCTGGTTTCTTAAGAAGTTTGATAGGTCTTTGTTTGAAAGGTATTTGGTTGAGACTCGTGTGATTAGGAGGTTTGAGCAGATTGAGAGAAAGTTTGACAGGTTTGTTGGTAGTGTGAAGAGGTCAGAGTTTGTTAGGGCAAGGGAAATGGATGAGGTTGTTAGATTGAGGTCTATGGTGTTGAATTTGAGTGGGCAGGTTGAAAGGTTGCGTAGGGAGCAAGAAAGGAATGCTAGGTTGAGTGCGTGGGATTTGCCGATGAGATCTTTTCCTAGTCGAGGTGTTGTGATTCGTGATGTGCCGAATCAGGTTGAAGCTCAAGTGTCGGTGAATCCGAGTGAAGAAAGTAGTCGTAAGGGGAAGGAAAAAGTCGAGGAAGAATCTAAAGATGATGATAGCAGCAGTGATGACGAGCCGATGTACAAGAAGCTGCGGGGATGTGATGTTTAGTTCCTTATGTTGTTTTTATTTGGCCTTGTTGTAACATAACTTATGTAGACTCGTACTCTAGTTTGTGATGAAACTTAATGACTTTAAGTTGTTGTGATGAAGGATTGTAGTGACATTACTTGTCACAATTTTGTGGAGATTTTCCAAAGCAATCCAAAATTACCTTCATGACTTATGATTTGTCTTATTAGTTCTTGTATGATTGGTTAATGATTAATTGTGATTTATGTTGTTGGTGCATGTAGTATCCATGTTACATCTTGATAGAGAAATCCTTCTTCTTATCTTGATATGAATACTTACTTGTTCTTTTTCTATTATGGTGACAGGAAGGAGTTGGGAGGCATTTTTCTGACTTTACTAAATTACTGTTTGGTTAGTTTTCCTGTAAACATGCCGCCTAAATTGACGACTACTACTGTTAATACCATGATTGAGCAAGCTATCGCTAGAGCTTTGGAAGCTGAACGTGCTGCGAGGAACCAAGAGGCTGAGAATAGGAGTGCTACTGTTAAGGTTGGAGGGAATGTTGGAAATCAGGCTGGAGGAAATGCTGATGAGCAAGCAGAAGGAAATGCTACGGGACAAGTTGGAGGTAATGCTGCTGTTCAGCAGGTTCAGAAGGGATGTTCTTATGCTAGTTTCATGAAATGTGGACCTACCCAATTTTGTGGTACTGGTGGTGCATTGGAATTAAGGAGGTGGATTGAGAAGATTGAAAGTACTTTTGAAATCAGTGGATGTTCAGAAGCTAGTAAGGTGAAATTTGTTGCAGCTACTTTTCAAGATGATGCATTGAGTTGGTGGAATAGTCATGTAGATACTGTGGGATTGGTTGAAGCGAATGCTAGAACATGGACTGTGGCCAAGGGACTGTTGACTGCTAAGTTTTGTCCTGAGGAAGAGTTAGGTCAGTTGGAAGATGAATTGAGGCATTTGGTGCTGAGGAACAATGATATTGTAGCTTATACAAGGAGGTTTTCTGATTTATGTTTGTTGTGTCCTGATGCGTTTGCTGATGACCGTAAGAAGATGAAGCAGTATATTAGAGGTTTATCTAGTAATATCAAGGGAGAAACTACTTCGTCGAAACCCAAGTCATTTGATGAAGCTGTTCAGATGGCTCATGGTTTAATGGATGTAAAGCTGCAGGATCGAAAGGATAGTATTGCTGAAGGTAATAAGAGAAAGTGGGAAGCTACACACTCAAGTCAAGGGCAGAATCGAGGTGGTTATCGTAATAACAATAACCAAGGACCGAATAGGAATCAGCAATATAATTTGAGAAGGAATGATGGTGTTCGTGCTGCTATAGGAAATCAAGGTAACAAGGTGAATCCGAAGTGTGGTCGGTGTAATCTGTATCATGTTGGAAATTGTCCACCTGCTTGCAACAAGTGTAGGAAGGCCGAACATAAGATGGCAGATTGTAGAAACAAGGGTGTAGCCACTAGGCTAATGTTTTCAAGGTAGTTTACTGTTCTGGATGTGGAGGCCGTGGACATAAGCAAGGGAACTGTACGAGGGTTGGCATACGACAGGGAGGCAATGTTGTTGTTGTTGCTGTTGGGATTGCTGCTCCAGCCTATGTCGTGGGAGATGCTGACAAACCTCAAGGGCCAAACGTGGTGATTGGTACGTTCTTACTTGATGCTTGTTATGCTAGTGTGTTGTTTGATTCTGGATCTGATAGAAGTTTCGTAGATGTTAGATTCAGTCAGCTATTGGATAGAGAACTAGTGAGATTGACAACAAGTTATAATGTGGAGTTAGCTGATGGTAAGGTTGTAAGCACTAGTTCTATACTGAAAGGTTGTTCCTTGAAGTTAGGTAATTATGTGTTTAGTATTGATTTGATGCCCATAGAATTAGGATCTTTTGACGTGATTGTTGGAATGGACTGGTTAGTTGGTAATGGTGCAATGATTGTTTGTGGAGAAAGATTAGTTCAGATACCGCTAAGGAATAGGGTACTGTGAAAGGTGATGAATGTACTTCTCGTTTGAGAGTTGTTTCTTGTTTAAAAATGATGAGGTATATAGAAGCAGGTTGTGATGTGTTTCTTGCACAGATAAGTAATGATGGTGTGAATGAATGGAAATTGGAGGATGTGCCTGTGATTAGAGAGTATCCTGAGGTTTTCCCTGAGGAATTACCAGGATTACCGCCGCATCGTGAAGTGGAATTTCGTATTGATTTAGTGCCGGGTGTGGCTCTTGTTGCTCGTGCACCGTATCGTTTAGCTCCATCTGAGATGAAAGAATTATCTGATCAATTGAAGGAATTTATGGAGAAGGGATTTATTAGACCAAGTTCGTCGCCGTGGGGTGCGCCTGTTTTGTTTGTTCAGAAGAAAGATGATTCTTTTAGAATGTGTATTGATTATAGAGAGCTTAACAAATCGACTGTCAAGAATCGGTATCCACTGCCGAGGATTGATGATTTGTTCGATCAGTTGCAAGGATCTAGTCTATACTCGAAGATCTATTTGAGATCTGGGTATCATCAATTGAGAGTTAGGGAAGAAGATATTCCTATAACAGCTTTCCGTACTCGATATAGACATTTCGAATTTCAAGTGATGCCTTTTGGGTTAACGAATGCGCCTGTTGTATTTATGGATTTGATGAATCGTGTATGTAAGCCGTATTTGGATGAGTTTGTTATCGTATTCATTGATGATATTCTCGTTTACTTCAAGAGTGAAGAGGAACATGAGAAGCATTTGAGAACAATTTTGGAATTGTTGAAGAAGGAGATGTTGTATGCGAAATTCTCTAAGTGTGAATTTTGGTTGAAATCAGTGCAATTTTTAGGGCACGTGATTGATAGTGAAGGTGTTCGTGTGGATCCTGCTAAGATTGAGGCAATTAAGGATTGGTCAGTGCCGAAGACGCCGACTGAAGTACGCCAATTTCTTGGTTTGGCTGGGTATTATAGAAGGTTTATTGAGAAGTTTTCATTAATTGCTAAGCCATTGACTAAGCTTACGGAGAAGAATCGAGTGTTTGAATGGGGATTGGAAGAGGAATCTGCATTTATTATGTTGAAGGATAAGTTGTGTTATGCGCCGATATTGTGTTTGCCAGAAGGATCTGAGGATTTTGTAGTGTACTGTGACGCATCTCATAAAGGATTTGGAGCTGTATTGATGCAAAGGGAGAAAGTAATAGCGTATGTGTCGATACCATTAATGAAGCATGAAGAGAATTACACTACGCATGATTTAGAACTTGGGGCTGTTATTTTTGCTTTGAAGCTGTGGAGACACTACTTGTATGGAAACAAGTGTATGTTTTTCACTGATCATAAGAGTTTGCAGTATATTTTGGATCAAAAGGAATTGAATATGAGGCAAAGAAGATCGGTTGAGTTGCTGAGTGAATATGACTGCGAGATTCGTTACCATCCTGGTAAAGCGAATGTGGTAGCTGATGCACTTAGTAGAAAGGAAAGAGATAAGTATATAAGAGTTAGAGCTTTGACGATGTTGGAAAGTGTTGATTTGACAGAAGAGATATTGAAAGCCCAAACTAATGGTTTGAAGGAAGAGAACGTTGAGGCAGAAAATTTGGGTAGAATGTTGAAACCATTGTTTGAAATGAGGCCGAATGGATTGAGGTATTTTAAGAATAGGATTTGGTTACCGTTGTGTCCGTCTGAGAAAGATTCGTTAGGGGTGCGAGATTTGGTGATGAATGAATCTTATAAGTCGAAGTATTCAATACATCCTGGATCGGACAGGATGTATCAAGATCTTAAGAAAGTTTATTGTTGGCCGAATATGAAGGCAGATATAGCATAGTATATTAATAAGTGTTTAACTTGTGCGAAGGTGAAGGCTAAACATAAGAGACCGTCTGGATTATTAGTGCAACCTGAGATTCCTGAGTGGAAATGGGAGAATATTACGATGGATTTTGTGACAGGTTTGCCAAGGACTGCAAGTGGTAGTGATATGATATGGGTGATTGTAGATAGATTGACTAAGTCTGCTCACTTTTTGCCAATGAAGAAGACAGATAGTATGGAGAGGTTAACAACAGTGTATGTGAAGGAGATTGTTTGTCGACATGGTGTGCCTTTGTTGATAATTTATGATCGTGATAGTAGGTTTACTTCAGAATTTTGGAAGTCTTTGTAGAAAGCGATGTGAACGGAGTTATGTTTGAGTACAACATATCATCCGGAAACTGATGGACAAAGTGAGAGAACGATTCAAACGTTAGAGGATATGCTTCGTGCATGTGTGATTGATTTTGGAAATGGTTGGGATAAGCATTTTCCATTGGTTGAATTTTCGTACAATAATAGTTATCATTCTAGTATTAAAGCCGCTCCATTTGAAGCTTTGTATGGATATAAGTGTAGATCACCAGTGTGTTGGAGTGAGGTAGGAGAAAGTCAATTGACTGGGCCTGAAATGATATTTGAGACGACTGAAAAGATTGTGCAAATTAAGAAGCGTTTGTTATCTGCCAGAAGTAGACAAAAGAGTTATGCTGATAACAGAAGGAAACCGTTGGAGTTTGAAGTAGGAGACATGGTTATGTTGAAAGTATCTCCATGGAAAGGAGTAATACGTTTTGGGAAGAGGGGAAAGTTGAGCCCGAGATATATTGGACCATTTAAGATTATCCAAAGGATTGGATTGGTGGCTTATAAGTTAGAAGATTGCTTGATGAGCTTAAGTCTATTCATAATACTTTTCATGTGTCTAATCTGAAGAAGTGTTTAGCTGAAAGGGATGTGGTGATTCCATTGGAGGAAATTCAACTTGATGATAAGTTGCATTTTATAGAGGAACCTGTAGAGATAATGGATATGGAAGTTAAGAAGTTGAAGCATAGTAGAATTCTGATTGTGAAGGTGAGATGGAACTCTAGACGTGGACCAGAGTTTACGTGGGAACGTGAGGATTTCTTTAAGGACAAGTATCCTCATTTGTTTAGGAAGGATTAGGCGTCGTGGACGTCGCTTCTTTTAAGAAGGGGGGGGGGGATGTGACAACCCAAAATCGAGGTCTTTGCTTAATCTTATTTTACGATTATTTTTGAAATTTTTGGATGAGTTTGAACTATATTTATTTTTGGAGGTTTAAGTTTAAACCGATGTTGGAAGGTTTATATTTAATATTTATTAAGTATAAGGAGTATTAGCAAGCGTGATGTCGATGGATGCCAAATACTTTTCGTTTTATTGTCGGTTGATCGATTTTTGTCATTTTTGAGGTTTTATTTTAAATGACGTGTTAAGCCGAGTCGAGAGTCGATATTATTTATTTGAGGTACGTTTTAAATTTTTAAATGTATCTTTATGAAACCCGAGCCCCGTAAATATTTTGAAAATTGACTAATAGTTATTTCCCGCTTTTTAGCTAACTATTTACATTTTTAGCCACAACTATTGCTAAATTGCAACTTTGGTCCCTACCCCACTATATATAAACTAAAAACAAACACACAATACTCATTTATTCACTTCAAAAATTTTGTTCATCTCTTCTCTCTCTCTCCATTTTGCCGAAACTTCATCACCATCACCAAACACATACAAACTTCAAATTATCTTGAGTTTGAGGTTGAATCCAACTAAACCAAGCCTAGACCCAATCTTATATTTGATCAAGGATCATTTTGGTGTAAGAAATCCTTACATGCAAGCACATTTTTTTTCTTGATGTTGGTAGGTAGGAGCTTTGATCATGCATGGCATTATCATGATGATCCATGGTGGTTTTTGCTAAAAATCTTGTTAGAAACTTCATTTTGATCTTACGATTTTTGTTTTTATTATGATTTTGATGTTATGGTTGATGTATGATGATATTAGGGTATAATAATGATCATTTTCATGGTTGGTTTTTATCAAAAAGTTGATTTTATACAAGATTTTTATAGTCATTTTATAACAGTAAGTAAAGTGTAAAATCCGAATTTTTATGTTTTTAAAATGGCTTAACTTATTGCCTAGGGTTGTAGATAATTTTCTTAGCTTCGATTTGATATAAGGTAGAGCTTCTAGCTCAAAACGAGCGCGAAGTTATGATGTTTTGAATGATCGTGTACCAGGAGACGAGTATCGGCACTATATATAGTTGTTGTCGATATTTGGATCGAATCTCGGGGACTCTAAATGGATGTTTTGAAAAATTTAACCTACTGATAATGAGGTGTTTACTTATTAGTTTGAGGTTACTTTAAAACCCGAGTGTCGGTTTTGTAAACGGAGTCGTTTAAATAAGTTAAAACGGTTGTATGAAAAATTAACGTAAATCTGTCCGGATTTTGTAGTTTTAAAATGAGTTGGGTAAAGTACTTTAAAAGTAATTTCATTTGATAAACTTGTAGGAGGACTTTCTATATATAATAAGTTAGTTTATCGAGTCGTTTCATAAACGGTTGACGAGTTTAAAAGGGGTAAATAAGCTAGTACATGTAGTATGTACCGGCGGACTTTGTTAAAAGTGAAAAATGGTTAAGTAAATGTGTAGTAAAGTATAATGAAGTTATTTATACCATTTTCTCTCGAGTTTATCGTGACTTTATGAGTTTGAGTTTGATGTTGTTATGTATGATTTATTTCTCGAGTCATTATTAATGAACGCGCCTTATTTGATAGGTAGCGGTTCTCGTGTTTGACAGGCATCCATTATCGTCGACGATCATCTCGCTAGATCTCTTATACCACGGTGAGTCTATAGCCTCGCTTTATACTTGTTTTAATGATTTTAATACCCGCGAGGGGGATACATGCTATTTGAAAATAAATGAACACAAGTCATGAGTAATTGTTGGACCCGAATGTGGCCTAAAGTTGATTTCATTGTATTGAGTAACTTGTTGCTAAAGACCCTAAATTCATGAGCCGTTAACTATCTTCTGACTTGATGTTGTGAGTCGGGAATATCCGCTTATTCTAATGATAGTACTATTGGGTTGACCACCCTATCTGAGACCAGGGCATTACGTTGAGTAACCCACTGGGAAGGATAATTTTATGTGAATAAGATTATGGTATTCTAGCAACTGATACCCTAGAGGGGCAATGGTTTTATTATAGACATGCCGGCATTTGGCGTCGGTGACTATTTGGTTAAGGGTTCGGTTTCATGAGCTTAAATACAATGTTTGTTTAATAATATCATTATTATTACTGCCTTGAATATAGATTGTGTGTACGACAATTCTATAAATGATTATGATTGATTTTCTTCTTGTGTTCAAATGTGATTTGATAAACCTATAGTCTCGCTCAACATTATTGTTGACCCGTTTTATGCATGTATTTCAGGTAATAGGAAGTGATGGAGCATGGAGCTTTGCTGTAAAGGTTGTGGCTTGGCTTTTGGAAGAATGTTGGTCTACACTGTTTCTACCCTTTTAAATGTTGAACAATTTACTTTATGTTGATGTACTGTACTAAACTTGTTGGTTTTTGGTCGAGATCCATGGGGACAAAATGCTTTACTCTGGTATCGCGTCAGTACAATTTGGGTTGAAATCTATGTTTTAGACCATTTATGAAAATCATGTTTATAATTATGTGTAAACGTCTCTATTTAGAGTCGTTCAATATATCTTGTGTGATGATGCTTGTGTCTAGCACGCAATTGTGTATTTCCGCTGCGCAATGTAAATTGGGGGTGTTAGAGTTTCCGTGATCGAAGCACGTCCATAGCCGATAATCCGCCTTTCATTATCAATGTTAGTTCATAGCCTCGCACTCTTTTAAATGATTTATAAATGATTTGTAAACCCACGATGGAGATAACATGCTAGTTTTTGATAAAAATAGAACACAAGTAGTCCCGATGGTATGCTTAATGAAATGGACCCGAATGATACTATGACTCAATAAAAGAGATAAAAATGATTATTAGTAGTTAGGTTATGTCACTTAAAGTCCCATTAGCATGAATTGTGAACTACCGGGATTTGGTAGACGCTTATGCATATAATAGTACTATTTGGGGATGATCACCCCAGTTCGCGCCTTGACGGTTGATCCCCGTCGTACCACATTGATTGGCAAGCGAATTTATGTATGAGAAGATTTACATAGCGTGATTTTTGTGACGTCACGCTAACTTAGATGGGCAAATTGTTTGTCGGGTTCGCGACCCATTGTTTGTGATAGTAAGGTAACAATGTCATGCAGCTAATAATAATCCAAATGAATCCAATGTAATCCAATAACGATATGAATAACGATAATAATATTACCTATAATGGTAATATTGAGGCTACGGTCTCATGGACGGTTTAAGATGTATGCTTTGCTTTATATATTGCCTGACTAGCAATACGAGGACTTACTTCTGATATTATACTTTTGTTTTGATTTCAATGATTGTTTTATATAACGGTTTTATTAAACTCTATGAATTCACTCGGCATTCGCTGATATGATTTTTGCATGTTTTTATCTCAGGTGCTTGAAGGTAATTTGGATGGAGATCGATTCTGATGGCCCACATAATAATAAAACTGTTCATTCGATCTATGTTTTGTAAACTTAATGACCTGTATAATTTGGGACCTGTTGTACACTTGAAACTTTTTATCGAATGAATGTATGTTAAACCTTGTACAACCATTTTTATGTGTTGTCTATGATTGGAGTTGTTGTGCTATCCTGTAACACTCTAAAGACTCTTCCGCTGTACCGATATGACATTTTGAGAGTGTTACAGTTTAAATATTCATACTTTAGTTCAGCGGAAGAGTCGTTGGTGTTACGTATACCTTCAACGAGTAATTCTCAACTAACACCCGAATCAACTACCCATGTCATGCCTATTGATGATGAAGAGGATGATGATGATCACGATTTGGAATTCGCTCAAATACGTGAACTTCAATTCTTTGGTGTACCTATTCCCGACCATAATCAAGTCGGGTCGTCCACCTCAGAGGAAGCTCCTACTACGGTCTACTCCAATCCACGGATTCGTGAACATGACAGCAAGTGGAAAAATGATCATCCTATAGATTCTATTATCGGTAAACATAATCGTCTGGTATCCACACGAAGTCAGTTACAAGAAAATGCAATGTTTTGTCATTTTGATGCTTTTCTCACTGAAGTTGAACCTAAGACATGGCAAGAAGCTTTTACTCAATCTTGTTGGATAGAAGCTATGCAAGAAGAACTTAATGAATTTATACGTCTCAAAGTATGGGAACTTGTCCCATGCCCGGATCAAGTGCAGTTACTCACTTTGAAATAGGTTTACAAGGTGAAACTTGACAAGTTAGGAGGAATATTGAAGAACAAAGCTCGACTAGTAGCTCGTGGATACAAGCAATTATTGGGCATCGAATTTATGGAATCCTTTGCACCTGTTGACTGTTTGGAAGCCATTAGACTATTCCTTGCTTATGCAGCCCACATGAATATGATCGTCTATCAGATGGATGTAAAGACGATATTTCTTAATGGTGAAATTAAGGAAGAGGTCTATGTTCAACAGCCGAATGGTTTTGTGAATCCCAAATATCCTAATCATGTGTATAAGCTTAAGAAGGCTCTCTTTGGGTTGAAGCAAGCTCCACGCGCATGGTATGATCTATTTTCACAAATCCTCATTACCCAAGGCTTCGCTAAAGGCAAGGTGGATCCCACGTTGTTCATTCAGACACGAGGTAAAGATATGATTATGGTACAAATATATGTTGATGATATTATATTTGTTGCCTCGACCCAAACCTTATCAGATGAGTTTGGGACACTCATGTCTTCCAAGTTTAAGATGTCAATGATGTGCAAAGTATCATTCTTCTTAGGTCTTCAGATATCTCAGAGTCCCAAAGGCATCTTTATCAATCAATCCAAGTATGCCCTTGAATCGCTTAAGAAATATAAGATGGAATCTTGCGACCCCGTGGATACTCTAATGGTGGAACGAACTAAGCTTGATGCAGATCCACATGGGGTTGCCGTTGATCTGACACTTAATTGTGGAATGATCAGTACTCTTATGTATATCACAGCTAGTCGACATGATCTTCAATTTGCTATATGTATGTGTGTTCGGTATCAAACTCGACATACTGAGTTACACTTAGCTATTGTTAAACGGATCTTTCGATATCTTAAAGGAACCATTAATCGGGGACTTTGGTACTCGAAGGACTCTTCGATTGCACTAATGGCATATGTAGATGCGGATCACGCGGGTTGTCAACATACAAGGCGTAGCAGGAGTGGAACTTTGCAATTACTAGGAGATCGACTAATCAGTTGGGCATCGAAAAGGCAGAAAAGCGCTGCAATTTCATGTACGGAAGCAGAATACATAGCTATGTCCGGTTGCTGTGCTCAAATTATTTGGATGAGATCGCAATTAACCAAATATGGTCTAGGTTTCAACAAAATTCGGATGTACTGCGAAAACAAAAGTACAATTGCCTTATGCTGTAACAATGTTCAATTCTCCCGGTCGAAACATATTGACATTCGCTACCACTTTATCAAGGAGCAAGTGGAAAATAGAGTGATCATGCTTTACTTTGTCTGATCTGAGTATCAATTGGCGGATATTTTCACGAAGGCTTTAGATCGCGCTCGAATTGAACTTTTGGCCGACAAGCTAGGAATGAGAACTTTCTCGCCTGAGACTCTAAAGGAACTGGCAGATAAAGCGAAAGAATAGTAGTGGTAAACTATTCTCCATATCCTTGGTGATCATTTGTATATATTGTTTATATTTTTATTTACAAAAGCAAAATACAAAAATATAAAACCATATAAAAACCATAAAAATTCAAAAATTCATAAAAATCCAAAAATATTTTTACTTCATTTTCAAAGGCATGTCTTTTGGTACGATAACATTTACAGACTTAGAAATGTTGATTAATATTGACACGGCGCCATAAATAGAGTTCGTACAAAAGTTGTAAATATTTCATAAAACATGCCCAAATGGCTTGTAGTTATTTCAGACTGCAACCCGGTTTTCTTATTAAAGTCAAGTATTTCTTATGAAAGCTTTGGCTCTCAACGGGTATTAATTTTCTCGGGCAAGGTTTACTTTAAAACCTTGCAAGGGATCAAGTTTACTTTATAACTTGGTCTAAGACAAATCTATGTACGCTTTAGTGCATTTATTTGTTAAAACAAGAGATGTCTTTTTTTATGAAGCTATCATCTCTACAACCGTAGCTATCTACAATTGGTATCTACATACTCGATGATGCGACTACTCAAACGGCGACTACAGCTCTTTCAATAGAACACAGGTCAACAATTGAGGGGGAGTAATTGTCAGGCATTCACAATCTTCGACGCCGAAAGTGCCAAGTTCACTAATTGGTGTCAAGACAACAATACCAATCATACATGTGGTGTTAAGAGATGACTGCAGATGTAACGAGGCGACCAACATTTTCTGAAAAGAACCATTTGATCTTATCATATGATGTTCTCATCAATCAGGTCCAACCTTGTCAATTAGTCTTATATGGTGAATATGTGATCATGTTACAAATCGGTATCATTTCTCACAGATTGGTCTCATGAAGATTAAAAGCACTTGCATTTTTCTTCCCAAAACCTTTGTTAAAACTTCATTAAATCAATTGATATTAAAAACATCGATTGGGTTAATATTTTTAATATGGGGGAGAAAATGTGATTTAATATGGGAAATTATCACAAATGGTTTGACTTAACGTGATGGATCATCCCGACATGTGCGAAATATTTTCGAATATCATGGCATATGTAAAGGGGGAGCAAAGTGGATTTAATATATCAAAATGGATTTCATGGAGACATATACCTACCCTAAACCCATTTATTTCACGACGATGAAGATTGTGGTGACATAAGGATGGTAGGATAGGTTAAGTCCAATGATTCTTCCAAAACCGGAGGAATCTTCCGAAGGACATTCCATAGAAAGAAATAGTAGTCCTTAGGAAAGATCGGCAAAGATTGTGAACATAGCTGAATGCCGACCAAGTACTTAAGTTAGCACTGGAACAATCACAAACAAGGTGCTAGTTATGACGTATTGGTAAGCATTGAAGGGGTTGAAGAATGAAAAAGAATTGTAAAGATATAGGGTCTAAAGAAAGAAACCCTCTTTACAACCTTAGGCAGAAACCGGGTCAACACATATGCTATTGAGATCATTATAATGATGCTCGATATTTAAGATAGATATCATGGACCCAGTGATGCATTGCACAACCCATCCCAGCTAACTCATATATCTCTTAAAAGGTATTTGTTTTATTCACACAGAGACAACACATTATCTATCGATTTATTCACTCCGAGTAAATTGGTATTGAAATGGTGGCACTCCTCTCCAGCCTCCGATCACTAAAAATCCAAAATGCACGATCGAGTCTAGAGCCATTTGAGATCATCAAATATCTCATTAGGACACATTCCCATGTTTCCTTGCTTGTTCACACACTATGAAAAGTAAGGAAGATATTAAGAGTCCTACACAAAATCTTCATGATCTTTCCTGAACATCCGAGTAATACGAAATTATTTATAATGAAGATGGAAATACTTCTTGAGCGAATATCAAAAAGCTCATGGTAGGTGACTTGTGCGATTCTTTATGAATCAAGCTTGTGATAACTTGAAAGCAACAGTGGTTTAATTCTTAACTGAATTTAAACACGTTCCAGGCCTCTACGCAATATCTTAGTGATCTTGCCAGAACACTCAGAGTGATACTTTAGTGTTCACAGTGATGAGTGGAAATCCTTCTAGTGTTAACATCAAACAGCACTTGGTAGGTAACGTACGAGATTCAATATGAATCAAGCTCGTGACAACTGGAAAGCAACGATGGTGCGATTCTTTAATGAATCAAACTTGTTCCAGGAATCAGAATTGACGGCTTCAATCATGCGGATAATTTTATCCAAATGATTCACTCTTTACGTTCACAGTCAGCTTTGGACGGTCGAGTAAAGAGAATGGGTTTACCCGCGAAATCTTATCAAGGAGATTTTTAATTAAATCTACCTGCCACAAGTACGAAATTTTATATCGTCCAACGGTCTTCACCGACCGGGGGTAAAATGCTACCGAATTAGAATGAAATGTTCAAACCCATTTCGTTCGTGTCTACTTATGCTGCGGCATTTGAAGACGGTGTCGTTGCGGAATCCGAGAAGAAGTCGTCCCCGCATGATTATACTTTATGCACTTAATACTTCATTTAATTCTAGAAAGCCTAAAAGTCAAGTCTTCCTCTGTATCAAACTATGAAGCTTTCAAGAATTACGAAGGTATAAGTATTTGGGACATGAAGTCACGAGTGGGCGGATATCACAAGTGATGGATGCACAAGATCAAGGCAAGAGACTAATGCTAAAGATTGATATCAAAGATCACATCAACATGTTCACTAGAAAAGAAAAAGAAAAGAAAGATGAAGACTACGAGCTCAAGACAAGCATAGAATGCTAGGTTTATTTTATTATTGTAACTTGGGTAACGCCCTTGTTTGGAGTGACCTCCCTTAAGTGGAGATTGTTGGAAATACGTTTTTACGTATTCAGGAACATTCGGTCACTCCGACAATATATTAAGTAGTAGCTCGTAGTCTAGATATCTTTATATATATCTAACAAGGAAAAGCCCGGTCCATGCTTGTATGGCCGGCCCAATTGTAAGCCCAAGCCCATCTTATTGGCTTGGTATCTAAAGCCTCTCCTTAGATAGAGAGGGTTTTGGTTCACATAACTTTACACATAGTAAAAGTGTGTTTTCATATTTTCTCTCTCAAAGTGTGTATGTGTTCTTACCATATTTCTATCTCTTTCTCTCTCTAAAACATAAGCTAGATTTACAATATCTTACACGAAGGTGTGGTATAAACTTGAGGTATCGGTGGGACATAAGGTGTAGACGAAGGCATAACGGGTGGTATGTCACAAGTAGAAGGTGAAGGACGGTAGGTAGAAGTAGAAGGAATGTCGGTTCCTTGGTTAGGTGGGGAATAAGAAGGTTCTACGATGGTCTTACCGCTCCTAGTGGTGATGGCATTAACGTTGGCCCTAGGATTGGTCACAGTGTTGTTGATCCCAAACTTAGATCGATTTAGCTTGTGTAAATGAGATTAGATCAAGTTAAACACGTAGAGAAACTTTGTTTATGTACAAACCAATTTAAGTGTTATGCGGAATTAACACTCAAACAAGAGCACACAAACAGTTGTAAAACAAACTTTCACTTGATTGATAATAACGAACTTGCTTACAATGAAAGTGTTTAACGTATGAAAACATATATGAAACATAACCTAAAGGTCTTCTTTTATAGACATAAGAAGCCTTGTACAAGAGTCTACGTATCAGCTATTCTAGGTAAAGATAATTATAGAAAATACATTGTTGATCCCATCTTTACTAGAAACAAACAAGAAACATAATACGCGTATACCATATCTTTCTATCAGTGCTTGTCTTCAACCTATCAACGCTTGACTTCTTCCTGCCAACACTTGATCTGTCAATGTTTGTTTTCTTCTTATAAACGCTTGTTCTCTTCTTGTCCGCGTTCAAGTGTACTGGCTACATTTTATTCCCAACAATCCTCCCATAAACTTGATATCTACTCTAGTAATCAAGTTTCTCAATAAAAATTATGAACTAGGAGGAATCTTACAAATCTTATCATATTGGTAATAAACATGCCTAATCAAATCTTTGGCCACGTCACTTGAATAGTCAATCTCCAGCTGTGTTGTCTTCATCTTTTCCAAAACTTCTTTGGACATGGGATACTCAGCATCTACAAGTAGATACTCAGCAAACTTTGTAGAGCTCAAATAATACACACCAGCAGCTGAATACAAACGTCATTGAAGCCCACTGATATCATCCTCAAGATCCTTCCAAACAGGATCTTCTTCTTCTGGTGCACACATTCTCTTAAATGTTGACCAAAGCTTTATTCCATTGACTGAAGTAGGAGCTTCAGTCTCATACTTGACCATCAACAACCTCCAAAGGTCTGCCAAGTCTTCTCTATCCATACTTGCAAAGAGAGACATAAGAGTAGTAAATGTGTGTACCTCTTTCCCATATCTGCCAATCTTCCAAAACCCACTTACATCTTCTTCATAGCTAATGATAGCGTTTCGGGCATCAAGAGGTAACACTTGCACCATATCTGAAACTTCCATGGGTGAGAGCTTAATGCTCCTTCTAAGAACAGCTTCACTGGGAACCACTTTATTTAGATCTTTAGGAAACTCAAGTGGAACTCCCTTCTTCAAAGGCCTTTGAACAATCATTGCCTTTTGAATCTCCATCTCTTCTACAAGCTCTTCTTTCCTCTCATCTAAAAGAAGTCTAAGACTGTTCATTTCCTGCACTCTTGCCCAAATGGGATAAGCCTTGTACTCCAATTCTTCAAAGGATAATCCCTGCAATTTCTTGAATGTCCATCCAGTTCCATGACATCTGAGTAACATGTAGTAAAGCTCCCTTCTATCCCTCTTCAGCAGTGAGAAAACATTGCTAGCCATATGCTTCAGAATCACCTTGCAGTCTCTTTGAACTCTTAGAAGAATCTCCAATCCCCAAATTTGGTCTGAAATTGTCAAATCTGGATTCTCCATAATCCTATTCTCCCAAGCATGGTACATCTAAGCAACTTCTGGCATATCATAGTCTATTTGCAATTTTAACTCTCTAAGCTTCTCTCTTGCCATGTCATCGCCATATTCAAGTCTTTCTAGTTGTTTAATTATCATCACACTTGAATCTGAACTTCCTTCATCACTTCCTTCTTGTTCCTTAGAAGTGACAACAAATGGTGATTCACCAACCTTCTTCCTTTCTTGTTCCATAAGTTGTGCTGCCAACCTTGAATCAAACTCTACTTGTGCTGCATCCTTTGGAACTTCTACTTCTACCATGATTCCTTTACCCTTATCTAATGGATCAATGATGGGTAAAGATGATGATGGTACCTGTGAAGACACTTCTTTGATGATAGCTGATGACTGGAATACATCAACCATATCTGCAGGTCTGTCAACGCTCAAATTCCTTGTGTCAGCGCCTAATTTACTCTTGTCAGCGCTTGGTGTGTCAGCGTCTAAAGTTTGCTTGTCAATGCCCAACTTACTTTTCTTAGCGTCTCTTGTGAACTGCTCCATCATAGCTGTAAAAGACATGTTAAAATTTGTAGGAGTAACCAGAGATGTATCAAAACCTGATTGCTTCTTCAATTTAGTGAGGGCTTCAGCAACACCCAAAGATTCTCCATCATATGAGCCTTTGCCACTTAAATTAAATGGCTTTGTAGCAGCTTCATGTGAGCCTTTATCAATCAAATTAACAGGCTCTGTAGCATCTTCCTCCCCTGTGTAAGAATCCTCCCCAGATGAAAGGACTCTTGTCTGCCTTCTCCTAGACTCAGCAGTTTCCAAAATAACAATCCTCTCCCTCAATTGCTTGAGTTCAAGGCCTTGTGTACTTACTGTTTGTACCAGGTCTGCATTTTGTTTTTGCAAGCTAATGCAGACAGCCGTCAATTCCATCATTATGTATGGTTCCAATCTGGCCTTGTCTAGAATGGGTATTTGACCTCCCAAAGTAGAGTCATGGGGCATGGATGAGGTCTTAAAGATGTTAGGACTGGCTTGGCCTGTATCTAAGCTAGTACCAATAGTCCCAGCCTCACCCATAGCACCAACCACACTTGTGGTGGTGGTTCTCTCTGCAACATGGCTAGGACCACTAGAGGAGAACACTCCAGTAGTCCTTGGGCGTTTTTGCAACCTATATTCAGGTGGGGTAGAAGATGATGTGGATTGAGTGGTAGTTTGAAAGTTAAGGGGTGTTTGGGTCTGTGATGGAAAGGTGTTAACGTTTGGATTACTTGTGTCAACGCCAACATTTAACATGTCAGCATTGAAGGATTCTTGGTCAACTTCTATGTGTTGAGGTGAAGGCAAAGGTTCTGGTATTGGGTCAAGTTGTGGTTGTGGGTCTGGTTGGGGTTGTGCTGCTGCAATAACAGCAAGCGTAGCTTGGGTGAAGGGTAATTCACGGTGAGGGGGTGAGTTCATCTTGCTAAAAATAGCTTTCTTTTGCACAGGGATCTCATAAAAATCATCATGATCCCTTGTGCAGTAATTTTACAAATCAAAAACCATTTGCAAAAATCTGGGATAAGCCAAGGTCATCTTATTCCCTTTGTTTTTACACATGCCATCAAAAGTCAGTTTTGAAAAATTAAACTTTTGCCCATTTGCAATGCACACAATCGCACTAGCAATTGATCTGTTAATTTCATTATGTGCAGTACATTTGGGAGTCAAACATTGAAGGATGACATGTATGAGGTACTTCTAGGCTGGGGGAAATTCTTGTTTATGATATTTATTTAAAGTACCCTCCTCAAAGGATACCCCAAAGCCCGAAGTCCTTGTTCTATTTCATTAATGGGGAGAGTGGTTATACCATCTGCATCATTATGATGCAAAGCCTGGCGAACCAAGGCTTCAGTAACCACCCAAGTACGCCCATGAACAATAGCTGATAATGTAGTCACATTATTAAGCCTTGAGGAACCGACAGTGTTCCAAAACTGTTTAATATGAGTAACAGGGATGAGTGGAGCATGAGAAAGAGCATACCGTAATGGAGATGCATTCAAATACGCCACCATCTGCGTGTATTGTGGAAACAAAGTATCATCAGCCTCCAAATAAGCAATCATGTTGTGTTGACTCCTGAATCCCAATACCAAGTCACTTGGTTTAAACTTTGGTGCCATTGTTGAAGAAAGCTGTTTGTGAATTATTCAGAAAGATGAATTATAGGAGAAAAAGTGTTAGACAAGAATATGAAGTACCCTGTTTAAAAATAGGAGCCAAATATATAGGAGAGATAGGAACATGTGATTGGTCAAAAATATGGCAAGTATTTTCAAAATATAATGATGAAAATATTGAAAAGAAAATAAGTTATCTTGTGCATTAATTAAAAGTTATCTACTCCCAAAATTACGGCCCCAAAATTCGTCAAAAATAACAACTGGGTAGGTCCCAATGAGTGTTAACGGTAAAAAATAACCCTTCAACGCCCAACGGCTATATTCTTGTCAATGTTTGCCAAAGCCATGTCGGCGTCTAAATTGGTCACAACAACGCTTGGAAAAATATTTGTCAGCGTCCAAAAATAAAAGTAATAAAAATGAAGAAAGAACTTAACAAAGAAATTTATCCTAGTGAAGATAACCTATAAATTGATAATTATTATAGGGTGGCAAGCACTGTCCAGTTATGCACACTTGCTTATGCAAGATAGACATAATAGTCCTCTAGTGTCCCTTGCTAACCAAAATTCTTAACAATTAAGTTATCTCATAAAATTCCTTGTAACTCCCAGGTAAACCCATTATAAATCATTCCTAAGTCACCCAACATACCACATCCAATTCTAGGCCAAAAATGTCTTGGCAGCATGCATAGTATGTCAACTTTGCATGCTACAGTGCCTCATGATTTAGTAAACTAACTCATACTCACCTGTGGACACAATCTAGAATTATGATAAGAGTATTTGAAGAATACCCAAAAGTCCTAAAGGTTCCTAAAATGTAACACCCCCAAATTTATACAATTCAATACAGCGGAAGACTCGTTGGTGTTACGGGATAGCACATTACTTACATCATAGACAACGCTTAAAAATCGCGTCCTTTAATAATAAAGCATTTCCATTCATAAATATATAAGTTACATAGGTCCCAAGTCATTGTATTTCATACAGGTTTTACAAAGTATTTGAATGGAAATTATTATTTAAGTGCGGGCCATGAATTCTTGTTATCTTCCCGAGAATTACCTTCAAGTACCTGAGATAAAACATGTTAAAAGAAAAGGTCAGCGAAAACGCCGAGTGAATTCATAGAGTTTAATAAAATCCATCAATATAACATCGATATAAAATTATTACCGAAAATCATTTTTGTACAAATCATTGTAATAGGCCATAAAATAGCCAAAGTCATTTTCTATAAATCCTTATCAAATCATAATATAGGCTTTCGCCTTCAAAATCATTATACGAACCATTGTCGTTAAAAACATCATACAATACGTTTTATAACGTTGTATAGATTAAATAAAAACCGTTATATGAATATGGTTATATAAAACCAAAACACGAACATAATATCAATAATAAGACCCTGTATTGCTAGTCAGGCAATATATCGTAATTCAAAGCATAAAGCAGTATTTCGTTATTTTTAGATTATTATAAGCCGCATGACATTGTTACCTTACTACAACAAACAACGGGTAGCTAGCCCGAAAATCATTTGCCCATCTAAATTAGCGTGTCCTCACAATAATCACGCTTGTGTAAATCTTCTCATACATAAATTCGCTTACCAATCAATGTGGCACGACGGGGATCAACCGTCAAGGCGCGAACTGGGGTGATCGTCCCCAAATAGTACTATTATATGCATAAGCGTCTACCAAATCCCGGTAGTTCACAATTCATGCTAATGGGACTTTTAGTAACATAACCTAACTTTAATAATCCATTTCATTTCATCTATTGGGCCATTTAATCATTCATCGGGTCATACAATCATCCGGGTCCAAATCAATAAACAAACAATCGGGACAAATGGTGTCCTATTTTATCAAAACTAACATGTTATCTCCCTCGCGAGTTTCTAAAACATTTCATAAAAACATTTAAAAGAGTGCGAGGC
Source organism: Glebionis coronaria (assembly GCA_025667525.1). Classification (NCBI taxonomy): domain Eukaryota; kingdom Viridiplantae; phylum Streptophyta; class Magnoliopsida; order Asterales; family Asteraceae; genus Glebionis; species Glebionis coronaria. The sequence continues at coordinate 235,316,494 of CM046876.1, read as the reverse complement.
TACGAACTCACATTGATGTGGGAAGGCGGTTATCGACGATTTGGATGTACGGTACGTGCTTCAATCACGGAAACCTAGACAAATAATACTCGTCTTAGACTTTTGTCCAATGACTTTATCAAAATAAAAATTATGTATACATATGATGATTTTATATATATGATGATGATCAAGTGGGTTTATACCTTCTCATTTACTCCTTTTAGTGTTATGTGTTGATAACTTTTATACTAGTTTACTAGTTTTACCTATTTACATGTTTTAGGTCCAATAAGCCTATTATAAGTTCATTAACTTGTATTAATCCATTTTATACTTTTATTATCAGTATTATACTTTACTTGTTGGGCCCAAGTAGGTTAAGCCCAATAAGTAAATTTATAAGTGTTTAGCCCATTTAGTTGGATTATTATTCCAATAATGCTAACTTAGCCCGTTAATGTCTATATGTTATATAGTTCGGGTTTTATCAGTTTTTACTTATATTAGGTACTTATATATCATTATATGACTTTTAAAAAGTTTACATTAGACGGGTCCGATCGTCTAAGTTTTAGTTGACGAAAAACGTTAATTTTACGGTACTAGCCGAAAAGACGTAAAACTTAGTATATAGTTTTTATAACTCATAAAACTTACCAAACTACCATTTTTATATAGGATGCATTTATTTATCCTTATGCATATGTATATAAATGAAATATATAAGTTAGTGGTTTTAATTCACATTTTATACTATATTTATTTGAGTGCTTATATAATAATATTAAACTTTAATTTCACAAAATCAGTCCTAAATTTTAAGTTCACTAAAATGTACATATCTAGAGTTCTATAATGAGATAGGACCTCAAATTTTTATCACAGAAACTAAATGATATGTGCTTCATTTTATTCCATTATAGCTACTGATGAATCAACAACTAAGTATTTTAATAAATTCGTCCAAAACAGTGTAGGCAGATTTGCACTCTAAACTTGTTTTGATCATATCTCACTCATTTTGATGATTCTATTGCATGGCCAACTCTTACATGTGTATAACACCTAATACTTACTGTATATAAATTTATCTATACCATTTTATTAGTTTATCATAAGGTTCTTTACTGTTTATACAGCCTGCTATTTTAAGCAAGATTTTAACATCTTTTCTTATAGTTTTCAATCTTTTTAACCAAATCTATCCACACCAAATCCCCACATAATATTTTGATCATCATTCATCATCATATACATATACATAAATGAATAAAATACAAGATTACATATTCAAAATAACAAGATGATAGGGAGAAATAATCTCTATACCACCAAGATGATGAAAAGATGGGATTTTGATGAACAAGGCTTGGTTCCTTGTTACCAAATCTTCAACTTTAGAAAGGAAACTTATTGAGTCCTTCAAATTGATAAACACCTCCATGAAATCAGCCTTAAACTCCTTCTTGAAAATCAGCCCAAAGACCTCCATGAAAACTCCTTTTCACATGTTAAGATCACCTCCAATCTTCATATCTTCAAAGGGTTTTCATCTTGTGCAAGTTAAACACATGATTCATGGTTGAATTTTTGATCAAATGATGGTTTATGAGGATATATGGGACGTTCATAGAGAGAGAACAAGAGAGAGTTGTGAGTTGTTTTGCATGTAGAAAAGTGAGGAAGTGGTTTAATGTTGAATGGTTTTGTTAGGTTGCTAGTTTGGTGTAAAGATTAGGACAAGTGTCCTAGTCTTTTCATGTAAAGTTGACACACCTCAAGTGTGTTGGATAAGCTTTAGCCATCCCATGGTGGGGTGAGGCAAGTGTAAACTTGTCTCATCCCACTAATTTACGGGTACTCCTCGATTCTAGTTTCCTCGATTTGCGTGCCCTCGGGTCATTTTACGAAAAACGTTTTTATAAATTATGAATCAACGACACAAAACAAATCTAATAAAAATTGTCTCATCAAAAACGGAGTTCAAAAACGTAAATACGTAATCCTAGGGTTTCCGGTTTAGTCGTAAAGGACGTTAAATTATACTCGTAAGTCCTAATCTCTTCTCGTAAATTTGTGAGTTTATGAACCAACACAAATTTAAAATCCCAAAATAATATTCACAGATAAATTTATTTCCTGATATGTCGGATTGTTACCAAAAACGGTGTATGTAAACGTAAGCACGTAATGTAGAATCCTCCGGTTTAGACATAGTCGATGCTACTTCAAGATGTAAACCCAAATTTCTTCCCAAAAATAAGTGAGTTCATAATATAACATTAAAATAATGTTTTTAAATAATACTTGAGAATAAAATATCAACCATAAATTGACGGATTGTCACAGTATTTACCCCTAAACAGGATCTTTGTCCTCAAAGATCAATTTATCTTACTACTCGCTTCTTATAGAGTTAAAGCCATGTGAGTATTTCCTCCACATTCGGTCTTTTCTCTCAAGTGTAATTCATTACAATACGCGAGTCTCATCAAACTTAACTACGGAAATATGATCAGGCTTAATGTTGACTTACTTTCTCTATCCATGATGTTCACGGGTTTTTGATGAATGCAACTTTTCGCCGATCTAAACTTCATTAAGGAATAGTTAGATTTTCACCTGATAGACATTTTATCAAGTTAGATATACGAATCATAATTCACGCAGCCCTTGAAGTCCTAGGGTAGATCCCGCTTATATGCCTTTCAACCAACTTTTTACATCATCTCAATGGTCCCATACAACGGGGACTTATTTCCCATGATCTTTCAGATCATCTATTCATTTTTCCAAGGTGAAATCTTTGGCATAACTTCGCTACCTATCCTGCACTTCAATATCTACACTTCATATTCACATAACCTCCTGTCCACTACTGGCAGTCAATAATCAAATCCTAATTTCAACAATCATTTCAAGTCTCGCGGGTCGGGTATTTTGTAAGGTTAGGTTCGTCATCATAGGAAACCTTAAACCTAAAAGACATGTCCAACTCACAATGGGTGTATGTCGAGTGTCTTTATCCCAACTCCGGCTTACAGATGCTCTCATATAGATCCTCACCAGATTTGATCTCGATCCTAATATGATAATTATCAATGATAATCTCTCCAAAGGAAAACGATTATACGGTTCATTACTAAAGATCAATCATCCAAACATAAAACAATACTTCTAGTATTTTGTATCGTTACTTTACCTCGTCCCTTCGATTGGGGTGGTAAACAGTACTCTTCATCAAGATTCGTTCTTAATGACTGCTGAGCAAATCTCTAGAAATTCGATGCGAAGACAGGATCTTGATAGAGATGATCGATACAGGCACACCATGTTTACACAACTCCTTTAAATACAAAAGAGTGAATTTCTTCATCAAGAATTTATCATTAACGAGAATGATATTAGCAGATTTGGTCAGTCTGTCGACGATGACCCAAATCTAATCAAATTCAGATGATGGCCTTTGCAATAATTAGACGTTTACTAATGTATGAGGCGATGTCTGCCTTCATAATTTGCCATCAGTACAACTTTTTCAAATAAAGATACATTAAATCAGAAATGGCATGAATAGAATAGTTAATCTTATGAGATTCCAACATGACTAAATCTCAAAATCCTCCATATTTAGGCAACCACAAGTGGCCTTTAAAACATTTAACGCCATAGCCTTCTCAATTCTAATGGTTCACATTAGCCGCGAACCCCTTTTTATTATCTATATTATCCTTTTTACAAACATCGTTTATTTTAATTGTTCAACAATTTATTTTGCACAGTCATTATTAAGGAACACATCCTAATTGATTCTTTATCTTTTCTACATAATATGTTAGTAATTACATTCACCTTCCTGATGAAATAATTATCATGACTACAATTCACTCAGAATTTCTTTCTTCATATTTTCTAAGTTTTAATTTCGTCTCAACTATTATTTTTATCAGTTTTGCTCGATTCGACGTTTAAAGCGTCGATAAGTATTACTAGTAATTAAATAATAAATATTTAGTTTTTATGAAACGTAAACGTAAAAATTTCAATTTTCTTAGTTCGACCAATTATATAAAAGAAATGTTCAAAATAAAATTGAATTTAGTTAACACAATTTTTGGTTGATTTATTGAAAATAATTAATAAGATTCGTAAATGTTCGAAAAATCTTTGATTATACTTTGGTCAAAATTTTCTTAGTTGAAAAGCGTAAATTATCGTTTCAAAATTCAAGTCATGGTTTAAATGGTTTCCTCAATCCCTCTTAGGTTATCTTGAGGTATGCACAAACATTTACCCCTAAACAGGAGTTTAGTTAAATGATTTGGGTATGAGGGGATAATCCCTTAAAAATCCTTTGATAAAATATTTGTCAAAACATATTTGCACTTTCTTTTTGGTAAAACCCAAAATCTTAAATGGCTCTAATTTTTGAAGAGTCAATATATTCCATTATCTATTAATCATACGGTCAATTAATATAAAGGATTAAATCTTAAATCACATGTTAAATACTCAAGGTACAGGTTTTCATTGTTCGGCCACTTCAGGGAAGTCTATAAATAATTATTAACTCATTCTTATTCTTAGAAACAAACCAATGGTCCTTAATGATCACGAGCATAAATTTATCAACTTACAGCCTACACACGTGATTCATCAAATTTATGAATACTACATGTGCATTAATCAATCCAAACGACATAACATGAAACTCATAATGTTCATTACAAGTTCTGGATGTAGTGATTGGAATAGATAATCTTTTTCGCGGACGCGAAGTTGATGATAACCATGTCGTGGATCAAATCTTTAAAACATATGCTAGAACCTTGTAAATGAACGAAGAAATCTTTTATCTTAGGTAGTGGATATCGATTTCGATCGTCAATTTACTTAGTTCACGGTAATCAACAAATAAAAGGAATGATAACACCATAACTCTTCATGATGAAGAGCTTGGTAGAATAAAAGTCTTCTCCTACAACTCTCTCAGTTGTACGGTAATTCTTTTAATTCAGATGGTGCTGACGTACAGTGCACATGACACAGGTGCAGCACCAGGAATATAATCATTTCCAAATTCAACTTGCCTTAATGGCTAAATTCTAGGTAATTCACCAGCAAATACCTCCTAAAGTTTCAGATAACAGAAACATCTTTTAATAAATTCACTTTTAAGTTCTTGTAGATGACAATATCTATGACTAGTTCACAACCATTCATGGTAAAATTTCAAGTCTAAATGCATGATACAGCCACCTATTGGGAATTATTTAGATCACTTTTGATAATCAACATCTTATCATTTAGGGGAATTCTACTCGAGTTCCCATCAATTAAAACAATGTCGTCATGTCATAATCAATCAATCCATTCTACTAGGACTATCAACTTTCCAATTTATTACCATTGATAAGATGTGAACTTCTCAAAAGACTAATAATAACTCATAATCCTTCACAAATTCAAGGATATATGGATACACAACGACCATTAAAAGAGTAAGGTTAACGCATAATCTACGCGAGAGAATTTCAAATCAGATACAAACGAAAACATTTAATGAATATGAATATATCCCATGTTTTCATAATTTGAGTACGCATTCGAAAGCTCCTCGGATCGTTACCCAGGTCATTCAAATGAAATCAAATCAAAAGAAATGATAAGAACGTCGATACATCCAGTCGGGTATCAACATTCGGTAATCAAATACTTTTCCTAAGAATCTCACCACAGGGAGAATTGGACAAAGAGGGAATATCAATTGTCAAATAAGACAAATTCCACAGATGAGTAAATTCGACTCAGAAGAATAGATGCTACAGGCATATATGTAGGTGTCCCTAACACTATGTCCCTATTTTTTTTTTCTTTTTGCAGATCTCATAAAATTTAATCTTTCATAATCTTTAAAGAAAATGTAGTGTTTATTAATCAGTTTTATGGTGACTACTAATCAGCCTAGCATGGTCCATTCCAAATTGTATGTAGGCGCGCAACTATATACAATTTCAAGATTAACGATGCAATACTCAGTTAGTCAAAATTTTATCATCACGTTTATAGTAAAAACATTTTCATGATTAATTCTTAAATAAGAATCAAGAATAAATTTACAAAGATTTTCTTTGTTATGAAAACAATTAAGTTTTCCAAGGTGTTTTATAAACAACCTCATTTTGATAACGATTATTTATAAGTCTCACTTTAAATAATCCATATGGTGATGAAAACCCAATTTTTCTCGAGGGATACTGTTTTAACTTATAAAAACAATTAGTGATCTGCAAAGGAGTGATGAAAAGTTGTTCACCAAGAACTAACTACAATATCATAGGAAATGAGCTTAGCCAAATAATCATGAGGTTCATGACCTAGATGGCACTCAAAAAGAATAATACACAACGTAACTCAAATCGAGATGAGTACTTGTTCAATGGTTGCATCACTAATGAGAGCATTAGGATGAAGCAATAAAAGATAGATAACATCGATACATGTAGAATTTATCAATCAAAGGTAGTCTTTTCATTAATCACAAACAAGTCAAGATTGTACCGTAACACATTACGTGTCACTATGTCATACAATTCCAAGAACTCATCCTACCAACTGATGTCTCAGTTAAGTTAGGGATTTTTAGAAGATAATGAATACTAATCTACAATAGTCATTAGGTGTTCCACATGTCCCAGAAGATCCATCGATCCTGATTCAGAAGAAGATTTCTTCAATTTATTTCTTGGACACTAGGCATCATCATTATTGGACAATGGCCTAGGAACAACCCTTAACACGAACCAACAATCAATTAAAAACTTATAATTCAATCACAAAACTTAACGACTTCGTCTTATCAATCTCATATTCCATACGGGTTAAATTTTATTTTATTCATGTTTTAATCAACTTATACTCAATGCGATATCCTACCTCATTCTTCAATACTTTCAACCTTATTTTTAGACCTTAATAGGGCAATAAAAGTTCAATATGAACAAAACTTAATTTCCAATCCTATAGCTCTTACAACAATAGTTATCAAATGAGTCACTAGTATGAAATGACTCACACATTCAATTAGACTTCCCGAAAAGGTACTAGTGGCATGAGACTTTTGGGTAAAGGTTCCAATGACAGCCTCAAGTGCAACATTCATCCTTTCGATTTCAAATTTAAGAATTGGGTGGCAACGAATCAGATGACACCTTTCCAGGTGGTAACGTTTTGTCAAACTCCACTCTATAAGGAAAGATCGTCATGACATCGATATCAGTTTTAATCTCGCCAATTCTTCTTCAATATCACAATCAACTAATATCTACATTTCTACGAATATCAACCATTTTGTTGGGATCATAAATATGCACAACTTGGTTTAGATCTGGAATAGCTAGAATTCCTAAGGAAATAGCTTCGATTAATTACTAGGGAAGTTAGGGTTTCTTGTGACAATCTACGTCGTATAAATACCTCGTATAAATATCAAAATTATCATCAAACAATTATGTAATCAAATTACAACATATATATATATATATATATATATATATATATATATATATATATATATATATATATATATATATATATATATATATATATATATATATATATATATATATATATATATATATATATATATATATATATATATATATATATATATATATATATATATGTATATATATAATCCAAGTTATATATATATATATATATATATATATATATATATATATATATATATATATATATATATATATATATATATATATATATATATATATATATATATTAAAATAACACTTCTCAGTTTGGCCTTGTCGGTAACTCGAGAATTCTTCGGCACCGTTATAGTCAAAAGATTTTTAGACATTTTGAGAAAAATGTTTATAGTTAAAAGATTTTGAAATGTTTTATTCAAAACCTTGGTTTTAAAAATCTTTCGTTCTCTATAACGAGAGCTCTGGTATTAAACTGTAACACCCCCAAATTTATACAATTCATTACAGCGGAGGACTCGTTGGTGTTACGGGATAGCACATTACTCACATCATAGACAACGCTTAAAAATCGCGTCGTTTAATAATAAAGCATTTCCAATCATAAATATCAAAGTTACATAGGTCCCAAGTCATTGTATTTCATACAGGTTTTACAAAGTATTTGAATGGAAATTATTATTTAAGTGCGGGCCATGAAGTCTTGTTGTCTTCCCGAGAATTACCTTCAAGTACCTGAGATAAAACATGTTAAAAGAAAAGGTCAGCGAAAACGCCGAGTGAATTCATAGAGTTTAATAAAATCCATCAATATAACATCGATATAAAATTATTACCGAAAATCATTTTTGTACAAATCATTGTAATAGGCCATAAAATAGCCAAAGTCATTTTATACAAATCCTTATCAAATAATAATATTGGCTTTCCCCTTCAAAATCATTATACGAACCATTGTCGTTAAAAAAATCATACAATACGTTTTATAACGTTGTATAGATTAAATAAAAACCGTTATATGAATATGGTTATATAAAACCAAAACACGAACATAATATCAATAATAAGACCCTGTATTACTAGTCAGGCAATATATCATAATTCAATGCATAAAGCAGTATTTTGTTATTTTTGGATTATTATAAGCCGCATGACATTGTTACCTTACTACAACAAACAACGGGTAGCTAGCCCGAAACTCATTTGCCCATCTAAATTAGCGTGTCATCACAATAATCACGCTTGTGTAAATCTTCTCATACATAAATTCGCTTACCAATCAATGTGGCACGACGGGGATCAACCGTCAAGGCGCGAACTGGGGTGATCGTCCCCAAATAGTACAATTATATGCATAAGCGTCTACCAAATCCCGGTAGTTCACAATTCATGCTAATGGGACTTTTAGTGACATAACGTAACTTTAATAATCCATTTCATTTCATCTATCGGGCCATTTAATCATTCATCGGGTCATACAATCATCCGGGTCCAAATCAATAAACAAACAATCGGGACAAATGGTGTCCTATTTTATCAAAACTAACATGTTATCTCCCTCGCGGGTTTCTAAAACATTTCATAAAACATTTAAAAGAGTGCGAGGCTATGAACTCACATTGATGTGGGAAGGCGGTTATCGGCGATATGGATGTACGGTACGTGCTTCAATCACGGAAACCTAGACAAATAATACTGGTCTTAGACTTTTGTCCAATGAATTTATCAAAATAACAATTATGTATACATATTATGATTTTACATATATGATGATGATCAAGTGGGTTTATACCTTCTCATTTACTCCTTTTAGTGTTATATTTTGATAACTTTTATACTAGTTTACTAGTTTTACCTATTTACATGTTTTAGGTCCAATAAGCCTATTATAAGTTCATTAACTTGTATTAATCCATTTTATACTTTTATTATCAGTATTATACTTTACATGTTGGGCCCAAGTGGGTTAAGCCCAATAATTAAATTTATAAGTGTTTAGCCCATTTAGTTTGATTATTAGTCCAATAATGCTAACTTAGCCCGTTAATGTCTATATGTTATATAGTTCGGGTTTTATCGTTTTTTACTTGTATTAGGTACTTATATATCATTATATGAATTTTAAAAAGTTTACATTAGACGGGTCCGATCGTCTAAGTTTTAATTGACGAAAAACGTTAATTTTACGGTACTAGCCGAAAAAACGTAAAACTTAGTATATAGTTTTTATAACTTATAAAACTTACCAAACTACCATTTTTATATAGGGTCCATTTATTTATCCTTATGCATATGTATATAAATGAAATATATAAGTTAGTGGGTTTTAATTCATATTTTATACTATATTTATTTGAGTGCTTATATAATAATATTAAACTTTAATTTCATAAAATCAGTCCTAATTTTTAAGTTCACTAAAATGTCCATATCTAGAGTTTTATAATGAGATAGGACCTCAAATTTTTATCACAAAAACTAAATGATATGTGCTTGATTTTATTCCCGTATAGCTACTGATGAATCAACATCTAAGTATTTTAATAAATTCGTCCAAAACAGTGTAGGCAGATTTGCACTCTAAACTTGTTTTGATCATATCTCACTCATTTTGATGATTCCATTACATGGACAGCTCTCACATGTGTATAACACCTAATACTTACTGTATATCATTTTATCTATACCATTTTATCAGTTTATCATAAGGTTCTTTACTGTTTTATACAGCCTACTATTTTAAGCAAGATTTTAACATTTTTTCTTGTAGTTTTCAATCTTTTTAACCAAATCTATCCACACCAAATCCCCACATAATATTTTGATCATCATTCATCATCATATACATATACATAAATGAATAAAATACAAGATTACATATTCAAAATAACAAGATGATAGGAAGAAAAAATCTCTATAATGATGAAAAGATGGGATTTTGATGAACAAGGCTTGGTTCCTTGTTACCAAATCTTCAACTTTAGCAAGGCAACTTATTGAGTCCTTCAAATGGATGAACACCTCCATGAAATCAGCCCTAAACTCCTTCTTGAAAATCAGCCCAAAGACCTCCATGAAAACTCCTTTTCACATGTTAAGATCACCTCCAATCTTCATATCTTCAAAGGGTTTTCATCTTGTGCAAGTTAAACACATGATTCATGGTTGAATTTTTGATCAAATGATGGTTTATGAGGGTATATGGGACGTTCATAGAGAGAGAACAAGAGAGAGTTATGAGTTGTTTTGCATGTAGAAAAGTGAGGAAGTGGTTTAATGTTGAATGGTTTTGTTAGGTTGCTAGTTTGGTGTAAAGATTAGGACAAGTGTTCAGTATTTTCATGTAAAGTTGACACACCTCAAGTGTGTTGGATAAGATTTAGCCATCCCATGGTGGGGTGAGGCAAGTGTAAACTTGTCTCATCCCACTAATTTACGGGTACTCCTCGATTCTAGTTTCCTCGATTTGCGTGCCCTCGGGTCGTTTTACGAAAAACGTTTTTATAAATTATGAATCAACGGCACAAAACAAATCTAATAAAAATTGTCTCATAAAAAAGGGAGTTCAAAAACGTAAATACGTAATCCTAGGGTTTCCGGTTTAGTCGTAAAGGACGTTAAATTATACTCCTAAGTCCTAATCTCTTCTTGTAAATTTGTGAGTTTATGAACCAACACAAATTTAAAATCCCAAAATAATATTCACAGATAAATTTATTTCCTGAAATGTCGGACTGTTACCAAAAACGGTGTATGTAAACGTAAGCACGTAATGTAGAATCCTCCGGTTTAGACGTAGTCGATGCTACTTCAAGATGTAAACCCAAATTTCTTCCCAAAAATAAGTGAGTTCATAATATAACATTAAAATAATGTTTTTAAATAATACTTGAGAATAAAATATCAACCATAAATTGACGGATTGTCACATAAAACCTCCCCTTAAACTGTGATGCATATGTTGCCCAATAATATGCATGTATATAAAAATTTATGTCAAGATAGGAATATAAATATTCCAACCATCATCCATAAATTGAAACATGCTCCAATGATTCTCCAAGGATCCATAAGCAACTTAACAACGCTAACAACACCTGCACACTTAGATCAAAAACCACAAAACTAACATGTTGCTGAACACGTCCCGATAACACTTATCAGCGTTACGATAACCTTTGTCAGCGTTAGAAAAATATAGTGAAAATCTAACTTTTCAAAAATATCAATAACAATGCATATCCTGTACATACTTATATAAAAAGATCCCAAAACACATATTATGTGAGATTGATCATTCCAATACTTGTTACCAAGTATTGAAACCTTCTAGTATCAAAAGGTTTAGTTAATAAATCAGACACATTTTCTTCTGTGTCAACCCTATCTGGTTGAATTAAACCCTTTTCAAAACAATCGCTTATAAAATGATGTCTAATTTCTATGTGTTTTGTTTTAGAATGATGTAAAGGATTTTTAATAATGCATAAAGTACTGTTATTGTCTACAAAAATCTTGGTATGCATGAAATTATACCCATAATCTAACAGTTGGTTCTGAATCCACAAGACTTGTCCACAACAAGCAGCTACAGCAACATACTCTGCTTCAGTTGTAGAATTGGCCACCACTGTTTGTTTCTTGCACTGCCAAGATATCAACCTACTCCCAAGAAACTGTCATCCACCAGTTGTGGATTTTCTATTAAATTAATCACCACCATTGTCATTGTCTGAATATGCAATAAGCTCCAATGGTGAATCTTTTGGATACCATAATCCCAGATCCGGATAACATCTAAGGTACCTAAAGATTCTCTTGACAGCATGAAGGTGACACTCTTTGGGAGTCACTTGATGGCGTGCACAAGCACACACAGCAAACATAATATCAGGTCTTGAGGCTGTGAGATACATCAATGAACCAATCATTGATCAATAGTTTCTGACATCCACATCTTTTCCATCTCCAACTTTTCCCCAAGGATGTTCTCTATCCATAGGAGTACTAGCCCGTTTTTCATTGGAGAAAAGCCAAACTTCTTCAAGATTTCTGCTACATATTTATCCTGAGAGATGAAGATACCATCTTCTTTCTGCTGAACTTGTAACCCTAGAAAGAAGTTTATCTCCCCCATTGCACTCATCTTGAATTTGTATGTCATAAGCTTAGAAAAGTCTTCACTCATCTTTGGGTTTGTAGAGCCAAAGATGATATCATCCACATAAACCTGAACAAATAAGACATCCTTACCAGTCTTCTTTGTAAATAATGTCTGGTCTATGGTGCCCCTTTTGAATCCATTTTCCACCAAATAGGTGGACAATGTGCCATACCATGCTCTTGGGGCTTGATGAAGTCCATACATAACTTTCTTGACTCTATACACCTTGTCTGGATGCTCTGGATCTTCAAAACCATGAGGCTGCATTACATACACCTCCTCAACAATTATGCCATAAAGAAAAGAACTCCTCATATCCATTTGATAGACAGTAAAGCCCATGCAAGAAGCATAGGCTAGAAATATTCTTATAGCCTCAATCCTTGAAACTGGTGCAAGACCTCCTCATAGTCTATCCCTTCCTCTTGTGCATATCTTTGAGCCACTAAACGTGCCTTGTTTCTGACCACAATGCCTCTTTCATCTTTCTTGTTTCTAAGAACCCATCTTGCCCCAATAGGTTTTACATATCTGGGACAATCAACCAGCTCCCAAACATCCTGAATAGCAAATTGGTGAAGCTCATCGTGCATTGCTTCCACCCAACTTGGTTCTTTGAGAGCATCAAAAATATTCTTGGGTTTCTGTTGTGACAGAAAACAGGCAAACAGACATGCTTGAACAAGAGGGGTATCAACCTTCTTGTGTATATTGGCAATAAATCCTCCAAGATTCTGATGAGATCTTCTAGTTTGAACAGGAGAAATCACATCACCAATAATTAGAGAAGAGGGGTGATCCTTCATTGTAGAAGTAAGAACTCCTCCCTCAAAAAGTCTGTTGTCTTCAATCTCATCTTCCAAGTTAATGATATCTTCTTCAGACTCTATTCCATCAATATCTGTATGAACCTCTCCATTTCTGCTTGAAGGTTCACCTTGTTCAAAATTGGAAGAGAAAATATGGTCAAAAGAGTTGTCAACGCCTGAACCAAGGTTGTCAGCGTTTGGGCCATCAACGCCTAAACTAGAGTTGTCAACGTTTGAGCCATCAACGCCTGAATTTGTCTTGTCAGCGCCAGATTTTCCTTTGTCAGCGCCTGAAAGACCATGCATGTTGTTAACTGATGATACTTGGGGACCACCATTTTCCTTTCCAGCAGCAGCAGCAGTAGCAAAAACATTTGTTCATATGGGAATAGTGACATACTCAAGTATGGGAGATGACTTGTCTGCTTGTGATCCAACCTCTTCATGAACCTGTGTACCTGAAACATCAACAACTGGTTCTTCCACAACATTTAAAGTTACCTTCACAATTCTAGATTAGTAACAGGCTTATAATTCAAAGTCCTAGATAGAGGTTCCAAGTCAAATAGCTAATTTGGACCACTTTCAGGATCACTAGGTTTACTCTCTAAAAACCTAACATGTACTTTTTCAAATATACGTTTTTCCTTCTTAATGTAAACCCTATATCCTTTACTCTGCACTGAATAACCCATGAAGTAGCCTTCATCACCTTTAACACTAAATTTACCTAAGGCATCACTAGTATCTAGTACAACTACATGACAACCAAAAGGTTTAAGAAAACCAATATAAGGTTTTCTTCCCCAAAGTAACTCATAAGGTGTTTTGTTGTGTATCTTGTTGACCAATGCTCTATTCTGAACATCACAAGCTGTATTCACAGCCTCAGCCCAAAATGCAATAGGAAAGTGAGCATCAGCCAACATAGTCATGGCTGCTTCAATGAGGGTTCTATTCTTTCTCTCAGCAACCCCATTTTGTTGTGCGGTTCTGGCAACACTAAACTGTCTAGTAATCCCTTTCTTGGCACAAAAATCATCCAATAGCTTATTTCTAAACTCACAACCATTATCACTTCTAAGCATCTTAACTTCATTACCAGTTTTCTTTTCTATTTGGTTAATAATGTTAATTAAAGTATCAGCAGTTTCACTTTTCAAAGCTAAAAACAAAGTCCAAGTAAACCTAGAAAAATCATCAGTAATGACAAAGCAGTAAGATTTACCATTCAAGATTTCTATATTAGTTGGACCAAACAGGTCCATATGCAGCAAGTGAAGTGGTTTAGAACTAGAGTGCACCTGTGTAGACTTAAATGAGACCTTGTGTTGTTTGCCTTTAAGGCATGCAACAAAAGAGTTGTCATTGTGGAAATCCTTTTCAAGCAAACCATCAACCAAGCCATGTCTCACAAGCCTGTTTATATTTTTAAAGTTAATGTGCCCTAGTCTCCTATGCCATAGATTACTTTCATCAACTGAAGCTTTATCATAAAGACATGACAAGTTATTATTCATCCTAATTCCATTAAGATTACCATTATAAATGTCCTTATGCCTAGGTGTCCTATAATCAATGAATTTCTCATCTGGTATTTTAAAATCCTTGCTCAACACCAAGCATTCAGTATCAGTGAAAAGAACTTTATTTTTGTTATCACAAACTTGTGATACACTAAAAAGATTATAGTCAAGTTCTTTTACCAGAAACACGTTTTCAAAACGCAAATTGTTGGTGCGAAGAGTTCCTTTGCCTGTGATAGTTCCATATCCACCCCAAAGTAAACTTTATCAACATCCTTAATGGGAGTGAAGTTTGTGAGATAATCTTCTTTCCCAGTCATGTTCCTAGAGCATCCACAATCCCAATAGCCATAATCATTTACCTGCTTTTGAATTCCCTGCACATAAAGAAAACAAATTAGTTTTCTTTGGGAACCCAAGCCTGAGCAGACTTGGATTCATTTGGTTGTTCAACAAGAACAGACTTAGTCCTCATAACAACCCCTTGTTCATCCCTTTTTGGATTGAACACCCAGTTAACCCCAATTGGTTTTGTGATGACCTTTGAAATATAATTAAATCTGTTACAGGTCATAGAAATCCCATTAGAATTAGGGTTTTGATCTTGCTTAGGTCTCCATGTCAACCTAGAAGAAGATTTAGACCCCTTTCCCTGTGGTTGCAAATATTTACCATTATTTGGTCTGGCAACGTTTCTGTCAGCGTTTGATTTGGTCTTATCAATGCTGAAATTACCCTTATCAGCGTTGAACCTAGGGTTTTCTACAGGAACCCATTGCCTATTAGACCATGTATTGGTCTTCTGAAAAGGTCTTTTCCCATAAGTGTTAGACCATTTAGTAAAGAATGGGGATGGTCTAACAACTTGTGGACTTTGCTCCACAAAATTTTTGGGTCTGTCAGTGTTTGACCTTTTGTCAGCATTGACCTTGGAAGCGTTGACACACTTATAGGCTAAATGTGAAAAGCTACCACAAGTATAACAGGCTTTTCTAGACATAACTCTAGGTCTAGAAGAAAAGAAACCTGTTCCATTATCACTAACTTGGCTTTTTAGTGACCTAGTATTTCTATACATTTCTGCATATTTAATGCTAGGTTTTCTAACAACGTTTAAGCCAAGGTCAACGGTCTTGCCAGTGATTGGGTTAGTTACTTTGATAGGGGTGGACTCATTTGGGCTATCACAAAGCATGACAACCTTGACAAACAAGGTAGGGTTGGCTTTCTTCCATTGGTCCAAATCAGTTAGCTTCTGCCTATATTCTTCTACTGGGGTAAGGACTCTTGGTGGAGGAATAAATTCCTCTTCTTGGAGTTCTGGTAAGCCAGTCCAAGATAAGTCCTTTCTTTGGACACCATAGAAGTCCCCAGCTGGTGGTGGAACACCAGCATACTCTTTCATCCCAATCCCAGTCATATCCCTAGAATCCCTTTGTTTAATAACACATTCTCCTAGGGTTTGTGAGGCCTTATCAAATCTCTGAATTTTAAGGTCTACATTATCCTTATTCTTGATACCCTCATCTAACTTAACCTGTAATTCAGCATTGACCCTTTCCATGATGTTTCTAATATCAGTACTAGCATTTAAATCATGTTTTAGGATATTAATTTTATCTTTTAGGTCAAGCTCCATTTTCTTATACTCAGCTACGGTCTTTTTAGTTTGAGTAAGAGCAAGTTGATAGTTAGACAACTTGCATCTCTCGTTACTCACATCTGTTGACAATCTTAAAACTTCTTTATTAAGTCTTTCAGTATTTTGATGACAACCCTTACTACAAAAAGCATCATCATATACCTCATTGTCTAATGAAGATGAGGAGTGTGTCATGAGAGCATAGTGAACATGCTCTTCTTCTTCTATCTCAGCAACCAAAGATTTATCCTCTTCCTCATCCTTAGCCAAATAGCTCCAGTCCCATCCAACACCATCAATTTCTTGCATTGCCACCATGGCCTTAGGATCCTGAGCCTTAACAATTTAGCTTGAGGGTTTTCCAGCATCAGATCTTCTTGGAGATCTGCATTCTCTCATAAAGTGCCCCATACGATGACAATTGTAACACTCAACCTTGGATTTATCAAATCTAAAGGTGTCCTTGGCATTAAAAGTCACCTTTTTCTTGAATCTTCTATTCCATCTGTTTGCTCTTATACTTGCAAGAGCCATATTCCACTTTATGTCCATCTCCTGCAAATGCTCATCACTTATTTTCTCAAGGTCCTCATATGTAATCACTGAACCATTGGGCAATGAAGGAATGTATGCACACACAGTATCCAGATCAATACGAGCAGGCTTAACTCTTGGAGAGTCAATTTTTTATGTGTCAGCGTCTGAATGTGAGGCGTTGACAGGATATGATCCAGCGTTGACACATGTTGATCCAGTAACTAGGTGCATGTATGAATCCTTCTGATCATATTGACCTTCACCTTGTGAGAAGAAGGCCATGTTTCCATTGGTAGTCTTGCTTCCATGATCCAAAAGAGTTTCATTCTCCAACAGCCTTAGTTTGTTGTAAACATCATCAAAAAGTAGAACTTTTGTGAGTGTTATTGGCAATTATAGACCTTGCCTCAATCTTCCATGCATCACCATGTCTTTTAAGAAAATTGGCAATAATGTCAACATCACCAATCACTGTCCCCATGAAGGACAGCTTGCTTGTAATGTCAAGAAGTCTGCTTCTCACACTACTAAGCTTCTCATTAGGTTGAGCCTTAAAAACAGCATACTCATGCAAGAGTTGCTTCTTTTTATCTTCTACAGTATTAGCATTACCACCATAGGCAACTTCAAGGGCTGCCCAAAGGTCTTTTGCAGACTCATAACCTCTGTATTTATGCTGATTTTCTTGTCCCAAAGAGAGTTTCAGAATGTTTAGGGTTTTCATATCAACCCTTCTCTTTGATATGTCCTCAGCAGACACAGCTCTACCATCTTCAGGTTTTTCTTTTCTATCTTCTTCAGTAGAGCCTTGAACAGCTGTTCTTGTAGCTATGGTAGCTTCAATCTTTCGAGCTTTATCGAATGCGTTTCCATATTCAATGATTTCCCATAGGGTGTAATCATGGATTTGCAGATATTGCTCAAAGTTGAACTTCCACAGCTCAAAATTGTCTGCATCTAGCATGGGAATCTTGATGTTGTGGTTTGAGGAGGAGGAGGAGTTTGCTTCTGGGGTAGACATGATGTTATTAGGGTTATGTGAGAATTTGGGTTTTTGGCTGTTTAGGGTTCTTGTGTTCTTTAGATCAAAGTTTCGCAACAAGCTCTGATACCACTTGTTGATCCCAAACTTAGATCGATTTAGCTTGTGTAAACGAGATTATATCAAGTTAAACACGTAGAGAAACTTTGTTTATGTATAAAACAATTTAAGTGTTATGCGGAATTAACACTCAAACAAGAACACACAAACAGTTGTAAAACAAACTTTCACTTGATTGATAATAACGAACTTGCTTACAATGAAAGTGTTAAACGTATGAAAACATATATGAAACATAACCTAAAGTTCTTCTTTTATAGACATAAGAAGCCTTGTACAAGAGTCTACGTATCAGCTATTCTAGGTAAAGATAATCATAGAAAATACATTGTTGATTCTATCTTTACTAGAAACAAACTAGAAACATAATACGCGTAGACCATATCCTTCTATCAGTGCTTGTCTTCAACCTATCAACGCTTGACTTCTTCCTGTCAACACTTGATCTGTCAACGTTTGTTTTCTTCTTATCAACGCTTGTTCTCTTCTTGTCAGCGTTCAAGTGTACTGGCTACATTTTATTCCCAACAAGTGTTAGAAGGAAGGGCACCTTGGGAACGAAGGGTTTTGAATCATTTGCATAATTGTGTTGATCCCAAACTTAGATCGATTTAGCTTTGTGTAAACTGTCACACCCCACCATGGCGGAATATGGGACGCGACGTATGGATATCATCACAACATGGCGTGTCTATAGAGATAACTATATGAAATAAGAAATGTCATAAAATGGAGACACAAAGTCATGACAATATCTCATCAGACTCAGGAGTCTAGGTAAGTAGGTAACAGACCTACCGCTTACCCAAGACAAACAAATAACATAACCAAACAAATATATGTGTGCCACAGTATCACTTATTAAAAGAACAAATAAAAACTAAGAAGGAAACGGGGATTCTCCTTCTATATGCATTCCTAAGCTTCTCCAATCCTAGCCACTTATGTTCTCATGCTTAACCATAGTATCACCTGAAAGAGACACTAAAACACGTCAACATAAAGTTGGTGAGAGTCATAGGTTTAGACTCCAACGCTAAATCAATTACAAGCTGTGAATAACAACCATCAACACAATAACATATGGACAATGTGCTAAAATTATGTATTAACAACTAGCATTCAAGATCAATCATTCCAAACCAAAATCCAAGGCTCCGACCTTGCCAAACAACATGGTACCATAGATGATCACACTATGTACCTATCCCAAGGCCACTACCTTGTCAAACCACAAGGCCACTACCTTGTCAAACCACAAGGCCACTACCTTGTCAAACCACAAGGCCACTACCTTGTCAAACCACAATAACTGAGACGGCACGTGTCCCCCGATCCAAATCATACACAATCAAAAATCACATAGCAGTTAATCACATAATGTACACACAATTCCATCTCAAATCACAAACACATTCACATCATCAATTTAGAAAATAACTCAACACAGTGTCTCTTCCATCCCATCTAGAAGTCAAAATAAATATTAAACATGGGACTATGAAACTCACCTGATAGCTTCTTCACAAGTCCTCGCACTAGCAACAAGCTAACAAACCAAAAACACGAAATCAATACACGAACCAATTACTAAGATGGCTCATCAACCTATGATGGACATCTAGTCTATTCCCGTATAATTACCTTATTGTTAAGCTCTGATCACCCCATTACCCTTCCTTAACAAGTCCCTAACTTGGTTAAGTTTAATAGCTATCCCGTTCATAATTTTACACAAAACAGTCCTAGTTTTAGTTCTCAAAACTTTAAAACGTCCACTTAAACATACCCATGTATTCACACTTTTTTACATGTTAGCTAAAACCTCCCACTTTCCCTAACCTTAAAGCTACTGTTAAGGCCCAGATATATGTGTATATATTGCTACCTATCCAGAATTCACTGATTTTAAACGTATGAAAATTTCATTACCATTAGAGGGTCTTACCCTAAACCACAATCTTAGCGCAAGTGCAGATCCTTACTACAATATATAAAACATCTCTCATGTTCGTAAGAAGATCCCAATGCAACCCTAAGTACCCCAAACAACCCAAAACTTAAAAAGAAAACAGGCTGAATTCAAAACTGTTTTGACCTCCGACTGTTGTAACCTGTTTTTGACCCACTTCCTGACCTCCAATTTAGTTCTCGTTTCTTGATTTAGAAAGCCAACTCAATTACTTATCCAGGGCTAGTTTGATTGCATCTTGAATTTTCCTAGAACTCGAGATATGATCAAAACAATAGACTCAAAATTCTGCCCAGTTTTTAAAAACGGGTTTTAAACAAATTGATCTAATTAATCACCTATAACCGTTCTAATACAAGCCCTAGATTATATGATCATCATATTATGATTAATACATCATTAATCTACTGTTTTTATATAAATCCTAACCCTTAATCCATCATAAGAATTATTAATTAAACATAAAAGCAATTTAATTAAAAAGGTTAATGAAGGTTTTTACCTTAAATCAATGGAAGATGAAGAAAACCTAATTTTTTTGAAGAACCCTAATTCTCCTCTATGGAACCCACAATTTTTTATTTGTCTCCAGGGATTTATGTTTTTTTTTATTTATTAGATAACCTTATATAGTGTGTACATAAAATCCTAGTCCAAGTATAACACCCAACTTTCCTTTTTTTCCCTTTTTCCCTTTTTCTCTTTCTTTGGTGCGTCTAAACCGACCCAAACACCCAATAAATTTGTTTTTTTTTATTTTTATTATTTAATATTATGTTAATAATATTACCTTAATTTTCCTTAATTTATTTCAACTCCTAAAGCTTCCAAAACCTCAAAACCGTAAAACTAGTCAAATTTACGCGTTTTACCGTAAAAGACGTAAAATATACACTTTTATAAAAAATTTCAAATTTTGAAATAAACTTTATAACTAAGTCCTAAATGACTTAAAACCATCCCGAAAAATATTCATATGGATAATTACCTCACCCGAGACCTCTAAATGCTAAACCGTAAATCCTAAAAAAATACTATTACTATAATACTTATACGTATACGTAAACACCACAATATCACCATTTTCATTTCATAGTCACCACTTGTGAGCTCATGAACATGAAATAACCGTTCCTCGATTTACTTATGAGTACTCTATACTCATAAACGATAACCACACCAACCTCGTTCACACAAAATAAACACGTAAACACACAATTCAAGTAAGCACACATAAAATAACCTAAAAGTAAGACCAAGTGACAAACCCAAAACCACGGTTGTCACATCACTCCCTCCTAATAGAAATCTCGTCCCGAGATTCACTCCCAACTCAAACTTATTCTCAGCAAACAAACGAGGATGCATATCCCTGATAAAACCTCCATGTTCAAACGTGAACTCAGTTTACACGAAAATAATCTCAACCAACAACACATTAGCCTTAACCGTCCGCGAGGAAACTTATCAAAACCATAAAGTTATGTAACCAACCTAACTAAATCTCGCAACTCATCCAACAAGAACTGTCTTGAAACCGAGTTAGGAGCCGTCACATAACTCAACGGGTTTAAAACTGTCACCCCGATTTCAGTCTTACTCATAAATACCATAAATCAAAACTCATCAAAATATAACCACGTATAATAAGGTCTAAAGAACTCTCAAATTCCTTCCCAACTCATCTCTATGTTAACCCTCCAAGTGTTCATTACCGCAAAATACCCAAAACACGAGTTTAAACCATGTTGTCCGAAAATTAACCTTGAACTCAACACTTGTACAATTAATTCGACCAAGCTACTGAATTCCAATTACGAAACTTTCTGAATATTTGAAAAGTATGTTCCGAGTACATAATTTTAGGCTTTTGAATCACCCAAAAACCTTTGAAAACGAATAAGTTATGACCAAAACAATTTTTCTCAAAATCTGCCTAGGCATTAGCGACAGTTTCTGAAAGTTAGCGACATATTTTGACAGTTTAGCGACAGTTTCTGGCTACTCAGATTTATACCAAAAAAAAAACGATTTTTAAACCCTAAAACCCCCCATTAAATACCAAAACTAGAACCTGATTTATTTTAATTCCAGAAAATTAAAAATCTATTTATTACATGATTTTAACATATTTCACTAAATAAGAACAAAATTTTTAACTTAAGAACAATAACTTTAGGTGATCAAAACCAAAATATTTTAAAATAACCGAGTCATGCTTATATGTTAAAGAATTTATATTCCACCTTATTTAAAACATGATCCCGACACTTCCTTATTTCATCGACTACCAACAACTATTTTTTTTTCAATTTGCAAGTTCTATTTTTTTTACCATGTATAACTCGAAACAAAAGACATCGTTACCCCAAAAAGAAATCTCCACCATCTCAAAATCCTTCAAGCCAAAAGTACCGTACAAACAAACACGTGAAATGAGGACCCGAGAAATGCGCTACTACAGAAGTTGAACATCTCAAAGAGAAACGAGCTAGCAACCATCCCAAGAATACAACCGGTAAGTAGAAAATAATTTTACATACATAGGCATAAGCGTACATACACTAAAATCCATCCAACATATACTATACAAGCATGTATTAACTCTCTTTCATGCAATCATACTTGAAAGTCCAGTGGTGTTGTGGCACATATATAATTATGTAGGCCTCCATAATTATACATGTTCCCTTTCACCAATGTACTCCCTCCTATGATGACACTTATAAGAAATTAATACTACACATAACACATAATCCAACAACTCACAAGCACATAACCACACAAGATAAGATCCAAAACCCCATGTATTAAAATAACAAAGCCAATGCACGAAACAAATAAACTCGTAGTCGAGCTGAACCAGCGTAGACAAAATTCAAAATGTATAAAGAACATGAAAACATAATTAAGCGAAATCCAACAATGACTAGCGTATACCACCATGGTTCCACCCGCACTAATCAAAACTCGTAAAGAAAATAACTTGTAGTTAAGTATGAACCATAGTAGTTCATAACCTAACAAATACTGCGAAAATAATATTCAAACACATCAATTACTATAAAATGCACACATACTCCTATGACGCCTATATGCAGGGACCCTTAAGCTATAGACTAGGCTACACGATTAGGCAACCTAATTCTCTATAAACCTGTCTCTGATACAATTCTGTCACACCCCACCATGGCGGAATATGGGGCGCGACGTATGGATATCATCACAACATGACATGTCTACAGAGATAACTATATGAAATAAGAAATGTCATAAAATGGAGACGCAAAGTCATGACAATATCTCATCAGACTCAGGAGTCTAGGTAAGTAGGTAACAGTCCTACCGCTTACCCAAGACAAACAAATAACATAACCAAACAAATATATGTGTGCCATAGTATCACTTATTAAAAGAACAAATAAAAACTAAGAAGGAAACGGGGATTCTCCTTCTATATGCATTCCTAAGCTTCTCCAATCCTAGCCACTTATTTTCTCATGCTTAACCATAATATCACCTGAAAGAGATACTAAAACACATCAACATAAAGTTGGTGAGAGTCATAGGTTTAGACTCCAACGCTAAATCAATTACAAGCTGTGAATAACAACCATCAACACAATAACATATGGACAATGTGCTACAATTATGTATTAACAACTAGCATTCAAGATCAATCATTCCAAACCAAAATCCAAGGCTCCTACCTTGCCAAACAACATGGTACCATAGATGAACACACTATGTACCTATCCCAAGGCCACTACCTTGTCAAACCACAAGGCCACTACCTTGTCAAACCACAAGGCCACTACCTTGTCAAACCACAATAACTGAGACGACACGTGTCCCCCGATCCAAATCATACACAATCAAAAATCACATAGCAGTTAATCACATAATGTACACACAAGTTCATCTCAAATCACAAACACATTCACATCATCAATTTAGAAAATAACTCAACACAGTGTCTCTTCCATCCCATCTGGAAGTCAAAATCAATATTAAACATGGGACTATGAAACTCACCTGATAGCTTCTTCACAAGTCCTCACACTAGCAACAAGCTAACAAACCAAAAACACGAAATCAATACACGAACCAATCACTAAGATGGCTCATCAACCTATGATGGACATCTAGTCTATTCTCGTATAATTACCTCATTGTTAAGCTCCAATCACCCCATTACCCTTCCTTAACAAGTCCCTAACTTGGTTAAGTTTAATAGCTATCCCGTTCATAATTTTATACAAAACAGTCCCAGTTTTAGGTCTCAAAACTTTAAGTCAAACGTCCACTTAAACATACCCATGATTTCTGTAAAAGGAATATTCACACTTTTATACATGTTAGCTAAAACCTCCTACTTTCCCTAACCTTAAAGCTACTGTTAAGGCCCAGATATATGTGTATATATTGCTGCCTATCAAGAATTCACTGATTTTAAACGTATGAAAAGTTCATTACCATTAGAGGGTCTTACCCTAAACCACAATCTTAGCCCAAGTGCAGATCCATACTACAATATATAAACCATCTCTCATGTTAGTTAGAAGATCCCAATGCAACCCTAAGTACCCCAAACAACCGAAAACTTAAAAAGAAAACAGGCTGAATTCAAAACTGTTTTGACCTCCGACTGTTGTAACCTGTTTTTGACCCACTTCCCAACCTCCAATTTAGTTCTCGTTTCTTGATTTAGAAAGCCAACTCAATTACCTATCCAGGGCTAGTTTGATCGCATCTTGAATGTTCCTAGAACTCGAGATATGATCAAAACAATAGACTCAAAATTCTGCCCAGTTTTTAAAAACGGGTTTTAAACAAATTGATCTAATTAATCACCTATAACCCTTCTAATACAAGCCCTAGATTATATGATCATCATATTATGATTAATACCTCATTAATCTACTGTTTTTATATAAACCCTAACCCTTAATCCATCATAAGAATGATTAATTAAACATAAAAACAATTTAATTAAAAAGGTTAATGAAGGTTTTTACCTTAAATCAATGGAAGATGAAGAAAACCTCATTTTTTTGAAAAACACTAATTCTCCTCTATGGAACCCACGAATTTTCTTTGTCTCGAGGGATTTATGTTTTTTTTATTTATTAGATAACCTTATATAGTGTGTACATAAAATCCTAGTCCAAGTATAACACCCAACTTTCCTTTTTTTTCCCTTATTCCCTTTTTCTCTTTCTTTGGTGCGTCTAAACCGACCCAAACACCCAATAAATTTGTTTTTTTTATTTTTATTATTTAATATTATGTTTATAATATTACCTTAATTTTCCTTAATTTATTTCAGCTCCTAAAGCTTCCAAAACCTCAAAACCGTAAAACTAGTCAAATTTACGCGTTTTACCGTAAAAGACGTAAAATATACACTTTTATAAAAAATCTCAAATTTTGAAATAAACTTTATAACTAAGTCCTAAATGACTTAAAACCATCCCGAAAAATATTCATATTGATAATTACCTCACCCGAGACCTCTAAATGCTAAACCGTAAATCCTAAAAAAATACTATTATTATAATACTTATACGTATACGTAAACACCACAATATCACCATTTTCATTTCATAGTCACCACTTGTGAGCTCATGAACATTAAATAACCGTTCCTCGATTTACTTATGAGTACTCTATACTCATAAACGATAACCACACCAACCCCGTTCACACAAAATAAACACGTAAACACACAATTCAAGTAAGCACACATAAAATAACCTAAAAGTAAGACCAAGTGACAAACCCAAAACCACGGTTGTCATAAAACGAGATTAAATCAAGTTAAACACTTAGAGAAACTTTGTTGTATAAACAATTCAAGTGTTATGCGGAATTAATACTTGAATGAAGAACAAACAAAACAATAAAACCAAACTTTCACTTTGATTGATAATCGAACTTGTGTACAATAAAAGTGTAAAACGTATATTAAACTAAAACCTAAAGGCCTCCTTTTATAGATTAAGGAGCCTTGCACAAGAGTCTAACTATCAGCTATTCTAGGTAAATATAAATATAGAAAATACAATGTCGAACATATATTTACTAGAAATACAAAACGTGTAGACTAAGTATTCTATCAGTGTTTGGACGTCTTCTCATCAGCGCTTGATTTCTTCTTGTCAACGCTTGATCTGTCAACGCTTGATTTTTTCTTATCAACGTCCAATTAACTCTTGTCAGTGTCTAAGTGTCATGGCTTATTTTATTCCCAACAATCCTCCCCTAAACTTGATATCTACTCTAGTAATCAAGTTTCTCAATAAAAACTAAGTACAAGGAGGATTCTTACAAACACAAATCACTTTTTAATTAGGAAATAAATAAACCTAATTAGATCTTTGCCAACATCACTTGTGTAATCCATTTCCAGCAGTGTTGACACCATTTTCTTCAAAACTTCCTTGGACATGGGATATTCAGCATCCACAAGAAGATATTCAGAAAACATTGTAGCACTCGAATGATAAACACTAGCTGCTGAATGTAGACGCCATTGAAGTCCACTGATATCATCCAGATCCAACCATATTTGATCTGCATCATTTGTCTCACACATTCTCTTGAATGTGGACCAAATCTTTATTTCATTGACTGAAGTAGGTGCTTCAGCCTCATACTTGGTCTTCATCAATTCCCAAAGATCTACCAAGTCTTCCCTATCCAGGCTTACAAACAAAGAGATAAGAGTAGTGAAAGTATGTACCTTCTTCCCATATCTGCCAATCATCCAAAACCCACTTGCATCTTCTTCATAGTGAACTATGGGGTTTTTGGAATCAAAAGGTAATACTTCTGCTATGACAATCCGTCAATTTATGGTCGATATTTTATTCATAAGTATTATTTAAAAACATTATTTTAATTTTGTATTATGAACTCACTCATTTTTGGGAAAAAATTTGGGTTTACATCTTGAAGTAGCATCGACTACGTCTAAACCGGAGAATTCTACGTTACGTGCTTACGTTTACATACACCGTTTTTGGTGACAATCCGACATTTCAGGAAAATAAATTTATTCGTGAATATTATTTTGGAATTTAAAATTTTGTTGGTTCATAAACTCACAAATTTACGAGAAGAGATTAGGACTTACGTACATAATTTAACGTCCTTACGACTAAATCGGAAACCCTAGGATTACGTATTTACGTTTTTGAACTCCGTTTTTGATGAGACAGTTTTTATTAGATTCATTTTGTGCCGTTGATTCATAATTTATAAAAGCATTTTTTGTAAAACGACCCGAGGGGACGCAAATCGAGGAAACCAGAAGCGAGGAGTACCCGTAAATTAATAAGGGGATGAAACAAGTTATACTTGTCCCACCCCCCACTATGGGCGGCCAAGTATAAGATACAACATGACACCACACAACCCTTGTGTTAAATTAAGGACACTTGTCCATATGGTTTATCAAAACCATTAACCAACTTACTAAAACCATTCCTTCCTCCACACAACTTCACATACATGCTAAATAATCTCTCTCTCTCTCTCTCTCTCTCTAGCTCCATTGCCGTCCACCACCACCCATAAACACCACCACTTGACGAAAATTTAACCATA
Source organism: Glebionis coronaria (assembly GCA_025667525.1). NCBI lineage: Eukaryota > Viridiplantae > Streptophyta > Magnoliopsida > Asterales > Asteraceae > Glebionis > Glebionis coronaria. The sequence continues at coordinate 235,288,644 of CM046876.1, read as the reverse complement.
AAACTTGTGTTAAACTTGCACAAGATGAAAGCCTTTTGAAGACATGAAGATTGGAGGGGATCTTAACCTATGAAAAGGAGTTTTCATAAGGTTCAAAAGATGATTTCATGGAAGTGTTCATCAATTTGAAGGACCCAAGAAGTTGTCTTGCTAATATTGAAGATTTGGTAACAAGAACCAAGCCTTGTTCATCAAAATCCCATCTTTTGATCATCTTGATTGGTATAGGGATCAATCTATTCCTATCATCTTGTTATTTTTAATATGTAATCTTGTATTTTCTTCATTTATGTATATGTATATGATGATGTATGATGAATGATGATCAAAATATTATGTGGGGATTTGATGTTGATAAATTTGGTTAAAAAGATTAAAAGCTACATGATAAGATGTTAAAATCATGACTAGAATTGTAGGCTGTATAAAACAGTAAAGAAGCATATGATAACTTGTTAAAATGACTTGGATAATTTAATATACAGTAAGGTATGTGACTTTTACATATGTGAGAGTTAGCCACACAATGTAATCCATAAAATGAGTGAGATATGATCAAAACATTATTGAAGTCCAAATCTGTATAGTCTGTTTTGGACGAACTGTTAGAGACATTTAAAGGTTGATTGAGCATTAGCTAAAATGGAGTTAAATGTAGCACATATCATGTAGTTTGCGCTGCCCAAAAATGAGCTTCTATCTCCTTGTAGAACTCAAGATATGGTAAAATGGTGAAAGTGAAATTCATAATCAGATTTGTAAAATAAAAGTATATATTATAAAATTACCACTAAAGTAAAACTAATATAAAATGTATACCTAAAACCCACTAACTTATATATTACTTACAAATAAGTATATACTTTGATAAGTAAATGGGACATTTTATAAAAATGGCAATTTGATAAGTTTTATAAGTTATAAAACTATATACATAAGTTTTACGTCTTTTCGGCTAAAACCGAAAGATTAACGTTTTCGTCAATTAAAACATAGACGGTTGGACCCGTCTAATGTAAACTTTTTATAACTCATATACTGATCTATAAGTACATTTGACAAGTAAAAACCGATAAAACCCGAGCTTTATGACTTATGAACATTAACGGGCCAAAGTAGCCTTATTGGACTATTGACCCAACTAGTTTGTATAAACACTAATAGACTTACTCATTGGGCTTAACCTACTTGGGCCCAACATATGAGTAAAGGCAAGGTATTAAAAGTATAAATAGACTAATATAATGTATTGGGATATTAATGGGCTTATTGGGCCTCAATATGAAATTAGATTGAAATTAGTGTAACTAGTCAAAGATTTGACTAACACATAACACTATAATGTTGAATGAAGATATAAAAACCCATTTGATCATCATCATACTTATAATGTCATCATATATATACATAGTGATAAGTGTGAAAACACTCATCAATAATGATCCAAAAACCACTCAAAACACTGTCAAATACATAATATTAAACTGTAAAATATCAGAATAACGCGTATATTTACGTTTCATGTGTTTTCAGGTAAGAAGATACATTTTTGGAGCAAAGACATGTTTTCAAAGGATTTTATGATAAAAGACGAAGAAAAGGAAAAAAGATGCTTTCAAGGACCATACTTTCCATCATTTACCAAGAGCAAGGGCTTAAGTTGGAATTTTGACAAAGATGAAGGATTAAAAAGAGATTACTTAAAAGTATTTAAACACATTTGGAAAGAAATGTAAAGAAAAGGACCAAAGAGAAAACAATGAAAAGTTTATTACTTAATTGGTCAACTGACCAAACCGGTCAAACACACAAAACACATTCACGTATCTTCCTTCTTCATCATATCAAGAGAGAGAAACATTCGGTTTCTTATCTTCCACCACCAAAACCTGCAAGTCTAATTTGAGGGAGCTACAAGAAGATTCAAGATAAGATTATAACTACAAAAATCATCATCATCATCTACTCTATATGATGATATGATTTAATTAGATCAAGACTCAGAAACGAAGAAACCCCCAAATGGGATGAAGATGAAGAATGAGTTTAATCCTCGTATTTTCGACGTGTCATCAAGGGATTGGATGAAACACGTCATCAATACCTCTACTCCACCATTCAGACGCCTATAAAAAGAAGAGAAGACCTTCATTTGAGTTCGGTTAGCATAGGAGTAGTTTCACATAGTAGTTAGGATTAGTTAGATAGTTAAGTTTTCTTTCACTTTTCTTATTAAAATCTGTAACTGATTCAGTTTTTAGTTTGTAACCGAATACTTTTTCTCCATTAATGAAATAATTCGAGCTTTCTCATTCTTCCCTTCTCATTAGTTTGAAAGTCAGTTAAATCTTGTTGAACTTGTTATAGTTTCTGAAATTAGTTGTAACCGAATGATTTTATCCTCCATTAATGGAGATTACAGTTTTATAAACTTGTCTCTTACTGTTAGAAGCTCGGCACTTTAGCTTTAGTTTGAGGATCAAGTTACTGTTAGTTTGAGTGTGGTTTACAATTTGAGTTTATCGGATTGATTCTCTGTTAAGAGAAAGTTCCACTTGTTACTGTTCATCATTTTGTGAAGTTTGTGAATATTGATCTTTTTAGCCTTAGTAGTAAAATTTAGAGTGTTTTACAATTTACTCACGGTTTAATCAGCTTTTCAGATTTAGGAGTTTTTCAATGTCGAATCAGCTTTAGCGTTTGTCATTAGTTTTTGAGTTTGGACTGAATTTAGATTTAAATACATTTCTGTAAAGATTTTAGGACTGTGAATATTTTGAGTAGCTGATTGGTTATAAGCTTGTCTCACATTCGTCGAAACTGATATACGGTTTGATAAGCTCAAATGAGCTTATGAGAGGATTTTGATTAGAGATATTCAAGAATCAATCCTGTTAGTTACTGTAGATGTGATAGCATTTTAGAGGGATTTAACAAAGATTGTAGTTTAGTAGTTTATAATATTGGTCTTCTTTTCGTGTCATTTGTGCTGGGTAATATCGATGATCAGTTCAGCGAGCTTAGCGATTCGTCATCATCGCTCGATATAGATCAGTTCACGTATTTCGATTTGCAGGTACTGATGAGTTGAGTAGATCAGTTGGTAAATCGATGGTGATTTCAGTTCGATAGTCAGAAGCAGATAGCTAAGCCGACTCAGCGCCGTGCTTCGACATCAAAGGACTGGCCTCGGAAGGCAGGTTTTCTCGGCTTACTTTATCTGTGATTCTTAGTTTAGAAGCTATTAAAATGGTAGTATAAACTTTTACTTGCAATTTGTCATATCTGTTACACGTTACTTTTTTTGTGATTCTTAGTTTAATATCAGTAATAGGTACAAAGTTTAGAATTGTTTTTGATCTCATATAGTTTAGCTAAATAACCAGTTCATAGATATTAAAAGTTGAATCAGTAGATGTGTATACTGTCTAAAATCAATTTGTACAAGTTACGTTAATGTACAGCTTTAACCCTTCGTTTTGTATCTTCTCATTACGGTCACAGTCCAATCTCGTTAGTATTTACATTATTAGTCAATTTAGTTAAATCTGGTTTGCGTTATTAGTCCATTTAGTTATATTGTTAATGTAGTTGGGCTAGATAAACTTTGGGCCAGTTCTTTTAAAAATCAGTCAGTTCTTTTAAAAATCAGTTTTAGGTTGGTGGGCTTATATTTCATTTGGGCCAAATAGACTTATAGCAGATTTTTTTTTATTTCATAGAATTTCATTATAGGAATAGAAATTGTATTTTTACTTTTATAGATTTAGTTTTATATTTGGTATTTGCAATTTAAATTTGTAGTGTAAATTTGTATTTTACTTCTTTAAATTTTGTGCATTTAATTGACATAGTTGCAATGTGTTTTTAGATAGTACGTATACGTAGCGTAATATAGATATTTTTACATTTTTAATTGCTTTGTGCTAATTAGACATAAATACCAATCAAGTCTTTTTAACCAAAAACAATCAAGTCGAGCTTAAAATTGTTATATCAATTCGTTAAGATACCGAGAAAAACGAACTAAAAAGACAGATATTAAATGGCGCTGCTGCCGGTTCTTTTCGTGAAGATTAACGGTTTCGAGTGAGACGATTGGATTTTGGGATCCGTTCACTTTGTGAACGTTATTTTTACGTATTATAAATCAAAAAGATAAAAAAAAATCAAAAAGATAAAAATACAAAAAAAATAAAAAAATCACAAAATCAATTCTTTTCCTAAAGAATTGAACCAAAAAAATAAAAAATCCAAAAAGTAATCTTTTTCCTAAGAGATTACACCCAAAAATATATATTATATCGGTTTTCATCGTTTTTATGTACATATAGTATTTTTCTTAAAAAAATCAAATAAATACAAAAATATTTTTTATATATTATTATATGTAGATACGTATACATATACGAACAACCAATACACATATCTTCCATAAGTATTGCCGAGGCAATACACCGTGTTGAGGGGCGTTCCGGTCCTTGACACGCGTATCGATCAAACTCAAATAAGCAAGAATAGATAAATACTTCCAATAGGCAATAATTCGAAGAATACAAACTACAAAGTGAATAGAAAGGTGATGTGCTATAAAATGCCATCTAAGGGTCAATAGGTACTTAAGTGCTTAGCGCCACCTAACCCCCCGTTCACTAGTGCGTATTCTAAGAAGGAAGGCTTTATTGGGGGTCTTGCACCCAAGTAGTAATTACATATATTATACTTTCTTGTGGATATTTCATATCGAACCTCGAGGGAGATAATCTCTTCTCTCTCAAAAGTCGACCGAGGGCTACTCCCTCATTCCTCGTGTTTACTTACACGTGTACTCGCACACGTGTAAACATACCACCTTTGGTGTATTACTTCCTTCCCCGAGGAAGCTTTTAAACGTCATTTTACTTGTATATACATTCGGCCACCTTGTTACACATGGATACTCGTTCCATGTTGGAGATTTTGCAACAACGATCCACCAACGCTAATTATTCGACTTGTTCGACTTGTGGAGGTCCACACGATACTTATTTATGTGATCAAAACAATGGCTATTATGGGGAGGGATATGCTTACAATGGAACCGAGAACCCTAATTTTCGACCTAACCCTCAAATGGACTACACTTGTAATGACTATATGGGATATTCCGGTTTTTCATCACAAAATCCATAATCATTTCATGATCAACCCCTTGATGCGTCATACCAAAACCAAGGATTTTCAAATAATGAAGGTTTTTAAAATAATGATACTTTTCAAGGCTATAATCAAGAAATCTTTCAAAACCAAGGATTTTCCAATTATGGAGGTTTTCAAAATCATGATACTTTTCAAGGCTGTAATCAAGAAACCTTTCATAATCAAGGATTTTCAAATATTGAAGGCTTTCAAAATGATGAAAATTTCACATGCTATAATCAAGATACTTTTCAAAATCAAGGATTTTCACATTATGAGGGTTTTCAAAATGAAGGAAATTTTCAAGGTTACAATCATGAGAACTTTCATAATCAAGACTCTTTTCAAACCTATAATTCACCAAATTATGGAAATCCACCTCCACCATATTCTTCGACTTATTCATGTGAGTTTTGTGGAAACGCTCCCCATTATGGTTATGATTGTAGACCGAAGGATCCGCCATACTATGTCCTTAATAATGTCAAGAAGTTTTATTCTTCACTTGAGATAATAAACAAGTCGAACGATGACGTTTATAAGATGCTTGATAGTATGAAAGACATGAGCCTTGAGGAAATGAAAAACGCATGCCCGTTGTTAGAAGAACAAATTAAGTTTTTTGAGGAAGTGGAAATTATGACTTGGCAAATTTATGACAAGGAGATCGGTGCAATGTGTCGTGAATCGTTGAAAAAAGGTTCTTGTCGCCTCAAGGAAAATTTAGATAATTTCCTCTTTAAGATTGCTACAAAGGAAAAAGAAGAACAATTCATTGCTAATCGTGCTCGTTTGCTTAAACAATGCTTATATGATGATGATGACGAACCTTCGATTTGCATGACATTTAATGATGACACACCTTCATCACCTTTACCTCACGTGGAACCCACCGACTCTTTAACCATGGGGGACGAGCCTCTTAGCACTAATACAAACACCAATTTGGATGAATTAACCGCATCTAGTGTTGAGAACCTTATCCCAATCCTAAGAGAGCTTGAGGGTGTTTCCAATGAACCATGTGATGCGTTTTGTATTGATACCTCTTCTCCTCATGATCACATTGAGATTTTATCACATGTCGACCTTCATGCTACTACTAGTGATTTTGGTGATTTTGATCTTGATGAATTGTTTAAAGAAAAGGATAATGAGATTGAGGAAGAGTTTATGCAAGATTTTCCACAAATAGAGGATGATGATTGTGATTCTAGTGAGGCATCTTATGATATATTATCCGAGGACTTTTCATGTCAAGATGACATTCTTAATTTGGATGATGATGTTGATCATATAGAAGAAGTGGAAGATGTTCATATTCGTGAGGTTTTATCAAACGTTTATCATCTTATCTCCTCGATTGAAGCTTTGAATGAAAACCATAATGATGATTCCATAGAAGAAGAACCTGTGACACCCTAGAATCGAGGTCATTAACGATACCCTAAATTACGCTAATTTTTGAAATTTTTATTAAATTATAATTTCTATAATTATAAGTATTTTGGTTAAAGCCGATGTTCGAGGTTATAATTTTTACGGTTGACGTTTTAAGAAGGACGATGATGATTACGATCCCGAGGGATGCCCAATTTCATGTAATTTTGATGATTTATCGATAATGTAATTTTTCGAGAATTTTATTTACGATTCGTGTTAAGTTGAGTCGGGTGAGTTTTATAGCCTTCCAAGTACATTTAAAGTATCCCAAAAATATTTTGGAGCGTTCGGGAAGATTTCCGACTCCCGTAAAATTTTCAAAATTGACAAATGAGTCAAACCCGCAAAGTTTTGAGGATGTTTTTCATTTAAGGACAAAAGAAGCCAAATATTGCATTTAAGTCCCTCCTAACCCACCAAAAAGGCCCAAACTTGTCATAAACACAAACACACACAACATTTACAAAAAAAAATCAAACCCACTCCCTCTCTTCTCTCTCTATCCGACGGACACCCCAAACCCACCCAAAAATTCACCAAAAATCTTTTTTCCACTTGATTTTTCAAAAATCTAAGGTTAGACCACACTTAGTTTGGTCATTCCCCACATATTCATGTGCTCAAATCCAACATGCATTGATAAAAAATTTTCAAGATTTTTCCATATGATCCAAATTCGTTTTTGAGGCTAAATGAGCTAATGCATGTTGATAATTAAGTGTTATGGAAGTATAAACACCATAAAAACCCACCAAAATTAATTTGGTTGTGGTGATTGGGTCACCCAAACCCCACGGCAAAGGGGGTGTTTGGGGAGCCATGGTGGTTGTTGATTTTGCATGTTATATTTGTGTTTGGTTTGTTGTTTTAGGATGACTCATATAGGTCTTATTACTTGCATGTTCATTTTCTTTGATTCTTGATATTGAGATTGGTTGATCAATAGGGGTAGGATTGAAGTTTGATGTTAGGATATGATTGGGAAGGCTTAGGATGATGTTTAGTGTTGGTTAGAAGTCTTGGAATCGAGTCTAAGCATGTTTTTGGTATGGTCATTTTTAGGCAGAAACATTTGGTCCATTTTATAAAAATGATTTTTGTTCCAGGTCTTGAAAACTAAATGTAGTGATAGAGGGTCTTTCTAGCTTTAATTTGGTATAAGGTAGAGCCCGTGACTCAAAACGAGCTAAAAGTTATGACATTTTAAAGATCGGGTACCGGGAGACGAGGACTTTCATAATCCGAATTTGTGCAAAGTTTTAGTCAAATCCCGAGGGTCACAAGTATAAATTGGTAAAGGGTAAAGGGTCAAAATTTGGTCCCTAACCTGTACAAATGGGTCTATATGTTGACTTAAGTGTCAAAGAAGTCAAAGGTATTTTTCATATAGGTCAAAGTGGTCAAAATTGGTCGAAGCGCAATTTCAGCCCGTAAAATGTAGTCGTGGAAATGAGTTGCGTAACGGGTCGTAAAAGTGAAAACTTTTGTTGGGCTTAAAAACATGTTATCTACAGGTCATATAGGATTTTTGGAAATTTTGTCAAATTTTATAAGCATGGTTTAATAAGGTAAAACAGCCCGTACTTTAGTCGAGTACCGGCGAGAATGGGTAAAAATGGACAACGTAGGTTATGAGAACGAATGGAATAAAATGAATGATACTTGTTGTTTTTGTTTTTGGCGTGAGTTATATTTGTCCTAAGTGACTTGTATATATGTATTTTATACAGTACCGTAAGTATTTAAATGAGATTACTCATTACGCGTTATTTGTGATAGGTGTTGATTTAACCGGGCATCCGTTTCGTCGTCAGTGATCATCCCTCGAACTACCAACTACTTAAGATATAAGGTGTGAATTTATAGCCTCGCTTATATTATTTCAAATTGTTTTACCCGCGAGGGAAATGCATGCTAGTTTTTAAAAAGGAACGTATATCATGAATGATTGTTAGACCCGAAAGTTGCCTTAGAAATTGTGTTGAGTACCAAAGTTGCAAAAGTCCCTAAATTCATGAACTATTAACTATTGTCTTGCCCTCGAGTAGGGGGAAATAGCCGCTTATGCAATTTGTAGTACTACGGGGTTAACGACCCAATGCTAGCCGAGAAGCTGTACTTATAGTAAGTTCTGCGGTAGATTATTTTGTATGAGAAATAAGGTATAATTGCAACTGATGCCTTTAGAAGGGGCACTGGTTTCATCTGAATCATGCCGGTATATTTACGCGGGTGATTGAGTTAACGGATTAGTGTCATGAGCTTAAACACAATTTTCAGTATCCTGATTATAGTTTGTTTGATCGACAAGACTATAAATGATCACGAATGGTTTTTATTATATATACGTTCAAATGGATTGTAAAACCTATGAATTCCACTCAACGTTTTCGTTGACCAAATTTTTGGCATGTGTTTCAGGTAACCGCTGAGAAGTAGGATGGAGCATGCATGGGATGGATGTTCTGTGTACGGCTTGGTGTCCGCCTGTTTTTCCCTCCTTTTCTACTTAAACATTTTTATGTTTAATGTCATGTGGTTGTAAAACTGAAGTTTTTGGGGTTGAGATTCATGGGGACCGAAAACGCTAAACTCTGTGCACTATTTGGGGTTGGAAAAACTGTGGACATGTATTATCTAACAATTTTAAATTTCGAATTTTTAAGTCAACGTCTTTTTAGCGTCGTTTGATATATCTTGTGTGCAATGAACATTGTGTAGCACCCATTGTTGTAGTTCCGCTGCGCATACCAAATGTGGGGGTGTTACAGATTGGTAATCAGAGCCACGAGTTATAGAGAACTAGGTCGTTTTTGAAAATCCTAAACTATAACTTTTGGTGTCGTAAGGAAAGGGTCCAAGCACACACAACTATCCTGCATGGCTCCGGTAAGATTTATTGTTGTATTTATGGCATTTGACGTATACTTTTGAGTAAAGTATATAAGTGGGTAATTATTATATAAGTATGGAATTACTATATGTAGACGTTAAATTTTACGTGAAATATCCGACATCGTAATTTTCATATTAATCATGCATGAGCATCATATTATTACATTTTGGGCATATGTACCACCTTTGCATTGCATTTGCATGCATATATTTATAATTATTGTATAATTACTTATGTACCCTCCGAAATTCGCTGTTATTGCAGGAATGGCCGAGGTACCGCCCAACGATAACGGAAACGATTACGTCGTAGGTCACGAAGGGGGACCGTTTCCTCCGAACCCGCCGGACAATAATAATGGATGGATCGCTCCAGAAGACGAAATAGGGCCGGAAAACGACAATGGCGAAAGTGAGGTGGATAATTTCAGCATGAGTAGTGACGACAATGAGGATTCCGAAGAAGAGCCCGAGGAGCTATTGGATGATGGCATTCCCGAAGATGCCGTGGGCCAGACCGAACCCGATTTGTTTCAATCTCCGAATTCGCCGAAGGGTTATGAGGTACCACCGACCGGTCGTTATGAGCAGCAACCCTTTGATCGCCCGATGGACAATAGTAATAGGAGCAGTGGAGAGTCATCCAAGTCGCCATCGATTCATGAGAATATTGCAAGGGTCTATTTTCCGAGACCGAGTCACTACTGGGATCCCGCAGGTCGTTTGGGGAGGATGGAAAGGTTGATGTATTAGCGGTTTGTAGTTGAGACTAGGGTGATTAAGAAGTTTGATAAGACTGAAAGGGAACATCAAAGACTGTTGGAAAGGACTTCAAGAATTGCGTATGATGGGATGATGAACACAAGTGCCATCAACAGTTTAAAATCAATGGTTGCAAATTTAAGTGCTAGTCTTGACCGTGTGAGGGAAGATCAGATGAGGTTGTCAAGGATGCAGAGTTGGGAGCATCGTGTGAGGGATTCATTTCCCCCGGATTGGAGATTCGTGGACGATGTGGAGATGGAGGCGAATGACTTCATGGTTCAGCCGCCTACTGGAGGTGCTTGTATTTCGGTGGGAAATCAGGTAGCGATTGAGTATGGATCCACATCAGGACGAAAAAGGAAACAGAATGTGGGCCGGATGAGAAAGGAAAGGGAAAAGTGGATGATGTGGATGAGGACGTGAGTGATGAGGAAACCGAGGAAGACGACGACGAGCCGCCATCCAAGAGGCCGTGTGGATCACCACATGCCTAGTTACTTGTTTTGTATTTTTCTTTGATCATTGTAATAGAACTATTTTAGACCTTTGTATGATGGTATTATGACGAGAAACTCAAGTACTTGATGTTTTGTGGTGAACGATTGTAGTGGCATTACTTGTCACGATTTTGGTTAATTATCAATACAATCTATGTTACCTTTCATGATCTGTGATATGTCTTAAATTTGATCTTTTGTGGTGTGAATTGATGAATATTAGTAACTCCGTAGTGATGTGTCGTTGTATGTATTTTATGTCTGGGAAACTTGATATGAATACTTACATTGTTTTTCTATTTTCCTGGTCTTGCAGAAAGAGATATTCGATAAAACAATGCCTCCAAAGTTGACTGCCGATCGTGTTAACAACATGATTCAGGAAGCAAAAGCTAATGCGTTGCAAGCGGACCGAGCTGGGAGAAATCAGGATCCAGGAAGGAACGCGGGGAGACAACCAGCCCCGAGAGTGTGTACCTATTCTAGCTTTATGAAGTGCGGTCCCACGCAGTTCCGTGGAACGGGTGGAGCCCTAGAACTTAGACGATGGTTGGAGAAGGTTGAAAGTACGTTTGAAATCAGTGGTTGTGCAGAGGCGGATAAAGTAAAGTTTGCAGCGGCTACGTTTCTGGATGATGCGTTAAGTTGGTGGAATACCCAGGTAGTTACGGTTGGATTGGCTGTGGCGAATGCAAGGACGTGGAATGCGACCAAAGCTTTGTTGACAAAGAAGTTCTGCCCAGAGGAGGAATTGGGGCAATTGGAGGACGAATTGAGACATTTGACCTTGAAGAACAACGATATAGCTGCTTACACCAGGAGATTCAATGAGTTAAGTCTTTTGTGTCCGGACATATTTGCCAATGATGCCAAGAAAATGAAGCAGTATATTAAGGGTTTATCTAGCAACATCAAAGGTGAAACAACTTCGTCGAAACCTGGAACGTTTGATGAAGCGGTTCAAATGGCACACGCTTTAATGGACGTTAAGCTTCAGGACAAGCAGAATTACATTGCTGAGGGCAACAAAAGGAAATGGGAGGCAGCACAAAGCAATCAATCCCAAGGCCAGAACCGAGGAGGAAACCGAAACAACCATGGGCCGAACCGTAATCAGCAGTTTAATCAGAGAAGGAACGAAGGGATGAGGGCAGTGACGAACCCTAGAGGTGTGAAAGTGAACCCCCATTGTGGAAAGTGCAACTTGTATCATGTTGGAAATTGCCCGCCGGCATGCGGCAAGTGTGGAAAGGCAGGTCATAGGACAGCTAGTTGTCGAACGGGAGGAGTAGCCACTGGGGCTAATGCTATCAGGATGAGAGGATGTTATAGCTGTGGAGAAAGAGGTCATGTGCAAGCAAATTGCCCGAAGGCAGGAAACAGACGGGGAGGAAATAATGCGGCAGCTGTGTATCAAGTGGGAACTGCTGATAAACCACAAGGTCCAAATGTGGTTACCGGTACGTTTTTGCTAGACGCTTGTTATGCTAGTATTTTATTTGATTCTGGCTCCGACAAGAGTTTTGTAGACGTTAGATTTAGTCGTCATATCGATAGAGAACCGGTGTTGTTAACGACTAGTTATAATGTTGAATTAGCCGATGGAAAAATTGTTAGTACGAATTCTATACTGAAAGGGTGTACCTTGAAGTTAGGAAACTACGCTTTTAAAATCGACTTGATGCCTATAGAGCTAGGATCGTTTGACGTGATTGTGGGAATGGATTGGCTAATGGCGCACAGTGCTATGATCGTCTGTGGTGAGAGATTGGTGCAGATTCCGTTGAGGAATAGGGTTTTGACGGTAAAGGGAGACGAATGCACTTCTCGTTTGAAGGTGATTTCGTGTTTGAAGATGATGAAGTACGTAGAGAGCGGATGCGATGTGTTTTTGGCACAAGTTTCGAGCGATGGTGATGTAGAGGCGAGGATCGAAGAGGTACCAGTTATTCGCGAGTATCCGGACGTTTTTCCAGACGAGTTGCCAGGTTTACCGCCTAACCGTGAGGTCGAGTTTCGAATTGATTTAGTGCCAGGAGCTGCGCCAGTTGCACGAGCACCTTATCGCTTAGCACCATCTGAGTTAAAGGAGTTAGCGGATCAATTGAAGGAATTGATGGACAAAGGATTTATTAGGCCGAGCTCATCACCTTGGGGAGCGCCAGTGTTGTTCGTAAAGAAGAAGGATGGTTCGTTTAGGATGTGTATCGACTATAGAGAACTCAATAAGCTGACGGTTAAGAATCGGTACCCATTGCCGAGGATTGACGATTTGTTCGATCAATTGCAAGGTTCCAGTGTATACTCTAAGATCGATTTAAGATCAGGGTATCATCAACTGCGTGTAAGAGAGGAGGATATTCCTGTAACTGCCTTTCGTACGCGGTATGGACACTTTGAATTTCGAGTGATGCCGTTTGGGTTGACGAACGCGCCTGCTGTATTCATGGATCTTATGAATCGCGTGTGCAAGCCGTATCTAGATAAGTTTGTTATTGTTTTCATCGACGACATACTTATTTACTCTAAGAGTAAGGAGGAGCACGAGAAGCACCTAAGAAGGATTTTGGAGTTGTTAAGGAAGGAGAAGCTGTATGCAAAATTCTCTAAGTGTGAGTTTTGGTTGGAATCAGTGCAGTTTCTAGGTCATGTGATTGATAGTGAGGGAGTTCGTGTAGATCCTGCTAAGATCGTAGCAATCAGGGAATGGTCAGCACCGACGACGCCGACTGAAGTTCGACAATTTTTGGGTTTAGCCGGGTATTATAGAAGGTTTATTGAAGGATTTTCGTTGATTGCGAAACCATTGACGCGGCTTACCGAGAAGAATAGGGTGTATGAATGGGGAAATGAGGAAGAGCTTGCTTTCGAAACGCTCAAGGATAAGTTATGTTCCGCGCCGATTTTATCATTGCCTGAGGGAACCGAAGATTTCGTAGTGTATTGTGATGCGTATCGTAAGGGTTACGGAGCAGTGTTAATGCAACGTGAAAAGGTGATAGCTTACGCGTCGAGGCAATTAAGGAAGAACGAGGAGAACTACACGACGCACGATTTGGAATTAGGAGCGGTAGTTTTTGCGTTGAAATTGTGGAGACACTATCTGTATGGGACAAAGTGTGTTGTATTCACTGATCACAAGAGTTTGCAGCACATTTTAGATCAAAAGGAGTTGAATATGCGACAAAGACGATGGGTTGAACTACTGAGTGATTATGACTGCGAAATTCGCTATCACCCTGGGAAGGCGAATGTTGTAGCGGATGCATTGAGTAGGAAGGAACGGGAGAAACCTTTGAGGGTTAGAGCTTTAGTGATGAGTGAGAGCGTTGACTTAACCGAAACCATACTGAAGGCTCAGGAGAGAGGATTGATGAAAGGGAATGTTGAAGCCGAGAACTTGGGACGAATGTTGAAACCTCTTTTTGTGATTAGGTCTGACGGACTAAGATATTTTGAGAATCGGATTTGGTTACCACTGTGTTCATATGAGGAAGGAAAGCCTGGAGTTCGAGAATTGGTTATGAATGAGTCGCATAAGTCGAAGTATTCGATACATCCTGGATCAGATAAGATGTACCACGACCTGAAGAAAGTCTATTGGTGGCCGAATATGAAGGCAGATATTGCTCGTTACGTCAGTAAGTGTTTGACTTGCGCGAAGGTTCAGGCAGAACATAAGAAACCATCTGGATTGTTGGTACAACCGGAAATCCCAGAATGGAAATGGGAGAAAATCGCAATGGATTTTGTGACGGGTTTACCTAGGACTCCTAGTGGATGCGATATGATATGGGTAATTGTGGATAGGTTGACGAAATCTGCTCATTTCTTACCTATGAAGAAGACGGACAGCATGGAAAGACTCTCCAGCGTGTACGTGAAGGAGATCGTCTGTAGACATGGAGTGCCGTTATCGATCATTTCGGATCGCGACAGTAGATTTACGTCGGAATTTTGGAGATCGCTTCAACGTGCGATGGGCACTGAACTGAGTTTAAGCACGGCTTATCACCCGGAAACTGTCGGCCAGAGTGAACGAACGATTCAAACGATGGAGGACATGATCCGAGCATGCGTGATCGATTTTGGAGGAAGTTGGGAACGCCACTTGCCTCTAGTGGAATTTTCATACAATAATAGTTATCATGCGAGCATCAAAGCGGCACCGTTCGAAGCATTGTATGGAAGGAAGTGTAGATCGCCCGTGTGTTGGAGTGAAGTAGGGGAGAGTCAATTGACTGGACCCGAAATGGTTTTAGAAACGACAGAGAAGATCGTGCAGATCAAGAACCGACTACTTGCTGCCAGAAGCCGACAGAAGAGTTATGCCGATAACCGAAGGAAACCGTTGGAGTTTGAAGTTGGAGATATGGTTATGCTCAAGGTATCGCCGTGGAAGGGTGTAATTCGTTTTGGAAAGAAAGGAAAGTTGAGTCCGAGGTATATTGGACCGTTTAAGATCGTTGAACGAATTGGACCAGTAGCGTACAAGTTAGAGTTGCCGACCGAGCTTAGTGCTATTCATGACACGTTTCACGTATCGAACCTGAAGAAGAGTTTGGCGGACAAGGAATTGGTGATTCCTTTGGACGAGATTCGACTAGACGACAAAATGCACTTTGTGGAAGAACCTGTGGAAATTATGGACCGGGAGGTCAAGCGGTTGAAGCATAGTAGGATTCCCATTGTGAAGGTCCGATGGAATTCTAAGCGTGGACCGGAATACACCTGGGAACGTGAGGACTTTTTCAAGGAAAGGTATCCTCATCTGTTCCAGTAGACGAAATGTGAGTACAAGAAGAGGCGAGCGCCGGGACGTCGCTCTCTTTAAGGAGGGGTGGATGTGACACCCTAGAATCGAGGTCATTAACGATACCCTAAATTACGCTAATTTTTGAAATTTTTATTAAATTATAATTTCTATAATTATAAGTATTTTGGTTAAAGCCGATGTTCGAGGTTATAATTTTTACGGTTGACGTTTTAAGAAGGACGATGATGATTACGATCCCGAGGGATGCCCAATTTCATGTAATTTTGATGATTTATCGATAATGTAATTTTTCGAGAATTTTATTTACGATTCGTGTTAAGTTGAGTCGGGTGAGTTTTATAGCCTTCCAAGTACATTTAAAGTATCCCAAAAATATTTTGGAGCGTTCGGGAAGATTTCCGACTCCCGTAAAATTTTCAAAATTGACAAATGAGTCAAACCCGCAAAGTTTTGAGGATGTTTTTCATTTAAGGACAAAAGAAGCCAAATATTGCATTTAAGTCCCTCCTAACCCACCAAAAAGGCTCAAACTTGTCATAAACACAAACACACACAACATTTACAAAAAAAAATCAAACCCACTCCCTCTCTTCTCTCTCTATCCGACGGACACCCCAAACCCACCCAAAAATTCACCAAAAATCTTTTTTCCACTTGATTTTTCAAAAATCTAAGGTTAGACCACACTTAGTTTGGTCATTCCCCACATATTCATGTGCTCAAATCCAACATGCATTGATAAAAATTTTTCAAGATTTTTCCATATGATCCAAATTCGTTTTTGAGGCTAAATGAGCTAATGCATGTTGATAATTAAGTGTTATGGAAGTATAAACACCATAAAAACCCACCAAAATTAATTTGGTTGTGGTGATTGGGTCACCCAAACCCCACGGCAAAGGGGGTGTTTGGGGAGCCATGGTGGTTGTTGATTTTGCATGTTATATTTGTGTTTGGTTTGTTGTTTTAGGATGATTCATATAGGTCTTATTACTTGCATGTTCATTTTCTTTGATTCTTGATATTGAGATTGGTTGATCAATAGGGGTAGGATTGAAGTTTGATGTTAGGATATGATTGGGAAGGCTTAGGATGATGTTTAGTGTTGGTTAGAAGTCTTGGAATCGAGTCTAAGCATGTTTTTGGTATGGTCATTTTTAGGCAGAAACATTTGGTCCATTTTATAAAAATGATTTTTGTTCCAGGTCTTGAAAACTAAATGTAGTGATAGAGGGTCTTTCTAGCTTTAATTTGGTATAAGGTAGAGCCCGTGACTCAAAACGAGCTAAAAGTTATGACATTTTAAAGATCGGGTACCGGGAGACGAGGACTTTCATAATCCGAATTTGTGCAAAGTTTTAGTCAAATCCCGAGGGTCACAAGTATAAATTGGTAAATGGTCAAGGGTCAAAATTTGGTCCCTAACCTGTACAAATGGGTCTATATGTTGACTTAAGTGTCAAAGAAGTCAAAGGTATTTTTCATATAGGTCAAAGTGGTCAAAATTGGTCGAAGCGCAATTTCAGCCCGTAAAATGTAGTCGTGGAAATGAGTTGCGTAACGGGTCGTAAAAGTGAAAACTTTTGTTGGGCTTAAAAACATGTTATCTACAGGTCATATAGGATTTTTGGAAATTTTGTCAAATTTTATAAGCATGGTTTAATAAGGTAAAACAGCCCGTACTTTAGTCGAGTACCGGCGAGAATGGGTAAAAATGGACAACGTAGGTTATGAGAACGAATGGAATAAAATGAATGATACTTGTTGTTTTTGTTTTTGGCGTGAGTTATATTTGTCCTAAGTGACTTGTATATATGTATTTTATACAGTACCGTAAGTATTTAAATGAGATTACTCATTACGCGTTATTTGTGATAGGTGTTGATTTAACCGGGCATCCGTTTCGTCGTCAGTGATCATCCCTCGAACTACCAACTACTTAAGATATAAGGTGTGAATTTATAGCCTCGCTTATATTATTTCAAATTGTTTTACCCGCGAGGGAAATGCATGCTAGTTTTTAAAAAGGAACGTATATCATGAATGATTGTTAGACCCGAAAGTTGCCTTAGAAATTGTGTTGAGTACCAAAGTTGCAAAAGTCCCTAAATTCATGAACTATTAACTATTGTCTTGCCCTCGAGTAGGGGGAAATAGCCGCTTATGCAATTTGTAGTACTACGGGGTTAACGACCCAATGCTAGCCGAGAAGCTGTACTTATAGTAAGTTCTGTGGTAGATTATTTTGTATGAGAAATAAGGTATAATTGCAACTGATGCCTTTAGAAGGGGCACTGGTTTCATCTGAATCATGCCGGTATATTTACGCGGGTGATTGAGTTAACGGATTAGTGTCATGAGCTTAAACACAATTGTCAGTATCCTGATTATAGTTTGGTTGATCGACAAGACTATAAATGATCACGAATGGTTTTTATTATATATACGTTCAAATGGATTGTAAAACCTATGAATTCCACTCAACGTTTTCGTTGACCAAATTTTTGGCATGTGTTTCAGGTAACCGCTGAGAAGTAGGATGGAGCATGCATGGGATGGATGTTGTGTGTACGGCTTGGTGTCCGCCTGTTTTTCCCTCCTTTTCTACTTAAACATTTTTATGTTTAATGTCATGTGGTTGTAAAACTGAAGTTTTTGGGGTTGAGATTCATGGGGACCGAAAACGCTAAACTCTGTGCACTATTTGGGGTTGGAAAAACTGTGGACATGTATTATCTAACAATTTTAAATTTCGAATTTTTAAGTCAACGTCTTTTTAGCGTCGTTTGATATATCTTGTGTGCAATGAACACTGTGTAGCACCCATTGTTGTAGTTCCGCTGCGCATACCAAATGTGGGGGTGTTACAGAACCTTTCATTGATATTTCTTCACCGGTTTTTGAGGTTGCACCTATTGACTTTCATGATGATATCATCCCTTTGAGTGATCAATACACCTTCTTTTGAGCCTTCTATTCCCACCCTTCCACCCTTGAAGTTGGTTACTGATGAAGATCTTATACTCTTAGAGATTGATCCTTTTTCACCTATGGAACCTTTAGAACCTAAAACCTTTGATATGGATTCTCATATGGATATTGATGCCACCATAGAGGCTTATCTTGCTAATATTGATATTGAGGTTGATGATAGTGATTCTAATTGGGAAGAGGAGATTCGTCTTAGTGAGAACTTGCTTTTTGGGAACATAGAAATTACACCTCCTTCACAAGACACTATTCATCTTGATCCTTCTTTCACTATGCCTTCTATGGAAGATTACCCACCTTTTGATGATGATGAGGAGCCCAACATGGACATAATAGTTATGAATGTTTTGATACATACACCTTCATTGTCTCATGATGTTTTGATCACTAAGGGGGAATCTTATATGGTTGATATGAGGTCATCTTCCTATTTTCCCATGAAGGGAAAGGTTTTTGATCCTGGGATACGTATATTTGGGAAATATTGGTTTTCATCTACTCCACTTAATAGTGTGATTTTGATTGATCTGGGCTTTTCGTATGAGCTTACTTTGGTGATGCTACCTACTTTGGAGTTGTTCACATGTAGAGATGGAAACTATGTATTTGATCCTGGGGTGCTTCCTATTTGAGAGATTTTATATGTTGGACAAACTTGAGACACGTTGGACCGTTCCATTTATCGAGGCGGATTTTGTAAATCTTATAGTAAATGGCAACGTGCTAAGTTGGGTGTATCATGTGAGATGTGCATCAAAAGTGATATCCTTTATTCTCCATGATGGTTTCCCCAAGGACAACCTAATTCGGGGCCGAGTCGAGCTAGCGACTTAGGGTTAAAAAACTCAAGCATTGAATAACTAGGTTAGAAAACGTAGAGTAAATTTTCAGTAGGTTAGGTTTAATTAAAAGGATGTTATAGTAGAGTTGAAGTGGAGGGGTTCCTTTCTTCGTCTTTTGGTGTTTGTTTCAAGGGTTGCTCTCTCACATTTCATGCTTGGATCTTATGGAGGAGGCCCGTGTAACTGGTTCACTTTGATTAGTTTTTGCTATTGTGATATTCAACACTTGTGCTTAAAATGAATACCCTTTAGTTGTCTCTTCCTTAACTTGGGTTAAGCAAATTAATCAATGTCATAAGTGTAGGGGAGTTCACTCCAATGCTCTTAAACATTTAGGACAATGTTTATCTTAAGTGTAGGGGAGACTTCTATCGAAGTGACCTTACCTAGACCATTGCCTTAACTTCATGATAACATGGAAAATTAATTTTTCAAATCTTTTTCAAATTTTTGATCTACTTTGGCCACCAAAAATATGCATCATATTTTTTCTTTTGCATAACACATTTGCATTGTATATATTTCTTCTTTTATTTTGCATCAAAAATATATATAAGAGAAAAATATAATAAAACATGGTTTAACGAGTTTAGACTTCTTTGACATATTAGGCCCGCCATGGATATTTTGACTCAACCCGAGTTTGCTTATCTTAGCATTCTCTAGCTAGTATCCTTAACCATGTAGTCCTTCATTGGTCTATTAGGCTAAGCATCCACCAATCTCATTCTTTGAGATTTTAAATTTGTGGAGAATGGGAAATGATAGAGTTGAAGCAAGTATAAAAGGGTTCATGATAATTACTTGTGGCTAACCCCTTCTCTTCTTTAACTCTATTTTCTTTGCATGTATATATTGTTAATAAATAATCAAGAACGGTTTTAATTGGTTTGTAATCTCTTATGCTTTTTTGTCAAATCATTCATGGTTGATATAAGTATGTCTTAAGATTCTAAGTTAGAACGTTTTATATGTACTAGACTTATGTCATGCTCAATATTTAGTGGGTGTTTTTCCTTTTATTCTTTTCTACTTTCTTTGTGAGGAATAAAGAAAAATAAGAGCGGCTTACAAAAAAATGAGTGGCTAGAAGAAAAAAAAAGAAAAAAAAAGAAAAGAAACAAAAATATATATACGAGACTCCCAAGAGGGGCAGTGTGGTGTTAATTATAGTGACTATTGAGTTCCAATATTACCTTGACGGGTTGCGGGGATTCAATAGATTGCTCCAATCCAATATTACCTTGACTGGTTGCGGGGTTGAAGATCCAAAGTCTCAAAAAGATGGCGGACGTAAATTATTGTGTGAGTTTTATTTTTCTTTCCTTAGCGAGTGTGTAGCTACTTATGAAAGCATGACATGAGGATTTTACACATAAGGCGAATGACTTATTACTCTTGAAACGGACTTATATTAATTGTGAGCGGTTTTTCAAGTAATGGATGAGAGGATTACTTAGGATTAAAACCGTGCTTCCTTATTTTTGGATTTTGCATTTCTTATACTTCACGCTTGAAATAATGACAAATTTGCCTACAAGCAATTTGCTCAAATAATAACTGGTTCCACATTTAATTGTCATGAATAAGTTGATGTACTTTTTACTTGTGAATATAATGATCCCATTTTTAAGCTTGGTATGGGAAAGTGAAACTTGAGGGTGATAAGTGTCCATGGTACCAAAGCCCTAATCCAAATCATTGATTTCTTTATGAGTTATTTTCATCAAAACCATTTATGAAAAAACCAAAAATATATAAATAGAATTGTTTTCTTTGCATGGCATTGTAAATATCTAAAACCATTCATCATGTAGTATAGTTTAGTTTATTAAATCATAAAATGGACAAGGTTGGTTAATTATGAGAAAAGTGTAACTTGGTGCTTTAAAATGTTGCATTGCATGAGGTCATGGCAATGGTCAAGTGGAGGGGAGTTGATAAGTGTGAAAACACTCATCAATAATGATC
The DNA here is from genome assembly GCA_025667525.1 of Glebionis coronaria. NCBI lineage: Eukaryota > Viridiplantae > Streptophyta > Magnoliopsida > Asterales > Asteraceae > Glebionis > Glebionis coronaria. The sequence goes on along the minus strand of CM046876.1, from coordinate 235,267,285 downwards.
CAAAAACCACTCAAAACACTGTCAAATACATAATATTAAACTGTAAAATATCAGAATTACGCGTGTATTTGCGTTTCATGTGTTTTCAGGTAAGAAGATACATTTTTGGAGCAAATACACGTTTTCAAAGGATTTTATGATAAAAGACGAAGAAAAGGACAAAAGATGCTTTCAAGGACCATACTTGCCATCATTTACCAAGAGCAAGGGCTTAAATTGGAATTTTGACAATGATGAAGGATTAAAAAGAGATTACTTAAAATTAATTAAACACATTTGGAAAGAAATGTAAAGAAAATGACCAAAGAGAAAACAATGAAAAGTTTATTACTTAATTGGTCAATTGACCAAACCGGTCAAACACACAAAACACAATCATGTATCTTCCTTCATCATCATATCAAGAGAGAGAAACATTCGGTTTCTTATCTTCCACCACCAAAACCTACAAGTCTAATTTGAGGGAGCTACAAGAAGATTCAAGATAAGATTATAACTACAAAAATCATCATCATCATCTCCTCTATATGATGATATGATTTAATTAGATCAAGACTCAGAAACGAAGAAACCCCCAAATGGGATGAAGATGAAGAATGAGTTTAATCCTCGTATTTTCCACGTGTCATCAACGGATTGGATGAAACACGTCATCAGTACCTCTACTCCACCATTCAGACGCCTATAAAAAGAAGAGAAGACCTTCATTTGAGTTCGGTTAGCATAGGAGTAGTTTCACATAGTAGTTAGGATTAGTTAGATTGTTAAGTTTTCTTTCACTTTTCTTATTAAAATTTGTAACTGATTCAGTTTTTAGTTTGTAACCGAATACTTTTTCTCCATTAATGAAATAATTCGAGCTTTCTCATTCTTCCCTTCTCATTAGTTTGAAAGTCAGTTAAATCTTGTTGAACTTGTTATAGTTTCTGAAATTAGTTGTAACCGAATGATTTTATCCTCCATTAATGGAGATTACAGTTTTATAAACTTGTCTCCTACTGTTAGAAGCTCGGCACTTTAGCTTTAGTTTGAGGATCAAGTTACTGTTAGTTTGAGTGTGGTTTACAATTTGAGTTTATCGGATTGATTCTCTGTTAAGAGAAAGTTCCACTTGTTACTGTTCATCATTTTGTGAAGTTTGTGAATATTGATCTTATTAGCCTTAGTAGTAAAATTTAGAGTGTTTTACAATTTACTCACGGTTTAATCAGCTTTTCAGGTTTAGGAGTTTTTCAATGTCGAACCAGTTTTAGCGTTTGTCGTTAGTTTTTGAGTTTGGACTGAATTTAGATTTAAATACATTTCTGTAAAGATTATAGGACTGTGAATATTTTGAGTAGCTGATTGGTTATAAGCTTGTCTCACATTCGTCGAAACTGATATACGGTTTGATAAGCTCAAATGAGCTTATGAGAGGATTTTGATTAGAGATATTCAAGAATCAATCATATTAGTTACTGTCGATGTGATAGCATTTTAGAGGGATTTAACAAAGATTGTAGTTTAGTAGTTTAGAATATTGGTCTTCTTTTCGTGTCATTTGTGCAGGGTAATATCGATGATCAGTTCAGCGAGCTTAGCGATTCGTCATCATCGCTCGATATAGATCAGTCCACGTATTCTGATTTGCAGGTACTGATGAGTTGAGTAGATCAGTTGGTAAATCGATGGTGATTTCAGTTTGATAGTCAGAAGCATATAGCTAAGCCGGCTCAGCGCCGTGCTTCGACATCAAAGGACTGGCCTCGGAAGGCAGGTTGTCTCGGCTTACTTTTTCTGTGATTCTTAGTTTAGCAGCTATTAAAATGGTAGTATAAACTTTTACTTGCAATTTGTCATATCTGTTACACGTTACTTTTTCTGTGATTCTTAGTTTAATATCAGTAATAGTTACAAAGTTTAGAATTGTTTTTGATCTCATATAGTTTAGCTAAATAACCAGTTCATAGATATTAAAAGTTGAATCAGTAGATGTGTATACTGTCTAAAATCAATTTGTACAAGTTACGTTTATGTACAGCTTTAACCCTTCGTTTTGTATCTTCTCATTACGGTCACAGTCCAATCTCGTTAGTATTTACATTATTAGTCAATTTAGTTAAATCTGGTTTGCGTTATTAGTCCATTTAGTTATACTGTTAATGTAGTTGGGCTAGATAAACTTTGGGCCAGTTCTTTTAAAAATCAGTCAGTTCTTTTAAAAATCAGTTTTAGGTTGGTGGGCTTATATTTCATTTGGGCCAAATAGACTTATAGCAGTTTTTTTTTTATTTCATAGAATTTCATTTTAGGAATAGAAATTGTATTTTTACTTTTATAGATTTAGTTTTATATTTGGTATTTGCAATTTAAATTTGTAGTGTAAATTTGTATTTTACTTCTTTAAATTTTGTGCATTTAATTGACATAGTTGCAATGTGTTTTTAGATAGTACGTATACGTAGCGTAATATAGATATTTTTACATTTTTTAATTGCTTTGTGCTAAATAGACATAAATACCAATCAAGTCTTTTTAACCAAAAACAATCAAGTCGAGCTTAAAATTGTTATATCAATTCGTTAAGATACCGAGAAAAACGAACTAAAAAGACAGATATTACATAGCCATTGTTTTTATAAAGTCATTGGACAAGAGTCTAAGACGAGTATTATTTGTCTAGTTTTCGTGATTGAAGCACGTACCGTACATCCAAATCGCCGATAACCGCCTTTCCCAGTCAACGTGAGTTCATAGCCTCGCACTCTTTTAAATGTTTTTATGAAATGTTTTATAAACTCGCGACGGAGATAACATGTTAGATTTAATAAAATAGGACACCAGTTGTCCTGATTGTTTGCTTATTGATTTGGACGCGAAGGATTATATGACCCGATAAATGATTATATGACCCGACGAATGAAATGAAATTGATTATTATTAGTTAGGTTATGTCACTAAAAGTCCCATTAGCATGAATTGTTAACTACCGGGATTTGATAGACGCTTATGCATATAATAGTACTATTTGGGGAAGATCACCCCAGTTCGCGCTTTGACGGTTGATCCCCGTCGTGCCACATTTATTGGTAAGCGAATTTATGTATGAGAAGATTTATATAAGCGTGATTATTGTGACGACACGCAGTTTTAGATGGGAAAATGAATTTCGGGTTAGCTACCCGTAGTTTGTTATAGTAAGGTAGCAATGTCATGCGGCTTATAATAATCCAATAACGAAAATACCGTTATACGCATTGAATTACAATATATTTCCTGACTAGCAATACGGGGTCTTATTATTGATATTATGTTCGTGTTTTGGTTTTACATAACCATATTCATATAACGGTTTTTATTTAACTCTATACAACGTAATAAAACGTATTGTATGATGTTTTTACGACATTGGCTCGTATAATGGTTTTGAAGGCAAAAGCCTATAGTATGATTTACAACAAAGATTTGTAAGAAATGTTTTTGGCTTGTTTTATGGCCTACAACAAAGAATTATACAAAATGATTTTCGGTAATAATTTTATACCGATGATATATTCATGGATTTCATTAAACTCTATGAATTCACTCGGCATTTTCGCTGACCCTTTTCTTTTAACATGTTTTGTCTCAGGTACTTGAAGGTAATTCTCGAGAAGACGAAAAGAATTCATGGCCCGCACTTAAATAACAATTTCCATTCAAATGCTTTGTAAAAATTGTATGAAATACTATGACTTGGGACCTATGTAAATTTTATATTCATGAATGGAAAATGCTTTATTATTAAACGACGCGACTTTAAGCGTTGTCTATGGTTTGAGTAATGTGCTATCCGGTAACACCAACGACTCTTCCGCTAAACTAAAGTATGAATATTTGGGGGTGTTACAGTTTGGTACCAGAGCTCTCGTTATAGAGAACGAAAGATTTTTTAAACCAAGGTTTTGAATAAAACATTTCAAAATCTTTTAACTATAAACATTTTTCTCAAAATGTCTAAAAATCTTTTGACTATAACGGTGCCGAAGAATTCCCGAGTTACCGACAAGGTCAGACTGAGAAGTGTTATTTTAAATATATATAACTTGGATTTTTTTTATATATATATATATATATATATATATATATATATATATATATATGATGTAATTTGATTACATGATTGTTTGAAGATTATTTTAACATTCATACGAGGTATATATACGACGTAGATTGTCACAAGAAACCCTAACTCCCCTAGTAAATCAGTCGAAGCTATTCCCGTAGGAATTCTAGCTATTCTAGATCCAAACCAAGTTGTGGATATTTATGATCCCAATAAAATGGTTGATATTCGTAGAAATGTTAATATTAGTTGATTGTGATCTTGAAAAAGAATTGGTGAAACTAAATCTGATATCGGAGTCATGACGATCTTTCCTTATAGAGTGGAGTTTGACAAAACCTTACCACCTGGAAAGGTGTCATCTGATTCGGTGTCACCCAATTCTTAAATTTGAAATCGAAGAGGTAAATGTTGCACTTGAGGCTGTCATTGGAACCATTACCCAAAATCCCCATGCCACTTGTACCTTTCCGAGAAGTCGAATTGAATGTGTGAGTCATTTCCTACTAGTGACTCATTTGATAACTATTGTTGTAAGAGCTATAGGATTGGAACTTAAGTGTTGTTCATATTGAGATTTTATTGCCATTTCAAGGTCTACGAATAAGGTTGAAAGTATTGGAGAATGAGGTAGAATGTCACATCGAGTATAAGTTGGTTGAAACTTGAATAAAGTCAAATTTAACTCGTATGGAATATGAGATTGTTAAGAGGAAGTCGTTGAGTCCTGTCATTGAATCATAAGGTTATAAATGATTGTTGGTTCGTGTTAAGGGTTGTTCCTAGGCCATTTTCCAATGACGAGGATGCCCAGTGTCCAATAAATAAATTGAAGAAATCTTCTTCTGAATTAGTACCGATGGATCTTTCGGGACATGAGGAACACCTAATGACTACTATAAATTAGTATTCATTGTGGTATCTTTTAAAAATCCCTAACTTAACTGAGACATCAGTTGGTAGGATGAGTTCATGGAATTGTATGACATAGTGACACGTAATGTGTTACGGTACAATTTTGACTTGTTTGTGATTAATGAAAAGACTATCTTTGATTGCTAAATTTTGCATGTATCGATGTTATCTATATTTTATTGCTTCATCCTAATGTTCGCATTAGTGATGCAACCATTGAACAAGTACTCATCTCGAATTGAGTTACGTTGTAGATTATTCTTTTTATATTCCTGAGTGCCATCGAGGTCATGAACCTCCTGATTATTTGGCTAAAGCTCATTTCCTATCATATTGTAGTTAGTTCTGGGTGAACAACTTTTCATCACTCTTTTGCAGATCACTCATTGTTTTTATAAGCTAAAACAGTATCCCTTGAGAAAAATTGGATTTTCATCACCGTAAGGATTATTTAAAGTGATATTTATAAGTAATTGTTATCAAAATAAAGTTGTTTATGAAACACCTTGGAAAACTTAATTGTTTCCATAACAAAGAACATCTCTGTAAATTCATTTTGAATTAAGCATGAGTATATATTTTAAACATGATGACAAAGTTTTGACGAGCTGAGTATTGCATCGTTAATCCTAAAATTGTATATAGTTGCGCGCCTACATACAATTTGGAAGGGACCATGCAAGGCTGATTAGTAGTTACCATGAAATTTTTAATAAACACCACATTTTCTTTGAAGTTATGAAAGATTAAATTTTATGAGATCTGCAAGAAGTGCAAAAATAGGGACATAGTGCTAGGGACACCTACATATGTGCCCGTACTATTTATTCTTCTGAGTCGAATTTACTCATTTGTGGATATTGTCTTCATTGACAATTGATATCCCCTCCTTGCCCAATTCTCTCATGGCGAGATTCTTTGGAAAAGTATCTAATTATTGAGTATTGATACCTGACTGGATGTATCGACGTTCCTATCATTTATTTTGATTAGATTTCATTTGAATGACATGGTTAATGATCCGGGGAGCTTTCGAATGCGTACTCAAATTATGAAAACATGGGATATATTCATATTCGTTAAATGTTTCCGTATTTATCTGATTTGAAATTCTCTCGCGTAGATTATGCGTTGGCCTTACTCTTTTGATGTTAGTTATGTCTCCAGATATCCTTGAATTATGAAGGAATACGAGTTATTATTAGTCTTTTGAGAAGTTCACATCTTATCAACGGTAATGAAACTGGAAAGTTGATAGTGCCAGTAGAATGGATTGATTGACTATGACATAATGTCATTGTCTTAATTTATGGGAACTCGAGTAGAAATCCCCTAAAAGATAAGATGTTGATTATCAAAAGTGATCTAAATAATTCTTGATGGATTACCATATCCTGCATTTAGACTTGAAATTATGCCATGAATGGTTATGAACTAGTCATAGATCTTGCAATCTAGAAAGAACTTAAAGTAAAATTATTAAAAGATGTTTTTGTTATCTGAAACTTTAGGAGGTATTCGCTGGTGAATTACCTAGACTTTCGCCATTAAGGCAAGTTGAATTTGGTATTGATTATATTCCCGGTGCTGCACCCGTGGCGTGTGCATTGTACGTCAACACCATCAGAATTAAAAGAATTATCGTACAACTAAGAGAGTTGTCGGAGAAAGCTTTTATTCTACCGAGATCGTCATCATGAAGAGTTATGGTGTTATTATTCCTTATATTTGTTGAATTACCGTGAACTAGGTAAATTGAAGATCAAAATCTATATCCACCACTCAAGATGATAGATTTGTTCGATCATTTACAAGGTTCTAGCGTATGTTCTAAAGATTTGATCCACGGCATGGTTATCATCAACTTCGCGTCCGTGAAAAAGATTATTTACACTACATCCAGAACTCGTAATGAACATTATGAGTTTCACGTGATGTGGTTTGGATTGACTAATACACATATAGCATCCATAAATTTGGTGAATCACGTGTGTAGGCTGTAATTTGATAAACTCATGCTTGTGATCATTAAGGACCATTTGTTTGTTTATAAGAATAAGAAGGAGTTAATAATCATTTATAGACTGTCCTGAATTGGCCGAGCAGTGAAAACTTGTACATTGAATATTTAAATGTTATTTAAGGCTTACTCCTTTACATTATTTGACCATGTGATTAATAGATAATGGACTCTATACTGACTCTTTAAAGATTAGAGCCATTTAATACTTTGGGTTATACCAAAAAGGAAGTGAAAAAATGTTTTGATAAATATTTATCGAAGGAATTTTAAGGAATCATTCCCTTATACCCAAATCATTTAACTAAACTCCTTTAGGGGCAAGTGTTTGTGTATACCTCAAGACAACCTAAGAGGGATTGAGGAAACCATTTAAACCATGACTTGGAGTTTGAAACGGCAATTTTTGCCTTTCAACTAAGAAAATTTTGACCAAAGTATAAACAAAGATTTTTCGAACATTTACATATCTTATTAATTATTTTCAATAAATCAACAAAAATCGTGTTAACTAAATTCAAATTTATTCTGAACATTTTTCTCTAATTGGACGAACTGAGAAATTTAAAATTCTTACGATTACATTTCATAAAAATTAAATACTTACTATTTAATTACTTGTAATAATTATCGACGCTTTAGACATCGGATTGAGAAAAATTGATAAAAATGATAGTTGAGACGAAACTAAAACTTAGAAAATATGAAGAAAGAAATTCTGAGTGAATTGTGGTCATGATAGTTATTTCATCAGGGAAGGTGAATATAGATACTGACACATAATATAGAAAGGATAAAGAATTAATTATGATGTGTTCCTTAGTAATGACTATGCAAAATAAATTGCCGAGCAATTTAAAAATAGATGATGCTTGTAAAAAGGATAATATAGATAATAAAAGGAGTTCGCGGCTAATATGAACCATTAGAAATGAGAGCTGATGGCGTTAAATGTTTAAAAGGACGTTTGTGGTGGCCTGAATATGGAGGATTTTGAGATTTAGTCATATTAGAATCTCATAAGTTTAAGTATTCTATTCATGCCATTTCTGATTAAACGTATCTTTATTTGAGGAAGTTGTACTGATGGCAAATTTTGAAGGCAGACATCGTCTCATACATTAGTAAACGTCTAACTATTGCAAAGGTCATCATCTAAATTTGATTCGATTTGGGTCATCATCGACAGACTGACCAAATCGACTAATATCATTTCCGTTAATGATAGATTCTCGATGAAGAAATTGACTCTTTTGTATTTAAAGGAGTTGTGTAAACATAGTTTGCCTGTATCGATCATCTCTATCAAGATCCTCGCTTCGCATCAAACTTCTAGATATTTGCTCAGAAGTCATTGGGAACGAACCTTGATGAGAGTACTGTTTACCACCCCAATCGAAGGGACGAGGCAAAGTAACGATACAAAACACTAGAAGTCTTGTTTTATGTTTGAATGTGTGACAATCAGTCAATTTCAGGTCGATATTTTAATCTCGACTAATAAGTATTATATGTTTACTTTAATGAGAATTTTAAATTATCGGCTAACCGAGAAGGTTATAGTTTGAAACTTAACGTAAGAATGTCGTTTAGATGAAAACCGACAGGAAATACATTAAGTATCGATATTATATTCTCAAATTATCATATGAATGATTTTATTATATTTAATATTTATTTCTCGTGTTTTACGTTTTAACGAATGACGAGAACTACTAATGATCGCGATACCGACGGATGCCAAAAAATTTACGTTTTATTATCGATTGTCTCGATATTTTATATTTTCAACGTTTTTTATTTAATTATGTTTTAAGTCGTGTCGAAGCTTTATTATTGTTTTTATGAAGCGTTTTAACTTCAGAAAAGTATTTTTACGAAACCCGAGTCCCGTAAATATTTTCAAAATTTAATATTTATATTTTCTACCCTTACAACTATTTAATTGCATTTTGGACCAAAACTATACCTAATTGGCAAAATTAGTCCCTCCACTACCAACACTATATAAGTATTTTTCACTAGTGGAAATCACACACATCATATTTTTATCAAACAAAATCCACCTCTCTCTCCCCTTTCTTTTTCTAGACGTGAGCCACCCCCCCCCCCCCCCCAAACCACCAAAATCATATCAATTTTGCTAGTTTGATCATGATCTATGCAAAACTTATTAAACTCCCATCTTGCAAATTCAAAGGAGAGTATTTTGGTATAAATTTTTCCAACATGCATTCACTTATTTTTTCTTTTCAAATTTTGATGAAGAACATGTTGTTTGATCTATTTTTATGGTTAAAAATGTTGTTATTATTATTATATTTGAAGTGGGATGATGTTGCATGTATGATTTTTATATATTTGATTTCTATTAGATTAAATTTAAGGGTGTTAGAGGTTAGATGATTTGATGAAGATGATTGATAGATGATATTAGGAGTATACAAATTGTTAAAATGGGTCAAAATGTTGTTATAATGTGATTTTTAACTTGTCATTTTAGACCAGTAGGTAAAAGGGCATTTTTGAATTACTTACTGTAATAATCTTGTTAAACTAATCAGATAGGGTCGTAGAGAATTTCGTTAGCTTCGATTTGATATAAAGTAGCACTTCCAACTCCAAACGAGTGTGAAGTTACAACAATTTTAGTATTTGTGTACCGGGAGACGGGTATCGGCACAATCCGAAAATTGTTGTCGATATTTGGATCGAATCTCGGGGACTATAGAATGAGTTTTGAAAATGTTCAAGGACTGATGTTGGAGTCTAAACCTCAGGTCATGAGTGTATTTTCAAACCCGAGTGTCGGTTTTATAAATGGAGTTGTTTAGATATGTCAAAATGGTTTTACGAGTTGAAGACGTAAATCTGTCCGGTTTTTATAACACGAAGGTGTTTTGGGCAGAAGGTCTTAGAAGTAATATTTTTGAATGAAATTTAAACTAAGTCTTATTCATATTGTATGTGAGTTTGTGACCAAGTTTCGTCGAAATCGGACAAGTGTAGATAGAGTAGATTGGTGTGTACATTTGGAGTGTACATGTTGATTATAATTTGGACATGTAGTTCAATAATTATGTGGCGTGAGTTGAGTATTCGCCATTGGACATGGTGATTTACTCAAGTGTTAAGTCAATATATAAATGACTTAGTTACTGGTTCGAGGGAAGTAAAATGATAAGTTGACTTGTGTTGACTTGGCGTCTTAAGACGGGTCAATATCGAGAGTGCAAGTGTTTAAAAGAATAATATTGGATAAAAGGGTATAGTAATAACACTTGTGTTATTAAATTTTTAGGGATTGTCTTGGTCTTGTAATTTTGATTTAATATTATTTAAGTATGATTTATACTTGATTTGGTTATTAACGAACGCGCCTTATTTGGTAGGTTGCGGTTTTCGTGTTTAAACGGGCATCACTAATCGTCGGCGATCGTCTCATTACCACTATTGGCTAAGGTGAGTCTATAGCCTCGCTTTTAACATGTTTACTTGTTTTATAAAACCCGCGAGGGGGATAACACGCTTGTTTTATTAAAATAAAGGGTAAAACGAGAAGTTGTGGAAACCCTATTAATGGGTGCAACGAGAAGTTGTGGGAGCCCTATTTACTTGAAAAGTATTTATTGAAATTGAAAGGTACAACAATAAGTTGTGGTAAACTCATGATTGTTTTAAAATTGAACACAAGGAACTTAATTGTGTGTTTAGATAAAAGTTATTACATAAGTTTGTATAGCCTTAAAAGACCCATGAATCGTGAATTGTTAATCGAAGTAACGCTAATGCTATGGATAGATCTATCGGGGTGATGCCCAGTCCGGTCGCGGCTAGATATCGCGTGGTGTTGTGATGCACTAGTAATGAAACATCGGATGCATTGTATAAGAGAAATATACGCACTTGGCTAGGTGTGTTGGGCTGAAATAATATATGTTAACGTTCAATGTCACGAGACTTATGTAATGACACGATAATTATGTCCGTACAACATAATTGTCTTTGATAAATTATTAACCATGGAAGGTTATTTTGAATACTTGTGTTCTTTTTATTTAAATTAAAACTTTATAGATTCACTCGGCATATTTTGCTGACTTTTTAGCATGTTTTATCTCAGGTCCATTGGGAAGGCACTCGTGGAAGGCGGTTTCGTGAAGCTTGCTTATTTCAAATGTTTTGGCCCGCTTTCAAAAATTATATCCATTCAAAGAATATTTTATTATTTATTGTGTTTGTAAACTTTAAATTATCTAGGACCGTGTGAAAAGTTTTATTGTTAAATGAAAATGAATGGATATTTTTATTAAAACGACTCGTTTTGAGCCGTTTTCTATGATTATGAGATTGAACCATGATAGTAACACCCAGTGACCTTTCCGCTGTTATGACCGAAATTGGGGGTGTTACAGATTGGCATCATAGCTAAAGTTATAGAGAACGAAAAGATTTTCCAAAAATGAATTTTTGAAATCTTTTAACTATAACTGTTGCAAGCGAAACCTCCGAGTTGCCAATGGAAGAGAATGAAAGTATTTTTATATATATATGGGATTATATATATATATATATATATATATATATATATATATATATATATATATATATATATATATATATATATATATATATATATATATATATATATATATATATATATATATATATATATATATATATATATGTTGTAATCTTTATCGATTATTTGAACTTGTGAATTACAAGGTATGTTTTCATTTATTTAATTATAAAATGATAATTTTATATTTATACGAGATATTTATACGACGTTGATTGTCACGAAGCCACTCTAGTCATTATAATGCTAGCGCCGAAGCTATTCCTGAAATAAATCCTGTTATTCTCGAGATTAGCTAAGTTGTGGATATACATGATCCTAACGAAACGGTTAATATTCTGCTAATATTCTCTTGGTTACGAGGATTTTGATTTCTTTGGTTCTTATTCTTGAATTATCGATCCGTTCATTTCGTTTAGCAAATTTAATTAGCATTTTCATTAATCTTCGACATTATACTGTTTTGATAAAAGCAAGTTTGTCCGAGATGGTACTATTGATTATTAGGAATTGAGATTGATTGTTATGGTGTTCACATGCCAACCAGGATTCCATACCATATCACTGATCATTTTCTGCTAAATTAGTTTCTCATTTGTTTCGATCTTGATCTTTTGCGTTGAGCTGGCGATACTTAAATAAAGTGATTTATAATCGTTGAAATAAATTGGCCATTTATTTGAACAAGGAAATTAAACATTGTTGAACTATAAATTTCTGAATCTTATTTGAAAGGACTTGATCAATCCATGGAAATAATGATTCATAAACGTGTAAGCTTAAGCATATAGCATCTGCGTGATTAAACACTTATTGACTCATAATTAGTTTGCTTGATTCATTCTTTGATTTTGTTCCTCTAATTTTTTGACCGTGAAATGGTTGTATTGGGGCTGTTCCAAAAGCACCAATTGAGGAGGATACCAAGCGTCTCTGAAAAAAACTGAAGAAATCTTCTTCTTGTGGGACCGAGGAGCCTTCTTAGCCATGTGAATTACCTAGTAAATCTTAGTGGATTAGTTTATCAATTGTAGTATCTTTTCATGAATCCCTAACTAAACTGTGACATCAGTTAGTAGGACTAGTCTTTTAAGTTGTATGGCATTAGACGATGATTATCTATAATGTTTAACAATACAACTTGTACTAGTTTGTGATCAATGGAATGACTACCCTTTGATTTCTAATTCTACATCGTTCTGTTATTATCTTTCTTTGCCTTTCTCATTTAAATTCTTGTGGTATAACGCAATCATTGAATGAATACTCATTCTGATTTGATTTGCGTTACACAAGAATCATGAAGTCAATGAAGCTATGACTGAAGCAAGAATGCGCCAAGTTATTAGTGAATAAGTTGTTGTATCTTTAGTTCAGTTCATGGCCAACATGAATGATAGATCTGGAACTGGAACTGAAGCTAAAACTGGTGGAACTGGAACCGGTGGAGCTGAAGCTGGAGCCAATAATGTTCGTGGTACTGATAGAACAAATGTGCCCGAAGTTAGAGGCTATAACTACACTTCATTCATTAAGTGCAAACCGTAGACTCTTAGGGGACTAAAGATGATGGAGGATTGTGTCAGATTTTGAAAAGCTGGCGTCGGTCTTTCAAATCAGTGACCCTAATCAGGAGGATAAGGTGCAGTTTAAAATCGCTACTCTCCAAGGTCGTGCATTAATTTGGTGGAATAGCAGACTTGCTTCCATAGGTATCGTTACTTATGGGACACCATGGACTAAGGTGAGGAAGCGGTTAACTTAGTAGTTTTTCCTCGAAGCATTTCCAAAGTATGGAGCAAGTGTTGTACAATCTGAGACTGAAGGGAACTAACATTGGTAGATATATCAAGTGTTTCCACAAGTTGACTCCTTTATGTCCAAGAATTTTGGAACCCGAACCGTCAAGGTCAAGCAGTATATTCACGACTGACAAAGAATAAATGCGCTGATGTGACTTCTTCTAAGCCATTTACTATTTGTGAAGCTGTTTGCATGGCTTATTAGCTCATGGGACACATAATCCAAGGCAAGGCTGATGAGGTTACTGAAGGGAAAAATAATTACAAATTGAAAATTCTTTTCGTGCATTAGAGCTCGTAAGTATATCGAAAAAGGTTGTGGATTATTCATGGCTTAGGTATCGTAGAAGGAATCGTAAAGAAAGTGAGTAGAGATATTGTAGTCATTCGTGACTATCCCAAAGTGTTTCTGGAAGAATTGCCAAGGCTTCCGCCTCCAAGGCAAATAGAATTCCTAATTGATCTAATTCCTGGTGTTGCAATTGTGGCACATGAGCCATATTTACTAACACCAGCCGAGTTGAAGTAATTATTTGTGCAATTTTAAGAACTATCTGATAGATGTTTTACTCGACCGAGCTCGTCAGTTTGTAGAACTCCTATTCTATTCGCTAAGAAGAAAGATGATTTGTTTCGTATGTGTATCGATTACCGAGAGCTGCATAAGCTAACGATCAAGAATCGTTACCCATGTCCATAAATTGATGATCTATTTGATCAACTTCAACACTCTCGTGTTTTCTTCAAGATTCTGGTGTTTTCTCCAAGATTGATCTTTGTTTTGCTTATCATCAACTTCGCATACGCGAGGAAGATATTCTTATCACGGCGTTTAGAACTTATGATGATCATTATGAGTTTAGGGTTATGCCTTCTAGTTTGACCAGTACACCTGTTATATTCATTGACTTCATGAATTGTATGTGTAAGCCGTGTCTTGATAAATTCGTAATCGTTTTCATTGATGATATTCTAATCTGCTCGAAGAGCGAGGAAGAACATGCCGAACACTTAAGGATTATCTTGAACTTGTTAAAGAACGAAAATTTTACGCGAAACTCTCAAAGTGTGATCTTTGGCTTAGTTCCGTACGATTCCTCTGACATGTGATTAATAAAAAGTGGGGTATGTCGCTCCTGCGAAAATCGAAACCATCGAAAATTTGAATACTCCAACTACTCCAAATGAAGTACAACAAATTATAGGTTTGGCTGGTTATTACTGAAGGTTTATTAAAGGATTCTCTTTGATATCAAAACCATTAACTAAGCTAACTCAGAGAATGAACCGTATGTGTGTGGCATTGATGAAGAGGAAACTTTTCAAAACATGAAATGAAAACTCTGCAGCACGCCAATCTTATCGTTACCTGAAAGAAGTAAATATTTCGTTGTTGATCGTGATACATCTCCTATAGGATTTAGAGCTATTTGAATTGTGTATGCTTGCAGGAAACCTAGGAAGAATGAGGAAACTTCACAACCCATGACTTGTAATTGGGTGCGTTGATTCTACTCTTCGACTATTGAGACATTATTATATGACACTAATGTACGGTATCCACCGATAGAAAGAGCCTACAATGCATTCTGGAATAAAATGAGGTAAATTAGCCTTTAAGTGATTACGATTGTGTTATTCGTTGTCATTCGTGAAGTAGGAGAAAATTACAATGGATTCATTGCTAAGCTCTCGAAAACACAGTCTGAATATGACTCGATTGGTGTCAATGTTGACCGATTTACTCTGCTCATTTTATTCCGATAAATAAAATGATCGTGCGAACTAAGGATCGTTTCTGAACCACACGTAGTAGACATAGAAGTTATGACGATGTGAAGCGAAAACCTTTGGAAATCGAGGTAGGTGGAAAGGTTATGCCAAAGCTATCACCATGAAAAGGTGTTATATATTTTGTAAAACGTGGTAAGTTAAATCCCCGTTAGTTTGGACCATTCGAGATGATATCGAGAGTAGGTCCGGTGGCATGAAAACTTAAATTACCTCGAGAGCCACAAGGAATTCACAATACTTTTCATATGTCGAACCTAAAGAAATTTCTTCCCATCGAAGATCTTACTAACCCTCTTGATGAAGTATGAATCGGCGGTAAGTTGCATTTCGTAAAAGAACTTGTTGATACTATCAGTAAGAAGTTAAGCAACCGAAGCAAAGTCGAATTCCTATTGTCGTTTATAATGGAACTCTAGACGAGGACCAGAATACGTTTAACCCTTTGATTTCAACGAGCGATCGAGGAAAAACACAAGTTGATCTTCGGGACGAAGATCCCAATTTGGTGGGGATAATGTGACAATCCGTCAATTTCAAGTCGATAATTTAATCTCGACTAATAAGTATTATATGTTTACTTTAATGAGAATTTTAAATTATCGGCTAACCGAGAAGGTTATTGTTTGAAACTTAACGTAAGAATGTCGTTTAGATGAAAACCGACAAGAAATACATTAAGTATCGATATTATATTCTCAAATTATCATATGAATGATTTTATTATATTTAATATTTATTTCTCGTGTTTTACGTTTTAACGAATGACGAGAACTACTAATGATTGTGATACCGACGGATGCCCAAAAATTTACGTTTTATTATCGATTGTCTCGATATTTTATATTTTCGACGTTTTTGATTTAATTACGTTTTAAGTCGTGTCGAAGCTTTATTATTATTTTTATGAAGCGTTTTAACTTCTGAAAAGTATTTTTACGAAACCCGTGTCCCGTAAATATTTTCAAAATTTAATATTTATATTTTCTACCCTTACAACTATTTAATTACATTTTGGACCAAAACTATACCTAATTGGCAAAATTGGTCCCTCCACTACCAACACTATTTAAGTATTTTACAGTAGTGGAAATCACAAAAATCATATTTTTATCATAAAAAACTCCACCTCTCTCTCCCCTTTCTTTTTCTAGCCGTGAGCAACCCCCCCCCCCCCCCCCCCCCCCACCAAACCACCAAAATCATATCAATTTTGCTAGTTTGATCATGATCTATTCAAAACTATTTAAACTCCCATCTTGAAAATTCAAAGGAGAGTATTTTGGTATAAATTTTTCCAACATGCATTCACTTATTTTTTTCTTTTCAAATTTTGGTGAAGAACATGTTGATTGATCCATTTTTATGGTTAAAAATGTTGTTATTATTATTATATTTAAAGTTGGATGATGTTGCATGTATGATTTTTATATATTTGATTTTTATTAGATTAATTTTTAGGGTGTTATAGGTTAGATGATTTGATGAAGATGATTGATAGATGATATTAGGAGTATACAAATTGTTAAAATGGGTCAAAATGTTGATGTAATGTAATTTTTAACTTGTCATTTTAGACCAGTAGGTAAAAGGGAATTTTTTGAATTACTTACTGTAATAATCTTGTTAAACTAATAAGATAGGGTCATAGAGAATTTCGTTAGCTTCGATTTGATATAAAGTAGCACTTCCAACTCCAAACGAGTGCGAAGTTACAACAATTTTAGTATTTGTGTACCGGGAGACGGGTATCGGCACAATCCGAAAATTGTTGTCGATATTTAGATCGAATCTTGGGGACTATAGAATGAGTTTTGAAAATGTTCAAGGACTGATGTTGGAGCCTAAACCTCAGGTCATGAGTGTATTTTCAATCCTCGAGTGTCGGTTTTATAAATGGAGTTGTTTAGATATGTCAAAATAGTTTTACGAGTTGAAGACGTAAATCTTTCCGGTTTTTATCACACGAAGGTGTGTCGGGCAGAAGGTCTTAGAAGTAATATTTTTGAATGAAATATAAACTGAGTCTTATTCATATTATATGTGAGTTTGTGACCAAGTTTCGTCGAAATCGGACAAGTTTAGATAGAGTAGATTGGTGTGTACATTTGGAGTGTACATGCTGATTATAATTTGGACATGTAGTTCAATAATTATGTGGCGTGAGTTGAGTATTCTCCATTGGACATGGTGATTTACTCATGTGTTAAGTCAATATATAAATGACTTAGTTACTGTTCTGAGGGAAGTAAAATGATAAGTTGACTTTCGTTGACTTGGCGTCTTAAGACAGGTCAATATCGAGAGTGCAAGTGTTTAAAAGAATAATATTGGATAAAAGGGTATAGTAATAACACTTGTATTATTAAATTTTTAGGGATTGTCTTGGGCTTTGTAATTTTGATTTTATATTATTTAAGTATGGTTTATACTTGAGTCGGTTATTAACGAACGCGCCTTATTTGGTAGGTTGTGGTTTTCGTGTTTAAACGGGCATCACTAATCGTCGGTGATCGTCTCATTACCACTATTGGCTAAGGTGAGTCTATAGCCTCGCTTTTAACATGTTTACTTGTTTTATAAAACCCGCGAGGGGGATAACATGCTTGTTTTATTAAAATAAAGGTTACAACGAGAAGTTGTGGAAACCCTATTAATGGGTGCAACGAGAAGTTGTGGGAGCCCTATTTACTTGAAAAGTATTTATTGAAATTGAAAGGTACAACTATAAGTTGTGGTAAACTCATGATTGTTTTAAAATTGAACACAAGGAACTTAATTCTATGTTTAGATAAAAGTTATTACATAAGTTTGTATAGCCTTAAAAGACCCATGAATCGTGAATTGTTAATCGAAGTAACGCTAATGCTATGGATAGATCTATCGGGGTGACGCCTAGTCCGATCGCGACTAGCTATCGCGTGGTGTTGTGATGCACTAGTAATGAAACATCGGATGCATTGTATAAGAGAAATATACACATTTGGCTAGGTGTGTTGGGCTGAAATAATATATGTTAACGTTCAATGTCACGAGACTTATGTAATGACACGATAATTATGTCCGTACAACATAGTTGTCTTTGATAAATTATTAACCATGGAAGGTTATTTTGAATACTTATGTTCTATATATTTAAATTAAAACTCTATAGATTCACTCAGAAAATTTTGCTAACTTTTTAGCATGTTTTATCTCAGGTCCATTGAGAAGGCACTCGTGGAAGGTGGTTTCGTGAAGCTTGCTTATTTGAAATGTTTTGGCCCGCTTTCATAAGTTATATCCATTCAAATAATATTTTATTATTTATTGTGTTGGTAAACTTTAAATTATTTGGGACCGTGTGAAAAGTTTTATTGTTAAATGAAAATGAATGGATGTTTTTATTAAAACGACTCGTTTTGAGCCGTTTCTATGATTATGAGATTGAACCATGATAGTAACACCCAGTGACCTTTCCGCTGTTATGACCAAAATTAGGGGTGTTACAGAATGATTTACCTTTAGTAATAAACGGGATAATCGTTTTCCTTTGGAGAAATTATCATTGATAATTATCGTATTAGGATCGAGATCGAATCTTGTGAGGATATAAATATAAGAGCATCTGTAGGCAGGAGTTGGGATGAAGAAACCCGACATGCACCCATTGTGAGTTGGACATATCTTTTAGGTTTAAGGTTGCCTATGATGACAAACATAACCTTACAAAATACCCGACCCGCAAAACCTAAAATGATTGTTGAAATTAGGATCTGATTATTCACTGCCAGTAGTGGACAGGAGGTTATGTGAATATGAAATGTAGATCTTGAAGTGCAGGATGGGTAGAGAAGTTTTCCCAAAAAATTTCACCATGGAAAAGTGAATTTACGATCTGAAAGATCATGGGAAATAAGTCCCCGTTGTATGGGACCATTGAGATGATGTAAAAAGTTGGTTTGAAAGGCATATAAGCTGGATCTACCCTAGGACTTCAAGGGCTGCATAAATTATGTTCGTATATCGAACTTGATAAAATGTCTATCAAGTGAAAATCTTATTACTTCTTGATGAAGTTTAGATCGGCGAAAAGTTGCATTCATCAAAAACCCGTGAACATCATGGATAGAGAAAGTAAGTCAACATTAAGCCTGATCGTATTCTCGTAGTTATGTTTGATGAAACTCGCGTATTGTAGTGAATTACACTTGTGAGAAAAGACCGAATGTGGAGGAAATACCCACATGGCTTTATATCTATAAGAAGCGAGTAGTAAGATGAATTGATCTTTGAGGAAAAAGATCCTGTTTAGGGGTAAATGCTGTGACAATCCGTTAATTTATGGTCGATATTTTATTCTCAAGTATTATTTAAAAACATTATTTTAATGTTATATTATGAACTCACTCAATTTTGGGAAGAAATTTGGGTTTACATCTTGAAGTAGGATCGACTACGTCTAAACCAGAGAATTCTACGTTACGTGCTTACGTTTACATACACCGTTTTTGGTGACAGTACAACATTTCAGGAAAATAAATTTATTCGTGAATATTATTTTGGAATTTAAAATTTGTTGGTTCATAAACTCAAAAATTTACGAGAAGAGATTAAGACTTACGTGCATAATTTAACGTCCTTTACGACTATACCGGAAACCCTAGGATTACGTATTTACGTTTTTGAACTCCGTTTTTGATGAGACAATTTTTATTAGATACGTTTTGTGCCGTTGATTCATAATTTATAAAAATGTTTTCCGTAAAACGACCCGAGGGAACGCAAATCGAGGAAACTAGAATAGAGGAGTACCGGTAAATTAATAAGGGGATGAAACAAGTTATACTTGTCCCACCCCCCACTATGGGCGGCCAAGTATAAGCTACAACATGACACCGCACCACCCTTGTGTTAAATTAAGGACACTTGTCCATATGGTTTATAAAAACCATTAACCAACTTACTAAAACCATTCCTTCCTCCTCACAACTTCACATACATGCAAAACAACTAAATAATCTCTCTCTCTCTCTCTAGCTCCATTTCCGTCCACCACCACCCATAAACACCACCACTTGATCAAAATTTAACCATAAAACTTGTGTTAAACTTGCACAAGATGAAAGCCTTTTGAAGACATGAAGATTAGATGTAATCTTAACCTATGAAAAGGAGCTTTTATGAGGTTTAAGGGCTGATTTCATGGAGGTGTTCATCCATTTGAAGGACCCAATAAGTTGTCTTGCTAAAGTTGAAGATTTGGTAACAAGAACCAAGCCTTGTTCATCAAAATCCCATCTTTTTATCATCTTGATTGGTATAGGGATCAATCTCTTCCTATCATCTTGTTATTTTAAATATGTAATCTTGTATTTTCTTCATTTATGTATATGTATATGATGATGAATGATGATCAAAATATTATGTGAGGATTTGGTGTTGATAAATTTGGTTAAAAAGATTAAAAGCTACATGAAAAGATGTTAAAATCATGACTAGAATTTTAGGCTGTATAAAACAGAAAAGAACCATATGATAACTTGTTAAAATGACTTGGATAATTTAATATATAGTAAGGTATATGACTTTTACATATGTGAGAGTTGGTCACACAATGGAATCCATAAAATGAGTGAGATATGATCAAAACATTATTGAAGTCCAAATTTGAATAGTCTGTTTTGGACGAACTGTTAAAGACATTTAGAGGTTGATTGAGCAGTATCTAAAACGGAGTTAATTTTAGCACATATCATGTATTTTGTGCTGCCCAAAAATGAGCTTCTATCTCTTTCTAGAACTCAAGATATGGTAAAAATAGTGAAAGTGAAATTCATAAAAATGAGTGAGATATGATAAAAACATTATTGAAGTCCAAATTTGAATAGTCTGTTTTGGACGAACTGTTAGAGACATTTAGAGATTGATTGAGAAGTAGCTAGATCGGAGTTAATTTTAGAACATATCATTTAGTTTGCGCTGCCCAAAAATCAGATTTGTAAAATAAAAATATATATTGTAAAATTAGCACTCAAGTAAAACTATACCTAAAACCCACTAACTTATATATTACTTATAAATAAGTATATACTTTGATAAGTAAATGGGACATTTTATAAAAATGGCAATTTGATAAGTTTTATAAGTTATAAAACTATATACATAAATTTTACGTCTTTTTGGCTAAAACCGAAAGATTAACGTTTTCATCAATTAAAACTTAGACGGTCGGACCCATATAATGTAAACTTTTTATAACTCATATACTGATTTATATGTACATTTGACAAGTAAAAACCGATAAAAGCCGAGCTTTATGACTTATGGACATTAACGGGCCAAAGTAGCCTTATTGGACTATTGACCCAACTAGTTTGGATAAACACTAATGGACTTACTCATTGGGCTAAACCCACTTGGGCCCAACATAAGAGTAAAGGCATGGTATTAAAAGTATAAATGGACTAATATAATGTATTGGAATTTTAATGGGCTTATTGGACCTCAATATGGAATTGGGTTGAAATTAGTGTAACTAGTCAAAGATTTGACTAACACATAACCACTATAATGTTGAATGAAGATATAAAAACTCACTTGATCATCATCATACTTATAATGTCATCATATATATACATATCCATTGTTTTTATAAAGTCATTGGACAAGAGTCTAAGACGAGTATTATTTGTCTAGGTTTCCGTGATTGAAGCACGTACCGTACATCCAAATCGCCGATAACCGCCTTTCCCAATCAACGTGAGCTCATAGCCTCGCACTCTTTTAAATGTTTTTAAGAAATGTTTTATAAACCCATGAGGGAGATAACATGTTAGTTTTAATAAACTAGGACACCAGTTGTCCCGATTGTTTGCTTATTGATTTGGACCCGAAGGATTATATGACCCGATGAATGATTATATGACCTGACGAATGAAATGAAATGGATTATTATTAGTTAGGTTATGTCACTAAAAGTCGCATTAGCATGAATTGTTAACTACCAGGATTTGGTAGACGCTTATGCATATAATAGTACTATTTGGGGAAGATCACCCCAGTTCGCGCCTTGACGGTTGATCCCTGTTGTGCCACATTGATTGGTAAGCGAATTTATGTATGAGAAGATTTATATAAGCGTGATTATTGTGACGACACGCTGTTTTAGATGGGCAAATGAATTTTAGGTTAGCTACCCTTTGTTTGTTATAGTAAGGTAGCAATGTCATGCGGCTTATAATAATCCAATAACGAAAATACTGCTATACGCATTGAATTACAATATATTGTCTGACTAGCAATACAGGGTCTTATTATTGATATTATGTTCGTGTTTTGGTTTTACATAACCATATTCATATAACGGTTTTTATTTAACTCTATACAACGTTATAAAACGTATTGTATGATGTTTTTACGATATTGGCTCGTATAATGGTTTTGAAGGCAAAAGCCTATAGTATGATATACAACAAAGATTTGTAATAAATATTTTTGGCTGATTTTATGGCCTACAACAAAGAATTATACAAAATGATTTTCGTTAATAATTTTATACCGATGATATATTAATGGATTTCATTAAACTCTATGAATTCACTCGGCGTTTTCACTGACCCTTTTCTTTTAACATGTTTTATCTCAGGTACTTGAAGGTAATTCTCGGGAAGACGACAAGAATTCATGGCGCGTACTTAAATAACAATTTCCATTCAAATGCTTTGTAAAACTTGTATGAAATACTATGACTTGGGACCTATGTAAATTTGATATTCACGAATGGAAATGCTTTATTATTAAACGACGCGATTTTTAAGCGTTGTCTATGGTTTGAGTCATGTGTTATCCCGTAACACCAACGACTCTTCCGCTGAACAAAAGTATGAATATTTGGGGGTGTTACATCTGCAATATGTGAAGCTTCCAAAGATGAGAGCTTAATACTCCTTCTAATAACTGCTTCACTAGGATTCACTCTATCCAAAGCTGGGAATTCAATAGGAAGTCCCTTCTTCACTGGCCTTGGTGCAATTGATGCCTTTTTAATCTGCGTCTCTTCTGCAAGTTCTTCCTTTCTTTCGTCAGAAAGAAGTCTGATAGTATTCTCCTCTTGAATACTTGCTCGTATTGGATAAGCACGAAACTCCAACTCATCAAAGGACAAATCCTGCAACTTCTTGAAAGTCCAACCCCCTTGATGACATCTGAGAAGCATATATTAGAGCTCCCTTCTATCCTTCTTAGTCCGTGAAAGAACCTGGCTAGCCCTATACTTCAAAATTACCTTGCAATCTCTTTGAACTCCTAGCAGAATCTCCAAACCCCAAATTTGATCTGAAATGGTCATCCTTGGATTCTCCATAACTGTATTCTCCCATGCAAAGTACATCTTGGCTACTTCAGGCATCTCATAATCAACTTGCATTTTCAACTCCTCAAGCCTTTCCTTAGCCAACTCATCACCATATTCAAGCCTTTATGGATCTTCAATAATCATCACACTTGAATTAGTACTCTCATCATCACTGCCTCCCTTATTACTTTCAGGAGTAGCCACAAATGGTGACTCAATAGTAGTCTTCTTCTCCTTTTCCTCAAGTTGTGCAGCCAAAATAGAATCAAAATGCACTTGGGCTACATCCTTGGGAACTTCTGCTTCTACCATAATTCCTTTACCTTTATCCAAAACATAAATAGTGGGTAAAGAAGTTGATAGTACATGTATATACACCTCCTTAATGATTGCTGATGACTGGGATACATCAATCATATCTGCAGGTTTATCAACGTCCAAAACCTGAATGTTAACACTTATTTTACTCTTGTCAGCGCTTGGCTTTGTGAATTGCTCCAACATTTCAGTAAAAGACAAATTTAAATTTGTAGGGGTAACCAATGAAGCATCAAAACCTGGTTGCCTCTTCAAATCTGTTAGAGCCTCAGCTATACCCAAAGAATCACCTTCATGTGAGCCTTTGTCACTCACATGTACCTGTTCATCCTCCCCTTTGGAAGAATCCTCCTCCCTACGCCTAGTGTTAGCACCTTCCAAAATAACAATCCTCTCCCTCAATTGCTTGAGTTCAAGGCCTTGTGTGTTGAAAGTATGTACAAGGTCTGCATTTTGCTTTTGCAAGATAATGCAGACAGTCGTCAATTCCAAAATTGTATAAGGTTCCAATCTTCCCTCCTCTAGAATGGTAATTTGACATCCCAAAGTAGATTCATGGGGCATGGATGGGGTCTTAATGATTTTAGGACTGTCTTGGCCTGCATCTAAGCTATAACCAATAGCCCTAGCCCCACCCATGACACCAACCACACTTGTGGTGGTGGTTCTCTCTACAACATGGCTAGGACCACCAGAGGAGAACATTCCAGTAGTCCTTTGGCGTTTAATCAACCTATATTCTGGTGGTGTAGAAGATGGAGTGGATTGGGTGTCTGTTTGAAGGTTAAGGGTGTTTGCGTTTGTGGTAAAAGGGTGTCAACGTTTGGATTTAGAGTGTCAACGCCAACATTTAAAGTGTCAGCGTTGAATGGTTCTTGGTCAACTTCCATTTGTTAGGGTGATGGTGGTTGAGGGTCTGGTTGAGGTTGTGGTTCTGGTTGAGGGTTAGCTGCTGCAATAACAGCAAGTATGGCTTGGGTGAGGGGCAGGTCTCTATAAGGTTTAGAATTCATCTTCCCAAAAGTTGCTTTCTTTTGAACAGGGACCGTTGATTGTGGTAAAATTACACCTTTTAGGAAAAAGGCGTAAAAGCGGAAAGTTTTAAGTAATCATTTAAGAAAATCAAGCACTAATGACCCAAATAAATTCGTTTCCCAAGGAGGTATATGTATGTGATTAAGATGTAAATATTTTGGATCAATATTTGAGAAAGAAGGGGATGAGAAAATAGAACGACGGATACGTGAAAATTATTACTACGACGACTAAATTAAAAACCGTAAAAATGCCAAAATAAAAATTAATACTAAAAATTCCCAAAAAATTACCAAAAATCAAATTAACTAAACTAAGAGTTTACTAATGATCATAACTTTTTCAACCCTTTTAATTAATTAAATATTAATTTTCAAATGCTAACTAAAGCCCTAAAAATCAAGATAATTATTAAAAAGCCCAAATAAAGATTTTTCACTTTGTAAACCTCTAAAATGACTTAAAAAGAATAAAAACTATTTTTATGAATTTTAAAACTAATTAAAACTATTTAAAATGATTAAAAACTATTAAAACCTAAAAATAATTCTAAAAATTAAGAAAATGATGCTAAAATTAATCTAAGAGTTTTAAAAATCCTATTTTAATGTATTAGACCTAAGAAAAATATAAAAAGTGCAAAAATGTGAAAATTGAAATTTAATAATAAAAGAATATTAAAATAATATTAAAAATCCAAAAATTATAAAAAATTCTAAAAACTTGCAAACTAGTTTATATTAACCTATATAAACAGAAAACGAAAGTGAAATTACCAAAATACCCCTAATGGGCCCCCAAATAGGCTAAAAACTAAAACAGTCCACTTAAATGGGCTTTTTGGGCCAAAAATATCAAACTTGTCCAAATAATCTGAAAAATCCCTATCTGACTTAGAATTTAAAAGTATGCATGCCCAAAAGCTGGTTTTGAGCTTATCACAGCTTAATGGTATAACAGCTTATCCTTATTGGGCCAATAAGCCCATTAAGCAACAAGCCAATGCCATAAGCTCAGATTTGACACACAACCCTCTTTTGAGATGCCTAAGAGATCTGTGAAAAGGTATTTTGAAAAAGCAAACCCAATAAGCCAGAAATAAGGAAAGTAGAATTTTACTAAAAGACAAAATAGTCGGGTTAGAGTTCTAGGATGTTTCAGAAGCTGATTCTTTTTGCAAAAGCTCACAAATAGCTTAACTAAGAATAATCAACAAGAAAATTCACAAAAGGCCAAGTAGAATAAGTTGTGGAAGCAAATAAGCTGGCTGAAAAAGCAAAATAAGCTAGTTTCCTAGCAAAAGCTTAACCAAAGACTTGTAACTTCTCAAATATGATATTAAGCTGAGAAAAATGACACCTATCACAAAAACCAAGTTGTTGCATGTAGCAATAAGTAGTTCTGAAAAATAAGCAAAATTATGCTTATTTGACCAAAAGTCAAAGCTCACCAAAAGTTACCAAATGATCAGGGATTGATTATAAGCTTGTTTTAAGAAACTTTTGTGAAAAATGAAGGTTGAGCCCTTATGAATCAAGTGGTCAGTTGACCAAACCTTGACAGATTTTTGGCAAAATTAAGCCAATAAGCCAGTTAGCTTATAAGCCAGCAATTAAGCAAACCAAATATCAAGGAGCACTCACAAGCAAAACAATAACAAGATTCAAGCAGTTAAACAACTAGGCATACACTAGAATAACAAATGCAAGCCTACAATGAGGTGGTCACTTTGCGGATGCAAATAACCACTTCAGCCAACTTTGATAAGCTCTAGCACCCACAATAAGCCACCAAATTCAACAAACATATATTGCACAGATAGATTATCACCTAAACTCTTCCCAAACCAAATTTCAGACCCTAGATCCAACAAACAATAGATTTAATTGGATCTAATGTGTTTGACCAATTACAAACCAATATTTTCAGATTTTTCCAAAACTTTGAAATCCTTTTCCAAACCACTTGAGACTTAACCAAGGACCAAAACCAGTTACCAATGACTTGTTTAGACTATCCAAACCCTAAGAACCAAGGTCATAAGGCCACAAGGCCATATGATCCCAAAAACCAAATAACCTTGTTTTAGCCCCTTTTCAAACAAACTTTTGATTCCAACACACAACCTACTGATTTTATGGTTCAAATACCTTACCTAGGTGACACCTAACAAAAACAAACAATAAAACACAAAGCACAAACACAAGAACACCAAATCACATGACAAAATTCATAACAGACATGAACATGAAATTTTTTAGAGGAAATTTAAAGAGAGCTTATACCTATCCCCCACAACTTCCTAGGGAGGTCAACTATGCTCCTTGGACCACTCTCAACAACTAGAGAGTGACCAAGGTCCTTGAACAAAGGAGATGATATGAGGCATTGACTGATGGTTCAAAGCAGAACCTCAACGACTTGATTTCTTCAACACAAAGAGAAAACAGACCAACCAAGGGCTTAAATCTGTTCACAAGCTTGGTGTCAACAAGCTTGCAAGAGCTTTAGGCAAATGGATGGGGTTAGTACAATCAAATTCAACCAAACATGAACAAGGTTTTCAACTTTTTTCAAACTTGAAAACTTGTTCAAATCAATATGTGTTTCAATCCAAAGATCAAAACATCTTTATAACATAAAATGGAACTCATCTTCACTCATAAACAACACCAACTTTCAAAAACGTAAAAAGGAATTACAATTTTTTCAAAATACCAAACTTTTATAAATTTTAAAAAGGAATTACAATGTTTAAAGAGTAAAACTGGAACAGGGCTCTCTCACATGCTGAGGAGTCCTTATATTGGCCACAAGGGCTAAGATTACAATGAAAACCCTAGCTAAGAAGTCCCTAAAATGCCCTTGAATCCTTCTAGACGTTTGTTGTTGTTAAGCTGTCCAAGTGCATCCAAGACGTTCATTTTAGCTTTGTAACCAAGCAAGGAGTGTGGGCTGTTGATTTGGCCACGTGTCATTCCTTGGAGAGGAAGATGGATTTTGATTGGTGGACGGGTTGATTGGTGAGGTCACATGGTGAGTGTGATTGAGGGATTTTGGTGTGGGATGGGTTTCTAGGCTTGTGAATCAAACGTGTCCCAAGGTAATTTGATTATACCCTTTGTTTAAGTGGGAGTAATTTATGGGTTCATAAAAGTAAACAGTAACTAGTTTGATCCGTTTTTGTGGAGTGGTGTTTTGTTTGGCGCATTTTTGAATTGAAAGTTTCACTTGCACACTTTTGGACCTTGTCTTTTGGTGAACGTTGTAAACAAAGAATTTCAGCTTCCAAAACGATTTTCCTTTGTTAACAAACTTTATAATTTCACACTTTTGCCACAAATACTTTTCCAAAGTATTTTCATGGGTTTGTTTTGTCATTTTGGATATTTAAAGGACTGATCTTGGACATTTCTCATATTTGAAGGTCTTCATTGTATGTTTGACTTCATGAGGGACCATTGTTGAAAATTTAGAATTGTTGAGGGACTAAACTTGCCAAATCTTCAAAGTTGAAGGACCTTTTTGTAATTTTGACAAACGTAAGAGACCAAACTTGTAATTATGAATATACAAGGGTATTAAGTATCATTTCTTCATAAATGATGGATCAATCTTGTATATCTTCAAGTCTTCAAGGGTTTTTCTTTGAGAAATCATGAACTAGGGCCCGGTTCTTTGTACGGCTTCGTTTCTCGTGTTCGTTTTTCCTTGTTTCTTGATATCTTTTGTTTTTTTCACGATATCCATACCTAAAATACACAAGTAACAAACACAAGCATATATATGGTATTTTTATGATATTTTATGCATTTAAAGCCCGAAAAGAACGATGAGATCATGTATAAATGCCATATCATCAATCGTATAAAAATCATTATTATCCCTATTGCAGTATTGTTGTAAATCAAACACCATTTGTAAAAACCTTGGGTAAGCAAGAGTCATCTTTTTACCCTTGTTATGACACATGCCATCAAAAATCATTTTCGAAAGGTTATATTTTTGCCCAGTTGCAATACACACAATGGCACTCCCAATAGATCGGTGGATTTCATTGTGTGCAATACATTTGGGACTCAAACATTGAAGAATTACATGTATTAAGTACTTCCAAGCCGGGGGAAATTCTTTCTTCTTTTGTATATTTATTTAAATGGCCTTCTTTAGGCAAAGGATAACCCAATGCTTGGAGTCCTTGCTCTAGCTCTGCAATGGGTAGGGTGGTTATACCATCTGCATCATTAAGATGCAAAGCTTGGCGAACCAAAGCTTCAGTAACCACCCATGGAACCCCATGGACAATAGCAGTCAATGTAGTCACTTCATTAACTGTTGAGGAAGTTACAGTGTTCCAAAACTGTTTAATGTGTGTGACAGGGATAAGAGGAGCATGAGAAAGTGCATACCTGAATGGGGATGCATTCAAATACTCAACCATCTGAGTATGTTGGGGAAACGAAGTATTATCAGTTTGTAAATAAGGTACCATGTTATGTTGACTCCTGAACCCCAATTCCAAATCTCTAGGTTTAAACTTAGGCACCATTGATGATTTAAGAAAGCTGTGATAAAAGTTATGGAAGATGACGGTTGTGAAAAATTTAGGTAGACAAGAATAAGCAGTTACTCTGTTTAAAAGAAATGAGCCAAATATATATGAGAGGTGAAAACATGTGATTGGTCAAAACATGAGGCAGTTATATTTAAAATATAATGATGAAAATCTTGAAAATATATAACTTATCTCAAGCATTAATTAAAAGTTACCAAATCCTAAAATTACGGCCCATATTTTCGTCATAAATAACAACTGGGTAGGACCTAATGTTTATCAACGGTCAAAAATAACTTATCAGCGCCCAACGGCTATATTCTTGTCAACGTTGGATTTTGCCATGTCAACGTCAAAATTGGTCTTAACAGCGTTTGGAAAAAAATGTCAGCGTCTAAAAATAAAAATAATTTAAAAGAAAAAGGACCTTAACAAATTAATTTATCCTAGTGAAGATAACTTATAGACTGAAAATCACTATAGGGTGGCAAGCACTGTCCAATCATGCACACTTGCTTAAGCAAAATAGACATAATTGTCCTCAAGTGTCCCTTGCTAACAAAAGTTCTTAACAATGAAGTTATCTCATATGAATCCCTTATAACTTCCCAAGTAAGCCCAATAAAAACATACCCAAGTCTCCCAACCGACATCTAGGTCAAAAAGTCTTGGCAGCGTGCAAAGTATATCAACTTTGCATGCTACAGTGCCTCATGATTTAGTAAACTAACTCGTACTCCCCAGTGGACACAATATAGAATTGTGATAAGAGTATTATAAGAATACCCAATAATTCCTAAAGGTTTTCTAAACCTCCCCTTAAAATATGATATATAAGTTGCCAAACATAAAATATGCAATAAAAATTTATGTCAAGATAGGAATGTAAATATTCCAACCATCATCCATAAACTTGAACACACTTCTAGTGAGCTCCAAAGATCCATAAGAAACTCTCTATCCATTTGTACAATGCACATAATGCCTGCAAAATTAGATCAACTGATCTAATTATAGCAGCAGCAATCTTGGCATCCTTATCGAATGTGTTTCCATATTCAATAATTTCCCATAGAGTGTGATCATGAATCTGAAGGTTCTGCTCAAAATTGAACTTCCATAGCTCAAAGTTTTCTGGGTCTAGCATGGGGATTTTTAGATTGTGACTAGAGGAGGATGTCATATCAGGAGTAGACATCTTGTCTGGTTTTTAGGGTTTCTTGAAAAATTAGGGTTTTTGGCGATTTAGGGTTTTTAGGGTTTTGTGTTCTTTAGATCAAAGTTCCTCAACAAGCTCTGATACCACTTGTTGATCCCAAACTTAGATCGATTTAGCTTTGTGTAAACGATATTAAATCAAGTTAAACACTTAGAGAAACTTTGTTGTATAAACAATTCAAGTACTATGCAAAATTAATACTTGAATGAAGAACAAACAAAACAATAAAACCAAACTTTCACTTTGATTGATAATCGAACTTGTGTACAATAGAAGTGTAAAATGTATATTAAACTAAAACCTAAAGGCCTCCTTTTATATATTAAGGAGCCATGCACAAGAGTCTAACTATCAGCTATTCTAGCTAAAGATAAATATAGAAAATACAATGTCGAACATATCTTTACTAGAAATACAAAACGTTTAGACTAAGTATTCTATCAATGTTTGGACTTCTTCTCATCAGCGCTTGATTTCTTCTTGTCAACGCATGATCTGTCAACGCTTGATTTCTTCTTATCAACGTCCAATTAACTCTTGTCAGCGTCTAAGTGTCTTGGCTCATTTTATTCCCAACAAATTTTCCTATCGGTTGATTCTTGTATCTCTCTGGTCGATTCTTGCAGCGATTTCATTGTTCACTCATGTTCAGTCAACTTTTGTAGAACCAAGTCCATAGGATTTTGCATGTTCAGTTGATTATACCCTTGGTTATTAAAATCTTGGTTTTGAAATTGTGGTTGAAAACCATTGTTATTATGAAAACCTTGATTAAAATTGTTATTTTGAAACCCTTGGTTTGTCCCATTAAAATTCCCTTGATTTTGACCATTGAAATTCCCTTGGTTTGAATTAAAATTCCTTTGATTGTTGGAAGGATTCCCTTAATAATTATTCCTTTGTTGGCCTTGGTTCCTTGGTGGGTATTGGGCATTGGTCAATTGAGGAGGGGGTCTAGCATGAGGTTGAAAACCGGGAGGAGCCAAATAATTAGTAGATCTATAAGAAAGATTATTAGCATCCACATTTGGTTTAAAATGCACCCTTTCATTAGTGTTATAAGCATACACTTCTTGTTGAGAGGGCTCATGAACCTTATCACAATTTAAGTATGAATGTGATCCCCCACAAATTTCACATGACTCACTCAAGGCATTAACTTGCGCATTGTTCTTAACTTGTAAAACAAAATCTATCATGAGTGAAGTAAGTGCGTCAATTTTCTTGTCGGTCTCACTAGAACTAGCACTAGCCATAGTAGCCCTAACACTCTTGGTTTGGACTTGGGCTTTGTTCTCAATAATTCCCTAAGCCTCATTCATAATTTTCACAAGAATATTACCCTCCGAGGCACTATTTAGTGAATCTTGGTCATTCAAAGTTAATCCATTATAAAAAGTATTAATTTGATGTACCTTTGTAAAACCGTGTTGTGGACACTTTCTTAAAAGTTCCTTAAAACGATCCCAAGATTCACTAAATGTCTCACCGTACTTTTGTTCAAAGTTGATAATGTCATTCCGCAAAGCGGTAGTACGTGAGGGTGGAAAGAAATAGTTTATGAACTTTGTCTCAAGGTCCGTCCATGTCGTAATACTCTGTGGTGGTTCCTTATCAAGCCAAGTCCGGGCTTGTCCCTCGAGGGAGAAAGGAAAATGGAGCAAACGAATTGCCTCTTGTGAAACCCCATTGTATTTTATAGTATTGGATAAGTGTACGAACCTCTTGACGTGATCATGAGGATCGTCATGAGTACGGCCTGAGAAAGTTGTTGCGAAAACTATTTGGATAAACCCTGATTTGAGCTCGAAGTTGTTGGCGTAATAGCCGGTACCACAATCGCATCATCGTTGCCTTCGACGTGTGATTGCTACAGCTGGATCATCGGATGGTTCTCCATTGTATTGACAACGGGAGGCTCTACAATAGGAGGTTCAATAGTAGCGGCTTGAATGGATTTCCTCCTTCTTGAACGTGTACGCATACACCTACAAAAGAAAAAGATAGCAGAATAGAAAAAAAATAATGGTTAACGTGAAAAGAAAATAATTTTGGTGGAAAACCTTTGAAAAAGAATTGCTTTTTATGATTTTTTTTAAATGTCTTTGGATTTTTGAAATTTTTACTTTTTAGGATTATTGAAAAATTTTTGACTTGAAATATAACGTTCAAGAGTGAACGGATCCCAAAATCCAACGCGTCTCTCACAAAAAACCGTTAATCTTTACGAAAAGAGCCGGCAGCAGCGCCATTTTAATATGAAGATTTTACTTGTTCTTTGAAATTGTTCTAATCGAATTGACCATGGTTAAATGTGTGACTCAGTTGTTCTTTGTGTAAAAGCAATGTCGTTGATTACTAATTAAAATAAAAATGAGAGCTTTAAAATTTAAAAGTAAAAGTAAAGACGTTTAAAGCATAAAAGAAATAAGGTAAATTTGAAAACTTAATAAATTGTAAACTTATAAAAATTAATACTTTTTAAGACTTTATAAAAATGTAAAATTTTAATTAAACTAAGATAAAATACTTTAGAATTAAACTTAAGAAAATGGCGGGAAAAACAAAAAATTAAAATAAGTTCAAAAACAAGTACTGAACATAAGCTTGAATGCTAAAAACTGGAAATAATCCGGGATAAGTTGTCACACCTTATCCGGAATCAATCTTGGTCCTTATCCGGAATCAGTTATGGGTCTAATCCGGAATGAATGGAAATCTAATGCAAACCGGACCACTATAACTAAGTGTAATTCGGAATATGAAAAACAAGTGCTTATCCGGAATCAGTTGAACTAGTTGCTATCCTGGATCCTTTAAAATACACTTATCCGGAATACTAATATTTTTTTCCGGAATTCCTTCTTGTTGTTATCCGGAATGCATGAACTAGCTACTATCCGTAATTTTTTTCTACTCTATCCGAAATAAAATTACTTACTACTATTCGGAATGTAGGAAATTGATGTAATCCGGGATAAGGAAAAGGTGCCAATTCGGAATACTGAGTTTGTGCTTATCCAGAATCTAGCTAAACCAACAATTCGGAATGATTTGAAACTAAGCTTATTCGGAATACTGGTACTCTATCTAATTCGGGATAAGAGGGTTTAGATAACCCGGATAAGAACAAAATTAATCAAAATGAAAATAAGCTAAAATCTAATAAGCACTTAACCAAAAGTTTCTCCAAAATGATTTTTAAAAAAGTAAATAACCCACAATTCGAAAACTTTTAAAATACTAAATAATCAAAATATTTATAATCAACTTTTTTATAAAAATATTAATCTACCAAATCAACTTATTTAAAAAATAAGAAAAACATAAAAATAAGTAATAAGCAGAATAATCTAAAACATCAAACTCACCAAATCAATAAGCACGATCTAATAAACAAATCAATCACACAATAAACATGATTAAGCAAAATACATGATTAAAGAAACAAAACAATAGATTATGATTAAGAAAGGAAGAATGAGAATTATCTAAAAAGCTTGGAATTAATGAAAAAGATTAAGATTCAGTTACAAGATTAAAAGATGAAAGATGAAAGATTTAGCAAACATGAAAGAAAATTCTAGAGAGAGAAAGTAACACCTACTCCAAATTACCTTAGTTAAAAATAAAACTAAAAACTAACTCCTCCTAATGAAGATTAGGAGGGTATTTATAGGAGAAGGGGAGGGTGTTGTTGCTTCCTTCTTTCTCTTGTCTTTTCATCTTTTTAAATAACTCGGCTTTCTGGACTTTGTCTCGGGATTAGTCGAATGATAACATGAACACGTCTTCTACTTTTCTTCTTTTATTAGACTTGGTTCTTCGACTTCGTTAAACTTCTGTCTTTTGACTTTTTCTTCGATAAATCTTCAGAATAGGCCTTTGACTTCCATTCTTCTTGCACTTTTGATCTTTTGACTTTGTCTTTTATCTTTTTCTTTGATAAAAGCACGTGAAAGCCCGTGTTTTCTTCCTTTTTCATATTTTTGTCCTAAAACACAATAAAAACACAAACCACGTATAATTCCGCCTTTTGCGACATTAAATACACGTTTTGGTCTTGTTATTATTATAATTAAGTGGTAAAAGGATAAGTGTTTTCACACTTATTACCTAGCTTGTCGGCCAAAAGTTTAATTCGAGCACGATCTAAAGCCTTCGTGAAAATATCCGCTAATTGATACTAAGTTCGGACAAAGTAAAGATCTATCACTCCATTTTCCACTTGCTCCTTGATAAAGTGGTAGCGAATGTCAATATGCTTCGACCGGGAGAATTGAACATTGTTGCAGCATAAGGAAATTGCACTTTTGTTGTCGCAATACATCAGAATTTTGTTGAAACCTAGACCATAGTCGGTTAATTGCGATCTCATCCAAAGAATTTGAGCACAGCAACCGGACATAGCTATGTATCCTGCTTTCGTACTTAAAATTGCAGCGCTTTTCTGCCTTTTAGATATCCAACTGATTAGTCAATCTCCAAGTAGTTGCAAACTTCCACTCGTGCTACGCCTTGTATCTTGACAACCCACGTGATATGCATCTACATATGCCATAAGTGTGCGATTTCGCCTTTCAGCGACACTGTTTTGTTGTAGAGTGCGAGCAACGGATGTTTCATGAGATATGCCAACTTCTTCATAATAATTATGCAAGATTTGATTCACAAATCCGATTCCATTATATGTGCGAATGCGTCGGACAGTAGTGTTGAGACGCACTTAAATCATCTTGAGAAATCCGATGATGAATTTAGGTGCCTCATTTTTTGTTGTAAGAAATTTCACCCATGTAAACTGAGAGTAATCATCGACAATGACGAGGATGTACTTTTTACCACTAAGACTTTCAACACGCATATGCAAAAAATAAAGTTTCTCTTGGTTGGTGTCTTCAGTCTTGGGTTTGTATGATTTCTTAGTGCTTTTCCCCATTGTACACGCGGAACACAAATGGTCCTTGTGAAATGTAAGTTTAGGAAGACCACGAACAAGTTCGTTTTTCGCCAAATGATTAATAGCGTCAAAGTTAAGATGAGATAACCGTCGATGCCATAACCATGACTTAGTCTTTGATGCTTTGGAGAGAAGACATAAGGGAGAAGCGGCCATCATATCTTGTAGAGACAAAGTGTACAAGTTATTCCCTCGAGTACCTTTCAATAAATCAACCCCTTCCAAATTACGGATGAAGCAGGTATGCACTCGAAAAGCAACTTCTAGGTTTGCATTACAAAATTGTCTCACAGAAAATAGGTTGTGACCGAGACCTTCCACATAATACACTCTTGAAATTATAACATTCCCAATATGATATTCACCGTAACCCATTATCTTCGCAATATGATCATTTCCAAATCGAACCGTCCCAAGAAACTTGTTGACGAAATTTCTGAGCTGAGAGCGATCTCCGGTCATATGCTTAGAGCAACCAGAGTCCAAATACCAGAGAATAATTTGGACCACCTTTTTTCAGCAACAACAGTAGACAATACATTGGAAACTATTTGTTCCGGAGTGTTAGCAGATACAGATATAATATTATCAGACTTGCTAACATTTGTGTTATCCTTAGATTTCTAGCGTTTTCTAATGTGAGTTTTACCAATAACAGGTTTTATTGTTCCAACTTTCTGAGGTTTTGGAGTATTAGCGGGTACTACAGTGGGAGTAGACCTATTTAAAGGGCACTTGGTTCCTACAGTAGTGTCGGTGGTCCTAGTTAAAGGACACACTTATGTTTTGGTAGCCTTGGTACACCTAGTTAAAGGGCACGCTTTCTTCCCTTTGGTGGGAGTGATCCTAGTTAAAGGGCATGCATTTCCTACAATAGTGAAAGTTCTACTAGTAGGGCGCCACAACCAACCAACTTGGGTTAACATTTTCCTAGTCGGTTTCTATTCTAAACCATTTTTCTAGGAATTCATCTCATTCACATGGTCAATAAAGCAAGAATCATGACGACTAGAAAACATACTAGTAAGTGTGAAAACACTTATCCTTTTACCACTTATTTCCAATAATAACAAGACCAAAACATGTATTTTATGTCGTAAAAGTCGGAATTATGCGTGGTTTGTGTTTTTATTGTGTTTCAGGATAAAAAAATGAAAAAGGAAGAAAACACGGGCTATCAAGGGCTTTTATCGAAGAAAACAAGAAAAGACGAAGTCAAAAGATTGAGAGTGTAAAAAGAACGGAAGTCCAAAGCCTATTCTGAAGATTTATCGAAGAAAAAGTCTAAAGACAGAAGTTTAATGAAGTCGAAGAACTCAAGTCTAATAGAAGAAGAAAATTATAAGACAAGTTCAAATCCCGAGACGACGTCGAGAAAGACAAAGAATTTAAATCGAGTCGAGACGAAAAGAAAGAAGGAAGCAACACATGCACTCCCCACCTCCTATATATACCTTCCTAATGACACATTAGGAGGGTGTTAGTTAATTAGTTTTTAGTCACTTTCATTTTGGTATTTTTTTTAGAGAGAGAAAGTGTTTAACTTTCTCTCACTAAAACTTCATCTTTTTCTTTCTTTCTTGTTTAAGTTTTAAATTAATCTTGTATTTTGGATCCATTAATCTATAAGTTCAAGTTAAGGTTTTTTTTAATCTTTAATCTTCTTCTACCTTTCTTCATTTTATTTACCTTTGATTCGTTATCATCTTTGATTTTGTTAAATCTTGATGTTTATGTGATTAAAAAGTTTATCTTTTTATTCATCTCTAAGTTTTAATACGGATTAAGTTTTGAGCTTTTCATGCTTATTGGCTTAGTTTGTGTTTAGCTTACTTACTTTTCATTTTTTCTTAAAAGTTTCATCTTTTTATGGTTTGATTTAAAAGTTTTGCTTATTTAAAGTTTAAAAAGTTCTTATTTGTGCTTATTAGTTCTTTCCGTGCTAAATTTGGTTAAGTTTTAGTTTGAGCTTATAAAAATAGCTTATTAACTTGGCTTATTGCAAAATACATACCATCGGAAAAGGGTTTCCCCTTTTCCGACCATACATTCTGATTAGGCCATTTTATTCCGACAGCTTCACAAGTATTCCGATCACTGGGAATCGGAATAGGGTTTTACTTTCCGATCTGGATTCCGATTAGGATTCCGATGGGAATTATATTGACATTTCGATAGCTATTGGTTTCCAATATTCCGATAACCTTTCGATTATTCCGACTGCATTCATTTTGCCTCATTCCGATTACATTCCGACAGTAGTATTTTTGGATATTCCGATTGAGTGGATTCCGATCACATTCCGACAAGGCATTCCGACCAGGCATTCCGATGGGATTAATTTCTTGTTTTTACAAAGTTTTCAAGTTTTAAATTCATTACGTTTTAATTTCCAAAAATTGCACGCTTCCTGAAATCTCTGTTTTTACCAAGTGTTTTTCTAATTCATTACTTTTTAAGTTTTTAATCATTTATTTTTAACTCGTAATTTTAGTTTAATTTTTAAAAGCTTTTATTTTACTCAACGACATTTTCATATTTTCTTGTAGTTTAAAATAGATAATCAAACCATTTTTAATTTCCACCAAGAACGACTGAGTCGCACTTTCAACTTGTAATCAATTCGAAAAGATCGGTTTAACGAATCTTTTTCATACGAGGCAATCCCTTGTATTAAATGGCACCGCTGCCGGCTCTTTTCGTTAAGATTAACGGTTTTAGTGAGAGACGCGTTGGATTTTGGGATCCGTTCATCTTTGAACGTTATTTTCCTTGCTTAAAAATTTTCAAAAATCCATAAAAATGAAAAGTTTTCAAAAAATTCAAAAAAAAAATACAAAAACAATAAAAAACCAAAAATATTTCTTGTCTATTTTTCTTTTCCTTTTGTAGGTGTGTATGCGTACCCGTGCTCGTAAGAAAAAAGCAGCTCAAGCCGAAGTCATTACTCCACCTATTGTCACCATGGACAATCAACCAATGATCGAGCTTTTGTGATCGCAAGTAGAGGGAAACACCGATACTATTGTCATACCCGAGACTGAATCCAACAACTTTGAGCTCAAATCCGGCTTCATTCAAATGGTCTCTGCTCAACCTTTCTTGGGACGTACACTTGATGATCCTCATGACCATATAAAAAGGTTCCTTCAACTCACTAATACGGTTAAGTATAATGGGGTTTCACAAGAGGTGATTCGCTTGCAACTTTTTCCTTTCTCCTTAGAGGGACAAACCCGGCATTGGCTTGATAAGGAACCGCCACAAAGTATTCTTACGTGGACGGATTTAGAGACTAAATTTATCAACTACTTTTTCCCACCCTCACGTACTACCGCTTTGCGGAATAAAATCATTACCTTTGAACAAAAGTTTGGTGAGACATTTAGTGAATCTTGGGACCGTCTTAAGGAACTTTTAAGAAAGTGTTCACAACATGGTTTCACAAAAGTACATCAAATAAATACTTTTTACAATGGGTTAAGCATGAATGACCAAGATTCACTAAATAGTGCCTCGGGGGGTAATATTTTTGTTAAGTCTTCTAATGCCGCATGGGACATTATTGAGAATAAGTCTAGAGTGCAAACCAAGAGTGTGCGGACTAATGTGGCTAGTGCTAGTACTCGTGACGCCGACAAGAGAATTGATAAGCTTACTTCGATTGTTGAAACACTTGCTCTACAAACCGCTAACAATACCAAAAGCATCAATGCGCAAGTTAACGCTTTGAATCAATCATGTGAAATATGCGGGGGTTCTCATTCATACACTGATTGTCCTTTGACTCATGACAATCCGGAAAATATGTATGCCGCCAACGGTAACTTTTCTACGGGAGGCTATCAAGCACGTCCTCAAGGTGACCGCAATTTGCTTAGTTATCGTTCAAACAATTTCCTTTCACCACCCGGTTTCCCCCATCAAAACCAAAACAACCTCAATCGCAACACTCAAAACCAACCTCGAGCTCCAAATCAATATCAAACCCAAAGACACCCATATCCACCTCAAGGAAACAATCAAGTTCACCAACCACCCGCTTATCAACCACCTGCCTACAACGCTCTTCCTCCAACCCAACCCACCGCATTTAATCAAGAGGTTGACACTTACATGAGGACTAATGACGCAATAGTGCAGAATCTTCAGCGGCAAATCATCAACTTGAAAGGAGATATGGCAAAACAAGGGAATGATCTTCGAGCTGATATGCGAAACTCTTTGAGCAGTCAAACGAATGACTTCTGGGATATGATGGCTAGTTTCTTCCAAAGTAATCAAGCCTCTGGTCTGGGTTCTCTTCCGAGTAACACCATTGCTAATCGAAGAGGGGAGATGAAAGTAATCACCACTCGAAGTGGAAAAGGTTTAAAGGAACCCGAGCTTCCTACACCGGTGATTGTGACAAAGGAAAACGAGTCCCCTTATCCAATTCCTCCACCTTCTATTTCACCAATTCTTCCACCTTCTACTTCCACCCCTCCACCACCCAAGGATGTGAGTGAGAATTCCATTCCAAAGCCTTCATCTCAACCCAATATACCTTATCCCTCAAGGTTGAGGAAAGAGAAGTTGAAGAACAAGAATGATATTCAGGTTTCTAACTTTCTTAAATGTTTAAACAACTGAATTTCAACATCTCCTTTGCTGAGGCTCTCGCTCACATGCCAAAATATGCTAAAATGTTTAAAGATCTTCTCAGTGATAAGGAGAAACTTCTTGATATCGCTCAGACCCAACTTAACGAGAATTGCTCCGCAATGCTCTTAAGGAAATTAGCCACCAAACTTGGTGATCCGGGTCATTTTCTCATTCCTTGCAACTTCCCCAGGGTAGAGAATTGTATGGCCCTAGCCGATCTAGGTGCTAGTATCAACTTAATGCCTATAAGCATTTGGAAACAATTGTCTCTACCCGAGCTAGTCCCCACACGAATGACCTTGGAATTAGCTAACCATACGGTTGCTTATCAAGTGGGGATAGCCGAAGATATCTTCGTCGGTGTCGACAAATTCACCTTTCCGACGGATTTTGTTGTCGTTGACTACGAGATGGACCCCCGTGTTCCATTAATCATTGGACGTCCATTCTTGAGGACCGGTCGCACTCTCATTGATGTAGCCACGGGAGAATTAATCATGAGAGTTGGTGACGGTAAAATCGTCTTCAACATGGGTAAACTTTCTAAGCAGCCTTCTGAAAACGAGAGCGTTAATTTCATTGACGTTCTTGATGAGGCTTGTGAAGAACATTTCAAAGACGCTTGTAAAAGTGGTCTTTCTTATCCACCCATTGTTGAGACTATTGCCTCTATTGCTCCTTCACTAACTCCATTTGGAGAAAGTGACATACTTTTGAAAGAATTTGAAGCAACTTTGGGAGATGTGGACTTACAATATGACGATTCTCCCTCCAATCCGGATGAAGACATTCGTACCATTGAGAAACTTCTCAATGAGGACAACATTTCTCCACCATCTCCTAAGGAAATCTCCATCGATGATCTGAATTTGACTACGCCTTCAGTCGAAAATCCTCCGGATTTAGAGCTTAAGGATCTTCCGTCTCATTTCGAATACGTGTTCCTTGAAGACAATAAGAAGTTACCCGTCATCATCGCTAAGGACTTGAAAGAAGAAGAAAAATCTCGACTTATCGCCGTGTTGAAGTGTAACACCCCATTTTGATAAATGGAATGTCACGCGTAATTATGGCGTGTCATCAAAGCATGCAAGGTAATATGTAGTAAAACATACATGACCATAGGGAAAACCGGAATCAAACATCGGTTCCCAAACATAAGCCCAAAACATAATATGGTAAATGAACTGAATGAAAGACTAATCAAGCATAAATATATGAAGGCAAAAAGGAGAAGAAGTCTATGGCAGCTTCCATCCTATGCACGTCCTCCAAATGCTCGAGTCTTGGGTACCTGCCGTTTTGGGACATGGAAAGGAAAGTAACGGCTGAGCAAAACGCTCAGTGCACGGATATACAATATAGCATGAAATAGGATAAGCATGTAACATATAACAGCGGAAGACTAAGTTCTGAGTAGACTGGTTAAGTATTGAGAAAACTGGTTTTATAGTTTGAAAAGCCTTATGTTTATCTTATGAAAACTGTTTTAACATAAATATACCATAGCCCATATAGGTCATAAAAAGGTCACGTGCATGAATACTTGGAGGGGTGACCTCATCATGCTGATTAGAGGGGATGCCTCTAATTAATATACTGGTTTGGGTAGGAGGGATCAACTCCTTGTGAAGGATGCAAGGCACACACCACATTCACCATGATATACTGAATAAAACATGTAACTAGGATGCACCCATACGCCCCACATGATATAATAATATGGCCAAAACTGAAAAGGGACGCCACGAGCAATCACTCCGCCGTGGGGAAGTCATAACATTGGTGCCTCCAATGTTATGGTTATGGTACCTCCATAACTAGGTGAAACTGGTCATGCTTGTATATGGCTATAGATTATGCTAATTAAACATAAGCAGTTCAAAACAATAAAACAAATACTGGGAAAACAGTTGGCTGCATACGGGGAAATCCTAATAAGGAAAGAATGTCCATACTGAAAGGACGGGAATCCGTACCTCAAGTCCAGTGAATGAACGGAAGAAAGACTCCTACTTCTGGATCACTAATGCTACATGAATACACACGTGTATAAGTATCGATTCACTGATTACGTACCTGGTTTTATGTCTCGTCTTAGCTTACTTTGTATGTTTTAGGTCATGGTTTACTGTTTAAAGCCTTAAACTGTGTTTATCTTGTATTCTGATTAATCTGATTAAGTATTACTGGTATTTCATGTATTATTATACTTACTGTGTAATAATAAGTAACTTTCCAAAAATAGAAAGTTACCAAAAATAGAAAGTTTCCAAAAATAGAAAGTTTCCAAAAATAGAAAGTTACCAAATATAGAAAGTTTCTAAAAATAGAAAGTTTCCAAAAATAGAATTTACTGCTTAAAATAGATTAGTTTCTAGAAATAGAAAGTTTCCAAAAATAGATCAGCTGCCTTAATTAAATAAGTTTCCATATATAGAAGGTTTTCCATGATTAGATTAGCTGCCTGAATTAGATAGATTTCCATATATAGAAGGTTTCCATTAATAGATTAGTTGCCTTATTTAATTAAGTTTCTATAAGTAGAAGTTTCCATATTTAGAATTAAGCTGGTTACATAAGCTATCATATAAGTCTAAGTGTTTATAAGCTTATTTCTTAAGTCATATGATATAGTGTATAGTTTAATTATTATTTCATGTATTTTAATTAAACTATAGGTTAAGCATTTTAATTAAAGTATAACATGTTTTAATTAAAATGGAAATAAAATACTTAGGTTAAAATGTGTATTATTATGTATTAATAACATAACCTAAGTCATGTCTAAAT
Organism: Glebionis coronaria; assembly: GCA_025667525.1. Taxonomy (NCBI): domain Eukaryota; kingdom Viridiplantae; phylum Streptophyta; class Magnoliopsida; order Asterales; family Asteraceae; genus Glebionis; species Glebionis coronaria. The sequence continues at coordinate 235,224,232 of CM046876.1, read as the reverse complement.
TAATTAATTATAGGCATGTTTTAAATAATTAATTAATTATAACTTATAACATAAAATACTTAGGTTAAATTAATATCATGCTAAATTAATAATTAAAATAACCTAAGTCATGATTTAATTAATATCTCATGTTATTAATTAATTTATATCCTAAGTTCATAATTCATAAAAATTAACATGTAGCATAAATCGTGATTTAACCAACGAACCATGAATAGGGCATGAACTCGACACCGTACCTCGAGCCAAACTCGGGGTACGTGTGTCCCCTTGCTTCCATGGGTCCCACAAGCACCAACCAAGACCAAAAATGGTCTTGGTGGTGGCGGCAATAAGCAAACCAAACCCCCCTCGGGTTTGTTTTGCTAGGCGGCTAAAAACAAACACCCTTTTATATCATTCTTTGATTTTAATTTACCCCAAAACATGTTAGATCAATGTTTCATTATCATGTTTTAATAAGAATAATAATAACATGTTCATGAAAATAATCAAAGATTAAAAAGAATTAAAAAGAAGGGTTTAGAATGATATACCAATACGTAGCTTGAAAGGGGATGAACAAACATGGTTTCTAGCACTTGTTTTTAATGTCAAAAATCAACAACACCCTCCTATGGTGTTGATATAGGTGGCGGCACAAAAGAAACCAAGGAGGAGGAGAGAAAACTCTTTTAGGGTTTTTATGTTTATTTTCTTGAAAAGTGAAAAGAAAAGAAAAGTTACCATAACCCCCCTTTCATGTAAAAGTCAATGGGCTAAGCCCATTTCTTGTTGTTGTGCCGTGGGTATGGGGGCCCCACATGGGGTACCCGTACCTTTCTCGTGTCCTGATGTTTCGTGTTCGTTCGTGGTTAAACGTGTTCGTGTTTAAAGTTTTTCTGTTTATTTTATCATGTCGTTTATCGTAATCTTAACGCTCGTAATTATATTATATGTATTTACGTAATTATTCTAGTTCGTATTTTAAATGGTGATCATGATTTAATTATGTTCACGTGACATATTTATTAATTGTTTATCATGAGTTCGTACGTAATCGATACTTATCATGTCATACACGTATGCACTTGCTTGATTAATAGCACATGAATGTGATCGATACTGAATAAGGTAAGTTTTAATCTAGGACGTACGATCTTAAGGGCATTATTCATGGTAAAAGCATGCGGGTTTTACAATTCTTCCCCCCTAAAGAGAATAATTCGTCCCCGAATTATAGATAAAGTAACTGGAAGCGAAACATACCCGAATCAAACTGGAAAGGTATGCAAAATAACGGAAAAGAAGGTGACATGGTAGAAGGGAACGTGGAACGTGACATGTCTTGAAAAGACACGGAACGTGACGTGACTGAAAGGACATATCTAATCGATAAGAGAAAAATGGATAAGAAGTCCGGATGAACTTGTCCGTTTCCAAGTGGCCTCCCTCTTGGAACGGTTCCTTCAGAAGATCCTGACCCTAATGATAAATCTTTGTCCTCCTGACCTCGACTTGGAATAAGAAGAAATTCTTGGTTATCAACGGAAGGTAGATCCCCTAAATTCGATCGTGGAAAATAAGAGTTAACGTGCAAGGGTAACTGAAACGTTACGATGCAAGACAATTTGACTTAACTGATAATTAGAAACGATGCGCGAGACATAAAGAAACATAGTACGTGAAAAATTTTGAACGTGATACGTGAAAAATTTTGAACGTGCTACGTGGAGATATGGCGAGTGTAGTATGAGTAAACATATCGTGATCCATGATACGTGTAACATATCTTGATCATGATATAAGGAACGTGGAATGAACATGACATGTGAGACATATCGTGATCATAGAATATAATGGCGGTAACGCCAAACGCTACAAGGTGAGACGTGGAATATGACGTGAAACGTCTATCTGATGATGGAGAGTTATACTAAACTTGGGTCTGGTCTTACAAGTTCTTGCAAACTTCCCAGAATGAGAAAAGAAATGAACGTAAAATCGTAAGCCAATATACAATCATGAACGTGAATAGTGTCATGAACGTGAGCGCGAAAGCAAGTCGTGGAATTAAAATGAAGACATGAAGTAAGTTAGGAGTACAATTACGAATCTTGTTTGTCCCGATAGCTGAGGAATTGCCAAGTGATCGGATGAGCCTTGGCTGGAACATGTTCGTTCAATCTGTTGGTTCTAAAATCCGTACGGATGTAAGGATTCTGCAGACTTGATCCAACTGTTGACAATAACCCAAATAGCATCATGCTTCTTCTGAGTTTGCTGAAATCTGGTAACCAACCCCATGGAGATCTTGTCCCATTTCGATTCACAATTTCTGATGATAAAAACATCCCAGTTTGTTGGTGTCCTATCTTAACCTGTTGGTATGTCAGGTACCTAGATATGAACGTAACTGTATCTTGCTTCGTAGAACTTGATACCTAGGAGTTTGCGAAACTCTGAGTCTCTGAATCTAGACTTCTCCTAGCGTAAAATTTTCTAGAACACCTAATGTAGTGTAGGGTTCTCTCCTTTACGCATAAGCTGAGTCATGGTAAGATTAACCATAGAAACCCATGTGATTTAGTGTGTCACTGTAATCAAACAGAATTGATATTGGAAAGAAAAAGAAAATAATAAAAAATTTCTAGGGTAGAATTTCTCTTGTCATAGAATTTGCAACATAGTGCAGATATGGTCTTCCTGTTCTTCTCTAGGCTTAGAGGAAATCAGGTTGTCCTCAATGAAAACGCTGATGAATTTGTTTAGGAGTTCATGGAAACTCAATTTATTAAGTCCATAATGCGGTTGGAGCATTGATGAGACTAATTCAAAATCATAAATCTAGTATGACCGAGTCGTGTACGAATAGTAGTCATGGACATGTCCTGCTTTTTCACTCGTCACCGTTGGCAGCATGATCGTGAGTTCGATCTTGGAAAAGTGATCAACATCATACGGTTGATTGGACATGTTGTCTATGTGTGGAGTAGAATAACGGTCATGAATGGTGATTTGTTTAAGTCGACGGTAGTTGACACATAATCTCATGGTACCATCCTTCTCCTTGAAGGTTCTTCTGGAGTGTAAGGAAATTTTTTGGAATAATCCGTTGGTTATGCGTAAAAGGACCTTAGTAGTCGTGTGTTACTGACAGCTAGAAAATTTTAGCAATTATGGCTAACAAAGCACGTGCTTTAAAAGCATAGATAATTTGTACAGATTTTCCTGATGGAAAATCAAGCTGAATGTATTCAGGAGCCTGAACATTATTGTACATAATTATGAATCATAGCATGGTGTGGTGTTCATAGTACATAATTAGGATAAAATTCTTCCCGTGTCTGTCCGAGGAAATGCGTTAGCAGCTTGGATCTTATCATTAAGCTGAAGGAAAACCTTCATATGCGTGGGAATCCGAAAGGCGTCCTTCATGGTTATGAATATATGAACTATGGTGAAAGAAATGAAAGTGACATCGGCAACGTGACAGTTCTCACTGATGCGCCGATAATGGTATTGAAATTCTTGTGGCCTGATTAATACATGGCACAACAACATAGATATACCCTTGGAGGGTACCCTGAATTTCTTAGAAATGTTCCATAATTAGACGTGAGTCATGTGTCTTGACTCGTGTCTTGAGAAATGTAAGCGTGACATATGTCTTGACTGGTATCTTGACATGTGTCCTCAGAAGTATACATGAGACATGTGTCTTGACTGATGTCTTGACATGTGTCTCGAGATGTGAAACAATTAGAACTACAAATATTAGGTTAATATGCCAGAATTGGCGGATCGGTTGTATGTCTGATCATTTGTATGTCTGATCACGTCCGTGGCCGGAGCCTCGGTTGCGATTTCTAGGATAGTTGTTGTCATAGTAGTGGTTACTATCATCTTGTCTGTCGGTTCCATGACGGTCATTCTCATGACCGTGACTCATGTAACTATTTAGCTGAGTGGCCGGCTGGTACTGGTTTGCACTCATATGGCTGAAATGACAGCCGAACGACGTGTGACATGTAACTATGAATTTGGGACAATGATTGATGGGAATTGTCTGATGGTGAAGCATCTTCTCGTCCAATTTCTTTGCTCCGACGCCTTTGTCTTCGTCTTTTAGGATCTCCAGGTTGTGAACAGCATCAGCATCAGCATCTCGTAGCGTCTCCCAACATCAGCAGCATCAACCTTCAGTAACATCTCCAAGCTATGAGCGGCAACGACAATCTTGTAGAATATCAGCAAGTGAACATACGCTTGAGATGATTTAGAATCGACTAGCGAATACTCGTGAAGTATTGCAAGTGGAATACACATGGATTAAGGTACATGTAATACACATGAAATACGATGCGTGGAGTACACATGGAATGCACATGAAATGATCGGTATGGGCTCGGTTATTTGTCATGATTTAAGGAAAGTAAACCGGTTAAACGGTTAGGAAAACCATCATGATAACCTGGCAGTATTAGCATAGACATCATTCTGGTTGCATAGAGAAACGCTAAAGTGTGGTTACACAAAATTCAACGATGATTTGCCTGACAGCATGATCAATGGAAACCAACCATGACTATCATGAAAGCATGATTCAAGAAATCTAACAATGTCTTGCAGGACAACGTAAATAACAAAAGAGGCGTGAAACATAATCAACATGAAGACGGAATTATCATGAGGAAACATGAAACCATCTATTACGAAGAAGTGTATAACATAATCAGCATGAAACTGAAGTTAACCATGACAGTATGAAGGCATACTTGACATAAAAACATAATACTTATGATGGGACATGAAAAAAAAAATTTTATGCCAATTTAAATAATGAGAAAAATTTTATGCAAGAAAAACAGTGCATGAATGCGTAATGTAGTTTATAAAACCTTTATTTGTGCGAGGGAACGCCTATGGGTCGGTTCCAAAACAAAAGACATGGCGAGGGGACGCCTATGGGTCGGTCCCAAAGTTAAAAGTTTCGATAAAAGCACATGCGACTAAATAGGGCCAGTCCTGTACCAACCATTACTTAGTCAAAATTCCTACAACAGATGACATATGATATAAATGCATGAATGCATGGAACATAATAATTAAAATTCATTGTCAAAACTTAACAGAAAAAAAAAATTTTATGTGAAAATTATGAACTACTGGGGTCAGTTCACATAATCACAGTTCACTAGGAACGTCATGCATAGACACTGACACATAACTAAATATGGATGACGGTTGTTCATTCCATATTGGTAAAACGATACTGGTGAAAACATCATGGTGAAAACAACAAGGTGCTGAAAACGTAATGGCTAAAACAAAAGGTGCTGAAAACATAATGGTTAAAACAACAACGCGCTGAAACATCAATATGTGGAATAACAATCGTTGGCTTAGGAAGCTCCTGGTGACTACCCACTAGTCACAGGTCGAGTTTTAGAGCCTACAGGTCGAAGCCTTGGCTCTGATACCATAATTGTAACACCCCATTTTGATAAATGGAATGTCACGCGTAATTATGGCGTGTCATCAAAGCATGCAAGGTAATATGTAGTAAAACATACATGACCATATGGAAAACCGGAATCAAACATCGGTTCCCAAACATAAGCCCAAAACATAATAAGGTAAATGAACTGAATGAAAGACTAATCAAGCATAAATATATGAAGGAAAAAAGGAGAAGAAGTCTATGGCAGCTTCCATCCTATGCACGTCCTCCAAATGCTCGAGTCTTGGGTACCTGCCGTTTTGGGACATGGAAAGGAAAGTAACGGCTGAGCAAAACGCTCAGTGCACGGATATACAATATAGCATGAAATAGGATAAGCATGTAACATATAACAGCGGAAGACTAAGTTCTGAGTAGACTGGTTAAGTATTGAGAAAACTGGTTTTATAGTTTGAAAAGCCTTATGTTTATCTTATGAAAACTGTTTTAACATAAATATACCATAGCCCATATAGGTCATGAAAAGGTCACGTGCATGAATACTTGGAGGGGTGACCTCATCATGCTGATTAGAGGGGATGCCTCTAATTAATATACTGGTTTGGGTAGGAGGGATCAACTCCTTGTGAAGGATGCAAGGCACACACCACATTCACCATGATATACTGAATAAAACATGTAACTAGGATGCACCCATACGCCCCACATGATATAATAATATGGCCAAAACTGAAAAGGGACGCCACGAGCAATCACTCCGCCGTGGGGAAGTCATAACATTGGTGCCTCCAATGTTATGGTTATGGTACCTCCATAACTAGGTGAAACTGGTCATGCTTGTATATGGCTATAGATTATGCTAATTAAACATAAGCAGTTCAAAACAATAAAACAAATACTGGGAAAACAGTTGGCTGCATACGGGGAAATCCTAATAAGGAAAGAATGTCCATACTGAAAGGACGGGAATCCGTACCTCAAGTCCAGTGAATGAACGGAAGAAAGACTCCTACTTCTGGATCACTAACGCTACATGAATACACACGTGTATAAGTATCGATTCACTGATTACGTACCTGGTTTTATGTCTCGTCTTAGCTTACTTTGTATGTTTTAGGTCATGGTTTACTGTTTAAAGCCTTAAACTGTGTTTATCTTGTATTCTGATTAATCTGATTAAGTATTACTGGTATTTCATGTATTATTATACTTACTGTGTAATAATAAGTAACTTTCCAAAAATAGAAAGTTACCAAAAATAGAAAGTTTCCAAAAATAGAAAGTTTCCAAAAATAGAAAGTTACCAAAAATAGAAAGTTTCCAAAAATAGAAAGTTTCCAAAAATAGAAAGTTTCCAAAAATAGAAAGTTTCCAAAAATAGAATTTACTGCTCAAAATAGATTAGTTTCTAAAAATAGAAAGTTTCCAAAAATAGATCAGCTGCCTTAATTAAATAAGTTTCCATATATAGAAGGTTTTCCATGATTAGATTAGCTGCCTGAATTAGATAGATTTCCATATATAGAAGGTTTCCATTAATAGATTAGTTGCCTTATTTAATTAAGTTTCTATAAGTAGAAGTTTCCATATTTAGAATTAAGTTGGTTACATAAGCTATCATATAAGTCTAAGTGTTTATAAGCTTATTTCTTAAGTCATATGATATAGTGTATAGTTTAATTATTATTTCATGTATTTTAATTAAACAATAGGTTAAGCATTTTAATTAAAGTATAACATGTTTTAATTAAAATGGAAATAAAATATGTGACAACCCGTCAATTTCAGGTCGTTATTTTAATCTCGACTATTACGTATTACGTGTTTACTTTAATGAGAATTTTAATTTATCGACTAACCGAGAAGGTTATGACTTGAAACTAGCGTAAAAATGTCGATTAGCTGAAAACCGACAAGGAATATGTTAGGTATCGATATTATATTCTCAAATAATCATGAAAATGATTTTATTATATTTAATCTTTATTTCTCGTATTTTACGTTTTAACGAATGACGATAACTAGTAGTGATCGCGATACCGACGGATGCCCAAAAATTTACGTTTTATTATCGATTGTCTCGATATTGTATATTTTCGACGTTTTCGATTTAATTACGTTTTAAGTCGTGTCGAAGCTTTATTATTATTTTTATGAAGCGTTTTAACTTTTGAAAAGTATTTTTACGAAACCCGAGCCCTGTAAATATTTTTAAAATGTACAATTTACATTTTCTACCTTGTAAACTATTTACTTGCACTTTGGGACCAAAAGAATGCAAATATGACAAAATCTACCCCACTACCTCACTATATATTAAATTTCCACTACACAACTCTTAATTAAAAACTCATTTAAACAAAAATTTCATCTCATCTCTCTTTCTTTCCTCTCTAGCCGTCCACCCTCATCACCAAATCCACCCAAATTTTTGATTTTCTAGCTTGAATCTAAAGAAACTAAAACAAGACCCATCTTGGAAATTTCAAGGGCTTTCTATTGGTATAATTTTCTTCTACATGCATTCACAAAATTTTTATTTCAATTTTTGATGATGAACACCATGTTTGATCCATTTTTATGGTGATATATGGTGTTAATATTATTATATTCATAGTGGGTTTTGGTTGCATGCAAGATTTTTATATATTTAATTTTTGTAAGATTAAATTTGAGGGTGTTATGAGTTAATTAGATGTGTTATTATGATATTAGGATCATATTAGGACTATAGGAATTGTTGGAATGGGTTGAAAATTTGATTTGGTATGATTTTTAGATAGGCTATTTTGGGCAGTAACTTTAAGTCCGTTTTTGAAATTGTTACTGTGGTAAACTTGGTAAACTAATAAGATAGGGTCGTAGAGAATTTCGTTAGCTTCGATTTGAGCTAAAGTAGAGCTTCTAACTCATTACGAGCGAAAAGTTATGCTACTTTTAGTATTTGTGTACCGGGAGACGGGTATCGGCACAATCCGAAAATTGTTGTCGATATTTGGAACGAATCTCGGGGACTATAAAATGAGTTTTAAAAATGTTCAAGGGCTGTTGTAAGTTGATAAACCTCAGGTCATGAGTCTATTTTCAAACCCGAGTGTCGGTTTTGCAAACGGAATTGTTTATATAAGTCAAAATGGTTTTACAAGTCGAAGACGCAAAACTGTCCGGTTTTTGTAACACGAAGGTGTGTCGGGCAGAAGGTCTTAGAAGTAATATTTTTGAACGAAATTTAAACTGAGTCTTATTCATATTATGTGTGAGTTTGTCACCAAGTTTCGTCGAAATCGGACATGTCTAGATAGGTTAGATTGGTGTGTACATTTGGAGTGTACATGCTGAGTGGTATTTTGGACACGTAGTTCAATACTTGTATGGCGTGAGTCGAGTATTCACTATTGGACATAGTGACTTACTCGAGTGTTAAGTCATTATATAAATGACTTAGCTACTGGTCCGAGGGAGGTAGAAATGAAGGTTTGACTTGCGTTGACTTGGCGTCATACGACGGGTCAATGTCAAGTGTGTAAGTGTTTAAAAGAATAAGTGTTGAGTAAAAGGGTATAGAAGTACACTTATATTTTTGTTATTTTTCGGGATTTTCATGGTCATTTGAAATTGACTTTCACATTATTTAAGTATTATTTATACTTGAGTCGTTTATTAACGAACGCGCCTTATTTGGTAGGTTGCGGTCTTCGTGTTTAAAAGGGCATCACAAATCGTCGGCGATCGTCACGTCACTACTATCGTATCAAGGTGAGTCTATAGCCTCGCTTTACATGTTTACCTGTTTTATAAAACCCGCGAGGGGGATAACATGCTTGTTTTATTAAAATAAGAGGGGTACAACGAGAAGTTGTGGAAACCCTTATTATTGGAAAAACATTATATAAATGTAGGGTACAACGAGAAGTTGTGGTAAACCCTCATTCTTTTAAAATTGAACACAAAGGACCCGATTGTATGCTTAGATGAAAGTTGTTATATAAGTTTGTTTAGCCTTAAAGACCCATGAATCGTGAATTGTTAATCGAAAGAACGCTAATACTATGGATAGATCTATCGGGGTGACGCCCAGTCCGGTCGCGACTAGCTATCGCGTGGTGTTGTGATGCACCAGTAATGAAACATCAGATGCAATTGTATAAGAGAAATATACGCACTTGGCTAGGTGTGTTGGGCTGAAATAATATATGTTAACGTTCAATTTCACGAGACTTATGAAATAACAACGATAATTATGTCTGATCCACATGATTGTCAACTACGGAAGGTTTATTCAGAATACTTGTGTTCATTTATTTAAATTTAAACTCTATGGATTCACTCAACATTTTTGTTGACTTTATAGCATGTTTTATCTCAGGTCCATGATGAAGGCACTCAAGGAAGGCGGTTTCACGCAGCTTGCTAAATTAAAATGTTTTGGCCCGTTTTTTTTTCTAAACTATGTCTATTCTATGAAACTTTTACAATTTGGTTGTTGTGTAAACTTAAAACTATTTGGGACCGTGTGTAAACTGTTTTATCTTTAAACAAATGAATGGACGTATGTTTTGTTAAAAACGACTCATTTTGAGGCGTTTTCTATGATATTGAGGTTGAACCATGATAGTAACACCCAATGACCCTTCCGCTGCTATGACATGAAATTGGGGGTGTTACAGATTGGTATCAGAGCCCAAGTTATAGAGAACGAAAAGATCTTCCAAAAATAAATTTTTGAAATCTTTTGACTATAACATCTGCAAGCGAAACCTCCGAGTTGCCAATGGACGAGAACAAGCAAAGTATATATATATATGTTATACATATTTAATTATTATTTATGCTTGAAGCATAATGGATTACATTTATTTATTTATAAATGTCTATTATTTGATTATTATAATACTAATACGTGATTTACAAACGACGTTGATTGTCACAATAGAAATCCCTGTCTTTTGACTCATTCCTCGTGAATCTTCGTTCCTTGTCTGAAATTCTATTCTTCGTTCTATCATCCATTCTTGTTTCTTTTCATCTATCTATTCTTATTCTGTGTTATTCATGTTTTGTTATCACAAGTGTCGAATGAATACTCATTTTGATGTGAATTGTGTAACAGGATCATGCCGCCTAAACAGTTGACTGAGACTCAGTTACGTGCTATAGTAGCTGATCAATTTCAGATATCTATGAATGCATTTATGGCAAACTTGAATAATGGAGCCGGTGGATCTGGTGGAGCTGGTGGATCTGGTGGAGCTGGCGATACTGGAGCTGGCGACACTGGAGCTGGCAACACTGGAGCTGGCGCCACTGGAGCTGGCGCTACTGGAGCTGGCGCTACTGGAGCTGGCACTACTGGAGCTGGCGCTACTGGGGCTGGCAATACTGGTGCTGGAACTGGTGATGCGGATAGACCAGTAATTCCTGAAAATAAGAAGTGCAATTATACCTCGTTCATGAAATGCAAACCTCCAACTTTTAAGGGTACTGAGGGCGCTGTTGGGTTAATGCAATGGTTTGAGAGATTTGAATCCGTGTTTCGATTTAGTGGAAGCGAGGAAGGAGATAAAGTGATGTTTGCCTCTGCTACTCTTCAAGGGCGAGCATTAACTTGGTGGAATGGAAGAATGGCATCATTGGGTATGGATGCTGCGTATGCTACACCTTGGGCTGAGGTAAGAAGATGGATGACTGAGGAATTTTGTCCAAGGAGTGTTATTCAGAGGTTAGAACAGGAATTATATCAGCTGAGACTGAAGGGTACTGACATCGATGGATATACCAACAGATTCCATGAACTTGCTCTACTTTGTCCCAACAAGGTTAACCCTGAATACTTGAAGGTAGAGCAGTATATTCGAGGCTTACCGACCAACATCCGTGGGGATGTGACCTCATCTAAACCTGCCAATATTGATGAAGCTGTTCGTATGGCCTACCAACTAATGGGTCAAATCATCCAAGACAAGGCTGATGGTGTTTCTGAAGGCAACAAAAGAAGAGCTGAAAACGACAATGATGATCGTGGTGATAACCGTCAATCTCACAACAGAAATCAAAACCGAAGGAGGGGCAACGCTAATGCAATGACTGAAGCTGCAACTGCTGATAAAGGAACCAGATGTCAACGATGCAAGAAGTCTCATACTGGTGAATGTACTAAGTGTGGAAAGTGCAACAAGTTAGGTCACAAGACTGAAGACTGTTGGGGACAAGGAAAGAAGGGAGTGACGTGTTATAACTGCCAAGGTAAAGGTCACATGAGGAACCAATGCCCTCAACCTCCAAAGAATGCACGTGGTGGAGATAACCAAGGAAAAGCTTATCAGTTGGGAGAAGCCGAAGCGAAGCAAAACCCGAAAGTTGTCACTGGTACGTTTTTACTAAACAATCGTTATGCTACAGCTTTATTTGATTCTGGTGCGGACAAAAGCTTTGTGTCTACAAGTTTTAGTACCTTAATTGATATCAAACCGGTCGAATTAGACGCAAGTTATGAGGTAGAACTAGCTGATGGTAAATTAGTGAGAACCAATCGTGCGCTCCTAGGATGTTCTCTAAATCTCTTGAACCGTATTTTTAAGATAGACTTGATGATTGTTGAATTGGGAAGTTTTGATATTATTATCGGAATGGATTGGCTATCCAAGTATAATGCGTCTATCTTGTGTGGAGAAAAGAAAGTTAGGATTCCTTTAGACGATAAGACCATGGTTATCGAAGGTGATCAATGTAATTCACGACTGAAAATCGTTTCGTGCATTAAGGCTCGTAAGTATATCGAAAGAGGCTGTGAGTTATTCCTAGCTAAAGTAGTGGAGAAAGAACCGAAGGAGAAACGTGCTGAAGATGTACCTGTTATCCATGACTTTCCTGAAGTGTTTCCGGAAGATTTGCCTGGACTTCCTCCTCCAAGGCAAGTAGAATTCCAAATTGACCTAATTCCTGGTGCTGCACCCGTGGCTCGTGCGCCATATCGTTTAGCCCCATCCGAGCTGAAGGAGTTATCTGTGCAATTGCAAGAGCTATCTGATAAAGGTTTTATACGACCGAGTTCGTCACCTTGGGGAGCTCCTGTCTTATTCGTTAAGAAGAAAGATGGTTCGTTTCGTATGTGTATCGATTACCGAGAGTTGAATAAGCTGACGATCAAGAATCGTTATCCGCTTCCAAGAATTGATGATTTATTCGATCAACTTCAAGGTTCTCGTGTTTTCTCCAAGATTGATCTTCGTTCTGGTTACCATCAACTTCGCATACGTGAGGAAGATATTCCTATTACGGCGTTTAGAACTCGTTATGGTCATTATGAGTTTCTGGTTATGCCTTTTGGTTTAACTAATGCACCTGCTGTATTCATGGACTTAATGAATCGCATTTGTAAGCCGTATCTTGATAAATTCGTGATCGTTTTCATAGATGATATTCTAATCTACTCCAAGAGCAATGAAGAGCATGCCGAACACTTAAGGATTATCTTGAACTTATTGAAGAACGAAAAGTTATACGCTAAGTTCTCGAAGTGCGATTTTTGGCTTAATTCTGTACAATTTCTCGGACACGTGGTCGATAAAAGTGGAGTACATGTTGATCCTGCAAAGATCGAAGCCATCAAGAATTGGAGTGCTCCGACTACTCCAACTGAAGTGCGACAATTTCTAGGTCTGGCTGGCTATTACCGAAGGTTTATTGAAGGATTCTCTTTGATATCGAAACCATTAACGAAGCTGACTCAGAAGAATAAACCGTATGTGTGGGGCGATGATGAAGAAGAAGCTTTCCAAACCCTGAAGATGAAACTCTGTAGTGCGCCGATTTTATCGTTACCTGAAGGAAGTGAAGATTTTGTTGTTTATTGCGATGCATCTCTTAGAGGATACGGTGCTGTTCTCATGCAACGCGAAAAGGTGATCGCATATGCCTCTAGACAATTAAGGAAGAATGAGGAGAACTACACTACCCACGACTTGGAATTGGGCGCTGTGGTTTTTGCTCTGCGACTTTGGAGACATTATCTGTATGGTACGAAGTGTACAGTATTCACTGATCATAAAAGCCTACAATACATACTGGATCAAAAGGAGCTGAATATGAGGCAACGTCGATGGATTGAACTATTAAGTGATTACGACTGCGAAATTCGTTATCATCCAGGAAAGGCGAACGTGGTAGCTGACGCGTTAAGTCGAAAGGAAAGGGAGAAACCGATTCGAGTGCGTGCTTTAGTAGTGACAGTTCATAATAACTTACCTGAACAGATTCGGAACGCACAAGTTGAAGCATGCAAGAAGGAAAATATTGCTGCCGAAAGATTTAGAGGAGACGGTGAAACATTTGAGACGCGACCCGATGGTATCAGATGTTTGAGAGGTCGAATTTGGTTACCACTATATGGTGGACTGAGAGATTTGATTATGTTAGAATCTCATAAGTCCAAGTATTCTATTCATCCTGGATCGGACAAAATGTACCAAGACTTGAAAAAGTTATACTGGTGGCCGAATATGAAAGCTGATATTGCAACATACGTCGCGAAATGCTTAACATGTGCAAAAGTGAAAGCTGAATATCAGAAGCCGTCAGGATTACTTGTCCAACCTGAAATTCCAGTCTGGAAATGGGAGCGAATTACGATGGACTTCATCACAAAACTCCCAAGGACACCGTCTGGGTTCGATGCAATTTGGGTTATAGTCGATCGTTTAACTAAATCCGCTCATTTTATTCCAATCAATGAGAGGTTCGGTTTGGAGAAACTCGCCGATATTTATCTAAAGGAAATCGTGTGCAAGCATGGTGTTCCTATTTCAATCATTTCCGATAGAGATAGTCGTTTTGCTTCTGGATTTTGGAGATCACTTCAAAAGTCGTTAGGAACCAATTTGGATATGAGCACAGCCTATCATCCACAAACCGATGGGCAAAGCGAAAGAACAATCCAAACTTTGGAGGATATGCTACGTGCTTGTGTGATAGACTTTGGAAGTAGCTGGGATAAGCACTTACATTTGGCCGAATTCTCGTACAATAACAGTTATCACGCGAGTATTAAAGCTGCACCTTTTGAAGCACTGTATGGGAGGAAATGTAGATCACCCGTTAGCTGGAGTGAGGTTGGTGATGCCCAACTCACTGGACCAGATTTGATTAGGGAGACGACGGATATGATTGTGCAAATCAAGAATAGGTTGTTGTCTGCTCGAAGCCGACAGAAGAGTTATGCGGATGTAAGAAGAAAACCATTGGAGTTTAACGTGGGAGATAAGGTTATGCTAAAGGTATCACCATGGAAAGGTGTTGTACGATTTGGAAAACGTGGGAAGTTAAGTCCTCGTTATATCGGACCATTCAAGGTTACATCTAGAGTAGGACCTGTGGCATACCAACTCGAACTACCACAAGAACTGTATGGGATTCATAACACTTTTCACGTGTCGAATCTGAAGAAGTGTTTATCCGATGAAGAACTCGTTATACCGTTAGACGAGGTTAAGGTTGATAAAAAGTTGCATTTTATTGAAGAACCGGTCGAGATCATGGATCGTGAGGTCAAGCAACTGAAGCAAAGCCGAATACCTATCGTCAAAGTTCGATGGAACTCTCGGAGAGGACCGGAGTTTACTTGGGAACGAGAAGACTAAATGTGGAAGAATTACCCTCATCTCTTTGATTTCAACAAGCGATCGGGCAAGAACGCAAGTTGATCTTCGAGGGCGAAGATCCTAATTTGGTGGGGATGATGTGACAACCCGTCAATTTCAGGTCGTTATTTTAATCTCGACTATTACGTATTACGTGTTTACTTTAATGAGAATTTTAATTTATCGACTAACCGAGAAGGTTATGACTTGAAACTAGCGTAAAAATGTCGATTAGCTGAAAACCGACAAGGAATATGTTAGGTATCGATATTATATTCTCAAATAATCATGAAAATGATTTTATTATATTTAATCTTTATTTCTCGTATTTTACGTTTTAACGAATGACGATAACTAGTAGTGATCGCGATACCGACGGATGCCCAAAAATTTACGTTTTATTATCGATTGTCTCGATATTGTATATTTTCGACGTTTTCGATTTAATTACGTTTTAAGTCGTGTCGAAGCTTTATTATTATTTTTATGAAGCGTTTTAACTTTTGAAAAGTATTTTTACGAAACCCGAGCCCTGTAAATATTTTTAAAATGTACAATTTACATTTTCTACCTTGTAAACTATTTACTTGCACTTTGGGACCAAAAGAATGCAAATATGACAAAATCTACCCCACTACCTCACTATATATTAAATTTCCACTACACAACTCTTAATTAAAAACTCATTTAAACAAAAATTTCATCTCATCTCTCTTTCTTTCCTCTCTAGCCGTCCACCCTCATCACCAAATCCACCCAAATTTTTGATTTTCTAGCTTGAATCTAAAGAAACTAAAACAAGACCCATCTTGGAAATTTCAAGGGCTTTCTATTGGTATAATTTTCTTCTACATGCATTCACAAAATTTTTATTTCAATTTTTGATGATGAACACCATGTTTGATCCATTTTTATGGTGATATATGGTGTTAATATTATTATATTCATAGTGGGTTTTGGTTGCATGCAAGATTTTTATATATTTAATTTTTGTAAGATTAAATTTGAGGGTGTTATGAGTTAATTAGATGTGTTATTATGATATTAGGATCATATTAGGACTATAGGAATTGTTGGAATGGGTTGAAAATTTGATTTGGTATGATTTTTAGATAGGCTATTTTGGGCAGTAACTTTAAGTCCGTTTTTGAAATTGTTACTGTGGTAAACTTGGTAAACTAATAAGATAGGGTCGTAGAGAATTTCGTTAGCTTCGATTTGAGCTAAAGTAGAGCTTCTAACTCATTACGAGCGAAAAGTTATGCTACTTTTAGTATTTGTGTACCGGGAGACGGGTATCGGCACAATCCGAAAATTGTTGTCGATATTTGGAACGAATCTCGGGGACTATAAAATGAGTTTTAAAAATGTTCAAGGGCTGTTGTAAGTTGATAAACCTCAGGTCATGAGTCTATTTTCAAACCCGAGTGTCGGTTTTGCAAACGGAATTGTTTATATAAGTCAAAATGGTTTTACAAGTCGAAGACGCAAAACTGTCCGGTTTTTGTAACACGAAGGTGTGTCGGGCAGAAGGTCTTAGAAGTAATATTTTTGAACGAAATTTAAACTGAGTCTTATTCATATTATGTGTGAGTTTGTCACCAAGTTTCGTCGAAATCGGACATGTCTAGATAGGTTAGATTGGTGTGTACATTTGGAGTGTACATGCTGAGTGGTATTTTGGACACGTAGTTCAATACTTGTATGGCGTGAGTCGAGTATTCACTATTGGACATAGTGACTTACTCGAGTGTTAAGTCATTATATAAATGACTTAGCTACTGGTCCGAGGGAGGTAGAAATGAAGGTTTGACTTGCGTTGACTTGGCGTCATACGACGGGTCAATGTCAAGTGTGTAAGTGTTTAAAAGAATAAGTGTTGAGTAAAAGGGTATAGAAGTACACTTATATTTTTGTTATTTTTCGGGATTTTCATGGTCATTTGAAATTGACTTTCACATTATTTAAGTATTATTTATACTTGAGTCGTTTATTAACGAACGCGCCTTATTTGGTAGGTTGCGGTCTTCGTGTTTAAAAGGGCATCACAAATCGTCGGCGATCGTCACGTCACTACTATCGTATCAAGGTGAGTCTATAGCCTCGCTTTACATGTTTACCTGTTTTATAAAACCCGCGAGGGGGATAACATGCTTGTTTTATTAAAATAAGAGGGGTACAACGAGAAGTTGTGGAAACCCTTATTATTGGAAAAACATTATATAAATGTAGGGTACAACGAGAAGTTGTGGTAAACCCTCATTCTTTTAAAATTGAACACAAAGGACCCGATTGTATGCTTAGATGAAAGTTGTTATATAAGTTTGTTTAGCCTTAAAGACCCATGAATCGTGAATTGTTAATCGAAAGAACGCTAATACTATGGATAGATCTATCGGGGTGACGCCCAGTCCGGTCGCGACTAGCTATCGCGTGGTGTTGTGATGCACCAGTAATGAAACATCGGATGCAATTGTATAAGAGAAATATACGCACTTGGCTAGGTGTGTTGGGCTGAAATAATATATGTTAACGTTCAATTTCACGAGACTTATGAAATAACAACGATAATTATGTCTGATCCACATGATTGTCAACTACGGAAGGTTTATTCAGAATACTTGTGTTCATTTATTTAAATTTAAACTCTATGGATTCACTCAACATTTTTGTTGACTTTATAGCATGTTTTATCTCAGGTCCATGATGAAGGCACTCAAGGAAGGCGGTTTCACGCAGCTTGCTAAATTAAAATGTTTTGGCCCGTTTTTTTTTTCTAAACTATGTCTATTCTATGAAACTTTTACAATTTGGTTGTTGTGTAAACTTAAAACTATTTGGGACCGTGTGTAAACTGTTTTATCTTTAAACAAATGAATGGACGTATGTTTTGTTAAAAACGACTCATTTTGAGGCGTTTTCTATGATATTGAGGTTGAACCATGATAGTAACACCCAATGACCCTTCCGCTGCTATGACATGAAATTGGGGGTGTTACAAAATACTTAGGTTAAAATGTGTATTATTATGTATTAATAACATAACCTAAGTCATGTCTAAATTAATTATTTATAGGCATGTTTTAAATAATTAATTAATTATAACTTATAACATAAAATACTTAGGTTAAATTAATATCATGCTAAATTAATAATTAAAATAACCTAAGTCATGATTTAATTAATATCTCATGTTATTAATTAATTTATATCCTAAGTTCATAATTCATAAAAATTAACATGTAGCATAAATCGTGATTTAACCAACGAACCATGAATCGGGCATGAACTCGACACCGTACCTCGAGCCAAACTCGGGGTACGTGTGTCCCCTTGCTGTCGTGGGTCCCACAAGCACCAACCAAGACCAAAAATGGTCTTGTTGGTGGCGGCAATAAGCAAACCAAACCCCCCTCGGGTTTGTTTTGCTAGGCGGCTAAAAACAAACACCCTTTTATATCATTCTTTGATTTTAATTTACCCCAAAACATGTTAGATCAATGTTTAATTATCATGTTTTAATAAGAATAATAATAACATGTTCATGAAAATAATCAAAGATTAAAAAGAATTAAAAAGAAGGGTTTAGAATGATATACCAATACGTAGCTTGAAAGGGGATGAACAAACACGGTTTCTAGCACTTGTTTTTAATGTCAAAAATCAACAACACCCTCCTATGGTGTTGATATAGGTGGCGGCACAAAAGAAACCAAGGAGGAGGAGAGAAAACTCTTTTAGGGTTTTTATGTTTATTTTCTTGAAAAGTGAAAAGAAAAGAAAAGTTACCATAACCCCCCCTTTCATGTAAAAGTCAATGGGCTAAGCCCATTTCTTGTTGTTGTGCCGTGGGTATGGGGGCCCCACATGGGGTACCCGTACCTTTCTCGTGTCCCGATGTTTCGTGTTCGTTCGTGGTTAAACGTGTTCGTGTTTAAAGTGTTTCTGTTTATTTTATCATGTCGTTTATCGTAATCTTAACGCTCGTAATTATATTATATGTATTTACGTAATTATTCTAGTTCGTATTTTAAATGGTGATCATGATTTAATTATGTTCACGTGACATATTTATTAACTGTTTATCATGAGTTCGTACGTAATCGATACTTATCATGTCATACACGTATGCACTTGCTTGATTAATAGCACATGAATGTGATCGATACTGAATAAGGTAAGTTTTAATCTAGGACGTACGATCTTAAGGGCACTATTCATGGTAAAATCATGCGGGTTTTACATGAAGAATCATAAGAAAGCGATTGCTTGGAAAATCTCCGATATTCGTGGAATTGATCCTCACTTGCACACACATGAAATTCTCAGGGAGGACGACTTTAAACCCACTATTCAAAGCCAAATAAGGGTGAATCCCAAGATCCATGATGTTATCAAAAAAGAGGTTATCAAACTTCTTGATGCGGGAATGATCTACCCTATCTCGGATTCACCATAGGTTAGTCCGGTCCATTGTGTGCCTAAGAAAGGTGGAATCACCGTTGTGCCCAATGAAAACAACGAGTTTATTCCTACTCGTCTCGTTACAGGGTGGAGAGTTTGTATAGACTATCACAAACTCAATGATGCTACAAGAAAGGATCATTTTCCCCTTCCTTTTATGGACCAAATGCTTGAACGTCTAGCCGGTAATGACTATTATTGCTTCTTAGACGGTTTCTCCGGGTATTTTCAAATTCCTATTGTTAGAAGTAATTAAAGTGATGGTCATATAATATATCGTTGCGAAGCTCGTGAAAAATGTTATTTAATGATGTCGAGAGTTTTTAGTTATTATTGTTTATGTAACGGGATTTAGTCCCGAACACACAAATGAGGAAGGCCTCCTAAACATTTCTTAGTTAGTATAAAAGGTCTCCTAATCCTCATTTGTGTGTGTGCTTTCCATTTGATTAGTTTTAGAGAGAGAAAGGTGTGTTTGTTTCTCTCACTAGGAAATCACCAACTTTGTATTTCTTTTATTTTCTTCATCTTAATCTAATCCTTCTTTTTTAGTTTAATCATCATCATGTTATTTGTGTTTGATTAGTCGTGTGATTTAGTCTTACAAGTGGTATCATTCGCCAAGAGTTTCGTAGTTAGCGTTGGTGTTGATTTGGTGTAGATTTGGTATTGTTTTCGTGAGGTTTTTAGATTAGGATATTGGATTCGATTTGTATTTGAGGTTTTCAGGTGTTGTTATTGGGGTGATCACAGTAGTTATTGATTTTGGTGGATTCGTGATTGTGTTGTGGTGGTTTAGCATCATCTCTGTCGACTCATACGGTATTTCTTCATTTTTCGGATAAATTTTCGGAAAAGGGTTTGTTATTCCGAAATTTTTCATTTCGGAAAAGGGTTTATAAATCTCTGAAAAGTTCATTTTTTCCGAAGAATTTTCTGAAAATCCAGTTATTCCGAAAAAGCAGTTTTTACTGAAAACCCATTTATTCCGAAGAATTTACTGAAAAGATCTCTTATTCCGAAGATTTTACTGAAATCCAATTATTCCGAAGATTTTACTGAAAATACATTTTTCCGAAGATTTTACTGAAATCTACTTATTCCGAAGATTTTACTGAAAATACACTTTTTCTGAAGATTTTACTGAAATCCATTTTTCCGAAGATTTTACTGAAAACCAACTTTTTCCGAAGATTTATTTCTGAAAACTTCTTTTATTCCGAAAAACTCATTTTTCCGAAAAAGCCAATTTCTCTGAAAACTCATTTTTCCGAAAAAGAAATTATTCCGAAACAGCAGTTTTTTCTGAAAATCCAATTATTCCGAAAAATGTTTTTTTCTGAAAAGCCATTTATTCCGAAAAAGCAGTTTTTTTCTGAAAAAGCCATTATTCCAAAAATATTTTCAAAATTTGTGTTTTTAAAAATTTTTAACATTCGTATGTTTTTTTTGCCTTGGAATTTTTGGTTTCAGGAGAGTATTTTTTAGGGGATTTAATCATATTTAGGGATTATAACTTCAACATTCTGCTTTCTACGAATTGAGATCTTGTTTTTCACACGACTTCTAAGATGACGTCTCAACAAGATATTTACGCTGCGAGTACTGAGAATCGTCCTCCCATGCTCACCAAGGAGAACTACACTACATGGGCTAGCCGTCTCCTTCGTTATGCAAAATGTCCTCCCATGCTCACCAAGGAGAACTACACTACATGGGCTAGCCGTCCTCCCATGCTCACCAAGGAGAATCGTCCATATGTTAGAAGAACCATCATTGTGCCTGGGGATCCTACGAATGCTAACCCAGTGGCTGACTCAAGTCATGAGCAAATGGATGAAGAATTAACTGAAGCTGAATCTAAACAACTCGACGCTGGTGATCAAGCAATTCAAGTCATCCTTATGGGACTTCCCGAAGATGTTTATGCTGCTGTCGATAGTTGTGAAACCGCACACAAGATGTGGCTTAGGATTCAAAAAATGATGAAGGGGAGTGAAATTGGTTTACAAGAGAAGGAAACTAAGTTGCTTCGTGAATGGGAGAAATTTACGTCTACTGAAGGGGAACAAATTGAACCTTACTATCATCGATTTTCAACCCTCACGAATCATCTTAGAAGAAACAAACATGAACCTGCACAAATTGCTGCAAACATCAAATTTCTTGATAATCTTCCTTCTGAATGGTCAAGATATGTCACTCTTGTCAATCAAACCAAGGATCTTCATGTAGTGGACTACACTCAAGTATATGATTATTTGAAGATGAATCAAGATGAAGCTAATGAAGTTAAGGCTGAAAGACGTGCCAAGACACAAGATCCATTGGCTTTCATGGCAAACTCTCCATCATCTATGTCATATCCCATGGTCCCTTACCATCAACCCTCATCAAGTAACTTCATGCCACAACAACAACAACAACAACTCACTCCTTATAGATATCAACCTCCTGCTGTTGTGAACTACTTACAACAACCCATTGCCTATTTTGATGACATCATCGATCCAACTCATGCGATTAACACTGGTCTTGCACTTCTTGCAAAGGCATTCAAATTTACCATTAATCCCACCAACAACAATCAGAGAATCTCCTCTAACACTAGAAATAGTCAGATTGCTCAACCTTTCATGAATGCGAATCAAGATCGTCAATTGGTAGCTGCTGGGACACAATATGGTCAGAATGTTGGGAATGCAGGAAATCAGTATGGACAAATTTGTAGTCAGAATCCGAATGTTCCAAATGTGGGTAATCAGAATGGGTTAATAGTTGTGCCAACGGTTGGTAATCAGATGGGAAACATTGTGGCTGCAAGGGCTGAGAATACTGGTACGAAAAATGGAAACAACAATCATCAGGTTCAGTGCTTCAACTGCAGGGAAATTGGTCATTATGCTCGAGATTGCACAGCCAAAAAGAAGAGGGATGCTGCTTATCTTCAGACTCAGCTTCTCATAGCACAAAAAGAAGAGGCAGGGATTCCACTTCAAGCTGAGGAATTTGATCTTATGGATTCTACTGTAGAATATGACGAGGAATAAGAGGTGAATGCCAACTACATCTTGATGGCAAATTTACAGCAAGCAACAACCTCAGGAGTGCATGATGACAAAGCTCCCGTCTATGATTCAGACGGTCCCTCTGAGGTACACCCAAGTTTTGATGATAATGATATATATAATATGTCTAATCAGGAGGAAGAGTATACTGAGATGCTTGAGCCCTACATTGAGACACACGAGGATCAAACGACAAATTTTAATATTATTTCGAATGAGCCTAGTGTGGACCTTAGTGTGGATCAAGTTGCTCAGCCTATAACCCTTCCTGATGAGACTCATGCGTATTATAAATCTCTATTTGATAAGCTTGCTAAGGATGTAGATCATGCTACGGTGGTTAATAATAAGTTTAGAGAAACTAATGCCAAATTAACCACTGAGCTTGCGGGATATAAGGAACGGGAGAAATGTTTTGAAATTCATCAAGCTAAAATTAAAGAACTTGAACAAGCTCATGCTATATCGGTTTATCAAGAAAAATGCACAACTAAGAAATTAAATGCCTTACATTTAAGTAGTGCTAAAACGATAAGCGAATTGAATGATGAAATCACATCTCTTAATAAACAGCTTTCAATTGAAAAATCTACCATTTTGGAGTTAAAAGAAGAACGAAAAAAGCTGAAACATGATTTCAAAATTCGATAAGATGGGCTTCTTGAGGATTTTTGCAAAGCTCAGGATAGGATTATAGAATTAGACAACCTTTTAGTTAAACATGGCCAAACTATGCAGACGATAAATATGCTCGCACCAAAATTGAATGAGATAAATTACACTCGATACAAATTGGCTTTAGGTTGTCCTCTTCCCCCTAATCCCGGATACCTTAAGCAAGTCCAGGCCACTAATGAAACTTTATATAATGGTAGTGTGCTATTGTCTGGTGAGCATGATCCTCCTATTGTGCATGATTCCGAGGAAACTACTGAACTTGCTGAAGAGACTCGTTTAAGAATGAAAAAGCTTGATAAAGAAGTGACACCCGTTTATTATCCAAAAGTCAATCCTCCAACTGTTTTTGTTCGGTCTAAAACAAGTACTGAAATGCTTTTGCTACCAAGTGAGGAATTGTCTGATGACCCTCCTAAACCGAGTATCACACACCGATTTCTAAACGAGCTTAAAGATAACTTTGTCATCCTTAAACATGTCGTTAATTCCAAAATAACTAGAGGAAATTTTACATCACTTGTTCAGATTGAGGTCCAGAAAATTCTTTAAAATGATTTTAATCCGATTATTAATCAATTTGATGCTAGGTTAGGCAATTTGGAAAACACTTTTCTAAAAGAATTTGCCAACTTTGTTGAAGACTTTAAATCTTTGGCAAAGGAAGCTGATGAATCTCTTGATAAAATCAAAGTTTTGGAAAATGATCTTGAACGTCTCTCTAAAGCTAGTGATTGCATTGATAGTAGCCCTGTTGAGTTAGGTACCTCTGTTCGCATAATGAAAACCTTCAAACTGAGCTTGATCTTATGAAAGCGAAAATGGAATCTTATGTCATTAAAAAGGATAAAGAATTCACTGATCTTTGGAATAAATTTGTCAAAAAATGTGATGAATGCAAATATGACAAGATTTCGTATGAAAAAGCTTACAATGAAATGCAACAAACTATCACACGATTGCAGGCTCAGTTAGGAGGGGTTAAGGAACCGAATTTGGCCTCTTTAGGGTTAGAGAGTGCGAATGATGGTAATGTTCAGAAGCTTCAGGCTAAGATTGCAGATTTAGAATCTGTTGTTGTTTCATCATTAGTTTCACAAAAATTTCAATTTCATGCAATTTTTGAGGGGGAGAATAGTGATTAAAATGTGTTATCTTGGATAAGATTTTTGATGTAAGTGCTTTCTTTTCCTAATATGTGCAAAAACCTTTCCTTTTTTGATGCACATATGTAGGGGGAGCGTTTTGGGTGATACAAAAAACCTTCAAGGTGTAAACTCTGATTTCATCAACACCTTGATTGCTTTTTCAACAGGTTTTTTCTGGTTACGATATTTATACCCTTCAACACATTAATTCACGATGGTATTGGTGTCAAAAGCTGGTTAGGTATTCGTCCTATGATCCAACCAGAACCGGAGGGATCTCCCCAGGGACAATCCATTAGAACTTAGAAGTCCTTAGGAAAGATGGAGTAGTTGAGTGTACGGGAATAATGCCGACTAATGACTTAAGCTAGCACTAGAACAATCACAACAAGGTGCTAGTTATGACGTCTTGGTAAGCATTGAAGGGGTTGAAGAATGAAAAAGAAATGTAAGGATAAAGGGTGTAAAGAAAGAAGCCCTCCATACAACTTAGGCAGAAACCGGGTCAATACATCTAATATCAGAATCATGTTGATGATTTCTGATATTGAAGACAAAGCATCATGGACCCAGTGATGCAATGCACAACCCCTCCCAGCCTACTCAAGCTTCTCTCAAAAGAAGTTTGTTTTATTGTCACGGAGTTCAACTCATTTCTATCGACTTTCTCACTCTGAGATAGTAGATATTGAATAGGTGGCAGTCTGCTCCAGCCTCTGATCACCAAATAAACGTGCACTTATAGAGTCTAGAGCCAACGAGATTCATCAAAAATCTCATTAGGACACTTATTCCTTATATCAAATGTTGTTCATCACTAGAACACATGCGATAACTTACAGAGTCCTACGCTCTATCCCTGTGATATTACCAGAACATTCAGAGTAATACTCATTAGTATTCACAGTGATGAATGGAAATCCTTCCAGTGTTAACATCAAACAGCACTGTGGTAGGTCATATGTAAGATTCACTTGAATTGAACATATGTTAACTGGAAAGCAACAGTGGTTTGATTCTTAATTGATTCAAACTCGTTCCAGGTCTCGACGCAATATCTTTATGATCTTGCCAGAACATTCAGAGTAATACTTTTTCAGTATTTACAGTGACGCATGGAAATCCTTCCAGTGTCATCATCAAACAGCACTGCGGTAGGTAACTTGTACGATTCTATATGAATCAAACTTATGTCAACTGGAAAGCAACGATGGTTTGATTCTTAATTGATTCAAACTTGTTCCTAGAAATTGAATTGACGACTTAATCAGCAGAATGGAACTGCATGATTTACTCCTTACAATGAATTATCTTTCGATATATTCAAGTATTGAGAACGGCTACCACAGCCGGAAACCCTGTCAAGGAAGTTCTTTGAACTTACCCAATCACAGGTACAATATTCTTACTGTATATCGGGAAACCGGAGGAATGCAAACGGTGGCGTCGTAATTCAAGATCACATGCTCATATAAATGAAGAAAGCTCAAGAACGTCTGAAGACAAAGACTTCTGCTACTCTGATGATCAAGGGAGATTGTTATCAAGTTTTCAAGTCAACACAAAACATGAGTATGTGGAGAAAGACACATGAACACAAGCTGGTAAAGTTTCAAGATCAAGTCAAGGCAAAGATCAAAGATCCAAGATCACAAGTCATGAAAGGAACTATGAAGAAACTCTCAAGACATCGAGCTTCAAAGTCTACAACAACAAATAAGTAAAGTCACATATTACATGACCACCCCTTAGGGGGAGATTGTTAGAAGTAATTAAAGTGATGGTCATATAATATATCGTTGCGAAGCTCGTGAAAAATGTTATTTAATGATGTCGAGAGTTTTTAGTTATTATTGTTTATGTAACGGGATTTAGTCCCGAACATACAAATGAGGAAGGCCTCCTAAACATTTCTTAGTTAGTATAAAAGGTCACCTAATCCTCATTTGTGTGTGTGCTTTCCATTTGATTAGTTTTAGAGAGAGAAAGGTGTGTTTGTTTCTCTCACTAGGAAATCACCAACTTTGTATTTCTTTTATTTTCTTCATCTTAATCTAATCCTTCTTTTTTAGTTTAATCATCATCATGATATTTGTGTTTGATTAGTCGTGTGATTTAGTCTTACATCCATTGATCCTAAAGACCAAGAGAAAACCACATTCACTTGTCCTTATGGAACATTTGCTTACAAACGAATGCCTTTCGGCTTATGCAATGCTCCTGGGACTTTCCAAAGGTGTATGATGGCTATCTTCCATGACATGGTTGAAGAATTCATGGATGATTTCTCGGTCTATGGTGACTCCTTCTCTCATTGCCTTGCCAATTTAGAGCGTATGCTCAAACGGTGTGAAGAAACTCGTCTCGTTCTTAATTGGGAAAAATGCCATTTCATGGTAAAAGAAGTCATTGTGCTTGGACATAAAATCTCTAAAGCCGGTCTTGAAGTTGACCGTGCTAAAGTTGATGTTATTGCTAAATTGCCTCCACCTTCAACCGTGAAGGGTGTGAGAAGTTTCCTTGGTCATGCGGGCTTCTATCGTCGATTCATTCAAGATTTTTCTAAAATCGCTTGCCCGATGAGCCACCTCTTGGAAAAGATACTGCCTTTATCTTTTCTAAAGAGTGTCTTGAATCCTTCAATCTTCTTAAGGACAAACTAACTAAGGCACCGGTCTTGGTTACCCCTAATTGGGAGCTACCTATTGAATTGATGTGCGATGCTAGCGACTTTGCCATTGGAGCGGTTTTGGGTCAAAAAGTGAACAAACACTTCCAACCAATCCATTACGCTAGCAAGACAATGACCGAGGCTCAATTGCATTATACCACTACCGAAAAAGAGCTTTTAGTTGTAGTGTATGCTTTTGAAAAATTTTGCCCCTATCTTGTCCTTTCCACCACCATCGTGTACACTGATCATTCCGCGTTGAAGTACTTGTTAACTAAACAAGATTCTAAGCCAAGACTTCTTCGTTGGGTTTTTCTCCTTCAAGAATTTAAAATCGAAATTCGTGACAAGAAGGGAGCCGAAAACCTAGCCGCGGATCATCTAAGTAGACTTGAGGATCCTTATCAAGGAGATCATCCGAATCAAGAGATCAACGACTCTTTTCCCCTTGAGGCATTAATGTCTATCAATTCCAATCTTGATGACACCGTGTGGTTTGTGGACATTGCAAACTACTTAGCGGGTGGAATTCTCAAGGAAGGGTTAACGTCCCAACAAAAGAAAAAGTTCTTTAAAGACATTGAACACTATTTTTGGGACGACCCGTACCTTTTCAAACAATGTGCGGATTTTGTTATTCGTCGATGTGTTGATAGGCCGGCAGCTTTACTAATCCTTGAAGCTTGCCATAAAGGACCCACCGGTGGTCACTTTGGTCCCAATTACACCGCGAAGAAAGTTTTCGACTCTACATTTTATTGGCCCACCATTTAACATGACGCTCATGAAATGGTTGAACATTGTGATGCTTGCCAACGCCAAGGAAAGATCACCATAAAGATGAGATGCCTCAAAATTTCATCCAAGAATGTGAAATTTTTTACGTATGGGGCATCGACTTTATGGGTCCATTTCCATCATCTAAAAGGAACAAGTACATCCTCGTAGCCATTGACTACGTATCCAAATGGGTTGAAGCTAAGGCTCTCCCTACGAACGATACGAGGGTGGTTGTGAACTTTTTAAAGCAGCTTTTTGATCTATTCGGTGTTCCTCGTGCTATCATCAGTGACCGCGAGACTCATTTTTGCAATGATCAATTTGCTCGATAATAAGTGTGAAAACACTTATCCTTTTACCACTTATTTCCAATAATAACATGACCAAAACGTGTGATTTATGTCGTAAAAGTCGGAATTATGCGTGGTTTGTGTTTTTATTGTGTTTTAGGACCAAAATATGAAAAAGGAAGAAAACACGGGTTTTCATGGGCTTTTATCGAAGAAAACGGGAAAAGACGAAGTCAAAAGATCAAGAGTGCAAAAAGAACAGAAGTCCAAGGCCTATTCTGAAGATTTATCGAAGAAAAAGTCTAAAGGCGGAAGTTTAACGAAGTCGAAGAACTTAAGTCTAATAGAAGAAGAAAATTAAAAGACAAGTTCAAATCCCGAGACGACAAAGACAAAGAATTAAAGTCGAGTCAAGAAAACGTGAAGAAAGCAAAGAAAGAAGATGCAACACATGCACTCCTTCCACCTTCCCTATAAATACCCTCCTAATAGTCATTAGGAGGGTGGTTAGCTAGTTAGTCTTTAATTTTTAGTTTTTCACTTTTTAGAGAGAGAAAGTCTTAAACTTTCTCTCACTAAGTTTCATCTTTTTTCTTTTAATCTTTCAAGATTAAACACTTTGTATTGCTTATTTTCATTAATCAAGTTCTATTTTAAGCTTTTAATCCTTAATCTCATTCTACTTTTCTTTGATTTTAGATTGATTTTTGGTGCGAATTTCAATAGATCTGTGTTGTTCTTAATGATTTCGTGCTTAAAAAGTTAATCTTTTGATCATTTCATAAGTTTTCATTTGATTGAGCTTTAAGACTTTTGTGCTTATTGCCTTATTTTTATGATTAGCTTATTTGTTTATAAAAGTTTTCCTTAAAAAGTTTATGTTTTTATTGTTTGATCCAAAAAGTTTGATTATTTTCGAGTTAGATAAGTTGATAAGTGCTTATTTGATTCGGTTAATTATTTGGTTTGTTAAGATTTGGATATTAGCTTATAAAAGTTAGCTTATTATCTAGCTTAACCGAATCCCTTAGATTTCGGAAAGGGTGATAAACCCCTTTCCGATTGAAGTATTCCGAGCAGCCTCCATCTCTATATTCTGATTGATCAATCGGATTAGGGCTTTCGTTTCAGATCTGACCCCTTCTTGCGTATTCCGATTGGTACTCTTAGTAACATATTCCGATTGAGACTCCTCCCACATTCCGATTGAACCTTATTTCCTTATTCCGATTTGGGTCTTTGATTGGTATTCCGATTTGGGACCTTGTGTAGTATTCCGATTGCCCCTTTTTGTTACATATTCCGATCACGGGTCCTACCAACTTTCCGATCAACCGATCAGAATACATTCCGATCGGGACACCTTTTTGGGGCTTATTCCGATTGTTTGCATTTGTTTGATATTCCGATCTTACTTTCTTTAGTGCGCTAGTACTTTTCCATTGTTACCTTTAAGTTTACATGTATTTACTTTTACTCGTCATTTTAGTATTAATCTTTATTCTTCCATTTTACTCAACGACACTTTAATTACTTGCTAATAGTTTAAAAATAGATAAGCAAAACCAAATCATTCTCTTGATTCACCAAAAGACGATTGAGTCGCACTTTAGACCGGTTTTCAATTCGAAAAGATTCGGACGATAAGATTTTATACCTAGCCAAAAGCGAAGTATTAAATGGCGCCGCTGCCGGCTCTTTTCGTTACGATTAACGGTTTTTAGTGAGAGACGCATTGAATTTTGGGATCCGTTCTTTGAACGTTATTTTCCTTGCTTTAAAAATTTTCAAAAAAAATCCAAAAAAATTATAAAACTCTTCAAAAATATAAAAACATAAAAAAATCATTAAAAAGCAATTCTTTTCAAAAGGCTTTGCACCAAAAAGATTATATACATATATTCTTTGTGTATATTTTTCTTCTGCAGGTGTATGCATACTAGATCTTCGAACTATTCTGAGCCCGAGACTCGTGAAGATTTAGATATGGCTGGTGTTAATAACAACAATAATCACCCACCTCAACCCAATTTGAATAATAACAACAACAACAACAACAATGTCCACCTACCTGATTTACGGACAATGGAGGAATTGTGTCAACCCGCCATGAACGGACGCGGAGGCCCGATTGCGCCAATGCACGTCACGGCTCAGGAGTTTTCGTTGAAGCATCACATGATCCAGCAAGTGCAAACTAACCCGTTTCGCGGAATTCCGGATGATGATGCCAACAAACACCTCGACAAATTCATTACCATTGCCCAAAGCATGAAGTGATCCGGTGTCTCTATGGATGACCTTCGCCTCCAACTTTTTCCCCACTCGCTTTCACACCACGCCGAAAAATGGTTTGACCGTCTTTCTAAGAATTCTATTCATACATGGAATGACATGACTCAACGCTTTTTATCGCGCTACTTTCCCCCATCCATGGTCACTAGCCTTCGTAACCAAATCAGTGGATTCATGCAAGAGAATGATGAATCGCTCTTTGATGCTTGGGAACGATACAATGATTTGATCGACCGCTGTCCAAATCACAATATGCTCCCCGTCACTCTCATTGACACCTTCTACAATGGTCTCACTTTTCGTGATCGTGACACGATCAATGCCGCCGCCGGTGGTACTTTTATGAAAAGGAGACCGGAGGAGTGTCGAGATTTGATCGAAAACATGACTACTCACCACAAGAATTGGGATTCATCCGCATCCTCAAGATCTAATCAGAGAGTCAATGTTTCTTCTACTACTTCCAATCCTGAGATATCGAACTTACCCGACAAATCGCGAGTATGCACAAGGATTTCATGTCTATAACCACAAACCAATTTCAACAAGCTAAAGCCGTTGCTATTTCTTGTGACACATGTGGTGGTCCTCATTCTTATAATGATTGTCCTTCTACTCAAGGCAATTATTCTGAAAACGTTAACGCAGCTTACGGTACTTATCCCACGGGAGGCTATCCAGCTCGCCCTCAAGGAGACCGTGGCTTGCTAAGTTATCGTTCCAACAATTATCTTGCTCCTCCCGGTTTCCCTCCTACAAACCAAAACCAACAACAAAGCTATAACCGAAACAACCAATCCCAACCTCGTGCTCAAAATCAATATCAATCCCAAAGAAACCCATACCCAACTCAAGGAACCAATGGCCGTAAACCAAGACGTCGAGACGTTCATGAAGACTAATCGTGAGATGGTGGCGAATCTTCAGAGTCAATTTGTCAACTTGAAGAATGACATGGTGAAACAAGGGAGTGATATTCGAGCCGAGCTAAGGAATGATATGGCCAAACACAACAATGAAATTAATGCAAACATGCAAAACTCTTTTAATAATCAAGCGGTTCACCTTCGTGATATGATTGGTTCGCTCATCCAAGGTAATCAACCCTCTTCTTCGGGTACTCTTCCGAGTAATACCGTTGCGAATCCAAGAGGGGAGATGAAAGCAATCACCACTCGTAGTGGAAAAGGTTATATGGAACCCGAGCTTCCTACACCTCCACCCGTGATTGTGAACAAGGAAAAAGAGCAACTTTCCCCACCTCCTTCACCTTTTGTCCCCATTTCCCCACCACCCGTGGTTGTGAGTGATCCTACTCCCTTAAATCCTTCTTCTTCATCCAATATACCTTATCCTTCAAGGTTGAGGAAGGAGAAGCAAAAGAGCAAGGATGATATTCAGGTTTCAAACTTTCTAAAAATGTTTAAACAATTGAATTTTAACATCTCCTTTGCCGAGGCTCTCGCTCACATGCCCAAATACGCTAAGATGTTTAAAGATCTTCTAAGTGATAAGGAAAAGCTTCTTGACATCGCTCAGACCCAACTTAATGAGAACTGCTCCGCAGTGCTCTTAAGGAAATTGCCCACCAAACTTGGTGATCCGGGTCGCTTCTTGATTCCTTGCAACTTCCCGGGAGCAGAGAATTGCATGGCCTTAGCCGATCTAGGTGCCAGTATAAACTTAATGCCTTTAAGTGTTTGGAAGCAATTATCTCTCCCCGAGCTAGTCCCCACCAAAATGACTTTGGAATTAGCCAACCGTACGGTTGCTTATCCAGTGGGGATAGCCGAAGATGTCTTTGTTGGCGTCGACAAATTCACCTTCCCGGCGGATTTTGTTGTCGTTGACTACGAGATGGACCCTCGTGTTCCATTAATCGTTGGACGTCCATTCTTGAGGACCGGTCGCACTCTTATCGATGTAGCCGCGGGCGAAACAATCATGAGAGTTGGTGACGATAAAATTGTCTTCAACATGGGTAAGATTTCTAAGCAACCTTATTCATATGAGAGTGTTAATGCTATTGATTCGATGAGGCTTGTGAAGAACATTTTCATGATGCTTGCAAAAGTACTCTTTCTTCTCTACCCAATGTTGAGACCGTTTCCTCATTGCTCCAGCATTGACTCCTTTTGGAGAAAGTGACTTGGATGATTTCGAAGCTAGCTTGGGTCCTCTCGATATTAAGTATGATAATTTGTCCACCAATTGGGATGAAGACTTCTCAATGAGGACCCGTTTTCTCCTCCTGCTCCTAAAGAGGTGACTAATGATGATCCATCGTTAGTTTCACCATCTATTGAGGATCCTCCCACTCTTGAGCTTAAGGACCTACCTCCTCATCTTCAGTACGTTTTCCTGGAAGACAACGAGAAGTTACCGGTCATCATCTCAAAGGATCTAAAAGAAGACGAAAAATCCCGACTTGTCGCCGTGTTGAAGAAGCATAAAAGAGCTATCGCTTGGAAAATCTCCGACATTCGTGGAGTTGATCCTCACTTCTACACACATAAAATTCTCATGGAGGACGACTTTAAGCCCACAATTCAAAGCCAACGAAGGGTGAATCCTAAAATCCATGAAGTCATCAAAAAAGAGGTTATCAAACTTCTTGATGCGGGTATGATTTACCCTATTTCGGATTCACCATGGGTTAGTCCAGTCCATTGTGTGCCTAATAAAGGCGGAATCACCGTTGTGCCCAATGCAAACAACGAGTTGATTCCTACCCGTCTCGTTACTGGGTGGAGAGTTTGTATAGAC
Source organism: Glebionis coronaria (assembly GCA_025667525.1). NCBI lineage: Eukaryota > Viridiplantae > Streptophyta > Magnoliopsida > Asterales > Asteraceae > Glebionis > Glebionis coronaria. The sequence continues at coordinate 235,190,997 of CM046876.1, read as the reverse complement.
TACCGCACACTCAATGATGCCACGAGAAAGGATCATTTCCCTCTACCATTTATGGACCAAATGCTTGAACGTTTAGCGGGTAATGAATATTACTGCTTTCTTGATGGTTTCTCGGGTTATTTCCAAATACCCTTCGATCCCCAAGATCAAGAGAAGACGACATTCACTTGTCCCTATGGCACATTTGTTTACAAAAGAATGCCTTTTGGCTTATGCAATGCCCCCGGGACTTTCTAAAGTTGCATATTGGCTATCTTTCATGATATGGTTGAGCAAACCATGGAAGTCTTCATGGATGATTTCTCGGTCTTTGGGGATTCCTTCTCTTCTTGCCTTGCCAATTTGAAACGTATGCTTAAGCGGTGCGAAGACACTCGCCTTGTTCTGAATTGGGAAAAATGCCATTTTATGGTAAAAGAAGGCATTGTGCTAGGACACAAAATTTCAAAAGCCGGTCTTGAAGTCGACCGTTCTAAAGTAGATGTCATAGCCAAATTACCTCCACCTTCAACCATGAAGGGTGTGAGAAGTTTTCTGGGTCATGCGGGCTTCTATCGTCGATTCATTCAGGATTTCTCTAAAATCGCTCGCCCGATGACCCACCTCTTGGAAAAAGATACTCCTTTTCTCTTTTCTAAAGAGTGTCTTGAAGCCTTCAATCTTCTCAAGGATAAGCTAACTAAGGCACCGGTCTTGGTTACCCCTAATTGGGAGCTGCCTTTTGAATTGATGTGCGATGCTAGCGACTTTGCTATTGGTGCGGTTTTGGGCCAACGAGTGAATAAACACTTCCAAACAATCCACTATGCTAGCAAAACAATGACGGGGGCTCAATTGCATTATACGACAACCGAAAAAGAGCTTTTAGCTGTTGTCTATGCTTTTGAGAAATTTTGCCCCTATCTTGTTTTATCCCCCACCATCGTATACACGGACCATTCAGCGTTGAAGTACTTGATGACAAAGCATGATGCTAAGCCAAGACTTCTTCGCTGGGTTTTACTCCTTCAAGAATTCAACATTGAAATTCGTGACAAGAAGGGAGCCGAAAACCTAGCCGCGGATCATCTGAGCAGACTTGAGGATCCATATCAAGGGGATCATCCAAACAAAGAGATCAATGACTCTTTCCCCCTGGAGACCTTAATGTCTATAAATCTCAATCATGATGACACCCCGTGGTTTGCGGACATTGCAAACTACTTAGCGGGTGGTATTCTCATCAAAGGATTAACATCCCAACAAAAGAAGAAGTTCTTGAATGATGTCAAGACTTACTTTTGGGATGACCCTTTTCTATTCAAACAATGTGCTGATCTGATCATTCGTCGATGTGTTGACGGACCGGCAGCTTTTTACATCCTACAAGCTTGCCACAAAGGACCCACCGGTGGTCACTTTGGTCCCAACTACACCGCTAAAAAAGTGTTTGATTCTGGATTCTATTGGCCCACCATTTATCATGACGCTCACGAAATGGTTAAGCATTATGATGCTTGCCAACGTCAAGGCAAGATCACACATAAGGATGAGATGCCTCAAAATTTCATACAGGAATATGAAATCTTTGATGTATGGGGCATCGACTTTATGGGGCCATTTCCATCCTCCAAAGGGAACAAGTACATCCTCGTTGCCGTCGACTACGTTTCTAAATGGGTTGAAGCTAAGGCTCTTCCTACGAATGATGAGATGGTGGTTGTGAACTTTTTGAAGCAGCTTTTCGCTCGATTTGGCGTTCCTCGTGCTATCATCAGTGACCGCGGGACTCATTTTTGCAACGATCAATTTGCAAGAGTCATGGCTAAGTATGGTGTCAATCACCGTCTTTCCACCGCCTATCATCCCCAAACCAATGGGCAAGCCGAAATATCCAACCGTGGCTTGAAGAGAATTTTGGAGCGTACTGTGGGAGAGCATCACGCCACGTGGGCTGATAAGTTAGATGATACTCTGTGAGCTTTTTGTACTGCTTACAAGACCCCGATCGGTTGTACACCTTATCGTCTTGTGTACGGGAAAGCCTGCCACCTACCCATCGAGTTGGAACATAAGGCGCACTGGGCCTTGAAGTGGGCTAACTTCGGCATCAACAAAGCCGGTGATCATCGCAAGATTCAACTCAACAAGCTCAATGAACTGCGGAATGAGGCTTATGAGAACTCGCTGATCTACAAGGAGAAGACGAAGATCATTCATGACGCTAAAATCAAGAACCGAGAGTTCCACGTTGGTGATCAAGTCTTACTCTTTAACTCTCGGTTGAAGATCTTCTCTGGCAAGTTAAAGAGCCGCTGGTCTGGTCCATTCACCGTCGACAAAGTCTTTCCTTATGGGACCATTGAGCTTTCTCAGCCGAATGGGCCCAATTTCAAGGTGAATGGCCAGCGTCTGAAGCTGTACTTTGGTGAGGACATCTCTCAAGAGATGATTCCATCCCTCACCACGTTCCCCATGAACTAAATTGGGTCGAGTCAGGCTCGTGACTCGGTGAACAAAAACAAGCGCTTCTCGGGAGGCAACCCGTGATCTATCCTTTACTGCTTTCATAATAAGTGTAGGGGGAGCCCCGCATATGTTTGTTGTCTTGTTTCTTGTGCTGTGCAGGGATTAAAGCTTCAAAGATCCACCTTGATGACTTTTGACGAACCGTGATACCGTGTTCCATCTTCCCGGTTCTATCCTAAACTCTTGTGATTCAATATTTCATATTTTATATATTTTCACATTGAATTCACTTTTGTTGTCCTTTCCTGAGCAAGATTTACACAAAGTGCACAATGTCCTAAGTGTAGGGGAGTTTACTCCCACATGCTTAAACATTGAGGACAATGTTTATCTCAAGTGTAGGGGGGACTTCTATCGAAGTAAGTGGTCTTTTCCATGAATTTGCCCTCATTTTAACCGGAAAATTTGATTTTTCGACATTTTTCAAAATTTTTAATCTATTTTGGCCTAGTTGTATAGTTGTATTTTCCTTTGTTATGTTTATTCTCTTTCCTTGCTAGAATAAATTTTCAAATAAGTGGTTTTAGATTTTTCTTAGTCGTGGACATTTTGACTCAACCCGAGTTTACTTACCTAAGTTTACTCTAGCTAGTATCCTTAATGTGTTTAAGTCAAGTTTTGCTAGGCTTTTATATAGGGAGCTATAAAATGCGAAAGTCTTAACTCTCACGGGTTAAGAACAAGAACTTTTCGCAAGTTCCTATAACTGATCCTAGATAGTCGTTTATCAAGGTAACTTTAAAATGCGATTTCTAAACTTGAAAAAGTCTAAGAATTTGCAAGATCCTATAAGCGACTCGAAAACCCAAAACTTTGATTTAATTGGCTAAGCATCCACGAGTCTCATTCCTTGAGATTTTAAACTGTGGAGAACGAGAGATGATAGAGTCAATTATAAGTTCGGTATTCTTTCGTGAATTTATGTGAGTTAATTATAAGCCTATTCTCCCTCCGCTTGTTAATAAATTAATCTGCAATAAATAAGGTTGTACGATTTAAAAGGTTACTTAGCTTCTAGCCCCAGATCGTTTAAAAGTTGCTCGGTACGGATTAGAGTTCATAGCCAAGGCATAACTTATTGAAGCGGGATGCGAAGATTGGCGAGTCCGAAAAGGCCCTAACAAGGCATGAGGGCTACATTTTGTTGCTAAAGATCCAAAAGTGATGTGAAGAATCATTTATCGAAAATCAATATAAAGGATCGAGACACACGACGAAAAGCAAGAACTCCCCAAAAGTCATGGAGAAGTCTATCCGAAGAGACCCTAACAAGGTATGAGGATAAATAGATCCAAGTCCTAAAAGGAGGCGGATCGTTGTACATCAAAGTCCAAAATAAAGATTGGAGAAAAATGAAGAAGTCGTGGTCCAAATATGAAGAATCTCTCAAAACTTCAAGTGAAGAAATTCCTATTATGAAGAGAAGACCATTATTTCAAGAACGTCTCTCAAAGATTCGAAGTATGAAGTCGCTGCCAAATATCGGTCCGAGAAAGGTCTCAAATCGTGAAGCGAGTTATGCCAAGATATGAACTTTATGAGGTCCCGAGAAGCCGTTTTAAAAGATTTGGTCCTTTAGCTAACTATTGATTAAATCGTTCACTTTATTTTCGGCCTAAATAACTATCGAAATAAGTCAAACAATGCATCCCCGTGATCATTCAAGACAATAATAAAATATAAGAGATACACCTAGGAATAAGGGAGTCTAAGTGAGTAATTGGCCCACATGAGTTCGTGTTAGTTTGCTAACTTATAATAACAATGATCTCGTTTTTAAGCTTGGTATGGGGAACGTGAAACTTGAGGATGATAAACTTTCATGGCCACCAAAACCCAATGTAAGTTTTTAATTTCTTTACTTATTTCTATCTTTTATGATTAGTATTTAATAAAGGCCAAGGTGGGTTATTTATGATGGAGAATGTAAACCGTGCTTTAAAATTAATGCATTGCATGAGGGCATTGCAATGGTCAAGTGTAGGGGATTTAATAAGTGTGAAAACACTTATCCTTTTACCACTTATTTCCAATAATAACATGACCAAAACGTGTGATTTATGTCGTAAAAGTCGGAATTATGCGTGGTTTGTGTTTTTATTGTGTTTTAGGACCAAAATATGAAAAAGGAAGAAAACACGGGTTTTCATGGGCTTTTATCGAAGAAAACGGGAAAAGACGAAGTCAAAAGATCAAGAGTGCAAAAAGAACGGAAGTCCAAGGCCTATTCTGAAGATTTATCGAAGAAAAAGTCTAAAGGCGGAAGTTTAACGAAGTCGAAGAACTTAAGTCTAATAGAAGAAGAAAATTAAAAGACAAGTTCAAATCCCGAGACGACAAAGACAAAGAATTAAAGTCGAGTCGAGAAAACGTGAAGAAAGCAAAGAAAGAAGATGCAACACATGCACTCCTTCCACCTTCCCTATAAATACCCTCCTAATAGTCATTAGGAGGGTGGTTAGCTAGTTAGTCTTTAATTTTTAGTTTTTCACTTTTTAGAGAGAGAAGGTCTTAAACTTTCTCTCACTAAGTTTCATCTTTTTTTCTTTTAATCTTTCAAGATTAAACACTTTGTATTGCTTATTTTCATTAATCAAGTTCTATTTTAAGCTTTTAATCCTAATCTCATTCTACTTTTCTTTGATTTTAGATTGATTTTTGGTGCGAATTTCAATAGATCCGTGTTGTTCTTAATGATTTCATGCTTAAAAAGTTAATCTTTTGATCATTTTATAAGTTTTCATTTGATTGAGCTTTAAGGCTTTTGTGCTTATTGGCTTATTTTTATGATTAGCTTATTTGTTTATAAAAGTTTTCCTTAAAAAGTTTATGTTTTTATTGTTTGATCCAAAAAGTTTGATTATTTTCGAGTTAGATAAGTTGATAAGTGCTTATTTGATTCGGTTAATTATTTGGTTTGTTAATATTTGGATATTAGCTTATAAAAGTTAGCTTATTATCTAGCTTAACCGAATCCCTTAGATTTCGGAAAGGGTGATAAACCCCTTTCCGATTGAAGTATTCCGAGCAGCCTCCATCTCTATATTCCGATTGATCAATCGGATTAGGGCTTTCGTTTCCGATCTGACCCCTTCTTGTGTATTCCGATTGGTACTCTTAGTAACATATTCCGATTGAGACTCCTCCCACATTCCGATTGAACCTTATTTCCTTATTCCGATTTGGGTCTTTGATTGGTATTCCGATTTGGGACCTTGTGTAGTATTCCGATTGCCCCTTTTTGTTACATATTCCGATCACGGGTCCTACCAACTTTCCGATCAACCGATCGGAATACATTCCGATCGGGACACCTTTTTGGGGCTTATTCCGATTGTTTGCATTTGTTTGATATTCCGATCTTACTTTCTTTTAGTGCTTTTCAACTAAGTTCTTATTTTTAGAAAATTTTCCAAGTGTTAGTTTTCTTTAGTGCGCTAGTACTTTTCCATTGTTACCTTTAAGTTTACATGTATTTACTTTTACTCGTCATTTTAGTATTAATCTTTATTCTTCCATTTTACTCAACGACACTTTAATTACTTGCTAATAGTTTAAAAATAGATAATCAAAACCAAATCATTCTCTTGATTCGACGATTGAGTCGCACTTTAGACCGGTTTTCAATTCGAAAAGATTCGGACGATAATATTTTATACCTAGCCAAAAGCGAAGTATTACTCGAGTCATGGCTAAGTACGGTGTCAATCACCGTATTTCCACCGCTTATCATCCTCAAACAAATGGTCAAGCCGAGAAATCTAACCGTGCATTGAAGCAAATTCTTGAGCGTACTGTGGGAGAGCATCGTGCCTCGTGGGCCGATAAGTTAGACGATGCTTTGTGGGCTTTCCGTACCGCATATAAGACGCCGATTGGTTGCACTCCATATCGTCTTGTGTACGGGAAAGCATGCCGCCTCCCTATTGAGCTGGAATAAGGCATACTGGGCCTTGAAGTGGGCCAATTTTGACATCAACAAAGCCGGCGATCTTCAGAAGATTCAACTCAATGAGCTAAATGAACTAAGGAATGAAGCTTATGAGAACTCATTGATCTACAAGGAGAAGACCAAAATCATTCATGATGCTAGGATAAAAAACCAAGAGTTCCATGTTGGTGATCAAGTTTTACTCTTTAACTCTCGGTTGAAGATCTTCTCGGGCAAGCTGAAGAGCCGTTGGTCTGGTCCATTCACTGTCGCCAAAGTCTTCCCTTATGGCACCATTGAGCTTTCTCAGCCAAATGGCCCTAATTTTAAAGTGAATAGCCAGCGTGTGAAGCTGTACTTTGGTGAGGACATCTCTCATGAGATGATTCCATCCCTCACCACGTTTCCCTTGAATTAGTTCTAGGTCGAGTCAGTCTCGTGACTCGGTTAACAAAAACAAGCACTTCTCGGGAGGCAACCCGTTGATCTATCTTTTACCGTTTTCATAATAAGTGTAGGGGGAGCCCCGTATGTGTTTGTTGTCTTGTTTCTTATAATGTGCAGGGATTAAAGCTTCAAATATCCACTTTTGATGACATATGACGAACCGTGATCCCGTGTACCCGTCTTCCTGGTTCTATCCTAAACTGTCATGATTCAATATTTCATATCTCATATGTTCACATTGAAATCACTATAGTTGTCCTTCCCTTAGCAAGATTTAAACAAAGTGCACAATGTCCTAAGTGTAGGGGAGTTTACTCCCACATGCTTAAACATTAAGGACAATGTTTATATCAAGTGTAGGGGGGACTTCTTAATTACTCTATTTTAGTTATTAAAATTGTTCGTTGAAATCGGTCTAATCTAATTGATTACTGGTTTAAATGCGACTCAGCTGTCTTTGGTGGAAACAATAGTTGTGTCGTTGTAATATATTAAAAGTGCAAAAACTTTAAAGTAAAGAGCGAGAAAAATAATGCTAAATCTAATTGAAAATAAATAACGAGAAATTTAAGCGTGAAGAAAAGTGAATTTGAAAACTTAAAACAATGTAAACTTGAAAACAAAATTAAAACAAAATACTAAAAGCAAACCTGTCGGAATTCCTAATCAGAATGTTCATCAGAATCCAATCGCTTACCGTCGGAATTACCAACCTTAGACTGAGCGGAATGTTTTCGGAATTCCTAATCGGAATGCTGTCACCAAGAGCCTAATCGGAATAATCCAACAAATACCTTTGATCGGAATGAGGAGTGGACTCCTGGTCGGAATGCTGTCACCACCAGACCTGATCGGAATACCAAACACACCCCTTTGATCAGAATGTCACAAACCCTTTTCCGACCAAGCAAATGGAGCGCTGGTCGGAATACACAAACCCTTTTCCGATTACTTAGATCGGAATACACTAAGGAAAAACGTAATAAGCTAACCAAATAAGCTACGAACTAAATAAGCACACAACTGAAAATTTAACATAAACACGTATAAGAAAAATAACTAATAAGCTAAGATTTAAAGACTTTTGAAAAACTCTTAAACGTAAAAGATATACGAAAAACAATTTTTATATAAAGATAACTTTTATAAAAACTTAAGAAACTTAAAGATAAACACAAATAAGCTATAAAATCAATAATCCAAAACAATCAATAACATAAAAACATGACACTTAATCAAATAAACATACCAATAAGCTCATAAACATAAAGATCAAGCGAAACAAGAAAGGTAGAATGAGAGATTAAAAATAAGAACTTGATTAAAAGAAAAGATTCAAAAATTAAAAGACTTACTTGAATTAAAAGGCAAGAAATTAAGGTGCAAGACAAGTAATTAAATGACAATTAAGTAAATGACATGAAAGTAAAGGTGGAAAGCTAAGTTGTCAAATTAGTTAACAAAAACAAATGAATGGAAATGACATCTATTTATAGGAGATTAGGGAGGTGCTTACTGGAAGCTTCCTCCCCTCTTTCTTCTTTCTTTAATTGCTTGATTAGTCCTTAATCTTCCAAATTCTTCGACTTTTGTCTCGGGATAAACTCGTCTTATAATTTCTTCAATAAATTAGACTTGAGTTCTTCGGCTTTTAGTAAACTTCCGTCTTTTGACTTTTTCTTCGATAAATCTTCAGAATTGGTCTTGGACTTCCGTTCTTTTTGCACTCTTAATTTATTGACTTCGTCTTTTGTCTTTTTCTTCGATAAAAGCCCGTGAATGCCCGTGTTTTCTCCCCTTTTCACATTTTCGTCCTAAATCACAACAAAAACACAAACCACGCATAATTCCGACATTTACAACATAAAATACACGTTTTGGCTCGGTTATTATTGTAGTTAAGTGGTAAAAAGGATGGGTGTTTACACACCTATCAAATCCCCTACACTTGACCATTGCAATGTCTTCATGCAATGCATTAGTTACAAAGCACGTTTTACATTTTCCATCATAATCAATCCATATTGGCCTTTAAAGAGATAGAATATTATAAATATTCAAAGGAAGAAAGCAAGTAAAGAAATCAAAAACATACCTTAGGGTTTTCGAAATGTCATGAATGATCATCATCCTCAAGTTTTCACATTCTCCAAACCAAGCTTAAAAACGAGATCATTGTTATTATAAGTTAGCAAACAAACACGAACTCATGTGGGCCAATTATTTACTTAGACTCCCTTATTCCTAGGTGTATCTCTTATATTTTATTGATGTCTTAAATGATCACGAGGATGCATTGTTGACTTATTTCGATAGTTATTTAGGCTGAAAATAAAATGGGACGATTTCATCAATAGTTAGCTAAAGGACAAAATCATTTAAAACTGCTTCTCGGGACCTCATAAAGTTCATATCTTGGCATAACTCGCTTTGCGATTTGAGACCTTTCTCGGACCGATATTTGGCAGTGAATTCATACTTCATATCTTGAGAGACGTTCATGAAATAATGGTCTTCTCTTTATAATAGGAATTTTTTCACTTGAAGTTTTGAGAGATTCTTCATATTTGGACCACGACTTCTTCATTTTTCTCCAATCTTTATTTGGGATTTTGATATACAACGATCCGCCTCCTTTTTGGACTTGGATCTATTTATCCTCATACCTTGTTAGGGCCTTTTCGGATAGACTTCTCCATGATCTTTTGGGAAGTATTTTCTTTTCGTCGTGTGTCTCGATCCTTCATATTGATCTTTGATAAATGATTCTTCACATCACTTTTGGATCTTTAGCAACAAAATGTAGCCCGCATGCCATGTTAGGGCCTTTTCGGACTCGCCAATCTTCGCATCCCGCTTCAATAAGTTATGCCTTGGCTATGAACTCTAATCCATACCGAGCAACTTTTAAACGATCTTGGGCTAGAAGCTAAGTAACTTTTCAAATCGTACAACCTTGTTTATTGCAGATAAATTTATTAGCAAGCGATTGGAGAATAGGCTTATAATTAACTCACATAAATTCACGAAAGAATACCTGATACAAGTGATTTTGCATAGGTTCAATATATTCTCGGAATCTTCTCGAATTGATCACAGCTCCAAGTGGTACGTATCGTTCTTGGTGACAAAGAGGGGGTTTGTTTTCTATTCTACGAAAAAGGAAATGCACGAATCGAGAAAGGTAAGCTAAAAATAACAAATTAAAAACGATTTAGAAATAATAAAGTGAAATTAAAACTTAGCAATGAATAAAACTATAAATAAAACTTACTTTAAAAACTCAATTTAGAAAACTCAAGCAAAACTTAAAATAAGAAAAGCTGAAAAAGATGTTCATTCGGAATAAATAAAACTTGAAACCTTGATTTGGAATAAGTCAGTTGATCCGGAATAATATTGTTGATCCGGAATATAATTGTTGATCCGGAATAATATGGAAAAGAGCTTGATTCTGAATAAAAATATGATCCGGAATAAATCTACTATCCGGAATAATTATGTGATCCGGAATAATGGGGTTGATTCGGAATAAAAGAGTTGATCCGGAATAACTGATTATTCCGGATGAAAGGCATTGATCCGGAATATAAAATATTCCGGATGAACAATCTTGATTCGGAATAAAAGTAAACAGTGCTTGATTCGGAATAAGTAACTAATCTGGAATAATTAAGAAAAGTGGTTGATTCGGAATCTGGGCAAGTATGAATACGATAAACAGGGGTTGAAGAAAAGGCACGAATTTGATCAAATCTAACCAAGATAAACCAAAAGATTTAAACCAAACTAACTAATAATCATCTACTAACCATAAACATAAAATCCCAACAATAAAAACACAAAACCCACTAACTTTTGAAGATCAAATCAACCAAATAAAACTTGAAAACTTTGAATCAATAAGAACAAGATGAGCAAGATTAAAGGAAGATGGTATTGAAGGCTTAGTGTTAAACAAACTAAATGGAAGATTAAAACATACAAATTTGTGAAGGATTCAAAAACAATAAAAATCACCAAACACCCTAATGGTGTTGGTGACCTACGAACTAGAAAGAAAAAAAGAAGGAAAAATAAAAGCTGGGCTCTAAAGTGTGAAGAGGCCACTATATATAGTCCTTGTGAGTGGTTGGTGAGTGGGTTTTCTTCTTTCTTTTCGTCTTCTCGTCTTTTCAGTAAAGTCGACGTTTTTTATTCTGATTCGGGATTTGTCGACGAATAAATTCAACTCGTCTTTTAATTTCTTCGATTTATAGACTTGAGTTCTTCGACATATGTAAATCTTCCATCTTTGGTCCTTTTCTTCGATAAATCTTCAAATAGGCCCATTGACTTCAAATCTTTTGCATCTCTTGGACAATAGACTTCGTCTTGAGTCTTTTTCTTCGATAAAACCCGTGCAATCCCATGTTTTCTCTAATATTCATCCGGATGACTCTGCAAACACAACAAACACACAAACCACGCATAATTCCAAACAAATGATATTAAATATGCGTTTTGTTCTTGTTTTAGCAAGAAATAAGTGGTAAAAGGATGGGTGTTTTCACACCTATCAAATACCCTACACTTAACCATTGTCATGCCCTCATGCAATGCTTAGTGATAAAGCAAGTTTACATTTTTATCATAATCAATCAACCTTGGCCTTATTAAATACTACTAAACAAAAATTAAGGTTCTAAGAGAAATTAAAACTTTAAAGGAAACAAAAGGATAGAAAACCATTTCACTAGAAAATAGCTACATGGAAATAACTTGCAAAGAGATCAAGGACTTACATTAGGGCTTTGTTGCTGCGAAGATTTATCACCCTCAAGTTTCACGTTCCCCAAACTAAGCTCAAAAACGAGATCATTGTTATTATAAGTTAGCAAAACAAACACTTACACACATGGCTTAATTATATGCTTAAACTCCCTTATTCCTAGGTGTATCTCTTATATTTTATTTTTGTCTTAGAATGATCATGAAGATGCATTTATGGACTTATTGCGATAGTTTATTTAGGCTGAAAGCAAAGTAGGACGATTTGATTAATAGTTAGCTAAAGGACAAAATCTCTTAAAACTGCTTCTCGGGATATCAAAAAGTTCATATCTTGGCATAACTCGCTTCACGATTTGAGACCTTTCTCGGGCCGATATTTGGCATGTACTTCATACTTCATATCTTGAGAGACGTTCTTGAGATAATGGTCTTCTCTTCGTTAATAGAGTTTCTTCACTTGGAGACTTTTGAGGGATACTCCAACTTTGTTGACCACGACTTCATCATTATTTCTTCAATCGTTAATTGGGATTTTGAGATACAACGATCCGCCTCCTTTTCGGACTTGGATCTATTTATCCTCATACCTTGTTAGGGTCTTTTCGGATAGACTTCTCCATGATCTTTATGGGAGTTGATTGCTTTTCATGGTGAGTCTTGATCCTTCATATTGATTTTGGGAATAATGCTTTTCACATCACCTTGGATCTTTAGCAATAAGATTGATTCCTCATACCTTGTTAGGGCCTTTTCGGACTCGTCAATCTTCGCGCCCCGCTTCATAAGTTATGCCTTGGCTATGAACTCTTATCATTATCGAGCAACTTTTAAACGATCTTGGGCTAGAAGCTAAGTAACTTTTCAAATCGTACGACCTTACTTATTGCAGATAAATTATTAGCAAGTGATGGGAGAATAGGCACATAATCACACCAAGTGTGCTTGTGCAAGAATACCGACTTATAATTGACTCTATCATTTCTCGTTCTCCACAATTTAATATCTCAAGTAATAAGACTCGTGGATGCTTAGCCTAATAAATCAATTAAGGTCTACATGGTTAAGGATACTAGCTAGAATAAACTTGGATAAGTCTATTCGGGTTGAGTCAAAATAATCGCAACGGGCCTAATATGTCAAAGATTTCAAAACTAGCTACACCACTTTATTAATATTTTTGACTTTATTGTGGGATATATACATATGAAAGCAACGATAAAAATTTAAAAATTACGACTATATGGCAAAAGTTAATTAAAAATTTGAAAAATGCTGAAAAAGATGATTTTCCGGTTAAATGAAGGTATTTTCATGGAAAAGTCCACTTAAAACTTCGATAGAAGTCTCCCCTACACTTAATATAAACATTGTCCTCAATGTTTAAGCATGAGGGAAAAGTCTCCCCTACACTTATGACATTGTGCACGTTGGTTAAATCAAGTTAAGGAAGAGACGACTAAAGTGATCAATTTCAAATGTGAGTATGAAGAAAATTGAATCACGATAGTTGAGAGATAGAACCGAATTTCGGATAACACGGGAGCACGGTTCTTCAAAGGTTCCAAGAGTGCATTCATCCCTGTAATCACATCACCACACAAACACAAACAACCTATAGAGGTCCCCTACACTTAGGAGGTAAAACGGAAAAGGATAGATACTTGGGTTGCCTCCCGAGGAGCACTTGTTTTTGATAACCGAGTCTCGAGCCTGACTCGACCCAAAATTAGTTCATGGGAAACGTGGTGAGGGATGGAATCATCTCATGAGAGATGTCCTCACCAAAGTACAACTTCACTCGTTGGCCATTCACCTTAAAATTAGGCCCATTAGGTTGAGCGAGCTCGAGAGTACCATATGGAAAAATTTGGGCAATGGTGAATGGGCCGGACCAACGAGATTTCAGCTTTCCCGAAAAGATTTTCAACCGAGAGTTGAAGAGTAAAACTTTGTCTCCAACTTGGAACTCTCGATTTTTAATCTTAGAGTCGTGAATGAGCTTAGTCTTTTCCTTATAGATTAAAGAATTTTCATAAGCCTCATTCTGGATTTCATTGATCTCATTGAGTTAGATTTTGCGTAGGTCACCGGCTTTGTTGATGTCGAAATTAGCCCACTTCAAGGCCCAGTAAGCCTTGTGCTCCAACTCAATGGGGAGGTGGCATGCTTTCCCGTACACGAGACGATATGGTGTACAACCAATCGGAGTCTTGTATGCGGTACGAAGAGCCCACAGAGCATCATCAAGTTTATCGGCCCATGCGGCACGATGCTCTCCCACGGTTCGTTCAAGAATTCGCTTTAACCCTCGGTTAGATATTTCAGCCTGCCCATTAGTTTGTGGGTGGTAAGCGGTGGAAAGACGATTTTTGACACCATACTTAGCCATGACTCTTGCGAATTGATCATTGCAAAAATGAGTCCCGCGATCACTAATAATGGCACGAGGCACACCGAATCTAGCGAACAGCGATTTCAAAAAGTTACAAACCACCCTTGCGTCATTAGTGGGTAAAGCTTTGGCTTCAACCCATTTAGAAACGTAGTCAACGGCTACAAGGATGTATTTGTTTCCTTTAGATGAAGGGAATGGCCCCATAAAGTCGATACCCCATACATCAAAGATTTCACATTCTTGTATGAAATTTTGAGGCATCTCATCTTTATGTGTGATCTTGCCTTGTTTTTGGCAAGCATCACAATGTTTAACCATCTCGTGAGCATCACGATAAATGGTGGGCCAACAAAATCCCGAGTCAAACACTTTCTTGGCGATGAAGTTGGGACCAAAGTGATCACCGGTGGGTCCTTTATGGCAAGCGTCAAGGATTTGTACCGCTGCCGGCCCATCAACACATCGGCGAATAATCAAATCAGCGCATTGTTTAAAGAGATACGGGTCATCCCAAAAGTAAGTCTTAATATCTTTGAAGAACTTTTTCTTTTGTTGGGATGTTAACCCGTCAACGAGAATTCCACCCGCCAAATAGTTTGCAATGTCCGCAAACCACGGGGTCTCATCTTGATTCGAATTGATAGACATTAAGGTCTCAAGGGGAAAAGAGTCATTGATTTCTTTGTTCGGATGATCCCCTTGATAAGGATCCTCAAGTCTACTGAGATGATCCACGGCTAGGTTTTCAGCTCCCTTTTTATCACGAATTTCGATTTTAAATTCTTGAAGTAGCAAAACCCAGCGAAGAAATCTTGGTTTGGAATCTTGTTTAGTTAACAAGTACTTCAACGCGGAATGATCGGTATACACGATGGTGGTTGAGAGGACAAGATAGGGGCGAAATTTTTCAAAAGCATAGACAACAACTAAAAGCTCTTTTTCGGTTGTCGTGTAATGCAATTGAGCCCCCGTCATTGTCTTGCTAGCATAATGGATTGGTTGGAAGTGTTTGTTCACTCTTTGGCCCAAAACCGCTCCAATAGCGAAGTCGCTAGCATCGTACATCAACTCGAAAGGCAGCTCCCAATTAGGGGTAACCAAGACCGGTGCCTTAGTTAGCTTATCCTTAAGAAGGTTGAAGGCTTCAATACACTCTTTGGAAAAGATAAAAGGAGTATCTTTTTCCAAGAGGTGGGTCATCGGGCGAGCGATTTTAGAGAAATCTTTGATGAATCGACGGTAGAAGCCCGCATGACCGATGAAACTTCTCACACCCTTCACGATTGAAGGTGGAGGCAATTTAGCAATAACATTGACTTTAGCACGGTCCACTTCAAGACCGGATTTGGAGATTTTGTGTCCTAGCACGATGCCCTCTTTTACCATGAAATGGCATTTTTCCCAATTAAGAACAAGGCGAGTGTCTTCACACCGCTTAAGCATACGTTCTAAATTGGCAAGGAAAGCAGAGAAACAATCGCCATAAACTGAGAAATCATCCATGAAGACTTCTATAGTTGCTTCAACCATGTCATGAAAGATAGCTATCATACACCTTTGGAACGTCCCAGGAGCATTGCATAAACCGAAAGGCATGCGTTTGTAAGCAAATGTTTCGTATTGACAAGTGAATGTGGTCTTTTCTTGGTCTTTGGGATTGATGGGAATTTGAAAATACCCGGAGAAACCGTCTAAGAAGCAATAGTAGTCATTACCCGCTAGACGCTCGAGCATTTGATCCATGAAAGGAAGAGGAAAATGATCTTTTCTCGTGGCATTATTGAGTTTGTGATAGTCGATACAAACTCTCCACCCAGTAACGTGACGAGTAGGAATCAACTCGTTGTGTTCATTGGGAACAACGGTTATTCCGCCCTTCTTGGGCACACAATGGACGGGACTTACTGATATTGTGTATAATGCAGTCGTTTTTTCTCAGTTCTTGCTAATTGAAAGTCCAACCAATATCGGGTTTTTAACTGTTTTTGGTTGTTAATCTTGTTTGGATATTCTATTTGCTAATTCAACAAAGCCTTGCAAAACGAAAAAATATTACCTACTTATATGTAAAACATTTTGCAAATACCAAGTTTTTATTCAAGTAATATTCAAAATGTAAAATATGAAACTTAAAGGACTGAAAATGTAAATTCTAGAAAAGTTAAATGCTTGAAATGTAAATTCTAACAAGTCTAGGGACTAAAAGTGTAAATCAGTAAACTACAAGGACAAAATATGTGAAACTTGTAACAAACTAACCAAAATGTAACAAATCCAACAACTTGCTAACTGAATTTAAACAAACTCAAAACTACAAGGACTAAAATGTTGCAAACCCTAAAAACAATGAAGATTAGCCAAATTTAGAAACTGCTTAAAACATTAAGGACCAAATTGTAATTTCAGGAACTTTTTAAGCTAAATCGGGTTTGGAAGGGAAATAAGCTCGTTTGATCTTATTACTGGACCAAAATCAATGAGACAAGTTGAAAAACACTTAAAATCCAAATTAAGCTATGTCTGTAAAAGGATTTTTAATGAAAGTTCAAAATAAGAAAATAAGCACTTCTTGATAAGCCCAAAATAAGCTATTGAACAATCCAGACAAGCACAACTTGATTTTCTTGCCAAGACTGATTAAGCAACTAAAAAAAATGAACGGGAAATCAAACTAGAATAAATTTCATCCAGTATTAAGCTAGAAATCTGAATTAAGCTCAAAAGTGCTTATCGTTGACCAGGCGTTGACCAAATTTTTTGTCAAAAAGTTGAAACTTTCAAAAATCAAGTAACTCTATATTCTAAGTGGATTTGTGAAGAAAAATGGCCAGGTTAATGAAGTGATTCAAGAGATACAAAATTTCAGTTTCAAGTTATAGAAACATGCCTCAACTCAGCTTTCTATGATTTTGCTTATTTCTAATTGCTGAATGAAAACTGTATAGAATGCTTATAGGTACTGAAACTACATATGTTGGACTACAAATGAGAGCTGGTTTGACAAAATTTCATCAAGTAATAAGCAAATGCTAGACAAAAGAAAATGACAACTTCTATAGAGCAAATCTGCATCAATGTGACCCACACATTTTTATTGCCAATTGCCTGTTTGACCAACAATTTGACTTGAAATCTTCTCAAAACACTTTGTAAAGACCTTATGACTGAATTTGAACACTAATCTTGCAAAAACCAATACTTGAAATTCATTTACCAACTAGTACCAAACACTCCTTTATTGAAATTTGAGAAAATTTCCAAAGACTTTTATCAGCTGATTAAGAGTGAATGAAAAGCTTTTATCTACCAAACTTGAGACTTCAAATCAGATGTTATAAAGCTACAAACAAGCACTTAGAACTACAATTACTCAATCAAGGTACAAGTACTAAATTTTACTGAAAATAAGCTATGACTAAGCACAATCTAAAATCAATAAGCAGTAAAACAAGATTAAATCTACAAGCAAGTAAACAATCAAACAATCAGTCAACTAAACAGCTTTAATCATGCATTCAACAAGTTTTACTCTAGGAAATGTAGCATGCCTTTGACTTATTGAGTGGAACAAAAATAAGAACTTTAAAACCTTTTGTAGTAAACCATTGGGAAGAAGAGGAGTGCTGAACTCTCTTACCCCAGTGATAACCACCACCTTATCACTAGTTCATCTAATCAATCATAACAATCAGCTACTAATCAACAAAAATCATCAAAATGGCTTGAAAACTTCAATAAAGCTAGTTTCTGAACTAGAATCACAACTACAGCTACCAAACTTCTTCAAAGTCAGTTATGATCATTCAATGATCATAACAAACTCAATTCAGCAACAATATGATCAAACAGGAGCAGAATATAAACAGTAAGTTGATGAGGAGAATTGGCGGGAAAAGTAGAATTCAAATTTTATTCCATGAAAGTTGTTACAAAGCTGTTAGAAAGCTACTAACTAACTTACTAACTCAAGAGTTTGTCAGACTCTTGAGTTGTTAGGGTAAAAAGGAAGGAAAATGAAAGGAAATTGAGAAGTGTGTGTTTTTACAAAATTTAGCTAACACTTTACAAATGAGGACTAGTATGCTATTTATAGACATGAAGAGGAAGTTTGTTGGGGATGATGACGTGTTAAGACCAATCACAGGACTCCACGTGGCATGATTCTGCAAAACTCATCTTCAAGGTATGAACACCAATTGGGGTTTTCTTCTTGAGTGGATCTCATGTTAATTGGTTGATACCATTGTGTTCGTCTCTTCAAAACAAGCATTTTTGGTGTTTACATCTTCTCATGAAATTGATTGTAGCTCAAATACGATCCTGGAAATGTTTTTGTAGCTTGAAGAAGACACGTGTCAAATTCTGATTGGTTGAAAAAGTGTCACACGGATTGCACTGTTAGGATATGGTAATTAATTTTGGCGGCTGCTAGTGGGTATTAATTACCCTTAGGTGGCAATCCGTGTGCCATGTTTACTCTCTTCTTATTGGCTAGAACTTGTGTCACATGGATCAATACTAGTAATCTTTCCAACTTTGGCAGTTTCAGCCCTTGTAGTTTGGTAGATTGCATTTAAAGCTTGTAACTTCATTTCTTTGGCACTTTAAGTCCTCCAATCTTCATCTTTGAGTAGAAATGACCCTTTGACTTTGTTGACTTGATAGTTGACCAATTTTGACTATGATCTTGACTTTTTACAATATTTGCACTTTAGTCCTTCAACTTTGGCAATTTGTCAAGATAGGTCCTTGTACTTCAAAGTCTTGACACTTTTGATCCTTCTTTGTCTTTTTCATCCATTTGAGCTTGATTTTTCTTTGTTTGCTTGAAAATGTATCCTTTTACCTACACAAGTGTACACAAACACAAACATACCACATAACACTGTTTTTGCAAGATAAATAGGTATTTTGCTTCATGTTTTAGGGTTATTTGTTGATAAAAGGATATGAGTTTAAGCTCATATCAAATCCCCTACACTTGAACATTGTCATGTCCTCATGCAATATTATATATTAAAGCTCAAATTTACATTTTCCTCATAATTAACCCACCTTGGCCATATGAGATGCATCTATACTACTCTAAACTAGATGATGCATGATTTTGACTTTCAATAATGCAATGAACAAAGTACAATTCTATCTATATCTTTTTTATTTTTCTTGAAATGGTTTTGATGGAAATAACTCATAAAGAATTCAATGGCTTAGATTAGGGCTTGGGTACCATGGACATTTATCACCCTCAAGTTTCACTTTCCCCATACCAAGCTTAAAAATGGGATCATTGCATTCACAAGTAAAAAGTGCATCAACTTATTCATGACAATTAAATGTGGAACCGGTTATTATTCGAGCAAATTGCTTGTGGGCAAATTTGTCATTATTCAAGTGTGAAGTATAAGAAGTGTAAAATCCAAAAATAAGGAAGCACGGTTTTAATCCTAAGTAATCCTCTCATCCATTACTTGAAAAACCGCTCACAATTAATATAAGTCCGTTTTAAGAGTAATAAGTCATTCGCCTTATGTGTAAAATCCTCATGTCATGCTTTCATAAGTAGCTACACACTCGCTAGGGAAAGAAAAATAAACTCACGCAATAATTTACATCCGCCATCTTTTTCAGACTTTGGATCTTCAACCCCGCAACCCGTCAAGGTAATATTGGATTGGAGCAATCTATTGAATCCCCGCAACCCGTCAAGGTAATATTGGAACTTAATAGTCACTATAATTAACGCCACACTGCCCCTCTTGGGAGTCTTGCATTATTATTTTTTTTCTTTATCTTTTTTTTTTCTAGCCACTCATTTTTTTTCATAAGCCGCTCTTATTTTTCTTTATTCCTCACAAAGAAATTTGAAAAGAAGAAAAGGAAAAACACCCGCTAAATATGGAGCATGACATAAGTCTATGTTAGGTGTGTAAACACCCATCCTTTTACCACTTAATTCTGGCTAAAACAAGACCAAAACACATATTTAATATCATTTGTTTGGAATTATGCGTGGTTTTTGTGTTTATTGTGTTTTCAGAGCTAACCGGGTGAATATTAAAGAAAACATGGGATTGCACGGGTTTTATCAAGGAAAAAGACTCAAGACGAAGTCTATTGTCCAAGAGGTGCAAAAGATTTGAAGTCAATGGGCCTATTTGAAGATTTATCGAAGAAAAGGACCAAAGATGGAAGATTTACATATGTCGAAGAAACTCAAGTCTATTAAACGAAGAAATTAAAAGACGAGTTGAATTTAATCGTCGACAAATCCCGAATCAGAATCGAAAACGTCAACTTTTCTGAAAAGACGAGAAGACAAGAAGAAAGGGAGATAGCCCACTCACCAACCAACCACTAGGACTATATATAGTTTCTTCCTTCACATTTTTAGAGAGTTAGCTTTCATTTTTCTTTTCCCAATTTCTTTAGTTCGTAGCATCACCATCACCACTAGGGTGATTGGTGATTTCAATCTTTGTTCTTCAAATATTATAATTTTAATCTTTGTTTTGTGATTATTAAAACCTTAATCATTCAATACATCTTTCCATTTCATCTTGTTCTTCATCATCTTTTTATTGCAAGTTCTTAAGTTTTTATTTGGTTCAAGTTTGATCTTAAAAAGTTGTTGATTTTGTGTTTTTATTGGTGGGATTTGTTACTTATGGTATTTAAATGATTATTGGTTAGTTTGGTAAAACCTTTTTGCGTATTCATCTTGATTTTAGATTCAAACCGTGTCTCCTGTTCTTGCGCATCTGCTACTGTTCTTACCCCTGAAATATTTCGAATAGACGATTTTCTGCTTCCCTTATTCAGAATATTGGATATTCCGAATAGCGCTTTTTACTCTTCTCTTATTCGGAATAAAATTTATTCCGAGTAGTCTTCTTGATTTTTACTCTATTCGGAATTTTCGCACATTCCGCATAGGCAATGTTTTCCGAACAGGGCCAGTTTTCCGCATAGGGTCATGCTTTCCGAATTGCCCCCTTTTTCCGCATAAGCCATTTTTTCCGAATTGAGCATTTTATTCCGAATAGGCAATGTTTTCCGTATAGGACTTATTTTCCGAATAGGGCATACTTTTCCGAATAGCATTACATTCCGAGTAGGCCATTTTTCCGCATAGACATGTTTTTCCGAATAGGCCCATTATTCCGATTAGAGATATTATTCCGCATAGTATAACATTCCGAATTGAAAATTTATTCCGCATAGAACGTGTTTTCCGAATAGGGTAATTTCTGTTAGGGTATTTTTCATTTACTAATTTCAATTCAAGTTTTACTCTTTAATTGTTTTAAGTTTAAGTCTTTCTTTACTTAATTCATTTCCTGTTTAGTAGAGTAGAAAACCAATCCCACTTTTTGTCACCAAGAACAAATCATTTCACTTTAAATTGAGATCAATTCGAGAGGATTCCGAGAAACGAACTTTCAACATAGAAAATCGCTAGTATCAAATGGTGCCGCTGCCGGCTCTTCTCGTTAAGATCAAAAGTTTTTTGTGAGAACTTGGATTTTGGGATCCGTTCCCTGTGAACGTTACTTTTTCACAAGAATTTTCAAAAATCCTAAAAAATATAAAATTTTCAAAAATACAAAAAATTAAAAAACATAAAAACCAAAAATATTTTTGCTTTGTTTTTCTTTGTTCGTTCTTTTGCAGGTGTATGCGCACTCGATCCACGTCATATCAAGAGCCCGAGCCTCTCGATCACTTAGACATGGCCGGTGTACCACCTCAAAATAATAATAACAACAACAACCCGCCTTTCAACAACATGAACAATAACAACAACAATGAGCCCCTTCCGGATAATCGCCCGATGATTGAATTGCTGCAAGCTCATGTAGATGGCAACACGGATCCAATTGTTATCCCTCCAATTGCCGCCAACAACTTTGAGCTAAAATTAGGCTTTATCCAGATGGTCTCCGCTCAACCATTCTTGGGACGTACCATTGATGACCCACATGACCACATCAAGAGATTCTTGCAACTCACTAACACGGTCAAGTTCAATGGGGTTCCACAAGAGGTTATAAGGTTACAACTTTTTCCCTTTTCTTTAGAGGGACAAGCCCGGCATTGGCTTGCTAAGGAACCGCCACAGAGTATTCTCTCGTGGACGGATTTGGAAACAAAGTTTATCAATTACTTTTTCCCACCCTCTCGTACTACCGCTTTGCGGAATGAGATCATAAATTTTTAACAAAAGTACGATGAGTCGTTCAGTGAATCTTGGGATCGTTTTAAAGATCTTTTAAGAAAATGCCCACAACATGGTTTTACCAAAGTACATCAAATTAATACTTTTTACAATGGTTTAAGCATGAGTGACCAAGATTCACTGAACAGTGCCTCGGGGGGTAATCTATTGGCTAAGACTTCCAATGCTGCTTGGGACATCATTGAGAATAAATCTCGTGTGCAAACCAAGAGTGTTCGGACCAATGTCGCTAGTGCTAGCACTAGTGACAGCGACAAGCGATTGGACAAAATCACTACGCTTCTTGAATCGCTTGTCACCCACACCGTCAGCAACAACAACAGCAACAACGCCAAAAACGCTCAAGTAAACGCTGTCAGCCAACCTTGTGAGATATGCGGTGGTCCTCACTCTTACACAACTTGTACCGCCACCCAAGACTACCCTGCTGAGAATGTGCATGCGGCATATGGCACCTATCCTCAACCTGCTTATCAAGCTAGACCTCAAGGTGACCGTAACTTGCTTAGCTACCGCTCCAACAATTATCTTTCCCCACCTGGATTTCCTCCTACCAACCCAAACCAACAACAAAACCTCAATCGCCCTCCTCAACAACAACAACAACCTCGACAACCATACATCCCTCCTCACAAGCAGCAACAACCACCTCAACGTAACAACCAAGTTTACCAACAACCTGCTTATCAACCACCCGCATACAATGCTCCTCCCACCCAATCCACCGCTCTACACCAAGAAGTGCAGACCTACATGAGGACAAACGATGTGATCGTGGAAAATCTTAAGCGTGAAGTGATAAATTTGAAAGCAGACTTGGTCAAGCAAGGAAACGATTTGAGAGCCGACATGAGAAACACGTTGGATAGCCAAACTAATGATCTGAGGAACATGATGGCTGGTTTCTTCCAAGGTAATCAACCCTCTTCTTCGGGTACTCTTCCGAGTAACACCGTTGCGAATCCAAGAGGGAGATGAAAGCAATCACCACTCGAAGTGGCAAAGGTACCAAGGAACCCCGAGCTTCCTATACCTCCACCGGTGATTGTGACTAAGGAGAACGAGTCACCTGCTCCTATTCCTCATCCTTCTCCTTCCCCAATTTCTCCACCTCTTCCTTCTACCCCTCCTCCACCCGTGGTTGTGAGTGATCCTATTCTCCCAAAGCCTTCCTCTTCCTCCAATATACCTTATCCATCTAGGTTGAGGAAAGATAAGCTCAAAAGCAAGGACGATATTCAGGTTTCGAACTTTCTTAAAATGTTTAAACAACTGAATTTCAATATCTCCTTCGCTGAGGCTCTCGCTCACATGCCCAAATATGCGAAAATGTTTAAAGATCTTCTGAGCGACAAGGAAAAGCTCCTCGATATTGGCAACACCCAACTTAATGAGAATTGCTCTACAGTGCTCTTAAGGAAATTGCCAACTAAGCTTGGTGATCCGGGTCGTTTTCTTATCCCTTGCAATTTCCCGGGAGTAGAGAATTGCATGGCCCTAGCCGATCTAGGTGCCAGTATTAATCTCATGCCTCTAAGTGTTTGGAAGCAATTATCTCTCCCAGAGCTAGTCCCCACTAAAATGACTTTGGAATTAGCTAACCGTACGGTTGCTTATCTAGTGGGGATAGCCGAAGACGTCATTGTAGGAGTCGACAAATTCACCTTCCCTGCTGATTTTGTTGTCGTCGACTACGAGATGGACCCCCGTGTGCCACTTATTGTTGGTCGTCCATTCTTAAGGACCGGTCGCACTCTCATTGATGTTGAAGCCGGTGAGCTTATCATGAGAGTGGGTGACGATAAAGTAGTCTTCAACATGGGAAAGTTGTCTAAACAACCTTATTCCAACGAGAGTGTTAATTGTATTGACGTTCTGGATGAGGCTTGTGAAGCACACTTTATTGATGCTTGCAAAAGTATTCCTTCCTCTCTTCCCAATGTTGAGACT
The DNA here is from genome assembly GCA_025667525.1 of Glebionis coronaria. NCBI lineage: Eukaryota > Viridiplantae > Streptophyta > Magnoliopsida > Asterales > Asteraceae > Glebionis > Glebionis coronaria. The sequence goes on along the minus strand of CM046876.1, from coordinate 235,166,754 downwards.
GTGTCCTCTATTGATTCATCATTGTCTCTATTTGGAGATAGTGATTTATTTTGGAACAATCTTGAAAATACCATGGGAGATGCGAATTTAGCTACTAATGATTCTCCTACCGATGGGGATGAAGACATGAATTTCTTTGACAATCTTCTCACCGAAGACAATCTTTCGCCTCCATCTCCCACGGTCATTGCTATCGATACTCCGACTTTAAAAACGCCTCCCGTCGAAAATCCTCCGGATTTGGAACTTAAGGAGTTGCCGCCCCATCTCGAGTATGTATTCCTTGAAGAAGAGAAGAAGTCGCCAGTCATCATTGCTAAGGACCTAAAGGAAGAAGAAAAAGCCCGACTTATCAACATGTTGAAAGATCATAAGAAGGCTATTGCTTGGAAGATTTCGGATATTCGTGGAATTGATCCTCACTTCTGCACACACAAAATTCTCATGGAGGACGACTTTAAGCCCACAATTCAAAGCCAACGAAGGGTGAATCCAAAAATCCATGAATTCATCAAAACAGAGGTTATTAAACTTCTTGATGCGGGTATGATTTAGCCTATTTCGGATTCACCATGGGTTAGTCCAATCCATTGTGTGCCCAAGAAGGGCGGAATAACCGTTGTTCCCAATGAACACAACGAGTTGATTCCCACTCGTCTCGTTACTGGGTGGAGAGTTTGTATAGACTACCGCAAACTCAATGATGCCACGAGAAAGGATCATTTCCCTCTACCTTTTATGGACCAAATGCTTGAACGTTTAGCGGGTAATGAATATTACTGCTTTCTTGATGGTTTCTCGGGTTATTTCCAAATACCCATCGATCCCCAAGATCAAGAGAAAACTACATTCACTTGTCCCTATGGCACATTTGCTTACAAAAGAATGCCTTTTGGCTTATGCAATGCCCCCGGGACTTTCCAAAGGTGCATGTTAGCTATCTTCCATGACATGGTTGAACAAACCATGGAAGTCTTCATGGATGATTTCTCGGTCTTCGGGGATTCCTTCTCTTCTTGCCTTGCCAATTTGGAACGTATGCTTAAGCGGTGCGAAGACACTCGTCTTATTCTAAATTGGGAAAAATGTCATTTTATGGTAAAAGAAGGCATTGTGCTTGGACATAAGATCTCGAAAGCCGGTCTTGAAGTAGAGCGTGCTAAAGTGGATGTTATCGCAAAGTTGCCTCCACCTTCAACCGTGAAGGGTGTGAGAAGTTTTCTGGGTCATGCGGGCTTCTACCGTCGATTCATCAAAGATTTTTCTCAAATCGCTCGCCCGATGACCCACCTCTTGGAAAAAGATACTCCTTTTATCTTTTCTAAAGATTGCCTTGAAGCCTTCAACTCGCTTAAGGATAAGCTTACTAAGGCACCCGTCTTAGTTACCCCTAATTGGGAGCTTCCCTTTGAGTTGATGTGCGATGCTAGTAATTTTGCTATTGGAGCGGTTCTGGGACAAAGAGTGAACAAACACTTCCAACCAATCCATTACGCTAGCAAGACAATGACGGGGGCACAATTGCATTATACGACAACCGAAAAAGAGCTTTTAGCTGTTGTCTATGCTTTTGAAAAATTCGCCCCTATCTTGTCCTTTCTACAACTATTGTGTATACCGATCATTCCGCGTTGAAGTACTTGTTGACAAAGCAAGATTCCAAACCAAGACTTCTTAGCCGCGGACCATCTTAGCAGACTTGAGGATCCTTACCAAGGGGATCATCCGCACAAAGAAATCAATGATTCTTTTCCCTTGGAGACCTTAATGTCTATAAACTCGAAGTCGAATGAAACCCCGTGGTTTGCGGACTTTGCAAACTACTTGGCGGGTGGAATTCTCAAGGAAGGGTTGACGTCCCAACAAAAGAAGAAGTTCTTCACCGACATCAAGACTTACTTTTGGGACGACCCTTACCTATTCAAACAATGTGCCGACCTGATTATCCGCTGATGTGTTGACGGACCGGCAGCGTCTGAAATCCTTGATGCCTGCCACAAAGGACCCACCGGTGGTCACTTTGGTCCCAACTACACCGCCAAAAAAGTGTTTGATTCGGGATTTTATTGGCCCTCCATATATCGTGACGCTCACGATATGGTTAAAAGATGTGATGTTTGCCAAAAACAAGGCACGATCACACATAAAGACGAGATGCCTCAGAATTTCATTCAAGAATGTGAAATCTTTGATGTTTGGGGTATCGACTTTATGGGGCCATTCCCTTCCTCTAAAGGAAACAAATACATCCTTGTAGCCGTTGACTACGTTTCAAAGTGGGTTGAAGCCAAAGCTTTACCTACTAATGATGCAAGGGTGGTTTGTAACTTTTTGAAATCGCTGTTCGCTCGATTCGGCGTTCCTCGTGCTATTATCAGTGACCGCGGGACTCATTTTTGCAACGATCAATTTGCAAGAGTCATGGCGAAGTATGGTGTCAATCACCGTCTTTCCACCGCCTATCATCTCCAAACCAATGGGCAGGCCGAGATATCCAACCGTGGATTAAAGCGAATTTTGTAGCGTACTGTGGGAGAGCATCGTGCCGCGTGGGCCGATAAGTTAGATGATGCTCTGTGGGCTTTCCGTACTACGTATAAGACCCCGATCGGTTGTACACCTTATCGTCTAGTGTACGGGAAAGCATGCCACCTTCCCATCGAGCTGGAGCATAAGGCGCACTGGGCCTTGAAGTGGGCTAACTTCGACATCAACAAAGCCGGTGATCATCGTAAGATTCAACTCAACGAGCTCAACGAACTGAGGAATGAAGCTTATGAGAACTCGCTGATCTACAAAGAGAAGACGAAGATCCTTCATGACACAAAAATCAAGAACCGAGAGTTCCACGTTGGTGATCAAGTCTTACTTTTTAACTCTCGGTTGAAGATCTTCTCTGGCAAGTTGAAGAGCCGCTGGTCTGGTCCATTCACCGTCGCCAACGTCTTTCCGTATGGGACCATTGAGCTTTCTTAGCCAAATGGGCCCAATTTCAAGGTGAATGGCCAGCGTCTGAAGTTGTACCTTGGTGAGGACACCTCTCAGGAGGTGATTCCATCCCTCAACACGTTCCCCATGAACTAATTTTGGGTCGAGTCAGGCTCGTGACTCGGTTATCAAAAACAAGCGCTCCTCGGGAGGCAGCCCGAGTATCTATCCCTTTAACCCCCTAAGTGTAGGGGAGTACCTCTATAGGTTCTTTGTGTTTGTGTGGTGATGTGATTACAGGGATAACTGCAATCTTGGAAATCTCTGAAGAACCGTGCTCCCGTGTTATCCGAAATCCGGTTCTATCTCTCAACTATCGTGATTCAATTTTCTTCATACTCACTTTTGAAATTGATCACTTTAGTCGTCTCTTCCTTAACTCAAGTTAACCAACGTGCACAATGTCATAAGTGTAGGGGAGACTTTTCCCACATGCTTAAACATTGAGGACAATGTTTATCTTAAGTGTAGGGGGGACTTCTATCGAAGTTTTAAGTGGACTTTTCCATGAAAATGCCTTCATTTAACCAGAAAATCCTATTTTTCAACATTTTTTAAATTTTTTATTAACTTTGGCCATTTAGTCATAATTTTTAAATTTTTATCATTGCTTTCATATGTATATATTCCACAATTAAGTCAAAAATATTAATAAAGTGGTGTAGCTAGTTTAGAAATCTTTGACATATTAGGCCCGTTGCGTTTATTTTGACTCAACCCGAATAGACTTATCCAAGTTTATTCTAGCTAGTATCCTTAACCATGTAGACCTTAATTGGTTTATTAGGCTAAGTATCCACGAGTCTCATTACTTGAGATTTTAAATTATGGAGGACGAGAAATGATAGAGTCAATTATAAGTCGGTAATCTTGCACAAGCTCACTTGGTGTAATTATTTGCCTATTCTCCTATCACTTGCTAATAATTTATCTGCAATAAGTAATGTCGTACGATTTGAAAAGTTACTTAGCTTCTAGCCCAAGATCGTTTAAAAGTTGCTCGGTAATGATAAGAGTTCATAGCCAAGGCATAACTTATGAAGCGGGGCGCGAAGATTGGCGAGTCCGAAAAGGCCCTAACAAGGCATGAGGATCCCATTTTATTGCTAAAGATCCAAAGTGATGTGAAGAGCATTATTCCTAAAATCAATATGAAGGATCAAGACTCACGACGAAAAGCAATCAACTCCCATAAAGATCATGGAGAAGTCTATCCAAAAAGACCCTAACAAGGTATGAGGATAAATAGATCCAAGTCCGAAAAGGAGGCGGATCGTTGTATCTAAAAATCCCAATTAGAGATTGAAGAAATAATCATGAAGTCGTGGTCAACAAAGTTGGAGTACCCCTCAAAAGTCTCCAAGTGAAGAAACTCTATTATGATGAGAAGACCATTATCTCAAGAACGTCTCTCGAAGATATGAAGTATGAAGTACATGCCAAATATCGGCCCGAGAAAGGTCTCAAATCGTGAACCAAGTTATGCCAAGATATGAACTTTTTGATATCCCGAGAAGCAGTTTTAAGAGATTTTGTCCATTAGCTAACTATTGATCAAATCGTCCTACTTTGCTTTCGGCCTAAATAAACTATCGAAATAAGTCCAAAAATGCATCTTCATGATCATTCTAAGACAAAAATAAAATATAAGAGATACACCTAGGAATAAGGGAGTTTAAGCATTTAATTAAGCCATGTGTGTAAGTGTTTGAATTGCTAACTTATAATAACAATGATCTCGTTTTTAAGCTTAGTTTGGGGAACGTGAAACTTGAGGATGATAAATCTTCGCAGCACCAAAGCCCTAATGTAAGTCCTTGATTTCTTTACAAGTTATTTCCATCCTTTTGTTTATCTTAAAGTTTTAATTTCTTGATTGTAGTGTTTTTGTACCCTTTAGGAAAAGGATGACAAATAGTGGTAGTATTAAGTGTCGGTTTAGGAAAACCGAGCACTAATGACCCAAGTGAAGTCCAAGTTCGTTTTCCCAAGGAGGCTAGTGCGTTGTGTTAAGAGTTGATTAATGTTTGTGATTATATTGATTGAGAAATAAATGGGATTAGAAGAGCAAGGCGGTTACGAAAATGAATTAAACTACGACGACAAAGGCGTAAACGTAAAACCGTAAATAGTGACAAAATTAAAATTTAAACCTAAAAATTCCTAAAAATTACTAAAAATCCCCAGTAATATTCTAAGAGTTTACAAAAAATACAAACTTGCTAAAACCTTTTAATTAATTAAGGAATGACTTTTTAATGCTAATTAAAGCCCTAAAAATCACTTTTAATTATTAAAAAGCCCTAAACAAGATTTTATAGTTTGTAAACCTCAAAAATGACCTAAATAAGCTAAAAACTATTTTTAAAAATTTTAAAACCAAATTAAACTATCTTTAAACACTAAAAACTATTTTAAAATTAAAATAATTATAAAAAATAATAAAATAATGCTAAAAATAATTTACCAATTTTAAAAATCCTATTTTACTCTAATGAACAGAAGAAAAATGAAAAAGTTCGAAAAATATTAATTTCACCACTAAAAGACAAAAACAGCTTAATTAAAACCCTATTTAACTTAAATTAATTCTATAAATTAATAAAAGGATGAACAATAAAATCTTTTTTAACCAAAAATCTTAAAATAATAATCTAAGTCCAAGAAAATTGATTAAACTGAAAAATATTACTTTTTAGCACTAAAAGACAAAAAACAGAAATATTAAAGTTAATTAAAATGCAATAAAACCTAAAAATTACCAAATGAACAGTAAATAAAAATTTAATTAATCAGAAAAATCCTAAATTAAATAAGAAAAATAATGGAACTGGTTTGAAGATCTAATTCAACTTTTTAAGCACTAAAGACAAAAAAGAAAGAAATCAGATAGTGACATGTGTTGGTGTTTGTCTGCTAGTGCAGCAGTGGTAAAAATGATACTAGCAGTGGGAAAGGAGTTCCCACTGATAGTGTTAAATTTTGGTCTGTTTTTCAATAAGCTTAGGAAAGCTTATTTTGATAGCTTATTTGGGACAAAAAGGCACCCTTATACTCTTTGGAGTATAAGGAGTCAGATTATACAAAATAAACAAGCAACCACTTAGCAAACTTTCACACAAGAAGCACACCAAGTTTCTGATTAAACCACAATGTTTCTGATGAACAGTAGGGCTATTTTATATGCATAAAAACGAATTTCTAAGACCAAGAACTAGCACACTAATCCACCAATCAGCATGCAATTGATACACAACCCTCAAACAACCTATTGTCTAGCAGTTTACAAGATTAGAGGGTAAAATCTTCACAGAAGCTTGAACAAAAAGCTGTTTCTGATTAATGCTATGTTTAACCAAATTTTACTTGCAATCTTGTTTAAAAAACTTACCAAGTTGAAAACCAACTTACACACAACCTAACAACAGCCTAAGGAGTAATTCTAACAAGTTTAAACTTCACAAACTTGTCACAAAATCTGGTTAAAACACAAATCCAAACACCCCTTAAGTATCTTATCTCAACTTTTTTCAAACAGAATCAACACAAAACTTTACCAAACTGGATTAAATCCTTCTAAACATGCATAATATACTAAATAAACTCAAATCATACCATTAAACTATCATTTAACATCTTTTTCATGCAAATCACACAAAGCATATAATTTTCAGAAAACTTAAAAAAATTGAAATAGGAAACAGTTAGCTACCTTGTTGGGCTTACTTCCAAGCCCAACAGTGGCTGATAAGCCACCTCCCACAAGCTCGGGCTTGTGCTGAATCTTGAGTGAAAAGCAAGGAAGAGAGGGGGGTGGTGGTCACTGTTGACTACACACCCTATATCTTCTTAAAGGGATGATTATGAAAACCTGCTAAGAAGAAAGGTAAAGCACAAGGGTCAAGTGTTCACAAAAAATAAGCTACCAAACAAGCTTATGGCTTAAGCTGTTTGTGGCTTATCTTTAAAAAATAATAAAAAATAAACTGATCTTAGTATCTTGAAACTTTACTTCACAGAAAATCAACAAAAACCTCACTCTTCACATAAGCTTGGTAATAAATGGGATTACCAGGCTTATGATATTAACTTAAGGCCTTTGGACAATATTTTTTTAAAAACTTAAAACTTGGGTCACAAACAAAAATCTGAACTGGAAAGTTAAACTTGGAAAATGTAAATTGCAAGAATGAAAAGTGGTTCCTTATTTCTCATCAACAACACAACACCATTTTCATTTCAATAAATAAAAGTGGATTTACAATGCTTGTGACAAAACAGAGAAGAAAGAACAAAAAACTAAACTAAGTCCTATTGCCCTTTATATAGGGTCACATTCATTCTAGAAAGCTGGAAAATAATGCTAAACCCTAATGCTGAACTTCCCAATAAGCCCCTGGTCGAATCTGGAATATGCCAATTTGATGCCTTGTTTGAATTTGAAATCTTGGTCTAATCTTCCCATGTGATGAGTTTTTGGCTGTTTGTTGGTGAGACAGCTAATGGAGATCAATCTTGTCCATCCAAGGGAAAGTATTGAGCAAGAAAACACTTCAAAACCGTTGATCCTCTGTGCTGGTTTTGTTTGGACGTGCAAGGTGGGGTAATGGCATGTGGGGAAAGGTTCTAGGTGAGAGTGACAGGAGGTTTTAGTGAGGAAAAAGGTTTATCCCCACCCTAATCTTAAATCTGCACAAGGTTGAAGTGTAATTTCAAGTAATTAAGGATTTTGATAATTAGGGTTTATGTAAACAGTAAGGGTTTTGATTGAGTTGAGATTTAAACCAGATGTTTAGCGCGTGTTTTTAAAAGGGATTAAATAAATTAAAACGGGTTAGTGGGAGGGGTGACGTGGAGGATGGGGATTGGTGGTTAAGGGTTTTGTTGTCTGCCAGCAATAGTCCTCAAGTCTTATTTCTTTTACTTTTGGCACAAACTTCCTTTATCCGTGTTATAACAAGTTCCAAACTTCTCATTTTTGCCACCAAAACTTTTAGGAAAGTTTATACAAGGGCTTGTTTTGTCATTTTGGCAATCTTCATGGGTTTTTCTTGCATAATCTTGAAACTTTAAGGACCAAGCTTGTATTTATGAGTTTTATAAGGGCCTAAAGTGACAAGTCTTCAAAGATGAGGGATCATTCTTGCCACTTGTGGAAAGTTGAGGGTCCTTTTTGTAATTTTGGGATTTTCAAAGGACCAAACTTGTAATTTTTTGTTCTTTGAAGGACTTTATGAGATGTTTGACTTCATGAAGGATAATGGTTGACAATTTAGCTTTGTTGAGGGGCTAAACATGCCAATTCTTCAAAGTGGAGGGCCCTTTTTGTAATTTTGACAAACTTTAGGGACCAAACTTGTAATTATGAGGATACAAGGGTATAAAGTGTCAATTCTTCATAATTGGAGGACCCTTCTTCATGACTCTTCAAATCTTCAAGGGTTTTCTTTGGAAAATTCTTCATTAGAGCTTGGTTCATCGTACGGCTTCGTTTCCCGTGTTCGTTTTTGCTTGATTCTTGTGATCTTTTGTCATTTTCTCAATATTCGTACCTAAAATACACAAGCAACAAACACAAGCATATATTTGGGTATTTTGATGATATTTAATGCATTTTAAGTCCAAAATGGACGATGAGACTATGTATAAAAGCAGTCTCATCACTCCCCCATACTAAACCATTGTCGTGCCCTCACGCAATGCTAGAATAAAGTATCACAGCATCTCCAAAATTCATTTTTTTTTATGGACTTTATTGAAATGATAAACTAGCTACACTACTACTATTACTACTACTTGTGTTGTAGACATAATGTATGATTTTCATCGCAAAATGGGACGTTTAGGTTCATAGAATAAGAACACGTGAATGCTTCGTTTAGAAATAATTTCGTCGTCCTCGATTTTCACTTCAATTCCATGCCAAGCGTGCAACGAGATCATTGTCATTATAAGTTAGTAATGCTAACACTACTCATATGCCCTAATCACGTACTTATCCTCCCATTATTCCTAAGTTGTATCTCTTATATTTTATTATGTCTTGAATGTTTCACGAGGATACATTGTTGACTTATGCGATAATAGAGATTTAGGTCTAAAAATAGAGTCCTAACGGTGTAACTGAGACCATCAAATCAATAACCCCTCCTAATAGACAACGATGTCAAAAAATTAAGTTGACAAGAAGAATCGATAAACACGTTTTTATAACGGTTTTGAACATGAGACTTATTACCAAGACTTTTATACGCCCCCTAACGGAAGGACCTTATTATCTTTGGTTTACCTCCATCTTTTATTCAACTTCGCCATGAAGCTTTTATTATGACTTCGGTCTTGCCTTGCCTTTTATTATCCTCCTCATCGGTGGTTTTATTAGCCAAAGACGTATATCCTCACGCTAAGGCGAATTTTGGATCTTTAAAGCTTCGAAGATTAAGGCTTGATTCACTTTCAATTTTTGCATAGATTTTAGGCCTTGTGGGGCTTCAAATTGTTTGCTAGATTTTGGTGAGCACTTGAAATCTTTTTATTAGGTGAAGCTTTCGATTATTCGGGTGCCAATACTTCAAAACCGTGACGCTGGCGATACCTTAATGTCTTCCCAATTTAATTACACGGAAGCTACTAGAAAAGACTAGAAACCCAACAATCCTAACTAAACCGCTAAGTCAATATTTATTAAGAAAAAAATATTTACAAGCGAAGGGAGAATAAGCAAACAACGAGAACACATGAGTTTTTGAAAGAATACGAGTACTCTACGTTTAGCATAGTAACTTATAATTAACTCTATCATTTCTCGTCCTCATTTAAGAGACTTAGCCTAATGTGTAGTTAAGGAATCAAAGCTAAGTGCTCAACACGCATCGTCAAAAATTACTCTTATTCTCGCCATCGGAAAACCTACATTCGTGTCTTCAAACACTTATGAAACATGAGAAAAATTTTAAAATTTGGCCATTTTTAGCCTTATTTTGCAACAAAACGATAACAAAAAGATAAACTTTGGAAAGCGTGAAGGTTTGGCAAGGCAAGTATCTATTCACCCCCCCATACTAAAGTTAAACATTTTCCTCAATGTTTCGAGTCTAGGGGTGCAAACACCCCCATACTAGAGACGTAGTCGAATGCCTAATCTAGCATGGAAAGGGTGTAACCAATAAATTAATAGCCGTTTATGAAGTGTGCTAAAAACCTAAGGTTAGAACATAAAAGGATATATCATGTGGATATTGAGAAAGTCTCCAAAGCAAACGATCGAGTGCTCCCATAAAACGAACACGAGAGGCTCCAATCGTGAAGATCATGATCTAAAAACCACATATCACAAACAACCACGGAACAAAGGTTGGAAGGGCACAAATCCCCACACGTAAGCTACATTAGACTAAGAAAGCGATAATATGTACATAGGATAAGCATGGGACTCCCCCACGAGGCACCTCGTTTTTGATTACCGAGTCATGAGCTCGACTCGATCCCCTCAATACTAATTATCATTGGGGAAGGTGACTTGGTCGAGGTAGTTCAAGGATGGAACTTCCCCGCCAAAGTAGTGCTTCAACCTATGTCCATTCACCTTGAAGTTAGGACCATCATCTTGAGCTTGCTCGATCCCATACGGAAATACTTGAGTCACGGTGAATGGACCGGACCAACGGGATTTCAATTTACCGGAAAATATTTTCAATCTTGAATTAAAAAGTAAAACTTGATCCCCAATGTTAAAAACCCGGTTTTTAATTTTAGAATCATGCAACTTTTTAGTTTTCTCTTTGTATATTAATGAATTTTCATAAGCAATGTCTCTCAATTCATCCAATTCATTTAATTGCATTTTCCGGTGTTTTCTCGCGGTCTCCATATCATCATTACAATGCTTTAGGGCCCAATGAGCCTTGTGTTCTAACTCGATAGGCAAATGACAATTCTTTCCATACACAAGCTTATAGGGAGTGCACCCAATGGGCGTCTTATGAGCGGTCCTAAAGGCCCATAAAGCATCGTCTAACTTATCCGACCAAGATTGTCGGTTTTCTCCTACGGATCTCTCCAAGATCCTCTTCAAAGCTCGGTTTGAAACCTCGACTTGCCCACTCGTTTGTGCGTGATAAGCCGTAGAAAGACGATGTGTAACCCATATTTCCTTAGAACCCTTTCAAATTGGTCGTTACAAAAATGGGTTCCACGATCGCTTATGATAGCACGAGGGGTTCCAAACCTAGCAAACAAACTTTTCAAGAACTTAACTACCACACGAGCATCATTAGTGGGCAAGGCCTTCGCCTCCACCCACTTAGAAAGGTAGTCAACCGCAACGAGAATGTACTTATTACCACGAGACGATGGGAACGGCCCCCCAAATGTCAAAGATCTCACAGACTTGAATGATATTTTGTGGCATTTCATCTTTTTGTGAGGCTTTTCCTTGTCGTTGGCATGAATCACAAGACTTCACAAGATCTTGTGCATCTCGGTAAATAGTAGGCCAAAAGAAGCCGGCATCAAACACCTTCTTAGCCGTGAGATTAGCACCGTGGTGACCACCCGTGGGTCCCTCATGGCAAGCTCTAAGGATGTTAGAAGCTTCGGTGCCAAATACACAACGTCGGATGATTTGATCCGCACAAGTTCGAAACAAGTAAGGGTCGTTCCAAAAATAGAACTTGACATCACGAAAGAATTTTCGTTTTTCTTGAGTCGTCATACCCTTAATGATGAATTTACCCGCATGGTAATTTGCAAAATCCGCAAACCATGGGGTAGAAGAATCAAGCTTAGAATTCACTACACCAAGTGTCTCGAGCGGAAATGTTTCGGTGATTTCCTTGGGCTCGTAAACACTTTGGTGAGGATCTTCCAAACGAGAGAGATGATCGGCCGCTAGATTCTCGGCTCCTTTTTTGTCAACGATTTTGTGATCAAATTCTTGAAGGAGGAGAATCCAACAAAGTAATCTCCGCTTTGCATCTTGTTTAGCCATGAGATACTTGATAGCCGAATGGTCCGTATACACTATGCATTTCGTCAAGACGAGATAAGGTCGGAATTTCTCAAATGCATACACCACGGCAAGGAATTCCTTTTCTGTTGTAGTGTATTTAAGTTGAGCCTCGGTCATCGTCTTGCTAGCATAGTGAATAGGCAAGAAGTGCTTATCATGACGTTGCCCCAAAACGGCCCCTATAGCGTAATCACTAGCATCACACATTAGTTCAAAGGGAAGGTTCCAATTGGGCGCAACAAGAATGGGAGCTTCGGTAAGTTTCCTCTTAAGGATCTCAAAGGCTCGTACACAATCTTCGTCAAAGACAAAACGTGCTTCTTTTTCAAGAAGATGTGTAATGGGTCGAGAAATCTTCGAGAAATCCTTGATGAATCAACGATAAAAGCCCGCGTGGCCTAGGAAACTCCTAACTCCCTTAACGGTTTTGGGATGAGGTAATTTGGCGATGACGTCTACCTTAGCTTGATCTACCTCAATCCCCGCTTTCGAGACCTTGTGCCCTAAGACGATTCCACTCTTAACCATAAAATGACACTTTTCCCAATTGAGCACAAGGTTGGTTTCCTCACAACGTTTTAACATTCTCTCTAGGTTCGACAAACACGAAGTGAAAGAATCACCAAACACGGAAAAGTCATCCATGAAGACTTCCATCGTCTTCTCGATCATATCATGAAAAATAGCCATCATGCATCGTTGAAAGGTTCCCGGTGCATTGCAAAGTCCGAATGGCATTCTACGATAGGCAAACGTTCCATATGGACACGTAAACGTAGTTTTTTCTTGATCACGAGGATCGATGGGAATTAGGAAGTAACCGGAAAAACCATCTAAAAAGCAATAGAAATCGTTTCCCGCAAGACGCTACAACATTTGGTCCATGAAGGGCAAGGGAAAATGGTCTTTTCGAGTGGCTTCATTCAACTTACGATAGTCAATGCACACTCTCCATCCGGTCACGAGTCTAGTGGGAATCAACTCGTTGGCATCGTTTGGCACAACGGTCATCCCTACCTTTTTAGGGACACAATGAATAGGACTCACCCAAGGGCTATCGGAAATAGGGTAAATCATTCCCGCGTCAAGGAGTTTAAGGACCTCCTTTTTGATGACGTCGTGAATTTTGGGGTTCACCCTCCTTTGACTTTGGATTGTTGGCTTGAAATCCTCCTCCATTAAGATTTTGTGTGTACAAAACTTGGGATCGATTCCCTTAATGTCGGATAACATCCACGCAATCGCCCCTTTGTGGTCCTTAAGAAAATCGACAAGTGCGGTTTTTTCATCATTCAAAAGATCCTTCGCAATAATAACCGGCAACTTGTCGTCCTCCTCCAAATAGACATATTCGAGGTGAGGAGGTAAATCTTTCAACTCGAAGATAGGTGGTTCCTCAAGTGAAGATTTGGGCTCGATACTCATAACCTCCTCGGGTGGAGGAAATGGGAAATCGTTGAGAAAATCCTTGATAATCAAGAATTCCTCATCGTTGTCGAGGTCTTCGTCACAAGTACGTGGAACATCGAATTCTTCCAACGTAAAACCACCACCTTCAAAAGGAGTGAAGGTTGGTGTCGAATTATCAAGAATTGGATCCAACATAGTGGGATTGCCACTAGTTTCTTCATCACCAAAACCTAGAACTTCTTGTGAAAATTCCTCGCAAACCACGTCGATCATATCAACGAGGTTTATGGTAGCAACGGAATAAACATGAGAAAGTTGAGAATTTTGAGTTGCGTTTATAACAAGTTCCTCGTCGTTGAAACGTAAGGTGATCTTTCTAGCATGAACATCAATTAAAGCCATAGACGTATCTAAAAACGAGCGACCTAAAATAAGAGGAACTTGAGGATCCGTGGGGATATCAACAACAATAAAGTCTACGGGATAGTAGAACTTCCCCACTTTCACAAAAACGTCTTCCGCCAAACCACATGCAAGAATCGTGGAATGGTCGGCCAACTCAATAGACATTCGTGAAGGAGTAAGACTAGGAAGATTGAGCGACTTGTAGATTGCAAGTGGCATCAAGTTAATGCTAGCACCAAGATCGTCCAAGGCATAGCATTCTTCCATATCTTGAATTGCACAAGGGATCAAAAATTTATCGGGATCACCGACTTTTTGAGGTATGCGATTAAGATAAACCGACGAACAACTAGACATTTGGTGTAATTTCTCCTTGTTGTTCAACATACTCTTAAAGTTAGCGGCAAATCGAGGCATCATGACCAAAGCATCGGTGAAACTCACATTAAAGTGCAAATCACGAAACATTTTCATAAAAAGCTCAAATTGGTAGTTGTCGCGCTCTTGTCGTTTCTCCTTCCTAAGTCTCGATGGGTAAGGCAAGGGTGGTGTGGGTTGGGGCATAGGCATAGCCTTTGGAATCTCGGGTTCCAAAATGGGTGATGGGTCAACCGTAGGTGTGGCATGAGCGGTACTTTGTGGGATTGAAATATGCTCCTTTTCGACCACCACCTCGGGTTCTTCCTCAATTTCCTCCACCGTTGGAGTAACTGGTTGAGGAGTTGGTTCTTTAAGTGTCTTACCACTTCGTGTGGTAATCACTTTCATCTCTCCCTTCGGGTTTGAAACGGTGTTACTAGGCAAACTACTCGAAGTAGAGGCTTTGTTTCCCATAACGGCTTCTAAAATGGCATTAAGCTTAGTATCAAAACCATTAAACTTCAAATCTTGACTAGCGGCTTTTTGGTCAATTCTTTGTTCAAGCCTAGCATGACTTTGCTCTATCTTGTTGTTTTGACCTCGAATTTGGTTAGCAAAATCATTTTTCAATTCATTTCTCATGGCTAGATTTTCCTTAACAAAATTAGCTAACTCCTTTGCGTTCTTAGCCGTGTCCCTAGCTTGACTAGCCAATTGCTCTTGAATGTTTTCCAAAATCTTATCATTTGAAGTAGCGTAATTCAAAAAGTCCATTGGAAGTTCTTTAGTGTGAGAATTTTGAAGACCTTGACTCGTGTTTTGAAAATTACGGTTTTGATTTTGATTTTGCAATTGGCTACTACTACTCCCTTGATTCCCATAGTTGTTATTACCCTTATAATTGTTCCTTTGATTGCTTTGGTAACCAACTTGATTGTTTCGATAATTGTTAGCATTTTGATTTGGTGAAAAACCCGGTGGAGTCAATTGATTAGTGCGAGGAACTTGACCGTTTTGGTTATAAGTTCCCGCGGCCGCGAAGGCACTCGAAGTGTTACCACCGTTGGTAATGCACTCGGAATAATCGTGAGCTCCACCACAATACATACAAGAAACCTCAACCGCTTTAATCGTAGCGGGAGCGGGTTGTTCACCAACTTTAAACTCAACTAACAAGCCTTTCACTATATCAAAAATTTTGTTCTCCAAATTAGCCTCGACTTGGCAAGCATCAAAGGTGTGTGACAATGAAGGCGAAGATGAAGACGAAGTCTTACGAACACTCGACGTGCTACGAGGACTATACACCTTAGACCTATTTTCAATGATTAACAATGCTTCCTCGACCGTCTTACACAAAAAATTACCACCCGCGGCGGCATTAAGATAATCACGCTCATGATCGTTCAAGCCATTGTAAAACGTGTCTATTTGATGCAAGTCGGAAAAACCATGATGAGGACATTCGTGCAACATTTCTTTAAATCTATTCCAAGCCGTTGAAAAACTCTCATTATACTCTTGTGAAAACTTTGAAATCTCGTTTTTCAAGTGTGTAGTCTTAGAGGGCGAAAAAAATTGGTTCACGAATTTTGAAACGAGATCCTTCCACGTCAATATAGAATTGGGTGGCTCTTTCTCTAACCAAATTTTTGCGGGCCCCGCTAAGGAATACTGAAAAAGCATCATCTTAATCGAGTCGTTTGAGACGTCCTTAAACTTGCACGTGGCGGTGAGACGATTAAATTGGCGAATGTGGTTATGAGGGTTGTCCTTTTCGTCCCCTCGAAACTTGTTGTTTTGAATCATGGACAACAAACCCGTCTTAACCTCAAAATTCTCCGCAAGGATAGCGGGAATCACAATCGCTTCTCCATAACCCTTGGTGGGTGCTTGAAGCAACTCCATCATAGTTCGATTAGCCATGGGTGCTTCTTTCACTACAATGGGTTCGTCAATAGGAGATTCCTCACTAGTAGGAGTGAGTGATTTGTTTCTTCTTTTACGAGCACGTCTTGCTTTAGAGCGAGTTTGCATAAACGTCACGTACAACGAGAAGGCGAGCAAAGAAGATTCTTTTTGGTGTTTTTACTTTTTCAATTTTTTTTGTGGTTTTTGATTGTTTTTACTTTTTTTGGATTTTTGGAATGTATTAGTAGACACAAATCTACAAATCTCCTCCTTAATCAAATCTCTCGATTAAAGAAGCCTCAAGGAATGAAAACGATCACGTGAAGTGAACGCCTTCGATGACTTTAGAACGATGGTGGAACACCAAATCGTTCAAGAGGGTTTAATCAAATGAAACCAAGAAAATATATATGATACTTAGTAATACTTTGGGTGGCAAAACCCTCGATTCACTCTCAAAATCAAATACGCACAAGCAAGCGGAGGAAACGAGGCGGCGCGAAGCACTTAAGAGCCTTTTTCCTTTAGGTCGTGAAATACAACCGCCTTATACCCACCTTATAGTTTGTATTATCAAGATTAAGCTTCACGAAAGTATTTATCTATTTTTGCCTTTTTCTTTGGTTTGAGATTCGAATACAATGATCGAGTGATGAAATCCCGAATCAAGGTTGTGATTTCTCACGTATTTGGAGTACTTGTAAATTTATTGTTCTACGTATACAATATAGTAATAATATTCACAAAAATCGAAAAACGATAATACGTATTAGTAGAGTGCTACTAATACAATTAGCTAATTATGGCTATATATAAAATCAACAATGGTTCAACCAAAACACAACACGCCTCCCCGGCAGCGGCGCCAAAATGATTGTAGTGTTTTTGTACTCTTTAGGAAAAGGATGACAAATAGTGGTAGTATTAAGTGTCGGTTTAGGAAAACCGAGCACTAATGACCCAAGTGAAGTCCAAGTTCGTTTTCCCAAGGAGGCTAGTGCGTTGTGTTAAGAGTTGATTAATGTTTGTGATTATATTGATTGAGAAAGAAATGGGATTAGAAGAGCAAGGCGGTTACGAAAATGAATTAAACTACGACGACAAAGGCGTACACGTAAAACCGTAAATAGTGACAAAATTAAAATTTAAACCTAAAAATTCCTAAAAATGACTAAAAATCCCCAATAATATTCTAAGAGTTTACAAAAAATCCAAACTTGCTAAAACCTTTTAATTAATAAAGAAATGACTTTTTAATGCTAATTAAAGCCCTAAAAATCACTTTTAATTATTAAAAAGCCCTAAACAAGATTTTATAGTTTGTAAACCTCAAAAATGACCTAAATAAGCTAAAAACTATTTTTAAAAATTTTAAAACCAAATTAAACTATTTTTAAACACTAAAAACTATTTTAAAATTAAAATAATTATAAAAAATAATAAAATAATGCTAAAAATAATTTACCAATTTTAAAAATCCTATTTTACTCTAATGAACAGAAGAAAAATGAAAAAGTTGGAAAAATATTAATTTCACCACTAAAAGACAAAAACAGCTTAATTAAAACCCTATTTAACTTAAACTAATTCTAAAAATTAATAAAAGGATGAACAGTAAAATCTTTTTTAACCAAAAATCTTAAAATAATAATCTAAGTCCAAGAAAATTGATTAAACTGAAAAATATTACTTTTTAGCACTAAAAGACAAAAAACAGAAATATTAAAGTTAATTAAAATGCAATAAAACCTAAAAATTACCAAATGAACAGTAAATAAAAAATTAATTAATCAGAAAAATCCTAAATTAAATAAGAAAAATAATGGAACTGGTTTGAAGATCTAATTCAACTTTTTAAGCACTAAAGACAAAAAAGAAAGAAATCAGATAGTGACATGTGTTGGTGTTTGTCTGCTAGTGCAGCAGTGGTAAAAATGATACTAGCAGTGGGAAAGGAGTTCCCACTGATAGTGTTAAATTTTGGTCAGTTTTTCAATAAGCTTAGGAAAGCTTATTTTGATAGCTTATTTGGGACAAAAAGGCACCCTTATACTCTTTGGAGTATAAGGAGTCAGATTATACAAAATAAACAAGCAATCACTTAGCAAAATTTCACACAAGAAGCACACCAAGTTTCTGATTAAACCACAATGTTTCTGATGAACAGTAGGGCTATTTTATATGCATAAAAACGAATTTCTAAGACCAAGAACTAGCACACTAATCCACCAATCAGCATGCAATTGATACACAACCCTCAAACAACCTATTGTCTAACAGTTTACAAGATTAGAGGGTAAAATCTTCACAGAAGCTTGAACAAAAAGCTGTTTCTGATTAATGCTATGTTTAACCAAATTTTACTTGCAATCTTGTTTAAAAAACTTACCAAGTTGAAAACCAACTTACACACAACCTAACAACAGCCTAAGGAGTAATTCTAACAGGTTTAAACTTCACAAACTTGTCACAAAATCTGGTTAAAACACAAATCCAAACACCCCTTAAGTATCTTATCTCAACTTTTTTCAAACAGAATCAACACAAAACTTTACCAAACTGGATTAAATCCTTCTAAACATGCATAATATACTAAATAAACTCAAATCATACCATTAAACTATCATTTAACATCTTTTTCATGCAAATCACACAAAGCATATAATTTTCAGAAAACTTAAAAAATTTGAAATAGGAAACAGTTAGCTACCTTGTTGGGCTTACTTCCAAGCCCAACAGTGGCTAATAAGCCACCTCCCACAAGCTCGGGCTTGTGCTGAATCTTGAGTGAAAAGCAAGGAAGAGAGGGGGGTGGTCACTGTTGACTACACACCCTATATCTTCTTAAAGGGATGATTATGAAAACCTGCTAAGAAGAAAGGTAAAGCACAAGGGTCAAGTGTTCACAAAAAATAAGCTACCAACCAAGCTTATGGCTTAAGCTGTTTGTGGCTTATCTTTAAAAAATAATAAAAAATAAACTGATCTTAATATCTTGAAACTTTACTTCACAGAAAATCAACAAAAACCTCACTCTTCACATAAGCTTGGTAATAAATGGGATTATCAGGCTTATGATATTAGCTTAAGGCCTTTGGACAATTTTTTTTAAAAACTTAAAACTTGGGTCACAAACAAAAAATCTGAACTGGAAAGTTAAACTTGGAAAATGTAAATTGCAAGAATGAAAAGTGGTTCCTTATTTCTCATCAACAACACAACACCATTTTCATTTCAATAAATAAAAGTGGATTTACAATGCTTGTGACAAAACAGAGAAGAAAGAACAAAAAACTAAACTAAGTCCTATTGCCCTTTATATAGGGTCACATTCATTCTAGAAAGCTGGAAAATAATGCTAAACCCTAATGCTGAACTTCCCAATAAGCCCCTGGTCGAATCTGGATTATGCCAATTTGATGCCTTGTTTGAATTTGAAGTCTTGGTCTAATCTTCCCATGTGATGAGTTTTTGGCTGTTTGTTGGTGAGACAGCTAATGGAGATCAATCTTGTCCATCCAAGGGAAAGTATTGAGCAAGAAAACACTTCAATACCGTTGATCCTCTGTGCTGGTTTTGTTTGGACGTGCAAGGTGGGGTAATGGCATGTGGGGAAAGGTTCTAGGTGAGAGTGACAGGAGGTTTTAGTGAGGAAAAAGGTTTATCCCCACCATAATCTTAAATATGCACAAGGTTGAAGTGTAATTTCAAGTAATTAAGGGTTTTGATAATTAGGGTTTATGTAAACAGTAAGGGTTTTGATTGAGTTGAGATTTAAACCAGATGTTTAGCGCGTGTTCTTAAAAGGGATTAAATAAATTAAAACGGGTTAGTGGGAGGGGTGACGTGGAGGATGGGGATTGGTGGTTAAGGGTTTGGTTGTCTGCCAGCAATAGTCCTCAAGTCTTATTTCTTTTACTTTTGGCACAAACTTCCTTTATCCGTGTTATAACAAGTTCCAAACTTCTCATTTTTGCCACCAAAACTTTTAGGAAAGTTTATACAAGGGCTTGTTTTGTCATTTTGGCAATCTTCATGGGTTTTTCTTGCATAATCTTGAAACTTTAAGGACCAAGCTTGTATTTATGAGTTTTATAAGGGCCTAAAGTGACAAGTCTTCAAAGATGAGGGATCATTCTTGCCACTTGTGGAAAGTTGAGGGTCCTTTTTGTAATTTTGGGATTTTCAAAGGACCAAACTTGTAATTTTTTGTTCTTTGAAGGACTTTATGAGATGTTTGACTTCATGAAGGATAATGGTTGACAATTTAGCTTTGTTGAGGGGCTAAACATGCCAATTCTTCAAAGTGGAGGGCCCTTTTTGTAATTTTGACAAACTTTAGGGACCAAACTTGTAATTATGAGGATACAAGGGTATAAAGTGTCAATTCTTCATAATTGGAGGACCCTTCTTCATGACTCTTCAAATCTTCAAGGGTTTTCTTTGGAAAATTCTTCATTAGGGCTTGGTTCATCGTACGGCTTCGTTTCCCGTGTTCGTTTTTGCTTGATTCTTGTGATCTTTTGTCATTTTCTCAATATCTGTACCTAAAATACACAAGCAACAAACACAAGCATATATTTGGGTATTTTGATGATATTTAATGCATTTTAAGTCCAAAATGGACGATGAGACTATGTATAAAAGCAGTCTCATCATTTCTCTTAGTATTTTGATTTTTATTTAATAGTATTTGAATAAGGCCAAGGTTGATTAATTATGAGAAAAGTGTAAAATTGCTTTATCACTAAGCATTGCATGAGGGCATGGCAATGGTTAAGTGTAGGGGATTTGATAGGTGTGTAAACACCCATCCTTTTACCACTTAATTCTGGCTAAAACAAGACCAAAACACGTATTTAATATCATTTGTTTGGAATTATGCGTGGTTTTTGTGTTTATTGTGTTTTCAGAGCTAACCGGATGAATATTAAAGAAAACATGGGATTGCACGGGTTTTGTCAAGGAAAAAGACTCAAGACGAAGTCTATTGTCCAAGAGGTGCAAAAGATTTGAAGTCAATGGGCCTATTTGAAGATTTATCGAAGAAAAGGACCAAAGATGGAAGATTTACATATGTCGAAGAAACTCAAGTCTATTAAACGAAGAAATTAAAAGACGAGTTGAATTTAATCGTCGACAAATCCCGAATCAGAATCGAAAACGTCAACTTTTCTGAAAAGACGAGAAGACAAGAAGAAAGGGAGATAGCCCACTCACCAACCAACCACTAGGACTATATATAGTTTCTTCCTTCACATTTTTAGAGAGTTAGCTTTCATTTTTCTTTTCCCAGGTTCTTTAGTTCGTAGCATCACCATCACCACTAGGGTGATTGGTGATTTCAATCTTTGTTCTTCAAATCTTATAATTTTAATCTTTGTTTTGTGATCATTAAAACCTTAATCATTCAATACATCTTTCCATTTCATCTTGTTCTTCATCATCCTTTTATTGCAAGTTCTTAAGTTTTTATTTGGTTCAAGTTTGATCTTAAAAAGTTGTTGATTTTGTGTTTTTATTGGTGGGATTTGTTACTTATGGTATTTAAATGATTATTGGTTAGTTTGGTAAAACCTTTTTGTGTATTCATCTTGATTTTAGATTCAAACCGTGTCTCCTGTTCTTGCGCATCTACTACTGTTCTTACCCCTGAAATATTCCGAATAGACGATTTTCTGCTTCCCTTATTCGGAATATTGGATATTCCGAATAGGGCTTTTTACTCTTCTCTTATTCGGAATAAAATCTATTCCGAGTAGTCTTTTTGATTTTTACTCTATTCGGAATTTTCACACATTCCGCATAGGCAATGTTTTCCGAACAGGGCCAGTTTTCCGCATAGGGTCATGCTTTCCGAATTGCCCCCTTTTTCCGCATAAGCCATTTTTTCCGAATTGAGCATTTTATTCCGAATAGGCAATGTTTTCCGTATAGGACTTATTTTCCGAATAGGGCATACTTTTCCGAATAGCATTACATTCCGAGTAGGCCATTTTTCCGCATAGACATGTTTTTCCGAATAGGCCCATTATTCCGATTAGAGATTTTATTCCGCATAGTATAACATTCCGAATTGAAAATTTATTCCGCATAGAACGTGTTTTCCGAATAGGGTAATTTCTGTTAGGGTATTTTTCATTTACTAATTTCAATTCAAGTTTTACTCTTTAATTGTTTTAAGTTTAAGTCTTTCTTTACTTAATTCATTTCCTGTTTAGTAGAGTAGAAAACCAATCCCACTTTTTGTCACCAAGAACAAATCATTTCACTTTAAATTGAGATCAATTCGAGAGGATTCCGAGAAACGAACTTTCAACATAGAAAATCGCTAGTATCAGTCTAGTACACATAAAACGTGCTAACTTAGAATCTTAAGACGTACTCATATCTACCATAAATGATTAGCCAAAAATGCATAAGAGATTACAAACCAATTAAAACCGTACTTAATTATTTATTAACAATTATATACATGCGAAGAAAATAGAGATAAAGAAGAGAAGGGTTTAGCCACAAGTAATTATCATGAAGTTTATCTAGCCCTTTTACACTTGCTTCAACTCTATCATTTCCCATTCTCCACAAATTTAAAATTTCAAATAATGAAATTGGTGGATGCTTAGCCTAATAGACCAATGAAGGACTACATGGTTAAGGATACTAGCTAGAGAGTGCTAAGATAAGCAAACTCGGGTTGAGTCAAAATATCCATGACGGGCCTAATATGTCAAAGAAATCTAAACTTGTTAAACCATGTTTTATTATTATTTTTTTTTTCCTTTTTATATCTTTTTGATGAAAAACAAAAGAAGAAATATATACAATGCAAATGTGTTATGCAAAATGATTGATGCAAAAATTATGTATGCATATTTTTGGTGGCCAAAGTAGATCAAAAACTTGAAAAATGTTGAAAAATCAATTTTCCATGTTATCATGCAAGACAATGACAAGTTCTAGGTAAGGTCACTTCAATAGAAGACCCCCCTACACTTAAGCTAAACATTGTCCTTAATGTTTAAGAGCATGGAAGTATAAAAACTTCCCTTACACTTATGACAATGAATAGACTTTGCTTAACCCAAGTTAAGGAAAGGACAACTAATAGTGAAATCATGTTTAAGCACAAGGTGTCAATGAAAAATCACTATAGTAATGAAGTGAACCGGATACAAGGGCCTCCTCCATAAGCTCCAAAGCATGAGATGAGTGAGCAACCCTTCAAACAATCATGAAGACAAAAGAAGGTCTCCCCTACACTTATCTCCAAGTCTATACCTTTATTTCTAACCTACAACACTCTAAACCTAGTTATACGATGCTTGAGTTAATGAGTCTCTAGCTCGACTCGTCCCTCAATGAATTAATTCATGGGGAAAATGGGGATCTATTGGACCATTTCAACGGAAATGTCCTCCCCAAAGTAATGTTTGACACGGTGACCATTCACTTTAAAATTTGGACCATCGGGTTGTGACAACTCAAGAGTTCCATATGGAAACACTTGAGCAATAGTGAATGGACCGGACCATCTCGACTTAAGCTTGCCCGCAAAAAGGTTCAATCTTGAGTTAAAGAGGAGAACCGGCTCTCCAACTTTAAACTCACGATTCTTAATCTTAGCATCATGCAATTTCTTAGTCTTTTCCTTGTAAAGCAAAGAATTTTCATAGGCATTGGCTCTCAACTCATCCATTTCATTGAGTTGATCTTTCCTATGTGAACCGGCTTGGTTTAAATCAAAGTTAGCCCACTTGAGAGCCCAAGATGCCTTATGTTCTAACTCAAATGGGAGGTGGCACGCTTTTCCATAGACAAGCCTATAAAGAGTACAACCAATTGGTGTCTTAAAAGCCGTCCTAAACGCCCACAAAGCATCATCAAGCTTATCCGACCAAGAAGCTCGATGCTCTCCCACCGTTCTCTCTAAAATTCTCTTTAAACCACGATTTGTGACCTCGGTTTGACCATTTGTTTGAGGGTGATATGCGGTAGAAAGTCTATGATTCACTCCATATTTCTTCATAACTCTCGTGAATTGATCATTACAAAAGTGCGTACCACGATCACTTATGATGGCCCGAGGTACACCAAATCTAGCAAACAATTGTTTCAAAAACTTCACAACCACTCTAGCATCATTTTTTAGGTAAGGCTTTAGCCTCTACCCATTTAGACACATAATCCACCGCCACAAGTATATACTTGTTTCCCTTAGAGGTTGGAAAAGGTCCCATGAAATCAATGCCCCATACATCAAATATCTCACACTCTTGGATAAAATTTTGTGGCATCTCATCACGTTGCGTAATTTTTCCTTATCGTTGACACACATCACAAAATTTCACCATTTCATGGGCATCTTTGTAAATGGAAGGCCAATAGTAACCCGAATCAAAGACTTTCTTGGCGGTGTAGTTAGGCCCAAAATGTCCACCAGTAGGTCCTTTATGACACGCCTCTAAGATCTTAAATGCCTCGGGCCCATCTACACACCGTCTAATGATTTGGTCCGCACATTGCCTAAAAAGATATGGATCATCCCAAAAGTAATACTTAACTTCCTTAAGAAACTTTTTCTTTTGTTGATAAGTAAGACCCTCAATAAGCACATTGCCCACAAGATAGTTTGCAATATCCGCAAACCAAGGTGTGGCATCCTCTTGGGAAGAGATAGACATGAGCTCCTCTAATGGAAAGGATTCATTGATTTCTTGGTGTGGGAAATCTCCTTGAAAAGGATGCTCAAGTCTACTCAAATGATCCGCCGCTAAATTCTCGGCCCCTTTCTTATCACGAATCTCTATCTTAAACTCTTGAAGCAACAAAACCCATCTCAAAAGCCTAGGCTTAGCATCTTGTTTTGTCATAAGATACTTGAGAGCGGAATGATCCGTATACACTATGGTTTTGGAAAGCACAAGATATGGTCTAAACTTCTCAAAAGCATATACTATAACAAGCAACTCTTTTTCCGTGGTAGTGTAATGAAGTTGTGCACCGGTCATGGTTTTACTCGCATAGTGTATAGGTTGAAAATGCTTATTAACTCGTTGTCCTAAGACGGCCCCCACCGCATAATCACTAGCGTCACACATAAGCTCAAAAGGTAATTCCCAATTTGGAGAAACCAAAACGGGAGCCTTAGTCAATTTTTCCTTAAGGGTCTCAAAAGAGTCTAAACAATCTTGGTTAAAAATGAAAGGAGCCTCTTTCTCCAAGAGGTGAGTCATCGGTCTAGCTATCTTAGAAAAATCTTGTATAAAGCGCCTATAAAATCCCGCATGACCTAAGAAACTCCTCACACCTTTAACCGAGGTGGGTGGGGGAAGTTTAGCAATCACATCAATTTTAGCTCGATCAACTTCTAATCCCTTATTGGATATCTTGTCTCCTAAAACAATCCCCTCTTTCACCATAAAGTGACATTTCTCCCAATTAAGCACCAAACGTG
Source organism: Glebionis coronaria (assembly GCA_025667525.1). Lineage (NCBI taxonomy): Eukaryota > Viridiplantae > Streptophyta > Magnoliopsida > Asterales > Asteraceae > Glebionis > Glebionis coronaria. The sequence continues at coordinate 235,141,213 of CM046876.1, read as the reverse complement.
TTTCCTCACAACGCTTAAGCATCCTTTCAAGATTGGTGAGACATGAGCTAAATGAATTTCCAAAAACGGAAAAGTCATCCATAAAAACCTCCATGGTTTGCTCTATCATGTCATGGAAAATCGCCATCATGCACCTTTGAAACGTCCCCGGTGCATTACATAAGCCAAAAGGCATCCTCTTGTAAGCAAATGTATCGTAAGGACAAGTGAATGTGGTCTTTTCTTGATCCTTAGGGTCAATGGGTATTTGGAAAGATATATGCTAGAACCACATAATTTATACACAAAAACTTTCACACCATGATGTGTAATACAATGATTTGATATAGAATTAAGAGTTAGTGGAGATAAAAGATTATAATTGGTCCAAGTCATTTGCCACATCATTGTGTGGAAATTTTTATGTATAAATTATGTGGTTGTGGCATTTCTCATTTGGAAATAACCCGAAAAGCCATCAAGAAAACAATAATACTCATTTCCCGCTAAGCGTTCAAGCATTTGATCCATAAAAGGAAGCGGGAAATGGTCTTTCCTAGTTGCCTCATTGAGTTTTCTATAATCAATGCAAACTCTCCAACCGGTCACAAGTCTCGTGGGAATAAGCTCATTGTTCTCATTAGGCACCACGGTGATTCCACCCTTCTTTGGAACACAATGAATCGGGCTAACCCATGGAGAGTCAGAAATGGGATAAATCATACCCGCATCTAATAGTTTAATCACTTCCTTCTTAATAACCTCATGGATTTTTGGGTTAACTCTCCTTTGGTTTTGAATGGCGGGTTTATAGTCATCCTCCATAAGGATTTTGTGTGTACAAAAATGTGGATCAATTCCCCTTATGTCGGATATTTTCCATTCTAAAGCTTTCTTATGTTTCTTAAGAACTTCAATAAGTTGCTCCTTCTCATCCTCTTTCAACTCTTTAGAAATGATCACCGGTAATTGGTCTTTTCCCTCTAAGAAAGCATACTCTAAGTGGGATGGAAGGTCCTTAAGTTCAATGGGAGGTAGACTCTCTATAAAAGGTTTTACTATGGAAGGTTCCTCAATGGTAGTCTCTTGTGGAATAGGAGAAGGAATAGGGTCCTCATTGAGCAACTTTTGGATTGTAAGAATATCTTCTTCCCAATTGATGGGAGAATCATCATCACCAAGAAAGTTTGACTCAAATTCCTCCAAGAGGAAATCACTCTCTCCAAAAGGTGTTAAAGAGGGAGCAATTGAGGCCACGGTTTCAACATGGGGCATCTCATCACTAGCACTCTTACAAGCATCATGAAAGTGTTCATTACACACTTCATCTAGCACATCAACAATGTTCATAGTCTCACAAGGTCTAGACTCCTTAACCTCTTTCCTATCACAAACTTTCCCTAACTTAAACACCACTCTCTCATCTTCTACTCTCATAATTAATTCTCCTTCCGCCACATCTATCAAGGTACGACCCGTTCTCAAAAACGGTCTACCAACAATCAAAGGCACTCTAGGATCCATGTCATAATCAACCACTACAAAGTCGGCCGGAAAGGTAAACTTATCCACACCTACAAACACATCTTCCGCTATACCTACGGGGTGAGCTATGGTTCGGTTGGCTAATTCAAGAGTCATCCTAGTGGGAGTGAGCTCGGGAAGAGATAGTTGTTTCCAAACCGATAAAGGCATGAGGTTAATGCTTGCCCCTAGATCCGCCAAAGCCATGTAATTTTCAACACCGGGAAAATTACAAGGTATCAAGAAGCGCCCGGATCTCCAAGTTTTGTTGGTAAGGTTTTAAGTAACACCGCGGAACAATTTTCATTAAGGGATGTGTTGGGCAAATCAACCAATTTTTCTTTGTTTGAGAGCAAATCCTTGAACATCTTAGCAAACTTTGGCATATAAGCAAGAGCTTCCGCAAAGGATATATTGATGTTGAGTTGCTTGAACATCCTTAAGAAATTGGAGACTTGGATGTCATCCTTGTTCTTTAACTTGTCCTTTTTCAACCTTGAAGGATATGGAAGAGTAGGTTTTGGTGTAGGTGTTGTAGTGGAAGATTTGTCTTTGTTAACTTCTTCATTGGGAAGTGTGGAAGGTAAAGGAGAAGTATGAGGAGGTTGAGAAGGTATGTTTGAGTGAATAGGAGCATTTTGAGGAGGTGAAAGAGAAGTAGAAGGCTTGTCACAAGTAGGAGCACAAGTGGGTTGAACAATAGTAGGTTTAGGAGGTGAAGGATCCTTTGTTGTTTTTCCACTCCTTGTTGTAATGGCATTGACATTGGCCCTAGGGTTTGTTTGTGTGTTGGAAGGTAGAGCCCCTTGTGGCCTTTGATTTAATGCCACCAAAACCCTATTGATTTGGTCATTTATTTTCTTCTCCATGGCTTGGAACTTCCTTTCATTCTCTTGATTCATTTTTTGCAAGAGATCCATTGTGTTATACTCTTGTGGCACATGACCTTGAAAACCTTGAGGTTGGAAAGGTAAAGGTTGGGAATTAAATCCTTGATTTGGTGGATAAAAGGTATTTGCTTGAGGTTGAAATTGATTGGGTGCCTTGTAGTTATTTCCTTGGTAAGGTGGTCTTTGCCCTTGATTCCTTGGTAAAATTTGAGGTGGATTTTGTTGAATTTGGGTGGGTGGTTGGGGTGGGAATCCGGGTGGAGTAAGGTAATTTTGGGATTTGTAAGAAAGGTTATTTGGATTGATATTAGGCTTGAAGTGCTCACGATGTTCCTCTTGGTAAGCATAGCATTCCCCTAGATACACTTGCACCTTATCACATTGTTCATAAGAATGGGGACCTCCACAAGTAACACAAGAAAGAGTAATGGCATTCACATTATTTGAAGAATTGTTCAATGACATGTTCTTAAAAGTTTGAAGCATTTCTTGTTGTACTTTCAAGTTCCTCTCACTATCTCTATCCATCCTTTGAAAAATCTCTTGTTGAAACTTGAGGAGTTGGTTGTCACAAGGAGTTTGAGAATTGTTTTGGATAACATGAACCCTTTCCTCAAATTGGTTGTTTGTTTGAACCATTGCTTTAGTCTCAATGATGTCCAAAGCCTCTTGGTAGGTTTTAAGAAGAATATTCCCTCCCGCGGAAGCGTTGAGTGAATCTTGGTGGTGAGATTTAAGGCCATTATAAAAGAGATTGATTTGGTGAACATGATCCAATCCATGATTAGGGCATCTCCTCAATAACTCACTATACTCTTCCCAAGCATCACTAAAGGATTGACTAGGTTTTTGTTGAAAGCCTATAATTAAAGTCCTCAAAGCCATAGTCTTATGTGGAGGAAAGAACTTGTTCAAAAACTTAGTGGTGAAACCATCCCATGTGGTGATACTATCGGGTGGTTGGATGTCTAACCAATGCTTAGCAAGTCCCTCTAGGGAAAATGACACTAACATCAACCTAATCACCTCATGTGGAACTCCATTATGCTTAATGGTATTGCAAAGAGAAAGGAATCTCTTAAGGTGAGCATGAGGATCCTCATTCTTGTTACCAAAGAAAGGTGATTGTGAAACCATAGTGATCATAGATGTATGTAGCTCAAATGTGTTTGCGGGAAAGTCGGGAATCTTAATAGCACTAGCATATCCATGAATATTGGTTTGCATACGTTCCAACAAAGAGCGATTATCAATAGCCATGGCTTCTTGTGGTGGAGTCAAAGCACGATTCTCGTGATCGGCTTGGTGGACGGTGGTGGTCTTACTCTTTCTCTTTTTCTTCCTTTTCGGAGGAAGAGGTTGTACACCAATCGGTATTTGTGCACGCCCGCGAGTGAGCATGAAACTCAATACGAGGAATGAGAGAGAAGCTCTCGTGTGACTTTGAAGAGAAATGGATTATCCTCTTCGAGTTTCAATATTAAATATCCACAAGAAAATAACAATATACGTATGTACTACTTGGGTGCAAGACCCTCAATGAAGCCTTCCTTCTTAGAATACTTACAAGTGAACGGGGGGTTAGGTGGCGCGAAGCACTTAAGTACCTATTGACCCTTAGATGGCATTTTATAGCACATCGCCTTTCTATTCACTTAAATGTTCGTATTCTTTGAATTGTTGCTTATTGAGAGTATTTATCTATTCTTGCTTTATTTTGTTTGATCGATACACGTGTCAAGGACCGGAACGCCCCTCAACACGGTGTATTGCCTCGGCAATACTTATGGAAGATATGTAGATTGGTTGTTCTTATACGTATACGTATTTACTTATAATAATATATGGAAAATATTTTTGTATTTATGAGTTTTTTAAGAGAAAATACTATATGTACATAAAAACCGAGAGAATCCAATAATATATATTTTTGGTTGCAATCTCTTAGGAAAAAGATTGCTTTTTGGATTTTTTAATTTTTTTGGTCAATTCTTTAGAAAAAGAATTGTTTTGTTAATTTTTTAGTTTTTATAAATTTTTATATTTTTGATTTTTTTATTTGTTTTTGATTTATGATACGTAAAAATAACGTTCACAAAGTGAACGGATCCCAAAAGCCAATGAAAACCGTCAATCGATAGTCTCTCGTGTAGTCAAAAAACCGGCAGCGGCGCCATTTGATATTGTGTATAATGCAGTTCGTTTTTTCTCAGTTCTTGCTAATTGAAAGTCCAACCAATATCGGGTTTTTAACTGTTTTTGGTTGTTAATCTTGTTTGGATATTCTATTTGCTAATTCAACAAAGCCTTGCAAAACGGAAAAATATTACCTACTTATATGTAAAACATTTTGCAAATACCAAGTTTTTATTAAAGTAATATTCAAAATGTAAAATATGAAACTTAAAGGACTGAAAATGTAAATTCTAGAAAAGTTAAATGCTTGAAATGTAAATTCTAACAAGTCTAGGGACTAAAAGTGTAAATCAGTAAACTACAAGGACAAAATATGTGAAACTTGTAACAAACTAACCAAAATGTAACAAATCGAACAACTTGCTAACTGAATTTAAACAAACTCAAAACTACAAGGACTAAAATGTTGCAAACCCTAAAAACAATGAAGATTAGCCAAATTTAGAAACTGCTTAAAACATTAAGGACCAAATTGCAATTTCAGGAACTTTTTAAGCTAAAACGGGTTTGGAAGGGAAATAAGCTCGTTTGAGCTTATTACTGGACCAAAATCAATGAGACAAGTTGCAAAACACTTAAAATCCAAATTAAGCTATGTCTGTAAAAGGATTTTTAATGAAAGTTCAAAATAAGCAAATAAGCACTTCTTGATAAGCCCAAAATAAGCTATTGAACAATCCAGACAAGCACAACTTGATTTTCTTGCCAAGGCTGATTAAGCAACTAAAAAAAATGAACGGGAAATCAAACTAGAATAAATTTCATCCAGTATTAAGCTAGAAATCTGAATTAAGCTCAAAAGTGCTTATCGTTGACCAGGCGTTAACCAAATTTTATGTCAAAAAGTTGAAACTTTCAAAAATCAAGTAACTCTATATTCTAAGTGGATTTGTGAAGAAAAATGGCCCGGTTAATGAAGTGATTCAAGAGATACAAAATTTCAGTTTCAAGTTACAGAAACATGCCTCAACTCAGCTTTCTATGATTTTGCTTATTTCTAATTGCTGAATGAAAACTGTATAGAATGCTTATAGGTACTGAAACTACATATGTTGGACTACAAATGAGAGCTGGTTTGACAAAATTTCATCAAGTAATAAGCAAATGCTAGCCAAAAGAAAATGACAACTTCTATAGAGCAAATCTGCATCAAAGTGACCCACACATTTTTATTGCCAATTGCCTGTTTGACCAACAATTTGACTTGAAATCTTCTCAAAACACTTTGTAAAGACCTTATGACTGAATTTGAACACTAATCTTGCAAAAACCAATACTTGAAATTCATTTACCAACTAGTACCAAACACTCCTTTACTGAAATTTGAGAAAATTTCCAAAGACTTTTATCAGCTGATTAAGAGTGAATGAAAAGCTTTTATCTACCAAACTTGAGACTTCAAATCAGATGTTATAAATCTACAAACAAGCACTTAGAACTACAATTACTCAATCAAGGTACAAGTACTAAATTTTACTGAAAATAAGCTATGACTAAGCACAATCTAAAATCAATAAGCAGTAAAACAAGATTAAATCTACAAGCAAGTAAATAATCAAACAATCAGTCAACTAAACAGCTTTGATCATGCATTCAACAAGTTTTACTCTAGGAAATGTAGCATGCCTTTGACTTATTGAGTGGAACAAAAATAAGAACTTTAAAACCTTTTGTAGTAAACCATTGGGAAGAAGAGGAGTGCTGAACTCTCTTACCCTAGTGATAACCACCACCTTATCACTAGTTCATCTAATCAATCATCATAATCAGCTACTAATCAACAAAAATCATCAAAATGGCTTGAAAACTTCAATAAAGCTAGTTTCTGAACTAGAATCACAACTACAGCTACCAAACTTCTTCAAAGTCAGTTATGATCATTCAATGATCATAACAAACTCAATTCAGCAACAATATGATCAAATAGGAGCATAATATGAACAGTAAGTTGATGAGGAGAATTGGCGGGAAAAGTAGAATTCAAATTTTATTCCATGAAAGTTGTTACAAAGCTGTTAGAAAGCTACTAACTAACTAACTCAAGAATTTGTCAGACTCTTGAGTAGTTAGGGTAAAAAGGAAGGAAAATGAAAGGAAATTGAGAAGTGTGTGTTTTTACAAAATTTAGCTAACACTTTACAAATGAGGACTAGTAGGCAATTTATAGACATGAAGAGGAAGTTTGTTGGGGATGATGACGTGTTGAGACCAATCACAGGACTCCACGTGGCATGATTCTGCAAAACTCATCTTCAAGGTATGAACACCAATTGGGGTTTTCTTCTTGAGTGGATCTCATGTTAATTGGTTGATACCATTGTGTTCGTCTCTTCAAAACAAGCATTTTTTGTGTTTACATCTTCTTATGAAATTGATTGTAGCTCAAATACGATCCTGGAAATGTTTTTGTAGCTTAAAGAAGACACGTGTCAAATTCTGATTGCTTGAAAAAGTGTCACACGGATTGCACTGTTAGGATATGGTAATTAATTTTGGCGGCTGCTAGTGGGTATTAATTACCCTTAGGTGGCAATCCGTGTCCCATGTTTACTCTCTTCTTATTGGCTAGAACTTGTGTCACATGGATCAATACTAGTAATCTTTCCAACTTTGGCAGTTTCAGCCCTTGTAGTTTGGCAGATTGCATTTAAAGCTTGTAACTTCATTTCTTTGGCACTTTAAGTCCTCCAATCTTCATCTTTGAGCAGAAATGACCCTTTGACTTTGTTGACTTGATAGTTGACCAATTTTGACTATGATCTTGACTTTTTACAATATTTGTACTTTAGTCCTTCAACTTTGGCAATTTGTCAAGATAGGTCCTTGTACTTCAAAGTCTTGACACTTTTGATCCTTCTTTGTCTTTTTCATCCATTTGAGCTTGATTTTTCTTTGTTTGCTTGAAAATGTATCCTTTTACCTACACAAGTGTACACAAACACAAACATACCACATAACACTGTTTTTGCAAGATAAATAGGTATTTTGCTTCATGTTTTAGGGTTATTTGTTGATAAAAGGATATGAGTTTAAGCTCATATCACTTACCCATGGCGAATCCGAAATAGGGTAAATCAAGCCAGCATCAAGAAGTTTGATAACCTCTTGTTTGATGACGTCATGAATGCGAGGATTAACCCTTCTTTGGCTCTGGATTGCGGGTTTAAAGTCATCTTCCATGAGAATCTTGAGAGTACAAAAGTTTGGATCAATTCCGCGGATATCGAAAATTTTCCAAGCAATTGCCTTCTTATGATCTTTAAGCACGGCGATACGGCGAGATTTTTCTTCTTTGTTCAAGTCCTTCGCGATAATGACGGGTGACTTCTTCTTGTCTTCAAGGAACACATACTCGAGATGGGACGGCAACTCCTTAAGCTCTAAATCCGGAGGATTTTCGATGGGAGGCGTATTCAAATTCGATGCATCGATAGCAATAGCCTTGGGAGATGGTGGAGAAATATGGTCCTCTTTGAGAAGTTTCTCAATGAGACGAATGTCTTCATCCGAATCGGTGGGAGAATCGTCAGATTCTAAGTTCACATCTCCCATGGTGGCTTCAAGATCTTTCCAAAGGAAATCACTTTCTCCAAATAGAGTTAGTGATGAATCAATAGAGGCAACGGTCTCAACATTGGGAGGAGAGGTAGGAATACTTTTACAAGCATCTTTAAAGTGTTCTTCACAAGCCTCATCAAGAACATCGATACAATTAACACTCTCGTATGAATAAGGCTGTTTAGAAATCTTACCCATGTTGAAGACAATTTTATCGTCACCCACTCTCATGATAAGCTCACCCGCTTCTACATCGATGAGAGTGCGACCGGTCCTCAAGAATGGACGTCCAACGATTAATGGAACACGAGGATCCATCTCGTAGTCGACGACTACGAAATCGGCAGGAAAAGTGAATTTGTCGACTCCTACAAAAACGTCTTCGGCTATCCCCACTGGATAAGCAACCGTACGGTTAGCTAATTCCAAAGTCATTTTGGTGGGGACTAGCTCAGGGAGAGATAATTGCTTCCAAACGCTTAAGGGCATTAAATTGATACTAGCACCTAGATCAGCTAGGGCCATGCAATTCTCTACTCCTGGGAAGTTGCAAGGGATTAAGAAGCGACCCGGATCACCAAGTTTGGTTGGAAATTTCCTTAAGAGCACCGCAGTGCAATTCTCGTTAAGTTGGGTATTAGCAATATCAAGAAGCTTCTCCTTGTCACTAAGAAGGTCTTTGAACATCTTCGCGTATTTAGGCATGTGAGCGAGAGCCTCAGCGAAGGAGATGTTGAAATTCAATTGTTTAAACATTTTGAGAAAGTTTGAAACTTGAATATCGTCCTTGATTTTGAGCTTCTCTTTCCTCAACCTTGAGGGATAAGGTATATCGGAAGAAGAGGAAGGCTTTGGAATAGTAGGATCACTCACATCCTTGGGTGGTGGAGGGGTAGAAGTAAGAGGTGGAGGAATTGGGGAAATAGAAGGTTGAGGAATATGAGTAGGTGACTCGTTTTCCTTAGTCACAATCACCGGTGGAGGTATAGGAAGCTCGGGTTCCTTGGTACCTTTGCCACTGCGAGTGGTGATTGCTTTAGCCACGGTGTTACTCGGAAGAGTACCCGAAGAAGAGGTTTGATTACCTTGGAAGAAACCAGCCATCATGTTTCTTAAGTCATTCGTTTGACTTGCCAAAGTGTTTCGCATATCAGCTCGAAGCTCATTCCCTTGCTTCACCATATCTGCTTTCATGTTGGCCATTTCCCGCTGGAGATTTTCCACGATCACATCATTAGTCCTCATGTAGGTTTCAACATCTTGGTGTAATGCGGTGGGTTGGTTGGGAGGAGGAGCATGGTAGGCGGGTGGTTGATAAGCAGGTTGTTGGTAAACTTGGTTGTTTATTTGAGGTGGATATGGTTGTCTTTGAGGTGGTTGGTATGGTGCTCGAGGTTGGTTTTGGTTGGGTCGGTTAAGGTTTTGTTGTTGGTTTTGATTGGGTGTGGGAAAACCGGGCGGGGAAAGAAAGTTGTTTGAGCGGTAGCTAAGCAAGTTGCGGTCTCCTTGAGGACGAGCTTGATAACCGGCCAGAGGATAGGTACCGTATGTTGGGTTAACATTCTCAGAAGGGTAGTCTTGGGTGGAAGTACAAGTAGTGTAAGAGTGAGGACCCCCGCATATTTCACATGGTTGGCTTACAGCATTGACATGAGCATTTTGAGCGTTGATGCTTTTGGTGTTTCTAGCGGTATGGGTAGCAAGCAATTCAAGAAGCGAAGCAATTTTGTCAAGTCGCTTGTCGTTGTCACTAGTACTAGCACTAGCGGCATTGGTCGGAACACTCTTGGTTTGCACTCTAGACTTATTCTCAATAATATCCCAAGCGGCATTTGAACTCTTAACCAAAATATTACCCCCCGAGGCACTATTTAGTGAATCTTGGTCATTCATGCTTAAAACCATGTTGTGGGCACTTTCTTAAAAGTTCTTTAAAAGGTTCCTGCAACTCACGAATACGGTCATTGTAAAAATTATTAATTTGGTGCACTTTGGTAAAACCATGTTGTGGGCACTTTCTTAAAAGTTCTTTAAAACGGTCCCAAGATTCACTAAAAGTCTCATCGTACTTTTGTTCAAAATTAATAATTTCATTCCGCAAAGCTGTAGTACGAGAGGGTGGGAAAAAGTAGTTTATGAATTTGGTCTCTAAGTCCGTCCACGTCATAATACTTTGGGGCGGTTCCTTTGCAAGCCAATGTTGGGCTTGTCCCTCTAAGGAGAAAGGAAAAGGTTGTAAACGGATTACCTCTTGTGGAACACCATTGAATTTGACCGTATTCGTGAGTTGCAGGAACCTTTTGATGTGGTCATGAGGATCATCAATGGTACGCCCCAAGAATGGTTGAGCAGAGACCATCTGAATAAAGCTGGATTTGAGCTTAAAGTTGTTGGATTCAATCGCGGGTATGACAATTGGATCGTTGTTGCCCTCTACATGTGCTTGCAAAAGTTCAATCATCGGGCGATTGTCCGGTAGAGGTTCATTGTTGTTATTATTCATGTTGTTTTGAGGTGGATTATTTTTGTTGTTGTGTACACCGGCCATGTCTATGTTATCGAGAGGCTCGGGCTCTTGATAAGACGTTGATCATGTACGCATGCACTTGCAAAAGAACTAACAAAGAAAAAACAAAGCAGAAATATTTTTGGTTTTTTATGTTTTTTAAATTTTTTTTTGTATTTTTGAAAATTTTATATTTTTTTTTGGGTTTTTGAAAATTTTTATGAAAAAGTAACGTTCACGGTGAACGGATCCCAAAATCCAATTTCTCACAAAAAACTGTTAATCTCTATGAGAAGAGCCGGCAGCGGCGCCATTTGATACCAGTGATTTTGCATAGGTTCAATATATTCTCAGAATCTTCTCGAATTGATCACAGCTCCAAGTGGTACTTATCGTTCTTGGTGACAAAGAGGGGGTTTGTTTTCTATTCGACGAAAAAGGAAATGCACGAATCGAGAAAGGTAAGCTAAAAATAACAAATTAAAAACGATTTAGAAATAATAAAGTGAAATTAAAACTTAGCAATGAATAAAACTATAAATAAAACTTAATTTAAAAACTCAATTTTGAAAACTCAAGCAAAACTTAAAATAAGAAAAGCTGAAAAAGATGTTCATTCGGAATAAATAAAACTTGAAACCTTGATTCGGAATAAGTCAGTTGATCCGGAATAATATGGTTGATCCGGAATATAATTGTTGATCCGGAATAATATGGAAAGAGCTTGATTCGCAATAAAAATGTGATCCGGAATAAATCTACTATCCGGAATAATTATGTGATCCGGAATAATGGGGTTGATTCGGAATAAAAGAGTTGATCCGGAATAATTTATTATTCCGGATGAAAGGCATTGATCCAGAATATAAAATATTCCGGATGAACAATCTTGATTCGGAATAAAAGTAAACAGTGCTTGATTCGGAATAAGTAACTGATCCGGAATAATTAAGAAAAGTGGTCGATTCGGAATCTGGGCAAGTATGAATACGATGAACAGGGGTTAAAGAAAAGGCACGAATTTGATCAAATCTAACCAAGATAAACCAAAAGATTTAAGCCAAACAAACTAATAATCATCTACTAACCATAAACATCAAATCCCAACAATAAAAACACAAAACCCACTAACTTTTGAAGATCAAATCAACCAAATAAAACTTGAAAACTTTGAATCAATAAGAACAAGATGAGCAAGATTAAAGTAAGATGGTATTGAAGGCTTAATGTTAAACAAACTAAATGGAAGATTAAAACTTACAAATTTGTGAAGGATTCAAAAACAATAAAAATCACCAAACACCCTAATGGTGTTGGTGACCTACGAACTAGAAAGAAAAAAAGAAGGAAAAATAAAAGCTGGGCTCTAAAGTGTGAAGAGGCCACTATATATAGTCCTTGTGAGTGGTTGGTGATTGGGCTTTCTTCTTTCTTTTCGTCTTCTCGTCTTTTCAGTAAAGCGACGTTTTTGATTCTGATTCGGGATTTGTCGACGAATAAATTCAACTCGTCTTTTAATTTCTTCGATTAATAGACTTGAGTTCTTCGACATATGTAAATCTTCCATCTTTGGTCCTTTTCTTCGATAAATCTTCAAATAGGCCTATTGACTTCAAATCTTTTACATCTCTTGGACAATAGACTTCGTCTTAAGTCTTTTTCTTCGATAAAACCCATGCAATCCCATGTTTTCTCCAATATTCATCCGGATGACTCTGCAAACACAACAAACACACAAACCACGCATAATTCCAAACAAATGACATTAAATACGCGTTTTGGTCTTGTTTTAGCAAGAAATAAGTGGTAAAAGGATGGGTGTTTTCACACCTATCAATACCAAACTTATAATTGACTCTATCATCTCTCGTTCTCTATAGTTTAAAATCTCAAGGAATGAGACTCGTGGATGCTTAGCCTATTAAATCAAAGTTTTGGGTTTTCGAGTAATCTATAGGATCTTGCAAACTCTTAGACTTTTTCAAGTTTAGAAATCGCATTTTAAAGTTCCCTTGATAAACGACTCTCTAGGATCAATTATAGGAACTTGCGAAAAGTTCTTGTTATTAACCCGTGAGAGTTAAGACTTTCGCGTTTTATAGCTCCCTATATAAAAGCCTAGCAAAACTTGACTTAAACACGTTAAGGATACTAGCTAGAGTAAACTTAGATAAGTAAACTCGGGTTGAGTCAAAAGATTCACAACGTTGAAAATTAAAACCACTTTATTAAAATTTATTCTAGTAAAGAAAGAAAATATCTATAGAAAAGGGAAAAACTAAATAGGCCAAAATAGATCAAAAATTTTGAAAAATGTCGAAAAATTGATTTTCCGGTTAAAATGAGGACAAATACAAGAAAAAGACCACTTAACTTCGCTAGAAGTCTCCCCTACACTTGATATAAACATTGTCCTCAATGTTTAAGCATGTGGGAGTAAACTCCTCTACACTTAGGACATTGTGCACGTTATTTAAATCTTGCTAAGGAAAGGACAACTAAAGAGATGCCTATTTTAATATTGAGAAATATAAAATAGTGAATCGAAAAGAGTTTAGGATAGAACCGGGAAGACGGAAACACGGAATCACGGATCGTTAAAAATCATCAAGAGTGGATCTTTGAAAGCGCGAATCCCTGAATATGAGAAGAGAGGAAATAGCAAACACCAATGGGTCTCCCCTACACTTAGGATAAAGATAGCTAAAAGATAGATACATGGGTTGCCTCCCAAGAAGCGCTTGATTTTTGTTCACCGAGTCGTGAGCCTGACTCGACCTTGATTAGCATAGGAAGAAGCATGAAACATATCCACCGGGATCAGATACATAGTTTTCGTCCATCAAATAGCACAAGCTTAAGGCGAACAAGGCAAGCCAAAGAAGAGTAGGCAAGGTTCCCTTAAGCAAAGATGGAGCACAGTGGAAGCAAGGGTGATGAGGTGCAAGCATATCTTCATAAGTTCCAAAGATTTTTCCTTTTATTTCATCAGATGGATACTGAGATGGCTGAATAATATCGATACCGGGGTCGAACACCTTTTCCTTTAGGGGAAAATAGCACTCAGGCTCAGCAGAATTTGAAGATGATCCGCGAAGAAAATGCACAACCTCGTCCTCAGAAGGTGGACAAAGAGGTGTCAAAACATACGTGCTGTGGATGTTGGTGTCGTCCGGTTGCTTCTCCTTTGAAAGAATTTTCTTCAAACCCGAAGTAGGATCAAGACCATAATCATCAAAGTCTAAAGGAGGAGCATCACTCTCATGAGGGAAGTATGTATTGAGAAAAGTAGAGAAGTCTTCCTCAAATGATTAGTCATCCAAAGTAGGATCAAGCATGGATTGCGGAGGATCTTCATCATGAGAAGAATCACTCGAAAGAGTATCAGCCTCATCAAAATCATCAAACGTGGGTATGTCGGGATACTCGGAAGTAAAATCATCATAATCATCTCCATCGGAGCTAGAATCATCATCATAAGAATCATAGATCGATGGAGAATCATATATGGGTGAAGGTTCCAAATTGGAGAGAGAATCATCCACATCATCTTGAAAAAGTGGATTATCAATGCAAGAATCGAATAGAGGATTGTTGTAGACGACAAAATCATCAAGCACATTAATCATATTCGCTGATTCTCTTCCATAGGATTTGCTTGTAAGCTTCCCCATTTCAAAAACTTGTGCATCATCCCGACTCTTAAGATGAGTTCACACTTACCCACATCTATTAAAGCTCTATCGGTTCTCAAAAATGGGCGTCCAAGTATTAACGGAATACGAGGGTCCATTTCATAATCAACAACGACAAAGTCGACCGGAAAAGTGAATGTGCCAACTTTAATGAACACATCTTCGGCAATACCAACGGGGTAAGCGAGAGTGCGATTTGCTAGCTCAAGAGTCATCTTTGTGGGTGTAAGGTCAGGCAACGATAACTTTTTCCAAACACTTAAAGGCATCAAATTTATACTTGCCCCGAGATCGGCTAAGGCAGTAAATTTGTCGGTTTGGTTAAAAGTACAAGGTAGCACAAAACGACCGGGATCTCCAAGTTTTTCCGGAAGTTCTTTAAGAAGGATTGCAGAGCAATTTTCATTCAATCGAGTATTAACAAACTCGACCATCTTCTCCTTCTTATTAATCAATTCCTTAAACATCTTTACAAATTGTGGCATTTGGGCAAGAGCTTCAACAAGGGAAAGGTGACTTTCATTCCGGCAATCTTTTACAAAAAGTTAGCGACTAGAATGTCATTCTTAGTCAAAATTCTAGCCTTGTTAAGTCGAGAAGGGTAAGGAATGCTGGGGTTGGGTGGTGGAGGTGTAGAAGGTGAAGGTTGAGATGTTGAAGGGTTAAAGGTGGAAGGTGGGGTTGGTGGAGGATTCGTCTTGGGTAGTTCTTCACGACGAGGCGGAGACGGTAATGGTGTACTAATACTAGGTGTGGGAGTAGTAGGGATAAATGATGGTGGAGGGGGTGTAGATGGTGTAACTGGGGGTGGGATAGATGGTCCTACTAAAGTTGCTCCACTACGGGTAGTAATAGCACTCACATTCGCTCTCAGGTTGGTGACGGTGTTTGAAGGTAGAGATCCCGAAGTAGAGGGTTGAGTGGTTGGTAAGAAACTAGCCAGCATATTCTTCAAATCATTCGTTTGATTGCTGAAGGAGGATTGTATATCATTGCGAAGCTCGGATCTAATGTCATTCGTTTGATTGTGTGGTTTGTGTTTTTGTTGTGATTTAGGATCAAAATGTGAAAAGGGAAGAAAACTCGGGCTTTCACGGGCTTTTATCGAAGAAAAAGACAAAAGACGAAGTCAACAGATCAAGAGTGTAAAAAGAACGGAAGTCCAAGGCCTATTCTAAGATCTATCGAAGAAAAAGTCTAAAGACGGAAGTTTAATAAAGCCGAAGAACTCAAGTCTAATTAATGAAAAAATTACAAGACGAGTTTAATTAATCCCGAGACAAAGTCGAAAAAGTCGAAGAACTTAAAAGACGAAAAGACAAGAAAGAAAGAAAGAAAGAAGGAAGCTTCCAACACATGCTTTCCTCCCTAATCTCCTATAAATACCCTCCTAATGACACATTAGGAGGTGTTGGCTATTTGACACATAGTTCTTCCACCTTTAATTACTTGCACTTTTCTTAATGTCATTTACTTAATTGTCATTTAATTACCTTGTCTTGCACTTTAAATTTGTAAGTTTAATCTTTACTTTTAATTGTTGTATCTTATTTTAATCAAGTTTTAATTAATCTCTCATTCTACCTTTCTTGTCTTGATTTAATCTTTATGTTTATGTGCTTATTGTTATGCTTATTTAATTAATTGTTACGTTTTTATGTTTTTGATTGTGTTTGCTTATTGATTTATAGCTTATTGTGTGTTTTTCTTATTTTTAGTTAAGTGCTTATTAGTTAATTTTTATTAAAAGTGTTTTTTAAATATTTTTATTATTTAGTGTTTTTAAAAGTTTTTAAATTTTGGCTTATTAGCTTTTTCTTAAAGTCAAATTGGTTAAGTTTTTAGTTGAGTGCTTATTTGTTTTTAGCTTATTTTTACTTTGTGCTTATTAAGTTTCTTATCCGGTTTTTCCTTAAAACCCTCATATTCCGGATAACCAAGAGTTCAACATTCCGAATTGGTACCTTGTCAAATATTCCGGATAAGCTGTCAAAGTCGTATTCCGGATAAGCGTGGAATAGCAGATTCCGGATAAGGTGTTTAACAGCGAATTCCGGATAAGGTTCACAGGGATTCCGGATAACAAACTTGTGAAGTTATTCCGGATAACAAGCTTGTAAAGATTCCGGATAAGCCGCAGGGCAACATTCATTCCGGATAGAGGTAACATCATTTATTCCGGATAAAGGTTGGGAGCAAGATTCCGGATAAGCCTTCGAGTTTCTGGATTCCGGATAAGTGTCCAGGATTTATTCCGGATTGTGACAACTTGTGGGTATTCCGGATAAGAGTTCGATCTCGGATTCCGGATAAGGACCTGAAGATTTATTCCAGATAGGGATTTGGTTTGGTATTCAGGATAACAGCATTATCTTGAATTCCGGATAAGGGATAGCATCCCGGATAGTGAGGGAAATTAGTATCCCGGATAAGCAGATCAAGAAGGTATTCCAAATAGTGTCTGGAATTATTATTTCGGATAGTGACAACTATTTGGTTATTCCGGATAAGGGTAAGATTTGATTCCGGATAGTGACAGTATTTTGGATCCGACTCATGTTTTTTTATCCTCTGTTTTATTTTCGAGCATTTATTTTTTACGCCATTTTTCCTTAGTGTTATTTTAATTGTTTTTCTTTATTTTAAATTTCAAGTTTACCATTTTATTACATTGTCAAATTTAATTTTCGTCGAGCTTTAATTTTGTCATTTAATTAAATTACCTTTTAAAGTTTTAAATTTTGCACCATTTACTTTTTAATTAGTTTTAGCTTTAATTACCTTGTCATTTACTTTAAAGTTTTTCAATTTAATTATACTACAACGAGCAATCTATTTGTTTTCACCAAAAGACGACTGAGTCACACATTTTCCCTTTTTCAATTCGAAGAGACTAGAACAACGATATTTTTATACTAGGCAAAAGCCTTGTATTATGAATCTTTTGACTCAACCCGAGTTTACTTATCTAATTTTACTCTTGCTAGTATCCTTAATGTGTTTAAGTCAAGTTTTGCTAGGCTTTTATATAGGGAACTTTAAAACGCGAAAGTCTTAACTCTTACGGGTTAAGAACAAGAACTTTTCGCAAGTTCCTATAATTGATCCTAGAAAGTCGTTTATAAAGGGAACTTTAAATGCGGATTATAAACTTGAAAGAGTCTAAGAAGTTGCAAGATCCTATAGATGACTTGAAAACCCAAAACTTTGATTTAATTGGCTAAGCATCCACGAGTCTCATTCCTTGAGATTTTAAATTGTGGAGAACGAGAGATGATAGAGTCAATTATAAGTTTGGTATTCTTTCGTGAATTTATGTGAGTTGATTATAAGCTTTTTCTCCCATCGCTTGTTAATAAATATATTTGCAATAAATAAGGTTGTACGATTTAAAAAGGTACTTAGCTTCTAGCACAAGATCGTTTAAAAATTGCTCGATATTAATTAGAGTTCATAGCCAAGGCATAACTTATTGAAGCGGGATGCGAAGATTGGCGAGTCCGAAAAGGCCCTAACAAGGCATTAGGGCTACATTTTGTTGCTAAATATCCCAAGTGATGTGAAGAATCTTTTATCAAAAATCAATATGAAGGATCGAGACACACGACGAAAAGCAAATACTCCCCTAAAGATCATGGAGAAGTCTACCCAAAAAGGCCCTAACAAGGTATGAGGATAAATAGATCCAAGTCCTAAAAGGAGGCGGATCGTTGTATATCAATGTCCAAAATAAAGATTGGAGAAAAATGAAGAAGTCGTGGTCCAAATATGAAGAATCTCTCAAAAAGTTCAAGTGAAGAAATTCCTAATATGAAGAGAAGACCATAATCTCATGAACGTCTCTCAAGATTCGAAGTATGAAGTCGCTGCCAATGTCGGTCCGAGAAAGGTCTCAAATCATGAAGCGAGTTATGCCAAGATATGAACTTTAAGAGGTCCCGAGAAGCAGTTTTAAAAGATTTTGTCCTTTAGCTAACTATTGATTAAATCGTCCCACTTTATTTTCAGCCTAAATAACTATCGAAATAAGTCAAACAATGCATCCTCGTGATCATTCAAGACAATATTAAAATATAAGAGATACACCTAGGAATAAGGGAGTCTAAGTAAATAATTGGGCCACATGAGTTCATGTTAGTTTGCTAACTTATAATAACAATGATCTCGTTTTTAAGCTTGATATGGGGAACGTGAAACTTGAGGATGATGAACATTCATGACAGCCAAAACCCCAATGTAAGTCTTTGATTTCTATCTTTTTACTTTCCTTAAAGTTTAGTATTTAATAAAGGCCAAGGTGGGTTATTTATGATGAGAAATGTAATATGTGCTTTGAAACTAATGCATTGCATGAGGGCATTAAAATGGTCAAGTGTAGGGGATTTAATAAGTGTGAAAACACTTATCCTTTTACCACTTATTTCCAATAATAACAAGACCAAACGTGTATTTTATGTCGTAAAAGTCGTAATTATGCATGGTTTGTGTTTTTCTTGTGTTTCAGGATAAAAATATGAAAAAGGAAGAAAACACGGGCTATCACGGGCTTTTATCGAAGAAAACGAGAAAAGACGAAGTCAAAAGATCGACAGTGTAAAAAGAACGGAAGTCCAAGGCCTATTCTGAAGATTTATTGAAGAAAAAGTCTAAAGACGGAAGTTTAATGAAGTCGATGAACTCAAGTCTAATAGAAGAAGAAAATTATAACACAAGTTCAAATCCCGAGACGGCGTCGAGAAAGACAAAGAATTTAAATCGAGTCGAGACGAAAAGAAAGAAGGAAGCAACACATGCACTCCCCACCTCCTATATATACCCTCCTAATGACACATTAGGAGGGTGTTAGTTAATTAGTTTTTAGTCACTTTCATTTTGGTAGTTTTTTTAGAGAGAGAAAGTGTTTAACTTTCTCTCACTAAAACTTCATCTTTTCTTTCTTTCTTGTTTAAGTTTTAATTCAATCTTTTATTTTGGATCCATTAATCTACAAGTTCCAGTTAAGTTTCTTTTTTATCTTTAATCTTCTTCTACCTTTGATTCGTTATCATCTTTGATTTTGTTTAATCTTGATGTTTATGTGATTAAAAAGTTTATCTTTTAATTCATCTCTAAGTTTTAATACGGATTAAGTTTTGAGCTTTTCATGCTTATTGGCTTAGTTTGTGTTTAGCTTATTTACTTTTCATTTTTCTTAAAAGTTTCATCTTTTTATGGTTTGATTTAAAAGTTTTGCTTATTTAAAGTTTAAAAAGTTCTTATTTGTGCTTATTAGTTCTTTTCGTGATAAATTTGGTTAAGTTTTAGTTTGAGCTTATAAAAATAGCTTATTAACTTGGCTTATTGCAAAATACATACCATCGGAAAAGGGTTTCCCCTTTTCTGACCATACATTCCGATTAGGCCATTTTATTCCGACAGCTTCACAAGTATTCCGATCACTGGGGATCGGAATAGGGTTTTACTTTCCGATCTGGATTCCGAATACGATTTCGATGGGAATTATTTTGACATTCCGATAGCTATTGTTTTCTAGTATTCCGATAACCTTGCCATTATTCCGACTGCATTCATTTTGCCTCATTCCGATTACATTCCGACAGTAGTATTTTTGGATATTCCGATTGAGTGGATTCCGATCATATTCCGACAAGGCATTCCGTCCAGGCATTCCGATGGGATTAATTTCTTATTTTTACAAAGTTTTCAAATTTTAAATTCATTACGTTTTAATTTCCAAAAATTGCACGCTTCCCGAAATCTCTGTTTTTACCAAGTGTTTTCTAATTCATTACTTTTTAAGTTTTTAATCATTTATTTTTAACTCGTAATTTTAGTTTAATTTTTAAAAGCTTTTATTTTACTCAATGACATTTTCATATATTCTTATAGTTTAAAATAGATAATCAAACCATTCTTAATTTCCACCAAGAACGATTGAGTCGCACTTTCAACTTGTAATCAATTCGAAAAGATCGGTTTAACGAATCTTTTTCATACGAGGCAATCCCTTGTATTACATACATTCATTGTAATTCCAACATTTCAAATTAGAATTCATAGTAGGCTTAGAACACTGCACAACCGCGGAGCCTTTAGGTTTAGCTACATGATTCTTTTTATTCAAAACAGAAATAACATTCCTAGGGTGGGCTTCTACGTTCTTCTTCACTTGACTACTAGAAGGGGGCAAGATCCTATCATTCTTCGTGTTTCTTTTAAGCTTAGATATTTGAGCCTTAGTAGTGGTGTTTACTCCTGTAGAAGGCAATACACGAATATTAGAAGTTGGTTTTGATTTTGCCTTATCTTTATTGACCAATGTTTGAGATAGTTTAGTCCTAGGGCCCTTGTTAAGTGGCGTGATGGCGATGAGGTTCCTTTTGTGTTATCCACAACATTCTCACCTTTTAGGGTACGAAGTGTTTCCTTTAACTTAACAAGAGCCAAATTTCTATCACAAATTTGTTCCCTCAAATCAGATATTTCCACCGACTTTCGATTCAATCGTTCAATCAATGATTGATTTTGTGCAGTGGTATTTGCACATGCGGGCTTTACTGAATCGAAGAGTTGTGTATTTTTCTGTTTTAAGTTATCAACTTTGGACAAAATCTTGGAAACTCGATTATCTAGATCAAGTTTAAAATTCTCAGTGGCCTCAATTACGTTCACACAGTTAATCTCCTTAGATTTCTCTATGTCTATCGGCAATGATTTAGCAACTTTGTCACTCGGTTGACGCTGTTTTGATTGTAAATTCAATCGAAAATTCTTTTGAAAATTTGAATCATCTATATTAACACCTTCGAATGACGTTTCAAAAACTTCTTGAAAAATTTTTTGAGTACATTCAAGCGAAATACAATGTTTTTGAATCTCATCAAAACATTTTGAAAGCGAAGAATAAGAATCTTGAAGCTTTAAAAATTCAGCGTCAGATTTGTGACAAGTACTATCTATCACATTATCCACAGATTCAACATTATGCACAATAGAATCTTTATCAACACTATTATTCACACAGACGGAAACAATATCATGCGACATCACTTGCTTTAGAAGTTGATCATTTTGGCGTGGAATTCGTTTTATTTCAAGTAAACCATTTTCATAAGCATCATCCATTTCATTGAAAACACGTCTAACTTCATTTATTTCGAAAAGCAAATCTTGATCAATATTGCTAAGACAAGCTTTAAGATTGTTTACAAACGGAACAATTTCGTCTTGAAACGCAGCTCTAGTGTGCTCAAAATTCCATTCACCTTCCATTATGGCCGAAGCCGTCATACGTTCATTAATGACCTTGTCAAAATCGACAAAGTGTTGGTGCACCGCATTTAAGCTATCTGACACCTTACTTACCGCTGGAATTAACTTAGTTAAATCCTTTTTGACAAGTGTAGGAGACGTACTAGGAAGGTTTTCCTTTGACAAACTTTGGGCCACAAAAGCTGATAATTGAGATAATTCCTTTTGTAAGCGAATACGGATCTTTTTATCAAATTGATCTTTATTATGCTTAACATAATCAAGCTTATGGAATGTTGAAACCATTTTAGATCGAGTTTCTTCCGCAAGTGACATTGTCTCCTCAGTATCACGAACATAAGGTGCTTCTTTCGATTTGCCAATTAAGGTCACATCATAAAGACGAGGAATATATTCCTGAGCTTTTTTTGCATAACCGGGATTAGGTGGTAAATCTTGAAGACGCTTAAGTTCAAGTTCTTTAAACGATTTAGTTAAAAGATGAATCTTTTCTATGGAAGCGTATTGTTTTAAAAGTTGTTGTTCCTTGAATTTAAGAAGTTTGGTGGCATTAATTTCCGATTCAAACTTTTTAGACTCGAGAGTTTCAAAATCCTTTTTAAGTTTTTAAAAATCATTTAAAACCGACTCTTTTTCTTTTGATTCATTGGAAAGATTAGCTCTTAATGATTCTATTTCGTTTAAGGGTTCTATCCTTTCAAAACGAAATTGGTCAAATTCAGAATAAGTTATTTTTTCTGCATGAAGGACCATTTCAAAAGTTTTGACCGTTTCCTTATACAGTGCAAGCTCAGCGGTTAGATTGGCATTCAAATCTACGGTTTGTAGGACGGCCAAATTCATGTTATCAATAATGTGTTTAGGCACCATTACCAAATCATGTTGATCATAAGATTCCATACCCGTCGTAGCATTTGGTTGAGGTTCACTCAAATGTGTTGGATTGGATACCACATCATTTGAGTTACTAGTTATCGAATGCTATTCGAGGTTGTCATTTTCATGCTCAACTTGATGTGTATTATCATGAAATATATTAGATGTTGTTGGTACCTCACTAACGACATCAGAACCGTAGTGAGATAGATTAGCAACGAGAGCAGCTTGGGCTGAGTGAATGTGATCACAATTCGAATCATATGCATCAAGATCATCTGCTTGATATGTTGCATTAGAAGTAGAGACGACGGCAATGCCTTCATTATCTGTTGTTGGGTCTGCAAGAAATGCTAATTCCTCTGAATCTAAAATCTTTCCCTTAGATTGAGCATCGACCAAATAGATCTTCTTACGAAACCACGTTGCATCCCTTCTCCTTTTTGACTGAGTGCATTCCCTTTCCATATGACCTTGTCCTCGACAATTGTAGCAAGTCACAACCTTTTAAGGACCAATAGTACTTCCATTTCCACTAGCTTGAGAATTTACAGCTTGAGCGTTTATGGTCCTTATAGTGGGTCCATATGAATTTGCCTTCCTTTAATGGATTACACCGTCACTTGACCATCTTGAATAGTAGCTTGTTGTCGAGGATTTGACGAAGTGCGGAGCTGATTGTTTGTTGGTGGAAATCCTCTAGTTGCAACAAGTTTTGACAAGTAGGGAATGAGATGGTTTAGGACATCAGTTGGCGTATCATTTGGGGTGAAGACCGGTGCTTGCATTGTTGGGAGTTCATTGGAATAAAAGGATTGTGTTGGTGGTGCTTCAATTGAAAAATATCCTTGCTGAGGAGTATAGCCCATTGGAGAAATGATAGCTTGTGATGGTGATGCCTGATGTGTTGGTTGCTGTGGATAAGGCTTTAAAAGAACACTTTTTTAAAATGCTTGGTGTGGCATCATTAGTGGTTGATAAGATGGTTGTTGATAGGTGTGTTGTTGTGGCTGCTGCAAGTATGATGGTTGTTGATAAGTGTAAGCCATGTTTTGTTGGGGAGTCATTTGTTGAGAAGCATACATGGAAAGTGGATCATGAACTTGAGGTGTTGACAACCAAGCCTCGATCACGTGGCATTCGTGTTGTTGAAGAAAAGCTTGAAGTTGATCCACGTTGGTTTGATGCAAATCCTTAGCCAATTTAACAGCCATCACGTACTTGCTCCATTCAGAAGGGAGAGTGTTCAAATACTTGGTGTTTAATTGAAACGTATGAATTGCTAGGTCATAGATGTTGAGCTCATTTATCAATAGTGTGAATCTCAAATAGTAATCATTGAGAGTCTCCCCGGGGACATAGGCAAACTTATCAAACATATCATATAGATTACACTCTCGTTCTTGTTTAGTTAACGAGGTGCCTTGCATTAGAACACGAATTCTATCCCATAACTCTTTGGTAACTTTATGTTTACTGACGAGTTTGTAGACATCTGGAGGAAGGGCTTGGAGAATGATGTTTGTAGCTTGTTTATCACACTTTTCTTGAATCTTAGCATCTCTAGTTAATTCACCCGTTGTACGAGGACGAGTAACAGTACCTTCCGTCACAGTACCATATACCAATGGTCCATTGACCACCGATGCCCAAATGAGATGTCCGTTCTCTTTATTCAACATATAAAGTTCCATTCGGGAAGCCCAATCCTCGTACATAGTCTTCACCAACATATAAAGTTCCAAATCTATCGCAATAACAGGCTGTCGCAATAAACAAATTTGTCGCAATCCAAATCTATCGCAATAACAGGCTGTCGCAATAAACAAATCTGTTGCCATCCAAATCTATCGCAATAATAGGCTGTCGCAATATGCATCGCAATAATGGTCGCAATATCAGAAACCCTAGCCTTTGCGATGAAATAAGTGTCGCAATAGTACAAAAGTATTCCAACTTGCACTTTTCTCGGATCAAACACACCCAATTCGAGATTTTAAGCCAAAAATGATCCAAACACCCAAAAAATTTATGTTTCTAGCCAAAGGTAAATATAGCAAATCTCTACCACAACTATGTAGATGATTTGTATCAACAAAAAACCATAAAAAAACACACACACAAAAATTGGATCGAATCATTTGAATAAAAAAACACAAAAATTAAGAACACAAACACATAAACAATACAATCATCCCATGGCTCTTTATATCATTTGTAGGATATTATAAATCTTGCTTATATTCTATAGATAGAAAGATGGTGAGAACACACACACATAGAGAGAGAAAGTATGAATAAACACACTTTACTATGTGTAATTATGAAGTGAACCACACCCTCTCTAACTAAGGAGAGGGTTTATATACCTAAGCCCATGAGATGGGCTTGGGCTTACAATGGGCCACCGGCCTACACATGTTGTAGGCTTGGCTTGGACTTGTTTGTTTAATATTAAGTTAACTAGACTACGAGCTACTACTTAATCTATTGTTGGAGTGACCGATCCTTTCTAATACGTAAAATGTATTTCGAACACAAACGGATACAATATCATGCGACATCACTTGCTTCAGAAGTTGATCATTTTGGCGTAAAATTCGTTCCTTTTCAATTAAACCGTTTTCATAAGCATTATCCATTTCATAGAAAACTCGTTGAACTTTTTTAATTTCCAAAACCAAATTTTGATCAAGATTACTAAAACACGCTTTAATATTTTCATAAATCGAATAATTTCATCACGAAACGCAGCTCTGGTGTGTTTAAAGTTTCATTCACCTTCGGTTATAGCCGTAGCCGTCATACGTTCCTTAATGACCTTGTCGAATTCAGCAAAGTGTTGGTGCAACTCATTCAAGCTTGTAGACACCATACTTACCGGTGGAATTAACTTAGTTAATTCATTTTTGATAAGTGTAGGAGACGTACTAGACAGGTTATCGTTTGAAAAACTTTGAGGCACACATGCTGGTACAGGATCAATTTCCTTTTGTGTTTTAAAGCGAGTTTTAAAATCAAAAGCCAATTTATTATGCATATCATAATCAAATTTTGTAAGATTTTGCGAAAGCATTTTTAATAGACTTTCTTCCATGAGTGACATCGTCTCCACATCATCACGAAGATATGGAGCCTCTTTCGATTTACCAATTAGGGTCGCATCATAAAGACTATGAATTTCTTGCTGAGCTTGTTTTGCATAACCCAGATTTGGTGGTAAATCTTGTCGACGCTTAAGTTCTAGTTCATTAAATGATTAAGTTAATAAATGAACCATTTTTCTAAAAATAATGTTGTTGTAAAAGCTGTTTAATAAGTGTGAAAACACTTATCCTTTTACCACTTAATTATAATAAAAACGAGACGAAAACGTGTATTTTATGTCGTAAAAGTCGGAATTATGCGTGGTTTGTGTTTTTATTATGTTTTAGGACAAAAATATGAAAAAGGAATAAAACACGGGCTTTCACGGGCTTTTATCGGAAAAAGACAAAAGACAAAGTCAAAAGATCAAAAGTGCAAGAAGAACGGAAGTCAAAGGCCTATTCTGAAGATTTATCGAAGAAAAAGTCTAAAGACGGAAGTTTGACGAAGTCGAAGAACCAAGTCAACTAAAAGAAGAAAATTAGAAGACGAGTTCATTTTATTATTCGACTAATCCCGAGACAAAGTCGAGAAAGACGAGTCATTTAAAAATCCGGGAGACAAAAGGAAGAAAGAAGCAACACACCACACCTCCCCTCTCCTATAAATACCTTCCTTATGTCATTAGGAAGGGAGTTAGTCATTTTTATTTTCTTACTTCATATCTTTAGAGAGAGGTAGGTGCTCTACTTTCTCTCTCTAGATTTCTTTCATTTTCTTTCAAGTTTTAATCTTTTCACTTTAATCTTGTATTAGAATCTTTAATCTCCAAGTTTAAATTCAAGGTTTTCATAATCTATCTTATTTTACCTTTCTTGTTTTAATCTTGATTTTTATTCGGTTCAAAGTAAGTAACTTGTTTAATCTTGGTGCTTATTTGATTAAAGTTTTCATCTTTTTGTTCTTATCAATGTTTTTAAACGATTTAAGGTTTTAGCTTATTGCGATTTTTACTAATTTCATGTTTAGCTTATTTTCTTTTAAGTGTTCTTAAATTTTTAATCTTTTTAAAGTGTAATTTAGGAATCTTGCTTATTTAGTGTTTTGAATGTTTTTAATTCGTGCTTATTTAGTTCTAGTTATTGTTGATTTGGTTAAGTTTTGGTAAGTGCTTATTAAAGAAAGTGCTTATTTGGTTTTTGCTTATTGTCATTTTACATTCCATCGTGATATTTGCAAGGGTTTTACTTGTTCCGATCGAGTTTCGTAATCGCATAAACCTAAGGGTTTCTACTTGCGATTAGAAACTGCGATCAAAAGCTGTGATCCAAACTGCGATCCACAACTACGATCCAAGTTGCGATCGTTGTTGTGATCCAAGATACGATCGTCCATCACGATCCAGGTCTGGATCGCCCTGTTGTGATCTGTGGATGAGATCCGTGTTGCGATCCGTGGGTACGATCAGTGTGTTGCGATAGCTCATCGCGATCGCAAGTTGTGATTGTGAGTGTGATCATTGGCTGCAATCCCATAGTGCGATCGTGGTTAAGATCGTTGGTTGCGATCAGGTTACTGCTATCCTAGTTACGATTTAGGCTTCGATCGATTGTTACGATCGTAGGCTGCAATCACTTGGTGCGATCCGTGTTGCGATCATAGTTGCGATTGTTTCAGTTTTTGTTTTATTTTATTTAGTTATTTTTCAAGGTTGATTTCTTTCCCACCGTTTTTGTCTAGTTTAATTTTATATTGTCTTGTCTTATTTTATCTTTAAATTTATCTTTTTAATTAGAATTAAACTTGTTTAATCCCTTTATATTTGTTATTTGTCTTAACTCATTTTAATAGATATAGATAACCAAAAGCTCCCCCTTTTAGTGACCAAAAACGATAAGTCCACCTTAAACCGTAATCAATTCGATTAGATACCGAGAACGAACGAGTACACATATGCAAAAGTTGTCATATTAAAATGGTGCCGCTGCCGGCTCTTTTCGTAAAGATTAACGGTTTTTAGTGAGAAAATTTGGATTTTGGGATCCGTTCTTTTGGGAACGTTATTTTCAAGCATAAAAATTTTCAAAAAAAAATCCTAAAAAATATAAAAGTTTCAAAAATCCAAAAAAGATAAAAACAATCAAAAATATTGTAGTTCATTTTTAGTGTATGTGTACTCGATCTTCATCTTATCCTGAACCTGATGTGGGTTTAGCTATACGTAAAAATACACGCGAATCAAGTAAGTCGATAACGACTTACCCAAAACGAGTAATATCACGAAAGCGACCTGAGATCGTTGTTCGGCGAGGAAATTGTGAATTTGAGATTCTCGATTAAATGTTCAATTAATGATCGAAGAATGTCGTTGAAAAAAAAGTAAAAGCAGAGACGCAAACGTTAAACGACTTTAAACGTAAAATAATGAAAATCACGTAAAACGAGAAAATGACGAAAATTAATTTATTTTTTTATATTTTATTTTTTTATTTTTTTGAAAACTTAGCTAAAAATAAATCTATTAAACATAAAAAGAAAAATAAAAGCTATTTTAAAAATACAAATGGGCTATAAAAACAAATGTACGAAATTAAACGAAACGAGCGTTATTGGGCCAAAAAGCCCAATAAGCGAAATACTTAACGAGAGACACTAGAATTTGACAAGGATTATTCTTTTGGAATTATTAAACTATAGCAAAAAGAAAATATTGAAAAGGTTTAGCCAATAAGCTCTAATAAGCAAAAACCGTTTTCCAAAAGGACAAATTAATCGAATAAGCTAACTACTTGACCACTTGTTATGAAAACCGACACACTAGATAGAAATGAGATAAAAAGAACGTAGGAAAAGAGAAAAGTGAAATAAGCAATACCAATAATCATATATGATCTCAATAAGCACTTTAAAAAATAAGCTATGTAGCGAAAATCTAATAAAACATTTACCAATCACGTTTAAACCTTGAGAACTAGTAAAAGATATAAGAAAAATAATATTGAGTACAAATCCAAAGTTGTTGCACGTTTAATACTCACAAAATAAGCAAATAAGCTGAATACGGGCTGAATAGCAAAAATATACGAGACTAAAACTGGTATAAAACAAAGCAAAAGCGAAGAGTAACAAGAAAGTCAACTAGATCAGATGGTTAGAGGGTGGGGTGCTACGTCTTGTGCACTAGTTAAAGGTCTGGTGTTCAAACCTTGTTAGTGCCACGTTTTTTGTTCAGTTTTTTTTCTTTCAACTTTTTATTTGGACAGAAATAAGCCAATAAGCAGTTGGCTTATGGCTTATGATTTATATAACAATAATAAGCAGTAATTAACATAAAAAAACACCACTTAAAGTATATCAAAGTATGCAGCAAAGGAAAAAAATAAAAAATAATAATGACATATAAGAACAGTGGCTAACTTAAAGTGCACAAAGTGAGTTTTTTTTTTGTTGTCAAATTCCGCTTAAGATAGCTTCTCCAATAAGCAGCTTCGAAACACCAAACCTCGAAACAGATTTTGACCACCTACAAAGTTACTAGTGTGTTTATTTTCAACTCCCAAATCCTTAAATTCAGCAAGCTATAGTTGTTGGTGTTACGTGCAGATTTTGAGGCAAAAAATGGACTACAAGTGCACTTATTCTTGAGCAATTGATTCCTACAACACATGTAACCTATTGTTACTTATAAAGGATATAAAAGTGGACCTAGACCAGCTGCAAACCCCTTGATTCAACAACTTTTGCTCCAAAATTTCTCAATTACAGAAAATATACCTCATAGAGTTTATAACACCTATTTTTTGTTTTCTTGACTTTTACTTTAAACTAAAAGCTGAATATTACTAGAAATACACTACTTGAACTAACCAAAATGACCTAAACTCCTAGGTTCAAATATGACGTAAGTGACACCCTATTCCAAACAGCCCTATATATGGCAGTTTTGATTTTAGCTTATGATAACTTAAAATAGTGACATATTATGATCTAAAAAGCATTAGAAATATTAAATAACACCTAATAAGCGATATCAAAACAGAAATTAAGCTAGTTGACTACTAATAAGAAAAGTGACCAAATATTTTTGTATATTTCAAGTTTTTATAACCTAAATGATAAAAGAGAAAATTAAATGACTATTTAAGCTATAAAGTGAAATTTAAAACAAATAAGCTCAGAGTAAAAACAAATAAGTTCAAATAAGCAAGACAATAAGCTAGAGTATATAAACTAAAGTTTAGAGGAATTCAAAAATGAGAACATATGCCTATATGCTTAGCTCCTATCCAACGTAAGCCTTTGCCAAAGGCCTATATCTTCAACCCACAATATAATCAACTAAGAATCTTATTACAAGCTTATTCAAAACCCACTGTTCATCCCTCCTTTGGATGAGGCAGCCTTCAACATTCCTTGAGCTTATTTTGTAACTTTGATGTGAAATGGGGATTATATAACTTTCCTTAGCTTTTGTAAAACTCTCAAATAGGATTTATTCACCTTATGTGAGATTGATGATGACTTTTAAAAACAACTTATTCAAACTTCTTATAACTTATAAAAGATTTATTAGAGCATTAGCAAAACAAGTAAGCAAATCTAGAAAACTAAAAGAACTATTTTGAAATCCAAAACAAACATTCATTAATTCATTAAAGCATTACATAAAACTGAAAACATTTCAAAGGAAAATAAAATTTGCAGAATTTAAACTAAGGAAAAGTTACATGAAAAAAAATACAATGAACCTCTCTCTATTTATAGGGAAATTTGAGACTCTAGAAGCTTTCTCCAGCTCATCTTCTATCTCCAAGGGTTTCATTTCCGTCCATTGGATATTGCTTAAGAATGCAGCATGATTTGACGTCTTTGGATCTTTTTCTTGTTTTCTCTGTCTTCCCACGGATTGCCAAGCTGGCACTTTATTTGACATCATTTGTGTTTCTTTAACACTGAATTTAGTGTAAAATTCCTAATCATTTGTGTTGCTTTTGGTTTGCACTCGGATTTCCAACATAGGAGGGGACCTCTGATGATTTGGCAATTGGACAGCTTGGATCACATGAGTGGTTGATTGGGAGTGCTTTTGTGATATTTAATTAGTGAATTACCTCACATATGTAAAACCCCCAATTCTTGTTCTTGGTTGGTAAAAAGAAGGAGAAGATGTACATTATTCGTTTTCCCGCTGGTTATATATATTTTTTACTGTTGTTTGACTTTCTTTTGACCTGCCCCAACTTTCATCATTTGGCAAAAGTAGCCCTTTCATCTTTATACCCCTTTGTTAATTGAACTTTCCCTTAATGACACATTACTCCAAACTCCATTTTCTTTGTATTATGGCTTTGGCTTTGTGCTTTTCTTCTAGTCCCATGTTCGTTTTGACTTTGTCTTGATCATTTTTCTTGTCTTTTCTTGATATCCATACCTACACATGCACAAACGACAAACACAAGTATATATGGCACTTTTCATGATTATTTGATCGTTTTAAGCTCGTTTTCCAAAAAAATAAGATAAGAGATTATGCTCTTATCAAATCCCCGATACTTAACCATTGTCGTGTCCTCACGCAATTCTAAAATACAGTATAAAGCAAACTCCGTTTTTCTTTTATTCGAAAACATTTATACATTATTAATCTACGAAAGTGAAATGACATAATATATAGCTTTCATCACGAGAACGTGACTTTTAGGGTCAAAGAATAAAAACAAGTGAATGTCTCATAGAGGAAATTTCGTCATCCTTGATTTTCACACATTCCATGCTAAGCGTAAAAACGAGATCGTTGTCGGTACAAGTCATAATGCTAACACTACTCATGCATTCAAATAGTGTAATACTTTTTCTCCCCGCAATCCTAGTTATTATGAAAAGAAAAGGTATCTAGAATTTTTTAACTATTTGTCATGGATCACAAGTGATTCATATTGACTTATTTGAGTATTTATTAGTCTTAAAATAAATTAGCACGATTTAATCAATAGTTAGCTAAAGGACAAAATCTTTTAAAACGGCTTCTCGTAATCTCCTTAAGTTCATATCTTGGCATAACTAATTTCACGATTTGAGACCTTTCTCAGACCGATATTTGGCATGTACTTCATACTTCAAATCTTCGGAAGACGTTCATGAAATTATGGTTTTCTTTTCATATTTTGGAATTTCTTCACTTTACGTTTTTGAGAGATTCTTCAAACTTGGACCACGACTTCATCATTTTTCTTCAATCTCTATTTTGGATTTTGATATACAACGATCCGCCTCCTTTTCGGACTTGGATATATTTATCCTCATACCTTGTTAGGGTCTTTTTCGATAGACTTTCTCCATGATCTTTAGGGGAGTAAATTGCTTTTCTTCGTGTGTCTTGATCCTTCATATTGATTTTGGAATAATGATACTTTACATCATCTTGGATCTTTAGCAACAAAATAGAGTCCTCATGCCTTGTTAGGGCCTTTTTGGAACATTGCCAATCTGCGCATCCCGCTTCAAAAAGTAATGCCTTGGCTATGAACTCTATTTTAACACGAGCAACTTTTAAACGATCTTGGGCTAGAAGCTAAGTAACCTTTCAAATCGTACGACCTTACTTATTGCAATTTATTATTTCCTAATTCATTGATCTTGTGGGAGAAAAAGCCACAATTAAAAACATATGAGTTTTTGAAAGAACATTTTCATGTTCTACGTTTAGCATGATCACTTGTCTAACTCTATCACTTCTCGTTCTTCACTATATAAAGACCTCTAATTAAAGAGACACGTGAAAACTTAGCCATGCAAGTAAAAATTTAGCCAAATCTGGATTAGCTTCATTAAGACTATATTAAATCAAAGTTTCGGGTTTTCAAGTCATCTATAGGATCTTGCAATTTCTTAGACTTTTTCAAGTTTTAGAAAATTCGTTTTAGAGTTCCCTTAATAAATGACTTTCTAAGATCAATTATAGGAACTTGTGAAGGTTCTTTGGCTATACCAAGCTAAGATTTTGCGTTTTAAAGTTCCCTATATAAAAGTCTAGCAAAACTTGATTTAAGCGGGGTAAGGAATTTTAGGGGCTCCAAATGCCCATCAAGTCAAAAATTAACTCTTACTCTGTAACACCCCTAGATTTATACAACTCAATACAGCGGAAGACTAGTTGGTGTTACGGGATAGCACATTACTCACATCATAGACAACGCTTAAAAGTCACGTCGTTTTGATAATAAAGCATTTCCATTCATAAATATCAAAGTTACATAGGTCCCAAGTCATATTATTTCATACAAGTTTTACAAAGAATTTGAATGGAAAATATTGTTTAAGTGCGGGCCATGAATTCTTGTCGTCTTCCCGAGAATTACCTTCAAGTACCTGAGATAAAACATGTTAAAAGAAAAGGTCAGCGATAACGCCGAGTGAATTCATAGAGTTTAATAAAATCCATCAATATAATATCAGTATAGAATTATTACTGAAAATCATTTTGTACAAATCATTTTAATGGGCCATAAAATAGCCAAAGTCATTTTATACAAATCTTCATCAAAATCATAATATAGGCGTTTGCCTTGAAAATCATTATACGAGTCAATGTCGTAAAAACATCATACAATAAGTTTTACAACGTTGTATAGATTAAATAAAAACCGTTATATGAATATGGTTATGAAAACCAAAACACAAACATAATATCAATAGTATGACCCTGTATTTCTAGTCAGGCAATACATCGTAATTCGGAGCGTCTAGTAGTATTTCGTTAGTTTTGGATTATTATAAGCCGCATGAAATTGTTACCTTACTAAACCAACAACGGGTAGCTAACCCAATACTCAATTTGCCCATCTAAAGTAGCGTGTCGTCACAAAGGTCACGCTATGGAAATCTTCTCATACATAAATTCGCTTACCAATCAATGTGGCACGACGGGGATCAACCGTCAAGGCGCGAACTGGGGTGATCGTCCCCAAATAGTACTATTATATGCACAAGCGTCTACCAAATCCCGGTAGTTCACAATTCATGCTAATGGGACATTTAGTGACATAACCTAACTTTAATAATCCATTTTATTTCATCTATCGGGTCCTTTAATCATTTATCGGGTCATACAATCGGGTCATACAATCATTCGGGTCCAAATCAATAAACAAACAATCGGGACAAATTGTGTCCTAATTTTATTAAAAACTAACAGGTTATCTCCCTCACGGGTTTATAAAACATTTATAAAACATTTAAAAGAGTGCGAGGCTATGAACTCACGTTGATGTGGGAAAGCGGGTTATCGGCAACTCGGACGTACGGTACGTGCTTCAATCACGGAAACCTAGACAAATAATACTCGTCTTAGACTCATGTCCAATGACTTTATAAAAATAACAATTATGTATACATATGATGATTATGTATACATGATGATCAAGTGGGTTTACATATTCTCGTTTACTCATTTTAGTGTTATGTGTCGATAACTTTTATACTAGTTGACTAGTTTTACCTATTTACGTGTTTTAGGTTCAATAAACTTATTATAAGTTCTTTAACTTGTTTTAATCCATTTTATACTTATATTATCAGTACTTACACTTTACAAGTTGGGCCCAAATGGGTTAAGCCCAATAAGTTCTTTTTATAAGTGTTTAACTTATTTAGTCCAATTATTAGTCCAATATGTTTACTTAGCTCGTTAATGTCCGTATGTCCTATAGTTCGGGTTTTTATCGGTTTTTACTTGTTATACATGTCTATATATCATTATATGAGTTTATAAAAGTTTACATTAGACGGGTTCAACCGTCTAAGTTTTATTTAACAAAAACGTTAATTTTACGGTAATAGCCGAAAAAGTCATAAAAATCAAGTTTATAGTTTTTATTACTTATAAGTGTTATTCCATTACCATTTTTATAATTTATACACTTATTTAACCTTTTACATATTTATATAAATAAAATTCATAAGTTAGTGGGTTTTAACTTTACATTTTATACAATATAATTTTGAGTGCTTATATAATAGTAATAAACATTAATTCTCAAAATCTGATTTTTATTTTCATCTTCACAAAAACTGCCATATCTAGAGTTCTATATGGAGATAGAAGCTCAAATTTTTATCACATAAACTAAATGATATGTGCTCCAATTAACTCTTTTATAGCTACTGTTGAATCAGCCTCTAAGTATTTTCTAAAAATCGTCCAAAACAGTGAACTCAGATTTGTATCTTAAACTTGTTTTGATCATATCTTACTCATTACAATGATTCCATTGCATGGCCAACTCTCACATGTGTACAAGACCCATAGCTTACTGTATATTAATTCTACTTCATCATTTTATCAGTTCATGACATGTTTCTTTACTGTTTTATACAGCCAACAAATTTAAACAAGATTTTAGCCTTGTTTCTTATAGTCTTTCATCTTTTTAAGCATGTTTATCAACACCAAATCCCCACACAATATTTTTAATCATCATTCATCATCATATCATATACATAAGTAAAAGAAATACAAGATTACATAATCAAAAATAGCAAGAAGATGAGGAGGACAATCTTTATACCACCAAGTTGATGTAGGTTATGATTTGGACATGGATTTTGATGGAGAAACTTGTGCATAGCCAAGACTATCTTCAAGACCACCAATCTTCATATACTCCTTGTGGAAAATCAGCCTCAAGACTCCATGGAAACTCCTCCATGGATGTTATAATCACCTCCAATCAATAGGGTTTCAAAAGGGCTTCAACATGTGCAAGAATAACATAGGATTTCATGGTTGATTTTTGATCAAAATGGTGTTTCTTCTTGATTTTGGGACGGCAAGGAAGAGGGAGTAGAGAGAAAAGGGAGTTGTTTGCATGGTGAATAATGAGTTAGCTAGTTTTAGTTAGTGGTTTTTGTTGGTGAATGCTTACATTGTAAGCTAAGACATGTGTTAAGCTAAGTGTTGCAAGGTTGACACATAAGAGATGTGTTGGTGATGTTAGGCCGCCCCATGTGTACTGGGGTGGGATAAATTAGTTTGTCCCATCCCACTAATTTACGGGTATTCCTCGATTCTAGTTTCCTCGATTTGTGTGCCCTCGGGTCGTTTTACGAAAAACGTTTTTAAAAATTATGAATCAACGGCACAAAACGAATCTAATAAAAACTGTTTCATCAAAAACAGAGTTCGAAAACGTAAATACGTAAACCTAAGGTTTCCGGTTTAGTCGTAAAGGACGTTAAAATAAAATCGTAAGTCCTAATCTCTTCTCGTAAATTTGTGAGTTTATGAACCAACACAAATTTAAAACTCCAAAATAATATTCACGGATAAATTTATTTTCTGAAATGTCGGACTGTCACCAAAGACGGTGTATGTAAACGTAAGCACGTAACGTAGAATCCTCCGGTTTAGACGTAGTCGATGCTACTTCAAGACGTAAATCCAAATTTCTTCCCAAAAATAAGTGAGTTCATATTGTAACATTAAAATAATGTTTTCAAATAAATATTGAGAATAAAATATCGATCATAAATTGACGGATTGTCACAGCATTGACCCCTAAACAGGATCTTTGTCCTCAAAGATCATCTTACCTTACTACTCGCTTCTTATAGAGTTAAAGCCATGTGGGTATTTCCTCCACATTCGGTCTTTTCTCACAAGTGTAATTCATTACAACACGCGAGTTTCATCAAACATAACTACGGGAATAAGATCAGGCTAAATGTTGACTTACTTTCTCTATCCATGATGTTCACGGGTTTCTGATGAATGCAACTTTTCGCCGATCTAAACTTTACTAAGGAACAATCAGATTTTCACTTGATAGATATTCCATCAATTTCGATATACGAAACATAATTCACGCATCTCTTGAAGTCCTTGGGTAGATCCAGCTTATATGCCTTTCAAACCAAATCTTTTACATCATCTCAATGGTCCCATACAACGGGGACTTATATCCGATGATTTGTCAGATCATTAATTCATTTCTCCAAGGTTAAAAATTATGGCGTAACTTCGCTACCCATCTGGCACTCCAAGATCTACATTTCATATTCACATAACCTCTTGCCCACTACTGGCAGTCAATAATCAGATCCTAATTTCAACAATCATTTCAGATCTCGCGGGTCGAGTATTCTGCAAGGTTGGGTTCGCCATCATAGGAAACCTTAAACCTAAAAGACATGTCCAACTCACAGTGGGTGTATGTCGGGTGTCTTCTACTCAATTCTTGCTTACAGATACTCTAATATTTAGATCCTAACAAGATTTGATCTTGATCCTAATATGATAGTTATCAATGATAATCTCTCCAAAGGAAAACGATTATACGGTTTATTACCAAAGGTCATTCATTCAAACATAAAACAGCACTTATATTACTTTGTATCGTTACTTTACCTCGTCCCTTCGATTGGGGTGGTACATAGTACTCTCATCAAGGTTCGTTCTCAATGATTTCTGAGCAAATCTCTAGAAATTCGATGCGAAGCGAGGATCTTGATAAAGATGTTCGATACAGGCACACTATGTTTACATAACTCTTTTGCATTTATCATTAACGAGAATGATATTAGCAGATTTGGTTAGTCTGTCGACGATGACCCAAATCGAATCAAATTCAGATGATGACCTTTGCAATAGCTAGACGTTCACTAATGTATGAGGCGATGTCTGCCTTCATAATTGTCATCAGTACAACTTCTTCAGACAAAGATACTTTTAGTCAAAAATGACATAAATATAATACTTATACTTATAAATTCCAACATAACTATATCTCACAATCTCCATATTTAGAAAATCACAAATGGACTTTAAAACATTTAATGCTATCGGCTTCTCAATTTTAATGGTTCACATTAGCCGCGAGCCCCTTTTTCTTATTTATATTATCCTTTTTACAAACATCATTTATTTTTATATTGTTCGGCAATTTATTTTGCACCTTCATTATTAAGGAACATGTCCTAATTGGTTCTTTATCTTTTCTATATTATGTGTCAGTATCTACATTCACTTTCTCCTGATGAAATAAATATCATAACCGTATTTATTCAAAATTCTTTCTTCATATTTCGTCTTTACTATTATCTTTATCTGTTTTACTCAATCCGACGTCTAAAGCTTCGATAATTATTACATGTAAATTAACAATAATTATTTAATTTTTATGAAACGTAAACGTAAAAATTTTAAATTTCTTAGTTCGACCAATTATATAAAATGTTCAAAATAAATTTGAATTTAATTAACAAGATTTTTGTTGATTTATCGAAAATAATTAATAAGATTCGTAAATGTTTGAAAAATCTTTGGTTATATTTTGGTCAAAATTTTCTTAGTTGAAAAGCAAAAAGTGTCGTTTCAAATTTTAAGTCATGGTTTAAATGGTTTCCTCAATTCTTCTTAAGTTGTCTAGAAGTATACACAAACATTTACCCCTAAACAGAAGTTTAGTTAAATGGTTTGTGTATAAGGGAATAATCCCTTAAAATCCTTTGTTAAAACATTTGTCAAAACATATTTCCATTTCTTTTGGTAAAATCCAAATTCTTAATGGCTCAAATTTTTGGAATGTCAATATAGATCACATTATCTTATTAATCACACGGTCAAATCATGTAAAGTATTAAGCCGTTAATCACATGTTAAATATTCAAGGTACAAGTTTTAATTGTTTGGCCAATTTAGGTAAATCTATAAATAATTATTAACTCATTCTTATTCTTATAAACAAACAAATAGTCTTTAATGATCACAAGCATGAGTTTATCAAATTACAGCCTACACACGAGATTCACCAAATTTATGAATACTACATGTGCATTAGTCAATCCAAACGGCATCACGTGAAACTCATAACGTTCATTACAAGTACCGGATGTAGTGATTGGAATAGATAATCCTTTTCGCGGATGCGAAGTTGATGATAACCATGCTGAGGATCAAAAACCTTGTAAATGATCGAACAAATCTTCCATTTCATGTTATGGATTTCGTTTTCGATTGTCAATTTACTTAGTTCACAGTAATCTATAAATATAAGGAATGATAACACCATAGCTCTTCATAATGACGAGCTCGGTAGAATAAAATCTTTCTCTGACAACTCTCTCAGTTGTACGGTAATTCTTTTAATTCAGATGGTGCTGACGTACAGTGCACAAGCCACATGTGCAGCACCGAGAATATAATCAATACTAATTTCAACTTGCCTTAATGGCGAAAGTCTAGGTAATTTACCAACAATTACCTCCTAAAGTTTCAAATAACAGAATTATCTTTTCAATAAATTCTTATTAACTTCTTTCTAGATTATAATATCTATGACTAATTCACAACCATTCACGGTATACTTTCAAGTCTAAATGCAGGATATGGTCATCCATCAAGAATTATTTAGATCACTTTTGATAATCAACATCTTATCATTTAGGGGAATTCTACTCGAGTTCCCATCAATTAAGACAATGTCGTCATGTCATAATCAATCAATTCATTCTACTGGCACTATCAACTTTTCAGTTTTATTGCCGTCGATAAGATGTGAACTTCTCAAAAGACTAATAATAACTCATAATCCTTCATAAATTTAGGGATATCTGGAGACATAACTAACCTGAAAAGAGTAAGGTCGGCGCATAATCTACGCGAGAGAATTTCAAATCAGACACAGACGAAAACATTTAATGAATATGAATATATCCCATGTTTTCATAATTTGAGTACGCATTCGAAAGTTCCTCAGATCGTTACCCAGGTCATTCAAATGAAATCAACTTAAAAGAAATGATAGGAACGTCGATACACCTTGTCGGGTATCAACACTCAGTAATCAGATACTTTTCCTAAGAATCTCACTACGGGAGAATTGGACAAGAAAGAATTGTCAATCGTCAAAAAAGACAATGTCCACAGATGAGTAAATTCGACTCAGAAGAATAGATGCTACAGGCACATATGTAGGTGTCCCGAACATTATGTCCTTATTTTTCACTTCTTGCCGATCTCATAAGATTTAATCTTTCACAATCTTCAAAGAAAATGTAGTGTTCATTCATTAGTTTTATGGTGACTACTAATCAGCCTTGCATGGTCCATTCCAAATTGTATGTAGGCGCGCAACTATATACAATTTCAAGATTAACGATGCAATACTCAGTTCGTCAAAATTTTATCATCATGTTTATAATAAAAACATTTTCATGCTTAATTCTTAAATAAGAATCAAAAATATATTTACAAAGGTTTTCTTTGTTATGGAAGTAATTAAGTTTCCAAAGCGTCTCATAAACAACTTCATTTTGATATTAATCACTTATAAATCTCACTTTGAATAATCCTTATTGTGAATGAAAATTAAATTTTCTCAAAGGATACTGTTTCAACTTTGTAAAAACAATGTGTGATCTGCAAAAGAGTGATGAAGAGTTGTTCACCAAGAACTTAACTACAATACAATAGGAAATGAGCTTAGCCAATTAATCATGAGGTTCATGATCTCGATGGCACTCAAAAGAATAATTCACAACGTAACTCGATTCAAGATGAGTACTTGTTCAATGGTTGTATCACTAATGCGAGCATTAGAGACAAGCAAGAAAAGATAGATAACATCGATACATGTAGAATTTAGTAATCAAAGGTAGTCTTTTTATTAATCACAAACAAGTCAAAATTGTGCCGTAACACATTACGTGTCACTATGTCATACAATTCTCAGAACTCGTCCTACCAACTGATATCTCAGTTAAGTTAGGGATTCTTAAAAGATACCACAATGAATACTAATCTACAAGAGTCATTAGGTGTTCCACATGTCCCGGAAGATCCATCCGTCCCAATTCAGAAGAAGATTTCTTCAATTTATTTCCTGGACACTGGGCGTCCTCATTATTGGACAATGGCCTAGGAACAACCCTTAACACTAACCTACAATCATTTAAAACCTTATAATTCAATCACAGAACTTAACGACTTATATTAACAATCTCATATTCCATACGGGTTAAATTTTACTTAATTCAAGTTTCAATCAATTTTATACTCAATTCGATATCCTACCTCATTCTCCAATAATTTCAACTTTATTTTAGACCTTAAAAAGGGCAATAAAAGCTCAATATGATCAACACTTAATTTCCAATCCTATAGCTCTTACAACAACAATTATCAAATGAGTCACTAGTATGAGATGACTCATACATTCAATTAGACTTCTCGGAAAGGTATTAGTGGCATGAGGCTTTTGGGTACTGGTTCCAATGACAGCCTCACGTGCAACATTGACCCTTTCGATTTCAATTTAAGAATTGGATGACAACGAATCAGATGACATCTTCGTAGGTGGTAACGTTTTGTCAAACTCCACTCTATAAGGAAAGATCGTCATGACATCGATATCAGATTTAATCTCGCCAATTCTTTTTCAATATCACAATCAACTAATATCTACATTTCTACGAATATCAACCATTTGTTGGGATCATAAATATCCACAACTTGGTTTAGATCTAGGATAGCTAGAATTCCTACGAGAATAACTTAGATTAATTTACTAGGGGATTTTGGGTTCCTTGTGACAATCTACGTCGTATAAATACCTCGTATAAATATCAAAATAATCATCAAACAATCATGTAATAAAATTACATCATATATATATAATCTAAGTTATATATATATATTAAAATAACACTTCTCAGTCTGGCCTTGTCGGTAACTCGGGAATTCTTCGGCACCGTTATAGTCAAAAGATTTTTAGACATTTTTAGAAAAATGTTTATGGTTAAAAGATTTTGAAATGTTTTATTCAAAACCTTGGTTTTAAAAATCTTTCGTTCTCTATAACGAGAGCTCTGCTACCAAACTGTAACACCCCCAAATTTATACAACTCAATACAGCGGAAGACTAGTTGGTGTTACGGGATAGCACATTACTCACATCATATACAACGCTTAAAAGTCGCGTCGTTTTAATAATAAAGCATTTCCATTCATAAATATCAAAGTTACATAGGTCCCAAGTCATATTATTTCATACAAGTTTTACAAAGAATTTGAATGGAAAATATTGTTTAAGTGCGGGTCATGAATTCTTGTCGTCTTCCTTACCTTCAAGTACCTGAGATAAAACATGTTAAAAGAAAAGGTCAGCGATAACGCCGAGTGAATTCATAGAGTTTAATAAAATCCATCAATATAATATCAGTATAGAATTATTACTGAAAATCATTTTGTACAAATCATTTTAATGGGCCATAAAATAGCCAAAGTCATTTTATACAAATCTTCATCAAAATCATAATATAGGTGTTCGCCTTGAAAATCATTATACGAGTCAATGTCGTAAAAACATCATACAATACGTTTTACAACGTTGTATAGATTAAATAAAAACCGTTATATGAATATGGTTATGAAAACCAAAACACAAACATGATATCAATAGTATGACCTTGTATTGCTAGTCAGGCAATACATCGTAATTCGGAGCGTCTAGTAGTATTTCGTTAGTTTTGGATTATTATAAGCCGCATGACATTGTTACCTTACTAAACCAACAACGGGTAGCTAACCCGATACTCAATTTGCCCATCTAAAGTAGCGTGTCGTCACAAAGGTCACGCTATGGAAATCTTCTCATACATAAATTCGCTTACCAATCAATGTGGCACGACGGGGATCAACTGTCAAGGGGTGAACTGGGGTGATCGTCCCCAGATAGTATTATTATATGCACAAGCGTCTACCAAATCCCGGTAGTTCACAATTCATGCTAATGGGACTTTTAGTGACATAACCTAACTTTAATAATCCATTTTATTTCATCTATCGGGTCCTTTAATCATTTATCGGGTCATACAATCGGGTCATACAATCATTCGGGTCCAAATCAATAAACAAACAATCGGGACAAATTGTGTCCTAATTTTATTAAAAACTAACATGTTATCTCCCTCGCGGGTTTATAAAACATTTATAAAACATTTAAAAGAGTGCGAGGCTATGAACTCACGTTGATGTGGGAAAGCGGGTTATCGGCAACTCGGACGTACGGTACGTGCTTCAATCACGGAAACCTAGACAAATAATACTCGTCTTAGACTCATGTCCAATGACTTAATAAAAATAACAATTATGTATACATATGATGATTATGTATATATGATGATCAAGTGGGTTTACATATTCTCGTTTACTCATTTTAGTGTTATGTGTCGATAACTTTTATACTAGTTTACTAGTTTTACCTATTTACGTGTTTTAGATTCAATAAACTTATTATA
Source organism: Glebionis coronaria (assembly GCA_025667525.1). Lineage (NCBI taxonomy): Eukaryota > Viridiplantae > Streptophyta > Magnoliopsida > Asterales > Asteraceae > Glebionis > Glebionis coronaria. The sequence goes on along the minus strand of CM046876.1, from coordinate 235,098,335 downwards.
AGTTCTTTAACTTGTTTTAATCCATTTTATACTTATATTATCAGTATTTACACTTTACTAGTTGGGCCCAAATGGGTTAAGCCCAATAAGTTCTTTTTATAAGTGTTTAACTTATTTAGTCCAATTATTAGTCCAATATGTTTACTTAGCTCGTTAATGTCCGTATGTCCTATAGTTCGGGTTTTTATCGTTTTTTACTTGTTATACATGTCTATATATCAGTATATGAGTTTATAAAAGTTTACATTAGACGGGTCCAACCGTCTAAGTTTAATTTAACAAAAACGTTAATTTTACGGTAATAGCCGAAAAAGTCGTAAAAATCAAGTTTATAGTTTTTATTACTTATAAGTGTTATTCCACTACCATTTTTATAATTTATACACTTATTTAACCTTTTACATATTTATATAAATAAAATTCATAAGTTAGTGGGTTTTAACTTCACATTTTATACAATATAATTTTGAGTGCTTATATAATAGTAATAAACATTAATTCTCAAAATCTGATTTTTATTTTCATCTTCACCAAAACTGCCATATCTAGAGTTCTATATGGAGATAGAAGCTCAAATGTTTATCACATAAACTACATGATATGTTCTCCAATTAACTCTTCTATAGCTACTGTTGAATCAGCCTATAAGTAATTTCTAAAAATTGTCCAAAGCAGTGAACTCAGATTTGTATCTTAAACTTGTTTTGATCATATCTTACTCATTACAATGATTCTATTGCATGGCCAACTCTCACATGTGTACAAGACCCATAGCTTACTGTATATTAATTCTACTTCATAATTTTATCAGTTCATGACATGTTTCTTTTCTGTTTTATATAGCCAACAAATTTAAACAAGATTTTAGCCTTGTTTCTTATAGTCTTTCATCTTTTTAAGCATGTTTATCAACACCAAATCCCCACACAATATTTTTAATCATTATTCATCATCATATACATATACATAAGTAAAAGAAATACAAGATTACATAATCAAAAATAGCAAGAAGATGAGGAGGACAATCTTTATACCACCAAGTTGATGTAGGTTATGATTTGGACATGGATTTTGATGGAGAAACTTGTGCATAGCCAAGACTATCTTCAAGACCACCAATCTTCATATACTCCTTGTGGAAAATCAGCCTCAAGACTCCATGGAAACTCCTCCATGGATGTTATAATCACCTCCAATCAATAGGGTTTCAAAAGGGCTTCAACATGTGCAAGAATAACATAGGATTTCATGGTTGATTTTTGATCAAAATGGTGTTTCTTCTTGATTGTGGGACGGCAAGGAAGAGGGAGTAGAGAGAAAAGGGAGTTGTTTGCATGGTGAATAATGAGTTAGCTAGTTTTAGTTAGTGGTTTTTGTTGGTGAATGCTTACATTGTAAGCTAAGACATGTGTTAAGCTAAGTGTTGCAAGGTTGACACATAAGAGATGTGTTGGTGATGTTAGGCCGCCCCATGTGTAGTGGGGTGGGATAAATTAGTTTGTCCCATCCCACTAATTTACGGGTATTCCTCGATTCTAGTTTCCTCGATTTGCGTGCCCTCGGGTCGTTTTACGAAAAACTTTTTTATAAATTATGAATCAATGGCACAAAACGAATCTAATAAAAAATTGTTTCATCAAAAACGGAGTTCGAAAACGTAAATACGTAAACCTAAGGTTTCTGGTTTAGTCGTAAAGGACGTTAAAATAAAATCGTAAGTCCTAATCTCTTCTCGTAAATTTGTGAGTTTATGAACCAACACAAATTTAAAATTCCAAAATAATATTCACGGATAAATTTATTTTCTGAAATGTCGGACTGTCACCAAAGACGGTGTATGTAAACGTAAGCACGTAACTTAGAATCCTCCGGTTTAGACGTAGTCGATGCTACTTCAAGACGTAAATCCAAATTTCTTCCCAAAAATAAGTGAGTTCATATTGTAACATTAAAATAATGTTTTCAAATAAATATTGAGAATAAAATATCGATCATAAATTGACGGATTGTCACATACTCTACCCAACGGGAAGCCTATATTCGTGTCAAAACACTTATTATTAAAACGAAAAATTTAAAATTTACCCGATTTTACACTAATTATTTAAGAAAAAGCGGAGTACGTTCGGACACAAACAAAATAAAAATATATCGATAGATAACCCCCCATACTTAAACCGAACATTTTCCGTAATGTTTCCAAGTCTAGGGGTAAATACCCCCCCATACTTAGATTCGAAGAATCGAATGCAAGAATTAAAGCATGGAAAGGGTATGACGCAAATTTTAAAAGTCGTTTATTAATTATGCTAATAAAAATAAGCGTTAGCGAAAGGATATAATCATTGGATAAAGTAAGACAAGATCGAAGATTGAGTGATATGTGATGAGAACGAACACGAAAGTCTTCGAGATCTAGAAAATCACATCACAAACAAACGAAACACGAGATATGAAGAAGCACGGGCCTCCTCACGTTACACTATTAGAAAAGAAAAATATGTACATGGATAAGCATGGGAGCTCCCCCACGAGGCACCTCATTTTTGTTTACCGAGTCTTGAGCTCGACTCGATCCCCGTATTCATTCGTCAATGGGGAAGGTTTGAAGATCGGGTCCTACCGTTGAAGGTATTTCCTCACCAAAATAATGCTTAACACGATGACCATTTACCTTAAAATTAGGATCGTTTTCTGGAGCTAGCTCAACGGTCCTATAAAGGTAGACTTAGGTGATGGTAAATGGTCCAGAACAACGAGATTTTAATTTGCCCGAAAAAATCTTAAGTCGAGAATTATAAAGAAAAACCCTATCACCGATATTAAAAACTCGATTTTTAATTTTTGAATCATGAATTTTCTTAGTTTTCTCTTTAAAAATTAAAAAAATATCGTAAGGAAAATCAAGTAATTCATTAAGTTCATTCATTTGAATCTTTCGGTGATCACCCGCGGTCTTAAGGTCAAAATTACAATGTTTAAGGGCCCAATACGCTTTATGTTCTATTTCGACAAGCTTTTCCGTAAACCAACTTATAAGGAGTACAACCTATTGGAGTTTTGTAAGCGGTACGAAAAGCCCAAAGTGCATCATCTAATTTGTCGGGCCATGAAACGCGATTTCCTTCAATCGACCTTTCCAAAATACGTTTAAGAGCACGATTCGAAACCTCCACTTGACCACTTGTTTGAGGGTGGTAAGCCGTAGATAGACGAGGAGTAACTCCAAATTTCTAAAGAACACGAGAGAATTTCTCATTACAAAAATGAGTTCCGCGATCGCTAATAATTGCACGAGGAGTTCCGAATCTAGCGAATAATTGCTTCAAAAATTTTACGACAACTCAAGCATCATTAGTGGGGAGCGCTTTTTCTTCCACCCACTTTGGTAAGTAATCGACGGCTACAAGAATATATTTATTTCCTCGAGACGATGGGAACGGCCCCATAAAGTCGATACCCCACACGTCGAAAATCTCACAAACTTGAATAATATTTTGCGGCATTTCATCACGTTGAGACATTTTTTCCTTGACGTTGGCACAAGTCACAATTTTTGACGAGTTCATGAGCATCACGATAAATTGTAGGCCAAAAGAATCCGGCATCAAAAACCTTTTTCGCGGTGAATTTAGCACCATGATGGCCACCGGTGGGTCCTTCATGACAAGCTCTAAGGATATTAGTAGCTTTGGTGCCAAACACACACCGACGAATCATTTGATCCGCACACATACTAAAGAGGTAGGGGTCGTCCCAAAAATAATGCTTGACGTCTTTAAAAAATTTCTTATTTTGTTGAGACGACATCCCTTTGATTATGAAATTCCCCGCATGGTAATTTGCGATGTCCGCAAACCATGGGGTACTCGAATCTTTACGAATGGTGAACACTCCAAGTGTCTCGAGAGGAAGTGTTTCAGTAATTTCCTTGTTCTCGATCTCACTTTGGTGCGGATTTTCCAAACGAGATAAATGAACGGCCGCGAGATACTCGGCTCCCTTTTTGTCAAGGATATTGACATCAAATTCTTGTAGGAGGAGAATCCGCCGGAGAAATCTCGGTAATAAGTGTGAAAACACTTATCCTTTTACCACATAATTATAATAATAACCAAGCCAAAACGTATATTTAATGTCGTAAATGTCGGAGTTATGCGTGGTTTGTGTTTTTGTTGTGATTTAGGACCAAAATGTGAAAATGGAAGAAAACAAGGGCTTTCACGGGCTTTTATCGAAGAAAAAGACAAAAGACGAAGTCAAAAGATCAAGAGTGCAAAAAGAACGAAAGTCAAAGGCCTATTCTGAAGATTTATCGAAGAAAAATTCTAAAGACGCAAGTTTAACGAAGTCAAAGAACCAAGTCTAATTAATGAAGAAATTAGAAGACGAGTTCATTTTATTTATCGACAAATCCCGAGACAAAGTCGTGAATGACGAGTTTATTGTCAAAGACGAAAGACGAGAAGACAAAAGAAAAGAAAGAAAGAAGAAAGCATAAACATCCTCTCCTATAAATCCCTCTTAATGTGTCATTAGGAGGTGTTAGCTAATTTGACAAATTAGTTCTCCATTTTTATATTGTCATTTTAATACTTGTCATTTACTTTAATTGTCTTTCCTTTCAAGTAATTCAAGTAAGTTTGTTGAATCTTTATCTTTAATTTCAAGTTATTCATTAATCTCTCATTCTACCTTTCTTGTCTTGTTTAATCTTATTGCTTATTTGCTTATTGTCATGCTTATTTGATTGGTCTTTATGTTTTTATGTGTTTGATTGTGTTAGCTTATTGATCTTATAGCTTTAAGTTGATTTTCTTAATTTTAATTAAGTGTTTTAAAAGTTATTTTATAAAAAGTTGATTTTAATTATTTTAATTATTTAGTGTTTTTAAAAGTTTTTAAATTTTGGATTATTTGCTTTTTTTTCTAAAAGTTGATTTGGTTAAGTTTTATATAAGTGCTTATTGGTTTTTAGCTTATTTTCATATTTCTGCCTATTTTGTTCCTAATCCGGGTTTTGGTAAAACCCTAGTTTCCCGACTTGTTGCCTTTTCATTATTCCGACTTAGGTGGAGTTTAGTTTTATTCTGACTTGTCTTATTTACTTTCCCTCCTAATAATAGATCTATTCCGGATTACTTGCAAACTAACTTCCCGAATTAGACTTAGAAAGCAATTTTCCCGAATTAGGTATTGGATTGCTTATTCCGGATTGAGTACTAGTGCTATATCCCGAACTGCATTGAGAAGTGTTGTTCCGGATTATATGCATGAAACTGATTCTGAATTACATGCAGATTATGTATTCCGGATTATGAGCAGGATTTGTTTCCCGAATTATGTTGAATTCCCAAATTCCGAATTAGATCTAAGATTGGGGATTCCGGATTAGGATTGTGATTCAGATTCTGGATTGCATCTAAATACAGGATTTCGAATTAGGTCAAGGACCTATATTCCGAACTAGGTTGATCATACATATTCCGAATTAAGTAGAGATTCACAGATTCCGACTTAGGTTGGGATTGTGTATTTCGGATTGTGTGTGGAATCATAGATTCCGAATTAGGTCAAGCATTTGGATTCCAACTTGTTTTCCTGTTTAGTTTTAAATTGTTATTTTTCCCGCCAATTTTCTTTAGTGTTATTTTAATTATTTTATCTTAGATTTATTTCAAGTTTGCATTTTAATAAAGTTTTCAAATTTACTTTTTGTCAAGCTTTAATTTCTCGTCATTTACTTAATTACTTTTAAAGTCTTTATTTTTAGGTTTATCTTTAAAGCTTTAATTTTTAGCCATTTACTTTTTAATCATTTATCGCTTTAATTACTTTGTTATTTACTTTAAAGTTTGCATTTTTATTTACTCAACGACAAACCATTTTCTTTAATCCACCAAAAACGATTGAGTCGCACTTTTAACTAGTAATCAATTCGATTAGACATACTTCAAAGAACGATTTTTCATTATTAAAATGGCGCCGCTGCCGGCTCTTTTCGTGAAGATTAACGGTTTTCTATAAGAGACGCGTTGGATTTTGGGATCCGTTCACTCGTGAACGTTATTTTTTGTGTCAAAAATTTTCAAAAATCCTAAAAATAAAAAATTTCCAAAAATCAAAAAACATTTAAAAAACTCATAAAAAGCATTTCTTTTTCAAAAGTTTTGCACCAAAAAGATTTTATTTTTACGTTAACAATATTTCCTCTATTTCTTTGTTATCTTTTTCTTTTGCAGGTGTATGCGTACTAGATCTTCGTCTTATTATGAGCCCTAGCTTTTGAAGACTTAGACATGGCCGTTGTACACAACAATAATAATCCACCTCACCACAATTTGAACAATAACAACCATGTCCCTCCACCCGACCTTCGCATGATGGAGGAGCTTTGTCAACCAACAATGAATGGACGTGGAGGACCGATTGCGCCGATGCAAATCACGGCTCCTGAATTTTCGTTGAAGCATCACATGATCCAACAAGTTCAAAATACTTGTCCATTTCGCGGATTACCGGATGATGATGCCAACAAACATCTCCACAAATTTCTTACCGTCACTCAAAGCATGAAATTGGTCGGTGTTACCATGGATTTTCTTCGCCTTCATCTATTTCCACACACTTTATCCCACCATGCCGAAAAATGGTTTGATCGTCTTCCGAAGAATTCAGTTCATACATGGGACGAAATGACTCAACGATTTTTGTCGTGCTACTTTCCACCATCCATGGTAACGAGCCTTCGGAATCAAATCAGTGGTTTCACACAAGAACCTGATGAATCACTTTTCGATGCTTGGGAACGTTATAATGTTTTGATCGATCGTTGTCCTAATCATAATATGCTCGCCTTCACTTTGATTGATACTTTATACAACGGCCTAACTTTTCGTGATCGTGATACGATTAATGCAGCCGCCGGTGGCACATTTATGAAAAGAAGACTCGATGAGTGTAGAGAGCTTATAGAGAACATGACCACTCATCACAAAAATTGGGATTCATCCGTATCCTCAAGACATAATCCGAGAGTCAATGTTTCTTCTACTTCTTCCAGCCTCGAGATGACCGAAGTCACCCGCATGCTAGCCGAAATGAACAAAAATATCCAACTCATGGCTACGAATCAACTACAACAAGTTAAAGCTGTAACACTTTCTTGTGAGACTTGTGGCGGTCCTCATTCATACACTGATTGTCCTTCTACTTATGACAATCCGGAAAACGTGTATGCGGCTATCGGAAACTATTCAACGGAAGGCTATCAAGCCCGAACTCAAGGTGATCGTAACTTGCTTAGTTACCGTTCAAACAACTTTCTTTCACCCCGTTTTTTCTCCTCAAAACCACAATCCAAACAACTTCAATAGAAGCAATCCAAACCAACCTCGAGCTTCTAATCCATATCACCCACCCGCTCCCCAAGCTCCACCCATCACTCCACCCACGACATATAATCAAGATGTTGAAACTTTCATGAGGACCCTAGGAGAGGTGGTTAAGAATCTTCAAAGACAAATCATTCACTTGAAAGGTGATATCACTAAACAAGGGGATGATATTCGAATCGAGCTTCGAAATGATATGCAAACTTCTTTAACCAATCAAACCAATGATTTGAGAAATATGATGGCTAGTTTTTTCCAAAGTAATCAACCCTCTACCTCAGGCTCTCTTCCTTTGAATACCGTGACCAACCCAAGAGCGAATGTGAGTGCTATTACTACACGCAGTGGAGCAACTCTAGTAGGACCATCTATCCCTCCCCTAGTTACTCCATCTACACCTCCTCTACCCCCATTTATTCCTCCTACTTCCATGCCTAGTATTAGTTCTACATTACCATCTCCACCTCTTACGAAAGAAGTACCAAAGACAAAACCTTCACCCTCTCAACCCTCAACATCTAAATCTACACCTACCACACCTTCACCTTCTACACCTACACCAACTAAACCCAATATCCCTTATCCTTCTCTCTTAGACAAGTGCAAAGTGCTCACTAAAGAGGATGCTCAAGTTACTTCCTTTTTGAAGATGATTACACAAATGAATTTTAACATTAGCCTCGTTGAAGCACTTGTCCAAATGCCGAAATTTATGAAATCATTCAAGGAATTGCTTAGTAAGAAGGAGAAGATGGACGAGTTTGTTAATACTCGATTGAATGAGAATTGTTCTGCAGTCCTTCTCAAAGAACTTCCAGAAAAACATGGAGATTCTGGTCGTTTTTTGCTACCATGTACTTTTAACCAAACCGAAGAATTTACTACCTTAGCCGATCTCGGGGCAAGTATAAGTTTGATGCGATTAAGTGTTTGGAAAAAGTTATCATTACCCGATCTTACACCAACAACGATGACTCTTGAGCTAGCAAATCGAACTCTCGCTTACCCTGTTAGTATTGCCGAAGATGTTTTCGTTAAAGTTGGTACCTTCACTTTTCCGGTCGATTTTGTTGTTGTTGATTATGAAATGGACCCTCGTATTTCGTTAATACTTGGACGACCATTCTTGAGAACCGGAAAAGCTTCAGTCGATGTTGCCGAAGGTGAACTCATTGTAAGGGTCAGGAGTGATCAACAAATTTTTAAAATGGGGAAGATCACAAGCAAATCCAATGGAAGAGAACCGGCGAATATGATTGATGTGCTTCAAGACGAGCTTGATACAACTACTTGTGAAAGTACAAAGCTTGATGATTTTGTCGTCTACAAAAACCCTCTTTTCAAGCCTCTTTATGATAATCCACTTTTTCAAGAGAATGTGGAAGATTCTGAAGATCCTCTCTCCAATTTTGATGCCCCACCAATATATGATAATCCACCAATCTATGATGATTATTCTAGTTCCGATGTGGATGATTATGATGATTTTGTTTCAGAGTATAAAGACATGCCAACTTATGATGATTTTGATGATGTTGATACTCGCTCGAGTGATTCTTCATATGATGACCTTGCTCCTATTTTTGATGAAGATCCTCCACCAACAATGCTTGATCCTACTTTGGATGAATACTCATTTGAGGAAGATTTTGCTACTTTTCTCAATACATACTTCCCCAATGAGAATGATTCTCCTCCTTTGGACTTTGATTTTGGTCTTTATCCTCCTCCGGATATTAAGAAACCAGTTTCAAAGGAGAAGAAATCAGAACACACCGACATCCGCAGTACTTATGTTTTGACACCTCTCTATCCCCCTTCTGAGGATGAGATTGTGCGATTTATGAGCGGATCTTCTTCAAGGTCTACTGAGCCTGAGTCTTATTTTCCCCTAAAGGAAAAGGTGTTCGATCCGGGCATCACAATTTTTAAGCCATCTTAGTATCCATCTGATGAAATTAAAGGAAAGACTTTTGGAATCTATGGAGCATTTCTTGCACTTCATCATACTTTCTACCACCGTGCTCAACAAATGCTTAAGAGAACCTTACCTACTCTTCTTTGGCTTGTCTTGTTCACCTTAAGCTTGTGCTATTTGATGGATGAGAACTATGCATTTGATCCCGATGGAAGTTCTTCAAGGTTCTTACCATTGTAATAAAGGTCGAGTCAGGCTCACGACTCGATGAACAAAAACAAGCGCTTCTCGGGAGGCAACCCGAGTATATATCCTTTTTTATCCGTTTTTATAATAAGTGTAGGGGGAGACCCTACTATGTGTTTGTTGTTTTCTTATCATGTGCAGGGATTCGAGCTTTCAAAGATCCATTCTTGATGACTTTTGACGACCCGTGATTCCGTGTACCCGTCTTCCCGGTTCTATCCTAAACTCTTTTGATTCACTATTTTATATTCTTCAATATTAAAATAGGAATCACTTTAGTTGTCTCTTCCTTAGCAAGATTTAAACAACGTGCACAATGTCCTAAGTGTAGGGGAGTTTACTTCCACATGCTTAAACATTAAGGACAATGTTTATATTAAGTGTAGGGGGACTTCTATCGAAGTTAAGTGGGCTTTTCCTTGTATTTATCCTCATTTTAATCGGAAAATTGATTTTTCGACATTTTTCAAAAATTTTAATCTAATTTGGCCTATTAGTATTTTCCTTTGTTATCGTTGTTTTCATTCACTGCTAGAATAAATTTTTAATAAAATGGTTTTAATAAGTTTAGATGTATTTGATATATTAGGCCCGTCATGAATCTTTTGACTCAACCCGAGTTTACTTATCCTACTTTACTCTAGCTAGTATCCTTAACGTGTTTAAGTCAAATTTTGCTAGGCTTTTATATAGGGAACTTTAAAACGAGAAAGACATAACTCTTATGGGTTAAGAACAAGAACTTTTCGCAAGTTCCTATAAATGATCCTAGAAAGTCGTTTATCAAGGGAACTTTAAAATGCAAATTCTAAACTTGAAAAAGTCTAAGAAGATGAAAGATCCTATAGATGACTTGAAAGCCCAAAACTTTGATTTAATAGGCTAAGCATCCACGAGTCTCATTCCTTGAGATATTAAATTGTGGAGAACGAGAGATGATAGAGTCAATTATAAGTTTGGTATTCTTTCATGAATTTATGTGAGTTAATTATCAGCCTTTTCTCCTATCGTTTGTTAATAAATTTAATTACAATAAGTAAGGTTGTACGATTTGAAAAGTTACTTAGCTTCTAGCCCAAGATCGTTTAAAAGTTGCTCGGTATTAATTAGAGTTCATAGCCAAGGCATAACTTATTGAAGCGGAATGCGAAGATTGGCGAGTCCGAAAAGGCCCTAACAAGGCATGAGGGCTACATTTTGTTGCTAAAGATCCAAAGTGATGTGAAGAATCATTTATCAAAAATCAATATGAAGGATCGAGACATACGACGAAAAGCAAATACTCCCCTAAAGATCATGGAGAAGTCTATCCGAAAAGACCCTAGAAAGGTATGAGGATAAATAGATCCAAGTCCTAAAAGGAGGCGGATCTTTGTATATCAAAATCCCAAATAAAGATTGGAGAAAAATTAAGAAGTCGTGGTCCAATTATGAAGAATCTCTCAAAACTTCAAGTGAAGAAATTCCTATTATGAAGAGAAGACCATTATTTCATGTACGTCTCTCAAGATTTGAAGTATGAAGTCAATGCCAAATATCGATCCGAGAAAGATCTCAAATCGTGAAGTGAGTTATGCCAAGATATGAACTTTATGAGGTTTTGAGAAGCAGTTTTAAAAGATTTTGTCCTTTAGCTAACTATTGATTAAATTGTCCTACTTTATTTTCGGCCTAAATAAACTATCAAAATAAGTCAACAATGCATCCTCGTGATCATTCAAGACAACAATAAAATACAAGAGATACACCTAGGAATAAGGGAGTCTAAGCGAATAATTGGGCCACATGAGTTTGTGTTAGTTTGTTAACTTATAATAATAATGATCTCGTTTTTAAGCTTGGTTTGGGGAACGTGAAACTTGAGGGTGATAAACATTCATGAAAACCAAATCCCTAATGTAAGTCTTCGATCTCTTTACCCGTTTTCTTCCTTCAAATATTTTGTTATTTTCTATCTCTTTAAGTTAATGTTTTATGTTTAATAAAGGCCAAGGTGGGTTAATTATGATGGAAAATGTAAATCTTGCTTTGTAATTAACGCATTGCATGAGGGCATTGCAATGGTCAAGTGTAGGGGATTTAATAAGTGTGAAAACACTTATCCTTTTACCACTTAATTATAATAATAACCAAGCGAAAACGTATATTTAATGTCGTAAATGTCGGAATTATGCGTGGTTTGTGTTTTTGTTGTGATTTAGGACCAAACTGAGAAAAAGGGAAGAAAACACGGGCTTTCACGGACTTTTATCGTAGAAAAAGACAAAAGACGAAGTCAAAAGATCAAGAGTGCAAAAAGAACGGAAGTCAAAGGCCTATTCTAAAGATTTATCGAAGAAAAAGTCTAAAGACGGAAGTTTAAGGAAGTCAAAGAACCAAATCTAATTAATGAAGAAATTAGAAGACGAGTTCATTTTATTTATCGACAAATCCCGAGACAAAGTCGTGAATGACGAGTTTATTGTCAAAGACGAAAGACTAGAAGACAAAAGAAAAGAAAGAAAGAAGAAAGCATAAACATCCCCTCCTATAAATACCCTCCTAATGTGTCATTAGGAGGTGTTAGCTAATTTGACAAATTAGTTCTCCATTTTCATATTGTCATTTTAATACTTGTCATTTACTTTAATTGTCTTTCCTTTCAAGTAATTCAAGTAAGTTTTTTGAATCTTTATCTTTAATTTCAAGTTTTTCATTAATCTCTCATTCTACCTTTCTTGTCTTGTTTAATCTTATTGCTTATTTGCTTATTTTCATGCTTATTTGATTGTTCTTTATGTTTTTATGTGTTTGATTATGTTAGCTTATTGATCTTATAGCATTAAGTTGATTTTCTTAATTTTAATTAAGTGTTTTTAATCGTTATTTTATAAAAAGTTGATTTTAATTATTTTAATTATTTAGTGTTTTTAAAAGTTTTTAAATTTTGGATTAGTTGATTTTTTTTCTAAAAGTTGATTTGGTTAAGTTTTAGATAAGTGCTTACTGGTTTTTAGCTTATATTCATATTTCTGCCTATTTTTTCCTAATCCGGGTTTTGGTAAAACCCTATTTTCCCGACTTGTTGCCTTTTCATTATTCAGACTTACGTGGAGTTTAGTTTTATTCTGACTTGTCTTATTTACTTTCCCTCCTAATAATAGATCTATTCCGGATTACTTGCAAACTAACTTCCCGAATTAGACTTAGAAAGCAATTTTCCCGAATTAGGTATTGGATTGCTTATTCCGGATTGAGTACTAGTGCTTTATCCCGAACTGCATCGAGAAGTGTTATTCCGGATTATATGCATGAAACTGATTCCAAAATACATGCAGATTATGCATTCCGGATTATGAGCAGGATTTGTTTCCCGACTTATGTTGAATTCCCAAATTCCGAATTAGATCTAAGATTGGGGGATTCCGGATTAGGATTGTGATTCAGATTCCGGATTGCATCTAAATACATGATTTCGAATTAGGTCAAGGACCTATATTCCGAACTAGGTTGAGCATACATATTCCGAATTAAGTAGAGATTCACAGATTCCGACTTAGGTTGGGATTGTGTATTCCGGATTGTGTGTGGAATCATAGATTCCGAATTAGGCCAGGCATTTGGATTCCGACTTGTTTTCCTGTTTAGTTTTAAATTGTTATTTTTCCCGCTAATTTTCTTTTGTGTTATTTTAATTATTTTATCTTAGATTTATTTCAAGTTTTCATTTTAATTAAGTTTTCAAATTTACTTTTTTTCAAGCTTTAATTTCTCGTCATTTACTTAATTACTTTTAAAGTCTTCATTTTTAGGTTTATCTTTAAAGCTTTAATTTTTAGCCATTTACTTTTTAATCATTTATCGCTTTAATTACTTTGTTATTTACTTTAAAGTTTGCATTTTTATTTTACTCAACGACAAAACATTTTTTTTTATCCACCAAAAACGATTGAGTCGCACTTTTAACTGGTAATCAATTCGGTTAGACATACTTCAAAGAACGATTTTTCAGTATTACTCGGCTTAGCGTCTTGCTTATTAAAAAGATATTTAATAGCCGAGTGATCCGTATACACTACACTTTTAGTTAAGACGAGATATGGTCGAAATTTTTCGAAAGCATATACTACGGCTAATAATTCTTTCTCCATAGTAGTATACTTAATTTGAGCTTCGGTCATGGTCTTACTAGCGTAGTTTATAGGCAAAAAGTGTCGATTATGACGTTGGCCTAAGACCGCACCTACCGCATATTCACTAGCATCACACATAATTTCAAACGGCAAGTCCCAATTTGGCGCAACTAAAATCAGTGCTTCGGTTAATTTTCTCTTTAAAATCTCGAAAGCACGAATACAATCATCGTTAAAGATGAAAGGGGCGCCCTTCTCAAGAAGATGCGTCATCGGTCGAGAAATCTTCGAGAAGTCTTGAATAATTCATCGATAAAAACCGGTGTGGCCGAGGAAACTCCTAAATCCTTTAACGGTTGTGGGATGAGGAAGTTTTGCAATAACGTCGACTTTAGCACGATCTACTTCAATTCCCGCTTTCGATATTTTATGACCCAATACAATACCTTCTTTACAAATAAAATGACATTTTTCCCAATTAAGTACAAGGTTCGTTTCTTCAAAACGTTTCAAAATCTTTTCCAAATTATCGAGACACGAGGTAAACGATTCACCAAAAACCGAAAATCATCCATAAATACCTCCATCGTCTTTTCGATCATATCGTGAAAATTTGCCATCATACACCGTTGAAAGGTACCCGGTGCATTACAAAGTCCGAAAGGCATTCTACAATAAGCGAACGCTCCATAAGGGCATGTAAACGTTGTTTTAACTTTATCTCGCGGATCGATGGGGATTTGGAAATAACCAGAGAATCCAACAAGAAAGCAATAATACTCGTTTCTCGCTAAGCGCTCTAACATTTGATCCATAAATGGCAAAGGAAAATGGTCCTTTCGATTTGCATCATTTAATTTACGATAATCGATACATACTTGCCATCCGGTTACGAGCCGAGTTGGAATTAACTTGTTGTCTTCGTTGGTGACAACGGTCATTCCTCCCTTTTTCGGAACGCAATGGATGGTACTCACCCACGGGCTATCGGAGATAGGATAAATCATTCCGGCATCAAGAAGTTTAATAACCTCTTTTTTGATAACGTCGTGAATTTTTAGATTAACCCTTCATTGATTTTGTATTGCGGGTTTGTAGTCTTCCTCCATTAAGATTTTATGAGTACAAAATCTTGGGTCGATACCCTTAATGTCGGAAATTTTCCACGCTATTGCCCGTTTATGAATTTTAAGGACTTTTAACAAAGCAATTTTTTCATCCGCCGAAAGATTTTTCGAAATAATTACCGGACTTATAAAAATGCGTATTCGAGATGAGGTGGAAGATCCTTAAGTTCGAGAATGGGAGGTTCCTCAATAGACGATTTCGGCTTAGAATCATTGACTTCGACACTCTTAATTTCCGAGGAGGAAAAATAAGGTGGAACGTCATTTAAAAATTCCTCGATTATTTTTAAATCTTCAACGTTATCAATATCCTCCGTACTAGTGCGAGGGACATCGACTTCTTCCAACGTAAAATCGCCTCCTTTGAAAGGAGCGAGAGGAGGAGAAGAATTAGCAATAATCGGATCCGTAATAGTGGGATTGCCACTATTAGAACTAGCCGCGAAACCTAAAACTCCTTGCGAAAATTCATCACAAATGACGTCAACTAAATCGGTATGATTTATAGTCGCGATAGAATAAACATGCGAAATTTTCGAGTTTTGAGCAACGTCGATCACAAGTTCCTATTCGTTAAACCCTAAAGTTATTTTCCTCCCATGAACGTCAATTAAAGCTTTAGCCGTATCTAAAAATGGGCGATCTAAAATCAAAGGAACTTGGGGATCCATTTCAAAATCTACAACGATAAAATCAACCGGATAATAGAACTTTCCAACTTTTACGAAAACTTCTTCGGCTATTCCATGCGCGATTGTCGTAGAACGATCGGCTAGCTCAATAGACATTTTAGATGGAATGAGTTCGGGAAGTGATAACCTTTTCCATTAGGAAATCAATTTAATGCTCGCGCCAAGATCGGCCAAGGCGAGACATTCTTTCATCTCCCGAAATCACACGGTATTAAAGACTCGCCCGGATCTCCTACTTTCTTGGGAAATTGGTTAAGAAAAACCGACGAACAATTAGAAAGCTTCGTTAATTTTTCCTTATCGTTTATCATACTCTTAAAGGTTGAAGCGAATCTCGGCATATAAAGTAAAGCATCGGCGAAACTTATATTAAAATGCATTTGATGAAAAATCTCAATAAAACGAGCAACTTGTTGATTATTACGTTCATGCAATTTTTCTTTGGTAAGTCTCGAAGGATAAGGTAAAGGTGATGTTGGTTTAGTCGAAGACTTCGGAATCTCGGGTTCTAGAATTGGTTTTGGGTCGACCGTAGGTGGAATTTGAGCGGTACTTCGTGGGCTTGGAATTTGCTCCTCATTTTCGACCACCTCGGTTTCTTTTTCCTTTTTCCCTCTCCGTAGAGGTACTTTTCGGAATTGAAGGCTCGTCTAAAGTTTTCCCACTACGAGTGATAATCGCTTTCATCTCACCCTTCGGGTTTTCAACGGTATTGCTTGGTAAACCACCCGAAGAGGAGGAGGGTTTGTTCATTATAGCTTCAAACATAGAAAGAATTTTATTCTCAAATTTCGCTTGATTTTCCTCAATCCAATTTTGATTTTTCTCTAATCTAGCTTGATTTTGCTCAATCTTATTATTTTTCCCTCTAATTTGATTTGCAAAATCATTTTTCAATTCCGTTTTCATGGTCATAATATCTCTTTGAATATTTTGCACAGTCACATCATTAGGCTTAGCGTAATTAACAAATTCATTTGGAAGACCTTGGTAATTTTGATTACTTTGAAAACCTTGATTTTGATTTTGAAAACTATGGTTTTGGTTTTGATTATATTACAAATTCCCATTGTTATTATTCCCATGATAATTTCCTTGATTTCCTCGGTTATAATTCCTTTGATTATTGTTTCGATAAATATTACTTGAATTATTTTGAACCGGCGGAAAACCCGGTGGAGTCGGTTGATTTGTGCGGGTAACTTGACCGTTTTGGTTGTAAGTTCCCGTTACCGCGTAGGCACTCGAAGTGTTATACACTTGGAGTAATCATGAGCTCCACCACAATACAAACAAGATTTCTCGACCGCTTTCACCGTAGCGTGAGTGGGGCTCTCTCTTTTCTTCCATTCGTTTAATAAGGATGAAACTCAACCAACTTATTTTCCAATCGAGACTCGATTTGATTCACATCGAAAATAGGTGAATAAGACGAAGACGAACCCATATTGGCAACACACGGTGTACTACGAGGGTTATAAACCTTAGAGCGATTTTCAATAATCGACAATGCTTCTTCGGTCGTTTTACACAAAAAATTACCACCCGCGGCGGCATTAAGATAGTCTCATTCATGATCAGTAAGTCCATTGTAAAACATATCTATTTGATGTAATTTCGAAAAACCATGGTGTGGACACGAATGAAGTAATTCTTTAAAACGTTCCCATGCCGTAGAAAAAATTTCATTAGGTTTTTGCGAATACTTCGAAATCTCATTTTTTAGATGCGTAGTTCTCGATGGAGGAAAAAATTGTTAACAAACTTGGAAACGAGATCACCCCATGTTGTAATCGAACGTGGTGGCTCTTTCTCGTACCACACCTTAGTGGGTCCCTCTAGAGAATACGGAAAAAGCATAAGCTTAATAGCTTCGTTAGGCACATCTCTAAATTTGCACGTAGCGGCTAAACGATTAAAGTTTCGAATATGATTATGCGGATTATCACTCTTGTATCCTCTAAATTGACTTGCTTGAATCATCGATAATAAACCCGACTTAATCTCGAAATTAGCCGCTAAAATATCTGGAATCATAATAGCCTCTCCATAACCCTCGGTGGGTGCTTGGAGTTGCTCCATCATAGTACGATTTGCCATTGGAAAAATTGTTTTAACAACGGTTTCGACGGTTGTAGGAGGAATCTCGGGTTCCACTACACGATTTTGACGATTACGAATACGTCTCGATTGAGAACGAGTTCGCATAAACCGAATAGAATTTAGAGGGTTGAATAAAAGAAAGTAGATAGAAGAAGAATATTTTTTATACTTTTTGTTTTGTTAAATTTGACGAAAATACAACACAATATTTTTGGAGTTTTTGTATTTTTATTTTTTTTGGTGTTTTAGATTGAATACTAATAGTAGTAGAAAAATAACACAAAAATTCCGAACCAATCAAAGATTGATTATAAATGAACGCGAGGAGTGAGAGTATTTACTTTGGAAGGTAAACGACTCTCGTTCGACTTTCAAAACGATTGGTGAAAACCAAAATGTCACGAGGTTCAATATATAAACAAAGACAAAAGTATGGTTTATTACTTGAGGTGGCAAACCCTTAAGCGGTTTCCCTCTCATTGTACGCACAAGCAAGCGGAGAAACGAGGTGGCGCGAAGCATTTAAGAGCCTTTTTCTTTAGATCGTATTTTATAACGATCGCCTTATCCCCACCTTATAGGTTGTACAAATTGAGTTCTAACTTTTCAATAGTATTTATCTATTTTGCCTTAATTTTCTTTGATCGATACACACCAAGTTACCGGAACGCTAACAATGGTGGTCTATTGCAAGCAATAGTTTTGGAATATTTTGTATTAATTGTTCTATACGTAATACAATATAGTAGCAACAAAAACAATACGAAAACAAAAACGAAAATGAAAAATATTTTTGGTGTGTTATTTGAGTTCAAATAACACTTTTTGGAATTTTTTATTTTTTATTTTGATTTTTTTCAAATTACTATAAGTATGTACGCTTTCTTAGGAAAGAAAGTTCTTCGATAACAAAAATCGACAAAACCGAACCAAGGAAAATCGTACACAATTTCCCCTGCAGCGGTGCCAAATTTTTGATGTGGGTTTAGCTATACGTAAAAATACACGCGAATCAAGTAAGTCGATAACGACTTACCAAAAACGAGTAATATCACGAAAGCGACCCGAGATCGTTGTTCGACGAGGAAATTGTGAATTTGAGATTCTCGATTCGATGTTCGATTAATGATCGAAGAATGTCGTTGAAAAAAAAGTAAAAGCAAGACGTAAACGTTAAACGACTTAAAACATAAAATAATGAAAATCACGTAAAACGAGAAAATGACGAAAATTAACTTTTTATTTTTTTTTGAAAACTTAGATAAAAATA
Source organism: Glebionis coronaria (assembly GCA_025667525.1). Lineage (NCBI taxonomy): Eukaryota > Viridiplantae > Streptophyta > Magnoliopsida > Asterales > Asteraceae > Glebionis > Glebionis coronaria. The sequence goes on along the minus strand of CM046876.1, from coordinate 235,079,473 downwards.
AATTTATTAAACTCAAAAGAAAAATAAAAACTATTTTAATCATACAAATGGGCTAAAAAAACAAATGTACGAAATTAAACGAAACGAGTGTTATGGGCCAAAAAGCCCAATAAACGAAATACTTAACGAGAGACACTAAAATTTGACAAGGATTATTTTTTTGGACTTATTAAACTACAGCAAAAAGAAAATTTTGAAAAGGTTTATCCAATAAGCTCGAATAAGCAAAAACCGTTTTTCAAAAAGGACAAATTAGTCGAATAAGCTAACTACTTGACCACTTGTTTTGAAAATCGACACACTAGCTAGAATTGAGATAAAAAGAACGTAGGAAAAGAGAAAAGTGAAATAAGCAATACCAATAAGCATATATGATCTCAATAAGCACTTTAGAAAATAAGCTATGTAGCGAAAATCTAATAAAACATTTACCAAACACGTTTAAACCTTGAGAACTAGTAAAAGATATAAGAAAAATAATATTGAGTACAAATCCAAAGTCGTTGCACGTTTAATACTCACAAAATAAGCAAATAAGCTGAATACGGGCTGTGATTGTGGTAAAATACGACCTTTTAGGAAAAAGGCGTAAAAGCGGTAAGTATTAAACAAATGACTTAGGAAAATCAAGTGTTAATGACCCAATTAAGTTTGTTTCCCAAGGAGGTATATGTGTGTGATTAAAATGCAATGATATTTGAGATTAATATTTGAAAGAAGGGGATGAGAAAATAGAATGACGAAGACGTGAAAATTATTACTACGACAACTAAAATTAAAACCGTAAAAAGAGCTAAAATAAAAATAAATTCTAAAAATTCCCAAAAAATTACCAAAAATCAAATTAAATAAACTAAGAGTTTACAAATGATCAAAACTTTTTCAAACCTTTTAATTAATTAAATATTAATTTTTAAATGCTAATTAAAGCCCTAAAAATCAAAGTAATTATTAAAACGCCCAAATAAATATGTTTCACTTTGTAAACCTCTAAAATGACTAAATAAGATTAAAAACTATTTTTATGAATTTTTAAACTAATTAAAACTATTTAAAATGATTAAAATCTATTAAAAACTTAAAATAATTCTAGAAATTAGACAAATGAAGATAAAATTAATTTAAGAGTTGCAAAAATCCTATTTTAATGTATTAAACCTAAGAAAAATATAAAAATTGCAAAAATGTGAAATTTGAAATTTAATAATAAAATAATATAAAAATAATATTAAAAAAACAAAAATTAAAAAAAAATATAAAAACTTGCAAACTAGTTTATTTTAACCTAAATAACCAGAAAATGAAAGTGAAATTACCAAAGTACCCCTAATGGGCCCCCAAATGGGCTAAAATAGAAAATAGTCCAAACTAATGGGCTTTTTGGCCCAAAAGCTTTAACTAAGCCCAAATGACCTGAAAAGGCCCTATCTGACTCAATATTTAATTCTAAACACAAAAGTCTGAAGGCCCAAAAGCTGGTTTTGAGCTTATCACAGCTTAAATGGTCAACAACTTATTCTTATTGGGCCAATAAGCCCATTAAGCAATAAGCCAGAAATAAGCCAAGTAAAATTTCACTAAAAGACAAAATAGTCGACTTAGAGTTCTAGACCACCTCAGACCTTCTAATAAGTTGCAAAAGACTCTAAATGACTTAATTAAGACAAATCAACAAAGAAAAGTTCAATAAGCCAAGCCAAATAAGCAGAATAAGCTGATAAGCATTTATTTAAAAGTCAAAGTTATTGGTTTTCTAGTCAAACCTCAAAGTCAACCCCTCAAATGCTCCAGAATGAACAAATGGGTCAAATAAGTGACACCTATTACAAATTCAAAGTTGTTTCAGGTTAAAATAAGCTAGAATAGCTTATTGATAAGAACCAGTTGAAATAACACTAGCAGTGGCTAGTAGGAGGGGAAAGGAGTTCCCACTGCTTTGACTATTTGACTTGCTTTTTTAGAGAGATCCAGTTGAATTCAAATGGAAACAAGGGCACCCTTGTAATCAGTGGATCACAAGGAGTAAATATCAACAAATAAATCACAATTTGGTTCACTCAATAAGCACAAAATAAGTGAACAGTTCACAGATATGCCACAGACCTTGAAAATAAGCAGTTATGAACAAATAAGCAGATTGAGCATGAATAAGCCAGCCAAATTTAACCAAATGCACACACAAGCTATAATAAAGTCCAATAAGCACAAATAAACTTGTTTCAAGCAATGGATCAAAGTAAATAAGCAGATTCAAGCACAAAAAGTTACTGATTAGCAGAAGTGATTATCCAAAATCCTTTTGCTGATCTAATTGACCACCAATCCAATTTCAAGCCCTCAAATCCCTTTCCCTGATTAAGTTAACCAAAATTTAGCACTTGTTAACCCTAGTCTACCCTTAGATCTAGGTGTCCCCAAAATTTTAGCCTAAATACCCAAGTTAAACAGATTTTATAGACTTATGATCGATTTGGTTGTTTCAAGCCACAAAACTTGCAGATAATGGACCCTTTGCACCAGATAAACAGATACCAACCCAATAGAACCAAAAACAACAACACTAGTTGCCTTAAATCCTTTTGAATCAGTTAACCCAAACACCCCTTTGGAATCTGATTTCTCAATTTTCCAAAGGATTGCTATCATTTAACCTTCCAAACAAGATCTAATCAACCCTAACAGCAATAAGCCAACCTCAGTAACTCAAATCAACCACAAATTCACAGATTCACAATCAATCATGCAAAAATCACCAAAAATTCAACAAAATTCAGAAAAATGAAAAAGGAAAAGAGAGCAAACCTCCAAGACTTACATCCAAGCCTTGGAATGTTTGAGCTGAGGTGCTCGCAAGAACAAGCACCAGCTTCCAAAGCTGCTAAGATGAACAAACAGAAAAGTGAGCAATAAACAGATTATTTCCTTGATTTTGAAAAAAAGTGTTCTAAACCTTAAAACCTTTTCTAAAAATCAAGAAAACATGTATATGGAACTCAGATCTTAGCTATTTAATCACCAAACTTTTATAAAACACAAAAGAGAATCCACAATTTTCAGAAATTCAAATTTTATTTCAATAAAAAGGAATTACAAAGAGATAGCTAAAATCTGGAACAAAGGGGCTCTCACATGTTGAGGCCTCCTTTTATAGACGAATACAAGGTGGAATTAAGCAAAACCCTAGGCTATGAAATTCCAAAAGTTCCCTTGAAATCTTCTAGACGCATTTTGTTGTTGAGTTGTCCAAATGAATTAGAGACGTTCATTTTAGCTTTGGGGCCAAGCAATGAGTCTTAGCTGTTGATTTGGCCACGTGGGAATCCTTGGAGAGGAAGGAATGATATGATATGTGGACGGGTTTGAATGGTGGGGTCCTTTGGTGAGTGGAATTGAAGGATTTTGGTGTGGGATGGGTTTATGAGCATGTGAATCAAGCATGTGCATGGGTAATTTAAATTAATTCTTTGTTGTAAGTGGGGTAAGTTATGGGTTCATGTGGGTAAACAGTAAAGATTTTGATCTGAAAAGGGGGTGTAAAGTTGTTTGGCGCGTATTTATTTGGTTTGAAGTTTGGGTATTGACAATAAGAGTCCTTTTGTTTTGGCAAAGTGTGTAAACAATGTTTAAAACCTTGTTAACCCGTTTTCCTTTGTTATATAACTTTTGATTTTCACACATTGGCCACCAAACTTTGCAATAAGGGTTTCAAGGGTTATTTTTGCCACTTTTGAATATTTCAAGGATTGATCTTGGACATTCTTGATCTTCAAAGGTCTTCAATGTATCTTTGACTTCATGAGGGACCATTATTGACAATTTTAGAATTGTTGAGGGACTAAACTTGCCAATTCTTCAAAGTTGAAGGACCCTTTTGTAATTTTGACAAACTTAAGGGACCAAACTTGTAATTATGAATATACAAGGGTATTGAGTGTCATTTCTTCGTAAATTGAGGATTAATCTTATACATCTTCAAATCTTCAAGGGTTTTTCTTTAAGAAATCCATAACTAGGGCCCGGTTCTTTGTACTCGTGTTCGTTTTTCATTGTTTCTTGTGATCTTTTGTCTTTTTCATGATATCCATACCTAAAACACACAAGTAAACAGATACAAGCATATATATGGTATATTTATGACATTTTATGCATTTTAAAGCCCAAAAAGAACGATGAGATCATGTATAAATGCCATCTCATCACTCCCTAATACTAAGCCATTGCCAGGCCCTCACGCAATGCTAGAATAAAGTATCTAAGCATCACCAAAATTCAATTTTATTACCCTTTATTGAAAAGTAAAAGACTTGCAACAATACTACGAAGATGTGTAAAGACATAATGTATGATTTTCATCACGTGTGTGACTTTTATGGTCAATGAATAGAAATAAGTAAATGTCCCATAGAGTAAATTTCGTCATCCTTGGTTGTCATACATTCCATGTTAAGTGCAAAAACGAGATCATTGTTGGTACAAGTCACAATGCTAACACTACTCATACGTCCAAATTGTGTAATACTTTTTCTCCCCGCAATCCTAGTTATTATGAAAGGAAATGGGTTTCTAGAATTTTTTAACTATTTGTCATGGATCACAAGTGATTCATATTGACTTATTTGAGTATTTATTAGTCCAAAATTAAAGTCACGATTTAATCGATAGTTAGCCGAAGGACAAAATCTTATAAAACGGCTTCTCGAGTATCTCCTTAAGTTCATATCTTGACATAACTCGTACCACGATTTGAGACCTTTCTCGGACCGATATTTGGCATGTACTTCATACTTCAAATCTTGGGAAGACGTTCTTGAAATTATGGTCTTCTCTTCACATTTTGGAATTTCTTCTCTTGACGTTTTTGAGAGATTCTTCATACTTGGACCACGACTTCATCATTTTTCTTCAATCTTTATTTTGGATTTTGATATACAACGATCCGCCTCCTTTATGGACTTAGATATATTTATCCTCATACCTTGTAAGGGTCTTTTTGGATAGACTTTCTCCATGATCTTTAGGGGAGTAATTGCTTTTCGTCGTGTGTCTCGATCCTTCATATTGATTTTGGAATAATGATACTTCACATCATCTTGGATCTTTAGCAACAAAATATAGTTCCTCATGCCTTGTTAGGGCCTTTTTGGATCTTCACCAATCTTCGCATCCCACTTCAATAAGTTATGCCTTGGCTATGAACTCTATTCAACCCGAGCAACTTTTAAACGATTTTGTGCTAGAAGCTAAGTAACCTTTTAAATCGTACGACCTTACTTATTGCAATTATTTTTGTTCCTAATGCATTGATCTTATGGGAGAAAAAGCCACAATTAAAAACATATGAGTTTTTGAAAAAACATTTTCATGTTCTACGTTTAGCATGATCACTTGTCTAACTCTATCATCTCTCGTTCTTCACTAATTAAAGACCTCTAATTAAAGAGACTCGTGAATACTTAGCCATGCAAGTCAAAATTAAGCCAAATTTGGATTAGCTTTCATTAACACTATATCAAATCGAAGTTTTTAGTTTTCAAGCCACCTATAGAATCTTGCACTTTCTTGGACTTTTTCAAGTTTAGAGAATGCATTTTATAGTTCCCTTGATAAGTGACTTTCTAGGATCAAGTATAGGAACTTGCGAAAAGTTCTTGTTCTTAACCCGAATGAGCTAAGACTTTCGCGTTTTAAAGTTCCCTATATAAAAGTCTATCAAAACTTGAATTGAGCAGGCTAAGGAATGTAAAGGGATCCAAATGCCCATCAAGTCAAAAATTAGCTCTTATTCTACCCATCGGAAAATATACATTCGTATCTTGAAAACACTTATGAAAACTAAGAAAAATTTTGAAATTTGGCCATTTTTAGCCTTATTAGCAACAAAACAAAACGGTGAAAGTTGGAAAATGTGAGCGCATAGCAAAGCAAGTAGCTATTCACCCCCCATACTAAATTTAAACATTGTCCTCAATGTTTCGAGTCTAAAGGTGAAGCACCCCCATACTAGAGACGAAGAGTCGAATGCTTAGGATCTAGCATGGAACGGGTGATCAATAATATATCTAAAGCCGTTTATGAATTATGCTAAAAGATAATTGTTAGAACAATAAAGGATATGTCATGGATTCGTGAAGAACTTCTTCAAGCAAACGATCGAGGCTCACGTAAACGAACACGAGAGTCTTCAATCGTAGTGATGATGATGATCTAGATAACATAATCACAAACAACCACGAGACAAGGAGTTGGAAGGGTACAAATCCCCTCTCATTATTTATTAGAAAGCATAAAAAGGATAAGCATGGGATCTCCCCCACGAGGCACCTCGTTTTTGATTACCGAGTCATGAGCTAGACTCGATCCCCTCAATGCTAATTATCATTGGGGAAGGTGACTTGGTCGAGGTTATCCAATGAAGGAACCTCCCCACCAAAGTAGTGCTTAAGCCTATGTCCATTCACCAACATTAAAAACCCGGTTTTTAATCTTTGCATCATGAAAATTTTTAGTCTTTTCTTTGAGAATCAATGAATTTTCATAAGTATTATCTCTTAATTCATCCAATTCATTCAATTGTATTTTCCGGTGATCTCCCGCGGTCTTCAAGTCAAAATTAGCATGCTTAAGGGCCCAATATGCCTTATGCTCCAATTCAATGGGTAAATGACAATTCTTCCCATAGACTAACTTATGAGGAGTAAAACTGATAGGTGTCTTATAAGCGGTCCTAAAGGCCCATAAAGCGTCATCGAGTTTGTCGGACCATGAAGCACGGTTTTCTCCGATCGACCTCTATAAAATCCTCTTCAAAGCTCGGTTTGAAACCTCGACTTGCCCACTCGTTTGCGGGTGATAAGCCGTAGAAAGACGATGAGTAACTCCATATTTCTTTAAGACCTTCTTAAATTGGTCATTACAAAAATGGGTTCCACGATCGCTTATAATAGCGCGAGGGGTTCCAAACCGAGAGAATAGTTGCTTCAAAAACTTCACTACCACACGAGCATCATTAGTAGGTAAAGCCTTAGCTTCCATCCACTTAGAAAAGTAGTCGACGGCGACGAGGATATACTTGTTACCATGAGACGATGGGAACGGCCCCATAAAGTCTATGCCCCAAATGTCGAAAATCTCACACACTTGAGTTATATTTTGCGGCATTTCATCACGTTGAGACGATTTTCCTTGACGTTCGCACGAATCACACGACTTCACAAGTGCGTGTGCATCACGATAGATATAAGGCCAAAAGAAGCCGGCATCGAACACTTTCTTAGCCGTGAGATTAGAACCGTGGTGACCACCCGTGGGTCCCTTGTGACAAGCTCTAAGGATGTTAGAAGCTTTGGCACCAAAAACACAACGTCGAACGAGTTGATCCGCACAAACCCAAAAGAGATAAGGGTCGTCCCAAAAATAGAACTTGACGTCACGAAAGAATTTTCTCTTTTGTTGTGTCATCATACCCTTGATTATGAAATTCCCCGCATGGTAATTTGCAATGTCGGCAAACCATGGGGTGGTGTCTTTAGAATTCACTACACCGAGAGTCTCGAGAGGAAATGTTTTGGTGATTTCCTTTTTCTCGAAAACATATTTATGAGGATCTTCTAGACGAGAGAGATGACCGGCCGCTAGATTCTCGGCTCCTTTTTTTGTCAAGCATGGTGACATCAAATCTTGGAGGAGGAGCATCCAACGAAGCAATCTTGGCTTAGCATCTTGCTTAGCTAAGAGATACTTGATAGCCGAATGGTCAGTATACACGATGCTTTTAGTTAAGACGAGATAAGGTCAGAATTTCTCAAAAGCATAGACCACGGCAAGGAATTCCTTTTCCGTTGTGGTGTACTTTAATTGAGCCTCGGTTATCGTCTTACTAGCATAATGGATAGGACGGAAATGTTTTTCATAATGTTGCCCTAAATCGGCCCCTATAGCATAATCACTTGCATCGCACATGATTTCAAAGGGTAATTCCCAATTAGGAGCAACAAGAATGGGAGCTTCGGTAAGTTTCCTTTTAAGAGTTTCGAAAGCTCTAACACAATCCTCATTGAAATTAAAAGGAGCATCCTTCTCGAGAAGGTGTGTCATAGGTCGAGAGATTTTCGAAAAGTCTTTGATGAAACGACGATAAAAGCCCGCGTGGCCTAGGAAACTCCTAACTCCCTTAACAGTTTTTGGATGAGGTAACTTGGCGATGACGTCTACCTTAGCTTTATCGACCTCAATCCCCGCTTTCGAGACCTTATGTCCTAAGACGATTCCTTGTTTACACATAAAATGACACTTTTCCCAATTAAGCACAAGATTGGTTTCTTCACTACGTTTTAACATTTGCTCGAGATTAGATAAACATGACGTGAACGAATTGCCAAATACCGAAAAGTCATCCATAAACACTTTCATCGACTTCTTGATCATATCATGAAAAATTGCCATCATACACCGTTGAAACGTACCCGGTGCATTGCAAAGTCCGAAAGGCATCCTACGATAAGCAAACGTTTCATAAGGACACGTAAACGTAGTTTTCTCTTGATCACGAGGGTCGATAGCGATTTGAAAGTAACCGGAAAAACCATCTAAAAAGCAATAGAATTCATTTCCCGCAAGTCGCTCCAACATTTGATCCATGAAGGGCAAAGGAAAGTGGTCTTTACGAGTGGCATCATTTAACTTTCGGTAGTCAATACACACCCTCCAACCGGTCACAACACGAGTGGGAATTAACTCGTTGTTTTCATTGGGCACAACGGTCATTCCTCCCTTTTTAGGGACACAATGTATTGGGCTCACCCATGGGCTATCGGAGATAGGTTAAATCATTCCCGCGTCAAGGAGTTTTAAAACTTCCTTTTTTATGACATCGTGAATTTTGGGGTTTACCCTTCTTTGACTTTGAATTGCGGGTTTGTAGTCCTCCTCTATTAAAATCATGTGAGTACAAAATTTTGGGTCAATACCCTTAATGTCGGAAATTTTCCACGCAATTGCCCCTTTATGAGCTTTAAGAACTTTCAACAGCGCGGTTTTTTCATCATTAGCAAGACCTTTTGCAATAATAACCGGCAACTTGTCATCACCTTCCAAGAATGCATATTCAAGGTGAGATGGAAGATCTTTCAGTTCAATGATAGGTGGTTCCTCATTTGAAGATTTTCGCTCAACACTCATAACTTCCATCGGCGGAAGAAATGGTGGAATAGAAGTATCATTACCAATAATCACCTCATCTTCATTGTCGATTTCATTTGAAGTAAAATCACCTCCTTGGAATGGAGTGAGATTTGGTGTAGAATTAGCAAGAATCGGATCCAAAATAGTGGGATTGTCACTTGACCAACTATCGGAAAAACCTAACACTTCTTGTGAAAACTCATCGCAAACCACATCAACTAAATCGATGTGATTATGGTAGCGATTGCATAAACATGAGAAGGTGTCGAGTTTTGAGTAACGTTTATAACAAGTTCCTCTTCGTTCAATCTCAAAATAATAGTTCTTGCATGAACGTCGATAAGCGATCTAGAGGGGGTCTAAAAATGGACGACCTAAATTTAGAGGAACTTGAGGATCCACGGGGATGTCAACTACTATAAAATCAACGGGATAGTAGAACTCCCCACTTTCACGAAAACATCCTCGGATACTACACATGCTAAAATCATAGAATGATCGGCCATCTCGATAGACATGTTCGAAGGAGTAAGAGCCGGAAGCGAAAACGATTTCCAAATGGAAAATGGCATCAAATTAATGCTCGCAACAAGATCGGCTAAGGCGAGGCATTCATTCATATCTTGTACATCACAAGGAATGAGAAACTTTCCGGGGTCACCAACTTTTTCCGGTATGCGGTTAAGATAAACCGAAGAACAATTAGCAAGCTTTGAAAGCTTTTCCTTATCATTCATCATACTTTTAAAAGTGGAAGCGAAACGAGGCATATATAACAACGCGTCGGCTAAACTTACATCAAAATGAACTTGTTGAAACATTTTTATAAAAAGCTCGATTTGTTGTTTGTTACGTTCTTGCAATTTCTATTTGTTTCGTCTCGAAGGCTAAGGTAAGGGTGGTGTAGGTTGGACATTAGGCAACGGCCTTGGAATCTCGGGTTCCATGATTGGTATTGGTTCAACCGTAGGTGTGTCATGAGCGGTACTTCGTGGGCTTGTGATAAGCTCCTTTTTTACCATCACCTCGGGCTCTTTCTCGATTTCCTTCTCCGTAGAAGTACTTGGACGAGAGATTGGTTCATTGAAAGTTTTACCACTACGTTTAGTAATAACCTTCATTTCTCCCTTCGGGTTTGCAATGGTATCACTAGGAAGACCACCCGAGGAAGAGGGTTTACACATGATTGCTTCAAACATTTTTTCCATTCGGTCTTCAAATTTTGATTGCCTAGCATCCGCTTTTAATAATTCTTGCTAATCTCATGTTGTCCTTGTTCCATTTTTTGTTGATTTTGTTAAAGACGTTGAACATTTCCTTCTATTTTATTAGCATGAGTCTTAAGTTCATTAGCAAGTTCGTTTTTAAGATCGTTTTTCAACTCGGATCTTAAGCTAATCATTTCACGTTGCATATTATCAAACTTAGCATCATTTGCTTTAGCATAATTCAAAATTTCTCCTTGAAGATTTTTGGTGTGATCATTTTGAAAACCTTGGGTAGTAGTTTGAAAATCACGGTTTTGATTTTGATTTGAAATTTGTCCATTCCCACTTTGATAATTCCCCTTGTTATAGTTACGTGAATTGCCTTGATAACCACCATTTTGATTGTTGGTTCGATAGTTATTAACATTTTGATTTGATGGAGCTTGATTTGGGCGGGAACCTTGGCCATTTTGGTTGTAAGTTCCCGTTGCTACGTAAGCACTCGAAGTGTTACCACCGGCGGTAATGCACTCGGAAAGATCATGAGCTCCACCACAAGATAAACAACTCTTTTCAATCGCTTTAACCGATGCGGAATTCAAAGCATCTTGTGCTTTCCAATGAGTCATAAGATTTGCAAATATGACAATCCGTCAATTTACGATTGATATTTTATTCTCAAATATTATTTGAAAATATTATTTTAATGTTACAATATGAACTCACTTATTTTTGTGAAGAAATTTGGATTTACGTCTTGAAGTAGCATCGACTACGTTTAAACCGGAGGATTCAACGTTACATGCTTACGTTTACATACACCGTCTTTGGTGACAGTCCGACATTTCAGAAAATAAATTTATCCGTGAATATTATTTTGGAGTTTTAAATTTGTGTTAGTTCATAAACTCACAAATTGACGAGAAGAGATTAGGACTTACGATTTTATTTTAACGTCCTTTACGACTAAACCGGAAACCCTAGGATTACGTATTTACGTTTTCGAACTCCGTTTTTGATGAGACAATTTTTATTGGATTCGTTTTGTGTCGTTGATTCATAATTTATAAAAAAGTTTTTCGTAAAACGACCCGAAGGCACGCAAATCAAGGAAACTACAATCGAGGAGTACCCGTAAATAAATGGGGATGAGACAAGTGGGACACTTGTCCCACCCCCACTAAAAACCGGCTACACATCAACACCATACCACTTTGGTGTCAAGTTTTAAGCCTTGTAGTTACACATGTCACCTAAGCTTACAAGTTAAGCAATACTACCACTAGTTAAAACAAAACCACTCCACTAAACAAGTAACTCATTTTTACTCCATGCAAAACCACAAACTCTCTCATCTTCTCTCAAGTGTGTCGTCCACCATCATCACTCTACACTCAATTTTGATCAAATTTAACCATAAACCTCATGTTATTTCTACATATGTTGAAGCCCTCTTAAAGCTCTCTTGAATGGTGGTGATTATAACATCCATGGAGGAGTTTTTATGGTGTCTTGGGGCTGATTTTCCACAAGGTTATCATAAAGATTGAAGGTCTTGAAGATGGTGTTGGCTAAGCACAAGTTTCTCCATCAATTACCATGTCCAAATCATAACCTACATCAACTTGGTGGTATAAAGATTGTCCTCCTCATCTTCTTGTTATTTTGATTATGTAAACATGTATTTTATTTCCTATTGTATATATATATGATGATTATATGATGATAAAAATGTTATGTGTGGATTTGGTGTTGATAAACATGATTAAAAAGGTGAAAAACCATAAGAAACAAGGTTAAAATCTTGGTTAAATTTGTTGGCTGTATAAAACAGTAAAGAAACATGTTATGAACTGATAAAATGATGAAGTAGAATCCATTTACAGTAAGCTATGGGTCTTGTACACATGTGAGAGTTGGCCATGCAATGGAATCAAAGTAATGAGTGAGATATGATCAAAACAAGTTTAAGGTATAAATCTGAGTTCACTGTTTTGGACGATTTTTAGAAAATATTTAGAAGATGATTCAACAGTAGCTATAGAAGAGTTAAATGTAGCACATATCATGTAGTTTATGTGATAAAAATTTGAGCTTCTATCTCCATATAGAACTCAAGATATGGCAGTTTTGGTGAAAGTGAAGATAAAAATCAGATTTTGGAAAATAAAGTATAATACTATTATATAAGCACTCAAAATTATATTGTATAAAATGTAAAGTTAAAACCCACTAACTCTTGGATTCTATTTATATAAATATGTAAAAGGTGGAATAAGTATATAAATTATAAAAATGATAGTGGAATAACACTTATAAGTTATAAAACTATAAACTTGATTTTTACAACTTTTTCGGCTATCGCCGTAAAATTAACGTTTTTGTTAAATAAAACTTAGATGGTTGGACCCGTCTAATGTAAACTTTATAAAACTTATATACTGATATATAAACATGTATAACAAGTAAAAACCAATAATACCCGAACTATAGGACATACGGACGTTAACGGACTAAATTAACGTTATTGGACTAACAATACAACAAAAATGGACTAAGACACTTATAAACTTATTATTGGGCTTAACCCATTTAGGCCCAACTTGTAAAGTTTAAATACTGATAATATAAGTGTAAAAAGGATTAAAACAAGTTAAGAACTTATAATAGGCTTATTGAACCTAAAACACGTAAATAGGTAAAACGAGAAAACTAGTATAAAAATTATCGACACATAACACAAAAATGAGTAAATGAGGATATGTGAACCCACTTGATCATCATATATATATAATCATCATAATTATACATAATTGGTATTTTTATAAAGTCATTGGACATGAGTCTAAGACCGAGTATTATTTGTCTAGGTTTCCGTGATTGAAGCACGTACCGTACGACCGAATTGCCGATAACCCGCCTTCCCATATCAACGTGAGTTCATAGCCTCGCACTCTTTTAAATGTTTTTATAATTGTTTTATAAACCCGCGAGGGAGATAACATGTTAGTTTTTATAAAATTAGGACACCATTTGTCCCGATTGTTTGTTTATTGATTTGGACCCGAATGATTGAATGACCCGATTGTATGACCCGATAAATGATTAAAGGACCCGATAGATGAAATAAAATGAATTATTAAAGTTAGGTTATGTCACTAAAAGTCCCATTAGCATGAATTGTGAACTACCGGGATTTGGTAGACGCTTATGCATTTAATAGTACTATTTGGGGACGATCACCCCAGTTCGCGCCTTGACGGTTGATCCCCGTCGTGCCACATTGATTGGTAAGCGAATTTATGTATGAGAAGATTTCCATAGCGTGACCTTTGTGACGACACGCTACTTTAGATGGGAAAAATTGGTATCGGGTTAGCTACCCGTTGTTGGTTTAGTAAGGTAACAATGTCATGCGGCTTATAATAATCCAAAATTAACGAAATACTAATAGACGCTCCGAATTACGATGTATTGCCTGACTAGCAATACAGGGTCATACTATTGATATTATGTTCGTGTTTTGGTTTTTATAACCATATTCATATAACGGTTTTTATTTAATCTATACAACGTTGCAAAACGTATTGTATGGTGTTTTTAACGACAATGGTTCGTATAATGATTTTTAAGGCAAATGCCTATATTATGATTTTCGATAAAGATTTGTATAAAACGACTTTGGCTATTTTATGGCCTATTAAAATGATTTGTACAAAATGATTTTCAGTAATAATTTTATACTGATATTATATTGATGGATTTTATTAAACTCTATGAATTCACTCGGCGTTATCGCTGACCTTTTCTTTTAACATGTTTTATCTCAGGTACTTGAAGGTAATTCTCGGGAAGACGACAAGAATTCATGGCCCGCACTTAAACAATATTTTCCATTCAAATACTTTGTAAAACTTTGTATGAAATATAATGACTTGGGACCGATGTAACTTTGATATTTATGAATGGAAATGATTTATTATTAAACGACGCGATTTTTATGCGTTGTCTATGATGTGAGTAATGTGCTATCCCGTAACACCAACTAGTCTTCCGCTGTACTAAGTTGTATAAATTTGGGGGTGTTACAGTTTGGTACCAGAGCTCTCGTTATAGAGAACGAAAGATTTTTAAAACTAAGGTTTTGAATAAAACATTTCAAAATCTTTTAACTATAAACATTTTTCTAAAAATGTCTAAAAATCTTTTGACTATAACGGTGCCGAAGAATTCCCGAGTTACCGACAAGGCCAGACTGAGAAGTGTTATTTTAATATATATATATATATACTTGAATTATATATATATATGATGTAAATTGATTACATGATTGTTTGATGATTATTTTGATATTTATACGAGGTATTTATACGACGTAGATTGTCACAATGTACCCTAAATCCCCTAGTAAATTAATCGAAGCTATTCTCGTAGGAATTCTAGCTATCCTAGATCTAAACCAAGTTGTAGATATTTATTATCCCAACAAATGGTTGATATTCGTAGAAATATAGATATTAGTTGATTGTGATATTGAAAAAGAATTGGCGAGATTAAATCTGATATCGATGTCATGACGTCTTTTCTTATAGAGTGGAGTTTGACAAAACGTTACCACCTAGAAAGATGTCATCTGATTCGTTGTCATCCAGTTCTTAAATTTGAAATCGAAAGGGTGAATGTTGCACTTGAGGCTGTTATTTGAACCATTACCCAAAAGCCTCATGCCACTAATACCTTTCCGAGAAGTCTAGTTGAATGATCAAGTCATTTCATATTAATGACTCAATTGATAATTGTTGTTGTAAGAGCTAACAGGATTGGAAATTAAGTGTTGATTCATATTTGTATTGCCTTTACAAGGCCGAAGAATAAGTTTGTAAGTATTGGAAGAATAAGTTTGTAAGTATTGAGTATAAAATTGGTTAAAACTTGAATAAAGTAAAATTTAACCCGTATGGAATATGAGATTGATAAGAGGAAGTCTTTAAGTTCTGTGATTGAATTATAAGGATCTAATTGATTGTAGGTTTGTGTTAAGGGTTGTTCCTAGGCCATTGTCCACTAACGAGGATGCCCAGTGTCCAAGAAATAAATTGAAGAAATCTTCTTCTAAATTGGGACCGATGGATCTTCCGGGACAGGTGGGACACCTAATGACTCTTGTAGATTAGTATTCATTGTGGTATCTATTAAAAATAATCCCTAACTTAACTGAGACATCAGTTGGTAGGATGAGTTCCAAGAATTTTATGACATAGTGACATGTAATGTGTTACGGTACAATTTGACTTGTTTGTGATTAATGAAAAAGACTACCTTTGATTACTAAATTCTACATGTATCGATGTTATCTATCTTTTATTGCTTCATCCTAATGTTCGCATTAGTGATGCAACCATTGAACAAGTACTCATCTTGATTTGAGTTACGTTGTGGATTATTCTCTTTGTATTCCTGAGTGTCATCGAAGTCATGAACCTCATGATTGTTTGGCTAAGCTCATTTCCTATCATATTGTAGTTAATTCTCGGTGAACAAGCTTTCATCACTCTTTTGCAGATCATACATTGTTTTTATAAAGTTAAAACGTTATCCTTTGAGGAAATTAAATTTTCATCACAATAAGGATTATTTAAAGTGAGATTTATAAGTGATTGATATCAAAATAAAGTTGTTTATGAGACGCTTTGGAAACTTAATTATTTCCATAACAAAGAAAATCTTTATAAATTTATTTTTGATTCTTATTTAAGAATTAAGCATAAAAATGTTTTTATTATAAACATGATGATAAAATTTTGACGAACTAGGTATTGCATCGTTAATCTTGAAATTGTATATAGTTGCGCGCCTACATACAATTTGGAATGGACCATGCAAGGCTGATTAGTAGTCACCATAAAACTAATGAATAAACACTATATTTTCTTTGAAGATTGTGAAAGATTAAATTTTATGAGATCTACAAAAAGTGAAAAATAGGAACATAATGTTAGGGACACCTACATATGTGCCTGTAGCATCTATTCTTCTGAGCCGAATTTACTCATCTGTGGAAATTGTCTTATTTGACAATTGACAATTCTTTCTTGTCCAATTCCCCTGTAGTAAGATTATTAGGAAAAGTATCTGATTACCGAGTGTTGATACCCGACTGGATGTATTGACATTCTTATCATTTCTTATGATTTGATTTCATTTGAATGACCTGGGTAACGATCCGAGGAGCTTTCGAATGCGTACTCAAATTATGAAAACATGGGATATATTCATATTCGTTAAATGTTTTCGTCTGTATCTAATTTGAAATTCTATCACGTAGATTATGTGTTGACCTTACTCTTTTAATAGTAGTGTGTATCCTAATATCCTTGATTTGTGAAGGATTATGAGTTATTATTAGTCTTTTGAGAAGATCACATCTTATCGACGGCAATGAAAACTGGAAAGTTGATTGTGCCAGTAGAATGGATTGATTGATTATGACATGACGACATTGTCTTAATTGATGGGAACTCGAATAGAATTCCCCTAAATTATAAGATGTTGATTATCAAAAGTGATCTAAATAATTCTTGATGGATGTCCATATCCTGCATTTAGACTTGAAGTTATACCATGAATGGTTGTGAACTAGTTATAGATATTGTAATATAGGAAGAACCTAAGATGAATTTATTAAAAGATGTTTATGTGATCTGAAACTTTAGTAAGTATTTGTTGATGAATTACCTAGACTTTCGCCATTAAGGCAAGTTGAAATCGGTATTGATTGTATTTCCGGTACTGCACTTGTGGCTTGTACACTATACGTCAGCACCATCTAAATTTAAGGAATTACCGTACAACTGAGAGAGTTGTCGGAGAAAGATTTTATTCTACCAAGCCTGTCATCATGAAGAGCTATGGTGTTATCATTCCTTATATTTATAAATTACTGTGAACTGAGTAAATTGACAATCGAAAACGATATCCATAACTCGAAATGGAAGATTTGTTCGATCATTTACAAGGTTTTTGATCCTCAGCATGGTTATTGTCAACTTCGCGTCCGTGAAGAAGACTATCTATTCCAATCATTACATCCAGAACTTGTGATGAACATTGAGTTTCACGTGATGTCGTTTGGATTAACCAGTGCACATGTAGCATTCATAAATTCGGTGAATCACGTGTGTAGGCTGTAATTTGATAGATTCATGCTTGCGATCATTAAGGACTATTTGTTTGTTAATACGAATAATAATGAGTTAATAATTAGTTGTAAATTGCCCTGAATTGGCTAAACAATGAAAACCTATACCTTAAATATTTAACATGTGATTAAGGACTTAATCCTTTATATGATTTAACCGTGTAATTAATAGATAATGGAAGCTATATTGACTTTTCAAAGATTAGAACCATTAACGCTTAGGGATTAAAAACTTAATTCTTTACATAAAATGACCGTTGGATTAATAATGGTAAGATGTATGCATATAGACTCTTCAAAAATTAAGAGCCCTTTTAAGACTTTGAGTATTACTAAAAAGAAAATGGAAATATGTTTTGACGAATGTTTTAACAAAGGATTTTAAGGGATTATTCCCTTATACACAAACCATTTAACTAAACTTCTGTTTAGGGGTAAATGTTTGTGTATACCTCAAGATAACTTAAAAAGGATTGAGTAAAACCATTTAAAACATGACTTGAAATTTGAAACGACAATTTTTGCTTTTCAAACTAAGAAAACTTTGACCAAAGTATAAACAAAGGTTTTTCGAACATTTACGAATCTTATTAAATATTTTCGATAAATCAACAAAAATCTTGTTAATTAAATTCAAATTTGTTTTGAACATTTTATATAATTGGTCGAACTAAGAAATTTAAAACTTTTACGCTTCATAAAAATTAACTAATAATTATTTAATTAATTATAATAATTATCGACGCTTTAGACGACGGATTGAGTAAAACGGATAAGGATGATAGTTGAGAAGAAACTAAAACATATAAGATATGAAAAAATGATTTTTGAATAAATACGGACATGATAACAAATTTATTAGGAAGGTGAGCGTAATTACTGACGCATAATATAGAAAGAATATCTGAGTGAATTGTGGACATGATAATTATATCATCATGAGAAGTGAATATAGATACCGACGCATTATGTATAAAAGATAAAGAACCAGTTAGGACATGTTCCTTACTAATGAAGGTGCAAAATAACTTGCTGGACGATATAAAAATAAATAATGTTTGTAAAAAGGATAATATAAATAGTGAAAGGTTTCACGGCTAATGTGAACCATTAAAATGGAGAAGCCAATAGCGTTAAATGTTTTAAAGGCCACTTGTGGTTGCCTGAATATGGAAATTTTGAGATGTAGTTAAATTGGAAAAACTTGTAAGTATAAGTATTCTATTCCTGTCATTTCTGACTTAAAGTATCTTTGTCTGAAAAAGTTGTACTAATGGAAAATTATGAAGGCAGACATCGCCTCATACATTAGTAAACGTCTAACTATTGCAAAGGTCATCATCTGAATTTGACTCGATTTGGTTCATCGTGGACAGACTGCCCAAATCTGCTAATATCATTCCCGTTAATGATAAATGCAAAAGAGTTATGTAAACATAGTGTGCCAGTATCGAACATCTATATCAAGATCCTCGTTTCGCATCGAATTTCTTGAGATTTGCTCAGAAGTCATTGTGAACGAATCTTGATGAGAGTACTATGTACCACCCCAAATCGAAGGGACGAGGTAAAGTAACGATACAAAATACTATAAGTGTTGTTTTATGTTTGAATGATTGACCTTTGGTAATAGACCGTATAATCATTTTCATTTGGAGATATTACCATTGATAATCATTGTATTAGGATTGAGATCAAATCTTGTTAGGATCTAAATCTTAGAGCATCTGTAAGCAGGAGTTGAGATAAAGACACCTGACATACACCCATTGTGAGTTGGACATGTCTTTTAGGTTTAAGGTTTCCTATGATGGCGAACCTAACATTACAAAATACTTGACCCGCGAGACCTGAAATGATTGTTGAAATTAGGATCTGATTATTGACAGCCGGCAGTGGGCAAGAGGTTATGTGAATGTGAAATGTAGATCTTGAAGTGCCAAATGGGTAGTTAAGTTATGCCATAATTTTTAACCTTGGAAAAATGAATTCATGATCTGACAAATCATGGGATATAAGTCCCCGTTGTATGGGACCATTGAAATGATGTAAAAGTTGGGATTGAAAGGCATATAAGCTGGATCTACCCTAGGACTTCAAAGACTGCGTGAATTATGTTTCGTATATCGAACTTGATGGAATATCTACAAGTGAAAATCTGATTGTTCTTAGTAAAGCTTAGATCGGCGAAAAGTTGCATTCATCAGAAACCCGTGAACATCATGGATAGAGAAAGTAAGTCAACATTAAGCCTGATCTTATTCCCGTAGTTATGTTTGATAGAACTCGCGTATTGTAATGAATTGCACTTTTGAGAAAAGACCGAATGTGGGGGAGATACCCACATGGCTTTAACTCTATAAGAAGCGAGTAGTAAGGTAAGATGATCTTTGAGGACAAAGATCCTGTTTAGGGGTAAATGCTGTGACAATCCGTCATTTTACGATTGATATTTTATTCTCAAATATTATTTGAAAATATTATTTTAATGTTACAATATGAACTCACTTATTTTTGGGAAGAAATTTGGATTTACGTCTTGAAGTAGCATCGACTACGTTTAAACCGGAGGATTCAACGTTACATGCTTACGTTTACATACACCGTCTTTGGTGACAGTCCGACATTTCAGAAAATAAATTTATCCGTGAATATTATTTTGGAGTTTTAAATTTGTGTTAGTTCATAAACTCACAAATTTACGAGAAGAGATTAGGACTTACGATTTTATTTTAACGTCCTTTACGACTAAACCGGAAACCCTAGGATTACGTATTTACGTTTTCGAACTCCGTTTTTGATGAGACAATTTTTATTGGATTCGTTTTGTGTCGTTGATTCATAATTTATAAAAAAGTTTTTCGTAAAACGACCCGAAGGCACGCAAATCGAGGAAACTAGAATCGAGGAGTACCCGTAAATAAATGGGGATGAGACAAGTGGGACACTTGTCCCACCCCCACTCAAAACCGGCTACACATCAACACCATACCACTTTGGTGTCAAGTTTTAAGCCTTGTAGTTACACATGTCACCTAAGCTTACAAGTTAAGCAATACTACCACTAGTTACAACAAAACCACTCCACTAAACAACTAACTCATTTTTACTCCATGCAAAACCACAAACTCTCTCATCTTTTCTCAAGTGTGCCGTCCACCATCATCACTCTACACTCCATTTTGATCAAATTTAACCATAAACCTCATGTTATTTCTACATATGTTGAAGCCCTCTTAAAGCTCTCTTGAATGGTGGTGATTATAACATCCATGGAGGAGTTTTTATGGTGTCTTGGGGCTTATTTTCCACAAGGTGATCATAAAGATTGAAGGTCTTGAAGATGGTGTTGGCTAAGCATAAGTTTCTCCATCAATTACCATGTCCAAATCATAACCTACATCAACTTGATGGTATAAAGATTGTCCTCCTCATCTTCTTGTTATTTTGATTATGTAAACATGTATTTTATTTCCTATTGTATATGTATATGATGATTATATGATGATAAAAATGTTATGTGGGGATTTGGTGTTGATAAACATGATTAAAAAGGTGAAAAACCATAAGAAACAAGGTTAAAATCTTGGTTAAATTTGTTGGCTGTATAAAACAGTAAAGAAACATGTTATGAACTGATAAAATGATGAAGTAGAATCCATTTACAGTAAGCTATGGGTCTTGTACACATGTGAGAGTTGGCCATGCAATGGAATCAAAGTAATGAGTGAGATATGATCAAAACAAGTTTAAGGTATAAATCTGAGTTCACTGTTTTGGACGATTTTTAGAAAATATTTAGAAGATGATTCAACAGTAGCTATAGAAGAATTAAATGTAGCACATATCATGTAGTTTATGTGATAAAAATTGGAGCTTCTATCTCCATATAGAACTCAAGATATGGCAGTTTTGGTGAAAGTGAAGATAAAAATCAGATTTTGGAAAATAAAGTATAATACTATTATATAAGCACTCAAAATTATATTGTATAAAATGTAAAGTTAAAACCCACTAACTCTTGGATTCTATTTATATAAATATGTAAAAGGTGGAATAAGTATATAAATTATAAAAATGGTAGTGGAATAACACTTATAAGTTATAAAACTATAAACTTGATTTTTACAACTTTTTCGGCTATCGCCGTAAAATTAACGTTTTTGTTAAATAAAACTTAGATGGTTGGACCCGTCTAATGTAAACTTTATAAAACTTATATACTGATATATAAACATGTATAACAAGTAAAAACCAATAAAACCCGAACTATAGGACATACGGACGTTAACGGACTAAATTAACGTTATTGGACTAACAATACAACAAAAATGGACTAAAACACTTATAAACTTATTATTGGGCTTAACCCATTTAGGCCCAACTTGTAAAGTTTAAATACTGATAATATAAGTGTAAAAAGGATTAAAACAAGTTAAGAACTAATAATAGGCTTATTGAACCTAAAACACGTAAATAGGTAAAACGAGAAAACTAGTATAAAAATTATCGACACATAACACAAAAATGAGTAAATGAGGATATGTGAACCCACTTGATCATCATATATATATAATCATCATAAGTATACATAATTGGTATTTTTATAAAGTCATTGGACATGAGTTTAAGACCGAGTATTATTTGTCTAGGTTTCCGTGATTGAAGCACGTACCGTACGACCGAATTGCCGATAACCCGCCTTCCCATATCAACGTGAGTTCATAGCCTCGCACTCTTTTAAATGTTTTTATAATTGTTTTATAAACCCGCGAGGGAGATAACATGTTAGTTTTTATAAAATTAGGACACTATTTGTCCCGATTGTTTGTTTATTGATTTGGACCCGAATGATTGAATGACCCGATTGTATGACCCGATAAATGATTAAAGGACCCGATAAATGAAATAAAATGGATTATTAAAGTTAGGTTATGTCACTAAAAGTCCCATTAGCATGAATTGTGAACTACCGGGATTTGGTAGACGCTTATGCATTTAATAGTACTATTTGGGGACGATCACCCCAGTTCGCGCCTTGACGGTTGATCCCCTTCGTGCCACATTGATTGGTAAGCGAATTTATGTATGAGAAGATTTCCATAGCGTGACCTTTGTGACGACACGCTACTTTAGATGGGCAAAATTGGTATCGGGTTAGCTACCCGTTGTTGGTTTAGTAAGGTAACAATGTCATGCGGCTCATAATAATCCAAAATTAACGAAATACTAATAGACGCTCCGAATTACGATGTATTGCCTGACTAGCAATACAGGGTCATACTATTGATATTATGTTCGTGTTTTGGTTTTTATAACCATATTCATATAACGGTTTTTATTTAATCTATACAACGTTGCAAAACGTATTGTATGATGTTTTTAACGACAATGGTTCGTATAATGATTTTTAAGGCAAATGCCTATATTATGATTTTCGATAAAGATTTGTATAAAACGACTTTGGCTATTTTATGGCCTATTAAAATGATTTGTACAAAATGATTTTCAGTAATAATTTTATACTGATATTATATTGATGGATTTTATTAAACTCTATGAATTCACTCGGCGTTATCGCTGACCTTTTCTTTTAACATGTTTTATCTCAGGTACTTGAAGGTAATTCTCGAGAAGACGACAAGAATTCATGGCCCGTACTTAAACAATATTTTCCATTCAAATACTTTGTAAAACTTTGTATGAAATATAATGACTTGGGACCGATGTAACTTTGATATTTATGAATGGAAATGATTTATTATTAAACGACGCGATTTTTATGCGTTGTCTATGATATGAGTAATGTGCTATCCCGTAACACCAACTAGTCTTCCACTGTACTAAGTTGTATAAATTTGGGGGTGTTACAGCAAATCTATCGAAAAACCGATTTTCCTCATTAGCTTCATCATGTAAGGCATTCATGTTACGAGACGATGACGACGATGACGAACCCATATTGGAAACACTTGGTGTGTTACGAGGGTTATAAACCCTAGATCTATTCTTGATAATCTTTAAAGCTTCATCGGTCGTTTTGCACAAAAAATTACCACCCGCGACGGCATTCAAATAATCTCGTTCCTGATCATTAAGCCCATTATAGAAAGTATCTATTTGATGTAATTCCAAAAAATCATGGTGTGGACATTCATGTAACATTTCCTTAAATCGTTCCCATGCCATTAAAAAACTTTCATTACTTCGTTGTGTAAACCTTGAAATCTCATTTTTCAAATGTGTTGTTTTAGATGGTGGAAAAAATTGGTTCGCAAACTTAGAAACGAGATCATTCCATGTCAAAATTAAATTTGGCGGTTCTTTCTCGAGCCAAATTTTAGCGGTTCCATCTAACGAGTATGGAAACAACATCATCTTAATGGCGTCGTGTGGAACATCCTTAAACTTGCTTGTTGCGGTGAGACGATTAAAATTCCTTATGTGATAATGCGGGTTGTCCTTTTCATGACCTCTAAACTTATTTGCTTGCAACATCGACATTAAACCCGTCTTAATCTCGAAATTCTCCGCAAGGATGGCGGGAATCACAATAGCTTCTCCAAAACCCTCGGTGGGTGCTTGAAGCAACTCCATCATAGTACGATTAGCCATGGCGACTATTGGTTCTACAACGGGTTCGACAATTGGAGTTTGTTCTTCAATCAAAGGCTCTTGATTTCCTTGACTTTGACGACGTTTACGAGCTCGTTTTGCTTGATTACGAGTTAGCATAAACTTGACGAAGAATGGGAGGTGAGCAAAGAAGATTCTTTTTGGGTGTTTTGTGGATTTTAATTTTTTTTTTTGTTTTTGATTGTTTTAAATTTGGATTTTGTGTATCTTCGTAGACAACAATCTACCAAATCTCTCCTCGAATCAAACTCTTGATTAAAGAAGCTTCAAAAGAATGAAAACGATCACGTGGAGTGAACGCCTTCGAATGACTTTAGAACTTTGGTGAAAACCAAATTGTTCAAGAGGGTTTAATCACAAAAAAAACCAAGCAAATATATATGATACGTAATAATACTTTGGGCGGCAAAACCCTCGATTAGCCTTCAATCTCAAAATACTCACAAGCAAGCGGGGAAACGAAGCGGCGCGAAGCACTTAAGAGCCTTTTTCCTTAGGGTATATTTTATAATACCCGCCTTATACCCACCTTATAGTTTGTATTTTTCAAAATCGAGCTTCACGAAAGTATTTATCTATTTTTGCCTTTTTCTTTTTGTTTGAGATTCGAATACAATAATTAGGAGATCAAATCCCAATTAAGGTTGTGTTTTCACACTTTTGAAGATATTTTGTATTTGTTGTGATACTTAATACAATATAGTAATAATAATTTCACAAGAAAAACGAAAAAATCGATAATATGTATTAGTAGAGTTCTACTAATACAAATACTATTATGGTTAATATTAAAAACAAAAGAAAAATTAATCACGACACACCTCTCCGGCAGCGGCGCAAAAATGATTGTGGTAAAATACGACCTCTTAGGAAAAAGGCGTAAAAGCGGTAAGTATTAAACAAATGACTTAGAAAAATCAAGTATTAATGACCCAATTAAGTTCGTTTCCCAAGGAGGTATATGTGTGTGACTAAAATTCAATGATATTTGAGATTAATATTGGAAAGAAGGGGATGAGAAAATAGAATAACGAAGACATGAAAACTATTACTACGACGACTAAAATTAAAACCGTAAAAAGAGCTAAAATAAAAATAAATTCTAAAAATTCCCCAAAAAATTACCAAAAATCAAATTAAATAAACTAAGAGTTTACAAATGATCTAAACTTTTTCAAACCTTTTAATTAATTAAATATTAATTTTTAAATGCTAATTAAAGCCCTAAAAATCAAAATAATTATTAAAAAGCCCAAATAAAGATTTTTCACTTTGTAAACCTCTAAAATGACTAAATAAGATTAAAAACTATTTTTATGAATTTTAAAACTAATTAAAACTATTTAAAATGATTAAAACCTATTAAAAACTTAAAATAATTCTAGAAATTAGACAAATGAAGATAAAATTAATCTAAGAGTTGCAAAAATCCTATTTTAATATATTAAACCTAAGAAAAATATAAAAAGTGCAAAAATGTGAAATTCGAAATTTAATAATAAAATAATATTAAAATCATATTAAAAAAATAATAAAAATTCTAACAACTTGCAAACTAGTTTATTTTAACCTAAATAATCAGAAAATGAAAGTGAAATTACCAAAGTACCCCTAATGGGCCCCCAAATGGGCTAAAATAGAAAACAATCCAAACTAATGGGATTTTTGGCCCAAAAACTTCAACTAAGCCCAAATGACCTGAAAAAGCCCTATCTGACTCAAAATTTAATTCTAAACACAAAAGTCTGAAGGCCCAAAAGCTGGTTTTGAGCTTATCACAGCTTTGTCAACAGCTTATTCTTATTGGGCCAATACGCCCATTAAGCAATAAGCCAATGCCATAAGCTCTAATTGAACACACAACCTTCTTTTGAGATGCCTAAGAGATCTGTGAAAAGAAATTTTGAAAAATCAAACCCAATAAGCCAGAAATAAGCCAAGTAGAATTTCACTAAAAGACAAAACAGTCGACTTAGAGTTCTAGACCACCTCAGACCTTCTAATAAGTTGAAAAAGACTCTAAATGACTTAATTAAGACAAATCAACAAAGAAAAGTTCAATAAGCCAAGCCAAATAAGCAGAATAAGCTGATAAGCACTTATTTAAAAGTCAAAGTTATTGGTTTTCTAGTCAAACCTCAAAGTCAACCCCTCAAATGCTCCAGAATGAACAAATGGGTCAAATAAGTGACACCTATAACAAATTCAAAGTTGTTGCAGGTTAAAATAAGCTGGAATAGCTTATTGATAAGCACCAGTTGAAATAACACTAGTAGTGGCTAGCAGCAAGGGAAAGGAGTTCCCACTGCTTTGACTATTTGACTTGGTTTTTTAGAGAGATCCAATTGAATTCAAATGGAAACAAGGGCACCCTTTTAATCAGTGGATCACAAGGTGTCAATATCAACAAAGAAATCACAATTTGGTTCACTCAATAAGCACATAATAAGCAAACAGTTCACAGATATGCCACAGACCTTGAAAATAAGCAGTTATGAACAAATAAGCATATTGAGCATGAATAAGCCAGCCAAATTGAACCAAATGCACACACAAGCTATAATAAAGTCCAATAAGCACAAATAAACTTGTTTCAAGCAATGGGTCAAATTAAATAAGCAGATTCAAGCACAAAAAGTTACTGATTAGCAGAAGTGATTATCCAAAATCCTTTTGCTGATCTAATTGACCACCAATCCAATTTCAAGCCCTCAAATCCCTTTCTCTGATTAAGTTAACCAAAATTTAGCACTTGTTAACCCTAGTCTACCCTTAGATCTAGGTGTCCCCAAAAGTTTAGCCAAAATACCCAAGTTAGACAGATTTTATGGACTTATGATTGATTTGGTTGTTTCAAGCCACAAAACTTGCAGATAATGGACCCTTTGCACCAGATAAACAGATACCAACCCAATAGAACCAAAAACAACAACACTAGTTTCCTTAAATCCTTTGAATCAGTTAACCCAAACACCCCTTTAGAATCTGATTTCTCAATTTTCCAAAGGATTGTTATGATTTAACCTTTAAAACAAGATCTAATCAACCCTAACAGAAATAATCCAACCTCAGTAACTCAAATCAACCACAAATTCACAGATTCACAATCAATCATGCAAAAATCACCAAAAATTCTACAAAATTCAGAAAAATGAAAAAGGAAAAGAGATGCAAACCTCCAAGACTTGCATCCAAGCCTTGGAATGTTTGAGATGAGGTGCTAGCAAGAACAAGCACCAGCTTCCAAAGCTGATAAGATGAACAAACAGAAAAGTGAGCAATAAACAGATTATATCCTTGATTTTGTAAACAAGTGTTCTAAACCTTAAAACCTTTTCTCAAAATCAACAAAACATGTATATGGAACTCAGATCTTAGCTATTCAATCACCAAACTTTTTGTGACAACCGTGGTTTTGAGGTTTGTCACTTGGTCTTATTTTAAGATTAATTTATGTGTGACTATGTCATTTGCGTGTTTACATGTTTATTTGTCGTGAACGAGGTTGGTGTAGATATCGTTTATGTGTATAAAGTACTCATAAGTAAATCAAGGAACGGTTATTTCATGTTCATGAGCTCACAAATTAGTGACTATGAAATTAAATGGTGTTATTTTGGTGTTTTACGTATACGTATAAGTATTATAGTAAATCGTATTTTTTTTACGATTTGGGGTTTAGAATTTAGAGGTCTCGGGTAAGGTATTTAGTCATGTGAGTAGTTTTCGGGATGGTTTTAAGTCATTTAGGACTTAGTTATAAAGTTTATTTCAAAATTTAAGAGTTTTTATAAAACTGTATATTTTTATGTCTTTTACGGTATACGCGTAAATTTGACTAGTTTTACAGTTTTGAGGTTTTGGAGGCTTTAGGAGCTGAAATAAATTAAGATAATTTAAGGTATTATTAATAATATATTGATAAGTTATAAAAAAAATAAAAAATAATATATATATATATATATATATATATATATATATATATATATATATATATATATATATATATATATATATATATATATATATATATATATATATATATATATATATATATATATATATATATATATATATATATATATATATATATATATATATATATAGTCGGTTTAAATCAAAAGCAAGAAAGAAAAGGGAAAAAAGGAAAAACAGGGAACCGGTCTTTTGTAATGGGCAAAGGACTTATTAGGAAATTATTTAAATAATTTTTATTAACTAAAAACACATCATAATCCCCTGGAGATCAAGCTTATGTCGAAATGAATGGAGTCTATTTAGGGTTCTTCATAATTTTCTTGTCTTCTAAAAATTCTAAGGTAAAACCTATGTTTCTCTTTTCGAATAAATTATTTTTAACTCGTTCTTAATCAGTACATGATGGATCTAGGGTTAAGTTAATTATGACTCTGTATTATAATGGTATAAACATGATTAGATTAATCAGAGATAATAATTATACATGGTGATGGTAATTAATTAAGCTAATTGGGTTAAATTCTTTTTTAAAAACTGGGCAGAATTTTAGGTCACTTGTTTTGATCATATCTAGAGTTCTACAAACCCTTATTTTGCGATCCAAGCATCCCTGAATAGTTAATTGAAGTGGCTTTGAAATTCAAGTAACGATAACTAAATTAGAGGTCGGGAGATGGGTCAAAAACATGTTACAACAGTCGGAGGTCAAAACAATTTTGAAATCAGTCGGGTTTAATTTAATGTTTTAAGGTGATTGGGGTACTTAGGAGTACACTTGAGCCCTCTAATGAGCATGGGTGTTGTTTTATATATTAAATAAGAGACCTGGAGGAGGGCTAAGCAAATTGGTTAGGGTAAGACCCCCTAATCATAACAAACTTTTTGTATGTTCAAAATCGATAAAATGCGGATAGGCAGAAGTATATATATATATATATATATATATATATATATATATATATATATATATATATATATATATATATATATATATATATATATATATATATATATATATATATATATATATATATATATATATATATATATCGGGGCCTTAACAGTAGCTTTAAGGTTGGGGCAAAAGAGACGAGTTAGCTAACACATGTAAGGGCATGGGGTTTCCTTTACAGAAGATATTTTTTTGGTTAAGGGGGTGTTCGTCCCATAGTTTGAGGACCTAAAAATCGGGACTGTTTTGGGTAAAATGTTAACGAGACGGGTTATGAAGTAAACTAAGTTAAGGGCTTTATAGAGGGGTGTAATGAGATGCTTAGAGAATATAAATGAGGTACATATATGGGAGAAGGTTAGATGTCCATCATAGGTTGATGAGCCATTTTAGTGTTTGGTTCATGTTTTGATTGTGTGCTTTTGTTTGTTAGCTTTTTGCTAGTGCGCGGATTTTTAGAGAAGCTCAATCAGGTGAGTTTCATAGTCCCATATCGTTTTATGTTTTTGACTTCCAGACGGGATGGAAGAGACATTGTACGGTTTTGTAACTAAGGCTGTGAATGTTTTAATGGTTTATGATGGACTTGTGTGTACACTTATGTGATTAACTGCTATGTGATTCTTGATTGTGTTTATGATTTGGATCGGGGGACACGTACCGTCTCAGTTATTGTGGTTTGACTTAGTACCAAGGGGAT
The DNA here is from genome assembly GCA_025667525.1 of Glebionis coronaria. Classification (NCBI taxonomy): domain Eukaryota; kingdom Viridiplantae; phylum Streptophyta; class Magnoliopsida; order Asterales; family Asteraceae; genus Glebionis; species Glebionis coronaria. Next base: position 235,049,621 of record CM046876.1, on the reverse strand, counting down.
GTTGACAAGGCGTAGCCTTGGTGAGGTACATAGATGTGTGAGCATCTATGGGACCAATGGATAGTGACAAGGCGGGGGCTTGGGATTGGTACATAGGTGTATGGGCACCTATGGTACCATGGTGTTTGGTAAGGCTGGGATCCTTGGATTTTGTTTGGAATGATTGACTTGAATGTTAGTTGTTAATGCATATTTGTAGCACATTGTCCATATATGTAGTGGTTTATGGTTGTTCACAGCTTATTATAATCTGTTTTCGGTTGGAGTCTAAACCTATGACTCTCACCAACATTATGTTGACGTGTTTTAGTGTCTCTTTCAGGTGAGAATGTGGTTAAGCTTGAGAATAGGAGTGGCTAGCTTTGGAGGCATTAGGATTGCATTTAGAAGGAGATCCATGTTCCTTCTTAGTTTATTTTTCTGTTTGTTTCAATAAGTGATACTATGAACCTATATGTTGATTTGATTGTGTTATTTGTTTGTCTTGGGTAAGAGGTAGGACTGTTACCTACTTACCTAGACTCCTGCATTGTTGAGATATTGTCATGACATTTATGTCACCTTTTATGACATTTCTAATTCATATAGTTCTCTCTATAGACACGATGTTGTTGTGATGATATCCATACGTCGCGCCCCATATTCCGTCATGTTGGGGTGTGACAGAATGGTATCAGAGTGCCAATGGTTATAGAGAATTAGGTTGCCTAGTCTAGTAACCTAGTCTATAGCTTAAGGGTCCCTGCATATAGGCGTCATAGGAGTATGTGTGCATTTTATATTAATTAAAGTTTTCGAGATGTTATTGGTTTTTACTTGCGATGTTTGTTAAGTTTTGACTAGTATGGGTTGAACCATAGTAGTTCATACTTAGACACATGTTATTTTCTTTTCGGGTTGTGACTAGTGCAGGTTGAACCATAATCATCCACGCTAGTCATTGTTGTATTTTGCTTAAATTGTACATTATAGTACATAATTTGGTACATGGTAGTTTCTATCTTTTGTTGGGTTATATTATGTACCTGAGGTATAGTATTTTTCTTTTGATGTTTAAGTCATGTTCCCTAAGAATCATGTGGTGGTTCGAGTTATTAGGAGTGGGTGGATATGAAGGATTTTAAGCTGTTTCCACTCTTATGGGCGACATGACTTATAACTGATTATGTTCTCGTTTTGGATTTAGTCTATGCTGTTTTAGCTAGACTATGGATTTATGTATTCCAAGAGTTTGACTATGTTATTTTAATTGATGGAGTTTTAGACTTTTTTTTTTGGTTATGTGGTTATGAGCTTATGTGAGTAGATGGATATATGTGTTATGTGTTGTATTAATTCTTATAAGTGTCATCATAGGAGGGAGTGCGTTGGGGAAAGGGTAATTGTATAAGTATGGTGGCCAACATAGTTATACAAGTACCACAACTTCAATTGATTCCTAAGTATGATTGCATGAAAGAGGGTTAATACATGCTTGTATAGTATATGTTGGACGGATTTAAGTATATGTATCCCGATATGCCTACATATGTATGATCCCTCGTTATTATCGATTGTATTCGTAGTAGGGTTTGCTAGCTCGCTTCTTTTTAGGTATTCAACCTCTGTTGTGGCGTATTATTCAAGTTTCCTATTTCACGTTTCCGTTTTAAAATGGTGTCCTTGGTGTTAAGTATATTGAAATAAATTGAGATTTATTTTGGGATAATAAAATCTTTTGTGTTGAGTCTTACATTCCTTTTTGGTCGGTATATATTGAAAAGACTTGAAAATCTACTATAGAGTTGGATAGTTGGTTGTATACGATAAAATAAGGGTACGGTGTTGGAGTCGTGTCTGAAACAAGATGTAACATAATAAATTTTAATCAACACTTATTTATTTCAAAATTGTAAAAGACTCTCTTTAAAATAAAGTGAAATAAAATTTCTTTCTACTTACATAGTTTATATAATTGGGTTTAACCGATTCACATCATTTATAATTATTAATACAAGTTTAAATTGAGTTTATGAAGATTTCACATACAATTATATCTTTCATTTAAAAGGATTACATTAATCACTAAGATTATTCTTTAGTTTTTAAAAACAACTAGTATAAAACTGTTTTGGTCATAACTTGTTCGTTTTTAGAGCTTTTTGGGTGATTCAAAAGCCTAAAATTATGTACTCGGAACGTACTTTTCAAATATTCAGAATGTATAGTCATGGGAGGTCAGTAGACTGGTCGAAATTGTTGTACAAGTGTTGGGTTCAAGGTTGAGTTTGAATGGTAGTTTTTTTTATGATTTGGGATGCTCGGGATACCTAGTCTTTGAGTTGAGTTTTGAGATTATATAGAGGGTAGTTTTTAGATTGTTTGAGTCACATAGATGTGGGGAGGTAAAGAAAAAAATATATTCTTTTGGAAAAGTTGATCTTGTGCACGGTTTAAATAATATGTCGGGGGGCGTAAGATGTTTTGGCAGCCATTAAGTGTTTCTTGGATCATTTTTCGTTGTCATGAGTCATTTGAATTGGTACATGTTTGAGTTTTCCTTTTGAGTTTTTGTGGTTTTGGTCTGTTTTAACTCATGCACGTGAAATGTCGTCAGTTATTCATGGGTTTGATTCGTTGATCGTATCTCGTGGATTCAAATAAGAAAGACAATAAGCTAGAGTATATAAACTAAAGTTTAGAGGAATTCAAAAATGAGAACATATACCTATATGCTTAGCTCCTATCCAACGTAAGCCTTTGCCAAAGGCCTATATCTTCAACCCACAATATAATCAACTAATAAGCTTATTACAAGCTTATTCAAAACCCATTGTTCATCCCTCCTTTGGATGAGGCAGCCTTCAACATTCCTTGAGCTTATTTTGTAACTTTGATGTGAAATGGGGATTATATAACTTTCCTTAGCTTTTGTAAAACTCTCAAATAGGATTTATTCACCTTATGTGAGATTGATGATGACTTTTAAAAACAACTTATTCAAACTTCTTATAACTTATAAGAGATTTATTAGAGCATTAGCAAAACAAGTAAGAAATCTAGAAAACTAAAAGAACAATTTTGAAATCCAAAACAAACTTTCATTAATTCATTAAAGCATTACATAAAATTGAAAACATTACAAAGGAAAATAAAATTTGTAGAATTTAAACTAAGGAAAAATTACATGAAAAAAAATACAATGAACCTCTCTCTATTTATAGGGAAATTTGAGACTCTAGAAGCTTTCTCCAGCTCGTCTTCTCTCTCCAAGGGTTTCATTTTTGTCCATTGGATATTGCTTAAGAATGAAGCATGATTTGAGGCCTTTGGATCTTTTTCTTGTTTTCTCTGTCTTCCCACGGATTGCCAAGTTGACACTTGATTTGACATCATTTGTGTTTCTTTATCACTGAATTTAGTGTAAAATTCCTAATCATTTGTGTTTCTTTTGGTTTGCACTCGGATTGCCAACATGGCATAGGAGGGGACCTCTGATGATTTGGCAATTGGACAGCTGGGATCACATGAGTGGTTGATTGGGAGTGCTTTTGTGATATTTAATTAGTGAATTACCTCACATATGTAAAACCCCAAATTCTTGTTCTTGGCTGGTAAAAAGAAGGAGAATATGTACATTATATGTTTTCCCGCTGGTTATATATATTTTTTACAGTTGTTTGACTTTCTTTTGACCTGCCACAACTTTCATCATTTGGCAAAAGTAGCCCTTCCATCTTTATACCCCTTTGTTAATTGAACTTTCCCTTAATGACACATTACTCCAAACTCCATTTTCTTTGTATTCTGGCTTCGGCTTTGTGCTTTTCTTCTAGTCTCGTGTTCGTTTTGACTTTGTCTTGATCATTTTTCTTGTCTTTTCTTGATATCCATACCTACACATACAGAAACGACAAACACAAGTATATATGGCCCTTTTCATGATTATTTGATCGTTTTAAGCTCGTTTTCCAAGAAAATAAGATAAGAGATTATGCTCTTATCAGAGCCTGAGACTCGTAGAGACTTAGATATGGTCGGTGTGCATAATAATAATAACCCAACTCGCCCCAATATGAATAATAACAACCATGACCCTTAACCTGACCTTCGTACGATGGAGGAGCTATGCCAACCAACTATGAATGGACGTGGGGGGACCGATTGCACCGATGCAAATCACGGCTCCCGAATTTTCGTTGAAGCATCACATTATCCAACAAGTTCAAAATGCTTTTCCATTTCGCGGATTATCGGATGATGATGCCAACAAACACCTCGATAAATTCATAACCGTCACTCAAAGCATGAAATTGCCCGGTGTTTCCATGGATTTTCTTCGCCTTCATCTTTTTCCACACACTTTATCCCATCATGCTGAAAAATGGTTTGATCATCTTCCTAAAAACTCAATTCATACATGGGACGAGATTACTCAAAAATTTTTGTCAAGATATTTTCCACCATGCATGGTCACTAGTCTTCAGAATCAAATCAGTGGTTTCACTCAAGAACCTGATGAGTCTCTTTTCGATACTTGGGAACGTTATAATGTCTTGATCGATCGTTGTCCTAACCATAATATGTTCCCCGTCACTTTGATTAATACTTTGTACAATGTTTTAACTTTTCGTGATCGTGATACGATTAATGCAGCCGCCGGTGGTACATTTATGAAAAGAAGACCTGAGGAGTGTAGAGAGCTAATCCAGAACATGACCACTCATCACAAATTGGGATTCATCCGCATCTTCAAGAAATAACCCGAGAGTCAATGTTTCTTGTACTTCATCAAATCCCGAGATAGCCGAACTCGCCTAACTCACCCGCCAACTAGCCGAGATGAACAAAAATTTCTTAACCATGGCTACGAACCAATTTCAACAAGGTAAAGCTGTAACACCTTCTTGTAAGACTTGCGGAGGTTCTCATTCATACACCGATTGGCCTTCTACTCATGACAATCCGGAAAACGTGTATGCGGCTAATGGTAAATTTTCCACGGGAGGCTATCAAGCTCGTCCACAAGGTGACCGCAATTTGCTAAGTTATCTTTCAAACAATTTTATTTCACCACCCGATTTTCCTCCTCAAAACCAAAACAACTTCAATCGCAACTATCAAAACCAACCTCGAGCTCCTAATCAATATCAAACCCAAAGACACCCATATCCACCTCAAGGAAATAATCAAGTTTACCAACCAAACACCTATCAACCATCCGCTTACCAAGTTCCCCCTCCCAACCAACCCACAACATTTAATCACGAGGTTGAAACTTACATGAGGACTAATGACGCGCTATTGAAGAATCTTCAGAGCCAAATTATTAACTTGAAAGGTGACATGGCTAAACAAGGGAACGATCTTCGAGCCGAGCTTAGGAATGACATGCGAAACGCTTTAAGCAATCAAACGAATGATTTAAGGGATATGATGGCTAGTTTCTTCCCAAGTAGTCAACCCTCTGCTTCGGGTTCTCTTCCGAGTAACACCATTGCTAATCCAAGAGGGGAGATGAAAGCAATCACTACCCGAAGTGGAAAAAGTTATAAGGAACCCGAGATTCCTAAACCTACTCCGGTGATTGTGACAAAGGATAAAGAGACCCCTTCAGCAATTCCTCCACCTTCTACTTCTACCCCTCCTCCACCCAAGGATGTGAGTGAGCAATCCATTCCAAAGCCCTCATCTCAACCCAATATACCTTATCCTTCAAGGTTGAGGAAAGAGAAGTTGAAGAACAAGGACGATATTCAAGTTTCAAACTTTCTTAAAATGTTTAAACAATTGAATTTCAACATCTCCTTTGCCGAGACGCTTGCTCACATGCCTAAATATGCTAAAATGTTCAAAGATATTCTAAGTGACAAAGAAAAACTTCTTGATATTGCTCAAACCCAACTTAATGAGAATTGCTCTGCGGTTCTCTTAAGGAAACTACCAACTAAACTTGGTGATCCGGGTCGCTTTCTCATTCCTTGCAACTTTCCCGGGGTAGAGAATTGTATGGCCCTAGCCGATCTAGGTCCTAGCATCAACTTAATTCCATTCAGCGTTTGGAAACAATTATCTCTACCCGAGCTAGTCCCCACACGAATGACATTGGAGTTATCTAACCGTAGGGTTGCTTATCCGGTGGGGATAGCCGAAGATGTCTTCGTCGGTGTCGACAAATTCACCTTTCCGGCGGATTTTGTTGTCGTTGACTACGAGATGGATCCCTGTGTTCCATTAATCGTTGGACGTCCATTCTTGAGGACCGGTCGCACTCTCATTGATGTAGCCGTAGGCGAATTAATCATGAGAGTTGGTGACGACAAAATCATTTTCAACATGGGTAAACTTTCTAAGCAACATTATGAACACGAGAGCGTTAATTTCATTGACGTAGTTAATGAGGCTTGTGAAGAACATTTCAAAGACGCTTGTAAAAGTTTTTTTCTTCTCTACCCATTGTTGAGACCGTTGCCTCTATTGCTCCCTCATTGACTCCATTTGGAGAAAGTGATTTTCTTTTGAAAGAATTTGAAGCAAGTTTAGGGGACGTGGACTTAAAATATGACGATTCTCCATCCGATTGGGACGAAGACATTCGTACCATTGAGAAACTTTTCAGTGAGGACCATATTTCTCCAGCTACTCCTAAGGATGTTACAAATGATCGGATTGACTAAGCCTTCCATCGACAATCCTCTGGATTTAGAGCTTAAGGATTTACCGTCGCATCTTGAATACGTTTTCCTAGAAGACAATAAGAAGTTACATGTCATCATTGCAAAGGACTTAAAAGAGGATGAAAAATATCGACTTATCGATGTGCTCAAAAATCATAAGAAAGCAATTGCTTGGAAAATTTCTGACATCCGCGGAATTGATCCTAACTTTTGCACTCATAAAATTATCATGGAAGATGACTTTAAACCCGCAATTCAAAGCCAAAGAAGGGTTAATCCAAAAATTCATGACGTCATTAAGAAAGAAGTTATCAAACTTTTAGATGTCGGAATGATTTAACCTATTTCGGATTAGCCATGGGTTAGTCCCGTCCATTGTGTGCCTAAGAAAGGCGGAATAACCGTTGTTCCCAATGAAAACAACGAGTTGCTTTCTACTCGACTTGTCATGGGTTGTCGAGTTTGCATAGACTATCGTAAGCTCAATGATGCCACTCGTAAGGATAATTTTCCTCTTCCTTTCATGGATCAAATGCTCGAGCGTTTAGCGGGTAATGACTATTATTGCTTCTTAGACGGTTTTTCCGGGTATTTTCAAATTCCTATCGATCCAAAAGACCAAGAGAAAACCACATTCACTTGTCCTTATGGAACATTTGCTTACAAAAGAATGCCTTTCGGCTTATGCAATGCTCCTGTGACTTTCCAAAGGTGTATGATGGTTATATTACATGACAGGGTTGAAGAAACTATGGAAGTCTTTATGGACGATTTCTCAATCTATGATGATTCTTTCTCATCTTGCCTTGCCAATTAGAACGTATGCTTAAACGGTGTGAAGACACTCGTCTCGTTCTTAATTGGGAAAAATGCCATTTCATGGTAAAAGAAGGCATTGTTCTAGGTCATAAAATTTCTAAATCCGGTATGGAAGTCGACCATGCTAAAGTTGACGTCATTTCTAAGTTGCCTCCACCTACCACCGTCAAAGGAGTTAGAAGTTTTTTAGGTCATGTAGGATTTTATCGTCGTTTCATCCAAGATTTTTCTAAGATAGCTCGACCAATGACTCACCTCTTAGAAAAGGATGCTCCTTTCATCTTTTCTCAAGAATGTCTCGATTCTTTCGAACTTCTTAAAGGTAAATTAACTAAGGCACCGGTCTTAGTCTCTCCAAATTGGGAGTTACCTTTCGAGCTCATATGTGATGCTAGTGATTTGGCGGTAGGAGCGGTTTTAGGTCAACGAGTGTACAAACACTTCCAACCAATCCATTATGCTAGCAAGACAATGAAGGGGGCTCAATTGCATTATACCACTACCGAAAAAGAGCTTTTAGGTGTAGTGTATGCTTTTGAGAAATTCCGCCCCTATCTTGTGCTTTCCACCACCAATGTTTACACCGATCATTCCGCCTTGAAATACTTGTTGACCAAGAAATATGCTAAACCGATACTCCTTCGTTGGGTTTTGCTCCTCCAAGAATTTAAAATCGAATTCGTGATACAAAGGGAGCGGAACACCTAGTCGCGGATCATCTTAGTAGACTCGAGGATCCTTATCAAGGGGAACTTCCAAATCAAGAGATTAATGGATCTTTTCCCCTTGAGGCCTTAATGTCTATTAACTCCAATCTTGACGATACCCCATGGTTAGCGGACATTGCAAACTATTTAGCGGGTGGTGTTCTTATGGAAGGGTTAACGTGTTGGAAACTCACTTTATGTGACGACATTTAAGAATTCCCATTAGTTATCATAGTCACACACGCTTAGACTAGACTAGGAACGTTGTATAGTTTAAGTAGCGTGTGTGACTATATATACCCCTCCTAGGCTTCCGAGGAGGGGTGTTGCTTGTGTTTCTTTCTCATTTTAATACATTTTCTATCTTTCACATACAACCTCTCTTCTCTCTCTCTCAACAATGGCTTCCACCACGATTTACCACCATGTTAGACCACCGGATTAGCAAATAGCAAATCCACAATTGGCATCAGAGCCTCGGTTCTATCCTTGGCTCGTTCTTGTTTTCGATTTAGGTGGTCTAAAAATTTTTTTGGTCCGATTTATTAACTTTTTTGTCACGTCTTGTTATTATCTTGTCCAAACGGTTTCATTCTTTTATGGAAACATGTTAACTGTTTGTCACATTTATTGTCCCAATGGTCAAAATGTCTTTGTCTCACAGTCCATATCTGATATTCTCAAACCCACAATGGTTCACAACTGTTTTTGAGTCCCTGGTTTCACGGTTTTACATTGGGTCAAATGTCTACTATCTGGTCAAAAATGCATGTCTGGGGTTTAATTTTTATAGGTTTCTTTATTATTTTTATGAAGATGAAGGTGAAAACCCAGATTTGCCAGAAACATTAGACCTAGAAACATGTTCCTGAAAATATGGAAAAAGGACATTACTTTTCGATAAGATTTCAGATCTACAGTCAGATCGGAATATTGCGATCGCAAAAACCATTGGTTTCTACATTGCGATCGAATATTCCGATGGAACATATTCTGATGGAACATATTCCGATGGAACATATTCCGATGGAACGCATTCTGACGGGGTGTGATACAAGGCTTTTGCCCAGGTAAAAAGATTCGTTTAAGTATGTCTAATCGAATTGATCTTGGTTAACTATGCGACTCAGCTGTCTTTAGTGAAACAAAAGTTGTGTCGTTGTAGTAATTAAAAGTGCAAGACTTAAAACTAAATGACGTTAAGTAAATCTAAGTCTAATTTAAAATAAAAGGCGAGTATTTAAAAGCGTGACGAGAAGTAAATGGGCACTAAAAGTAAATGACGCAAACTTAAATCTATCTAAGGCAAACTTAAAACGCAACTAAAACTTAAACTAAGGCAAGGCTAAAATAAATCTATGGCAATTAAACTTAAATTGCGACTAAGAAAAAGGCGAGAAAAGTAAAGCTTGAAAATTAAAAATTAAAAACAAAAACTAAAAAGAACCTAAAAACAGCTCATTCGGAATAATCCTTCGTTCGGAATAATCACTCATCCGGAATGTCACCTTCGTTCGGAATGATTCTCCTTCACTCGGAATATTTACCAAAATCCTTGATCCGGAACAAATTCTCTATTCGGAATATGTCACTTATCCGGAATAAATTCTTCGTTCGGAACTTTTACTGATTCGGAACTTCAATTGGTTCGGAACTTCCTAAACCAAAGCCTTGATTCGAAACTTCTTGATTCGGAACCCTTGGTTCGGAACTTTGAACGTTTCGAATGAAACACCTCTTCCACTGATCCGGAATTCTTCCGAATGAACAAGCTTGATTCGGAACTTTGAATGTTCCGAATGAAGGTGTTGATCCGGAATAATTAATTATTCCTAATAAAACTCCTTGCTTTGAAACTTCTTCTTGGTTCGGAACTTCTACTGGTTCGGAATAGGTTCCGAATGAACAAGTGTCGATTCGAAGGAAGTTTTGTTGTCCCATATATTTGTGATGATTAAGCAATGAAGAAAGAAAGAAAATATATGAAGAAGAGATGAATTCCTAGAGAGAGAAAGTAGTGAGAGAAAGTAGAGAGGAGATGATTAACTTTGTGAGATTAGATTAGAGAAAATAATTTGTTACAAATGACCATCCACCCTCCTAACATGCTAGGAGGGCAGTATATATAGTCCACCCACATGCGGGCTTTAATGGACTATATATTGGGCCGGGCTTGTCTTTTGGACTTTAATTAGTTTAAATCCAAGCCCGTGAACCACGACTAAATAACTACTTATTACAACGTTCTAATAATTATTACAATAGAAACCTATGACCGAACATTCTTGTTTGACTCAATATTTTGAGGCTAACAATCTCCCCCAATGTGAGGTCATTCCTCTTTGATATTTGGATTCCAATGGAGATTTATGAATTTCGTCATAAATGAGTCTTGAACGTGTAACAGTAGTTTTGTTCCTTCATGCTGTGATCTTTGAGCCTTTGTCGTTGTCTTTCAACTTTGTCTTTAAGTCTTGAGATCTTCAAATCATTCTTGACTTGTCTTTGCCATCTTGTGATCTTGTGTCTTTATCCACATGCTCACACTATCAATTGTTGGATAAGTCTTTGGGCATGAATATGTGGTTGTGAATCTTTGACTTTGCTGAGTACACCGTGACGCCACCTTCTCGAGACAAAACATAGACACGGACTGAATGGCTTTGACATTCGTCCTAAATCGGTAGCGTTTTACCTCCGGTCGGTGAAGACCGTTATATGATATTAAATATCGTACCTGTGATCAGGTAGATTCAATTAAGAATCTCCTTGACAGGGTTTCACGGCAGTACTAGCCGTTCTCTTTACTCGACCGTCTCAAAGCAAGACTGCGACATAAAGATTGAATCAATTGGATAAATATCCGCTTGATTAAAGTCGTCACGTCAAATTCCTGGAACAAGTTTGATTCATTAAGAATCTTACCATTGTTGCTTTCCAGTTGACACAAGTTTGATTCATAAGAATATCACAAGTTACCTACCGTAGCGCTGTTTGATGTTGACGCTAGAAGGATTTCCATTCGTCACTGTGAATATTAATAAATATCACTCTGAATGTTCTGGCAAGACCATAAGATATTGCGTAGAAACCTGAAACGAGTTTGAATCAATTCAGAATCAAACCACTGTTGCTTTTCAGTTTTACATATGTTCAATTCATAAAGAATCTTGCATATGACCTACCGTAGTGCTGTTTGATGTTAACATTGGAAGGATTTCCACTCATCATTGTGAATACTAAGTAGTATCGCTCTGAGTGTTCTAGCAATATCACAAGGATATAGCGTAGGACTCTCTTGATCTTCATCCGTGTGTCCTAACGAGATTTGATTGATCTCTTGGCTTTAGACTCGATTTGTGCACTTTTAGTGGTCGGAGGCTGGAGCAGATGCCACCTATTCAATTTCAACAATCTCGGAGTGAGAAAGTCAATAGAAGTTGTGTTGATCTCCGTGACAATAAAACAAACTTCTTTTGAGAGAAGTCTGAGTAGCTAGGAAAGGGTTGTGCTTCACATCACTGGGTCCATGATGAGTTTGTCTTCATGATGAGTTGACCCGGTTTCTGCCTAAGTTGTATGGAGGGCTTCTTTCTTTACACCCTTTATCCTTACATTTCTTTTTCATTCTTCAACCCCTTCAATGCTTACCAAGACATCATTAATAGCACCTTGTTGTGATTGTTCCAGTGCTATCATCAGTACTTAGTCGGCATTCAGCTACGTTCACATTCTACTCCATCTTTCCTAAGGACTTCTAATAATCTATTGGATTGTCCCTGGGAAGATCCCTCCGGTTCTGGTTGGATCATAGGGCTTAAACCTAACCACCCTTTTGACACCAATAACGTCGTGAATTAAAGATGTTGTGGGTATTTGATCGTAACCATGAAAACCACTTTAAATTCTAACAAAGTGTTTGAAAAACATTTAACACCTTGCTAGTTTTGTCGTTTCAGAAAAGCTCACCCTTCACATGTGCATCGATAATCGAAAGTGTTTCGCACATGTGGGTAAGATTTAAAGTGCTTGAGTCTTATAGATCACATTTTAATCTCATTTTCTCCCCCTATCTCTAATATATAAAATCTTTTGATATTAGAGATACCAAATTTGATTAAAATATATTTTGAAAAATAGTCTTGAAAATCTTCGGGAGAAAGATGTGTTAATCTTTTGCATGAAGTTGAATTGCTCCCCCTCAAAAATTGATCCAATGGAATTGTCATTACGAGGATTTGATCCACATTAAACTTTTGAGGATAGGAGTTGTTGAACACACAATTTTTGAAAGATTTTGAATATCAATGAGAAATTCTTGAAAAAATTGTGTTCAACGCTTTTTGAAAAATCAATTCTTTTTGACGGAAAGGTTTTTCTAAAGCATAAACTTGAGTTCATAGACTTTGAATGTCTTGACGAATCCACTCAAGTGTAAGAAGATTTAACTTCTTTTGCTTAGGGTAAGAGTACAAAAGCGTACACTCCCCCGTGAATTTAGATCCGGGTTGCAATCTGAAAGTGATTACAAGCCATTGTGTTGAGCTCAAAACGTTGAATGTTTTGTGACAAGCTCAACCCGAGATAGATTGCTCTACCCGTTGTTGGAAATATTGTCCAAAATAGACAATTTCCTGTTGAAAAGATAGAAATGACATGTTTTGAAAAATATTTACAACTTTCATTCGAGCTTTATGTACACACGCGTGTCGTTATTGAGCGAAATTTCTAGGTACGTCCATATTATCGATACTGAAAGACATGTCGAGAAGAATATTTTTGGATTATCAAGGATTTTTTAATTTTGTATTTTGCTTTTTGATTAATATTTACAGGTAGATGTTTGATAGATGAATCAAGCAGGATTCTTTGCCAGAACCTCCAGTTCTGCTGGAGTCAAACATCTCATACCAATTTGCCTAACTAGATACGCAAACCTCTCTTTCGAAAGAGCTTTTGTAAACAAGTCAGCTAATTGGTAATCAGTTCCAACAAAGTATAATTCAACAATACCTCTTTCAACTTGTTCCTTAATGAAGTGATATCGGACATCAATGTGCTTCGTGCGGGAATGCTGAACCGGATTGCAGGAGATGGCTATGGCCGACTTTGAGTCACAGTACATAGGTACTTTATCAAAATGGAAGCCATAATTTATGAGTTGTGTTCTCATCCAAAGAACTTGAGCACAACACGCAGATAGAAACACATACTCCGCTTCGGCTGATGAAAGTGACGTGCAATCCTGCTTCTTGGAAGACCATCCCACAAGCTTGTCTTGACCTAGAAATTGTGCACCACCAGAAGTACTTTTATGTGTATCAAGACACCCTGCATGATCAGAATCTGAATAGGCCGTTAGAAAGAAACCGGTTTCCCTCGGATACCAGAGTCCCATGTGAATGGTATTCTTAAGGTACCGAAAGATCCGTTTAACCTCCTTGAGGTGCTTTTCAGTTGGTCGTGCTTGATATCGTGCACAATAACACGTAGCATGATGAATATCAAGTCTGCTTGCTGTCAAGTACATGAGGGACCCGATCATGGAACGATATCTCGTTTGATCTATGGGTAATCCCTCTAAATCAGCATCTAGGGATGTGGTTGATAATGGTGTCCCAACGGGGTCACATGATGTCATACCATGCTTTTTGATTATCTCTTGACAATACTTAGCTTGGTTAATGAAGATACCACTTGGGGATTGGTGAACTTGAATTCCTAGAAAGAATTTTAGTTCGCCCATCATAGACATTTCAAATCTGCTGTGCATTACTTTTTCAAACCATTTTGAAAGTTTTGGGTTTGTAGACCCGAAAATAATATCATCAACATAAATTTGCACAAGCAGAATGTCATCCCTATATTTATAAGTGAACAAAGTTAGATCAATGGAACCTTTTGAGAAACCTTTGGAGACCAGGAATTTTGAGAGTTCGTCGTACCACGCCCTTGGAGCTTGCTTGAGTCCATAAAGTGCTTTGTGGAGACGATACACCTTGTCAGGATAATGAGGATTGACGAATCCTTCCGGCTGCGTGACATAGACTTCTTCCTTCAAATGACCGTTAAGAAACGCCGTCTTTACGTCCATTTGATAAACGATGAATCCCTTATGTGCAGCATAAGAAAGAAAAATCCTGACAGCTTCCATTCGAGCTACTGGTGCAAATGATTCTTCGAAATCAATACCCTCTTGCTGTCCATACCCTTTAGCCACTAGCCTAGATTTATTCTTGATGATCGTGTTTTCTTCATCCATCTTGTTTTTCCAGATCCATCGAAGATTTAATGGTGTTACATCGTATGGTCTGTCAACAAGTTCCCAGACTTTAAGTCTTTCAAATTGTTGAAGTTCATCCGTCATCGATTCAATCCAAGCATGATCAGCTAATGCTTCTTTGATGTTTTTCGGTTCAGCTGAACTCACGGCGAGTGCGAACATACAAACATCGGCATCGGTGTTAAGCTGTCGTCTTGTGCGAACGGGCTGTGAAGGGTTTCCAATGACATGAACCAAAGGATGATCTCGGGTCCAATGATGTGTTGAAGGATGTCGTTGATAGAAAGTATGCATATTTGACGGATCACCATGGCGAGTAGAAGACTCTCCAGTTTCGTGTACCGGTGTACCGAATGGGTTGATAAATTCGTCTTCGTCAGATAATGCATTGTCTGCTTGATTTGTGTTCTCTGGAGCAATGACCGTAGTTGTGGATGTTGTAGGATCGATTGTTGAAGTGATATTCTGAGGAGGTAAATCTGCAGCAACCCGTGTTGAAGTAGATGAAGTTGTATCCGGTTGTTGACGATGATCGGTATCATCATCCTTATCATGAGTGACAGCGGAAGACTTCGATACAACTTGTTTCTCCCCCGTGAAATATTCATCATACATTGGTCCATATAACATTTCCAACTCTTCAATGGTCGTGTCGACTGTCATATCAGCTCTAGGAACATTCTCTGGAACCAGCGTTGAACTTGACGGTTCATTGTTGTGGTCTTGAGTTCCGAGTTCCGTGCGGTTGTGAACGGAAGTCGTTTGTCGTTGTGGATCGGGACTTAAACTGTTTTGTTCAAGTGCCATTTCTTGTAATTCATCAAATCGAATGTGAATGGTCTCGACAATCAATTTTGTTCTCTTGTTGTATACTCTATATCCCTTTGACTGAGTTGCATATCCCACAAGAATACATGCATCACCTTTCTCTTTCATCTTGTCCAAATTTTCACCATCTCGAATAATGTAACAAGTACATCCAAAAACATGAAGGTGTTTGAGTGAAGGTTTTCGATCATGAATTATGTGATATGGTGTCTTTTCCTGTCGAGAGATAATTAAGGAACGGTTTTGTGTGTAGCATGCGGTTGACACGGCTTCGGCACAAAAATATAGTGGAAGTTTTGAAGCGGATAATAATGTTCGAGCAGCTTCAACCAAAGTACGGTTTCGTCTTTCAACAACGCCGTTTTGTTCGGGTGTTCGAGCAATAGATGTTTCATGTTCAATCCCTTCGGCTTCAAAATACTTTCTCAGATTTGAATTCAAAAATTCTGTACCTCTGTCAGTACGAACCACTTTAACTTGAGCCTGAAGACCACGTTGTATCAATTTAAGGAAGCTGATGAGAACTTCAGGTGTTTCATCCTTGGACCTCAAGAAGTGAGTCCATGTGTACCTTGAGTAATCATCTACAATTACCAGAATATATTTCTTTCCATTGATACTCTGAACACGCATTGGACCACACAGATCCATGTGAAGAAGATCTAACCGTCCTTTAGAGCTTGGTGTGGTCTTTGTTTTGAAGCTACTTCGTTTAGCTTTACAAAGTTCACAAGAAGAACAAAGATGATCTTTGATGAATTTCAAGCTTGGAAGGCCTCTCACAATATCTTTCTTGGAAAGCAAGTTAATGGTATCAAAGTTGAGATGAGAAAGACGTTGATGCCATAACCATGCCTGAGTCGTTGAAGCTTTTGCCATGAAGCAAATTGGAGTTGATGAAGTTGTGTCTTGAAGTGAAATTGTGTAAAGATCAGTACCGCGTGTACCGGTAAGTAAGTCATTCCCATCATAATCACGAACAAAACATGTCTTCTTTCTGAAAGCAACTTCCAAATCCGCATCACAGAATTGACCAACCGAGAAAAGATTGTGATTGAGCCCTTCGACGTAGTATACCCTTTTAATCGTTATATTCCCCAAATCTCCATATCCTAGGATCCGTGCAAATTGATCATTTCCGAATCGGACCGTACCTAGGAACTTCTCCACGAAGTTAATTAGAAGCTTGAGATTCCCCGTCATGTGCTTCGTGCATCCGGAGTCCAGTATGAAGAGAATTATTTGTATCACCTGCAGAAGAGTTAGAACACGATGGAGCATTTGCTAAATTGGATACCACAGTAGTTGTGATAGTAGAATCATTAGTGTCCTTATCAACATTTAAAGACAAAGTAACACTCGTTTTCACATTTTATGTCCTAACTTTAGGCATCCATTTATATCCGGGAGGACATTGATTAGCAAACCACCATTTCCAAGACTTGCTAGCAGACTCATATAATTCCTTAATTTTGCTTCTAGGATTCTTAGTGGTGGAGTCTGATGCATTACTATTCTTAGTGGGGGTTGCACCAGAATGGTTCACTTTGCGTTTGGGTTTACTAGCTCTAATAGGCATTGCAACTTGCTTCTTAGTTCTAGTATCTACGCCTTTGACTTTATTTATAGCACACATAGAATGATTAGCATTAGCACACTTTCCACATTTTACACAAACAAATTTCACATTCATAGCATTCAAATCATTCACAGCATTCAAATCGTCATTGCATGCGATTATATACTTTTTATTCTTAAAAACGTTCAAATTCCTAGGGTGTTCTTCTACTTCCTGCATCTCCCCTTGATTCTTGTGTTTCCAGACCTTATCATTCACTTGAGTGCGCTTAAGCTGAGGCCGGCTAACACTAGTAGTGGAAACTATTCCTGTAGTAGAAGACACACGAATATTAGTGTTTCTAGAAGTCTGAGGCGAGTGAGTATCTTTGTTTGTGGGCTTAGTGGACATTCTATACATCCCTGGTTTAATCACATTATTGTGCTTAACGCTTGGTGCTACAGGATTCCTTATGGGTTGAGCTTGTGGTAACCTTTCCTTTCCATCCATCTTGGGGGCAAACACAGGTTTTGCAAACGAGGAATTAGATAAAGCAGATGGTTTTCCCAAGATAGAGGATCTATTCTCTTTATGTAACACCCCACCAAATACTATGCGCAGCGGAACTACAACATTTGGGTGCTACGCAGTTATCATCGCACACAAGATATATCGAACGACTCTAAAGAGACGTCAACTTAAAACTTAAAGTAAAAATTGTTAAAAGATACATGTCTACGGTTTTTCCAACCCCACTTGGTTCAACAGAGTTTAGCGTTTTCGGTCCCCCATGAATCTCAACCCAAAAATTACAGTTTCACAACAACATAACATTAAAGTTAAAAATGTTTAAGTAGAAAAGGGAGGAAAAACAAGCAGACTCCAAGCCATACACACAACATCCATCCCATGCACGCTCCATGCTACACTTCAGCGGTTACCTGAAACACAGGCTAAATTTGGTCAACGAGAACGTTGAGTGGAATTCATAGGTTTTACAATTCATTTTGAACATATGTGAAATAAAAAAACCATTCACGATCATTCATAGACTTGTCGATCAAACAATCTATATTCAAGATACTGACAATTGTGTTTAAGCTCATGACACTAAACCGTTAACTCAATCACCCGCGTAATAATTACCGGCGTGATTCAGATGAAACCAAGGCCCCTAATAAGGCATCAGTTGCAATTATACCTTATCTCTTATCGCAAATTATCCGTCCGCAGGGGGGTATCAACGTACTAGCCCTCGTCTCGGATAGGGTAGTCAACCCCATAGTACTATCACTTTGTATAAGCGGCTATTTCTAATCTACGCTAGGACTAAACAATAGTTAATAGTTCATGAAATTAGGGACTTTTGCAACTAGGTACTCAACACAATTTCAAAGGCAACATTCGGGACCAACAATCATTCATGACATATGTTCATTTTAAAAACTAGCATGCATTTCCCTCGCGGGTAAAACAGTTTGAAATAATAATAAGCGAGGCTATAAATTCACACCTTATATATCAAGTAGTCGATAGTTCGAGAGACGGTCATTGACGACGATACGGATGCCCGGGTAAATCAACACCTATCAACCAAATAACGCGTAATGAGTAATCTCATTTTAAAACCTTATGGTATTGTATAAAATACATAAATACTTGTCACTTATGACAATTACAAATCACGCCAAAACAAAACAACGAGCGTTACTCATTTTACACCATTCGTCCTTATTATTAACGTTATCCATTTTTATTCATTTTTGCCGATACTTACCAAAAGTACGGACTATTTTACTATACTTAACCATCCTTATAAAATTTGAAAAAATTCTCAAAAATACTATAAGACCTGTAGATAACACATATTTAATCCCAACAAAATTTTTTACTTCTACGACCCGTTACTCAACGCTTTTCCAAAAACTACGTTTTTCGGTCTGAAATTGTACTTTGACCAAGTCGGACCCGTTTGACCCGTTTAAAATACTCCATTGACCCATTTGACACCTAAGTCCTATAGTAGACTCAAATGTGCAGGTTTGACACCAAAATTCAGTCCTTGACCATTTACTAAACTAGACTTATAGTCCCCGGGATTTGACCTAAAACCAATCATAACTTCGGATTATGACGGTTTTCATCTCCCGGTACACGAATTTCAAAACGTCGTAACTTTTGACTCGTTAGGAGTCGTAAGCTCTACCTTATACCAAATCGAAGCTAAGAGAATGCTCTACAAGTATATCCTATCCACAAGACCTGTTTTCAAAATGATTTTTACGAAAATGCCTTAAACTTTCTGCCTAAATTTAACCATACCAAAATCACACTTACGCTCGATTCCAAACCTATTTATCACCTCTAGGCATCATCCTAAGCTTCCCTAATCACAACCAAACCATATTTTCAGTTCCTAACCCCTATTGATCATCAACCTCATAAGCTAAAATCCTAAAAACAAACATGCAAACACTTGTATCCATCTAAAACACCTATGAACACAAGATTAAACACAAAACCAATGCTCAAAACATCAATCACCATAGCTCCCCAAACACCCCCCTTAGCCGTGGGCTTTGGGTGACCAAAACACCACAACCAAATCAATTTTGGTGGGTTTGTTTAGTGATTATACCCCCATTACACATGAATTTAACATGCATTTATCCAATTAACATCAAAAACGAGTTTGAAAAATTCCTTTGATTCTTGAAAAAAAAAATTGAATGCATGTTGGATTTGATTACATAGAAAGGTAGGGAATGATTAGATTAGAGGTGGTCTAACCTTAGTTTTAATCAAAACCAAGTAGAAAAAAAATTAATGGTGGTTTTTGGTGGTTTGGGGTGACCGTCGGCCTAAAGAGGGAGAGAGGGAGAGAACAAATTTTTTTTCCAAGTGTTTTTGTTAAGTGTGTGTTTAGATTTCCCCTTTTTGTAAAATTGGAAGGACCCCTTGTGCAATTTAGGCTTTCTTTTGGCCTCAAGTAAAAACGACACTAAAACTTCGCGGGATTGACTCACTAGTCATTTTAGAAAATTTTACGGGAGTCGGAAACTATCCCAAACACTCCAAAATACTTTTGGGATACTTTAAATGTACCCGGAAAGCTATAAAACTCACCCGACTCGACTTAACACGAACCGTAAGTAAAATTCTCGAAAAATTACATTATCGATAAAACGTCAATAATTATAGAAATTTGGGCATCCATCGGGATCGTATTCGTCATCGTCCTTCTTGAATCGTCAATCGTAAAAATTATAACCTCGAACATCGGTTTCAACCAAAATACTAATATATATAGCAATTATTATTTATTAAAAATTTCAAAAATTAGCGTAAATTAGGGTAATGTTAGTGACCTCGGTTCTAGGGTATCACACCCACCCCTCCTTAAAGAGAGCGACGTCCCGGCGCTCGCCTCTTCTTATACTCACATTTCGTACCGCTGGAACAGATGAGGATACCTTTCCTTGAAAAAGTCCTCACGTTCCCAAGTGTATTCCGGTCCACGCTTAGAATTCCATCGAACCTTCACAATAGGAATTCTACTACGCTTCAGCCTCTTGACCTCTCGGTCCATAATTTCCACAGGTTCTTCCACGAAATGCATTTTGTCGTCCAGTTGAATCTCGTCCAAAGGAATCACCAATTCCTTATCCGCCAAACTCTTCTTTAAGTTCGATACGTGAAACGTGTCGTGAATAGCACTAAGCTCGCTCGGCAACTCTAACTTGTACGCTACTGGTCCAATTCGTTTTACGATCTTAAATGGTCCAATATACCTCAGACTCAACTTTTCTTTCTTCCCAAAACGAATTACACCCTTCCACGGCGATACCTTGAGCATAACCATATCTCCGACTTCAAATTCCAACGGTTTCCTTCTGTTATCGGCATAACTCTTCTGTCGGCTTCTCGCAGCAAGTAGTCGGTTCTTGATTTGCACAATCTTCTCGGTCGTCTCTAAAACCATTTCGGGTCCAGTCAATTGACTTTCTCCTACTTCACTCCAACACACAGGCGATCTACACTTCCTTCCATACAACGCTTCGAACGGTGCTGCCTTGATACTCGCATGGTAACTATTATTATACGAAAACTCCACTAGAGGCAAGTGGCGTTCCCAACTTCCTCCAAAATCAATCACGCATGCTCGGAGCATGTCCTCCATCGTCTGTATAGTTCTTTCACTCTGGTCGTCAGTTTCCGGGTGATAAGCCGTACTTACATTCAATTCAGTGCCCATCGCACGTTGAAGCGATTTCCAAAATTCCGAAGTAAATCTACTATCACGATCCGAAATAATCGATAACGGCACTCCATGTCTGCAAACGATCTCCTTCACGTACACACTGGCCAGCTTTTCCATACTGTCCGTCTTCTTCATAGGTAAGAAATGAGCAGATTTCGTTAACCTATCCACTATTACCCATATCATATCACATCCACTAGGAGTTCTAGGTAAACCCGTCACGAAATCCATAGCGATTTTCTCCCATTTCCATTCTAGGATCTCTGGTTGTACCAACAACCCAGACGGTCTCTTATGTTCTGCTTGAACCTTCGCGCAAGTCAAACACTTACTAACGTAACGAGCAATATCCGCCTTCATATTCGGCCACCAGTAGACTTTCTTCAGGTCGTGATACATTTTATCCGATCCAGGATGTATCGAATACTTCGACTTATGAGACTCGTTCATAACCAATTCTCGTACTCCCAGCTTTCCTTCCTCAGATGAACATAATGGTAACCAAATCCGATTCTCGAAATATCTCAATCCGTCTGACCTAATCACAAAAAGAGGTTTCAACATTCTTCCCAAGTTCTCAGCTTCAACATTCCCTTTCATTAGTCCCCTCTCTTGAGCCTTCAGTATAGTTTCGGTTAAGTCAACGCTCTCAGTCATCACCAAAGTTCTGACTCTCAAAGGTTTCTCTCGTTCCTTCCTACTCAGTGCATCCGCTACAACATTCGCCTTGCCAGGATGGTAGCGAATTTCACAGTCATAGTCACTCAGTAGTTCTACCCATCGTCTCTGTCGCATGTTCAACTCCTTTTGATCTAAAGTGTGTTGCAAACTCTTGTGGTCAGTGAATACAACACACTTCGTCCCATACAAATAGTGTCTCCACAACTTCAACGCAGAGACTACCGCTCCTAATTCCAAATCGTGCGTCGTGTAGTTCTCCTCATTCTTCCTCAGTTGTCTCGACGCGTAAGCTATCACCTTTTCACGCTGCATCAATACCGCTCCATAACCCTTACGAGATGCGTCACAATATACTACAAAGTCTTCGGTTCCTTCAGGTAATGACAATATCGGTGCGGAACATAACTTGTCCTTGAGCGTTTTGAAAGCGAATTCTTCCTCATTTCCCCATTCATACACCCTATTCTTTTCGGTAAGCTTTGTCAATGGCTTTGCTATCAACGAGAATCCTTCAATGAACCTCCGATAATACCCAGCTAAACCAAGGAATTGTCGAACTTCAGTCGGCGTTGTCGGGGCCGACCATTCCCTGATCGCTTCGACCTTGGCAGGATCCACGCGAACTCCCTTGCTATCAATCACGTGACCAAGGAATTGCACGGATTCTAACCAAAACTCACACTTCGAGAACTTCGCATACAGCTTCTCCTTCTTTAGCAGATCCAAAATCTTTCTCAGGTGCTTCTCGTGCTCCTCCTTACTCTTAGAGTAAATAAGAATATCATCGATGAAAACGATAACAAACTTATCTAGATACGGCTTGCATACGCGATTCATAAGGTCCATGAATACAGCAGGCGCGTTTGTCAACCCAAACGGCATCACTCGAAATTCAAAGTGTCCATACCGCGTACGAAAGGCAGTTATAGGAATATCCTCCTCTCTTACACGTAGTTGATGATACCCTGATCTTAATCGATCTTTGAGTATACACTGGAACCTTGCAATTGATCAAACAAATCGTCAATCCTCGGCAATGGATACCGATTCTTAACCGTCAGCTTGTTGAGTTCTCTATAGTCAATACACATCCGAAATGACCCATCTTTCTTCTTCATAAACAACACTGGCGCTCCCCATGGTGATGAGCTCGGCCTAATAAATCCCTTGTCCATCAACTCCTTCAGTTGATCCGATAACTCCTTTAACTCGGATGGTGCTAAGCGATAGGGTGCACGCGCAACCGGCGCAGCTCCTGGCACCAAATCAATTCGAAACTCGACCTCACGGGTGGGTGGTAAACCCGGCAGCTCGTCTGGAAAAACTTCCGGATATTCGCAGATAACAGGTACCTCTTCAATCCTCGCCTCTAAATCACCATCACTCGAAACTTGTGCCAAAAACACATCGCATCCGCTCTCTACATACTTCATCATTTTCAAACAGGAAATCACTTTCAAACGAGAAGTGCATTCGTCTCCCTTCACAGTCAAGACTTTATTCCTTAACGGAATCTGAACTAATCTCTCGCCACAGACGATCATAGCACTGTGCGCCATTAGCCAATCCATTCCCACAATCACGTCAAACGATCCTAGCTCTATAGGCATCAAGTCGATTTTAAAAGCGTAATTTCCTAACTTCAAGGTACACCCTTTCAGTATAGAACTCGTACTAACAATTTTCCCATCGGCTAACTCAACGTTATAACTAGTCGCTAACAACACCGGTTTTCTATCGATATGACGACTAAATTTAACATCTACAAAACTCTTGTCGGAGCCAGAATCAAACAAAATACTAGCATAACAAGCGTCTAGCAAAAACGTACCGGTAACCACGTTAGGACTCTGTGGTTTATCAGCCGTCCCTACTTGATACACGGCAGCAGCATTGTTACCTCCCTGCTTGTTTCCTTCCTTCGGGCAATTCCCTTGCATATGGCCTCTCTCTCCACATCCAAAACATCCCCTCATTCTGATAGCATTCGCCCCAGTGGCTACCCCTTTCGTTCGGCAATCAGACATCCTGTGACCCGCTTTTCCACATTTGCCGCATGCAGGCGGGCAATTCCCTACATGGTACAAGTTGCACCTACCACAGTGGGGATTCACTTTTACTCCTCTGGGGTTTGTCACAGCTCTCATCCCTTCATTCCTTCGCTGGTTAAACTGCTGATTTCGGTTTTGACCATGGTTGTTTCGATTTCCACCTCGGCTTTGACCCTGGGATTGATTGCTATGTGCCGCTTCCCATTTCCTCTTATTTCCTTCAGCAATGAAGTTCTTCTTGTCCTGGAGTTTGACATCCATCAATGCGTGAGCCATCTGGACCGCTTCATCAAACGACCCAGGTTTAGACGAAGTCGTCTCACCCTTGATATTACTGGATAAACCTTTGATGTACTGTTTCATCTTCTTGTTACCATCGGCAAAGGTGTCTGGACACAAAAGGCTTAGTTCATTAAACCTCCTGGTGTAAGCAGCGATATCATTGTTTTTCAAAGTCAGGTGCCTCAACTCATCTTCCAATTGACCCAACTCCTCTTCCGGGTAGAACTTCTTAGTCAAAAGAGCTTTAGTTGCAGTCCATGTTCTTGCATTCGCTACTACCAATCCAACAGTGGCTACTTGGGTGTTCCACCAACTTAATGCATCGTCAAGAAATGTAGCAGCCGCAAATTTGACCTTGTTCGCTTCTGAACAACCACTAATCTCGAAAGTACTTTCAACCTTTTCCAACCATCTCCTAAGTTCTAGAGCTCCACCAGTTCCACGAAATTGCGTGGGACCACATTTTATGAAACTAGAGTAAGTACATTCTCTTAGGGCTTGCTGTCTCCCCGCATTTCTACCCTGGTCTGGATTCCTTCCTGCTCGGTCTGCTTCTAGCGCATTCGCAATGGCTTCCTGAATCATCGTGTTCACACGATCGGCGGTTAGCTTTGGAGGCATGGTGCGTTATCAAATATCTCTTTCTGCAAGACAGGGAAAATAGAAAAACAATGTAAGTACACACATCAAGATTAATATGGATTTCTCTTTCAAGACATAATATAAATACAACGACACATCACTACGGAGTTACTAATATTCATCAATTCACATCACAAAAGATCAAATTTAAGACATATCACAGATCATGAAAGGTAAACATGGATTGTATTGATAATCAACCAAAATTGTGACAAGTATTGCCACTACAATCATTCACCATAAAACTTAAGTCCTCAAGTTTCTCGTCATAATGCCATCATACAAAAGTCTAAAACATTTCTATTACAACGATCAAAGATAAAATACAAGACAAGCAACTAGGCATGTGGTGATCCACATGGCCTCTTGGATGGCGGTTCGTCATCATCTTCCTCGGGTTCCTCATCGCTATCATCCTTGTCCACATCATCCATTTTTCTCTTTCCTTTATCATCCGGCCCACATTCAGTCTCCTTTTTCGTCCCTGACGTAGACCCACACTCAATAGCTACCTGATTTCCCACAGTGATACAAGCACCTCTGGTAGGTGGCTGGATCATGAAGTCATTAGCTTCCATTTCCAAATCGTCCACAAATCTCCAATCTGGGGGCAATGATGCTCTCACTCGATGCTCCCAACTCTGCATCCTAGACAATCTCACTTGATCTTCCCTAACACGGTCAAGACTAGCGCTCAAATTCGCGATCATCGATCTTAGACTGTTGATATCACTTTTGTTTGCATTTCCATCGTACTCAATTCTTGCAGTCCTTTCCAACCGTCTTTGGTCTGCCCTTTCATTCTCGTCGAATCTGTCGATCACCCTTGATTCCACTATGTACCGCATGAACATCGATTCATCCAAACTTCTCACAACACGCCGTACGTCATGATAAGCTCTTGGTCCGGGGCAACAAACTCTTGAGATGCCTTGATGAAGAAAATTTGCGCTCGCTGCACCTTCGGATCTTCTGGGGATACCTGGTGCACCAACCAGACGAGAAGTACGCATAGGCCTGGGGCAAGTAGTCCTCCTTTGGTCGGGGTCCTGGGCTTGCACATCGTTCATCTCAGCTTGTCCTTCAGCAGCTGTTCCAACACTCCCCCCTTCGTGACCTATGACGTAATTGTTTCCATTATCATTAGGCGGTACCTCGGCCATTCCTGCAATAACAGCGAATTTCGGAGGGTACGTAAGTAACTATACAATATTTATAAATACATGCATGCAAATGCAATGCAAAGGTGGTACATATGCCCAAAATGTAATAATATGATGCTCATGCATGATTAATACAAAAATTACGGTGTCGGATATTCCACGTATAATTTCAACGTCTACATATAGTAATTTCCATACTTACGTAATAATTACCCACATATATACTTCAACTCAAAAGTATACGTCAAATGCCATGAATACAAAAATAAATCTTACCGGAGCCATGCAGGATAGTTGTGTGTGCTTGGAAGATTTCTTACGACACCAAAAGTTATAGTTTAGGATTTTTAAAAACGACCTAGTTCTCTATAACTCATGGCTCTGATTACCAATCTGTAACACCCCACCAAATGCTATGCGCAGCGGAACTACAACATTTGGGTGCTACGCAGTTATCATCGCACACAAGATATATCGAACGACTCTAAAGAGACGTCAACTTAAAACTTAAAGTAAAAATTGTTAAAAGATACATGTCTACGGTTTTTCCAACCCCACTTGGTACAACAGAGTTTAGCGTTTTCGGTCCCCCATGAATCTCAACCCAAAAATTACAGTTTCACAACAACATAACATTAAAGTTAAAAATGTTTAAGTAGAAAAGGGAGGAAAAACAAGCAGACTCCAAGCCATACACACAACATCCATCCCATGCACGCTCCATGCTACACTTCAGCGGTTACCTGAAACACATGCTAAATTTGGTCAACGAAAACGTTGAGTGGAATTCATAGGTTTTACAATTCATTTTGAACATATGTGAAATAAAAAAACCATTCACGATCATTCATAGACTTGTCGATCAAACAATCTATATTCAAGATACTGACAATTGTGTTTAAGCTCATGACACTAAACCGTTAACTCAATCACCCGCGTAATAATTACCGGCGTGATTCAGATGAAACCAAGGCCCCTAATAAGGCATCAGTTGCAATTATACCTTATCTCTTATCGCAAATTATCCGTCCGCAGGGGGTATCAACGTACTAGCCCTCGTCTCGGATAGGGTAGTCAACCCCATAGTACTATCACTTTGTATAAGCGGCTATTTCTAATCTACGCTAGGACTAAACAATAGTTAATAGTTCATGAAATTAGGGACTTTTGCAACTAGGTACTCAACATAATTTCAAAGGCAACATTCGGGACCAACAATCATTCATGACATATGTTCATTTTAAAAACTAGCATGCATTTCCCTCGCGGGTAAAACAGTTTGAAATAATAATAAGCGAGGCTATAAATTCACACCTTATATATCAAGTAGTCGATAGTTCGAGAGACGGTCACTGACGACGATACGGATGCCCGGGTAAATCAACACCTATCAACCAAATAACGCGTAATGAGTAATCTCATTTTAAAACCTTATGGTACTGTATAAAATACATAAATACTAGTCACTTATGACAATTACAACTCACGCCAAAACAAAACAACGAGCGTTACTCATTTTACACCATTCGTCCTTATTATTAACGTTATCCATTTTTATTCATTTTTGCCGATACTTACCAAAAGTACGGACTATTTTACTATACTTAACCATCCTTATAAAATTTGACAAAATTCTCAAAAATACTATAAGACCTGTAGATAACACATATTTAATCCCAACAAAATTTTTTACTTCTACGACCCGTTACTCAACGCTTTTCCAAAAACTACGTTTTTCGGACTGAAATTGTACTTTGACCAAGTCGGACCCGTTTGACCCATTTAAAATACTCCATTGACCCATTTTGACACCTAAGTCCTATAGTAGACTCAAATGTGCAGGTTTGACACCAAAATTCAGTCCTTGACCATTTACTAAACTAGACTTATAGTCCCCGGGATTTGACCTAAAACCAATCATAACTTCGGATTATGACGGTTTTCATCTCCCGGTACACGAATTTCAAAACGTCGTAACTTTTGACTCGTTAGGAGTCGTAAGCTCTACCTTATACCAAATCTAAGCTAAGAGAATGCTCTACAAGTCTATCCTATCCACAAGACCTGTTTTCAAAATGATTTTTACGAAAATTCCTTAAACTTTCTGCCTAAATTTAACCATACCAAAATCACACTTACGCTCGATTCCAAACCTATTTATCACCTCTAGGCATCATCCTAAGCTTCCCTAATCACAACCAAACCATATTTTCAGTTCCTAACCCCTATTGATCATCAACCTCATAAGCTAAAATCCTAAAAACAAACATGCAAACACTTGTATCCATCTAAAACACCTATGAACACAAGATTAAACACAAAACCAATGCTCAAAACATCAATCACCATAGCTCCCCAAACACCCCCCTTAGCCGTGGGCTTTGGGTGACCAAAACACCACAACCAAATCAATTTTGGTGGGTTTGTTTAGTGATTATACCCCCATTACACATGAATTTAACATGCATTTATCCAATTAACATCAAAAACGAGTTTGAAAAATTCCTTTGATTCTTGAAAAAAAAAATTGAATGCATGTTGGATTTGATTACATAGAAAGGTAGGGAATGATTAGATTAGAGGTGGTCTAACCTTAGTTTTAATCAAAACCAAGTAGAAAAAAAATTAATGGTGGTTTTTGGTGGTTTGGGGTGACCGTCGGCCTAAAGAGGGAGAGAGGGAGAGAACAAATTTTTTTTCCAAGTGTTTTTGTTAAGTGTGTGTTTAGATTTCCCCTTTTTGTAAAATTGGAAGGACCCCTTGTGCAATTTAGGCTTTCTTTTGGCCTCAAGTAAAAACGACACTAAAACTTCGCGGGATTGACTCACTAGTCATTTTAGAAAATTTTACGGGAGTCGGAAACTATCCCAAACACTCCAAAATACTTTTGGGATACTTTAAATGTACCCGGAAAGCTATAAAACTCACCCGACTCGACTTAACACGAACCGTAAGTAAAATTCTCGAAAAATTACATTATCGATAAAACGTCAATAATTATAGAAATTTGGGCATCCATCGGGATCGTATTCGTCATCGTCCTTCTTGAATCGTCAATCGTAAAAATTATAACCTCGAACATCGGTTTCAACCAAAATACTAATATATATAGCAATTATTATTTATTAAAAATTTCAAAAATTAGCGTAAATTAGGGTAATGTTAGTGACCTCGGTTCTAGGGTATCACACCCACCCCTCCTTAAAGAGAGCGACGTCCCGGCGCTCGCCTCTTCTTATACTCACATTTCGTACCGCTGGAACAGATGAGGATACCTTTCCTTGAAAAAGTCCTCACGTTCCCAAGTGTATTCCGGTCCACGCTTAGAATTCCATCGAACCTTCACAATAGGAATTCTACTACGCTTCAGCCTCTTGACCTCTCGGTCCATAATTTCCACAGGTTCTTCCACGAAATGCATTTTGTCGTCCAGTTGAATCTCGTCCAAAGGAATCACCAATTCCTTATCCGCCAAACTCTTCTTCAAGTTCGATACGTGAAACGTGTCGTGAATAGCACTAAGCTCGCTCGGCAACTCTAACTTGTACGCTACTGGTCCAATTCGTTTTACGATCTTAAATGGTCCAATATACCTCAGACTCAACTTTTCTTTCTTCCCAAAACGAATTACACCCTTCCACGGCGATACCTTGAGCATAACCATATCTCCGACTTCAAATTCCAACGGTTTCCTTCTGTTATCGGCATAACTCTTCTGTCGGCTTCTCGCAGCAAGTAGTCGGTTCTTGATTTGCACAATCTTCTCGGTCGTCTCTAAAACCATTTCGGGTCCAGTCAATTGACTTTCTCCTACTTCACTCCAACACACAGGCGATCTACACTTCCTTCCATACAACGCTTCGAACGGTGCTGCCTTGATACTCGCATGGTAACTATTATTATACGAAAACTCCACTAGAGGCAAGTGGCGTTCCCAACTTCCTCCAAAATCAATCACGCATGCTCGGAGCATGTCCTCCATCGTCTGTATAGTTCTTTCACTCTGGCCGTCAGTTTCCGGGTGATAAGCCGTACTTAAATTCAATTCAGTGCCCATCGCACGTTGAAGCGATTTCCAAAATTCCGAAGTAAATCTACTATCACGATCCGAAATAATCGATAACGGCACTCCATGTCTGCAAACGATCTCCTTCACGTACACACTGGCCAGCTTTTCCATACTGTCCGTCTTCTTCATAGGTAAGAAATGAGCAGATTTCGTTAACCTATCCACTATTACCCATATCATATCACATCCACTAGGAGTTCTAGGTAAACCCGTCACGAAATCCATAGCGATTTTCTCCCATTTCCATTCTAGGATCTCTGGTTGTACCAACAACCCAGACGGTCTCTTATGTTCTGCTTGAACCTTCGCGCAAGTCAAACACTTACTAACGTAACGAGCAATATCCGCCTTCATATTCGGCCACCAGTAGACTTTCTTCAGGTCGTGATACATTTTATCCGATCCAGGATGTATCGAATACTTCGACTTATGAGACTCGTTCATAACCAATTCTCGTACTCCCAGCTTTCCTTCCTCAGATGAACACAATGGTAACCAAATCCGATTCTCGAAATATCTCAATCCGTCTGACCTAATCACAAAAAGAGGTTTCAACATTCTTCCCAAGTTCTCAGCTTCAACATTCCCTTTCATTAGTCCCCTCTCTTGAGCCTTCAGTATAGTTTCGGTTAAGTCAACGCTCTCAGTCATCACCAAAGTTCTGACTCTCAAAGGTTTCTCTCGTTCCTTCCTACTCAGTGCATCCGCTACAACATTCGCCTTGCCAGGATGGTAGCGAATTTCACAGTCATAGTCACTCAGTAGTTCTACCCATCGTCTCTGTCGCATGTTCAACTCCTTTTGATCTAAAGTGTGTTGCAAACTCTTGTGGTCAGTGAATACAACACACTTCGTCCCATACAAATAGTGTCTCCACAACTTCAACGCAGAGACTACCGCTCCTAATTCCAAATCGTGCGTCGTGTAGTTCTCCTCATTCTTCCTCAGTTGTCTCGACGCGTAAGCTATCACCTTTTCACGCTGCATCAATACCGCTCCATAACCCTTACGAGATGCGTCACAATATACTACAAAGTCTTCGGTTCCTTCAGGCAATGACAATATCGGTGCGGAACATAACTTGTCCTTGAGCGTTTTGAAAGCGAATTCTTCCTCATTTCCCCATTCATACACCCTATTCTTTTCGGTAAGCTTTGTCAATGGCTTTGCTATCAACGAGAATCCTTCAATGAACCTCCGATAATACCCAGCTAAACCAAGGAATTGTCGAACTTCAGTCGGCGTTGTCGGTGCCGACCATTCCCTGATCGCTTCGACCTTGGCAGGATCCACGCGAACTCCCTTGTTATCAATCACGTGACCAAGGAATTGCACGGATTCTAACCAAAACTCACACTTCGAGAACTTCGCATACAGCTTCTCCTTCTTTAGCAGATCCAAAATCTTTCTCAGGTGCTTCTCGTGCTCCTCCTTACTCTTAGAGTAAATAAGAATATCATCGATGAAAATGATAACAAACTTATCTAGATACGGCTTGCATACGCGATTCATAAGGTCCATGAATACAGCAGGCGCGTTTGTCAACCCAAACGGCATCACTCGAAATTCAAAGTGTCCATACCGCGTACGAAAGGCAGTTACAGGAATATCCTCCTCTCTTACACGTAGTTGATGATACCCTGATCTTAATCGATCTTTGAGTATACACTGGAACCTTGCAATTGATCAAACAAATCGTCAATCCTCGGCAATGGATACCGATTCTTAACCGTCAGCTTGTTGAGTTCTCTATAGTCAATACACATCCGAAATGACCCATCTTTCTTCTTCATAAACAACACTGGCGCTCCCCATGGTGATGAGCTCGGCCTAATAAATCCCTTGTCCATCAACTCCTTCAGTTGATCCGATAACTCCTTTAACTCGGATGGTGCTAAGCGATAGGGTGCACGCGCAACCGGCGCAGCTCCTGGCACCAAATCAATTCGAAACTCGACCTCACGGGTGGGTGGTAAACCCGGCAGCTCGTCTGGAAAAACTTCCGGATATTCGCAGATAACAGGTACCTCTTCAATCCTCGCCTCTAAATCACCATCACTCGAAACTTGTGCCAAAAACACATCGCATCCGCTCTCTACATACTTCATCATTTTCAAACAGGAAATCACTTTCAAACGAGAAGTGCATTCGTCTCCCTTCACAGTCAAGACTTTATTCCTTAACGGAATCTGAACTAATCTCTCGCCACAGACGATCATAGCACTGTGCGCCATTAGCCAATCCATTCCCACAATCACGTCAAACGATCCTAGCTCTATAGGCATCAAGTCGATTTTAAAAGCGTAATTTCCTAACTTCAAGGTACACCCTTTCAGTATAGAACTCGTACTAACAATTTTCCCATCGGCTAACTCAACGTTATAACTAGTCGCTAACAACACCGGTTTTCTATCGATATGACGACTAAATTTAACATCTACAAAACTCTTGTCGGAGCCAGAATCAAACAAAATACTAGCATAACAAGCGTCTAGCAAAAACGTACCGGTAACCACGTTAGGACTCTGTGGTTTATCAGCCGTCCCTACTTGATACACGGCAGCAGCATTGTTACCTCCCTGCTTGTTTCCTTCCTTCGGGCAATTCCCTTGCATATGGCCTCTCTCTCCACATCCAAAACATCCCCTCATTCTGATAGCATTCGCCCCAGTGGCTACCCCTTTCGTTCGGCAATCAGACATCCTGTGACCCGCTTTTCCACATTTGCCGCATGCAGGCGGGCAATTCCCTACATGGTACAAGTTGCACCTACCACAGTGGGGATTCACTTTTACTCCTCTGGGGTTTGTCACAGCTCTCATCCCTTCATTCCTTCGCTGGTTAAACTGCTGATTTCGGTTTTGACCATGGTTGTTTCGATTTCCACCTCGGCTTTGACCCTGGGATTGATTGCTATGTGCCGCTTCCCATTTCCTCTTATTTCCTTCAGCAATGAAGTTCTTCTTGTCCTGGAGTTTGACATCCATCAATGCGTGAGCCATCTGGACCGCTTCATCAAACGACCCAGGTTTAGACGAAGTCGTCTCACCCTTGATATTACTGGATAAACCTTTGATGTACTGTTTCATCTTCTTGTTACCATCGGCAAAGGTGTCTGGACACAAAAGGCTTAGTTCATTAAACCTCCTGGTGTAAGCAGCGATATCATTGTTTTTCAAAGTCAGGTGCCTCAACTCATCTTCCAATTGACCCAACTCCTCTTCCGGGTAGAACTTCTTAGTCAAAAGAGCTTTAGTTGCAGTCCATGTTCTTGCATTCGCTACTACCAATCCAACAGTGGCTACTTGGGTGTTCCACCAACTTAATGCATCGTCAAGAAATGTAGCAGCCGCAAATTTGACCTTGTTCGCTTCTGAACAACCACTAATCTCGAAAGTACTTTCAACCTTTTCCAACCATCTCCTAAGTTCTAGAGCTCCACCAGTTCCACGAAATTGCGTGGGACCACATTTTATGAAACTAGAGTAAGTACATTCTCTTAGGGCTTGCTGTCTCCCCGCATTTCTACCCTGGTCTGGATTCCTTCCTGCTCGGTCTGCTTCTAGCGCATTCGCAATGGCTTCCTGAATCATCGTGTTCACACGATCGGCGGTTAGCTTTGGAGGCATGGTGCGTTATCAAATATCTCTTTCTGCAAGACAGGGAAAATAGAAAAACAATGTAAGTACACACATCAAGATTAATATGGATTTCTCTTTCAAGACATAATATAAATACAACGACACATCACTACGGAGTTACTAATATTCATCAATTCACATCACAAAAGATCAAATTTAAGACATATCACAGATCATGAAAGGTAAACATGGATTGTATTGATAATCAACCAAAATTGTGACAAGTATTGCCACTACAATCATTCACCATAAAACTTAAGTCCTCAAGTTTCTCGTCATAATGCCATCATACAAAAGTCTAAAACATTTCTATTACAACGATCAAAGATAAAATACAAGACAAGCAACTAGGCATGTGGTGATCCACATGGCCTCTTGGATGGCGGTTCGTCATCATCTTCCTCGGGTTCCTCATCGCTATCATCCTTGTCCACATCATCCATTTTTCTCTTTCCTTTATCATCCGGCCCACATTCAGTCTCCTTTTTCGTCCCTGACGTAGACCCACACTCAATAGCTACCTGATTTCCCACAGTGATACAAGCACCTCTGGTAGGTGGCTGGATCATGAAGTCATTAGCTTCCATTTCCAAATCGTCCACAAATCTCCAATCTGGGGGCAATGATGCTCTCACTCGATGCTCCCAACTCTGCATCCTAGACAATCTCACTTGATCTTCCCTAACACGGTCAAGACTAGCGCTCAAATTCGCGATCATCGATCTTAGACTGTTGATATCACTTTTGTTTGCATTTCCATCGTACTCAATTCTTGCAGTCCTTTCCAACCGTCTTTGGTCTGCCCTTTCATTCTCGTCGAATCTGTCGATCACCCTTGATTCCACTATGTACCGCATGAACATCGATTCATCCAAACTTCTCACAACACGCCGTACGTCATGATAAGCTCTTGGTCCGGGGCAACAAACTCTTGAGATGCCTTGATGAAGAAAATTTGCGCTCGCTGCACCTTCGGATCTTCTGGGGATACCTGGTGCACCAACCAGACGAGAAGTACGCATAGGCCTGGGGCAAGTAGTCCTCCTTTGGTCGGGGTCCTGGGCTTGCACATCGTTC
The DNA here is from genome assembly GCA_025667525.1 of Glebionis coronaria. Classification (NCBI taxonomy): domain Eukaryota; kingdom Viridiplantae; phylum Streptophyta; class Magnoliopsida; order Asterales; family Asteraceae; genus Glebionis; species Glebionis coronaria. The sequence goes on along the minus strand of CM046876.1, from coordinate 235,014,903 downwards.
ATCTCAGCTTGTCCTTCAGCAGCTGTTCCAACACTCCCCCCTTCGTGACCTATGACGTAATTGTTTCCATTATCATTAGGCGGTACCTCGGCCATTCCTGCAATAACAGCGAATTTCGGAGGGTACGTAAGTAACTATACAATATTTATAAATACATGCATGCAAATGCAATGCAAAGGTGGTACATATGCCCAAAATGTAATAATATGATGCTCATGCATGATTAATACAAAAATTACGGTGTCGGATATTCCACGTATAATTTCAACGTCTACATATAGTAATTTCCATACTTACGTAATAATTACCCACATATATACTTCAACTCAAAAGTATACGTCAAATGCCATGAATACAAAAATAAATCTTACCGGAGCCATGCAGGATAGTTGTGTGTGCTTGGAAGATTTCTTACGACACCAAAAGTTATAGTTTAGGATTTTTAAAAACGACCTAGTTCTCTATAACTCATGGCTCTGATTACCAATCTGTAACACCCCACCAAATGCTATGCGCAGCGGAACTACAACATTTGGGTGCTACGCAGTTATCATCGCACACAAGATATATCGAACGACTCTAAAGAGACGTCAACTTAAAACTTAAAGTAAAAATTGTTAAAAGATACATGTCTACGGTTTTTCCAACCCCACTTGGTACAACAGAGTTTAGCGTTTTCGGTCCCCCATGAATCTCAACCCAAAAATTACAGTTTCACAACAACATAACATTAAAGTTAAAAATGTTTAAGTAGAAAAGGGAGGAAAAACAAGCAGACTCCAAGCCATACACACAACATCCATCCCATGCACGCTCCATGCTACACTTCAGCGGTTACCTGAAACACATGCTAAATTTGGTCAACGAAAACGTTGAGTGGAATTCATAGGTTTTACAATTCATTTTGAACATATGTGAAATAAAAAAACCATTCACGATCATTCATAGACTTGTCGATCAAACAATCTATATTCAAGATACTGACAATTGTGTTTAAGCTCATGACACTAAACCGTTAACTCAATCACCCGCGTAATAATTACCGGCGTGATTCAGATGAAACCAAGGCCCCTAATAAGGCATCAGTTGCAATTATACCTTATCTCTTATCGCAAATTATCCGTCCGCAGGGGGTATCAACGTACTAGCCCTCGTCTCGGATAGGGTAGTCAACCCCATAGTACTATCACTTTGTATAAGCGGCTATTTCTAATCTACGCTAGGACTAAACAATAGTTAATAGTTCATGAAATTAGGGCTTTTGCAACTAGGTACTCAACATAATTTCAAAGGCAACATTCGGGACCAACAATCATTCATGACATATGTTCATTTTAAAAACTAGCATGCATTTCCCTCGCGGGTAAAACAGTTTGAAATAATAATAAGCGAGGCTATAAATTCACACCTTATATATCAAGTAGTCGATAGTTCGAGAGACGGTCACTGACGACGATACGGATGCCCGGGTAAATCAACACCTATCAACCAAATAACGCGTAATGAGTAATCTCATTTTAAAACCTTATGGTACTGTATAAAATACATAAATACTAGTCACTTATGACAATTACAACTCACGCCAAAACAAAACAACGAGCGTTACTCATTTTACACCATTCGTCCTTATTATTAACGTTATCCATTTTTATTCATTTTTGCCGATACTTACCAAAAGTACGGACTATTTTACTATACTTAACCATCCTTATAAAATTTGACAAAATTCTCAAAAATACTATAAGACCTGTAGATAACACATATTTAATCCCAACAAAAATTTTTACTTCTACGACCCGTTACTCAACGCTTTTCCAAAAACTACGTTTTTCGGACTGAAATTGTACTTTGACCAAGTCGGACCCGTTTGACCCATTTAAAATACTCCATTGACCCATTTTGACACCTAAGTCCTATAGTAGACTCAAATGTGCAGGTTTGACACCAAAATTCAGTCCTTGACCATTTACTAAACTAGACTTATAGTCCCCGGGATTTGACCTAAAACCAATCATAACTTCGGATTATGACGGTTTTCATCTCCCGGTACACGAATTTCAAAACGTCGTAACTTTTGACTCGTTAGGAGTCGTAAGCTCTACCTTATACCAAATCTAAGCTAAGAGAATGCTCTACAAGTCTATCCTATCCACAAGACCTGTTTTCAAAATGATTTTTACGAAAATTCCTTAAACTTTCTGCCTAAATTTAACCATACCAAAATCACACTTACGCTCGATTCCAAACCTATTTATCACCTCTAGGCATCATCCTAAGCTTCCCTAATCACAACCAAACCATATTTTCAGTTCCTAACCCCTATTGATCATCAACCTCATAAGCTAAAATCCTAAAAACAAACATGCAAACACTTGTATCCATCTAAAACACCTATGAACACAAGATTAAACACAAAACCAATGCTCAAAACATCAATCACCATGGCTCCCCAAACACCCCCCTTAGCCGTGGGGTTTGGGTGACCAAAAGACCACAACCAAATCAATTTTGGTGGGTTTTTTAGTGATTATACCCCCATTACACATGAATTTAACATGCATTTATCCAATTAACATCAAAAACGAGTTTGAAAAATTCCTTTGATTCTTGAAAAAAAAATTTGAATGCATGTTGGATTTGATTACATAGAAAGGTAGGGAATGATTAGATTAGAGGTGGTATAACCTTAGTTTTAATCAAAACCAAGTAGAAAAAAAATTAATGGTGGTTTTTGGTGGTATGGGGTGACCGTCGGCCTAAAGAGGGAGAGAGGGAGAGAACAAATTTTTTTCCAAGTGTTTTTGTTAAGTGTGTGTTTAGATTTCCCCTTTTTGTAAAATTGGAAGGACCCCTTGTGCAATTTAGTCTTTCTTTTGGCCTCAAGTAAAAACGACACTAAAACTTCGCGGAATTGACTCACTAGTCATTTTAGAAAATTTTACGGGAGTCAGAAACTATCCCAAACACTTCAAAATACTTTTGGGATACTTTAAATGTACCCGGAAAGCTATAAAACTCACCCGACTCGACTTAACACGAACCGTAAGTAAAATTCTCGAAAAATTATATTATCGATAAAACGTCAATAATTATAGAAATTTGGGCATCCATCAGGATCGTATTCGTCATCGTCCTTCTTGAATCGTCAATCGTAAAAATTATAACCTCGAACATCGGTTTCAACCAAAATACTAATATATATAGCAATTAATATTTATTAAAAATTTCAAAAATTAGCGTAAATTAGGGTAATGTTAGTGACCTCGGTTCTAGGGTATCACACTTTAGAGGCATTGGGTTGTCTAACAACATTTTTCTTAATGCTAGGTTCCACAATTTTCCCACCCATTTTAGCAATGAGTTTCTGCAACTCTGCTATCGCTCTGTCCCTGTCTTGTAATTGAGCTTTCAACCCTTTAATTTCCAAATTCTGTTCATTCATTTCTCGAAATGTTTGGGAAAGTTTTTCTTGCAATTTATTATCATGTGGAAAACGACCAACGTCTTTTTGCAAAGCAAGTTCAAGTGAATGACAATGTTTTTGAAGGAAATCAGTTTTATGTTGAAGTAACTCAAAAGCCTTTTTGTCAACATTTTCTTTACGTTTCGAAAGCTCAATTTCAAGACGTTCACATTCTTTGATCTTATCAAGATATTGGCATGCAACTTCAAAATATTCATCAATATCAGCACAAGATGTAAAATAAGCACACATAACATCTTTAGAAACACATTCTTGCAAGAGTAAATAATATTCATCTGAGAAATCAGACTTCTCCATTTGAAGATCATCAGTGTGTTTCTCAATAGATTCAACATATTTTAAATCATCAAACATTTCAGTCCGAATGAACTCCTCAAGTTGAAGAACAGTTTCTTTAATCAACGCCGTGTTTGGAATTAAGAGTTCTTTGACAAGCAAGGTAATATCGTGAGGAATCGGACGTGTCCACTCAGCATTTTCACGTTTTGCCCAGTCTCTTTCAACAATAGATTTAACATTATCTATGTGGTGTTTAAGAATACCTAATGTTTTCCTACTCTTGCTTTTAGATTCATCTAGAGGGAGGTAGTTTATGTATTTGTAAACATTAGATTTCTTAGGGGCAAATGCTTTCTTCCATTGAATTCTCTTTTGTTTGCATTCTAAGAACACTTCCTCACGAGTTTTCTGAGTTTGTTTGTTGAACAGGCCATAAAGACTATTCTCATAAGCATAATTATAAGGTTTCACAAACTCCTTATTAACAAGTGGTTGACTATCAGCATCCCAAAGGGCAGTCTCTTCACTATTGGCACTAACAGGCATGCAGTTAAGATCTGTCCTTTCAGTCTCATCAAGATAAAGATGCGGGTTCGCAGCTTGAGCTTTGGCAAGGTACTCAGGACTTGCAAAGCTAGCTTGACCCTTAAACATCAAAGGAGGTGCTAGCATTCTTACGGATTGAATAGAATCATGCGTTTTATAACAACGTTCTTCAAAAAGTCGACTTGTGCTTCTAGTTTTGTAATTTTTTCGGTTTCTTTATCATATCTACTTTTGAAGTCTTGTTTTAACGCATCTACCTCTTGTTTCTTATCCTCTAGAATTTTAGCAGAATCGGTAGTGGTCATAGAGAGCTTTTGTTCAAGTTCATTAACTTTGGTATTGGCAAGGTACGTTTTTTGACGTTCATCCATTAAGAAAACATTATATTGACGCTTCTCTTTAGCTAATAACTCAAGAGTTGTATTATATTTGTTTTCAAAATCGTCCTTTTGACTTTTTAACGCACTTCCCTTGTACCCCTCAAGCTCTTTGGTTTTCTGAAGGAGCTCATCTCTATAGGTTTCAGTCATCTTAGTAGATTTGATAAGAGCAGCTTTGCATTCTTCAAAGCTTTGAGTGAGCGTAGCGTTTGCCTTCTTTAATTGCTTTTGACTCTTTTTATTTTCAGTGACATCTTTTTGTAAAGTAGAAATTAAATTAGCAAGCGCAATACGTTCCTCTTCATCATATTCATTTTCATGTTGATCATCCTCAGACTCATTATTGCACATGTCTGATGAATCGGGTGTGGTATTGCTATCAACCGTTTCCATCATACACGTGTCATTAATGGCATTGGGTAGATCACTATGCTCATGAATATCACCAAACACATTATATTCATCAGTAGTGTGTACCTTATCGATTGGCTTAGTATCAAAGATAGGGCCATTGTCATCTTCAGTGACTTTGAGAACTTCTTCAACCTTTGTCATGTACGAGTAATGTGCATCAAGCTCTTGATCAGAATCTTCATCATCAGTATCATCAAGCATGGCTCCTTCCTCAGCTGACAATTTAACCCCTGCTTCCATCTTTTTGCATAGCAACATCTTTTCCTTGTGATAGCTGGAGTCTCTAACCCTTTTCGGCTTCCTGTATTCCTTTGCCATATGCCCAAAACCTTGGCAATTAAAACATTGAATCACACTCTGCTGAACCACTTGACTTCCAACCGTTTCCCTATTCCCAGTAGCAGTAGCAATCCTCTGAGTATCATACTTGGCAGTTTGTCGATCATATCTTGCAGAACCCTCAACATGCGTTGGATTATGTCGATCATACCTAGAAGGACTTTCACCACGTCGACGTGTGTCATACCTTGGAGGACTCTCAACATATCGGTTCTTTGTGTTAGATGATGTGCGAAGATTGTTGTTGGTGGGTTTGTAGATTTTCTTGTAAGTCTTCATTATGTAAGCAATTTGTTGTTTCATCTCTCGGTTCTTTTGAGCTTGGTCTTCATCACAATCTTCTTCAGATGAGGAATCAGATGATGGTGATGGTGCTCTTGGCGCTTTACCTCGAGATTTTGTTGAAGATGAAGACTTAGATGATGTGGAATATCGTGGTGAAGAGGATGTATTGGAGTATGGCTTAGGAGCACGAGAGTGAGGATCTTGAACATGTTGACTGGTAGTCAGTAAAGCAAGTGGATTAGCCGTCTTGGCAACACGTTCAGCTCGAACCTCATTTGCTTCATTCTGAAATTGCTTCAAGATGTCAAAGAGTCGATGATATGAGACCTCGTCTAACTTTTCTTGTTGTTTCACCAAAGTGACGAACCGTGTCCACTCGCGTTGAAGTTGTTGAAGAAATTGGACATTGACTTGCATGGTGGAGACTTACAGATTATTTCTTGTCATGTCATTCATCATCTTATAAAACCTGGAGTAGTAAGAGTCAATTGATTCTCCATCCCTTGAAGTAAACTTGCCAAAATTCTAAAACAAGTTTGTTTTGACATCTTGTTTGTTGAGTGATTCTCCTTGTTGCAAGCGTTCAATAGCAGTCCACATTTCATGTGCTGTCGGGCATGCATCAACCGTGGAGTAAATATCATCTCCAATCCCACTTAAAACCATATAGATGGTTTCCTTCTCCGCATCATGCCAAGCACAATTTTCAGGTGTGAGATCAGCTCTTGTTTCATCACGTTCACTTGCAGGTATTGGATCAGTAGTATCTGTGGCTGCTCTTGGAGGAATTGAGATCTTCTTGAATATATATGGTCCATGAGTAATACATTTCCTCAAGGCATCACCATTAGGTCTTGTGTCAAGGTATCGTATGAAACGTGATTGCCATTGAGCATATCGACCAGATACAAGCATTGGTGGTCTCTCTTTGTTACCCGTCACCATTATGTTGTTGTTCGTCACACGATATTCGGCAGTAGAATCCATCTCAATATTCTCTGAAATGATGAAGTGAATATGGATCTTAAGTAGATTTGTTGTTATTGTTGTTGTGGTTTAAATTCCGAAAATTGCAATTTTTCTCCAGGCCGACAATAAATTCTCTAGTCCGACAAAACGGTAGACCAAAAAATTTTGTAATCACCAAAATTTGAAATCGAGCTAGAAATGTCCTAAAACTAGTATGGAAAAAATTTGAATTTACTTGACGAAAAAATTTTAACTCGTCTAGATAGTGACTAAGTCTAAAAAATACTCAAACAAAAATTTAGCAAAAACACATCATCGGAATCACTTATCGGAATCATAGATCGGAATGTCAAATCGGAATCACTTATCGGAATGTCCCCTAATCGGAATACAATCGGAATGATGTCATCAGAATGTACTAATCGGAATCCTTGTCGGAATGATCTAATCGGAATAAGCTTGTCGGAATGTGCAATCGGAATGATGATCGGAAAGCTGATCGGAATGCAAATCGGAATATTTTGTCCAATCGGAATGATGATCGGAAAGCTGGTCGGAATGTGCAAACCCTTTTCCGATGATACTGATCGGAATCACAATCGGAATCTATAATCCCTTTTCCGATTACACCAATCGGAATAATAGTGCTGTTACGAGATTTTGGGGTAAAAAATTGAATTTTTCGACAAGAAATTCGCGATTTTAACCAACCAAATGCGACCAAATCCCTACCACAGCTATGTAGAAGATTTGTATCAAGATTTAGAGCATAGAAACACAAAAAGAATCTTGAATTCGAGATGATTATAAGAGAAAATCACACGAACTAAGTAAAATCAACAACGAATCACAAAACTACCCCATGGCGATTGATACCAAATGTTGTCCCATATATTTGTGATGATTAAGCAATGAAGAAAGAAAGAAAATAGATGAAGAAGAGATGAATTCCTAGAGAGAGAAAGTAGTGATAGAAAGTAGAGAGGAGATGATTAACTTTGTGAGATTAGATTAGAGAAAAGAATTTGTTACAAATGACCATCCATCCTCCTAACATGCTAGGAGGGTAGTATATATATGTTGGGAATAAATTAAGGCCAAATCACTTGAGCGCTGACAAGAACAACTCAAGCGTTGACAAGAACAAAGTGAGCGCTGACAGCTCAAGCGTTGACAAGTTAAAGTCAAGCGTTGACAGATTGAAGACAAGCACTGATAGAAGATATAAGCTACACGTTTATTATATTCTAGAATACTTCTAGTAAGGATAGAAATGACAATGTATTTTCTATGTTTATCTTTACCTAGAATAGTTGATACGTAGCTTATTGTACAAGGCTTCTTAGTCTATAAAAGAAGGCCTTTAGGTTAATGTTTAGTATCAAGTTTTATATAAGTTTTCATTCGTAAACATCTTTCATTGTAAGCAAGTTCGACATTCATAATCAAAGTGAAAGTTTTGTTTACATCTAGTGTTCTTGTTTAAGTGTTAAATTCCGCATAACACTTAGATTCACAAAGCATATAACAAAGGTTTCTCTACGTGTTATACTTGACCTAATCTCGTATACACAAAGCTAATCGATCTAAGTTTGGGATCAACAAGTGGTATCAGAGCTTGTTGAGGAACTTTTGATCTTTGAAGAACACCAGAACGATATACGAACACCAAAACCCTATTTTTCTCAAAACCCTAAAAACATCATGTCTGAAGCAATAACCTCCTCCTCTTCACCCTTACCAAACATCAAGATTCCCATGCTTGATGCAACCAACTTTGACTTATGGAAGTTCAACTCTGAACAAAATCTGGGGATCTTTGATTACACACTCTGGGAGATTATTGAATATGGAAACTCATTCAATAAGGCTCAAAAGATTCAGGATGCCATTACGGCAAGATCAGCTGTTGAAGGATGTCCTGATGAAGATAAGAAAGAAAAACCTGGAGATGGTAGAGCTGTAGGTGCTGAAGATATTGCAAAGAAAAGGGTTGACATGAAAGCCCTAAATATTCTGAAAGTCTCTTTGGGACAAGAAAATCAGCACAAATATAGAGGCTATGAATCTGCTAAGGATCTTTGGGAAGCAATTGAAGTTGCATATGGTGGTAATGCAGACACTAAGGAAGAAAAGAAAAAGCAACTTCTGCATGATTATGCTGTCTTCAAAGCTCAGCCCAATGAGAAACTGAGTAGTGTGAGAAGCAGATTGCTTGACATCACAAGCAAGTTATCCTTCATGGGGACACAAGTTGGTGATGTTGACACCAATGCTACCTTTCTGAAAAGTCTTGGTGAGGCATGGAAGATTGAGGCAAGATCTATTCTTGCCAATAATACTTACAAGAGCTCCTCGTTTGATGACATCTACAACAAACTAAGACTGTTGGAAGATGAAACTCTTTCAGGACATGGAAGTAAACCTAGCACCAACAACATGGCCTTCTTCTCTCATAGTGAAGGTCAATTCAATCAGAAGGACTCTCTTATGCATCCAGTTACTAGATCATCATTTGTCAGCGCTGGAACAAGTCCTGTCAACGTCTCCTTCTCAGACGCTGACACATTCATGAATGACTCCCCAAGAGTTAAACCTGCTGGTTTGGATTTGGATACTGTGTGTGCTTACATTGCTTCTTTGCCCAATGGTTCAGTGATTACATATGAGGACCTTGAGCAGATAAGTGATGAACACTTGGAAGAGATGGACATCAAGTGGAACATGGCTCTTGCTAGTATAAGAGCAAATAGGTGGAATAGAAGGTTCAAGAAGAAGATGACCTTCAATGCTAAAGACACTGCTGGATTTGATAAATCCAAAGTTGAATGCTACAACTGTCATCGTATGGGGCACTTCATGAGGGAATGCAGATCTCCTAGAAGATCTGATGCTGGTAAACCCTCAAGTCATGTTGTTAAAGCTCAAGATTCCAAAGCCATGGTTGCAGTTCAAGGAATTGATGGTACTGGATGGGATTGGAGCTATCTGGCTAAGGATGCTGAAGAGGACAAAGCCTTGATTGCTGATATTGAAGAAGAAGAGCATGTTGAATATGCTCTCGTGGCACACTCCTCCTCTTCATCTGATAATGAGGTATATGATGATGCTTTTTGTAGCAAAGGTTGTAGGTTAAACACTGATAGACTTAACAAAGAGGTGTTAAAACTAAAAGATGATATGAGCACTGAAAGGTGTAAATTGTCCAATTACCAACTAGCTCTTACTGAAACTGAGAAAACCGTTTCTGAATATAAGAAAATGGAATTTGATTTAAAAGATAAGATAAATATCTTAAAACATGAGCTAGAGGGTAGTATGGATATTAGAAATATCATGACAAAGGTCAATAGAGACCTACAGGCTAAGTTAGATGAGGCCATTAAGAAAAAAGATAATGTTGACCTCAAAATTCAAAGATTTGATAGAGCCACCCAAACCCTAGGAGACTGTGTAGCTAAACAAAGGGATCCTAAGGACATGACTGGGATTGGGATGATTGATTACTCTCTGGTTCCACCACCAGCTGGTGACTTCTATGGTGTCCTTAGAAAGGATTTATCTTGGACTGGTATACCAGAATGCCAGGAAGAGGAATTCATTCCTCCACCAAGAGTTGTCACTCCAGTGGAAGAGTATCAACAAAAACTGACTGACCTAAATGAGTGGAAGAAAGCTAACCCTACTTTATTTGTTAAGGGAGGCTTGCTATGTGAAAGTCCCAATGAATCACCACCCATTAAGGTTACTCACCCAGTTACTGGTAAAGCTGTTGACCTAGGCTCCAACACTGTTAGAAGACCTACCATTAAATATGCAGAGATGTATAGAAATAATAGGTCACCCAAGAGCCAAGTTAACAATCATGGAACAGGTTTCTTCGCTTCTAGACCTAAGAGTGTGTCTAAGAAAGCCTGTTATACTTGTGGTAGCTTTTCACATATGGCATACAAGTGTGTCAACGCTCCCAAAGCCAGCGCTGATAAGAACAATTTCAGCGCTGATAGGAAGAAAGTCAACGTTGTTAGGAAGTCAAACGTTGTCAGACCCAGACCTTGTGTGCAGCAAAGTCCACAAGTGATTAGACCTGCCCCATTCTTCTCTAGAAGGTCTAACACTCATGGACAAAGACCTTTTCAAAAGACAAACACCTGGTCAAATAGGCAATGGGTTCCTGTAGCAAACCCTAGGTTCAACGCTGACAAGGGTAATTTCAGCGTTGACAGGACAAAATCCAACGCTGATAGAAACGTGACCAGACCTAAATATTTGCAACCACAAGGTAAGGGGTCTAAAGCTTCTTCAAGCTTAACATGGAGACCCAAGAAAGATCAAAAACCTAATAATAATGGAATTTCAATGACTTGCAATAGGTTTAATTACATTTCAAAGGTCATTACAAAACCAATTGGGGTTAACTGGGTTTTTCATCCTAAAAAGGATGAGAATGGGGTTGTTGTGAGAACTAAGTCTGTTCTTATTGAACAACCAGATGAATCCAAGTCTTCTGAGACTTGGGTTCCCAAAGAAAACTAATTTGTTTTCTTTATGTGCAGGGCATTCAGAGACAGATCAATGATTATGGATATTGGGATAGTGGATGCTCAAGGCACATGACAGGAAAGGAAGACTATCTGACGAACTTCACTCCTATTAAAGATGATGATAAGGTATACTTTGGAGGGGGCTATGGCACCATTACAGGCAAAGGAACCCTTCTCACCAATAATCTACGTTTTGAGAATGTCTTCCTGGTAAAAGAACTGGATTATAATCTGTTTAGTGTATCACAAGTGTGTGATAACAAAAATAAGGTTCTTTTCACTGATACTGAGTGTTTGGTGTTAAGCAAGGATTTTAAGATCCCTGATGAGAAGTATATTGAGTATAGAACACCTAGGCATAAGGACATATATAATGTGAATTTAAATGGGATTGAAGTGAATGCAAATATGTCTTGTTTTTATGCTAAGGCCTCAGTAGATGAAAGTAATTTGTGGCACAGGAGACTAGGGCACATATTTTAAAAATATAAATAGACTTGTGAGGCTTGGTTTAGTTGATGGTTTGCCTGAGAAGGCCTTCCACAATGACCACTCTTGTGTTGCATGTCTTAAAGGCAAGCAGCACAAGGTCTCATTCAAGTCCAAACAGGTGCATACTAGTTCCAGACCTCTTCATATGCTTCACATGGACCTCTTTGGTCCAACTAATATAGAAAGTTTAAATGGCAAGTCATATTGTTTTGTTGTCACTGATGACTTTTCTAGGTTTACTTGGACATTCTTTCTAGCTATGAAGAGTGACACAACTGATGTTCTTATTGAATTTATCACTCAAATTGAGAAAAGGTATGGCAATGAGGTTAAGATGCTTAGGAGTGATAATGGTGGAGAATTTAGGAACAAGAAGCTTGATGATTTTTGTGCCAGGAAGGGAATTACTAGGCAATTCAGTATTGCTAGAACCCCACAACAAAATGGGGTTGCTGAAAGGAAAAATAGAACCCTAATTGAAGCAGCCAGAACAATGTTGGCTGATGCTCACTTTCCCATGGCCTTTTGGGCTGAGGCTGTTAATACAGCATGCTATGTGCAAAATAGAGCATTGGTTAACAAAATTCAGAACAAAACACCTTATGAGTTACTTTGGGGAAGAAAACCTAATATTGGTTTTCTCAGACCTTTTGGTTGTCATGTAGTTGTACTAGATACTAGTGATGCCTTAGGGAAATTTAGTGCAAAAGGTGATGAGGGCTACTTCATGGGGTATTCAGTGCAGAGCAAGGGTTATAGGGTTTATCTTAAGGAGGACAAACGTATTGTTGAAAGAGTACATGTTAGGTTCTTAGAGAATAAACCTAGTGATCCTGAGAGTGGTCCTAATTGGTTGTTTGATTTGGAACCCTTATCTAGAACTTTAAACTATATGCCTGTCACTAATCCAGACATTGTGAAGGTAACTTCAAATGTTGTGGAGGAACAAGCTGTTAATGTTTCAGGTACACAGGTTCATGAGAAGGTTGGATCACAAGCAGAAAAGGCATCTCCTACATTTGAATATGTCACAATTCCCATTTGGACAGATGCTTTTGCTGCTGCTGCTGCTGGACAAGATAATGGTGGTCTCCAAATACCACCAGATACAAACATGCATGGTTGTTCAGGCGCTGACAAAGGCAAATCTAGCGCTGACAAGACCAATTCAGACGTTGATGGCTCAGACGTTGACAACAACAGTTCAAGCGTTGTTAGCCCAAGCGCTGACAAACAAGGTTCAGACGTTGACAACACCTTTGCACATCTTTTCTCTTCCACTTTTGAACAAGGAGGACCTTCCAGGGTTTATGAAGAGATTCCTGTTGATCAAAGAGAGTCTGATGAAGAATATATTGGCAACATGGAGCATGAGGTTGAGGACACCAGACTTTTTAAAGGAGGGGTTCTCACTTCCACAATGAAGAATCACCCCCATCTCAGATCATTGGTGATGTTATGACTCCAGTTCAGACAAGAAGATCCCATCAAGGTCTTGGTGGATTTATTGCCAATATACACAAGAAGGTTGATACCCCTCTTGTGCAAGCATGTTTGTTTGCATGTTTTTTGTCACAAGAAGAACCCAAGAAGATATTTGATGCTCTCAAAGAACCAAGTTGGGTGGAAGCAATGCAGGATGAGCTTCACCAATTTGCAATTCAGGATGTTTGGGAGCTGGTTGATTGTCCTAGATATGTCAGACCTATAGGGACAAGATGGGTTCTCAGGAACAAAAGAGATGAAACAGGTATTGTGGTCAGAAACAAGGCAAGGTTAGTGGCTCAAGGTTATACACAAGAGGAGGGGATAGACTATGAGGAAGTCTTTGCACCAGTTACAAGGATTGAAGCTATTAGGATTTTTCTAGCCTATGCATCTTGCATGGGCTTCACAGTCTATCAAATGGATGTGAAGAGTGCATTCTTGTATGGCACCATTGTTGAGGAAGTTTATGTCATGCAACCTCCTGGTTTTGAGGATCTTGAGCATCCAGATAAAGTGTATAGAGTCAAAAAGGCTATGTATGGCCTTCATCAAGCCCCTAGAGCATGGTATGGTACTTTGTCTACATATTTGGTGGACAATGGATTCAAGAGGGGCACCATAGATCAGACACTATTTACAAAGAAGAAAGGCAAAGATGTGTTGCTTGTGCAGGTCTATGTTGATGATATCATTTTTGGGTCTACTGATCCAAAGATGAGTGAGGATTTCTCCAAGCTTATGACAGACAAATTCAAGATGAGTGCTATGGGGGAGATGAACTTCTTTCTTGGTTTACAAGTTCAGCAAAAAGAAGATGGTATCTTCATCTCCCAGGACAAATATGTTGCTGAAATCTTGAAGAAGTTTGGCTTTTCTCCACATGAAAAGAGGGCTTCTACTCCTATGGATAGAGAACACCCTTGGGGAAAGATTGGAGATGGGAAAGATGTTGATGTCAGGCATTATAGATCCATGATTGGATCCTTGATGTATCTTACTGCTTCCAGACCTGATATCATGTTTGCTGTATGTGCTTGTGCACGTCATCAAGTGACTCCCAAAGAATGTCACCTTTATGCTGTGAAGAGGATCTTTAGGTACCTAAGATGTTTCCCTAGTCTTGGTTTGTGGTACCCAAAGGATTCACCATTGGAGCTGATTGCATATTCAGATAGTGATTATGGAGGTGACAAGTTTGATAGGAAATCCACAACTGGTGGATGTCAGTTTCTTGGGAGCAGATTAATATCTTGGCAATGAAAGAAACAAACAGTGGTGGCTAACTCTACAACTGAAGCAGAGTATGTGGCTGCAGCAGCATGTTGTGGTCAAGTGTTGTGGATTCAGAACCAGCTGTTGGATTATGGGTATAATTTCATGCATACTAAGATATTTGTTGACAATAATAGTACTTTATGCATCATTAAGAATCCTGTGCATCATTCTAAAACTAAACACATAGAAATTAGACACCATTTTATAAGAGATTGCTTTGAGAAAGGTTTAATACAACCAGATAGGGTTGACACTGAGGAAAATGTGTCAGATTTATTAACTAAACCTTTTGATACTGGAAGATTTCAGTACTTGGTAACAAGTATTGGAATGGTTAATCTCACTTAAATATGTGTTTTGGATTCTTTTTGTAAAAGTATGTACAGGATGATGCATTCTTATTATTGGTCTTCTTGATGATTTAGATTTTCCACTATATTTTTCTAACACTGACAAAGGTTGTTTGAACACTGATAAGTGTTTTTACAACGTTGTCAGCAATATAATTATCTAACGCTGACAAAGCTTCCTTCAACGCTGTTGTGTGTTATCGGGGCGTTGTCAGCAACAATGTTAGTTTTGTGGTTTTTAATCTAAATGTGCAGATGGTGTTAGCAGTATACCATTGGATACAGAGTTGCTTATGGATCAAAGGAGAAGCATTTGGACAAGTTTTTATTTATGGATGATGGTTGGAATGTTTCATTCCTATCTTGACATAAATTTTTTATGTTCATGCATGATTTTAGCAAACTTTTTGTATCATAGTTTAAGGGGAGGTTTTAGGAACCTTTAGGATTTTTGGGTATCCATATGATACTCTTATCACAATTCTAGATTGTGTCCACAGGTGAGTATGGGTTAGTTTTACTAAACCATGAGGCACTGTAGCATGCATAGTATATCAACTTTGCATGCTGCCAAGACATTTTTGGCCTAGAATTGGTTGTGGTTTGTTGGGAGACTTGGGAATGATTTTGATATGGGATTTACCTGGGAGTAACAAGGATTTTATAAGGTAACTTGGTTGTTAAGACTTTTGGTTAGCAAGGGACACTAGAGGATTGTTATGTCTATCTTGCTTATGCAAGTGTGCATAACTGGACAGTGCTTGCCGCCCTCTAATAATTATCAGCTTTTGGTTATCTTCTCTAGGATAAATTACTTGTTAAGGTCATTTTTCACTTTTTAAACAATTTTATTTTTGGACGTTGACAAGTAATTTCCAAGCGTTGTTGTGACCAAATTGGACGCTGACATGGCTTTAGGCGAACGTTGACAAGATTATAGCCATTGGGCGTTGATAGGTTATATTTGACCGTTGACACTCAATGGGACCTACCCAGTTGTTACTTTTTGACATTTTTTCAAGCCGTAATTTTAGGAGTTGTTACTTTCATTAAATGCATGAGATAACTTATAACTTTTTCAATATTTTCATGATTAGTTTTTGAAAATCTTTGCCTATTTTTGGGCCAATCACATGTATTCTTTATCTCCTATAAATTTGGCTCCTATTTTAAAACAGGGTATCTATAATTCTTGTCTAACACTTTTCTCTTATCAACCTTCATCTTCTACACTTCAAATTAACAGCTTTCATCAATGGCACCAAGATTTAACTCAGCATAATTGGATTTGGGGTTCAAGTCTCAACACAACATGATTGCTTATCTTGTTGCTGATAATGATTTGTTTCCTCAATACACACAAATGGTGGCGTATTTGAACGCATCCCCCTTAAGGTATGCTCTTTCTCATGCACCACTCATTCCAGTCACACACATTAAACAGTTTTGGAACACTGTCAGTTCCTCAACAGTTAATGGAGTGACCACATTAACTTCTATTGTTCATGGGAGATCTTGGGTGGTTACTGAGGCCTTGGTACGCCAGGCCTTGCATCTTGATGATGTTGATGGTGTAACCATTCTTCCCATAACTGAGATAGAACAAGGGCTTAGGGCTTTGGGGTATCCAATTCCTGATGAAGGTACTCTTAATAAGTATCATAAGCAGGAATTTCCCCCAGCCTGAAAGTACCTCATTCACATCCTCCTTCAATGTTTGAGTCCCAAATGTACTGCACACAATGAGATCAATAGATCCATTGCAACTGCTATTGTGTGCATTGCAACAGGGCAAAAATATAACTATTCTAAAATGATTTTTGAAGGGATGTGTAAAAACAAGGGGACAAAAATGACTTTAGCTTATCCCCGTTTTTTGCAAATGATTTTTGATGATCAAAGATATTGTTCAAGGGATCACAATGATTTTTATAAAATCCCTGAACAAAAGAAAGCTATTTTTACAAATATGAATTCACCACCTCATAGAGACTTACCTTTAACCCCAGCCATGCTTGCTGTTATTGCAGCAGCACAACCCCAACCAGACCCCCAACCTCAAATTGACCCTCAACCACAACTTGAACCTATTCCTGAACCTTTACCCTCACCTGAACAAATGCAAATAGACCAAGAACCCTTTGACGCTGACACATCAAATGTTGGCGTTGATGTGCCTATTTCCAACGCTGACACCCAACCATCACAATCCCAAACACCCCTTAACCAACCCCCATCTACCCATTCTTCCACACCATCTTCCATACCACCTGAATATAGGTTGATCAAACGCCAAAGGACTACTGGAGTGTTCTCCTCTGGTGGTCCTAGCCATGAAGCAGAGAGAACCACCACCACAAGTGTGGCTGGTGACCTGGATGAGGCTGGGACTATTGGTTCTGGCTTAGAAGCTGGCCAAGGTAGTCCCACCATACTTAAGTCCTCATCTATGCCCAATGAACCTGACTTGGGAGGTCAAATCCCCATTTCAGAAGAGGGCAAACTGGAACCAATGACTATTTTGGAATTGACGGCAGTCTGCATTAGCTTGCAAAAGCAAAATGCAGACTTAGTACAAATTGTCAGCTCACAAGGCCTTGAACTCAAGGAATTGAGGGAGAGGATTGTTGTTTTGGAGAGTGATCATGCTAGGAGGGGTATGGAGGAGTCTTCCAAAGGGGAGGAAGATCAAAGAAATCTGAGTGATAAGAGCAGTCAAGATGGTCAATCAATGGATGTTGCTGAAGCTCTTACTACTTTGAAGGAACAAACAGGTTTTGATACGTCCTTAATCTCTCCAACCAATCTAAATTTATCATTTACAGCTATGTTGAGAGAGGTTACACAAGGCGCTGAGGGAAAATATTTGAGCGTTGATAAGACAAATTTGGACGCTGATAGAAGTATTTTGGGCGCTGATAGAGGAAATTTGGGCGTTGACAGATCTGCATATGAAGGTGATGTATTCCAGTCATCATCTATCATCAAGGAAGTTCCTACTCAGGTATTACCATCTACCTTACCAACCATTGCACCATCAGATAAGGGTAAGGGTAAATTGGTAGAAGAAACTGTTCCAAAGAATGCAGCCCAAGTTGAATTTGATAGAAGATTGGCTGAACAATTGATGGAACAAGGTGAAAAAGAAAAGTCACCATTTGTTGTGACTTCTGAAGAAGAAAGTGATGAAGCTGGCTCAGACTCAAGTATGATGATTACAGAACCAGAAAGGCTTGAGTATGGTGATGAGCTTGCTAGGGAAAAGTTGAGAGTTTTAAAGTTGCAGGTTGACTTTGACATGCCAGAGGTGGTTCAGATGTACAATTCTTGGGAAGAAAGCTGTATGGATAATCCAGACTTGACCATTTCAGATCAAATATGGGGTTTGGAGCTTCTTCTTAGAGTTCAGAAGGATTGTAAGGTGATTTTGAAGCACAAGGCAAGTAATATTCTCTCTGAGTTGAAAAGGGATAGAAGGGAGCTCTACTTTATGTTGCTCAGATGTCATGGAGTTGGATGGACACATCAGAAGTTAAAGGCTTTGACATTTGATGAGTTGAAACATAGGGCTTATCCTATTTGGGTGAAAGTGCAGGAAGAGAACACTTACAGACTTCTTTCAGATGAAAGAAAGGAGCAACTTGCAGAAGAGATGGAAATCAAGAAAGCTATGATAATTCCCAGGCCAGTGAAGAAGGGATTTACACTTGAATTTCCAAAAGATATGAATCCACTATATCCAAGTGAAGCAGTTATTAGAAAGAGTCTCAAGCTCTCCCCATTAGAAGCTTCAGATATGGTGCAAGTGTTACCATTAGATTCCAGGAATCTAATTGTGAGTTATGATGAGGATGAATGTGGATTCTGGAAGATTGGAAGATTTGGCAAGGAGGTACACACTTTTACCACTCTCATATCTTTATTTGCAAGTTGTGATAGAGAAGACTTGGTGGACCTTTGGAGGTTGCTGGAGACCAAGTATGAGGCTGAAGCACCAACTTCAGCTAATGGAATAAAACTTTGGACCACATTCAAAAGAATGTGTGGGACAAATGAGGAAGATCCTGAAATATGGAAGGATCTTGAAGATGACCTCAGTGGTCTTCAATGGAGGTTATATTCATCTGCTGGTGTATACCATTTGAGTTCTACAAAGTTTGCTGAGTATCTACTTGTAGATGCTCAGTATTTCATATCCAAGGCTGTGTTGGAAAAGATGAAGGACACCCAGCTGGAGATAGATTATACAAGTGACGTGGCAAAGAATTTGATCAGATTTATTTATTACCAATATGATAAGGTTTGTCAGACTCCTCCAAGTTCTTAATGATTATTTAGAAACTTGATCATAAGAGTGGATATCAAGTTTAGGGGAGGATTGTTGGGAATAAATTAAGGCCAGATCACTTGAGCGCTGAGAAGAACAACTCAAGCGTTGACAAGAACAACTCAAGCGACAAGAACAAAGTGAGCGCTGACAGATCAAGCGTTGACAAGTTAAAGTCAAGCGTTGACAGATTGAAGACAAGCACTGATGGAAGATATAAGCTACACGTTTATTATATTCTAGAACACTTCTAGTAAGGATAGAAACGACAATGTATTTTCTATGTTTATCTTTACCTAGAATAGTTGATACGTAGCTTATTGTACAAGGCTTCTTAGTCTATAAAAGAAGGCCTTTAGGTTAATGTTTAGTATCAAGTTTTATATAAGTTTTCATTCGTAAACATCTTTCATTGTAAGCAAGTTCGACATTCATAATCAAAGTGAAAGTTTTGTTTACATCTTGTGTTCTTGTTTAAGTGTTAAATTCCGCATAACACTTAGATTCACAAAGCATATAACAAAGGTTTCTCTACATGTTATACTTGACCTAATCTCGTATACACAAAGCTAATCGATCTATGTTTGGGACCAACAATATAGTCCACCCACATGTGGGCTTTAATGGACTATATATTGGGCCGGGCTTGTCTTTTGGACTTTAATTAGTTTAAATCCAAGCCCGTGAACCACGACTAAATAACTACTTATTACAACGTTCTAATAAATATTACAATAGAAACCTATGACTGAACATTCTTGTTTGACTCAATATTTTGAGGCTAACAAGTTGTCTTGATCCGGAACAATTGTTTTATTCGGAACAAATCTGCAAACCTTCGCTCGGAACTTCACTGATTCGGAACAATCAAGGAACAAACCTTCACTCTGAATATTTGGTAAGCTTGGTTCGGAATGTCACCTAGGAAATAGATAGCAGCGAAGAACACGCAAGAAAGGAAAAAGCATGAATCTAAACAAATACTAATCAAATCAACAAAAAGATTAAATCAAACTAACCAAATAACATCTACTAATCATAAACAAACAATCCAAAACAATCAAACTAACAAAACTAATCAAAATAATCAAAACCCACTGTTGGAAATACGTTTTTACGTATTTAGAAAGGATCGGTCACTCCAATGATATTGGGCTCGTGATCCAATATAGTCCATATAGCCCACATGTAAGGTGGGCTATATAAACCCCCTCCTAGCAAGTTAGGAGGGGTTGGTCATTCACTTTTCACACACTTAATCTAATCTTTCATATTTCTCTCCAACCTCTCTCTAGTTTCTCTCTCTAGTTCTTCATCTATCTCTCTATCTCTTTAGATAATCATAACACAATGATAATCCAAGGATCACGAGGACCTACAAATGGTATCAGAGCCTTGGTTTGATTGGTTTTGTTCTTGTGTTCTTGATTTTGTGTTTTGATAATCCATACCTACGTCCAAATTTTTTTGTGTTTTTATGCTTTGATCTTGATACACGTTATCTAGTTACTTGTTGTAGTGATTTTGGTATCTTGGTTTTGGTTAAAAACACAAACTTTCTTGGATCAATCGTTCAAAATTTCTTGGTTTTTCTTCATTCCGAAATTCAAGCAAAAACCACCATCGGAAAGTACAACTGAGAGGAATTTGATCGCAATAACCAGCTGGTTCCACTTTGCGATCACTGTATTACGATAACTTATTCCGACGTGAAATTCCGATCTAACATTGCGATCTGGGATTCCGACGGTTTTAAGGATTCTTGTGTTGTCACTCTGTCCATTTTATTTTAGCTACATTCCGATCTGGACTTTCCGATCTGGACATTCCGATAGTGATATTCCGATCTGGACATTCCGATCTGGACATTCAGATAGTGTGACATTCCGATCTGGACTTTCCGATCTGGACATTAAGATTGTGTGACATTCCGATCAAACATTCTGATGGGTAATATTGTGATGGGTATTGTGATGAGTATTCCGATGGTTTAATCATTAATATTCCGACAGGTATTCCAATCCACATTCCGACAGACTTTCCGATAGGACATTTCGATGGTTATTCCGATGGGTATTCCGACGGATTAAATTTGAGGATTCCGATACAGTGACAAGTATTTCAAGATTTTTCAAAAACGTGTTTGTAATTTTGTTTTGGAATTTTTGGTTTATCGAGAACAATTATTAGGGGATTTTAACATTATTTCTCGACTTCTACTCACAACAACAAACACAATTACTTTCTTTCATTGATCGATCGACAAGTAATCCTTACATTCATTTATCATCGATTTTTAATGGATTCGTTGAACTCGACATCTCGAGAGGGAGACTTGCTTCTCATGCAAAACACAGCTAGAGAAAGTGGTATAACGTTCTTTCGACTACTCCAGTCTCATCTAGTGACCATTTCTTGGTTTCAAGGAGGAAGCGAATTTCTGACACTCTTCGGTCAAGATCGTTATATATTCATCGATTCCATATTCCTCAACTTGAACCAACTAGCTGAGCAACTTCACAAAGAAGACTTTAATCACTCTGCATCAGCATCTGCATATCAAGCTCTAGTGACACAACTTACGCACTTCTTCAAATTCAACATTTTTAAGTCTGACAATTCAGGGATATGTCAATCATTTCTTTAGTACACACAAACGGAAATTAAAGAGTTTCGTGGTACATTGTTGAAATTAATGATATCAGTCTCGTCTTCGATTTATGAAAGATCTCGACTTCAGCAAGAGTATGATAATGGAGTGCAAGAATCTACGATGCAGATGCAAGAGGAGAATGATCATACGGTTGAAAACTTGGAGCCTAAAGATTGCAAGAGCAAGGATTCGGGAGGAAAGCATGATACAAGCAGCATGTCAGGGATTGATGACACCATACCCGTATCTGATGAAGAGTCTACAAACACGGTACAAAGGAATGTGGTATATGATGTCTATGCCGATGAACCACCGCATGTTGCGCATTCCGAACCTAATTATGACAAACATAGGATGGAAAAGGGTGATAGTTTTACCACTTCAGATTCATCCGATGTGAGTCAAAATAGGGGAGAAATTGTTCAGAATGCTATAGTTCATCAGATAAATGCTTTATGACTGCTTCTCTAACCGATTCTGATTCCAAGATTAAAGAGCTTGAAACGATTTTAGCTCAGCAATCTAAAGCTCTTGAGGATGCCAAAATTGAATTTTCGAAGAAAACGGATAATTTTGAAAAGTATTTTGAAAAACTTGAAAATTCAAACGTTGTTCTTGAAAGAAAATTAAATCAAAAAATTCAAGATTCTAAAGCTGAAAAAGATAATTTTGTGAGACAAATTAAGTCGCTTGAATTTAAGTTGGCATCCCAAGATGAATTGCTCAAAGAGAATGAGACTTTAAAGGCTCAAGTACAAGAAAAGGTCTTTGCTATAGCTGCGTTGAAAAACGAATTGAGAAAAACTAAAGGATCTAGTGTGGATACTAAGCTTGAAAAACCATCAATCTTGGGGAAATCGCCTCAAATTTAGTCTGTTAGACAACCGACTGCATTTAGATCTGAGCGACCAAAATCCTCGAGACCGCGGTTTGCCTCCCAAGTTGATATGGTTCATCTTTCTAGACCAGTCACTCCACTATCTAGGCACAATGTGACTAAAACAGCCTTTGCAAGACCTAATCACATGATTGCATCTAGCCTCCCTAGACATAGTCTAAAGAACACGTCTCGAACTAGTTCAAATGATGTTCACCATAAATTTGGTCTAAGGGAAGCTATTCAGAAGACACAAGTAAGAGATAGGAATTTTAAACCTAGTCAGATGCCTTCTAGATTACCCAACACTGCTAACCGTAGCATATCATATCCTATAAGCATCAATCAATCATCTAGGAATTCTAAATCTTACTCGGACATTAAATATGCTACTTGTAAAACATGTCGGAAATGTGTCTTTAAAGCCAATCATGATTCTTGTGTCAAGAAATTACTTAATGAGGTGAACTCCCGTGCTAGACTTAAATCCCAGTGGGTGGCTAAAATAAAACCCATGGGTAAAATGTGGCGCCCCACTGGTAGAACTTTCACTCTTGTAGAAAACGTGTGCCCTTTAACTAGGATAGTCTCCGATTCTACTAAGACTACTAGGGAGGAAATTGAAAAGGAGGATACATCACTTAAGCCTGAACTTAAGGTTTTCTATAAAAGGAAACGCTTTCCAGCTAAGACAAGTGAAACAACTCCTCAGGTCACCTCTAGCACAAGAAAAGAAAAGTGTGAACCCCCACTTGTTTCTAAGATAGATATCGCTAACCCATATCAAAGCATGCAAATTCCAAATGAAAATGCAGGTACCAAAGAAGATGTTCCAAAAGAAAGAAGCGGTCCAATCATTGTATACCATTAAATTAAGGACACTCTCAGAGTTTGGTTGCTAAAAAAGCTGATATCTAAGAAACAAGTGTCTCAGGGGATTTCCAGTTAAGCTTACAGTGCTTCAGGACTTATATGTCACATCACAGACTATAACTCGATCTTCAAAGAAAGGGAAGTTTATCGCTGATGATAAACTTATCCTAACAACGAGAAATTAAGTTTTCTCGGGCATGAGCTTATATTAAAAACATTCGAAGTTTTTAAGCTCATGCACTATGGTTCATCATTAAATATCAGATGATGACCCGATTTTCAGAGAAAGGAAAGTTTATCGCCGATGGTAACTTATCCTTAACAACGGGAAGTTTAAAACTTATTGGACTTGAGCTTGTTTTGTAAGATATTCAACATCTTAAGCTCAAGTAATTGGTTTTTCAAAACAATGAACACAATTTTTCGAGAATTTCTCAAAAGGTTTTTCTAAATCTTTCAAAATTGTGTGTTCAAAAATGTTTTGATAAAAAGAGCATGTCTTCTGGAATCGATAATATTTATGCTACTAAAAATGTCATTCAATAATGACACAGGGTTGTAAATAAAGTTCGAGCAGAAGTTCAAATGATTTAAAACATGCTAAAAATGGCTTGCTATTATTTTTGATAGTAACCCGCTTTTCATATTACAGTCAAGCATTTCACCGGAAAGCTTTGACTCAACAACGAGAATTAATTTTCTCGGGCATGGTTTACTTTATAACCATGTAAGGGATTGTGTTTACTTTATAACACAATCTAACACGGATATATGTATGATTCAGTGCATTTATTTGTTAAAACAAGAGAAGTCTTGTTTTTATGAAGTTATCATCTCCACCAACCGTAGCAACTTACAATTGACATCTACATACTCGACGATGCGACTACTCAAACGGTGACTACAGCTCTTTCAATAGAACACGGGTCAATAATTGAGGGGGAGCAATTGTCCAGCATTCAGAATCCTTGATGTCGAGAGTGCCAAGTTCACATATTGGTGTCAAGACAACGATATCAATCATACACATGGAGTCAAGAGATAACTTCAGACGTGACGAGGTGACCAACATTCGTGAACAAGAACCATGTGAATATTTCATATGATGTTCTCCATCATTCAGGTCCTACCTCGTATATTGCTAATCTTGTGAATTCATTATCATATATGATCTTTGCACGTGATAAATACCTTACACTTGTGTTTAAAAGGTATTTAATTTATGTTTCAGCACACCCTCATTAATTTGAGGGGGAGCTTGTGTACTTCATGAAGATAATTGGATTTGCATTTTTCTTCCCAAATTTTCTTAAAATGCTATTAAATCAATTGATATTAAAAACATCGATTGGGTTAATATTTTTAATATGGGGGAGAAAATGTTATTTAATATGGGATATTATCACAAATAGTTTGACTTAATGTGCTGGCTCATCCCGACATATGCGAAATGTTTTCGAATATCGTGGCATATGTTAAGGGGGAGCAAAATGGATTTTCTATATCAAAATGGATTTCATGGTGATTTATACTTACCCACAACCCATTTATTTCACGACGATGAAGATTGTGGTGACATAAGGATGGTAGGATAGGTTAAGTCCAATGATTCTTCTAGAACCGGAGGTATCTTCCCAAGGGCATTCCATAGCTAGAAATAGTAGTCCTTAGGAAAGATGGAGAAAGATTGGGAACGTAGCTGAATGCCGACCAAGTACTTAAGTTAGCACTGGAACAATCACAACAAGGTGCTAGTTATGACGTATTGGTAAGCATTGAAGGGGTTGAAGAATGAAAAAGAATTGTAAAGATAAAGGGTGTAAAGAAAGAAGCCCTCCTCACAACTTTAGGCAGAAACCGGGTCAACACATATGTTATTAAGATCATTGTTTAATGATTCTTGATATTGAAGACAGACATCATGGACCCAGTGATGCAATGCATAACCCATCCCAGCTAACTCAGATATCTCTTAAAAGATATTTGTTTTAATCACACGGAGACAACACATTATCTATTGATTTATTCACTCCGAATAAATTGGTATTGAAAAGGTGGCACTCCTCTCCAGCCTCCGATCACTAAACTTCAAGGTGCACGATCGAGTCTAGAGCCATTTGAGATCATCAAATATCTCATTAGGACACACTTTCATATTTCCTTGCTTCTTCACACACTGTGAAAAGTAAGAAAGATTTTAAGAGTCCTACGCAAAATCTTCATGATCTTGCCTGAACATCTGAGTAATACGAAAGTATTTACAATGAAGATGGAAATCCTTCTTGAGCGAATATCAAAAAGCTCATGGTAGGTGACTTGTGCGATTCTTTATGAATCAAACTTGTGATAACTGGAAAGCAACAGCTGTTTAATTCTTAACTGAATTTAAACACGTTCCAGGCCTCTACGCAATATCTTAGTGATCTTGCCAGAACACTTAGAGTGATACCTTAGTGTTCACAGTGATGAGTGGAAATTCTTCTAGTGTTAACCTCAAACAGCACTTGGTAGGTAACTTGCAAGATTCTATACGAATCAAGCTCGTGACAACTGGAAAGCAACGATGGTGCGGTTCTTAACTGAATTTCACTTGTTCCAGGAACATGAATTGACGGCTTCAAATCATGCGGATATTATTATCTAAATGATTCACTCTTTATGTTCGCAGTCAGCTTTGGACGGTCGAATAAAGAGAACGGGTTTACTCGCGAAATCCTGTCAGGAAGTTACTTAATTGAAACTATCCGTCACGGGTACGATATCTAATATCGTCCAACGGTCTTCACCGACCGGAGGTAAAAAGCTACCGATTTAGAATGATATGTTCAAAGCCATTTCGTTCGTATCTACTTATGTTTCGGCATTTGAAGACGGTGGCGTTGCGGAATCCAAGAAGAAGTCGTCCCCGCATGCTTATACTTTATGCACTTAATACCTCATCTAATTCAAGAAAGCCTAAAAGTTAAGTCTTCCGCTGTATCAAACTCTGAAGCTTTCAAGAATTACGAAGGTATAAGTATGTGGAACATGAAGTCACGAGGAGGCAAATTTCACAAGTGATGAATGCACAAGGTCAAGGCAAGGAAACGTGCTCAAGACTAAAGTCAAAGATCCCATCAGCATATTCACAAGAACAAGATCGAAGACTCAAGCATAGTATGCTAGGTTTAAGATTTTGTAAAATGGTGTGACCTCCCTTTGGGGGAGATTGTTGGAAATACGTTTTTCCAAAGAAAGTCTCGGTCACATCATTATTAGCATAGATCACGAGCAATAGACTATTTAGGACATTGTAACTTGGAGTGACCTCCCTTAGGGGGAGATTGTTGGAAATACGTTTTTACGTATTTAGAAAGGATCGGTCACTCCAATGATATTGGGCTCGTGATCCAATATAGTCCATATAGCCCACATGTAGGGTGGGCTATATAAACCCCCTCCTAGCATGTTAGGAGGGGTTGGTCATTCACTTTTCACACACTTAATCTAATCTTTCATAAGAAATAAAATAAGAACATGAACATGAACAATAAACATAAAGATTAAAGATTAAAGAAAGGTAGATAGGAGATTAACAAGAAAAAGTAAAGATTGACAAGAATTAAAAGAAAAATTACTTGAAATTAAAGGAATTTAAGGTGCAAGACAATTAAGGTAAATGGACATGAATTTAAATGACAAGGTAAATAAAATGGAAGAACTAATTGTCACTATTAGCCAACAAAGGAAAATGAAATACATCCTAATCTATTTATAGGGGCGATTAAGGAGTGCTTAGGAAGCTTCCTCCCTCTTTCATCTTTTCTTAATTGCATGCTTAAGTCCTTGTCCTCTTAATCTTCTTTAAATCTTGGACTTTAATGACTTTGTCTCGGGATTTCTTTAAACTCGTCTCGACGTTTCTTCATAAATAAGACTTGAGTTCTTCGGCTTTTAGTAAACTTCCGTCTTTTGACTTTTTCTTCGATAAATCTTCAGAATTGGTCTTGGACTTCCGTTCTTTTTGCACTCTTGACTTCTTGACTTCGTCTTTCGTCTTTTTCTTCGATAAAAGCCCGTGAATGCCCGTGTTTTCTCCACTTTTCACCTTTTCGTCCTAAATCATAACAAAAACACAAACCACACATAATTCCGACATAAATGACATAAAATACACGTTTTGGCTCGGTTATTATTGTAATTAAGTGGTAAAAAGGATGAGTGTTTACACACCTATCAAATCCCCTACACTTGACCATTGCAATGTCTTCATACAATGCATTAGTTACAAAGCATGTTTACACTTTTCATCATAATCAATCCACAATGGCCTTTATTTAAAGAGATAGAAAATTATAAACATTCAAAGGAAGAAAGTAAAGAAATCAAAAACATACCTTAGGGTTTTGAAAATGTTGTGAATGATCATCATCCTCAAGTTTTCACTTTCTCCAAACCAAGCTTAAAAACGAGATCATTGTTATTATAAGTCAGCAAACTAACACGAACTCATGTGGGCTAATTATTCACTTAGACTCCCTTATTCCTAGGTGTATCTCTTATATTTTATTGTTGTCTTGAATGATCACGAGGATGCATTGTTGACTTATTTCGATAGTTTATTAGCCTGAAAATAAAGTGGGACGATTTAATCAATAGTTAGCTAAAGGACAAAATCTTTTAAAACTGCTTCTCGTGACCTCATAAAGTTCATATCTTGGCATAACTCGCTTCGCGATTTGAGACCTTTCTCGGACCGATATTTGGCAGCGACTTCATACTTCAAACCTTGAGAGACGTTCATGAAATAATGGCCTTCTCTTCATAAATGGAATTTCTTCACTTGAAATTTTGAGAGATTCTTCATATATGGACCACGACTTCTTCATTTTTCTCCAATCTTTATTTTGGACTTTGATATACAACGATCCGCCTCCTTTTTGGACTTGGATCTGTTTATCCGCATACATTGTTAGGGCCTTTTTGGATAGACTTCTCCATGATCTTTACGGGAGTATTTGCTTTTCGTCGTGTGTCTCGATCCTTCATATTGATTTTTGATAAATGATTCTTCACATCACTTTGGATCTTTAGCAACAAAATGTAGCCCTCATGCCTTGTTTGGGCCTTTTCGTACTCGCCAATCTTAGCATCCCGCTTCAATAAGTTATGCCTTGGTTATGAACTCTAATCCATACCGAGCAACTTTTAAACGATCTTGGGCTAGAAGCTAAGTAACTTTTCAAATCGTACAACCTTATTTATTACAGATAAATTTATTAGCAAGCGATGGGAGAATAGGCTCATAATTAACTCACATAAATTCACGAAAGAATACCAAACTTATAATTGACTCTATCATCTCTCGTTCTTCACAGTTTAAAATCTCAAGGAATGAGACTCGTGGATGCTTAGCCTATTAAATCAAAGTTTTGGGTTTTCGAGTCGCCTATAAGATCTTGCAAATTCTTAGACTCTTTCAAGTTTAGAAATCGCATTTTAAAGTTCCCTTGATAAACGACTCTCTAGGATCAATTATAGGAACTTGCGAAAAGTTCTTGTTCTTAACCCGTGAGAGTTAAGACTTTCGCGTTTTATAGCTCCTATATAAAAGCCTAGCAAAACTTGACTTAAACACGTTAAGGATACTAGCTAGAGTAAACTTAGATAAGTAAACTCGGGTTGAGTCAAAAGATTCACAACGTTTGAAAATTAAAACCACTTTATTAAAATCTATTCTAATAAAGAAAAAAATAACTATACAAAGGGAAAAACTAATGGGCCAAAATAGATCAAAAATTTTGAAAAATGTCGAAAAATTGATTTTCCGGTTAAAATGAGGACAAATACAAGGAAAAGGCCACTTAACTTCGATAGAAGTCCCCCCTACACTTAATATAAACATTGTCCTCAATGTTTAAGCATGTGGGAGTAAACTCCCCTACACTTAGGACATTGTGCACTTTGTTTAAATCTCGCTAAGAAAAAGACAACTAACGAGATTCCTATTTTAATATTGGAAAATATAACCGGGAGAATGGGAACAACAGACTCACGGGTCGTCACGAATCATCAAGAGTGGATCATTGAGCGCTCGAATCCCTGAATAGTAGAAGAGAGGAAATAGCAAACACCAACGGGTCTCCCCTACACTTAGGATAAAGAAAGCTAAAAGATAGAAACATGGGTTGCCTCCCAAGAAGCGCTTGATTTTTGATTACCGAGTCGTGAGCCTGACTCGACCTTGATTACCATAGGAAGAAGCATGAAACATATCTACCGGGATCAAAGACATAGTTTTCGTCCATCAAATAGTACAAGCTTAAGGCGAACAAGGAAAGCCAAAGAAGAATAGGCAAGGTTCCCTTAAGCACAAATGGAGCACGGTGGGAGCAAGGGTGAGGTGGTGTAAGCATGTCTTCAATAAGTCCAAAGATATTTCCTTTTATTTCATCAGGTGGATATTGAGATGGCTGAAGAATATCGATACCGGGGTCGAACACCTTTTCCTTTAAGGGATAATAGCACTCAGGCTCAGCAGAATGTGAAGAAGATCCGCGAAGAAGATGCACAACCTCGTCCTCAGAAGGTGGACAAAGAGGTGTTAAATCATACGTGCTGCGGATGGTGGTGTCGACCGGTTTCTTCTCCTTTGAAAGAATTTTCTTCAAATCTAAAGTAGGATCAAGACCATAATTATCAAAGTCCAAAGGAGGTGCATCACTCTCATGAGGGAAGTAAGTATTGAGAAAAGTTGAAAAGTCTTCCTCAAATGAGTAATCATCCAAAGTAGGATCAAGTGATGGCGGAGGATCTTCATCATGTGAAGAATCGCTCGAAAGAGTATCGGCCTCATCAAAATCATCATATGTGGGCATGTCGGGATACTCGGAAGTACAATCATTAAAATCATCCGAATCTGAGCTAGAATCATCATCATAAGCATCAAAGATCGGTGGAGAATCATAAATAGGAGAAGGTTCCAAATTGGAGAGAGAATCATCCACATCATCTTGAAAAAGTGGATTATCAATGCAAGACTCGAATAGAGGATTGTTGTAGATGACAAAATCATCAAGCATGTTAATCATATTCGCAGATTTCGTCCATAGGATTTGCTTGTAAGCTTCCCCATTTTAAAATTTTGTGCATCATCCCCAACTCTTAAGATAAACTCACCTTCGGCAACATCAACTAAAGCTCGTCCGGTTCTTAAGAATGGCCGAACAAGTATTAAAGGAATACGAGGGTCCATTTCATAATCAACAACGACAAAGTCGACCGGGAAAGTAAATGTGCCAACTTTAATGAACACGTCTTCGGCAATACCAACGGGGTAAGCGAGAGTGCGATTTGGCAAGTTCAAGAGTCATCTTTGTTGGAGTAAGGTCGGGTAATGATAGTGTTTTCCAAACACTCAAAGGCATAAGATTAATACTGGCCCCGAGATCAAAAAGGGCAGTAAATTCTTCGGTTTTGTTAAAGATGCACGGCAACATAAAACGACCGGGATCTCCAAGTTTTTCCGGAAGTTCTTTAAGAATAACCACAGAACAGTTTTCATTTAAGCGTGTGTTGGCGAGCTCAATCAACTTCTCCTTCTTGTTAAGCAATTCCTTGAATGCTTTGACAAATTTCGGCATGTGGACAAGCGCTTCAACAAGGCTAATTTTGAAATTCATTTGAGAGATCATCTTCAAATAATTCGACACTTTAACGTCATCCTTTGTGTGCATTTTGGTCTTGCCTATACGAGATGGATAAGGAATATTGGGGTTGGGTGGTGAAGGTGTAGGTGTAGGTAAAGGTTAAGATGTTGAAGTGTTCTTCTTGGGGACATCGTCATGACGAGGCGGAGACGGTAATGGTGTACTAATACTAGGTGTAGGAGGAGTAGGGATAAATGGTGGTGGAGAAGGTGTAGATGATGGGGCGGGATAGGTGGTCTAATAGAACTCACATTTGCTCGTGGATTGGTGACGGTGTTTGAAGGTAGAGAACTTGAAGTAGAAGGTTGAGTTGTGGGCAAGAAACTAGCCAGCATATTTTTCAAATCATTCGTTTGATTGCTGAAGGAGGATTGGATATTATCTCGAAGCTCGGATCTGATGCCATTCCCTTGCTTGGTGATATCTCCTTTTAGATTGATAATTTGGCTCTGTAGATTCTTGATTTGCTCACCTTGGGTTCTCATCAAAGCTTCAACATCTTGATTCATGGGTGGGGCTTGTTGGGCGGGTGGGTGATAAGGATTAGAAGCTCGAGGTGGGATTTGATTGCTTCTATTGTAGTTGTTGGCGGGGTTTTAGTTTTGAGGAGAAAAACCGGGTGAAAGGTAGTTGTTTGATCGGTAACTCAGCAAATTTCTATCCCCTTAAGGTCGAGCTTGGTAATTTTCCGGTGAATAATTACCATAAGCTGCATACACATTTTCCGGATTTCCTTGAGTCGAAGGACAATCAGTGTATGAGTGTGGACCGCCGCATGTTTCACAAGGATTGGAAACCGCTTTAACTTGTTGTTGTTGGTTTGTAACGAGAAGCAAGAAATTTTTGTTCATTTCAGTCATCATGCGGGTGAATTCGGTCATGTCGGGGTTTGCTGAAGTAGAAGAAACATTGACTCTCGGGTTGTTCCTTGAAGAAGCGGAGGAATCCTAGTTTTTGTGGTGAGTAGTCATGTTTTCAATAAGCTCTCTACACTCCTCGGGTCTCCTTTTCATAAATGTGCCACCGGCGGCTGCATTAATCGTATCACGATCTCGAAAAGTCAATCTGTTGTAGAAAGTATCAATTAAGGTCACAGGGAGCATGTTGTGGTTTGGACAACGATCGATCAAGACATTATATCTTTCCCAAGCATCAAAAAGAGATTCATCGGGGTCTTGCATGAAACCGCTGATTTGATTGTGAAGGCTCGTGACCATGGATGGTGGAAAGTAGCGCGACAAAAAGCGTTGAGTCATGTCATCCCAAGTATGAATTGAATTCTTCGGGAGACGATCAAACCATTTCTCGGCGTGGTGTGATAAAGTATGTGGGAAGAGTTGAAGGCGGAGAACATCCATTGTGGCACCGGGCAACTTCATGCTTTGGGTGATTGTAATGAATTTGTCGAGGTGTTTGTTGGCATCATCATCAGGCATTCCGGCGAATGGATTAGTTTGCACTTGCTGAATCATGTGGTGCTTCAACGAAAACTCTGGAGCCGTGATTTGCATCGGCGCAATCGGTCCTCCTCGTCCAAACATGGAAGGTTGACAAAGCTCCTCCATTGTCCGAAGATCGGGTTGTGGAAGAACATTGTTGTTATTGTTGAGGTGCGGTGGATTATTGTTGTTGTTAACACCTGCCATACTTAAATCTTATTGAGTATCGGGCTCTTGATAATTAAAAGATCTAGTACGCATACACCTAAAAAGACAAAAGAAAACAATAAAAAAC
Organism: Glebionis coronaria; assembly: GCA_025667525.1. NCBI lineage: Eukaryota > Viridiplantae > Streptophyta > Magnoliopsida > Asterales > Asteraceae > Glebionis > Glebionis coronaria. Next base: position 234,981,906 of record CM046876.1, on the reverse strand, counting down.
GCAAAGACAATATATATACACAATAAAAATAAAATCTTTTTGGATTTTTAAAATTTTTAATTTTTATGGTTTTTTGAATTTTTAAGCAAGAAAATAACGCTCACAAGTGAACGGATCCCAAAAAGCAACGCGTCTCTCACAGAAAACCGTTAATCTTTACGAAAAGAGCTGGCAGCGGCGCCATTTGATACAAGGCTTTTGCCCAGGTAAAAAGATTTGTTTAAGTATGTCTAATCGAATTGATCTTGGTTAACTATGCGACTCAGCTGTCTTTGGTGAAACAAAAGTTGTGTCGTTGTAGTAATTAAAAGTGCAAGACTTAAAACTAAATGACGTTAAAGTAAATCTAAGTCTAATTTAAAATAAAAGGCGAGTATTTAAAAGCGTGACGAGAAGTAAATGGGCACTAAAAGTAAATGACGCAAACTTAAATCTATCTAAGGCAAACTTAAAACGCAACTAAAACTTAAACTAAGGCAAGGCTAAAATAAATCTAAGGCAATTAAACTTAAAGTGCGACTAAGAAAAAGGCGAGAAAAGTAAAGCTTGAAAATTAAAAATTAAAAACAAAAACTAAAAAGAACCTGAAAACAGCTCATTCGAAATAATCCTTCGTTCGGAATAATCACTCATCCGGAATGTCACCTTCATTCGGAATGATTCTCCTTCACTCGGAATATTTACCAAAATCCTTGATCCGGAACAAATTCTCTATTCGGAATATGTCACTTATCCGGAATAAATCCTTCGTTCGGAAATTTTACTGATTCGGAACTTCAATTGGTTCGGAACTTCCTAAACCAAATCCTTGATTCGGAACTCCTTGATTCGGAACCCTTGGTTCGGAACTTTGAATGTTCCGAACGAAACACCTCTTCCACTGATCCGGAATTCTTCCGAATGAACAATCTTGATTCGGAACTTTGAATGTTCCGAATGAAGGTGTTGATCCGGAATAATTAATTATCCGAATAAAACTCCTTGGTTCAGAAGTTCTTCTTGGTTCGGAACTTCTACTGGTTCGGAATAGGTTCCGAATGAACAAGTGTCGATTCGAAGGAAGTTGTCTTGATCCGGAACAATTTTTTATTCGGAACAAATCTTCAAACCTTCGCTCGGAACTTCACTGATTCGGAAAAATCAAGGAACAAACCTTCGCTCTGAATATTTGGTAAGCTTGGTTCAGAATGTCACCTGGGAAACAGATAGCAGCGAAGAACACGCAAGAAAGGAAAAAGCACGAATCTAAACAAATACTAATCAAATCAACAAAAAGATTAAATCAAACTAACCAAATAACATCTACTAATCATAAACAAACAATCCAAAACAATCAAACTAACAAAACTAATCAAAATAATCAAAACCCATTATAATCAAATCAATAAAATAAGAACATGAACATGAACAATAAACATAAAGATTAAAGATTAAAGAAAGGTAGATAGGAGATTAACAAGAAAAAGTAAAGATTGACAAGAATTAAAAGAAAACTTACTTGAAATTAAAGGAATTTAAGGTGCAAGACAATTAAGGTAAATGGACATGAATTTAAATGACAATGTAAATAAAATGGAAGAACTAATTGTCACTATTAGCCAACAAAGGAAAATGAAATACATCCTAATCTATTTATAGGGGAGATTAAGGAGTGCTTAGGAAGCTTCCTCCCTCTTTCATCTTTTCTTAATTGCATGCTTAAGTCCTTGTCCTTTTAATCTTCTTTAAATCTTGGACTTTAATGACTTTGTCTCGGGATTTCTTTAAACTCGTCTCGACATTTCTTCATAAATAAGACTTGAGTTCTTCGGCTTTTAGTAAACTTCCGTCTTTTGACTTTTTTCTTCGATAAATCTTCAGAATTGGTCTTGGACTTCCGTTCTTTTTGCACTCTTGACTTCTTGACTTCGTCTTGCGTCTTTTTCTTCGATAAAAGCCCGTGAATGCCCGTGTTTTCTCCACTTTTCACCTTTTCATCCTAAATCACAACAAAAACACAAACCACGCATAATTCTGACATAAATGACATAAAATACACGTTTTGGCTCGGTTATTATTGTAATTAAGTGGTAAAAAGGATGGGTGTTTACACACCTATCAGGGTGTAGAAGAGAAGACATTGCGATGGACAAACAGTGTAAACATTGCGATGCATTGTTTATTTAGGAAACATTGCGATGGATTTTATTTAAAAGAAATCCATTGCGACTGTTTATAAAACCAGTGGACCAAAGATTTGACTTGAACCAACTTTATCAGTACCAAAATATCAATGCATCCAACCTTTTAACTCCTCAAACACCATATCTAATCCCTAACCCATGGACACCTAAAACCCAATCTAGACTCAAACAGAAACTTAAGTATGATCTCAGATTTTTTTCGTCATGCATGTGTAGATACTTTAAGATATAACACGAAAACGAACTTATCATCATAGATCTATTTCGATTTACTGAAATCAATCTATTTAATTTTCGAAACAAAAATTGGAGCATAAGCTAGATAGCTTTGTCCTATATTTTTTTCTGTTTCGATTAAACATGTCCAAATCAAAACCTTTAAAGTCAATATTCGAATTTACAAGAATAATTTATAACAATTTTGCTATAATCACTCTTGGATTCGGTTTTATGTCAAAACAACCTTACCCGAGACCATCGATCGAATCTTGAAGCCGAAAATGAATGTTTCTTCATGTTAGTTTTATGGATTTGGTTCGAGGTATATCCATTGATGAGGGTGGTATCCGGTTTTGATTACTGGTTTGATGGGGATGGAGATTTCTAGTAATTATTTGGTGATTGTTGGTGGAAAATGATGGGGGACGGTTTAAACGATGATGGTGGGTGAGGAGATGAAGTTTGGTGGGGCGATGTTAACTTTGTGATGTTGGTTTCAGATGGGAGATAAAAGGGGGCGGAGTAACTTATGAATTGTGATTAGGGTTTACCTAATCTTTAGTTGGAGTGTTATAAACCAATTTGATGGACCGGGTATTGCAACAAGTTATGGGCCATGGACTCACATCTTTTACACAATGCAATGGGCCGTGTGATTTGTTATATACACACAAGTTTTTATTTTTGTATAAATTTTGAGTGTATTAAGTTATACTTCGGTCAAACATCGGGACAAAGTGACGTGACAATGTGACGAGAAAAAGACATGACCAAGTGATAAAATTTAATTTGACGAGACCAAAAAGAAAATTTGGCGATTTTTTAGTGGCTACGGATTTATTTGACTGGGTATAAATTATGTGAAGTTGGAGACGGATTATTCGAAGGAGTGTATTTATTTTATCTTTCAAAGATAACTTGCTCGTGCTTAATCTTAGAATGAAGACTTGTTTATCTGGTTTCCAGGTTCGGGGTGGTTGGTTGATGACTCGGATAACTATCACTTAAAGGGGTTACATTGTTGTACTCAGTGTCACGCGCTTAGTCGACGTGGATAATTTCAAGAGGTGTTGTGCTTATAGACTTCTTCAGTGATGCATTTACTTAGAGATTTCTCCATCGTTCTTCATTCAACAATAGTGCAAGATTAAGTCACAAGATCGCCGGATTTTTATTCAGCTTCATGTTTGATGTATCTGGTTCATTCAATCAGTGGTCACTTCAAATTGCTTTCATGTGGGTTGGTAAAGATGGCCATGGAGAGTTTATGAGTAGAGATTTTCGATCAACAGCTGTTTCTCACAAAATATATAATTCAGCTTATTTATTATTCTCACGAGATTTCAGGTACATGTGCGTACGATTTATTGATGGTTCCGAGTTTCGAAACCATCAAGGGGGAAGAAGAAGACACATTGAACGCACAACGAGTACACGTGATGAACTTCATACCTTCTTTTGATTTGAAGACATTCTGGGATGACATTTGTCATAGCCGCAGAGAAAATCAGTGTTTTAACTCGTGGCGTTATCAATCTCTAAATGGTACACTACTGATTCGATGTTTAATTGTTTGGTTGTTGCAATTATTCATCATCATTATCCTATATGCATTCCCGGGACTTAATTGACTCTGGTGCATCTCCGGAAGAAGATATGTGCAATTTTGGGACTTAATTGACTCTGGTGTTACGATGTCAACTTCATGAATGGGATAAAGTGTCTACTTCAGTATTTGAGCTTCATACTCGGGATTGATTTACTTTCTTCAACTATGTGGGGGAAGAAATGTCTTGATTCTTTCTGGTATGCATAACTTGAACTCTCAGGGGGAAGAAAAATTCAGAAGAATTATTTCAAGCGTGAGAAGAGAAGTTGTTGATCTACTTGGTGTGCCCCAAGCTTTCAATCCCTCTTAGCAACGTTATCATGTTATATGATGGGATTTGCTTGTTAGATTCCGTTGTGCGCTTAATCATTCTAAGCTTTATTGAAAGCTTTGAAGTTGCTTACGAGGATTGTCGGTTTAGGGGGAAGCTATTTAAAAGCTTCTACATCAAGTTTATGTGGCATGAATTAGGGGGAAGTTAATTCAAAAGCTTCTCCTTAACCAGAAGTGTATGGGTTACTTAGCTCGTGCCGTTACAGTATTTCTTCTACAAGTTACTTTAAAGATGAGTCGTTTTGAAGACGAAGGCCTCAGAAGACTTCATCAGCATTGGACGCTTCATGAAAGCTCTTGTTCTTAATCATTATGTACTTTTTAGGAAGGATATTGTAAGGAATTCTACACGTCGTCCCATGGGGGAAGATTGTTGGAAACTCACTTTATGTGACGACATTTAAAAATTCCCATTAGTTATCATAGTCACACACGCTTAGACTAGACTAGGAACGTTGTATAGTTTAAGTAGCGTGTGTGACTATATATACCCCTCCTAGGCTTCCAAGGAGGGGTGTTGCTTGTGTTTCTTTCTCATTTTAATACATTTTCTATCTTTCACATACAACCTCTCTTCTCTCTCTCAACAATGGCTTCCACCACCATTTACCACCATGTTAGACCACCGGATTAGCAAATAGCAAATCCACATAACGTCCCAACAAAAGAAAAAATTATTTAAAGATATTAAACACTATTATTGGGACGACCCTTACCTTTTCGAGAAATGTGCGGATCTTGTCATTCGTAAGTGTGTTGATGGGCCAGCATCTTTACTAATCCTTGAAGCTTGCCACAAAGGACCCACCGGTGGTCACTTTGGTCCTAACTATACCGCGAAGAAAGTTTTCGACTCCGAATTTTATTAGCCCACCATTTATCATGACTCTCATGAAGTGGTTAAGCATTGTGATGCTTGCCAAAGACAAGGCAAGATCACACATAAAGATGAGATGCCTCAAAATTTAATCCAAGAATGTGAAATCTTTGACGTATGGGGCATCGACTTTATAGGGCCATTTCCATCATCTAAAGGTAACAAGTACATCCTCGTAGCCGTTGACTACGTATCCAAATGTGTTGAAGCGAAGGCGTTACCTACGAACGATGCGAGGGTAGTTGTGAACTTTCTAAAAAATTATTTGCTCGATTCGGTGTTCCTCGTGCTATCATTAGTGATCGCGGGACTCATTTTTGCAATGATCAATTTGCTCGAGTCATGGCTAAGTATGGTGTCAATCACCGTCTTTCCATCGCGTATCATCCACAAACCAATGGTCAAGCCGAGATCTCTAACCGTGGACTTAAGCGAATCTTAGAGCGTACTTTGGGAGAGCATCGTGCTTCTTGGGCCGATGGGTTAGATGATGCTTTGTGGGCTTTCCGTACCACTTATAAGACACCTATTGTTTGCACTCCATATCGTCTTATGTACGGAAAGGCATGTCACCTCCCCATTGAGTTGGAGCATAAGGCTTATTGGGCCTTGAAATGGGCTAATTTTGATATCAACAAAGCCGGTGATCTTAGGAAAATCCAACTAAATGAACTTAATGAACTGAGGAATGAAGCTTATGAGAATTCATTGATCTACAAGGAGAAAACTAAGCTCATTCATGATTCTAGGATTAAGAACCGAGAGTTTCACATAGGTGATCAAGTTTTACTCTTTAACTCTTAGTTTAAAATCTTTTCGGACAAGCTTAAATCTCGTTGGTCCGGTCCATTCACCGTCTCTAAAGTCTTCCCTTATGGCACCATTGAGTTATCTCAACCAAATGGGCCAAACTTTAAAGTAAATGGCCAGCGTGTTAAGTTGTACTTTGGTAAGGAAATCTCTCACGAGATAAATCCATCCCTCGCCATGTTTCCCTTGAATTAGTTCTGGGTCGAGTCAGGCTCGTGACTTGGTTAAAAAAACAAGCGCTTCTCGGGAGGCAACCCGTTGATCTATCCTTTTTACCCGTTTTCATAATAAGTGTAGGGGAGCTACATAGGTGTTTGTTGTCTTATTTCTTATGATGTGCAGGGATTAAAGCTTTCAAAGAGCACTTTTGATGACATTTGACGACCCGTGATTCCGTGTTCCCGTCTTCCCGGTTCTATCCTAAACTCTTGTGATTCAATATTTCATATCTTATATGTTGACATTGAAATCATTATAGTCGTCTCTTTCTTAGCAAGATTTAAACAAAGTACACAATGTCCTAAGTGTAGGGGAGTTTACTACCACATGCTTAAACATTGAGGTCAATGTTTATATCAAGTGTAGGGGGATTTCTATCGAAGTTAAGTGGGGTTTTCCATGAATTTGTCCTCATTTTAACTGGAAAATTTAATTTTTCGACGTTTTTCAAAATTTTTTATCTATTTTGGCCTAGTAGTATTTTTAATTATCGTCTTTTATTTTCTTGCATCATATGTATATATTTCATTTCAAAAATAAAGTCAAAAGAGAAAAATAAAGTTAAATAAAATGGTTTTAACAAGTTTAGATGTCTTTGATATATTAGACCTGTCATGAATCTTTTGACTCAACCCGGGTTTACTTATCTAAGTTTACTCTAGCTAGTATCCTTAACGTGTTTAAGTCATGTTTTGTTAGGCTTTTATATAGGGAACTTTAAAACGCGAAAGTCTTAACTCTTACCGGTTAAGAACAAGAACTTTTCGCTAGTTCCTATAATTGATCCTAGAATGTCGTTTATCAAGGGAAATTTAAAATGCGAATTCTAAACTTGAAAAAGTCTAAGAAGTTGAAAGATCCTATAGATGACTTTTTTCGGTAACCATGATTTCCGACACATTGGCCGACGAATCCATGGAGTTTGATCCCACCGCCACACAGACTCAAACCGGGTAAAGCCCTCCCTTTTCAGGAGGTTGGCGGAAAACCCAAAATTTTGATTTAGTTGGCTAAGCATCCACGAGTCTCATTCCTTGAGATTTTAAATTTTGGAGAACGAGAGATGATATAGTCAATTATCTGTTTGGTATTATTTCATGAATTTATGTGAGTTAATTATGAGCTTTTTCTCCCATCGCTTGTTAATAATTATAATTGCAATAAGTAAGGTCGTATGATTTGAAAAGTTACTTATACTTAGCACAAGTTCGTTTAATAATTAGTTATGAGTAAGTGTTTAATAAGTGTGAAAACACTTATCCTTTTACCACTTAATTATAATAATAACCAAGCCAAAACGTGTATTTTATGTCGTAAATGTCGGAATTATGCGTGGTTTGTGTTTTTGTTGTGATTTAGGAACAAAATGTGAAAAGGGAAGAAAACACGGTCTTTCACGGGCTTTTATCGAAGAAAAAGACAAAAGATGAAGTCAAATGATAAAGAGTGCAAAAAGAACGGAAGTCCAAGTCCTATTCTGAAGATTTATCGAAGAAAAAGTCTAAAGACGGAAGTTTAACGAAGTCGAAGAACCAAGTCTAATTAATGAAGAAATTAGAAGACAAGTTCATTTTATTTATCGACAAATCCCGAGACAAAGTCGAGAATGACGAGTTTATCGTCAAAGATGAAAGACGAAAAGACAAGAGGAAGAAAGAAAGAAAGAAGCACAACACTCCTTTCCCCTATAAATAGAATCCTTAACCTCATTTGTGAGGTGTTAGCTAATTTGACAAATTAGTTCTCCACATTTATTTTTCATGCACTTTCATATTGTCATTTAAATTCTTGTCTTTAATTTCATGTAAGTTTTAATCTTGTCTTTAATCTTTATCTTTAAAATTCAAAGCTTTTCATAATCATCTCATTCTTCCTTTCTTGCTTTTAAATATCTTTTTTTGTTTTATTAATCTTGAAGTTTTGTTTAATCTTGATGTTTATTTGATAATAGTTCTTATTTTTCCATTGTTTTTATCATTTTCATGCAATTTACGTTCTTTCCTTATTGTGTTTTTAGCTTATTTCGTGTTTAGCTTATTTTCTTTTAAGTGTTTTCAAAATATATATCTTTTTAAAGTTATTTTATAAATCTTGTTTATTTAGTGTTTTAAAAGTTTTTAAATTTGTGCTTGTTTAGATTTGGTTAAGTTTTAGTGGTTGCTTATTATTAAAGTGCTTATTTGGTTATTGCTTATTTGCTTTTTTGTGTACCTTCGTTATATTCTAAGGGTTTACTTGTTCCGATCTAGTTTCGTGATCGCATCAACCCTGGGGGTTTCTACTTGCGATACAAACTACGATCAATCATTAAGATCACTCATTAAGATCACTGAGTAAGATTACTGAGTAAGATTACTGAGTAAGATCACTAAGTAAGATTACTGAGTAAGATTACTGAGTAAGTTCACTGAGTAAGATCACTGAGTAAGATTACTGAGTAAGATCGCTAAGTAAGATCATTGAGTAAGATCACTGAGTAAGATTACTGAGTAAGATCACTGAGTAAGATCACTGAGTAAGGTTACTGAGTAAGATTACTAAGTAAGATCACTGAGTGCGATCACTAATAAGTGTGAAAACACTTATCCTTTTACCACTAAATTATAATAATAACCAAGCCAAAACGTGTATTTTATGTCATAAATGTCGGAATTATGTGTGGTTTGTGTTTTTGTTGTGATTTAGGATCAAAATGTGAAAAGGGAAGAAAACACGGGCTTTCACGGGCTTTTATCAAAGAAAAAGACAAAAGACGAAGTCAAAAGATCAAGAGTGCAAAAAGAACGGAAGTCCAAGGCCTATTCTGAAGATTTATCGAAGAAAAAGTCTAAAGACGGAAGTTTAATAAAGTCGAAGAACTCAAGTCTAATAAATGAAGAAATTATAAGACGAGTTCAAATAATCCCGAGACAAAGTCGAAAAAGTTGAAGAATTTATAAAGACGAAAAGACGAGAAAAGGAAGAAAGCATCAAGACATACTAACCCTCCTATAAATACCCTCCTGATGTGTCATTAGGAGGTGTTAGCTAAACTGACAACTTAGTCTTTCCACCTTTATTTTTCATGTCATTTATTTACTTGTCAATTTACATTCCTTGTCTTGCATCTTAAATTTATAAGTCCTTTAATTTTTACTTTTAATTGTTGTTGAATCTTTAATTTTAATCAAGTTTTATATTAATCTCTCCTTCTACCTTTCTTGTTTTGCTTAATCTTTATGCTTATTATCTTATTGTCATGCTTATTTGATTATTTGTTATGTTTTTATGTTTATGATTGTGTTAGCTTATTGATTTTATAGTTTATTGTGTGTTTGATTTGATTTTAGTTAAGTGTTTTTATTAGTTTATTTTATTAAAAGTTGATTTTTATTATTTAGATTAATTAGTGTTTTTAGAGTTTTGATTTGTGGTTGAATTAGTTTTTCTTAAAAGTGTTTTAGATTAAGTTTTAGTTAATTGCTTATTTGATTTGTGCTTATTTTTAGCTTATTTCGTGAATTTTTAATGTTACTGTATCTGTCTATCTGAGTTTTCACTTCTTCGGAAAATCACCTTTTCCTGAATTTGTTTTCTCTGAAATTACCTTTTATTCGGAAGATTAGCTTTTCTCTGAATTTGTCACCTTTTTCCAAAATTATAATTTTTTCGAAGATATGCCATTTTTCTGAAAAAGTTTAAGATTCCGAAGAAATCTCCGAAAAAGTTAAAAAATCTGAAAAAATCATGTTTTCGAAGAAAGTTCTGAATAAATTTTTCCGAAGAAAGTTCTGAAAACAAAAAGTTCCGAAAAAGTGAAAAAAAGAACAACATTCCGAAGAATTCTCTGAAAACACAACTATTCCGAAGAATTCTCCGAAAACACAACTATTCCGAAAATTTTCATGAATTTGACATGCCAGCTTGTCTGGTTCCCATTTTTCGCGGCAAAAACTGAGCAGCTAGCTTGCTTGCTTGAGCTAGCTGCCTGCTAGCTTGTTTATTTATTAATATTGTTCCGTAATTGTTTAGTTTTATCTGAAAGTTGTTCCGATTTTAATTTTGAAAGTTACGTATTTTTGGTTGAATTTTTCGTCAATTTTTAGTATTAATATTTTTTCGTAAAGTTTAAGTTTTATCTTTTATTTAGTATCCGCTTTAGGTTTTGCCTTGTTTAGCTTTAAAGTACCATTTTAGTTTTATTCTCTCCTTTTTCATTAAGTATACTTTATTTTCGAGTCGATAGTTAATTTCGTCTTTAAATTTTATTTTTATTAATTGTTTTGTTTTAATTTACGTTTATTTGTTTGTTTCGTTCCTTTATTATTAGTTATTTGTTTTATTTTCTCGTACCATTTACTTTTAATCATTTATAGCTTTATTTACCTTGCCTTTTACTTTAAAGTTTTGCAATTTTATTTTACAACAACGACCAATCTATTTCTTTTTCACCAAAAACGACTGAGTCACACTTAAACCAGTTGTCAATTCGATTAGACATACTTCAAAGAATGATTTTTCAGTTATTAATCACTGAGTGCTTATTTTATTTCCTGTTTTTATTTTAAGTTTTCAAATTAATCTTTTCCCGCCATTTTTACTTAGTGTTATTCTTAAAATTGTTTTGTCTTAGTTTTATTTTTAATGTTTCAAGTTTTACTTTTTGTCGAGTTTTAAAATTTCGTCATTTATTTTTATAAGTCTTATTTTTTCGTCATTTACTTTTTGTCAAGATTTTATATTTAATTCGTTTACGTCTTTTATTTAAGTTTTATTTAGTTTATCGCTTTTATTATCTTGTCATTTACTTTTCAAGCTTTTTATTTTAAAATAGATACTCAACGACAACATTTTCTTTTATCCACCAAAGACGATTGAGTCACACAATCAACCGGAGATCAATTCGATTAGACGCCGAGAAAAAAGGAACTTTTAACCTAGTAAAATCCTAGTTATCAAATGGCGCCGCTGCCGGCTCTTTTCGTGAATATTAACGGTTTTTGTGAGAGACGCGTTGGATTTTGGGATACGTTCCCTCGGGAAAGTTATTTTTCTTGCACATTTTTCGAAAAACCATAAAAAATAAAAAATTCAAAAATCCAAAAACATTTAAAAAAAATCATAAAAAGCATTTCTTTTTTAAAGTTTTGCACCAAAAATATTCATCTCTATCCTCTATTGTGTTTAATTCCTTTTCTCAACTCCTCTTATTTTTAATTCTTCATGGATTCATATTTAGTAGGGTGTGGGAGACCATTATATGGTTTTCAAACTTGTCAATGGTGTACATGTGAGCGGTGCGGAAATGCTATCGACAATACACAATTTGGGTTTTGTCCCTCGTGCAATTCGACTAACTCATCCTTTGCTCCTAATGCACTTACTTCCCACTCTTGAATTTATTGTAGAAGCAATTCTCATTGGCATGTCTCGTGTCCAATTCGATACCCGACTCATGACGGGCAAGAACCGGGTTACAATTATGACAATGGTAATAGCTATCCACAAGACGCATCGGGTTTTTCTCAATACCCGTGTTGCAATCATTGTGGGGGCCCTCACGATACTTCTTATTGTCAACCGAATGAATTATTATGAACCACATCCGTGTTCTAATTCTTCTAAACCGATGAATTATGAGCCACATCCGTGCTATAATTCTGGTTTTCAAAATTTTGAGCCCCCACATTACTCCGTCGTTCATCAACCTTCTTTTGGAATAAGCACGGAAATACTCGCTAATTTGGCTGGAATTCTAGATCGCCTCCCAGCTATCTTGGAGAGGGCAATCCGACAAGAGCAAATATCGAATATCGAGGCTTATACTCCTCCTCCTGTGCATCCATACTCTGATGATGATGATGATGATGATGACGATGATGATGATGATTATGATGATGATGATGATGACGATGAGAATACTATTTCTTGGAATGATCTTGTTGCTCAATGTCCTAGTGCAATTGCACCTAATTTTCTCGATATCCCCAATGCGTCTAAGGATTGTGATACATCGAGTGAGCTTAGTGAATTTGGTCTCGACAACTTATTTGAGGAGGTTTGTGATGTACCGACTTTTGTTGAGCCTCCGGACGAGGCCGCTCTTAATGATGATGATTTTTCTCCATGCTATGAGAATTTCACTTTCGAAATTTCTCATCCTACCCCATTTCCTCAGGGAGACGAGGACGGTGTTGATTTATTCTCTCTAACTTACGAGAAGTTCACCACTGAACTTGGTCTTGTAGATGAGGTGGAAGACATTATTCTTCGCGACAAATTACGGAAAGTTCATCTTCTTATTGCTCAAATTGAAGCGTTGAATTCTCCTCCTCTTTCCGAGTCCTTACCTCCATCGATTACTCCCGTCGAGAATAATGACACATCTATTGAAGAAATCGACATTCACTCAATACCTCCGGGTATTTATGATGATGACACGGAGGAGAATATTCGTTTTGATACTTTGATGCATGAAGATATTGTCCCAAGTTCCCCTCCCGAGCACCTCTTATCCCATACTTTGTAAACCATTACCGAGGATGAGTGCTTTGACCCGGGAGGTGACATTGACCATTCCATGATTAACACCTTTACGGATTTGCCGCTCAGTGATACTCATATGTCTTTTGGGGATGACATTTTGATTCCTTTACACACCCCACCTCCCGTGGATCATGATTTCACATACTTTTCGTATGTTGAGAGGACTTTTCTGTCGTTCAAGACGTATCCTCTGGCCTCTCTTTTATTATTTTCCTCCGGGAACGAGGACAAGGTCTTTGATCCCGGTATTACATTTGAGGCTTCCCCATGGACCACTTAATTCGGGGACGAGTCAGGCTCGTGACTCGTTTACAAAAACAAGCGCTTCTCGGGAGGCAACCCGAGTATCTATCCTTTTTATCTGCTTTTTATAATAAGTGTAGGGGGAGACCCTCGTATGTGTTTATTTTCTTTCTTATGATGTACAGGGATTCGAGCTTTCAAAGATCCATTCTTGATGACTTTTGACGACCCGCGATTCCGTGTACACGTCTTCCCGGTTCTATACTAAACTCTTTTGATTCACTATTTTATATTCTTTAATATTAAAATAGGAATCACTTTAATTGTCTCTTCCTTAGCAAGATTTAAACAACGTGCACAATGTCCTAAGTGTAGGGGAGTTAACTCCCACATGCTTAAACATTAAGGAAAATGTTTATATCAAGTGTAGGGAGACTTATATCGAAGTTAAGTGGGCTTTTCCATGTATTTGTCCTCATTTTGACCGGAAAATTGATTTTTCAACATTTTTCAAAATTTTTGATCTGTTTTGGCCTATTAGTATTTTCCTTTGTTATCATTATTTTCTTTCATTAGAATAAATTATAATAAAATGGTTTTAATAAGTTTAGATATCTTTGATATATTAGGCCCGTCATGAATCTTTTGACTCAACCCGAGTTTACTTATCCAAGTTTACTCTAGCTAGTATCCTTAACGTGTTTAAATCAAGTTTTGCTAGGCTTTTATATAGGGAACTTTAAGACGCGAAAGTCTTAACTCTTACGGGTTAAGAACAAGAACTTTTCGCAAGTTCCTATAATTGATCCTAGAAATTCGTTTATCAAGGGAACTTTAAAATGCATATTATATACTTGAAAAAGTCTAAGAAGATGCAAGATCCTATAGATGACTTGAAAACCCAAAACTTTGATTTAAAAGGCTAAGCATCCACGAGTCTTATTTCTTGAGATTTTAAATTGTGGAGAACGAGAGATGATAGAGTCAATTATATGTTTGGTATTCTTTCATGAATTTATGTGAGTTAATTATGAGCTTCTTCTCCCATCGCTTGTTAATAAATTTTATTGAAATAAGTAAGGTTGTACGATTTGAAAAGTTACTTAGCTTCTAGCACAAGATCGTTTAAAAGTTTCTCGGTATTAATTAGAGTTCATAGCCAAGGCATAACTTATTGAAATGGGATGAGAAGATTGGCGAGTCCGAAAAGGCCCTAACAAGGCATGAGGGCTACATTTTGTTGCTAAAGATCCAAGTGATGTGAAGAATCAGTTATCAAAAATCAATATGAAGGATCGAGACACACGACAAAAAGCAAATACTCCCCTAAAGATCATGGAGAAGTCTATCCGAAAAGACCCTAGCAAGGTATGAGGATAAATAGATCCAAGTCCTAAAAGGAGGTGGATCGTTGTATATCAAAATCCCAAATAAAGATTGGATAAAAATAAAGAAGTCGTGGTCCAAGTATGAAGAATCTCTCAAAAACATCAAGTGAAGAAATTCCTATTATGAATAGAAGACCATTATTTCATGAACGTCTCTCAAGATTTGAAGTATGAAGTCAATGCCAAATATCGATCCGAGAAATGTCTCAAATCGTGAAGCGAGTTATGACAAGATATGAACTTTATGAGGTTTTGAGAAGCAGTTTTAAAAGATTTTGTCCTTTAGTTAACTATTGATTAAATCGTCCTACATTATTTTCGGCCTAAATAAACTATCTAAATAAGTCAAACAATGCATCCTCGTGATCATTCAAAGACAAAATAAAATATAAGAGATACACCTAGGAATAAGGGAGTCTAAGTGATTAATTAAACCGCATGAATAAGTGTTAGTTGTGCTAACTTGTAATAATAATAATCTTGTTTCTAAGCTTGGCATGGGGAACGTGAAACCTGAGGGTGATAAACATTCATGACAGCCAAATCCCGAATGTAAGTCTTCGATCTCTTAACTTGTTTTCTTCCTTTGAATATTTTTGTGATTTTCTATCTTTTTAAGTTTCCTTAATTTCTTGTGTTTAATAAAGGGCAAGGTGGGTTAATTATGATGGGAAATGTAAATCTTGCTTTGTAACTAATGCATTGCATGAGGGCATTGCAATGGTCAAGTGTAGGGGATTTAATAAGTGTGAAAACACTTATCCTTTTACCACTTAATTATAATAATAACCAAACCAAAACGTGTATTTTATGTCGTAAATGTCAGAATTATGCGTGGTTTGTGTTTTTGTTGTGATTTAGGACCAAAATGTGAAAAGGGAAGAAAACACGGTCTTTCACGGGCCTATTCTGAAGATTTATCGAAGAAAAAGTCTAAAGACGGAAGTTTAACGAAGTCGAAGAACCAAGTCTAATTAATGAAGAAATTAGAAGACAAGTTCATTTTATTTCTCGAAAAATCCCGAGACAAAGTCTAGAATGACGAGTTTATTGTCAAAGACGAAAGACGAAAAGACAAGAGGAAGAAAGAAAGAAAGAAGCACAACACCCCTCTCCCCTATAAATAGAATCCTTAACCTCATTTGTGAGGTGTTAGCTAATTTGACAAATTAGTTCTCCACATTTATTTTTCATGTACTTTCATATTGTCATTTAAATTCTTGTCTTTAATTTCATGTAAGTTTTAATCTTGTCTTTAATCTTTATCTTTAAAATTCAAAGCTTTTCATAATCATCTCATTCTTCCTTTCTTGCTTTTAAAATATCTTGTTTTGTTTGATTAATCTTGAAGTTTTGTTTAATCTTGATGTTTATTAGATAAAAGTTCTTATTTTTCCATTGTTTTTATCATTTTCATGCAATTTACGTTCTTTCCTTATTGTGTTTTTAGCTTATTTCGTGTTTAGCTTATTTTCTTTTAAGTGTTTTCAAAAGTTTAATCTTTTTAAAGTTATTTTATAAATCTTGTTTATTTAGTGTTTTAAAAGTTTTTAAATTTGTGCTTGTTTAGATTTGGTTAAGTTTTGGTGGTTGCTTATTATTAAAGTGCTTATTCGGTTATTGCTTATTTGCTTTTTTGTGTACCGTCATTATATTCTAATGGTTTACTTGTTCCGATCTAGTTTCGTGATCGCATCAACCCTAGGGTTTCTACTTGCGATCCAAACTACGATCACTCATTAAGATCACTCATTAAGATCACTGAGTAATATTACTGAGTAAGATTACTGAGTAAGATAACTGAGTAAGATTACTGAGTAAGATTACTGAGTAAGATTACTGAGTAAGATCACTGAGTAAGATCACTGAGTAAGATCACTGAGTAAGATTACTGAGTAAGATTACTGAGTAAGATCACTTAGTAAGATTACTAAGTAAGATTACTGAGTAAGATCACTGAGTAAGATCACTGAGTAAGATCACTGAGTAAGATCACTGAGTAAGATCACTGAATAAGATCACTGAGTAAGATTACTGAGTAAGATCACTGAGTAAGATCACTGAGTAAGATTACTGAGTAAGATCACTGAGTGCGATCACGGAGTGCTTATTTTATTTCCTGTTTTTATTTTATGTTTTCAAATTAATCTTTTCCTGCCATTATTACTTTGTGTTATTCTTAAAATTGTTTTGTCTTAGTTTTATTTTTAATGTTTCAAATTTTACTTTTTGTCGAGTTTTAAAATTTCGTCATTTATTTTTATAAGTCTTATTTTTTCGTCATTTGCTTTTTGTCAATCTTTTATATTTAATTCGTTTACGTCTTTTATTTAAATTTTATTTAGTTTATCTCTTTTATTATCTTGTCATTTACTTTTCAAGCTTTTTATTTTAAAATAGATACTCAACGACAACATTTTCTTTTATCCACAAAAGACGACTGAGTCACACAATCAACCGAAGATCAATTCGATTAGACGCCGAGAACAACGAACTTTCAACCTAGCAAAACCCCACTTTCAATAGAGTCAATTATCTGTTTGGTATTCTTTCATGAATTTATGTGAGTTAATTATGTGCTTTTTCTCCCATCGATTGTTAATAATTATAATTGCAATAAGTAAGGTCGTGCGATTTGAAAAATTACTTAGCTTCTAGCACAAGATCGTTTAAAAGTCGCTCGGTATTAATTAGAGTTCATAGCCAAGGCATAACTTATTGAAGCGGGATGCGAAGATTGGCGAGTCCAAAAAGGCCCTAACAAGGCATGAGGGCTACATTTTGTTGCTAAAGATCCAAAGTGATGTGAAGAATCATTTATCAAAAATCAATATGAAGAATCAAGACACACGACGAAAAGCAAAAACTCCCCTAAAAATCATGGAGAAGTCTATCCGAAAAGACCCTAGCAAGGTATTAGGATAAATAGGTCCAAGTCCTAAAAGGAGGCGGATCTTTGTATATCAAAATCCCAAATAAAGATTGGAGAAAAATGAAGAAGTCGTGGTCCAAGTATGAAGAATCTCTCAAAAACTTCAAGCGAAGAAATTCCTATTATGAAGAGAAGACCATTATTTCAAGAACGTCTCTCAAGATTAGAAGTATGAAGTCACTGCCAAATATCGGTCCGAGAAAGGTCTCAAATCGTGAAGCGAGTTATGCCAAGATATGAACTTTATGAGGTCCCGAGATGCAGTCTTAAAAGATTTTTTCCTTTAGCTAACTATTGATTAAATCATCCTATTTTATTTTCAGCCTAAATAAACTATCGAAATAAGTCAACAATGCATCCTCGTGATCATTCAAGACAACAATAAAATATAAGAGATACTCCTAGGAATAAGGGAGTCTAAGCGAATAATTGAGCCACATGAGTGAGTGTTAGCTTACTAACTTATAATAACAATGATCTTGTTTCTAAGCTTGGTGTGGAGAACGTGAAACTTAAGGGTGATAAACATTCATGACAACCAAAGCCCTAATGTAAGTCTTCGATCTCTTTACTTATTCTTCCTCCAAGCATTTTGTAATTTTTATCTTTTTAGTTTCATTATTGTCTAGTAGTTAATAAAGGCCAAGGTGGGTTAATTATGATGGAAAATGTAAATCGTGCTTTGAAATTAATGCATTGCATGTGGGCATTGCAATGGTCAAGTGTAGGGGATTTAATAAGTGTGAAAACACTTATCCTTTTACCACTTAATTATAATAAAAACAAGACCAAAACGTGTATTTTATGTCGTAAAAGTCGAAATTATGCGTGGTTTGTGGTTTTATTGTGTTTTAGGACAAAAATATGAAAAATGAAGAAAACACGGGCTTTCACGGGCTTTTATCGAAGAAAAAGACAAAAGACGAAGTCAAAAGATCAAAAGTGCAAGAAGAACGGAAGTCAAAGGCCTATTCTGAAGATTTATCGAAGAAAACGTCTAAAGACGAAAGTTTGACGAAGTCGAAGAACCAAGTCAACTAAAAGAAGAAAATTAGAAGACGAGTTCATTTTATTATTCGACTAATCCCGAGATAAAGTCGAGAAAGACGAGTCATTTAAAAAGGCGAGAAGACAAAAGGAAGAAAGAAGCAACACACCACACCTCCCCTCTCCTATAAATACCTTCCTTATGTCATTAGGAAGGGAGTTAGTCATTTTTATTTTCTTAGTTCATATCTTTAGAGAGTGGTAGGTGCTCTACTTTCTCTCTCTAGATTTCTTTCATTTTCTTTCAAGTTTTAATATTTTCACTTTAATCTTGTATTAGAATCTTTAATCTTCAAGTTTAAATTCAAGCTTTTCATAATCTATCTTATTTTACCTTTCTTGTTTTAATCTTGATTTTGATTCGTTTCAAAGTAAGTAACTTGTTTAATCTTGGTGCTTATTTGATTAAAGTTTTCATCTTTTTGTTCTTATCAATGTTTTTAAGCGATTTCATGTTTTATCTTATTGCGATTTTTACTTATTTCATGTTTAGCTTATTTTCTTTTAAGTGTTCTTAAAATTTTAATCTTTTTAAAGTGTAATTTAGGAATCTTGCTTATTTAGTATTTTGAATGTTTTTAATTCGTGCTTATTTAGTTCTTGTTATTGTTGATTTGGTTAAGTTTTGGTAAGTGCTTATTAAAGAAAGTGCTTATTTAGTTTTTGCTTATTGTCATTTCACATTCCATCGTGATATTTGCAAGGGTTTTACTTGTTCCGATCGAGTTTCATAATCGCATAAACCTAAGGGTTTCTACTTGTGATTAGAAACTGCGATCAAAAGCTGTGATCCAAACTGCGATCCACAACTACGATCCAAGTTGCGATCGTTGTTGTGATCCAGGATACGATCGTCCATCACGATACAGGTCACGATCGCCCTGTTGCGATCTGTGGATGCGATCCGTGTTGTGATCCGTGGGTACGATCAGTGTGTTGCCATAGCCCGTCACGATCACAAGTTGTGATTGTGAGTGCGATCATTGGCTGCGATCCCATAGTGCGGTCGTGGTTAAGATCGTTGGTTGCGATCAGGTTACTGCTATCCAAGTTACGATTTAGGCTTCAATCGATTTTTACGATCGTAGGCTGCGATCACTTGGTGCGATCCGTGTTGCGATCATAGTTGCGATTGTTTAAGTTTTTGTTTTATTTTATTTAGCTATTTTTCAAGGTTGATTTCTTTCCAACTGTTTTTGTCTAGTTTAATTTTATATTGTCTTGTCTTATTTTATCTTTAAATTTATCTTTTTAATTAGACTTAAACTTTTTTAATCCCTTTATATTTGTTATTTGTCTTAACTCATTTTAATAGATATAGATAACCAAAAGCTCCCCCTTTTAGTGACCAAAAACGATAAGTCCACCTTAAACCGTGATCAATTCGATTAGATACCGAGAACGAACGAGTACACATATTCAAAAGTTTTCATATTACTGTTTATCTCTCATTTTAAGAAGTTTGGTAGCATTAATTTCCGATTCAACCTTTTTAGACTCGAGAGTTTCGAAATCTGTTTTAAGGTTTTGAAAATTATTGACAACCGACTCTTTTTACTTTAATTCACTAGAAAGATTAGCTCTTAATGTTTCTATTTCTTTTAAGTGTTCTAGCCTTTCAAAACGAAATTGGTCAAATTCAGAATAAGTTATTTTCTCTGCTTGAGGGACTATTTCAAAAGTTTTGACCTTTTCTTTATACAATGCACGCTTAGTGTATAGGGTAGCATTCATATCTACGGTTTGTCGGACGGTAACATTCATGTCATCAATTATATGTTTAGGCACCATTACAAAATCGTGTTGAGCATAAGATACCATCCCATCGTAGCATTTGGTTGAGTTTCACTCAAATGTGTAGGATTGGATACCATATCATTTAAATTACTATTTCCCAAATGTAGTTCGAGGTTGTTACTTTCATGCCCAACATGATTTAGATTATCATGATTAACATTGGTTGTGGTTGGTACCTCACTAACGACACCAGAACCGTAGTGGCAGATATTAGCAACTAGAGCAGCTTGGGCTGAGTGAAGCTCATCACAATCCGAATCATATGCATCAAGATCATCCGTTTGATATACTTCATTTGAAGTAGAGACCGCGAGAATGCCTTCATTTTCTGCTACCACTGGGTCTGCAAGAAATGCTAATTCCTCGGAATCCAAAATCTTCCCATTCGCTTAAGCATTGACTAACAACATCTTCTCATTAAACCATGTTGCATCCCTTCTCCCTTTCGGCCGAGTACTCTGCTTAGCCTTGTGACCTTGTCCTCGGCAATTGTAGCATGTCACAATTCTTTGAGGACCATTGAAACTACCATTTCTATTAGTTTGAGCATTCACAGCTTGAGCATTCACGGTTCTTGTAGTTGGTCCAAATGAATTCTACCTCCCTTGAATGGATTGTACCGTTACTTGACCGTCTTGAATAGTGGCTTGTTGGCGAGGATTTGAAGAAGTGTGGAGCTGATTGTTCGTTGGTGGAAATCCTCTAGTTGCAACAAGTTTGGACATGTAGGCAGTGAGATGGTTCAACACTTGAGTTGGAGTATCATTTTGATTGAAGACCGATACTTAAATCTCTGGAAGTTCATTGTAATGAAATGATTGTGCTTGTGGTGCTTCAATTGGAAAATATCCTTGCTAAGGAGTATTGCCCATCGGAAAATTAATAGCTTGAGATGAAGATGCCCAATGTGTTAATTGTTGTGTATAAGGTTGTTGTGGAACACTTTGTGGTTGAAATGCTTGATGTGACATCATTGGTGGTTGATATGATGGCTGTGGTGGTTGCTGATAGATGTGTTGTGGTTGTTGCTGATATGATGGATGTTGATAAGAGTAAGCCAGGATGTGTTGAGGAGTCATTTGATGAGAAGCAATCATGGCAAGTGGGTCATAGACTTGAGATTTTGACAACCGAATCTCTTGCACGTGCCGTTCGTGTTGCTGAAGATAAGCTTGAAGTTGATCCACGTTGGTTAGATGCAAATCCTTAACCAACTTAACTTCTGTCACAAACTTACTCCATTTGGTAGGAAGAGTATTCAAATACTTCGTGTTAAGTTGAAACTACGGTATCTTCATGTCAAAAATCTTAGGCTCATTCAACATTAAAGTGAATCTCAAATAGTACATGAAGAAACTCCACTGGAACATAAGAAAACTTATCAAACGTGTCATACAGCTTACACTCTCGTTCTTGTTGAGTTAACGATGTGCCTTGCATCAAAATACGAATTCTCTCCTATAACTCTTTGGCAAATTTGTAATGACTCACGAGTTTAGACATCCGGAGGAAGACCTTGGAGAATGATGTTTGTAGCTTGAATATCACACTTAGCTTGAATTTTAGCATCTCCAGTCAAGTCGGCCATTGAGCAAGCACGAGTAATCGTACCCCCGTCACGGTACCATAATCTAATGGCCCATGTAGGTCCTTAGTTTCTTAGGATTGTATATGTGCTATGATTATCTAAAGAATGGAAGGAGATGAAAGAACTAAAGAGGGAGAGTTAGAGAGAGAGAAAGGAAGAATGAGAGAAAAGATGAAAATGAGAAAGTGAATAACTAAGTGCTCAACCCCTCCTAACATGCTAGTAGGGGGTATATATAGCTAATAAGTGTGAAAACACTTATCCTTTTACCACTTATTTCCAATAATAACATGACCAAAACGTGTATTTTATGTCGTAAAAGTCGGAATTATGCGTGGTTTGTGTTTTTATTGTATTTTAGGACCAAAAGATGAAAAAGGAAGAAAACACGGGCTTTCACGGGCTTTTATCGAAGAAAACGAGAAAAGACGAAGTCAAGAGATCAAGAGTGCTTAAAGAACGGATGTCCAAGACCTATTCTGAAGATTTATCAAAGAAAAAGTCTAAAGACGGAAGTTTAATGAAGTCGAAGAACTCAAGTCTAAATTAAAGAAGAAAATTATTAAGACAAGTTCAAATCCCGAGACGACGTCGAGAAAAGACAAAGAATTAAATCGAGTCGAGAAGAAAAGAAAGAAGGAAGCACACCACACATGCACCTCCCACTTAGCCTATAAATACCCTCCTAATCACATTAGGAGGGGAGTTAGCTAGTTTCATTTTTTTTAATTTTTCCTTTCTAGTTTTTAGAGAGAGAAAGTTCCAAACTTTCTCTCACTAAGTTTTCATCTTCTCTTTCTTTTAATATTTCAAGTTTAAACTTTTTGTATTTTGATTTCATTAATCAAGTTCAAGTTTAAGCTTTTAATCTTTAATCTCTTTCTACCTTTCTTTAGTTTAGTTACTTTTGATCCGATAAGTTGATTATCCGTGTTTGATCTTGATGTTCTAAGGATTAAAAAGTTCATATTTTTATCATAAGTTTTCATACAGTTAAGCTCTAAGATCTTTGTGCTTATTGGCTTATTTGTATGTTTAGCTTATTTACTTTTTGAAAGTTTTCTTAGAGTTTTAATTTCTTTCAAAGTTTGATTTAAAAGATTGCTTATTTAAAGTTTGGAGAAATTGTTACTCATGCTTATTTAGTCTATTTCATTACTGATTTGGTTAAGTTTTGGTGTTAGCTTATTAATATAGCTTATCACTTAGCTTATTTTCGAATCACAAAATAATTGGAAAAGGGTAAACCCTTTTCCGATTTAGTATTCTGATTAGCACTCTTGTATTCCGATCACTCTGATCGGATTAGGGAGTTAGCTTTCCGATTTGCACCTTGTTATTCCGATCACTTGATCGGATTGGGGTTTTAACATTCCGATTGAGGGGATTCTTTGGCATTCCGACGTAGGTGCTTTGTAAGACTTTCCGATTGGACTTGATTTCATGTATTCCGATTGCATCTCTTGTATTCCGATCATTAGATCGGAATAGGGTTTAGCACTTTCCGATTTAAGGTCTTGATATTCCGATCTGGATTCCTTTCTTATATTCCGACTGCATGACTTATTTGATATTCCGATTGGAGTAATTTTATCTCATTCCGACAGCAAGTTTCTTTTAATATTCCGATTGACACATTCCGATCGCCGTATTCCGACGGGATTCCGACCAGGGATTCCGACGGGTTTGATTTCTTGTCTATTTTTACAAAGTGTTTTTCCAAAGTGTTTCTCTAATTTTTTTATTTTTTTAAGTTTTTAAGTATTTCTTTTTGACTTGTCAATTTAGTTTAATCTTTTAAGCTTTTACTTTACTCAACGACAATTTTCATTTATTTGCTTTTAGTTTAAATTAGATAATCAAACCAAACCACTCTTCTTGTTTTCCAAAAGACGACTGAGTCGCACTCTTAACCGGTAATCAATTCGAAAAGATCGGACGATAACTTTTTATACTTAGCCAAAAGCTTCGTATTAAATGGCGCCGCTGCCGGCTCTTTTCGTTAAGATTAAAGGTTTTTAGTGAGAGACGCGTTGCATTTTGGAGATCCGTTCTTTTAGGAACGTTATTTTCCTTGCTAAAGATTTTCAAAAATCCATAAAAATTTAAAAAACTTTTCAAAAATACAAAAACATTGAAAAATCATAAAAAGCAATTCTTTTCCAAAGGTTTTGCACCAAAAAGATTATATAGATATTCTCTCTGTATATTTTTCTTCTGCAGGTGTATGCGTACTAGATCTTCAAATTATTATGAGCCCGAGACTCGTGAAGATTTAGATATGGCTGGTGTTCATAACAACAATAATAACCCATCTCTACCCAATTTGAATAACAATAACAACAACCACAATGCTCCCCTACCCGATTTACGAACAATGGAAGAATTGTGTCAACCCACCATGAACGGGCGTGGAGGACCGATTGCGTCGATGCAAATCACGGCTCAGGAGTTTTCGTTGAAGCATCACATGATCCAACAAGTGCAAACTAATCCATTTCGCGGATTGCCGGATGATGATGCCAACAAGCACCTCGACAAATTCATTACCATGACTTAAAGCATGAAGATGCCCGGTGTTTCTATGGATGTACTTCGCCTTCAAATTTTTCCACACACGCTTTCCCACCATGCCGAAAAATGGTTTGACCGTCTCCCAAAGAATTCTATTCATACTTGGGACGACATGACTCAACGCTTTTTATCGCGCTACTTTCCACCATCTATGGTCACGAGCCTTCGTAACCAAATTAGTGGATTCATGCAAGACAATGATGAATCGCTCTTTGATGCTTGGGAACAATACAATGATTTGATCGACCGTTGTCCAAATCACAACATGCTCCCCGTCACTCTCATTGATACTTTCTACAATGGTCTCACTTTTCGTGATCGTGACACGATCAACGCCGCCGCCGGTGGTACTTTTATGAAAAGGAGACCGGAGGAGTGTAGAGAGTTGATTGAAACATGACTACTCACCACAAGAATTGGGATTCATCCGCATCCTCAAGATCTAATCCGAGAGTCAATGTTTCATCTACTTCTTCCACCACCGACATGTCCGCCATGGAACGCGCCATTATCGAAATGAGCAAAAATATGCAAATTTTGGCTAATAACCACACTCAACAAGCTAAAGTCGTTGCTATTTCTTGTGACACATGTGGTGGTCCTCATTCTTACAATGATTGTCCTTCTACTCAAGGCATTTTTTGTGAAAACGTTAACGCGGCATACGGTACTTATTCCACGGGAGGCTATCAAGCTCGTCCTCAAGGAGACCGTAACTTGCTAAGTTATTATTCCAACAACTATCTTGCACCACCCGGTTTTACTCCTCAAAACCAAAATCAACATCAAAGCTATAACCGAAATAACCAAACCCAACCTCGTGCTAACAATCAATATCAATCTCAAAGAAACCCATATCCACCTCAAGGAAATTCTCAATCTTACCAAGCTCCACCTCTCAATCAACCAACAGCCTTGAATCCAGACATCGAGACGTTCATGAGGACTAATAGAGAGATGGTAACGAATCTTCAGAGTCAATTCATCAACTTGAAGGGAGACATGGCGAAACAAGGGAGCGATATTCGAGCCGAGCTAAGGAATGACATGGCGAAACAAAGCAATGATATTCGTGCCGACATGAGAGACTCTTTCAGCACTCAAGCGGATAATATACGTGATATGCTCGGTTCGCTTTTCCAAAGTAATCAACCCTCTTCTTCGGGTACTCTTCCGAGTAACACCGTTGCTAATCCAAGAGGGGATATGAAAGCAATCACCACTCGTAGTGGAAAAGGTTATACGGTACCCGAGCTTCCTATACCTCCACCCGTGATTGTGAACAAGGAAAAAGAACAACTTTCTTCACCTCCTTTACCTTCTACCCCCATTCCCCCACCACCCGCGGTTGTGAGTGATTCCACTCCCCTAAAGACTTCCTCTTCATCCGATATACCTTATCCTTCAAGGTTGAGGAAAGAGAAGCAAAAGAGCAAGGATGATATTCAAGTTTCGAACTTTCTCAAAATGTTTAAACAATTGAATTTTAACATCTCCTTTGCCGAGGCTCTCGCTCACATGCCTAAATATGCGAAGATGTTTAAAGATCTTCTTAGTGACAAAGAGAAGCTTCTTGACATTGCTCAGACCCAACTTAATGAGAATTGCTCCGCGGTTCTCTTAAGGAAATTGCCCACCAAACTTGGTGATCCAGGTCGCTTCTTGATTCCTTACAACTTCCCGGGAGTAGAGAATTGCATGGCCCTAGCCGATCTAGGTGCTAGTATAAACTTAATGCCTTTAAGTGTTTGGAAGCAATTATCTCTCCCCGAGCTAGTCCCCACCAAAATGACTTTGGAATTAGCTAACCGTACGGTTGCTTATCCAGTGGGGATAACCGAATACGTCTTCGTTGGCGTTGACAAATTCACCTTCCCGACGGATTTTGTTGTCGTTGACTACGAGATGGATCCTCGTGTTCCATTAATCGTTGGACATCCCTTATTGAGGACCGGTCGCACTCTCATTGATGTAGCCACGGGCGAAATAATCATGAGAGTTGGTGACGATAAAATTGTCTTCAACATGGGTAAGATTTCTAAGCAACCTTATTCATAGGAGAGTGTTAATGCTATTGACGTTCTTGATGAGGCTTGTGAAGAAATTTCAAAGACGCCTGTAAAAGTGGTTCTTCTCCTCTACCCACTGTTGAGACCGTTGCCTCTATTGCTCCAAAACTAACTCCATTTGGAGAAAGTGATTTCCTCTTAGAATTTGAAGCAACTCTGGGAGATGTGGATTTGCAATATAACGATTCTCCCTCCAATTGGGATGAAGACATTCGTACCATTGAGAAACTTCTCAATGAGGACCATATTTCTCCACAGTCTCCTAAGGCTATCTCTACCGATGATCCGAAGTTGACTACACCGTCCATCGAAATACCTCCGGATTTAGACCTTAAGGATCTTCCGTCTCATCTCGAGTACGTTTTCCTTGAAGACAACAAGAAGTTACCGGTCATCATCGCAAAGGACCTGAAAGAAGAAGAAAAATCCCGACTTATCGCCGTGTTGAAGAATCATAAGAAAGCGATTGCGTGGAAGATCTTCGATATTCGTGGAATTGATCCTCACTTTTGCACACATAAAATTCTCATGGAGGATGACTTTAAACCCACTACTCAAAGCCAAAGAAGGGTAAATCCCAAGATCCATGACGTTATCAAAAAAGAGGTTATCAAACTTCTTGATGCGGGCATGATTTACCCTATCTCGGATTCACCATGGGTTAGTCCAGTCCATTGTGTGCCTAAGAAAGGCGGAATCACCGTTGTTCCCAACGAAAACAACGAGTTGATTCCTACTCGTCTCGTTACAGGGTGGAGATTTTGTATAGACTATCGCAAACTCAATGATGCTACGAGAAAGGATCATTTTCCCCTTCCTTTCATGGACCAAATGCTTGAACGTCTAGCGGGTAATGACTATTACTGCTTTTTAGACGGTTTCTCGGGTTATTTTCAAATACCCATCGATCCCCACGACCAAGAGAAAACCACATTCACTTGTCCTTATGGAACATTTGCTTACAAAAGAATGCCTTTCGGCTTATGCAATGCTCCTGGGACTTTCCAACGGTGTATGATGGCTATCTTCCATGACATGGTTGAAGAAACCATGGAAGTCTTCATGGATGATTTCTCAGTCTATGGTGATTCCTTCTCTACGTGCCTTGCCAATTTGGAACGCATGCTTAAGCAGTGTGAAGACACTCGCCTTGTTCTAAATTGGGAAAAATGTCATTTCATGGTGAAAGAAGGCATTGTGCTAGGACACAAAATCTCAAAAGCCGGTCTTGAAGTGGACCGTTCTAAAGTGGATGTCATAGCCAAATTACCTCCACCTTCAACCGTGAAGGGTGTAAGAAGTTTTCTGGGTCACGCGGGCTTCTATCGTCGTTTCATTCAGGATTTCTCTAAAATCGCTCGCCCGATGACCCACCTCTTGGAAAAAGATACTCCTTTTATCTTTTCCAAAGAGTGTATTGAAGCCTTCAATCTTCTCAAGGATAAGCTAACTAAGGCACCGGTCTTGGTTACCCCTAATTGGGAGCTACCTTTCGAGTTGATGTGCGATGCTAGCGACTTTGCTATTGGAGCGGTTTTGGGCCAAAGAGTGAATAAACACTTCCAACCAATCCATTATGCTAGCAAGACAATGACGGGGGCTCAATTGCATTATACAACAACCGAAAAAGAGCTTTTAGTTGTTGTCTATGCTTTTGAAAAATTTCGCCCCTATCTTATTTTATCCACAACCATTGTCTATATCGACCATTCCGCGTTGAAGTACTTGTTAACTAAGCAAGATTCTAAGCCAAGACTTCTTCGTTGGGTTTTGCTCCTTCAGGAATTCAACATTGAAAATCATGACAAAAAGGGAGCCGAAAACCTAGCAGCGGATCATCTGAGTAGACTTGAGGATCCTTATCAAGGGGATCATCCGAACCAAGATATCAATGACTCTTTTCCCCTTGAGGCCTTAATGTCTATTCACTCCAATCTTGATGACACCCCGTGGTTTGCGGACATTGCAAACCACTTAGCGGGTGGTATTCTCATCAAAGGGTTAACATCCCAACAAAAGAAGAAGTTCTTTAAAGATGTTAAGACTTACTTCTGGGAAGACCCTTATCTCTTCAAACAATGCGCTGATCTGATCATTCGTCGATGTGTTGATGGACTGGCAGCTTTGCAAATCCTTGATGCTTGCCATAAAGGACCCATCGGTGGTCACTTTGGTCCCAACTACACCGCTAAGAAAGTGTTTGACTCAGGATTCTATTGGCCCACCATTTATCGTGACGCTCACGAAATGGTTAAGCATTGTGATGCTTGCCAACGACAAGGCAAGATCACACATAAAGATGAGATGCCTCAAAATTTCATATAAGAATGTGAAATCTTTGACGTATGGGGCATCGACTTTATGGGGCCATTTCCATCATCCAAAGGGAACAAGTACATCCTCGTAGCCATTGACTACGTTTCTAAATGGGTTGAAGCTAAGGCTCTCCCAATGAACGATGCGAGGGTGGTTGTGAACTTTTTGAAGCAGCTGTTTGCTCGATTCGGTGTTCCTCATGCTATAATCAGTGACCGCGGGACTCATTTTTGCAATGATCAACTTGCAAGAGTCATGGCTAAGTATGGTGTTAATCATCGTCTTTCCACCGCTTATCATCCCCAAACCAATGGGCAAAGCCGAGATCTCCAACCATGGATTGAAACGAATTCTGGAACGTACTGTGGGAGATCATCGTGCCGCGTGGGCTGATAAGTTAGATGATCCTTTGTGGGCTTTCCGTACCGCATATAAGACGCCGATTGGTTGTACACCTTATCGTATTGTGTACGGGAAAGCATGCCACCTCCCTATCGAGCTGGAACATAAGGCGTACTGGGCCTTGAAGTGGGCTAACTTCGACATCAACAAAGCCGGTGATCTTCGCAGGATTCAACTCAACGAGCTTAATGAACTGAGGAATGAAGCTTACGAGAACTCACTGATCTACAAGGAGAAGACCAAGATCATCCACGATGCTAGAATTAATAACCGACAGTTCCACGTTGGTGATCAAGTCTTACTTTTTAACTCTCGGTTGAAGATCTTCTCTGGCAAGTTGAAGAGCCGCTGGTCTGGTCCATTCACCGTCACCAAAGTCTTTCCATATGGTACCATTGAGCTTTCTCAGCCAAATGGGCCTAATTTTAAGGTGAATGGCCAGCGCTTGAAGCTGTACTTTGGTGAGGACATCTCTCATGAGATGATTCCATCCCTCACCACGTTTCCCATGAACTAGTTTTGGGTCGAGTCAGGCTCGTGACTCGGTTATCAAAAACAAGCACTTCTCGGGAGGCAACCTGTGATCTATCATTTACCGCTTTCATAATAAGTGTAGGGGAGCTTTGTATGTGTTGGTTGTCTTGTTTCTTGTGATGTGCAGGGATTAAAGCTTCAAAGATCCACTCTTGATGACATTTGACGAACCGTGATCCCGTGTTCCCATCTTCCCGGTTCTATCTTAAACTCTCGTGATTCAATATTTCATATCTTATATGTTCACATTGAAATCACTATAGTTGTCCTTTCATTAGCAAGATTTATACAAAGTGCACAATGTCATAAGTGTAGGGGACTTCTATCGAAGTAAGTGATCTTTTCCATGAATTTGTCCTCATTTTAACCAGAAAATTTGATTTTTCGACATTTTTCAAAAATTTTAATCTATTTTGGCCTAGTTGTGTAGTTGTATTTTCCTTTGATATGGTTATTTTCTTTTCTTGCTAGAAAATTTGCAATAAAGTGGTTTTAAATTTTTCAAAGTCGTGAATATTTTGACTCAACCCGAGTTTACTTATCTAAGTTTACTCTAACTAGTATCCTTAACGTGTTTAAGTCAAGTTTTGCTAGGCTTTTATATAGGGAATTTTAAAACGCGAAAGTCTTAACTCTTACGGGTTAAGAACAAGAACTTTTCGCAAGTTCCTATAATTGATCCTAGAGAGTCATTTATCAAGGGAACTTTAAAACGCAAATTCTAAACTTGAAAGAGTCTAAGAAGATGCAAGATCCTATAGGCGACTCGAAAACCCAAAACTTTGATTTAATTGGCTAAGCATCCATGAGTCTCATTCCTTGAGATTTTAAATTGTGGAGAACGAGAGATGATAGAGTCAATTACAAGTTTGGTATTCTTTCGTGAATTTATGTGAGTTGATTATAAGCCTATTCTCCCATCGCTTGTTAATAAATTTATCTACAATAAATAAGGTTGTACGATTTGAAGAGTTACTTAGCTTCTAGCCCAAGATCGTTTAAAAGTTGCTCGGTATTAATTAGAGTTCATAGCCAAGACATAACTTATTGAAGCGGGAAGCGAAGATTGGCGAGTCCGAAAAGGCCCTAACAAGGCATGAGGGCTACATTTTGTTGCTAAAGATCCAAAAGTGATGTGAAGAATCGTTTATCAAAGAACAATATGAAGGATCGAGACACACGACGAAAAGCAAGAACTCCCCAAAAGATCATGGAGAAGTCTATCCGAAAAGACCCTAGCAAGGTATGAGGATAAATAGATCCAAGTCCTAAAAGGAGGCGGATCGTTGTATATCAAAGTCCAAAATAAAGATTGGAGAAAAATGAAGAAGTCGTGGTCCAAATATGAAGAATCTCTCAAAACTTCAAGTGAAGAAATTCCTATTATGAAGAGAAGACCATAATTTCAAGAACGTCTCTCAAAGATTTGAAGTATGAATTCGCTGCCAAATATCGGTCCGAGAAAGGTCTCAAATCGTGAAGCGAGTTATGCCAAGATATGCACTTTATGAGGTCCCGAGAAGCAGTTTTAAAAGATTTTGTCCTTTAGCTAACTATTGATTAAATCGTCCCACTTTATTTTCGGCCTAAATAACTATCGAAATAAGTCAAACAATGCATCCTCGTGATCATTAAAGACAAAAATAAAATATAAGAGATACACCTAGGAATAAGGGAGTCTAAGTGAATAATTGGCCCACATGAATTCGTGTTAGTCTGCTAACTTATAATAACAATGATCTCGTTTTTAAGGTTGGTATGGGGAACATGAAACTTGAGGATGATAAACATTCATGGCAGCCAAAACCCAATGTAAGTCTTTGATTTCTTTACTTATTTTTATCTTTTTATCTTCCCTTAATGTTTAGAATTTAATAAAGGCCAAGGTGGATTATTTATGAAGGAAAATGTAAACCGTGCTTTAAAATTAATGCATTGCATGAGGGCATTGCACTGGTCAAGTGTAGGGGATTTAATAAGTGTGAAAACACTTATCCTTTTACCACTTATTTCCAATAATAACATGACCAAAACGTGTATTTTATGTCGTGAAGTCGGAATTATGCGTGGTTTGTGTTTTTATTGTATTTTAGGACCAAAAGATGAAAAGGGAAGAAAACACGTGCTTTCACGGGCTTTTATCGAAGAAAACGAGAAAAGACAAAGTCAAGAGATCAAGAGTGCTTAAAGAACGGATGTCGGAGACCTATTCTGAAGATTTATCGAAGAAAAAGTCTAAAGACGGAAGTTTAATGAAGTCGAAGAACTCAAGTCTAAATTAAAGAAGAAAATTATTAAGACAAGTTTAAATCCCGAGACGACGTCGAGAAAAGACAAAGAATTAAATCGAGTTGAGAAGAAAATAAAGAAGGAAGCACACCACACATGCACCTCCCACTTAGCCTATAAATACCCTCCTAATCACATTAGGAGGGGAGTTAGCTAGTTTCATTTTTTTTAATTTTTCCTTTCTAGTTTTTAGAGAGAGAAAGTTCCAAACTTTCTCTCACTAAGTTTTCATCTTCTCTTTCTTTTAATCTTTCAAGTTTAAACTTTTTGTATTTTGATTTCATTAATCAAGTTCAAGTTTAAGCTTTTAATCTTTAATCTCTTTCTACCTTTCTTTAGTTTAGTTACTTTTGATCCGAAATGTTGATTATCCGTGTTTGATCTTGATGTTCTAAGGATTAAAAAGTTCATAACTTTATCATAAGTTTTCATACGGTTAAGCTCTAAGATCTTTGTGCTTATTGGCTTATTTGTATGTTTAGCTTATTTACTTTTTGAAAGTTTTCTTAAAGTTTTAATTTCTTTCAAAGTTTGATTTAAAAGATTGATTATTTAAAGTTTGGAGAAATTGTTACTCATGCTTATTTAGTCTATTTCATTAATGATTTGGTTAAGTTTTCGTGTTAGCTTATTAATATAGCTTATCACTTAGCTTATTTTCGAATCACAAAATAATCGGAAAAGGGTAAACCCTTTTCCGATTTAGCATTCCGATTAGCACTCTTGTATTCCGATCACTCTGATCGGATTAGGGAGTTAGCTTTCCGATTTGCACCTTGTTATTCCGATCACTTGATCGGATTGGGGTTTTAACATTCCGATTGAGGGGATTCTTTGGCATTCCGACGTAGGTGCTTTGTAAGACTTTCCGATTGGACTTGATTTCATGTATTCCGATTGCATCTCTTGTATTTCGATCATTAGATCGGAATAGGGTTTAGCACTTTCTGATTTAAGGTCTTGATATTCCGATCTGGATTCCTTTCTTATATTCCGACTGCATGACTTATTTGATATTCCGATTGGAGTAATTTTATCTCATTCCGACAGCAAGTTTCTTTTAATATTCCGATTGAAACATTTCGATCGCTGTATTCCGACGGGATTCCGACCAGGGATTCCGACGGGTTTGATTTCTTGTCTATTTTTACAAAGTGTTTTTCCAAAGTGTTTCTCTAATTTTGTTTTTTTTAAGTTTTTAAGTATTTCTTTTTTACTTGTCAATTTAGTTTAATCTTTTAAGCTTTTACTTTACTCAACGACAATTTTCATTTATTTGCTTTTAGTTGAAATTAGATAATCAAACCTGATAGGTGTGAAAACACCCATCCTTTTACCACTTATTTCTGGCTAAAACAAGACCAAAACACGTATTTAATATCATTTGTTTGGAATTATGCGTGGTTTTTGTGTTTATTGTGTTTCATAGTCAACCGGGATAATATTGAAGAAAACATGGGATTGCACGGGTTTTATCAAGGAAAAAGACTAAAGACAAAGTCTATTGTCCAAGAGATGCAAAAGATTTGAAGTCAATGGGCCTATTTGAAGATTTGTCGAAGAAAAGGACCAAAGATGGAAGATTTACATATGTCGAAGAAACTCAAGTCTATTAAACGAAGAAATTAAAAGACGAGTTTGTTAGAAATACGTTTTAACGTATATTAGAAGTATCGGTCGCTCCACAATATGATTTATGTTGTAATAGCTCGTAGTTAGTAATCAGTTATTATTTGCTTATTAACTTAAGTAAGAACCGGTCCATGGGCTTGTCATGGACCGGCCCAAGTCCACTTATGACTTGGAACTATAAATACCCCTTTCCACTAAGGAAAGGGGTTGGTTGTTATCATTTTCTTAATTTCCACTTAATAAAATTCACATAGTTTCTCTCACTTTCTCTCTCTAACTTTCTCTCTCTAGAAATTAACAAACCCCTTCATAGATTCATTGATTATCAATATTCTACATTTGGTATCAAGAGCTATGGGGTGATTTAAGGTGGTGATTTGTGTGGTTTTTTAGTTTTTGATTGTATTAGTGTTCTTTTAGAAAAATCATCTTGATTCTTGGTGTTTTTTGGTGTTTTTGTGATTGGGATTAGTGGATAAGTATTAGTTGTTACTTATTTTAGTCGAAAGCACAAAACTTTTTGGGTTATTTGGTCAAAATCGGGGCTTAATCTCATTTTTTTACGGTTCGACTGTTCATCAAGGAGTTCCGGATCAAGAAGTTCCGGATCAAGGAGTTCCGAGTCAAGAAGTTCCGAATCAAGAAACTTCCGAACCAACAAGTTCCGGATCAAGAAACTTCCGAACCAAGAACTTCCGAGTCAAGAAGTTCCGGATCAAGCTAAAGTTCTGAACCAAGAACTTCCGAGTCAAGAAGTTCCGGATCAAGCTAAAGTTCCGAACCAAGAACTTCCGAGTCAAGAAGTTCCGGATCAAGCCAAAGTTCCGGATCAATAACTTCCGAACCAAGAAGTTCCGAATCAATCCAAAAAGTTCCGAATCAAGGTAATCTTCCGAATCAACCAAAAGTTCCGAATCAAGGTAATCTTCCGAATCAACACAAAGTTCCGAATCAAGGTAATCTTCCGAATCAAACTTCCGAATCAACAAAAAGTTCCGAATCAAGGGTTATTTTGACGATTTTTTAGAGGATTTAATCTTGGTTTCATACAACAAAAACACAACACAATTCACAAGCTTTACTTCACTGCTCGATCAACCGATAATCTCTGTTTCTTTGAAGAAAAACAAAATGAATCCAAATTCAGTAATGCCTCAGATGACATCTCTTACGGATATATCGATTATAACGGGAACTGATAGTCGTCCACCGATGCTTATTAAAGAGGTATTTGAGGCATGGCAAGGTCGAATGATGCAATATCTAAAGGGGAAACCGACATACGGAAGGCTTATGGTCAAATCGATTTTGAATGGTCCACTCGACTATGGTACCATTACGGTTGACAACGTGACTAGACCACGAGAATTTGAAGAACTCACTCCAGCTCAACAACTTGTTGCAGATGCAGATGAAAAAGCACTTCAAACAATTCTCCAAGCTCTTCCCCATGATATTTATAGGATGGTAAGCAAGTATACTGTGGCAAAAGATTTATGGGAACGTCTTAAGGTGTTGCTACAAGGCACGTCTCTCACCAAACAAGAAAGGGAGTGTCAGCTGTATGATTTGTTTGATAGATTCACCTACAACCCAGGGGAAACACTTCACGATTATTACTTCAGATTCACCACACTCATGAATGATCTGAATGTATACAATCTTGAGATTGCTCCATTCCAGGTTAACACCAAATTTTTGAATACTCTACCTCAAGCTGAATGGG
This sequence comes from Glebionis coronaria, assembly GCA_025667525.1. Taxonomy (NCBI): domain Eukaryota; kingdom Viridiplantae; phylum Streptophyta; class Magnoliopsida; order Asterales; family Asteraceae; genus Glebionis; species Glebionis coronaria. The sequence goes on along the minus strand of CM046876.1, from coordinate 234,946,594 downwards.
GTGAGTATATTACCGATGTCAAGTTAACCAGGGATCTGCACAAGTGCAATTTGGATCAAATATATGCCTTCCTTCAGCAGCATGAGAAGCATGTGATTATGCATCGTTCTCCTCGTGGTATGTATCCAGATTCCTTAGCTTTGATGGCGAATCAACCAAGCTTGTCTCACAACAACACACCTTATATCTTGGGACATCAAGCCTATCATGCATCACCTTACATGACACCAACTTTTCCCCAATACTCGATTTTACCACAACCTCCCACCTCACATCAGCAACAGTATCGGTTCAATGCACCTTCACCACAGTATGGTTCACAACTTCATCCAGCAAATGTTGCACCTTATGCTCAGCCTTCATATTCGTCTTATCAAGAGAATGCAGCATATCAAACAAGCTACCCTGATCAAATGAGTATTCCTTCTACTGATTATGCAGCTCATCCGGATCAAGCACTGTATTGTGACGATGAGGAAGTCCCAGTTCCTGTATTCCAACAAGGAGCTGACCCAGTTGAAGTGCTAACTACTATGTCTGCTTATCTCACAAGAACTTTAAGCAAACGAGGATTCAGAGGATCAGCTCCTACCAACAATCAGTTGAGGAATTCATCCAATTCTCGCCAACAAGCTACAATTGAGAATGGCAGGGTAATGGTTCAGCCAATTCAACCATATCAGGGGAGACCTTCCACGTCAACCAATACTCGCACAATCAATTCTGCTCCTGCTCCAATGGTCAACAATCCTCCACGGGCTAATACAGGCAAGTTGAGAATGATCACCTGCTACAACTGCAAAGAAGAGGGTCATATGTCCAGGGATTGTAAGAAACCTAAGAGGAAAAGGGATGGACAGTGGTTTGCAGAAAAGATCTATCTGGTAAATGCTCAGGCGCAAGGAAGGGAACTTGATGAAGAGGAGCTTGCATTTCTTGCTGACCCAGGGATTGCTGAACAAGATGTTGTCACTACGCAGAATGCCGCTTACCAAGCCGATGATCTTGATGCGTATGATTCCGACTGTGATGACTTTCAAACTGCAAAGGCTGCTTTCATGGCAACTTTCTCCAGCTTAGGGCCAGATAAGAAATCTGAGGTACTTATTGATAACACCGATAATGCCACTGATGCTAGTATTCAACCACATCAAGTTGGGCAAGAGAGTGCTGATTCAAATGAATCTTCGGTGGTGAATCTTTCAAATGAGGAGACAAACAATGATAGCAATATCAATGTGAGTCCCCAGATTTTGACTGAATCACAACCGGGATCCATTTCGCATACGCCTACTCCTGCTCAACAAGATTTGGTCATGGTTCCTGCTACATTACTTAGCCAAATGAATGCTGCACTCTTAGAAACCTTAGCTAAGAATAAGAATTTGTCTGATGAGCTTGCCTTAAGCAATGAGAAAGTACAAACTTTGGAATTAGTGCCTTCGTCTAGTGTTCTCACAAATCTCGAATATGATCACTTTAGAAACAAACAAATGGGTCACTTGCAAGAAATCGAGAACTTAAGAGCAAATCTGTCTAGTGAACTTAAAGAAAAGGAGTTAGTGGTCACTAATTTTCAAAAACTTCAAACTGATTTTGAATTACTCGAATCTAAGAAGACTGAAATGGAGATTAATGCTACTAATAAGATTAGAAGTCTAGACTACTTGCTTTTAAGACAATACGCTGCTTCACAACTAGTTCACTTATTTGATGCTTCGTTTAAAGAGTTTAACTTATCACGTCTAAAAGGCCTTCCCCCTAATCCACGGTATGCAAAACAAGCTTTAAGACATAGTCCTAGACTTTATAATGCAACTCAATTAGGATTGGCTTTAGACCCGATTGTTTTTCCCAATGATAGAACAAGTAAGGATCTAGTTGATGAGGATCGGTCATACAATTCTGCAAAATATCCCGAATGTGATTATTTTAAAATGAATAAGGAGCTTGCTAAAACTGATTTTAGAGTTCGTTTCCATATGGATAAAGATCTCATCACAGCACCGACCTACATGTTAGAGGAAGAACGCCCTAGTACATTTCCTACACTTGTCAACATGGAAGATCCTAAGGAAATTCCAAAGAATCTTCCACCGGTTAGCACTGTATGGTTAAACTTGAAAGAGATTAACCGATACTTTACTACCTTTGACAAGGTCATTTTGGAATGTACGACTTCAAATGGCTTAAACGCCGGAGAATGGGCTTTCGAACACATGAACGAGGTGTTTAGAACTAAGATCAATCCGTTTGTCGAAAGTCTAAAAGGAAGTTTTGCATCTCTTAAGGAAAATCTTCAGTTTGAAATTGGGGAAGTTCAAAAAGTGTTTTATGAAATGGACACCGCTTACGAACTGCAACTAATTGAAAAGGAAAAGATTTTAACCGAATATGACCGATTCTTGTCTGAAGTAATCTCGTGTGATGTGCTTACTATTGTAAATGTTAAATATTCGAATGAGCTTACATCCGCTATGATAAATTGTGATGCTGTGAATATTTGTGAGGATATTTGTGATGATGTTTGTGATATTTCTGTAAATGTTGCTGAAACTGTAAATGAGGTAGATAATCATTCTTGTCACGAATCTAACGCTGAGTTTTTAAAGCTACAAGATTCTTATAATTTACTTTCTCAACGCTTTAATCAACTAGAACAACATTGTATATCTTTAGAATTAAAACAACAAGCTCAAAATGAAAATCTTTTGATATCAAATGTTTGTGAAAACGGTGTTGAGACAAGTGACAAGATGATTGCAATTGTTAAGACATTAGAGGAAGAAATCATGAGATTGAAGAGAGAGATATCATCAAAGGAAACATTAAGAATGGAACTAGAGGCCGCAGAGTCTAAAAACCAAGTCTTAGAAATTAGACTATCAACTGTTCTAGGGGAGATGGATCGGACCAGGCAGGGACTATCCGCTCTTTATGGTTCACTAGAAGAACGCTTCGCTTTTAATGCGGCACAGCAACATTATTATGTTGAACAACTGAACCAAAAGTGCGAAGAAATCTCTGACTTGAACATCCTGCTCATAGACAAAAATATGGTTTTGGCTGAGTTAAAGGAGACACTTCTTCTCACCCGACAAGAAGTTGTTGATAACTTAGCTACCGACTCTGCACCGTCCACTAGTGCTCCAACAACCAAGAAAGTAGTGCTTTATAAGAATCCGCTTCATAAGAGAAACCCGGTTGTATACAATGATTATATGAGGAATGCCATTAAGCATGTCAATCTTCTTAGGGATATTTTAGACGATCTTTATGCCTTAGATCCCTCAAGTAGCGACTATTATTCGGCTCATGAATATGTTAAGCGAGTTCAATATTGCTTGGCTTATTTACAATACATAGGTACACCAGGTTCTGCACTACTTAATAATAGGCCCATTGCTGTCACTCCATTTAATAAGACTCCAGGAGCGAAACCATCATTGGCACAATCAAGTAAGACACCTTTAAAATCTGCTGCTAATGTTCCCAATTTGCCTTCTACAGGATTAAAAGAGACTACTAAGGCTAAAGGATCGCCACTCAAGAAAGCTAAGATCAAGCCCTCCACTAGTAGTGCCACAAAGAAGAAAGTAGAAGTCCACAATAGGAATGCTAGTTCAGTTTTGAATAAAATGAATCATGTTAAGACTAAAAGCTCTGCGCCTGTGCAGCAGCCTAAACCATTCGTGAATTCTGATTTAAATTGTTGGAATTGTAATGAATGTATGTTTTCCCAGAGTCATGATTTGTGTCTGATTGATCACGTTAATGAAATGAATGCTATTAAGAATGGTCTTGAATGGAAGCCAACGGGTAGAACTCGTGCCCAAGTTGGCTGGCAATGGCGTCCCACTGGTAGGACCTTTACACTAGATGGAAAAATGTGCCCTTTAACTAGGAATGCATCTATCGAGGTTAGGTCTGAGCGTCCTTTAGTTAGGAACACTCGCACTCAAGTATGGAAACAGCGCCCTTTAAATAGGTTTGCCCCCACTGTAGTGCCTATCAGTGAAGAAATACCTCAGGATTTGAGCCAATTAGAATCTACACCACCAATTAAGAAGAAAAAGGCTAGGAAATCTAAGAAACCTAGAGTTAGCAAATCTAAGATTACTAAATCTGTACCTGCTAATAACAAGGAACACTCAGATTCCGATACCTCTACATTGTCTTTGTGTGGTGATATTTTCAGGTGGTCCAAATCATCCTGTGGTATTTGGACTCCGGTTGTTCAAAACATATGACCGGAAATCGCTCGATGCTCCGAAATTTCGTCAGCAAGTTTCTTGGTACGGTTAAATTTGGGAATGATCATATAGCAAAGATTATGGGATATGGTGAATATCAGATTGGAAACGTGACGATTTCTAGGGTATACTATGTTGAAGGTCTTGGTCATAACTTATTCTCAGTAGGACAGTTTTGTGATTCCAACCTTGAGGTTGCTTTTCGACAACACACTTGTTTCATCCGCAACTTGGAAGGAAAAGATTTGTTGAAGGGATCTCGTGGTGCAAATCTTTATACTTTGTCCTTACAAGACATGATGGCCGCTTCTCCAGTATGTCTTCTCTCTAAAGCTTCTAAGACCAAGTCATGGTTATGGCATCGCAGATTATCTCATCTTAATTTTGATGCTATTAATCATCTGGCTAAAAACGAGTTAGTTCGTGGTCTTCCCAAGCTTAAATTTCACAAGGATCATTTATGTTCCGCGTGTTCAAGGGGGAAAAGCACCAAGAAATCTTACAAACCCAAAGCTGAAGACACTAATCAAGAAAAACTTCATCTTTTGCATATGGATCTTTGTGTACCGATGAGAACTAAAAGTGTGAGCGGTAAGAAATTCATTCTCGTCATTGTGGATGATTTCTCAAGGTTTACATGGGTTAGATTTCTACGTACAAAGGATGAAGCTCCGAAGGCTATCATCACTTTTCTGAAGTTCATTCAGGTACGTTTGAATACCACTGTCCGCCGTATTCGTACAGACAATGGTACAGAGTTCGTCAACCAGACTCTTCGTGATTATTATGAAGGAGTTGGTATATCACATGAAACATCCGCTGCACGCACTCCACAACAAAACGGTGTCGTTGAAAGACGGAATCGTACACTTATGGAAGCTGCTAGGACCATGCTTATTTATGCGAACGCTCCATTGTTTTTGTGGGCAGAGGCTATTTCTACTGCATGTTTTACCCAAAACCGTTCTATCATTCGGAAACGCCATGGAAAAACACCTTATGAGCTTCTACATGACCGCAAACCCGATGTTTCATTTTTCCATGTGTTTGGTGCTCTGTGTTATCCAAACATCAATAGTGAGAACTTGGGTAAGCTTCAACCAAAAGCAGACATAGGTATTTTCATTGGTTACTCACCGTCCAAAAGAGCATACCGAATCTATAACCGTCGTCTTGGCAAGATTGTGGAAACTATGGACGCAGATTTCGACGAGCTGACAGCGATGGCTTCTGAGCAACACAGCTCTGAACCCGCGCTTCATGAGATGGGACCCGGTGCTATAAGTTCCGGATTAGTTCCCAACAATCCTACTTCTACATCATTTTTACCACCTTCAAGGCCCGAGTGGGATAAACTGTTTCAACCGTTGTTTGATGAATTCTTCGATCCCCCGACTGATGAAGTTCCAGTACCTGTAGTAATTGCTCCAATACCTGAAGTGGTTGCTCAAGTTAATGAACCTTTATCTAATGCATCTACAATTCAAGTTGAACCAGATGCACCTTCACCAAGTGATTCACAAACTACACCTGAATCATCACCCCTACTCGTGCCTAATGATGTGGAAGAGGATTCTACTGATCACGACCTGGAATATGCTCACTTGCAAGAGCTTCCTTTCTTTGGTGTAGCGATCCCTGAAAACCCTTCAGCCGCCTCTACCTCAGAAGAAGCTCCATCTATTGTTCACTCCAGACCACCTAGGATTGAAAACCATAGCACTAAATGGACAAAAGATCACCCAATTAGGAATGTTATTGGAGATCTAGATCGACCAGTCTCTACACGCCATCAACTACAAGAGAGTGCACTATATTGTTACTTTGATGCATTTCTCTCTGAAGTTGAACCCAAAAATTGGCAGCAGGCTATGACCCAATCATCTTGGATTGAAGCTATGCAGGAGGAACTCAATGAATTCAAACGACTAGAAGTATGGGAATTGGTTCCTCGCCCTGACAAGGTTAACATCCTTACTTTGTTATGGGTTTATAAGGTTAAACTTGATGAGATGGGTTCGGTATTGAAGAATAAAGCAAGATTGGTCGCTAGAGGATATAAACAAGCCTTGGGTATAGACTTTGAGGAATCTTTTGCTCCTGTGGCTAGATTGGAGGCGATTAGACTATTCCTTGCGTTTGCTGCTCATATGAACATGATCGTCTATCAAATGGATGTGAAGACGGCATTTTTGAACGGTGAACTAAGGGAAGAGGTTTATGTTAGTCAACCGGATGGGTTCGTGAGTACGGAGTCTCCTAATCACGTGTACAAGCTTAAGAAGGCTCTCTATGGGTTGAAACAAGCTCCACGCGCGTGGTATGATCTCCTGTCAACATATCTCATGTCGGAAGGCTTCTCCAAAGGCAAAGTGGACCCCACTCTATTCACTCTCAAAGATGGCAACGACATGCTTCTGGTACAAATTTATGTTGATGATATAATTTTTGCTGCCACTAACATAGAATTGTCTAAACAATTTGAGAAGATAATGTCCACACGCTTTCAGATGTCGATGATGGGAAAAATATCATTTTTCTTAGGATTACAGATTTCTCAGAATCCCAGAGGCATCTTTATAAATCAATCCAAATATGCTCTAGAATCACTTAAGAAATATAACTTTGAGAATTGTGACCCCGTAGACACTCCAATGGTTGAGAAAACCAAGTTAGATGAAGATAGGGATGGGATTATTGTCGATCCGAAACTTTACCGTGGAATGATAGGCACCCTTCTCTATCTGACTGCTAGCAGGCCTGATTTGCAATTTGCTGTATGCATGTGTGCTCGGTATCAGGCTCGGCCTACCGAAAAGCACTTACATGTAGTTAAAAGGATCTTTCGGTATCTAAAAGGAACACTTCATCGTGGTCTATGGTATCCGAAAGATTCCTCGATTGCTTTAATATCATACGCAGATGCCGATCATGCTGGATGTCAAGATACGAGGCGTAGCACTTCTGGATCTGTGCAACTCCTAGGAGATAGATTGATCAGTTGGTCTTCAAAAAGGCAGAAAAGCGCTGCAATTTCTAGCACGGAGGCTGAATACATCGCCATGTCCGGTTGTTGTGCTCAAGTCCTTTGGATGAGATCACAATTAACTGACTACGGTCTTGGATTTAACAAAATCCCGATGTATTGTGACAACAAGAGCGCCATTGCCCTTTGCTGCAACTATGTTCAACACTCCCGGGCCAAGCACATAGACATTCGCTACCATTTCATCAAGGAGCAGGTGGAGAACGGAGTGATCGAGCTGTATTTTGTCACTACTGAGTACCAGCTGGCGGATATGTTCACCAAAGCCTTAGATCGAGGACGAATCGAGTTTTTGATCGACAAGCTTGACATGAAATCATTCACTCCAGCGACTCTCAAAGAGTTGGCAGAAGAATCAGCTGAATAGTCGTGGTAAACTATTCAGAGTATCCTTTGGTTGTGATCATGTATATTATCGTAAATATATAAACCACAAAAAGAAAATACAAAAATATAAAACCAAGAAAAACCATAAAAAATATAAAACCAACAAAAACCATAAAAAAATATAAAACCAAGAAAAACCATAAAAAATATAAAACCAACAAAAACCATAAAAAAATATAAAACCTAGAAAAACCATAAAAAGTATAAAATCAAGAAAAACCAAAAATATTTTTTGTTTTAAATCGGGCATGTCTTTTAGTACGGTAATATTTACGGCCTTAGAAATGTCGATCAATATTGACACGGTGCCATAAATAGAGTCCGTATAAAAGTTGTACATTTTTAAAACATGCCCATTATGGCTTGTAGTTATTTCAGACTGCAACCCGGTTTTCACATTAAAGTCACGTATTTCCTTGGAAAACGTTGGCTCAGAACGGGAATTAATTTTCTCGGGCGTGATTTACAAGCCAAATCATGCAAAGGGATCAAGTTTACTTTATAACTTGGTCTGACACGAATTTGTGTACGTCTCAGTGCATTAATTTGTTAAAATAAGAGAAATCTTATTAAAACCACGAATCAAAATTTTTCAAGAGATAAATTGGAAATGCTTTCATCACTATTTGACTCTTTAAACAATGACTACAGCTCTTTAAATAGAAAACGGGTCATTGTTTAAGGGGGAGAAAATAGTAAAATCATCTTCGTCATTAACATTGATCTTCAAAAGTGTTTGTGAAAATTAAGGGCTTCATGGTAATTGAGTGGTTTTGCTTTAGAAAACGACTAGTGTTCGTTCTAAGTGATAGGCATGGCTTTTAGATTTTGAGGATATGCTAATAGATTGTGTGTGCTAAGTTAAGTGAAATGGAAACATTAGAAACAAAAAGGAAAAGTATAGATACTCGAGGGACTAAAAGTGTGATTTATTGAAACTTGTCAAAATATTTTGACCTAAGTCAAAAAACACATCCACCCGCCTCTCACTATTATTTCTAATCACTGTTCTCCTATTCATTTGCCGCCATTGATACACACACACTCAAGAACTCAGTTTACTCGTTTAATCCATCTAAGATCCGGTTCCTTCGTTTAATTAAGGTATATACATCAATTTGTGATCTTCTAATCCACATTTCTTATCATATAATTCTGATTAAACATGCTCAATTACTCAGTTCAATCCACTTAGGGTTTTTGATTAAATTAGGCTAAATTAACAAGGGATTTATGGTGGGTTTTGCTCGGAATAGATTAAATGATGTTCATATTACCTTAGTTTGCCTTAGAAACTCACAAACGCGTTAGACTAAACATCTGAGATTCGTTTGTACAAGTTCCGGATGAACATGGTTGAAAACTTCCGAATGAAGGATTTCTTCTGAAAAACTTCCGAATGAGGAAGTTCCGAATGAAGAACTTCCGAATGAGGAAGTTCCGAATGAAGAACTTCCGAATGAAGGAAGTTCCGAATGAAGAACTTCCGAATGAAGGAAGTTCCGAATGAAGAACTTCCGAATGAAGGAAGTTCCGAATGAAGAACTTCCGAATGAAGGAAGTTCCGAGTGAAGAACTTCCGGATGAAGGAAGTTCCGAATGAAGAACTTCCGGATGAAGGAAGTTCCGAATGAAGAACTTCCGAATGAAGGAAGTTCCGAATGAAGAACTTCCGGATGAAGGAAGTTCCGAATGAAGGAATGTTCCGGATGAAGGAAGTTCCGAATGAAGAACTTCCGGATGAAGGAAGTTCCGAATGAAGAACTTCCGGATGAAGGAAGTTCCGAATGAAGAACTTCCGGATGAAGGAAGTTCCGAATGAGGAGAAGTTCCGAATGAGGAAGTTCCGGATGAATAAGTTCCGAATGAGGAAAAGTTCCGGATGAAGAGTTTGACTATTCTTGTTTGCATGCTATCTATGTACTTGTTGTTTTATCTTATGAAATGTGTTATGCTTAGAAGTAAGAATGATATATATCTATCTGTTTTTGTGCATCAACCTTTCATGTCTTATCTTAAGCAGATAAAATGACTAATCCAACAGTACAAGCTATCCAAGAATCTAGAGAAGCCGATATTGCTAAAGCCCGAACCCTTAAGTTTATACCCAACAACTATAGGCTGAAGCAAGTTTCTAAATCCACTCACCATGGTTTTAAGGTCGCCATAGCCATTCTTGATAACTCTCATTTCAAGAACGCCCTTAGGAGTACAGCCTCGGTGCCTTATGAGTATATGTTTGAATTTTGGGCAACCAAGGATTTCACTTCGAACAAGATCACCTTCACCATCGACAACAAGCAGCAGACACTCACCGTTTCAGATTTCCGTAAGATTCTTGGTATACGGGATACACCCAAGGGCATGTCTTTCTCAAGGGATCCTAATAAAGATGAACTCGCGGAGTTATTTGACGCACTTGGATGTCCGGAAATACGAGTTGCGTCTGAGTTTACTACTGCTAAGGTAGGACAACCCTGGAGAGCTTTGATGGGTATTCTCAGTAAATGCCTTACACCAAAAACGAGTGGTCATGATGCTTTGCGCAGTCCGATAATGAACCTCTTCTATGGCATGTACAAAGCTGCGAATTCAGATTATGCTTTGTTGATATGGGAAGAATTCACCTTTCAACTCTTCCACAACAAGAAGCTGAAGACAAACTTCTTTCCTTATCCTCGGTTTATTAAGCTCATCATAAATTATTTTATGAAGCTTGATGCTACTATTGATAGGCGTGCAGGAGGTCGCTATCACACTGAAGAAGCTGATGATACTGTAGATCTGAGGCATGAAGGACCGTCTACTGGTGTGATTCCGGGTCCTGTTCCTGATTACCTTCTGTCAGACAAAATCAAAGGTTCTGCTGATTACAAGCTACTGCAGCTAGAAATCGAAAGGCTGAAAGCAAACCTTCAAACTGGAGAAGACTCATCCACAACGGTTAAGAGTAAGGGTAAACGCAAACAACCAGCAACGTTACCTGAACCCGAACCCAAGAAGAAGAGGACAGAGGGAAAGAAGGGAAAAGGTAAGGATTTGATGCGTCTACGTGATCAAGAAGATATTGTTGATCCTACTCTTGATAAATCCGAGCAACAAATGATGAAGATTGCTATTAAAAGGAGTAGGAAAGATACAGGCGGTAGTGGTTCAGGTGCGAGGGTAGATATCGAGGATGAGTACGAGGAACCGCATGATGTTGATGAGTTTGGGTCACCTGAAAACTATTCCACTTCGAAGGAGCCATCAATCCCTATTTCAACAAGTGTGGAAAAGGAACCTGTTGCTCCTACGATCATGGTGACAACTCAACCTTTGGCAACTCTACCACCACCAATCCAACCCTTAACAACCCGACCAACCCGACCGGCTTCCACACCATTTCTTCCACCACCCATAATCCCTACCCTTAGTACAGCAGTTACAACCGAGCCTGTTCCATCAACATCTGCAACATCTGCAACATCTGCAATGGCAGCAATAGTGTTGGGCGAGATGTTGGATAAACATACGGATGCTCACAAGAGAGAAATGAATGAACTTCGCCAAGAGTTAAATAGAAGAGCTCAAAGTGAAGAAGCATCAAGGAAAGCTCAAGAAGAGTTGATTGCCAAGTTCGCTGCAGACTTAGAAGCTACACGAAAGGCTCATGCAGAGGAAATTGCTCAGGTTAAGCAGGCTGAGGCTAATAAACATGCTGCACGCATTACCAGACTTCAAGCAATGAGGGATAAATATAAGGAACAAAAAGAAGCACTTGAAGCATCTGTGAAAGAAAGAGTGCAAGAATCCGTTGAATCCTTAATGCCTAAGCTTCGTGACGAGTTGAAGACACTTGCTGCTGAAAACTTGATGGTCAAATCATCCAACCCTTCAGAAGCCGCCTATAAGATTGCTTATGACCTGACGGATTTTGAATTGAAGAAGATCCTTAAGGCTCGAATGGTGGAACTTGGGTCGCATGATAAATCGAGGATTCAACGGGCTCTATATAAATCCCTGAATGATGCTATCATGGAGGATGATAGATTATTCAAAATGTTTGGAAGTGTGGTACCATATCACATCTTACCTGAGGAAGAAAGGGAAGAGAGTGAAGAAGAGGGTACGGGTGAAGAAGAGGAAGAAGAAGAAGAAGAAGGTGAAAAGGAGAAAGACGATGACGAAGGTGGTGATGATGATGAGGATGATGAGGATGATGACGATGATGAAGATGATGAGGATGATGATGGCGATGATGGTGGTGATGAGAATCAGGAGAGTGCAAGGGGTAGTAACGGGGATGATAACCAGGATAATGATGGGGGTGAACAACCGAAAAAGGAAGACAAGGTTACCAGCTCCAAGAAGACTGCTACTAAGACTGGAACCAAGTCCACAAAAGATGCAGCACAGAAGGACAAATCGACATCCTCGGAATCAAGACGAACTAAGTGGCGCCACGATGTGAATGCCACTACAGCGTCTTCGGCTCCTGGTATCTCTATCGCTGTGTCTGTACCTATTACCACTAACCCCATTAGTTCTGCTGTTGTTTCTCCTGTGATTGCAGAATCAGTGACGGAACCCGAAGCTGCACAACATTCTCCAGTTCACGACACTGCTGAAATGCCTGAAACTGAACCAACTGATGTTCGCACTTCAACTCCTCAACAACAAGCTCAAAAATCTACGGTTCCTGAACCAAGCATTAGAGTTTGGGAAGACACGTTGGAGATAGACGAGTCTGCACCACCACAAGCTTGGATCACGGCAGCAGCTCAATATGATCCGATCACAGATGCTGACAAAGATGTGCTGTATCTGCGTATCCGAAGTCCGATTGACTTATGTGCATTTCTTGCTCATGAGTATAAGACTTCGGTTACTCCATACTTGGTCAAGAAAGCGATGAAAAATAAGAGACTGCGTGCCAAAACCCGATTACCCCGAATGGAGTTTGAGTATTATGCCGATGAGATCATAAAGGCTTTGAAAACCGTTCAAAGGCCAGGACTTCATGAATCAGAAAGAGCTCCACCTCCAATGGATCCTGCTCAAGATAATCAGATTGCTCTTGACTTCTTCGTCACCAACGATCTTGAGTATCTACTGAAGGGATCATCAAAGTACGCAACCTCCCTGACATTGTTGAAAGCTGCCAACTGGGGGACAATACCCTATATCGAGGAAAAGGTAAATCGACTCTGGGTCCCTAAAATGAATCGTAATTATGATATGTATGCTGTCATAGGTGCATCTCATTGGGACGAACGAGTCCGAAGGGCGTACAGGGGATGCTGCTTGGTCAAGTCTGGAAGCAATGTTAGATCCGACATCCGCATCTCCAGCATCTTAGGAATGAAAACTGAAGCCAAGAACGGCTACTATCATGTGACGGAGATTCGCTTGAAAAGGGAGGATGACAGGGAATACAAAATCCAGCAAGGAGATTTTTCCATCATTCGCCTTGAGGATATCGAAGATATGCTGCTTCTGATGACCCGAGATCAACTTACTCACATTCCTCGTGAAGACCTGATTGCTTTGAATACAGCACTTCGTATGTTCACACGAAGCGTTGTCATCAAGTCACGAGTTGAGGATCTTCAGTTGGGAGTCGAAAGCTATCAGAGGAGGCTCAATTTAACCCGTCCTGTGAATCAAGTGCTACCTCAACACGTAGAAAGATGTCCATATACCGGAATTTCTGTCCCGAATTCTGGCATTTTCTACTTGAACAGTCGAGGTTTGATGAAGTTTATGAGGGTGGGGGAGCTCCACAAGTATAGTGATGGAACTCTTATACAAGTCAGAGATAAGTTGGAGCATCTGAACTCGGGTGGGACTTTGCCAGAGATGACGGAGGATTGGCATCCGGGTTACCGGCAGATGGCAAAGTATGTGATCAAGAAGATCGATCAAAAGCTCCGTGAACGTAGATTGATGAGGAGCTTGGAAAGATTCGTGGGTGGAAGACCGTATTTAGTGCACCACAAGCTTCTGCAACGATCCATCTAATGGGTCGTACATTTCAGGTCACTTTATATTGGTTTTCAATTGTGAATATGTATATTTGTGAATAATGTGCTTGAATGGCTTGTTGTAGTGATAAGGTATGATAATTTTTCAAGAATTTCTCACGAGATTCTAAATCTTTCAAAATATGTCATACCAAAGCACTACAACTATCCCTTATTAACTTAAGGGGGAGCAATAACTTGTTCTATGGCCAAACATCAATTTCATTTTTACCCAAAGACCGGTTAATCCATTCAATATCCCAAATATTAATGGTTAACATTTTGGATAAGGGGAGAAAATGGGATTAAGGAGACGTAAGTGTTACTTGGCTAAAAGATGAAAAAGACTTAATGATAATCCAACTTAATATGTGTTAAGCACATGTTAAGGGGGAGCGTTTTTGATGATCAAAACACCTAAGGTACAAAACTTTTGATTTTAATATCACAAGTACCTTAGGTGATTTTCAATGATGTTTTCATGGTGGCAATTCCTTCCCAAAACACGCTTAATTCACGACGGATGTGGTGACAAAAGGGTGGTAGGAATAGGTTAAGTCCAATGATTCATCAGAGCCGATGGAATCTTCCCAAGGACAATTCCCTAGTTAGAATTAGAAGTCCTAGGAAAGATGGAGAAAGAATGTGAACGTAGCTGAATGCCGACCAAGTACTTAAGCTAGCACTGGAACAATCACAACAAGGTGCTAGTGATGACGTATTGGTAAGCATTGAAGGGGTTGAAGAATGAAAAAGAAATGTAAAGATAAAGGGTGTAAAGAAAGAAGCCCTCCTTACAACTTTAGGCAGAAACCGGGTCAATACATATGCTATTGAGGTCATTTTTGCTAATGATTCTCGGTATTGAAGAAAGACATCATGGACCCAGTGATGCAATGCACAACCCTTCCCCAGCTAACTCAAATATCTCTCAAAAGGTATTTGTTTTAATCACACGGAGATCAACACGTTATCTATTGGTTTATTCACTCCGAATAAACTGGTATTGAAAAGGTGGCATTCCTCTCCAGCCATCGCTCACTAAATCAAAACGCACAATCGAGTCTAGAGCCAAGAGATCATCAAAAGTCTCATTAGGACACTTTCCATTTATTCCTTGCTTTCTCACACACTGTGAAAAGTAAGAGATTTTCATGAGTCCTACGCAATATTCCTGCAATATTGCCAGAACATCCGAGTAATACATAAGTATTACAATGAAGATGGAAATCCTGCTTGAGCCAACATCAAACAAGCTCATGGTAGGTTACACGTGCGGTTCTTTTAGAACCAATCTTGTGAAAAACTGGAAGGTAACAGTGGTTTAATTCTTAATTGAACTTAAACTCGTTCCAGGCCTCTTCGCATTATCATATGATCTTGCCAGAACACTCAGAGTGACTCTTTATTGACCACAGTGACGAGTGGAAATCCTTCTAGTGTCAACATCAAACAGCACTTGGTAGGTAACGTGCAAGATTCTTTATGAATCGAGCTCGTGACAACTGGAAAGCAACGATGGTGAAAATCTTAATTGAAATTCACTTGTTCCAGGTTTCATGAATTGACGGCTTTTAATCACAAGGATAATTTATCCAAGTGATTCACTCTTTATGTTCGCAGTCAGCTTTGGACGGTCGAATAAAGAGAACGGGTTCACCCGCGAAATCCTGTCAGGAAGTTACTTAATTGAAACTATCCGTCACGGGTACGATATCTAATATCGTCCAACGGTCTTCACCGACCGGAGGTAAAATGCTACCGAATTAGAATAAAATGTTCAAAGCCATTTTATTCGTGTCGTTGCTGTGTACCTGCTAAAGACGGTGGCGTTGCTGTGTACCTGTTGAAGACGGTGGCGTTGCTGAGTACCAATAAAGACGGTGGTGTTGCGGTGTACCTGGAAAAGTCGTTCCCACATGCTTATGTCTTTTGCAACAAAAATTCAAGAAAGTACAAGATGAAGTCTTCCGCTGTACCAAACTCTGAAGCTTTCAAGAATTCAACAAAAAGATGTAAGTGTGTGGAACATGAAGTCACGAGGAGGCAAAGTTCACAAGAAAGGCAAAGATCGCACGTGAAAGGCCAAAGAACAATGCTCTCAAGTCAAAGCCAAAAAGATCAAATCAACATATTCACAACAAAAGAAAGAAAAGAAGAAAAGACTACGAGCTAAAGAACGAAGACTTAGTATAGTATGCTAGGTTTAGAACTTTGTAACGTGGAGTGACCTCCCTTAGGGGGAGATTGTTAGAAATACGTTTTAACGTATATTAGAAGTATCGGTCGCTCCATAATATGATTTATGTTGTAATAGCTCGTAGTTAGTAATCAGTTATTATTTGCTTATTAACTTAAGTAAGAACCGGTCCATGGGCTTGTCATGGACCGGCCCAAGTCCACTTATGACTTGGAACTATAAATACCCCTTTCCACTAAGGAAAGGGGTTGGTTGTTATCATTTTCTTAATTTCCACTTAATAAAATTCACATAGTTTCTCTCACTTTCTCTCTCTAACTTTCTCTCTCTAGAAATTAACAAACCCCTTAATAGATTCATTGATTATCAATATTCTACAGAGTTGAATTTAATCGTCGACAAATCCCGAATCAGAATCGAAAACGTCAACTTTTCTGAAAAGACGAGAAGACAAGAAGATAGGGAGAAAGCCCACTCACCAACCAAAAGGGAGACCTATATAAAGATTTCCCTTCACACTTTTCATTCAGTTTTTTTAGTTTTCCCTTTTTTCTCACCTTTCTGTTCGTAGGCATCACCAACACCATTAGGGTGTTTGGTGATTTTGATTCTTGTTTTTGTTCACAAATCTTGTAGTTTAATCCATCTTTTTGATTGTTTAAACCTTTAGCATCAATATAATCTTTTCATTCATCTTGTTCATCTTCTCTTTTTATTAAAAGTTCTTAAGTTCTTGTTTAGTTGAGTTTGATCTTCTAAAGTTAATAGGTATTGTGTTTTTGTGATTGGGATTTGTTGTTTATGGTTAGTAAACGGATTGTGTTTAGTTTGGTTCAAATCCTTTGGTTAAATTTGGTTCGTTTGGCTAAAATTCGTGTTCCCCTGTTTTTAGTTTCGGTTACTGTTCTTCAATCCCAGCACTATTCCGAATAGTCCATTTACTTTGTCCTTTATTCGGAATGTTTCCTTATTCCGCATAGATTGTTTTCTTTTTCCGTTATTCGGAATATGTATATATTCCGGATAGTCTTCCTACATTTTCTTCCATTCGGAATTCTTAATTATTCCGCATAGTGCCTATATTCCGCATGGTTTCCATTATTCCGCATAGCTTTGATTTTTCCGCATAGAATGATTTATTCCGAATAGCCCAATATTCCACATACAACTTATTCCGAGTAGGCTTTTATTCCACATAGAGCTTTATTCCGCATAGAGCTAGATTATTCCGCATAGTTAAATATTCCTAATAGCCTATATTTTCCGCATAGAGTGAATTGTTCTGCATGGCAAGTTTATTTCGGGTAGCATAATATTCCGAATAGAGCAAGTTTTTCAGTAAGGTTCTTTCACAGCTTTACCATTTAATTGCTTAATTTTAACTCAAGTTTTATTGATTAACTGTTACTGGTTTTAATCTTTATTTACTTCATTTATTTAGAATAGAAAACCCAAACCACTATTTGTCACCAAGAACAAATCATTCCACTTTGAGCTGTGATCAATTCGAGGAGATACCAAGAAACGAACTTTCAACGAGTAAAATCTTAGTATCAAATGGCGCCGCTGCCGGCTCTTCTCGTTAAGATCAACAGTTTTTTGTGAGAATTTGGATTTTGGGATCCGTTCCCCGTGAACATTACTTTTTCATAAAAAATTTCAAAAATCCTAAAAAATATAAAATTTTCAAAAATACAAAAAAAATTAAAAAACATAAAAACAAAAAATATTTTTGCTTTGTTTTTGCTTTTTTGAGTTCTTTTGCAGGTGCATGCGTACACGATCAACGTCTTATCAAGAGCCCGAGCCTCTCGAAGACTTAGACATGGCCGGTGTACAAAACAACAACAATAACCCACCTCAAAACAATAATAATAACAATAACAATCCACCTTTCAACAACAATAATAACAACAACAATGAGCCTCTACCGGATAATCGCCCGATGATTGAACTTCTGCTAAGCACATGTAGATGGTAACAATGATCCAATTGTCATACCCGCAATTGCAGCCAACAACTTTGAGCTCAAATCCGGCTTCATCCAGATGGTCTCTGCTCAACCATTCTTGGGACGTACCATTGATGATCCACATGACAACATCAAAAGATTTCTGCAACTCACGAATACGGTCAAATTCAATGGTGTTCCACAAGAGGTAATCCGTTTACAACTTTTTCCCTTTTCTTTAGAGGGACAAGCCCGGCATTGGCTTGCTAAGGAACCGCCACAAAGTATTCTTTCGTGGACGGATTTGGAGACCAAGTTTATCAACTACTTTTTCCCACCCTCTCGTACTACCGCTTTGCGGAATGAAATTATCAATTTTGAACAAAAGTACGATGAGTCGTTTAGTGAATCTTGGGACCGTTTCAAAGACCTTTTGAGAAAATGCCCACAACATGGTTTTACCAAAGTGCACCAAATTAATACTTTTTATAATGGTTTAAACATGAATAACCAAGATTCACTAAACAGTGCCTCGGGGGGTAATCTTTTGGCTAAGACTTCTAATGCCGCTTGGGATATCATTGAGAATAAGTCTCGTGTGCAAACCAAGAGTGTTCGGACCAATGTCGCTAGTGCTAGTACTAGTGACAGCGATAAGCGACTTGAAAAAATCACTGCGCTTCTTGAATCGCTTGCTACCCAAACCGCAAGCAACACCAACAGCATCAACGCTAGAAACGCTAAAGACGCTCAAGTCAATGCTGTAAGCCAACCATGTGAAATATGCGGGGGTCCTCACTCTTACACCACTTGTACAGCCACCCAAGACTACCCTTCTGAGAATGTGAATGCAGCATATGGCACCTATCCTCAACCCGCTTATCAAGCTCGTCCTCAAGGTGACCGCAACTTGCTTAGCTACCGCTCTAACAACTATCTTTCCCCACCCGGTTTTCCTCCTAGCAACCCAAACCAACAACAAAACCTCAATCGCCCTCCTCAACAACAACAACAACCTCGTACACCATACATACCACCTCACAGACAACAACAACCACCTCAAAGAAACAACCAAGTTTACCAGCAACCTGCTTATCAACCACCCGCATACAATGCTCCTCCCAACCAACCCACCGCTTTACACCAAGAAGTGGAAACCTACATGAGGACTAATGATGTGATCGTGGGAAATCTTCAGCGCGAAGTGCTCAACTTGAAAGCAGACCTGGTGAAACAAGGGAACGATCTGAGAGCTGATATGAGAAACACTTTGGATAGTCAAACGAATGACTTAAAGAACATGATGGCTAGTTTCTTCCAAGGTAATCAACCCTCTTCTTCGGGTACTCTTCCGAGTAACACCGTTGCGAATCCAAGAGGGGAGATGAAAGCAATCACCACTCGCAGTGGCCAAGGTACCAAGGAACCCGAGCTTCCTATACCTCCACCGGTGGTTGTGACTAAGGAGAACGAGTCACCTGCTCCTATTCCTCATCCTTCTCCTTCCCCAATTTCTCCACCTCTTACTTCTACCCCTCCTCCACCCAAGGATGTGAGTGATCCTATTCTCCCAAAACCTTCCTCTTCTTTCGATATACCTTATCCCTCAAGGTTGAGGAAAGAGAAGCTCAAAAGCAAGGACGATATTCAGGTTTCAAACTTTCTTAAAATGTTTAAACAACTGAATTTCAATATCTCCTTCGCTGAGGCTCTCGCTCACATGCCCAAATACGCGAAAATGTTCAAAGATCTTCTTAGCGACAAGGAGAAGCTTCTTGATATTGCTAACACCCAACTTAATGAGAATTGCTCTGCAGTGCTCTTAAGGAAATTACCAACCAAGCTTGGTGATCCGGGTCGTTTCTTAATTCCTTGCAACTTCCCGGGAGTAGAGAATTGCATGGCCCTAGCCGATCTAGGCGCCAGTATTAATTTAATGCCTCTAAGCGTTTGGAAGAAGTTATCTCTCCCCGAGCTAGTCCCCACCAAAATGACTTTGGAATTGGCTAACCGTACGGTTGCTTATCCAGTGGGGATAGCCGAAGACGTCTTTGTAGGAGTCGACAAATTCACTTTTCCTGCCGATTTTGTTGTCGTTGACTACGAGATGGACCCTCGTGTGCCACTGATTGTTGGTCGTCCATTCCTGAGGACCGGTCGCACTCTCATCGATGTTGAAGCCGGTGAGCTTATCATGAGAGTGGGTGACGATAAAATCGTCTTCAACATGGGAAAGTTGTCTAAACAACCTTATTCCAACGAGAGTGTTAATTGTATTGACGTTCTTGATGAGGCTTGTGAAGAACACTTCAAAGATGCTTGCAAAAGTATTCCTACCTCTCTTCCCAATGTTGAGACCGTTTCCTCTATCGATTCATCACTATCTCTATTTGGAGAAAGTGATTTCCTTTGGAAAGATTTGGAAGCCACCATGGGAGATGTGAACTTAGCTAATGAAGATTCTACCACCAATTGGGATGAAGATCTCCGCCTCATTGAGAACCTTCTTAAAGAAGACAATCTTTCTCCACCATCTCCCACGGTTATTGCTATCGATGCTCCGACTTTGAAAACGCCTCCCATCGAAAATCCTCCAGATTTAGAACTTAAGGAGTTTCCTCCCCATCTCGAGTACGTGTTCCTTGAAAAAGAGAAGAAGTCACCCGTCATCATTGCGAAGGACTTGAAAGAAGAAGAGAAATCTCGCCTCATCGCCGTGCTTAAAGATCATAAGAAGGCAATTGCTTGGAAAATTTCCGACATCCGCGGAATTGATCCGAACTTTTGTACTCACAAGATTCTCATGGAAGATGACTTTAAACCCGAAATCCAGAGCCAAAGAAGGGTTAATCCTCGAATTCATGACGTCATCAAACAAGAGGTTATCAAACTTCTAGATGCCGGCTTGATTTACCCTATTTCGGATTCGTCGTGGGTAAGTCCCGTCCATTGTGTGCCCAAGAAGGGCGGAATAACCGTTGTTTCCAATGAACACAACGAGTTGATTCCCACTCGTCTCGTTACTGGGTGGAGAGTTTGTATTGATTATCGCAAGCTCAAAGATGCCACGAGAAAAGATCACTTTACTCTTCCTTTCATGGATCAAATGCTCGAGCGTCTAGCTGGTAATGACTATTACTGCTTTTTAGACGGTTTCTCAGGGTATTTTCAAATTCCCATTGATCCCAAGGACCAAGAAAAGACCACATTCACTTGTCCATATGGAACATTTGCTTACAAACGTATGCCTTTTGGTTTATGCAATGCTCCTGGGACGTTCCAAAGGTGTATGATGGCTATATTCCATGACATGGTGAAAGACACCATGGAAGTATTCATGGATGATTTCTCGGTTTATGGCGATTCTTTCTCTGCTTGCCTTTCCAATTTAGAACGTATGCTTCAGCGGTGTGAAGACACTCGCCTTGTTCTTAATTGGGAAAAATGCCATTTCATGGTAAAAGAGGGCATCGTGCTAGGACACAAGATCTCCAAAGCCGGTCTTGAAGTAGACCGTGCTAAAGTCGATGTTATCGCTAAGTTGCCTCAACCTTCAACCGTGAAGGGTGTGAGAAGTTTCCTTGGTCATGCGGGCTTCTACCTTCGATTCATCAAAGATTTTTCTCAAATCGCTCGCCTGATGACCCATCTCTTGGAAAAAGATACTCCTTTTATCTTTTCCAAAGAGTGTCTTGAAGCCTTCAACTTGCTTAAGGATAAGCTGACTAAGGCACCCGTCTTAGTTACCCCTAATTGGGAGCTGCCTTTCGAGTTGATGTGCGATGCTAGTGACTTTGCTATTGGAGCGGTTTTGGGCCAAAGAATGAACAAACACTTCCAACCGAACCATTACGCTAGCAAGACAATGACAGGGGCTCAATTGCATTACACGACAACCGAAAAAGAGCTTTTAGCTGTTGTCTATGCCTTTGAAAAGTTCTGCCCCTATCTTGTCCTTTCCACCACAATCGTTTACACCGATCATTCCGCGTTGAAGTACTTGTTGACTAAACAAGATTCCAAACCAAGACTTCTTCGCTGGGTTTTGCTACTTGATATGTGTGTAAACACACATCTTTTCTACCACTTAATTACAATAATAACCAGACCAAAACATGTATTTTATGTCTTTTATGTCTTTTATGTCGGAATTATGCGTGGTTTGTGTTTTTGTTGTGATTTAGGACGAAAAGGTGAAAAGTGGAGAAAACACGGGAATTCACGGGCATTTACGGACTTTTATTGAAGAAAAAGATGAAAGATGGAGTCAAGCAGTCAAGAGTGCAAAAAGAACGGAAGTCCAAGACCAATTCTAAAGATTTATCGAAGAAAAAGTCAAAAGACGGAAGTTTACTTAAAGCCGAGGAACTCAAGTCTTATTTATCAAAGAATTAAAAGACGAATCCAAAGAAATCCCGAGCCAAAAGTCATCAAATTCCAAGATTAACAAAAAGGTTAAGAAGGAAGGACTTAAGGGCGCAATTAAGAAGAAAGGAAGGAGGGGAGGAAGCTTCCTCTAACCATTCTCCTAATCACCTATAAATACTTCCCATTTTCATTCATTTGTTCTTGTTGGCTAGATTGACAAACTAGTTCTTCCACCTTTATTTTATTGCACTTTTAATTACTTGCACCTTTAATTACATGTCTTGCACCTTATTTACCATTTAATTTCAAGAAAGTGTCTCTTTTAATTCTTGCACCTTTACTTTATCTTGTTGATCTCATTCTACCTTTCTTTAATCTTTGATTTATATGCTTTTGATCTTGTTTATTTGTTTAAAGATTTCATTTTTATGCTTTTGATTGTTTTAAATCATTTATTTTCATAGCTTATTTTGATTATTTTAAAGTTTATATAGTTTTTATAAAAGTTATTTTCGTATAAAAAGTTGTTTTTCTTAAAGCTTATTCTTTTCTTGTCTTTAAAGTTGTTAAATTTCAGTCTAGTAGCTTATTTTCATTCGGATTACCTTAGGATTTTAGTCTTGTGCTTATTAGAATCATAGCTTATTTTTCTAGCTTAATTTGTACTTTTTCTTTAGTATTCCGATTGGGGTAAATCGGAAAAGGGTTTGTATATTCCGACCATAGCTACATTGCTTGGTCGGAAAAGGGTTATAACATTCCGATTAGGGTGGCCTGGTATTCCGATCTGAGGTATTTGAGGTATTCCGATCAAGGTAAGGTGACATATTCCGATTGGTACCACATTGTTCATTCCGATTGAGGTGTTAGTTTGGCATTCCGATTGGGAGAAGTGACATATTCCGATTAGGGGTTCCGATCTACATTCCGACCAGGGGCTATCTGTTATTCCGATCAGAGGTAGGACAATCATTCCGATCTGAGTTTATTGGTTATTCTGATTGGTTAAGTGACATATTCCGATTGGTCTACCCCGATATTCCGACAGGTTTGGTTTGATATTCCGATTAAGGTAAGATCGTAATATATTCCGATTTGGGAGGTTTTTCATTTATTTTGTCTTGTTTAATTTTAAGTTGTTATTTTAATTCTTGTCTAATTTTAATTTCCGTCACGCTTTTATTTTTAGTTATTTAATTAATTTACTTTTTTTCACGTTTTAAATATCGCACCTTTCATTTAATTAGATTTATATTTTATTTTAACGCCATTTTAATTTTACGTCATTTACATTTACGTCTTTGCACATTTAAATTTAAAAACAACCAAAAATATTTGTTTTACCTAATTCAACTGAGTCGTACTTTAAGCCGGGAAATCAATTCGAAGAGACATCGAGACTTGAACTTAATTTTTATACGGGGTGTCAAAAGCCTTGTATCAAATGGCGCCGCTACCGGCTCTTTTCGTAAAGATTAACGGTTTTCTGTGAGAGACGCGTTGCTTTTTGGGATCCGTTCACTTGTAAGCGTTATTTTTCTTGCATTAAAAATTCAAAAAAATCATAAAAATTAAAAAATTGATAAAAATATATAAAAATTAAAAATTTCAAAAATCCAAAAAGATTTTATCTTTCTTGTGTATATATATTGTCTTTGTGCTTGGTTTCTTTTTCTTTTGCATTTTCAGGTGTATGCGTACTAGATCTTCTAATTATCAAGAGCCCGAGACTCAGGAAGATTTAGCTATGTCAGGTGTAAACAACAATAATCCACCGCACCCTAATAACAACAACAATGTTCTTCCACAGCCCGATCTTCGGACCATGGAGGAGCTTTGTCAACCTACAATGTTTGGACGAGGAGGACCGATTGCGCCGATGCAAATCAACGCTCCTGAGTTTTCGTTGAAGCACCACATGATTCATCAAGTACAAACAAACCCATTCCGTGGATTGCCTGATGATGATTCCAACAAACACCTCGACAAGTTAATTACAATCACCCAAAGCATGAAGTTGGCTGGTGTCACAATGGATGAACTTCGCCTACAACTCTTTCCACATACTTTATTACATCATGCCGAGAAATGGTTTGATCGTCTCCCGAAGAATTCTATTCACACTTGGGATGACATGACTCAACGCTTTTTGTCGCGCTACTTTCCACCATCCATGGTCACAAGCCTTCGCAATCAAATCAGCGGTTTCATGCAAGATCCTGATGAATCTCTTTTTGATGCTTGGGAGAGATATAATGTCTTGATCGATAGATGTCTAAACCACAACATGCTCCCTGTGACCTTAATAGATACTTTCTACAACGGTTTGACTTTTCGAGATCGTGATACGATTAATGCAGCCGCCGGTGGCACATTCATGAAAAGGAGACCCGAGGAGTTTAGAGAGTTAAATGAGAACATGACTACTCACCACAAAAACTGGGATTCCTCTGCTTTTTCAAGGAACAATCCGAGAGTCAATGTTTCTTCCACCTCAGCAAACCCTGATATGACCGAACTCACCCGTGTGCTGACTGAAATGAGCAGAAGTATGCAACTCTTGGCTTCAAACCAACAACAACAACAACAAGTTAAAGCTATTGCTACTCCTTGTGAAACATGCGGCGGTCCACACTCATACACCGATTGTCCTTCTACACATGGAAATCCGAAAAATGTGTATGCAGGTTATGGTAATTATTCACCGGAAAATTACCAAGCTCGACCTCAAGGGGATAGAAATATGCTGAGTTACCGATCAAACAATTACCTTTCACCCGGTTTTTCTCCTCAAAACCAAAACCCCGCCCACAACTACACTAGAAGCAACCAAATCCCACCAAGAGCTTCTAATCCTTATCACCCACCCGCTCAACAACTCCCACCCATTAACCCGGATGTTGAAGCCATCATGAGAACCCAAGGTGAGAAAATCAAGAATCTGCAGAGCCAAATTATCAATCTGAAAGGAGATATTACCAAGCAAGGAAATGAGATAAGATCCGAGCTTCGAGATAATATTCAATCCTCCTTCAGCAATCAAACCAATGATTTGAAGAATATGCTTGCTAGTTTCTTGCCCGCCGCTCAACCTTCTTCTTCGAGTTCTCTACCTTCAAACACCGTCACTAATCCGCGAGCCAATGTGAGTGCTATTACAACTCGTAGTGGAGTCACCATAGTAGGACCACCAATCCCACCCACATCATCTACACCTCCTCCACCACCATGTATCCCTACTCCTCCTACACCTAGTATTAGTGCACCATTACCGTCTCTGCCTTGTCATGACGATGTACCTAGGAAGGACCCTTCAACATCTCAACCTTTACCACCTACACCTGCACCTCCACCACCTAAACCCAATACCCCTTATCCCTCTCGTATAGGCAAGTCCAAAATGCTAACCAAGGAGGACTCCGACGTGACACGCTATGTGAAGATGATTTCTCGGATGAACTTCAACATTAGCTTTTTTGAAGCACTTGTCCACATGCCCAAATTTGTCAAAGCATTTAAGGAATTGCTTAACAAGAAGGAGAAGCTGATTGAACTCGCCAACACACGCTTAAATGAAAACTGCTCTGCAGTTATTCTTAAAGAACTGCCGGAAAAGCTTGGAGATCCCGGTCGTTTCGTGTTGCCTTGCGTGTTCAACAAAACTGAAGAATTTACTGTCCTTGCTGATCTCGGGGCTAGTATTAATTTGATGCCATTGAGTGTTTGGAAAACACTATCATTACCCGACCTCACTCCAACGAAGATGACTCTTGAACTTGCAAATCGCACTCTCGCTTACCCCGTTGGTATAGCCGAAGACGTGTTCATTAAAGTTGGCACATTTACTTTCCCGGTCGATTTTGTCGTAGTTGATTATGAAATGGACCCTCGTATTCCTTTAATACTTGGTCGGCCATTCTTGAGAACCGGACGAGCTTTAGTGGATGTGGCCGAAGGTGAGTTAATCTTAAGAGTCGGGAATGATGCACAAGTTTTTAAAATGGGGAAGCTTACAAGTACAACCTTTGGAGGCCGCGAATCAGTGAATATGATTAATGTGCTCGATGACTTTACCGTCTACGATAATCCTCTATTCGACTCTTCCATCGATAATCCACTTTTTCAAGATGATGTGGATGATTCTCGCCCGACTTTGGACGCTCCTCCCATTTATGATTCTCCACCGGTCTTTGATGCTTATGATGATGATTCTAGCTCAGACTCGGATGATTATGATGACCTTACCTCCGAGTATCCCGATCTGCCCACGTATGATGATTTCGATGAGGCTGATACTCTTTCGAGTGATTCTTCACATGATGAAGATCCTCCGCCATCACTCGATCCTACTTTGGACGATTACTCATTTGAGGAAGATTTCTCTACGTTTCTAAACACTTACTTCCCTCATGAGAGTGATGCTCCTCCTTTGGACTTTGAAGATTATCGTCTTGATCCTACTTTAGATTTGAAGAACATTCTTTCAAAGGAGAAGAAACCGGTCGACACCAATATCCGTTGCACATATGATTTCACACCTCTTTGTCCCCCTTCTGAGGACGAGGTTGTGCTTCTTCGCGGATCTTCTTCACACTCTGCTGAGCCTGAGTGCTATTTTCCCTTAAAGGAAAAGGTGTTCGACCCCGGTATTGCAATCTTTAAGCCATCTCAGTTTCCACCTGATGAAATATCTTTGGAACTTATGGAAATCTACTTGCACCACTTCAACCTTGCTTCCACCGTACTCCATCGCTGCTTAAGGGAACCTTGCCTACTCTTCTTTGGCTTGCCTTGTTCGCCTTAAGCTCGTGCTATTTAGTGGACGAAAACTATGTCTTTGATCCTGGTGGATATGTTTCATGCTTTTTCCGTTGATGATCAAGGTCGAGTCAGGCTAATGACTCGGTTAACAAAAATCAAGCGCTTCTTGGGAGGCAACCCATGCATCTATCTTTTAGCTTTCTTTATCATAAGTGTAGGGGAGACCCGTTGGTGTTTGCTCTCTCCTCTCTTCTACTAATCAGGGATTTGAGCTTCAATGATCCACTCTTGATGATTCTTGACGACCCGTGATTCCGTGTTCTACTTCTTCCCGATTCTATCCTAAACTCTTTTTGATTCACTATTTTATATTTTCTCAATATTAAAATAGGAATCTCTTTAGTTGTCTTTTCCTTAGCGAGATTTAAACAAAGTGCACAATGTCCTAAGTGTAGGGGAGTTTACTCCCACATGCTTAAACATTGAGGACAATGTTTATCTTAAGTGTAGGGGAGACTTCTATCGAAGTGAAGTGGCCTTTTCCTTGTATTTGTCCTCATTTTAACCGGAAAATCAATTTTTCGACATTTTTCAAAATTTTTGATCTATTTTGGCCTATTAGTTTTATTTTTATATAGCTATTTTCTTTCCTTATTAGAATAAATGTTTAATAAGTGGTTTTAATTTTCAAACGTTGTGAATCTTTTGACTCAACCCGAGTTTACTTATCTAAGTTTACTCTAGCTAGTATCCTTAACATGTTTAAGTCAAGTTTTGCTAGGCTTTTATATAGGGAGCTATAAAACGCGAAAGTCTTAACTCTCACGGGTTAAGAACAAGAACTTTTCGCAAGTTCCTATAGTTGATCCTAGAGAGTCGTTTATCAAGGGAACTTTAAAATGCGATTTCTAAACTTGAAAAGGTCTAAGAATTTGCAAGATCCTATAGGCGGCTCGAAAACCCAAAACTTTGATTTAATAGGCTAAGCATCCAAGAGTCTCATTCCTTGAGATTTTAAACTGTGGAGAACGAGAGATGATAGAGTCAATTATAAGTTTGGTATTCTTTCGTGAATTTATGTGAGTTAATTATAAGCCTATTCTCCCATTGCTTGCTAATAAATTTATCTGCTAATAAATAAGGTTGTACGATTTGAAAAGTTACTTAGCTTCTAGCCCAAGATCGTTTAAAAGTTGCTCGGTATGGATTAGAGTTCATAGCCAAGGCATAACTTATTCAAGCGGGATGCGAAGATTGGCGAGTCCAAAAAGGCCCTAACAAGGCATGAGGGCTACATTTTGTTGCTAAAGATCCAAGTGATGTGAAGAATCATTTATCGAAAATCAATATGAAGGATCGAGACACACGACGAAAAGCAAAATCTCCCCAAAAGTCATGGAGAAGTGTATCCGAAAAGACCCTAACAAGGTATGAGGATAAATAGATCCAAGTCATAAAAGGAGGCGGATCGTTGTATATCAAAGTCCAAAATAAAGATTGGAGAAAAATGAAGAAGTCGTGGTCCAAGTATGAATCTCTAAAAACTTCAAGTGAAGAAATTCCTATTATGAAGAGAAGGCCATTATTTCATGAACGTCTCTCAAGGTTTGAAGTATGAAGTCGCTGCCAAATATCGGTCCGAGAAAGGTCTCAAATCGCGAAGCGAGTTATGCCAAGATATGAACTTTATGAGGTCCCGAGAAGCAGTTTTAAAAGATTTTGTCCTTTAGCTAACTATTGATTAAATCGTTCACTTTATTTTCGGACTAAATAACTATCGAAATAAGTCAAACAATGCATCCTCGTGATCATTCAAGACAATAATAAAATATAAGAGATACACCTAGGAATAAGGGAGTCTAAGTGAGTAATTGGCCCACATGAGTTCGTGATAGTTTACTAACTTATAATAACAATGATCTCGTTTTTAAGCTTGGTTTGGAGAAAGTGAAAACTTGAGGATGATGATTATTCATGACATTTCCAAAACCCAAGGTATGCTTTTTGATTTCTTTACTTTTAATGTTTATAAGTTTCTATCTCTTTAATAAAGGCCAACGTGGATTAATTATGATGAAAAATGTAAACGTGCTTTGTAACTAATGCATTGCATGAGGACATTGCAATGGTCAAGTGTAGGGGATTTGATATGTGTGTAAACACACATCTTTTCTACCACTTAATTACAATAATAACCGGACCAAAACGTGTATTTTATGTCTTTTATGTCGGAATTATGCGTGGTTTGTGTTTTTGTTGTGATTTAGGACGAAAAGGTGAAAAGTGGAGAAAACACAGGAATTCACGGGAATTTACGGGCTTTTATTGAAGAAAAAGATGAAAGACGGAGTCAAGCAGTCAAGAGTGCAAAAAGAACGGAAGTCCAAGACCAATTCTAAAGATTTATCGAAGAAAAAGTCAAAAGACGGAAGTTCACATAAAGCCGAGGAACTCAAGTCTTATTTATCGAAGAATTAAAAGACGAATCCAAAGAAATCCTGAGCCAAAAGTCATCGAATTCCAAGATTAACAAAAAGATTAAGAAGGAAGGACTTAAGGGCGCAATTAAGAAGAAAGGAAGGAGGGGAGGAAGCTTCCTCTAACCATCCTCCTAATCACCTATAAATACTTCCCATTTTCATTCATTTGTTCTTGTTGGCTAGATTGACAAACTAGTTCTTCCACCTTTATTTTATTGCACTTTTAATTACTTGCACCTTTAATTACATGTCTTGCACCTTATTTACCATTTAATTTCAAGAAAGTGTCTCTTTTAACTCTTGCACCTTTACTTTATCTTGTTGATCTCATTCTACCTTTCTTTAATCTTTGATTTATATGCTTTTGATCTTGTTTATTTGTTTAAAGATTTCATTTTTATGCTTTTGATTGTTTTAAATCATTTATTTTCATAGCTTATTTTGATTATTTTCAAGTTTATATAGTTTTTATAAAAGTTATTTTCGTATAAAAAGTTGTTTTTCTTAAAGCTTATTCTTTTCTTGTCTTTAAAGTTGTTAAATTTCAGCCTAGTAGCTTATTTTCATTCGGATTACCTTAGGATTTTAGTCTTGTGCTTATTAGAATCATAGCTTATTTTTCTAGCTTAATTTGTACTTTTTCTTTAGTATTCCGATTGGGGTAAATCGGAAAAGGGTTTGTATATTCCGACCATAGCTACATTGCTTGGTCGGAAAAGGGTTATAACATTTCGATTAGGGTGGCCTGGTATTCCGATCTGAGGTATTTGAGGTATTCCGATCAAGGTAAGGTGACATATTCCGATTGGTACCACAGTGTTCATTCCGATTGAGGTGTTAGTTTGGCATTCCGATTGGGAGAAGTGACATATTCCGATTAGGGGTTCCGATCTACATTCCGACCAGGGGCTATCTGTTATTCCGATCAGAGGTAGGACAATCATTCCGATCTGAGTTTATTGGTTATTCTAATTGGTTAAGTGACATATTCCGATTGGTCTACCCCGATATTCCGACAGGTTTGGTTTGATATTCCGATCAAGGTAAGATCGGAATATATTCCGATTTGGGAGGTTTTTCATTTATTTTGTCTTGTTTAATTTTAAATTGTTATTTTAATTCTTGTCTAATTTTAATTTCCGTCACGCTTTTATTTTTAGTTATTTAATTAATTTACTTTTCTTCACGTTTTAAATATTGCACCTTTCATTTAATTAGATTTAGATTTTATTTTAACGCCATTTTAATTTTACGTCATTTACATTTACGTCTTTGCACATTTAAATTTAAAAACAACCAAAAATATTTGTTTTACCAAATTCAACTGAGTCGTACTTTAAGCCGGGAAATCAATTCGAAGAGATATCGAGACTTGAACTTTAATTTTTATACGGGGTGTCAAAAGCCTTGTATCACTACTCCAAGAATTTAAAATCAAAATTCGCGATAAGAAAGGAGCTGAAAACCTAGCCGCGGATCATCTCAGTAGACTTGAGGATCCTTACCAAGGGGATCATCCGAACAAAGAAATCAATGATTCTTTTCCCTTGGAGACCTTAATGTCTATCAACTCGACTGCTGATGAAACCCCGTGGTTTGCGGACATTGCAAACTACTTAGCGGGTGGAATTCTCGTTGACGGGCTAACATCCCAACAAAAGAAGAAGTTCTTCAAAGACATCAAGACTTACTTTTGGGATGACCCGTATCTTTTCAAACAATGTGCTGATTTGATCATTCGCCGATGTGTTGATGGACCGGCAGCTTTAGAAATCCTTGACGCTTGCCACAAAGGACCCACCGGTGGTCACTTTGGTCCCAACTACACCGCCAAAAAAGTGTTTCACTCGGGATTTTATTGGCCCACCATTTACCGTGATGCTCACGAGATGGTTAAACGATGTGATGCTTGCCAAAAACAAGGCAAGATCACACATAAAGATGAGATGCCTAGAAATTTCATACAAGAATGTGAAATCTTTGATGTTTGGGGTATCGACTTTATGGGGCCATTCCCTTCCTCTAAAGGAAACAAATACATCCTTGTAGCCAATGACTACGTCTCCAAATGGGTGAAGCCAAAGCTTTACCCACTAATGACGCAAGGGTGGTTTGTAACTTTTTGAAATCGCTATTCGCTAGATTCGGTGTGCCTCGTGCCATTATTAGTGATCGCGGGACTCATTTTTGCAATGATCAATTTGCTAGAGTCATGGCTAAGTATGGTGTAAATCATCGTCTTTCAACCGCATACCACCCCACAAACTAATGGCCAGGCTGAAATATCCAACCGAGGATTAAAGCGAATTCTTGAAAGGACCGTGGGAGAGCATCGTGCCTCATGGGCTGATAAACTTGATGATGCTTTGTGGGCTTTTCGTACCGCATACAAGACTCCGATTGGTTGTACACCATATCGTCTCGTGTACGGGAAAGCGTGCCACCTCCCCATTTAGTTGGAGCACAAGGCTTACTGGGCCTTGAAGTGGGCTAATTTTGATATCAACAAAGCCGGTGACCTACGCAAGATCCAACTCAATGAGCTGAATGAACTCCGTAATGAGGCTTATGAAAATTCTTTAATCTATAAGGAGAAGACTAAGCTCATTCACGATTCTAAGATTAAAAACAGAGAGTTCCAAGTTGGAGACAAAGTTTTACTCTTTAACTCTCGGTTGAAAATCTTTTCGGGTAAGCTAAAATCTCGTTGGTCCGGCCCATTCACCGTTGCCCAAATTTTTCCATATGGTACTCTCGAGCTCGCTCAACCTAATGGACCGAATTTTAAGGTGAATGGCCAACGAGTGAAGTTGTACTTTGGTGAGGACATCTCTCAGGAGATGATTCCATCCCTCACCACGTTCCCCATGAACTAATTTTGGGTCGAGTCAGGCTCGTGACTCGGTTATCAAAAACAAGCGCTCCTCGGGAGGCAGCCCGAGTATCTATCCCTTTTCGTTTTAACCTCCTAAGTGTAGGGGGACCTATATAGGTTGTTTTTTTTTTGTGTGGTGATGTGATTATAGGGATGAATGCACTTTTGGAACCTTTGAAGAACCGTGCTCCCGTGTTATCCGAAATCCGGTTCTATCTCTCAACTATCGTGATTCAATTTTCTTCATACTCACATTTGAAATTGATCACGTTAGTCGTCTCTTCCTTAACTTGATTTAACCAACGTGCACAATGTCATAAGTGTAGGGGAGATTTTCCCACATGCTTAAACATTGAGGACAATGTTTATCTTAAGTGTAGGGGGGACTTCTATCGAAGTTTTAAGTGGACTTTTCCATGAAAATGCCTTCATTTAACCAGAAAATCATCTTTTTCAACATTTTTCAAATTGTTAATTAACTTTGGCCATATAGTCGTATTTTTAAATTTTTATCGTTGCTTTCATATGTATATATCCCGCAATAAAGTCAAAAATATTAATAAAGTGGTGTAGCAAGATAGAAATCTTTGACATATTAGGCCCGTTGCGATTATTTTAACTCAACCTGAATAGACTTATCAAAGTTTATTCTAGCTAGTATCCTTAACCATGTAGACCTTAATTGGTTATTAGGATAAGCATCCACGAGTCTCATTACTTGAGATTTTAAATTGTGGAGAACGAGAAAGGATAGAGCCAATTATAAGTCGGTATTCTTGCGCGAGCTCACTTGGTGTAATTATCTGCCAATTCTCCCATCACTTGCTAATAATTTATCTGCAATAAGTAAGGTCTTTGATATGAGCTTAAACTCATATCAATTTATCAAAAAATAACCCTAAAACATGAAGCAAAATACCAATTTATCTTGCAAAAACAGTATTATGTGGTATGTTTGTGTTTGTGTACACTTGTGTAGGTAAAAGGATACATTTTCAAGCAAACAAGGGAAAATCAAGCTTAATGATGAAAAAGACAAAGAAGGATTAAAAGTGACAAGACTTTGAAGTACAAGGACCTATCTTGACAAACTGCCAAAGATGGAGGACCAAAGTGTAAATATTGTAAAAAGTCAAGATCATAGTCAAACAAGGTCAAATTTCAAGTCAACTCAGTCAAAGGACCAATTCTGCTCAAGAATGAAGTTGGAAGGACTAAAAGTGCCAAAGAAATGAAGTTACAAGCCTTTAAGTGCAATCTGCCAAAGTCTAGGGGCTAAATCTGCCAATATTGGAAATTAATTCAAGTTCAATCCATGTTTACATGTTTAGACCAATGAGAAGCAAGCAAAAGGGGCACACGGATTGCCAAATAATCAGCATTAATTTCCCACTAGCCGCCACTCATTAATGAACAAGATCTGAACAGTTTAATCCGTGTGACTTGTTTTCAACCATTCAAAGCATGACACGTGTCAGTTTCAAACGGCCAAAAATTCCCAGGATCGTTCTTGAGCTACAATGGATTTCATGAAGAGTTGTAAACATCAAAAGCGCTTATTTTTGAGAGACGAACACATTGGTCATCACCAATTAACATCAAATCAACTCAAGCAGAAAACCCCAATTCATATTCATACCTGCAAATGGACTTAGCAGAATTATGCCACGTGGAGACATGGGATTGGTCTCAACACGTCACCATCCCCAACAAACTTCCTTCTCAAGTCTATAAATAGCAGTTTAGGTCTTCATTTGTACTTAGTAGTTTTAAGTGTGAAAAACACACACATTTACATTTTCTCTCAACTTTTCCTTTCTTAGCTAAACTACTCAAGAGTTTGACACACTCTTGAGTTAGTTAGTTAGTTAGCATCCTTTTAACCAACTTTGTAACTGAATTCCATTAATAAATTTCAAATTCTTCATTTCCCGCCAAATTCTATCTTCTTCATTACTGTTCATACCTGCTTTCCATTGAGACTTGTGTTGCTGTTTGAAGTTTGTTATGATCATACATTGATCATAACTAACTTTGGAGGAAGAATTGTAGCTGTTTGTTGATTTCAGTTCAAATCCATAGCTTATGAGATGAATTCATGCCATGGAGATGTTCTTGTTGATTGAATCACTTATGTTGATTGTAGATTGTTGATCTAGTGCTAAGGTGGTGGTTAGCACTAGGATAGAGAGTTCAGCACTCCTCTACTTCCCAATGGTTTCTTCACTAGGTTCTAAAGTTCTGATTTTTGGTTCCACTAAAATTGTCAATTACATGCTTATTTTTCTAGTGTAAATCCTTTGTGAATGTATGATAAAACTTGTTAGCTTGATTGTGGATTGATTCTAGTTAGTTGGTAGCCTTAGCTTTGCTTATCTGCTTATTACTTTGGATTGTGATCTAGCTTATAGCCTTTTTCAGTCATTTTTAGCCTTCTACTTTGATTAAGTTCTAGTAGTGTTCATTACTCGCAAGTAGCCTTCAAACATTTCATTTTGATCATCAAGTCTGATTTGCTATAGGTTTTCATTCAGTCCTATCTCAAAATCAAAAAGTCTTTGAAAATTTTCATTAATAACTGATAAAGGAGTGTTTGGAATTAGCTTTTGAAAAGTTTTCAAGTGTTGGATTTTGGCAAGCTAATGTTCATTTTCAGTCATTAGGTGATTACAAAGTGTTTTGAGTAATTTTCAAGTCAAATAACAGTTCAAACAGGCAATTGGCAAGAAAAAGGATTGGGTCATTTTAATTCAGTTTTGCCTTTAAAAAGTTGTCATTTTCATTTAGCTGGCATTTGATTAATTCTTGATGAAATTTCACCAAACCTGTTCTCAATTGTAGGTTATATTATAAAGTTTCATAGTCTATAAGCACTTGATACAGTTTCCATTCAGCTAGGAGAAATAAGCAAAAATCTGAGCATGTGAGATAAGCAATGTTTCTGTAAATGGAAACTGGATTTTCAGATCTTTTGATTCTTTTCATTAATCAAGCAATTTTCTTTCACAAATCCACTTAGTAGTTGGTATTGGTTGATATTTGATAGTTTCAGCTTTTTGTCAAAAATTCTGGTCAACGCTTGGTCAACATAAGCCATTTTCAGCTTATTTCAATTTCCCAGCTTATAACTTGATGAAATTTGTTATGACTTGATTTCCCGTTCATCATTTGAGCTCTTTAATCAGTTTAAGCACAAAAATCCAGTTGTGCATGTCCAGATTGACTTAGAGCTTATTGTGTGCTTATTTGGAAGTGCTTATTTGCTTATTAATAGCTTTCAGCCAAAATCCTCTTATAGGTCTAGCTTATTTTGTATTCTAAGTGTTTTGCAATTGGTTTGAATCATTTTGGTCCAGTAATAAGCTCAAACGAGCTTATTTGTCTTGTAAACACATTTTGGCTTAAAAAGTTTCAAAATTTGCAATCTAGTCCTTCTTGTTTCAAACAGTTTCTAAACCTGGCTAAGTTTGCATCTTTTTAGGGTTTTCACAATTAACTCCTTTCAATTTGAAGTTTGTTAGAATTTAGTTTTCAGTTTTGGAATTTGTTACTATTTGGTTAGTTTGTTACATACTTTACATTTTTGATCCTTATAGTTTGCTGATTTGCATTTTCAGTCCTTTTACTTGTTAGAATTTACATTTTAAGCATTTATATTTCATAGAATTTACATTTTCAGTCCTTTTAGTTTTAAAATTTACATTTTGAATCTTACTTGAATAAAAACATGGTAATTGCACTATGTTTTACATATAAGTAGGTAATATTTTTCAGTTTTGCAAGGCTTTGTTGAATTAGCAAATAGAATATCCAAAAAAAGATTTACAACCAAAAACAGTTAAAAACCCGAAATTGATTGGACTTTCAATTAGCAAGAACTGAGAAAAACGAACTGCATTATACACAATTTCAAATGGCGCCGCTGCCGGTTCTTTGACTTTACGAGAGACTATCGATTGACGGTTTTCATTGGCTTTTGGGATCCGTTCACCTTGTGAACGTTATTTTTACGTATCATAAATCAAAAACAAATAAAAAAATCAAAAATATAAAAATATATAAAAACTAAAAAAATTAACAAAACAATTCTTTTCCTAAAGAATTGATCAAACAAATTAAAAAATCCAAAAAGCAATCTTTTTCCTAAGAGATTGCACCCAAAAATATATATTATTGGATTCTCTCAGTTTTTATGTACATATAGTATTTTCTCTTAAAAACTCATAAATACAAAAATATTTTCCATATATTATTATAAGTAAATACGTATACGTATAAGAACACCCAATCTACATATTCTCCATAAGTATTGCCAAGGCAATACACCGTGTTGAGGGGCGTTCCGGTCCTTGACACGTGTATCGATCAAACAAAATAAAGCAAGAATAGATAAATACTCTCAATAAGCAACAATTCGAAGAATACGAACATTTAAGTGAATAGAAAGGCGATGTGCTATAAAATGCCATCTAAGGGTCAATAGGTACTTAAGTGCTTCGCGCCACCTAACCCCCCGTTCACTTGTAAGTATTCTAAGAAGGAAGGCTTCATTGGGGGTCTTGCACCCAAGTAGTACATACATATATTGTTATTTTCTTGTGGATATTTAATATTGAAACTCGAAGAGGATAATCCATTTCTCTTCAAAGTCACACGAGAGCTTCTCTCTTATTCCTCGTATTGAGTTGCATGCTCACTCGCGGGCGTGCACAAATACCGATTGGTGTACAACCTCTTCCTCCGAAAAGGAAGAAAAAGAGAAAGAGTAAGATCACCACCGTCCATCAAGCCGATCACGAGAATCGTGTTTTGACTCCTCCACCACAATAAGCCATGGCTATTGATAATCGCTCTTTGATGGAACGTATGCAAACCAATGTTCATGGATATGCTAGTGCTATTAAGATTCCCGACTTTCCCGCAAATACATTTGAGCTACACACATCTATGATTACTATGGTTTCACAATCACCTTTCTATGGTAACAAGAATGAGGATCCTCATGATCACCTTAAGAGATTACTTTCTCTTTGCAACACCATTAAGCACAATGGAGTTCCACATGAGGTTATTAAGTTGATGTTAGTGTCATTTTCACTATAGGGACCCGCTAAGCATTGGTTAGACACCCAACCACCCGATAGTATTACCACATGGGATGGTTTCACCACTAAGTTTTTGAACAAGTTCTTTCCTCCACATAAGACCATGGCCTTGAGGACCTTATTTATAGGCTTTCAACAAAAACCTAGTCAATCCTTTAGTGATGCTTGGGAAGAGTATAGTGAGTTATTGAGGCGATGCCCTAACCATGGATTGGATGATGTTCACCAAATCAATACCTTCTATAATGGCCTTAAACCTCACCACCAAGATTCACTCAATGCTTCCGCGGGAGGAAATATTCTTCTTAAATCCATGCAAGAGGCCTTGGACATCATTGAGACTAAAGCAATGGTTCAAACAAACAATCAATTTGAAGAAAGGGTTCATGTTATCCAAAACAATTCTCAGACCCCTTGTGACAACCAACTCCTCAAGTTTCAACAAGAGATCATTCAAAGGATGGATAGAGATAGTGAGAGGAATTTGAAAGTACAACAAGAAATACTTCAAGCTTTTAAGAACATTTCCTTGAAAAATTCTTCAAATGATGTGAATGCCATTACCCTTTCTTGTGTAACTTGTGGAGGTCCCCATTCTTATGAACATTGTGATAAGGTGCAAGTGTATCAAGGGGAATGCTATGCGTACCAAGAGGAACATCGTGAACACTTCAAGCCAAATATCAATCCAAATAACCTTTCTTACAAGTCCCAAAACTACCTTACTCCACCGGGATTCCCACCCCAACCACCCACCCAAATTCAACAAAATCCTCCTCAAATTTTACCAAGGAATCAAGGGCAAAGACGACCTTATCAAGGAAATAACTACAAGGAACCCAATCAATTTCAACCTCAAGGAAATAACTTCTATCCACCAAACCAAGGGTTTAATCCACCACCTCAATCTTTTCCACAACAAAGTTTTTATCAAGGAAATGTGCAATTTAACCCTATGGATTTGGTGCTTCAAAAGTTCACTTCTTTTGAGAAACAATTGAAAGATAGTCAAGAGGAAAATAACAAGAAATTTGCTCTTCTTCAAAACCAGATTATCTATAATCAAAGACCACAAGGGGCTTTTGATGTAGAGGTTTTACTACTCTTTAGGAAAAGAGCGTAAAAAGCGGTAAGTATTAAGTGTACGTTTAGGAAAACGTAAACACTTATGACCCTTAATGGGTGGGGATCGTTCTCGAGGAGGCTAGTGCGTTGTGTAATGAATGATTGATTTTGTTTTTGATTATTAACAAGAAAAGAGAAGAGAAAATGTCGAAGACGAAAAAAATAGAAAAATAGGCAAAAACACTACTAGAAAGTTAAGACGTAGAAACGTAAAAACGACAAAATTTAAAATTTTAACCTAAAAAATCCTAAAAATTACTGAAAATCCAAAATAAAATTCTAAGAGTTTACAAAAAATCCAAACTTGCTAAAACCTTTTAATTAATTAAATAATGACTTTTTAATGCTAATTAAAGCCCTAAAAATCACTTTTAAATATTAAAAAGCCCTAAACAAGATTTAATAGTTTGTAAACCTCAAAAATGACCTAATTAAACTAAAAACTATTTTTAAAAATTTTAAAACCAAATTAAACTATTTTTAAACTCCTAAAAACTATTAAAATCTATTAAATCTTAAATTAATTCTAAAAATTAACTGAAAAACCTAAAAATTAATTGGAAAGTGAAAAAGGTCCTATTTTAATGTCTAGAATCTAGGAAAAATGAAAACAAGTTAAAAATAAAACTTTGAATTTTTATGAATAAAATAATAATAAAATATTCCAAAAAATAAAAAGTTCCTAAATAAATTCTAAAAAATTCTCAAAAATCCTAAATATTCTAACTAAGAAGAAAATGTAAATTAAAGCTCCTAAAACCTCTTAATTAATTTTATATTAATTTTCAAAGTTTAATAAAAAACCTAAAATCAAATAAAATTAAAAATTAAAGTTTTTGAAAACTTTATGATATGTAAACCTCAAAAATGTAAATTAAAACCTAAAAACTATTTTTTTGTATTTTTTAATTACTGTTTACTATTTTTTTATACACTTTCTAAATTTTAAAAGAAAAATAATCCTAATAAATAATTAAATAATGGGAAAAATAAAACTTTTAAACAGAAAAATCTTAAACTCTAATATTATCCTAGGAAAAATGCTAGTTATCAAATAAGCTACTTAAATAAGCTAAAAACGACTGAATAAGCTACGGCTTATTAATATAAACCAAAGTGAAAAACTGGTTAAATAACTAATGAAATGAAATGATAACGTAAAAACTCATCTAGATCACTGGTAGAACCCCTCACTCCTGAGCTGCAGGTCGGGGGTTCGAGTCCAGGCAGGGTGAAGTTTTTATAAAACTTTTTTATTTTATTTTTTTCTTTATAACACTTAATCAGTAACTCTTGTAAGCTATAAAAACACAATTACAACCTAATTTAATCAAGATTAAAGCAAGTTGATGAGCAAAATATGCCCAGGTCTGCTTGTTCTTCTGATGAACAAGTGTAATGTTTACACTTGAGCAGTTTGGACCAAGAGGAGCTTGGTGTGAGTTTTTGGTGGTGTTTGTTATGGAACAATGGGCACCCTTGTGCTCTTTGGAGCACAAGGAGTCAAGCACAAGCTCAAATAAACAAGTAACAAGCAGAATCCAGCACAAAGGTTACAAAAATAGCACACAAGGGCATATGCAAGTCTCTGATGTGTTTGTATGGGTCTGGTAACTGTTTGCTTGATCTACAAGCACAATATTGAGATTTGGATGCGCAAATTTAGCACACAAACACACAAACTAGCAACCAAGCAAGCTCAAATCCTTAAACCTCCTATGATCTAACAAATTAACAAAAATCAAGCTCAAAGATTCATCAAAACAAGCAGAAATGTGTACATGCAGTTTTTTAGCTTACTTTTTCACTTTTTCAACATACAACTTGTTACAAACTTCTTCCAAACTGAGACACAACTAGCATACAATCTTAAACAACCCTATTGAATCTTTCTAACACCTTTTACTTCTCAAAATCCTTCAAAAATATCAAATAAAAAGTAGATCCAAACACCCCTTTAAAATTTTAATCCAACTTTTTTCAAAACAATTCAAATCAAAACAACTCCAAACTGCTTTCTTCCAACACTAACATGCATATAACATCAAATAAACTTCATTCAAGCACATATAAACACCTTTCATGCAGAATTCACCAAAATCACTTAAACCATCATTAAAACTAAAAAAATAAAAAGGGAAACTGATTTTTACCTAAGGGACTTACATCCAAGTCCCTTGTGACAGCTTTGTCACCTCCCTATACACTGGGGTGTATGCAGAACTTAATCAACAACAAATCAACCTGCTTAAGAAAAATCAAAAAGAAATACAAGCAATATATGTATATTCTGTTTTCTTTCACTCTTTCTTAAAAACTTTTCCAATCAATAACCTTTGTAAACCTTGAAACACACGTTTTTAAAGCAACCTTCAATCTCAGAAAATCACCAACCAAATCCACTTTCACTTTTTTGATTAAAAATTTTCTGAAATTAGAGATCTTTAAAAACTTTTTTGAAAATCCTTTGAAAATCAAACTCACAAATGAATATTGGAACTCAGAATTAGCATAAACACAATACACAACTTTTTAATAAAGTAAAAGGAATCACTTTTGCTCTTCAAAATACCAACTTTAATTTAAATAAAAAAGGAATTACAAGTGCAAATGCTAAAACTGGAACAAAGGGAATGAACAGGTCTCATTCTCCTTTTATACTACTAGAAAGAACTATCTAGAATATCAAAACCCTAATCATGAATTGCCAAAAGTGCCCTTTGAAGATTTGACTGATTTTGGGTCAAAAATCGCCCATGTGAATGAGAGTGATGTGCCAGTTGGATATACTTCATCTTGGGCGTTTGTTTGAGCTTGGAGGACAAGTAGTTGATCACAAGCGTTGATTTTGTCCCCTCCTAGGGTTTTGTGGAAAGAGACGTTGCAGGGGGCCAATGGGGGGGTCACATGGGTGAGTGGGAAAGGTTTTTGTGAAGTGGGTTTTGTTTAGTATAAGCTTAATCATCATTCTGGAAAACATGAAGCAAAACCCCTTTGATTTAAGTTAATTAGAATCTGGGAAAAATAGGGTTTATGGGGTGTTTATGGAAGTTTTAATCCGTTTGGTTTAATTAAATTTTTAAAAATCATGTTTGCCACCAAAAGTGATTAGTTAAATTAAACCTGATATAAAAAAGGTGGTAGTGGAATGTTGACGTGGGAGAGGGAGTGATGTGGGGAGTTATGATTGGTGGTGGATGATGATGTGTACATATGACTGGATGGGAGGAGTTTGTTTGTTTGGCAGTTTGACCCCCCAAAGTTTCATCTCTTCTTCACTTTGTAATAAATCCTATCAGCGCCCAATTTGCCTTTAACAACTTTGGACAAGTTGTCAAAAGTGGCACAAAACCTTTTAAAACTTTATCCAAGGGCCTTTAATGTATTTTCTTGATTCTTGATGGACTGGTCTTGTA
This sequence comes from Glebionis coronaria, assembly GCA_025667525.1. Classification (NCBI taxonomy): domain Eukaryota; kingdom Viridiplantae; phylum Streptophyta; class Magnoliopsida; order Asterales; family Asteraceae; genus Glebionis; species Glebionis coronaria. Next base: position 234,904,622 of record CM046876.1, on the reverse strand, counting down.
ATGTCTTCAAATATTAAGGACCATACTTGTACAATTGATATTTGGAGGGTCAATTGTGACAAGTTCTTCAAAGATGAGGGACTAATCTTGACAATCTTCAATTCTTCAAGGGTCTTTTTGCAAAATTCCAAACTTGGGCCCGGTTCATTGTGCGGCTTCGTTTCCCGTGTTCGGTTTTGAATGATTCTTGTGATCTTTTGCCAATTCCTCAATATCCGTACCTAAAAATACACAAGTAACAAACACGAGCATATATTTGGCATATTTGATGATATTTTATGCATTTTAAGACCGATTTGGACGATGAGACCATGTATAAAAGCAGTCTCATCACTCCCCCATACTAAACCATTGCCGTGCCCTCACGCAATGCTAGAATAAAGTATCAAAGCATCTCCAAAATTTAATTTTATTCACTTTATTGAAATGATAAACTAGCTACACTACACTATTGCTACTACTTGCGTTTTAGACATAATGTATGATTTTCATCGCAACATGGGACGTTTAGGTTCATAGAATAAGAACACGTGAATGCTTCGTTAGAAATAATTTCGTCGTCCTCGATTTTCACCCTAATTCCATGCCAAGCGTGTAACGAGATCATTGTCATTATAAGTTAGTAATGCTAACACTACGCATATGCCCTAATCACGTACTTATTCTCCCATTATTCCTAAGTTGTATCTCTTATATTTTATTATGTCTTAATGATCACGAGGATACATTGTTGACTTATGCGATAATAGAGATTTAGGTCTAAAAATAGAGTCCTAACGGTGTAACTAAGACCATCAAATCAATAACCCCTCCTAATAGACAACGATGTCAAAAAATTAAGTTGACAAGAAGAATCGATAAACACGGTTTTATAACGGTTTTGAACATGAGACTTATTACCAAGACTTTTATACGCCCCCTAACGAAAGGACCTTATTATCTTTGGTTTACCTCCATCTTTTATTCAACTTCGCCATGAAGCTTTTATTATGACTTCGGTCTTGCCTTGCCTTTTATTATCCGCCATCATCGGTGGTTTTATTAGCCAAAGACGTATATCCTCACGCTAAAGCGAATTTTGGATCTTTAAAGCTTCGAAGATTAAGGCTTGATTCACTTTCAATTTTTGCATAGATTTTAGGCCTTGTGGGGCTTCAAATTGTTTGCTAGATTTTGGTGAGCACTTGAAATCTTATTATTGGGTGAAGCTTTCGATTATTGGGGTGCCAATACTTCAAAACCGTGACGCTGGCGATACCTTAATGTCTTCCCAATTTAATTACACGGAAGCTACTAGAAAAGACTAGAAACCCAACAATCCTAACTAAACCGCTAAGTCAATATTTATTAAGCAAAAATATTTACATGCGAAGGGAGAATAAGCAAACAACGAGAACACATGAGTTTTTGAAAGAATACGAGTACTCTACGTTTAGCATAGTAACTTATAATTAACTCTATCATTTCTCGTCCTCATTTAAGAGACTTAGCCTAATGTGTAGTTAAGGAATCAAAGCTAAGTGCTCAACACGCACGGTCAAGTCAAAAATTACTCTTATTCTCGCCATCGGAAAATCTACATTCGTGTCATCAAACACTTATAAAACATGAGAAAAATTTTAAAATTTGGCCATTTTTAGCCTTATTTTGCAACAAAACGATAAACAAAACGTAAACTTTGGAAAGCGTGAAGGTTTGGCAAGGCAAGTATCTATTCACCCCCCCATACTAAAGTTAAACATTGTCCTCAATGTTTCGAACTAGGGGTGCAAACACCCCCATACTAGAGACGTAGTCGAATGCCTAATCTAGCATGGAAAGGGTGTAACCAATAAGTAAATAGCCGTTTATGAAGTGTGCTAAAAACCTAAGGTTAGAACATAAAAGGATATATCATATGGATATTGGGAAAGGCCTCCAAAGCAAACGATCGAGTGCTCCCATAAAACGAACACGAGAGGCTCCAATCGTGAAGATCATGATCTAAAAACCACAATTCACAAACAACCACGGAACAAAAGTTGGAAGGGCACAAATCCCCTCACATTAACTAATTAGAAAGCAATAATATGTACATGGATAAGCATGGGTCTCCCCCACGAGGCACCTTGTTTTTGATAACCGAGTCAAAAGCTCGACTCGAATCCCCATAAATGTGATCATTTAGGGATAATCATGGTTTGGTCAATTTTTGGTGGGGCTTACATGATAAACAAGGCCCAAAAGCACGTGGAGTAATTTAAAAATCCGATAAACGTATACCGGGGTCAAAGATAGCGTCTTCGTTTTCGGATGAAAGACGAAACAACGCTTCTTCAACACAAGCCCCAATGGGGTAGAAGAAAATAGGAGAGAAGAAATAGAAGGGTGGGACAATGGGTAAGTCAAAACATTGAGCTACTCGAGGTAGACTCGCACCAATCAAATGAAAAGATTTTCCATTTATTGCATCGGTGGAAGACCGAGATTTCCCTATATAAGCAATTCCAGGATCAAATATCTCGTCCTCGGTGGAAAAAGGGAAGGGAACATAAGGGGCTTCCCCCACACTAAGTCCACACAAAGCATCGTCAAAAGGAGAAGACGAGCTCGTAGTACTCAATAAACGCGGTGATGATGGAGTTAGAATTGTAGAAAAATCTTTCAAATTAAATTCAAAATCTTTTCCTTTTTCATCTTTAACACTCTCCTTGTGAAAACCCGATTTAATTATGTCAAAAATATTTGGTGTATCTAAAGCAATGTTAGTCACACTAAAAATTCTCACATTTTGAAATCTTTTTGGTTTAGGTGGTGGCAAGTTTTCAAATCTTTTGTCAACAAATAAAACCTCCCCATCGGGATCAACGTATTCATCATCCGAAGAATCACTCGAGATTGGAATCATAGGCTTAACACTCTTAACCTCCATCGGCGGAGGGGACGGAACTTCATTTTTCTCAACAACTCCTAAAACTCTATTGGAAATCTTTTTGCAAATGCTTTTGATGGGATTGACATTGTACAAAGATGTGATAGAATACACATGAGAAAGAGTGGAGTTTTGGGTTGCATTAATGACGAGTTCTTCCTCATTGAAACGAAGAGTGATTTTTCTTGCATGCACATCGATAAGTGCTCTCGAGGTATCCAAAAAAGATCGACCTAAAATTAACGGAACTTTAGGATCGATGGGAATATCAACAACAATGAAGTCTACAGGGTAGTAGAACTTTCCAACTTTCACGAAGACGTCCTCGGCAACTCCACAAGCTAGAATCGTAGAATGATCGGCCATTTCGATTGACATTCTTGAAGGAGTGAGATTGGGAAGATTGAGCAATTTAAAAATCTCAAGAGGCATCAAATTAATACTAGCACCAAGATCGGCCAAGGCGTAGCATTCTTCCATGTCTTGGATAGCACATGGGATTAAAAACTTTCCAGGATCACCGACCTTTTGAGGTATGCGGCTTAGAAAAACCGATGAACAACTAGATGATTTTTGCAATTTTTCTTTGTTATTCAACATACTTTTGAAGTTCGCGGCAAATCGAGGCATCATGACTAAGGCGTCGGCAAAACTTATATTAAAATGCAAGTCACGAAACATTTTCATAAAGAGTTCAAATTGATAATTATTTCGTTCTTGTGCCTTTTCCTTGTTTCGTCTTGATGGGTAGGGTAAAGGTGGTGTGGGTTGGGGCAAATTAGGCATAGGAATCGGCCTTGGAATCTCGGGTTCCATTATGGGTATTGGTTCAACCGTAGGTGTGGTTTGAGCGGTACTTCGTGGGCTTGCAATGTGCTCCTTTTCAACCACAACCTCGGGTTCTTTCTCTTTTTCCTTCTCCATAGAAGTACTTGGACGAGAAATGGGTTCTTTGAAAGTTTTACCACTACGAGTAGTAATAACCTTCAATTCTCCTTTCGGGTTTACGATGGTATCACTAGGAAGACCACCCGAAGAAGAAGGCTTACACATGATAGCTTCAAACATTTTAGCCATTCGGTCTTCAAACTTAGATTGCCTAGCATCCGCTTTTAACAATTCTTGCTTAATCTCATGTTGTCCTAATTCCATTTTTTGTTGATTTTGTTGGAGTCGTGTGACATTTCCTTCCATTTTATTTGCATGAGTTTTAAGTTCATTAGCAAGTTCGTTTTTAAGCTCGTTTTTCAACTCGGACCTTAAGCTAATCATCTCACGTTGCATGTTATCAAACTTAGCATCATTAGCCTTAGCATAATCTAAAAATTCTCCTTGCAAATTTTTAGTGTGAGCATTTTGAAAACCTTGAGTAGGAGTTTGAAAATCACGGTTTTGGTTTTGGTTTGAAATTTGCCCATTTCCACTTTGGTAATTACCTTTGTTATAATTCCTTTGATTTCCTTGGTAATTTCCACCTTGATTGTTGTGTCGATAGTTATTAGCATTTTGATTTTGTGGAGCTTGATTTTGGCGGGAACCTTGACCGATTTGGTTATAAGTTCTCGTGGCTACATAAGCATTCGAAGTGTTACCATCCGCGGTAATGCACTCGGAAAAATCATGAGCTCCACCACACGAAATACAACTCTTAGCAACCGCTTTAACCGAAGCGGAATTTGAAGCTTCTTGATCTTTCCAATGAGACATAAGAGTCGAAAACCTATCGAAAAACCGATTCTCCTCATTTGCTTCATCTTGCAAGGCATTAATGGAACGAGATGATGACGAGCCCAAATTGGCAACACTCGGTGTGTTACGAGGGCTATAGACCTTAGACCTATTTTCTATGATTTTCAAAGCCTCATCGGTCGTTTTGCACAAAATATTACCACCCGCGGCGGCATTTAAATAATCTCGTTCATGATCATTAAGCCCATTATAAAAAGTGTCAATTTGATGCAATTCGGAAAAATCATGGTGTGGACATTCATGTAACATTTCTTTAAACCTTTCCCAAGCCATTGAAAAACTTTCATTTGGTCTTTGTGTAAAACGTGAAATCTCGTTTTTCAAATGTGTTGTCTTAGATGGTGGAAAAAATTGATTCACAAATTTAGACACGAGATCGGCCCATGTCAAAATCGAATTCGGAGGTTCTTTCTCAAGCCAAATCTTGGCGGGTCCATCTAACGAGTAAGGAACAACATCATCTTAATGGCATCGTGTGGTACATCCTTAAACTTGCTTGTCGCGGTAAGACGATTAAATTGCCTGATGTGATAATGTGGGTTGTCTTTTTCGTGACCGCGAAACTTGTTTGCTTGAAGCATAGACATTAAACCCGTCTTTATCTCAAAGTTCTCCGCAAGGATGGCGGGAATCACAATGGCCTCTCCAAAACCCTCGGTGGGTGCTTCAAGCAACTCCATCATAGTACGATTAGCCATGATAGCTTCTTGTTCTACAATAGGTTCCTCACTTGGAGACTCCTCACTAGAATTAGTTGGAGTGGGAGTTTTGTTCTTTCGTCTACGTGCACGTTTTGCTTGATTACGAGTGAGCATAAACGTCACGTACAACGTGGAGACGAGCAAAGAAGATTCTTTTTGGTATTTTGTGTTTTTCAATTTTTTTGTGGTTTTTGATTGTATTAACTTTTTGGAATTTGGTGAATGTATTAAGTAGACAAAAAGTCCACAAATCTCCTCACTAATCAAATCTCTTGATTAAAAAGGCCTCAAGGAATGAAAACGAACACGTGGAGTGAACGCCTTCGATGACTTTAGAACGATGGTGGAACACCAAATCGTTCAAGAGGGTTTAATCAAATGAAACCAAGAAAATATATATGATATGTAATAATACTTTGGGCGGCAAAACCCTCGATTCACTCTCAAAATCAAATACGCACAAGCAAGCGGAGGAAACGAGGCGGCGCGAAGCACTTAAGAGCCTTTTTCCTTTAGGTTGTGAAATACAACCGCCTTATACCCACCTTATAGTTTGTATTATCAAGATTAAGCTTCACGAAAGTATTTATCTATTTTTGCCTTTTTCTTTGGTTTGAGATTCGAATACAATGATCGAGTGATGAAATCCCGAATCAAGGTTGTGATTGCTCACGTATTTGGAGTACTTGTGTATTTATTGTTCTACGTATACAATATAGTAATATTCACACAAAAACCAAAAAACGATAATACGTATTAATAGAGTGCTATTAATACAAATACTATTTATGGCTAATATAGAAAACAACAATGGTTCAATCAAAACACAACACGTTCCCCGGCAGCGGCGCCAAAAATTGATGTAGAGGTTTTACTACTCTTTAGGAAAAGAGCGTAAAAAGCGGTAAGTATTAAGTGTACGTTTAGGAAAACGTAAACACTTATGACCCTTAATGGGTGGGGATCGTTCTCGAGGAGGCTAGTGCGTTGTGTAATGAATGATTGATTTTGTTTTTGATTATTAACAAGAAAAGAGAAGAGAAAATGTCGAAGACGAAAAAAATAGAAAAATAGGCAAAAACACTACTAGAAAGTTAAGACGTAGAAACGTAAAAACGACAAAATTTAAAATTTTAACCTAAAAATTCCTAAAAATTACTAAAAATCCAAAATAAAATTCTAAGAGTTTACAAAAAATCCAAACTTGCTAAAACCTTTTAATTAATTAAATAATGACTTTTTAATGCTAATTAAAGCCCTAAAAATCACTTTTAAATATTAAAAAGCCCTAAACAAGATTTAATAGTTTGTAAACCTCAAAAATGACCTAATTAAACTAAAAACTATTTTTTAAAATTTTAAAACCAAATTAAACTATTTTTAAACTCCTAAAAACTATTAAAATCTATTAAATCTTAAATTAATTCTAAAAATTAATTGAAAAACCTAAAAGTTAATTGGAAAGTGAAAAAGGTCCTATTTTAATGTCTAGAATCTAGGAAAAATGAAAAAAAGTTAAAAATAAAACTTTGAATTTTTATGAATAAAATAATAATAAAATATTCCAAAAAATAAAAAGTTCCTAAATAAATTCTAAAAAATTCTCAAAAATCCTAAATATTCTAAATAAGAAGAAAATGTAAATTAAAGCTCCTAAAATCCTTCAAAAATATTAAATAAAAAGCAGATCCAAACACCCCTTTAAAATTTTAATCCAACTTTTTTCAAAACAATTCAAATCAAAACAACTCCAAACTGCTTTCTTCCAACACTAACATGCATATAACAGCAAATAAACTTCATTCAAGCACATATAAACACCTTTCATGCAGAATTCACCAAAATCACTTAAACCATCATTAAAACTAAAAAAATAAAAAGGGAAATTGATTTTTACCTAAGGGACTTACATCCAAGTCCCTTGTGACAGCTTTGTCACCTCCCTATACACTGGGGTGTATGCAGAACTTAATCAACAACAAATCAACCTGCTTAAGAAAAATCAAAAAGAAATACAAGCAATATATGTATATTCTGTTTTCTTTCACTCTTTCTTAAAAACGTTTCCAATCAATAATCTTTGTAAACCTTGAAACACACGTTTTTAAAGCAACCTTCAATCTCAGAAAATCACCAACCAAATCCACTTTCACTTTTTGATTAAAAATTTTCTGAAATTAGAGATCTTTAAAAACTTTTTTGAAAATCCTTTGAAAATCAAACACACAAATGAATATTGGAACTCAGAATTAGCATAAACACAATACACAACTTTTTAATAAAGTAAAAGGAATCACTTTTGCTCTTCAAAATACCAACTTTAATTTAAATAAAAAAGGAATTACAAGTGCAAATGCTAAAACTGGAACAAAGGGAATGAACAGGTCTCATTCTCCTTTTATACTACTAGAAAGAACTATCTAGAATATCAAAACCCTAATCATGAATTGCCAAAAGTGCCCTTTGAAGATTTGACTGATTTTGGGTCAAAAATCGCCCATGTGAATGAGAGTGATGTGCCAGTTGGATATACTTCATCTTGGGCGTTTGTTTGAGCTTGGAGGACAAGTAGTTGATCACAAGCGTTGATTTTGTCCCCTCCTAGGGTTTTGTGGAAAGAGACGTTGCAGGGGGCCAATAGGGGGGTCACATGGGTGAGTGGGAAAGGTTTTTGTGAAGTGGGTTTTGTTTATTATAAGCTTAATCATCATTCTGGAAAACATGAAGCAAAACCCCTTTGATTTAAGTTAATTAGAATCTGGGAAAAATAGGGTTTATAGGGTGTTTATGGAAGTTTTAATCCGTTTGGTTTAATTAAATTTTTAAAAATCATGTTTGCCACCAAAAGTGATTAGTTAAATTAAACCTGATATAAAAAAGGTGGTAGTGGAATATTGACGTGGGAGAGGGAGTGATGTGGGGAGTTATGATTGGTGGTGAATGATGATGTGTACATATGACTGGATGGGAGGAGTTTGTTTGTTTGGCAGTTTGACCCCCCAAAGTTTCATCTCTTCTTCACTTTGTAATAAATCCTATCAGCGCCCAATTTGCCTTTAACAACTTTGGACAAGTTGTCAAAAGTGGCACAAAACCTTTTAAAACTTTATCCAAGGGCCTTTAATGTATTTTCTTGATTCTTGATGGACTGGTCTTGTAATGTCTTCAAATATTAAGGACCATACTTGTACAATTGATATTTGGAGGGTCAATTGTGACAAGTTCTTCAAAGATGAGGGACTAATCTTGACAATCTTCAATTCTTCAAGGGTCTTTTTGCAAAATTCCAAACTTGGGCCCGGTTCATTGTGCGGCTTCGTTTCCCGTGTTCGTTTTTGAATGATTCTTGTGATCTTTTGCCAATTCCTCAATATCCGTACCTAAAAATACACAAGTAACAAACACGAGCATATATTTGGCATATTTGATGATATTTTATGCATTTTAAGACCGATTTGGACGATGAGACCATGTATAAAAGCAGTCTCATCAGCTTTACCTTCCAACACACAAACAAATCCAAGGGCAAATGTCAATGCTATTACAACAAGAAGTGGAAAGTCAACAAAGGATCCTTCACCTCCTAAACCTACTATTGTTCAATCCACTTGTGCTCCTACTTGTGACAAGTCCTCTACCTCTACTTCACCACCTCAAAATGCTCCCATTTCTCCAATTTCAAAGCCTACTCATGAAGAAATCAATAAGGAAAATCCTTCATCAACCACTCAACCACAACCAAAACCAAGTCTTCCTTATCCCTCAAGATTGAGAAAAGAAAAGATTAAGAACAAGGATGATATCCAAGTTTCTAACTTTTTGAGGATGTTCAAGCAACTTAACATCAATATCTCCTTTGCGGAAGCTTTAGCCAATATGCCTAAGTTTGCTAAGATGATTAAGGACTTGCTTTCTAACAAGGAAAGATTGGTGGATTTGCCTAATGCTTCATTGAATGAAAATTGCTCCGCGGTTTTGCTTAAGAAGTTGCCTACTAAGCTTGGAGATCCGGGGAGGTTTTTGATTCCTTGCAATTTCCCGGGGGTAGAAAATTGTATGGCTTTAGCGGATTTAGGAGCAAGCATAAACCTCATGCCATTATCGGTTTGGAAGAGACTTTCACTTCCCGAGCTCACTCCTACTAAGATGACTCTTGAGTTGGTCAACCGTACTATAGCTTATCCGGTGGGAATTGCGGAAGATGTTTTTGTGGGGGTTGATAGATTTACATTTCCCGCGGATTTTGTGGTGGTTGATTATGATATGGATCCTAGAGTGCCTTTGATTGTTGGTAGGCCATTTTTGAGGACGGGTCGTACTTTAATTGATGTGGCGGAAGGAGAACTTACAATGCGGGTAGGAGATGAGAGAGTTGTGTTTAACATGGGGAAGTTGTCTAAAAAGTCTAATGAGCCCGAAGCGGTAAAACATATTGATGTTGTGCATGAGGAGGAAACACAAAATGATCTTCTTGATGAAGTTTGTGATGAGTACTTTTATGAAGCTTGCTCAAGTGGCGATTATGAATTACCTCATATTGAGACCATTGCTTCCATTACTTCATTTTTGGATTGTCATGAACATCAAGAGCTAAACCTTAGTCAAATCCCATATGACACTCCACTTTTCCATAATAATAACCATGTTCATGAGGACTTTAGTGATGGAGAATCTTCTCTTTGTGATTCACCAACATATGATGACTATAGTGATGATGAGCTTTCTACTTGTGACTCTCCATTTGTTGATGATCATACTTCCTTTGGTTTTGAGGGATCACCAATCTTTGATAGACCTATCTATGATGTTTATGATGATGAGGAAGATTCTATTATTGATGAGATTGATGAGTTTTTAGTGGAGGATATATCTTTTGAGTACACTCTTGGTTATGTTGATAAGGAGGGGGACATACTCTATTTAGAATCCCTATTGAATGAAGATCCTTTACCTTTTTCCTTGCCCACCTCAACATTTCAAAGTGATAAAGGAAAACAAGTCATCGTGGTTCCTTCCAAGAGCTTGTTATTACCCATGCCTTCACAACCTTTCTCTCACAATGTGATTTACAAAGGAGAATCTTCTAAGGCAATCAACACTTGTTGTTTTCCCATCAAGGAACGGATTTTTGATCCTGGCATAGAGCTTGCTAAACCATCTTAGTATCCACCTGATGCAACAAAAGGAAACCTTGTGAAAGATTTGAGAGCTTTACACTATTACTTTGGGAAGAACATATGGGAAACCATTTTGGAGAACTACACCTCATTCTTTTCACCATTACTTGGGAAGCTAGTTGTTGACTTGTGTTATAAGTGGTATGGTAATTATGTATTTGATAATGGGGGATATTTATGGAGTTTTGATAAATGAACACTTGTTTTACCTCATCATGGGGACTTTTCATAAAAAGGGGCAAAAACTTTTCTTCTCCATGATAGGTTTTAGACACTTTTAAGTGTGGGACGAGTCGAGCTAGAGACTCATTAACTCAAGCATCGTATAACTAGGTTTAGAGTGTTGTAGGTTAGAAATAAAGGTATAGACTTGGAGATAAGTGTAGGGGAGACCTTCTTTTGTCTTCATGATTGTTTGTAGGGTTGCTCACTCATCTCATGCTTTGGAGCTTATGGAGGAGGCCCTTGTATCCGGTTCACTTCGTTACTATAGTGATTTTTCATTGACACCTTGTGCTTAAACATGATTTCACTAATAGTTGTCCTTTCTTAACTTGGGTTAAGCAAAGTCTAATCATTGTCATAAGTGTAGGGGAAGTTTTTATACTTCCATGCTCTTAAACATTTAGGACAATGTTTAGCTTAAGTGTAGGGGGGGTCTTCTATTGAAGTGACCTTACCTAGAACTTGTCATTGTCTTTCATGATAACATGGAAAATTTGATTTTTCAACATTTTTCAAATTTTTGATCTACTTTGGCCAACAAAAATATGCATACATAATTTTTGCATCAATTATTTTGCATAACACATTTGCATTGTATATATCTTTTCTTTTATCTTTCATCAAAATATATAAAAATAAAAATAAATAAAACATGGTTTTAACAAGTTTAGACTTCTTTGACATATTAGGCCCGCCATGGATATTTTGACTCCACCCGAGTTTGCTTATTTTAGCATTCTCTAGCTAGTATCCTTAACCATGTAGTCCTTCATTGGTCTATTAGGCTAAGCATCCACCAATCTCATTCTTTGAGATTTTAAATTTGTGGAGAATGGGAAATGATAGAGTTGAAGTAAGTATAAAAGGGCTAGATAAACTTCATGATAATTACTTGTGGCTTAACCCTTCTCTTCTTAACCTCTATTTTCTTCGCATGTATATAATTGTTAATAAATAATCAAGAACGGTTTTAATCGGTTTGTAATCTCTTATGCATTTTTGGCTAATCATTCATGGTTGATATAAGTACGTCTTAAGATTCTAAGTTAGAACGTTTTATGTGTACAAGACTTATGTCATGCTCAATATTTAGCGGGTGTTTTTCCTTTTATTCTTTTCAAATTTCTTAGTGAGGAATGAAGAAAAATAAGAGCGGCTTATAAAAAATGAGTGGCTAGAAGAAAAAAAAAGGAAAAAAAGAAGAAGAAAAGAAAAAATATATATATACAAGACTCCCAAGAGGGGCAGTGTGGTGTTAATTATAGTGACTATTGAGTTCCAATATTACCTTGACGGGTTGCGGGGATTCAATAGATTGCTCCAATCCAATATTACCTTGACAGGTTGCGGGGTTGAAGATCCAAAGTCTCAAAAAGATGGCGGATGTAAATTATTGCGTGAGTTTTATTTTTCTTTCCTTAGTGAGTGTGTAGCTACTTATGAAAGCATGACATGAGGATTTTACACATAAGGCGAATGACTTATTACTCTTGAAACGGACTTGTATTAATTGTGGGCGGTTTTTCAAGTAATGGATGAGAGGATTACTTAGGATTAAAACCGTGCTTCCTTATTTTTGGATTTTACACTTCTTATACTTCACACTTGAATAAATGACAAATTTTCCCACAAGCAATTTGCTCAAATAATAATCGGTTCCACATTTAATTGTCATGAATAAGTTGATGCACTTTTTACTTGTGAATGCAATGATCCCATTTTTAAGCTTGGTATAGGGAAAGTGAAACTTGAGGGTGATAAATGTCCATGGTACCCAAGCCCTAATCTAAGCCATTGAATTCTTTATGAGTTATTTCTATCAAAACCATTTCAAGAAAAATCAAAAAGATATAGATAGAATTGTATTTTATTCATTGCATTGTTAAAAGTCAAAATCATGCATCATGTAGTTTAGAGTAGTGTAGATGCATTCCATATGGCCAAGGTGGATTAATTATGAGGAGAATGTAAATTTGTGCTTTAAAATATATAATTGCATGAGGACATGACAATGTTCAAGTGTAGGGGATTTGATATGAGCTTAAACTCATATCAATTTATCAACAAATAACCCTAAAACATGAAGCAAAATACCAATTTATCTTGCAAAAACAGTATTATGTGGTATGGTTGTGTTTGTGTACACTTATGTAGGTAAAAGGATACATTTTCAAGCAAACAAGGGAAAATCAAGCTTAAATTGATGAAAAAGACAAAGAAGGATTAAAAGTGACAAGACTTTGAAGTACAAGGACCTATCTTGACAAACTGCCAAAGATGGAGGACCAAAGTGTAAATATTGTAAAAAGTCAAGATCATAGTCAAACAAGGTCAACTTTTAAGTCAACTCAGTCAAAGGACCAATTCTGCTCAAGAATGAAGTTGGAAGGACTAAATGTGCCAAAGAAATGAAGTTACAAGCCTTTAAGTGCAATCTGCCAAAGTCTAGGGGCTAAATCTGCCAATATTGGAAATTAATTCAAGTTCAATCCATGTTTACATGTTTAGACCAATGAGAAGCAAGCAAAAGGGGCACACGGATTGCCAAATAATCAGCATTAATTTCCCACTAGCCGCCACTCATTAATGAACAAGATCTGAACAGTTTAATCCGTGTGACTTGTTTTCAACCATTCAAAGCATGACACGTGTCAGTTTCAAACGGCCAAAAATTCCCAGGATCGTTCTTGAGCTACAATGGATTTCATGAAGAGTTGTAAACATCAAAAGCGCTTATTTTTGAGAGACGAACACATTGGTCATCACCAATTAACATCAAATCAACTCAAGCAGAAAACCCCAATTCATATTCATACCTGCAAATGGACTTAGCCGAATTATGCCACGTGGAGACATGGGATTGGTCTCAACACGTCACCATCCCCAACAAACTTCCTTCTCAAGTCTATAAATAGCAGTTTAGGTCTTCATTTGTACTTAGTAGTTGTAAGTGTGAAAAACACACACATTTACATTTTCTGTGACAATCCGTCAATTTACGATTGATATTTTATTCTCAAATATTATTTGAAAATATTATTTTAATGTTACAATATGAACTCACATATTTTTGGGAAGAAATCTGGATTTACATCTTGAAGTAGCGTCGAATACGTCTAAACCGGAGGATTCAACGTTACGTGCTTACGTTTACATACACCGTCTTTGGTGACAGTCCAACATTTCAGAAAATAAATTTATCTGAGAACATTATTTTGGAGTTTTAAATTTGTGTTAGTTCATAAACTCACAAATTTACGAGAAGAGATTAGGACTTACGATTTTATTTTAACGACCTTTACGACTAAACCGGAAACCTTAGGATTTCGTATTTACGTTTTCGAACTCCGTTTTTGATGAGACATTTTTTATTGGATTCGTTTTGTGACGGTGATTCATAATTTATAAAAACGTTTTTCATAAAACGACCCGAGGGCACGCAAATCGAGGAAACTAGAATCGAGGAGTACCCGTAAATAAGTGGGATGAGACAAGTGGGACACTTGTCCCACCCCACTCCAAAACCGGCTATAACTTAGCTAGTAACACATGAGGTGTCACAACCTCATAACCAAAGACACACTTGTCCTAAGTAGCTTACATCTTAAGCTTTAACACATCAAAACCATTTGCAACCATTACCACTCTCATTTACAACATGCAAAAACTCACAACTCTCTCTCTAACTCCATTTTTGGCCGTCCCATATAGCCTCCAAAACACCACCTTCATATGATTTTTAACCACAAAATCCTATGTAATTTACACCTATGTTGAAGCCCTTTCAAAACCCTATTGATTGGTGGTACTTATAACATCCATGGAAGAGTTTTCATGGTGTCATGAGGCTGATTTTCCACAAGGAGTCCATGGAGCATGGTGGTCTTGAAGATGGTCATGGTTGTCTACAAGTTTCTTCATCAAAAACCATGTCAAAATCATCACCTATGTCAACTTGGTGGTATAAAGATTGTCCTCCTCACCTTCTTATTATTTTGATTATGTAAACTTGTATTTTATTTCCTATTGTATATATTTATGATGATTATATGATGATAAAAATGTTATGTGGGGATTTGTTGTTGATAATCATGGATAAAAAGGTGAAAAACTATAAGAAACAAGGTTAAAATCTTGATTAATTTGCATGGCTGTATAAAACAGTAAAGGACCAAGTGGTAAACTGATAATATGATGAAGTAGAACCCATTTACAGTAAGCTATGGGTCTTGTACACATGTGAGAGTTGGCCATGCAATGGAATCAAAATAATGAGTGAGATATGATCAAAACAAGTTTAGGGTATAAATCTGAAGTTACTGTTTTGGACGATTTTTAGAAAATACTTAAAGGATGATTCAACAGTAGCTATAGAAGAGTTAAATGTAGCAAATATCATGTAGTTTATGTGATAAAAATTTGAGCTTCTATCTCCATGTAGAACTCAAGATATGACATTTTTGGTGAAGATGAAGTTAAAAATCAGATTTTTGGAAATTAAAGAATAATACTATTATATAAGCACTCACATTTTAATATATAAAATATAAATAAAAACCCACTAACTTATAAAACTTATTTATATAAATATATAAAAGGTGTAATAAGTGTATAAATGATGAAAATGGAAACTTGTTAAGTTTTATAAGTTATAAAACTATAAACATGATTTTTACGACTTTTTCGGCTATTGCCGTAAAATTAACGTTTTTGTTAAATAAAACTTAGATGGTTGGACCCGTCTAATGAAAACTTTATAAAACTTATATACTGATATATAGACATGTATAACAAGTAAAAACCGACAAAACCCGAACTTTAGGGCATACGGACATTAACGAGCTAAGTAAACATATTGGACTAATACTTGGACTAATAAATGGACTAAATAAGATAAACACCCATAAAAAGAACTTATTGGGCTTAACCCATTTAGGCCCAACTTGGAAAGTATACATACTGATAATATAGGTACAAAATGGATTAAAATAAGTTAAATAACTTATAATAAGCTTATTGGGCTTAAGACACGTAAACGGGTAAAACTAGTAAACTAGTATAAAAGTTATCGACATATAACACTAAAAGGAGTAAACGAGAATATGTAAACCCACTTGATCATCATATATATATAATCATCATATGTATACCAAGATGTTATTTTTATAAAGTCATTGGACAAACGTCTAAGACCGATTATTATTTGTCTAGGTTTCCGTGATTGAAGCACGCACCGTACGTCCGAATTGCCGATAACCCGACTTCCCACATCAACGTGAGTTCATAGCCTCGCACTCTTTTAAATGTTTTTATAAATGTTTTATAACCCGCGAGGGAGATAACATGTTAGTTTTTATAAAATAGGACACCATTTGTCCCGATTGTTTGTTTATTGATTTTGGACCCGAATGATTGAATGACCCGATTGTATGACCCGATAAATGATTAATGGACCCGATAGATGAAATCAAATGGATTATTAAAGTTAGGTTATGTCACTAAAAGTCCCATTAGCATGAATTGTGAACTACCGGGAGTTGGTAGACGCTTATGCATTTAATAGTACTATTTGGGGACGATCACCCCAGTTCGCGCCTTGACGGTTGATCCCCGTCGTGCCACATTGATTGGTAAGCGAATTTATGTATGAGAAGATTTCCAATAGCGTGACCTTTGTGACGACACGCTACTTTAGATGGGCAAAATTGGTATCGGGTTAGCTACCCGTTTTGGTTTTAGTAAGGTAACAATGTCATGCGGCTTATAATAATCCAAATCACCAAAAATATTACTGGACGCTCCGAATTACGATGTATTGCCTGACTAGCAATACTGGGTCATACTATTGATATTATGATTGTATTTTGGTTTTCATAACCATATTCATATAACGGTTTTTATTTGATTTTATACAACGTCATAAGACATGTTGTATGATGCTTTTACGACATTGGCTCGTATATTGATTTTAAGGCAAATGCCTATATTATGATTTTCGATAAGGATTCGTATAAAATGATTTTGGCTATTTTACGGCCTATTACCATGATTTGTACGTATTGATTTTTGGTACTAATTTTATACCAAAGTTATATTGATGGAATTTATTAAACTCTATGAATTCACTCGGCGTTATCGCTGACCTTTTCTTTTAACATGTTTTATCTCAGGTACTTGAAGGTAATTCTCGGGAAGACGACAAGAATTCATGGCCCGCACTTAAACAATATTTTTCCATTCAAACACTTTGTAAAACTTTTGTATGCAATGTAATGACTTGGGACCTATGTAACTTTGATGTTTATGAATGGAAATGATTTATTATTAAACGACGCGATTTTTATGCGTTGTCTATGATGTGAGTAATGTGCTATCCCGTAACACCAACTAGTCTTCCGCTGAACTGAGTTGTATAAATTTGGGGGTGTTACAGTTTGGTACCAGAGCTCTCGTTATAGAGAACGAAAGATTTTTAAAACTAAGGTTTTGAATAAAACATTTCAAAATCTTTTAACTATAAACATTTTTCTAAAAATGTCTAAAAATCTTTTGACTATAACGGTGCCGAAGAATTCCCGAGTTACCGACAAGGCCAAGACTGAGAAGTGTTATTTTAATATATATATATAACTTGGATTATATATATATATATGATGTAATTTTATTACATGATTGTTTGATGATTATTTTGATTTTTATACGAGGTATTTATACGACGTAGATTGTCACAAGTAACCCTAAATCCCCTAGTAAATTAATCTAAGCTATTCTCGTAGGAATTTTAGCTATCCTAGATCTAAACCAAGTTGCGGATAATTATGATCCCAACAAATGGTTGATATTCGTAGAAATATAGATATTAGTTGATTGTGATATTGAATAAGAATTGGCGAGATTAAAACTGATATCGATGACATGACGATCTTTCCTTATAGAGTGGAGTTTGACAAAACGTTATCACCTGGAAAGATGTCATCTGATTCGTTGTCATCCAATTCTTAAATCGAAATCGAAAGGGTGAATGTTGCACTTGAGGCTGTCATTGGAACCAGTACCCAAAAGCCTCATGCCACTAATACCTTTCCGAGAAGTCTAGTTGAATGATTAAGTCATTTCATATTAATGACTCATTTGATAATTATTGATAAAGGAGTTATAGGATTGGAAATTAAGTGTTGATTCATATTGAGATTGTATTGCCTTTACAAGGCCGAAGAATAAGGTTGTAAGTATTGGAAAATGAGGAAGGATATCGAATTGAGTATAAAACTGGTTAAAACTTGAATAAAGTAAAATTTAACTTGTATGGGATATAAGATTGTTAAGAGGAAGTCGTTAAGTTTTGTGATTGAATTATAAGGATTTAATTGATTATTGATTTGTGTTAAGGGTTGTTCCTAGACCATTGTCCACTAACGAGGATGCCTAGTGTCCAAGAAATAAATTGAAGAAATCTTCTTCTGAATTGAGACCGATGGATCTTCCGGGACATATGGAACACCTAATGACTCTTGTAGATTAGTATTCATTGTGGTATCTTTTAAAAATAATCCCTAACTTAACTGAGATATCAGTTGGTAGGATGAGTTCCGAGAATTGTATGACATAGTGACATGTAATGTGTTACGGTACAATTTAGACTTGTTTGTGATTAACGAAAAGACTACCTTTAATTACTAAATTCTACATGTATCGATGTTATCTATCTTTTATTGCTTCTTCCTAATGTTCGCATTAGTGATGCAACTATTGAACAAGTACTCATCTTGATTTGGGTAACGTTGTGAATCATTCTTCGTGAGTGCCATCGAGATCATGAACCTCATGATTATTTGGCTAAGCTCGTTTCCTGATATATATTGAAGTTAGTTCTTGGTGAACATCTTTCCATCACTCTTTTGCAGATCACACATTGTTTTTATAAAGTTAAAACGGTATCCTTTGAGAAAATTTAATTTTCATCACAATAAGGATTATTCAAAGTGAGAATTATAAGTGATTGATATCAAAATGAAGTTGTTTATGAAAAGCTTTGGAAACTTAATTGTTTTCATAACAAAGAAAATCTTTGTAAATTTATTCTTGGTTCTTATCTAAGAATTAAGCATGAAAATGATTTTTACTGTAAACATGATGATAAAATTTTGACGAACTGAGTATTGCATCGTTAATCTTGAAATTGTATATAGTTGCGCGCCTACATACAATTTGGAATGGACTATGCAAGACTGATTAGTAGTCACTATAAAACTAATGAATAAACACTACATTTTCTTTGTGGATTGTGAAAGATTAAAATTTTAATGGGATCTGCAAGAAGTGAAAAATAAGGACATAATGTTAGGGACACCTACATATGTGCCTGTTGCATCTATTCTTCTGAGTCGAATTTACTCATCTGTGGAAATTGTCTTATTTGACAATTGACAATTCTTTCTTGTCCAATTCTCCCGTAGTGAAATTCTTAGGAAAAGTATTTGATTATTGAGTGTTGATACCCGACTGGATGTATCGACGTTCCTATCATTTATTTTGATTTGATTTCATTTGAATGACCTGGGTAACGATCCGAGGAGCTTTCGAATGCGTACTCAAATTATGAAAACATGGGATATATTCATATTCGTTAAATGTTTTCGTCTGTACCTGATTTGAAATTCTATCGCGTAAATCATGCGTTGACCTTACTCTTTTAAGGTTAGTTATGTCTCCATATATCCTTGAATTTGTGAAGGATTATGAGTTATTATCAGACTTTTGAGAAGTTCACATCTTATCGACGGCAATAAAACTGGAAGGTTGATAGTGCCAGTAGAATGGATTGATTGATTATGACATGACGACATTGTCTTAATTGATGGGAACTCGAGTAGAATTCCCTAAATGATAAGATGTTGATTATCAAAAGTGAACTAAATAATTCTTGATGGATGACCGTATCCTGCATTTAGACTTGAGATTATACCGTAAATGGTTGTGAACTAGTCATAGATATTATAATCTAGAAGAAGTTAATATGAATTTATTAAAAGATGTTTATCTTATCTGAAACTTTAGGAGGTATTTGTTGGTGAATTAACTAGACCTTCGCCACTAAGGCAAGTTGAATTTGGTATTTGATTATATTCCCGGTGCTGCACCTGTGGCTTGTGCGCTGTACGTCGGCACCATCTGAATTTAAAGAATTACCGTACAACTGAGAAAGTTGTTGGAGAAAGATTTTATTATACCAAGCCTGTCATCCTGAAGAGCTATGGTGTTATCTTTCCTTATATTTATAGATTACTGTGACTGAGTAAATTGACAATCGAAAACGATATCCATAACTCGAAATGGAAGATTTGTTCGATCATTTACAAGGTTTTAGCGTATGTTTTAAGATTTGATTTACGGCATGGTTATCATCAACTTCGCATCTGCGAAAGAGATTATTTATTCCAATCACTACATCCGGTACTTGTAATGAACATTATAAGTTTCATGTGATGTCGTTTGGATTGACAATGCACATGTAGTATTCATAAATATGCTGAATCACGTGTGTAGGCTGTAATTTGATAAATTCATGCTCGTGATCATTAAGGACTATATGTATGTTTATCAGAATAAGAATGAGTTAATAATTATTTATAGACTGCCCTGAATTGGCCGAACAGTATAAACCTGAACCTTGAATAATTAACACGTGATTAAAGACCTGAATCTTTACATGATTTGACTATGTGATTAAAAGGATAATGGAATATAAATTGACTCTTCAAAAATTAAGAGCCCTTTTAAGACTTTGGATTTTACCAAAAAGAAATGGAAATATGTTTTGACAAATATTTTAACAAAGAATTTTAAGGGATTATTCCCTTATACACAAACCATTTAACTAAACTTCTGTTTAGGGGTAAATGTTTGTGTATACTTTTAGACAACTTAAGAGGAATTGAGGAAACTATATAAAACATGACTTGAAATTTGAAACGATAATTTACGCTTTTCAAACTAAAGAAACTTTGACCAAAGTATAAACCAAAGAATTTTTCGAACAATTACGAATCTTATTAAATATTTTCGATAAATCAACGAAAATCTTGTTAATTAAACTCAAATTTATTTTGAACATTTTATATAACTGGTCGAACTAAGAAATTTAAAACTTTTACGTTTACATTTCATAATAATTGAATACTTAATATTTAATTAGTCATAATAATTATTTAATTGTAATAATTATCGACGCTTTAAACGCTGGATTGATAAAAACGGATAAAAATGATAGTTAAGAAGAAACTAAAATAGAGAAAATATGAAGAAAGGTAAACGTAATTACTAACGCATAATATAGAAAGAATATCTGAGTGATATGTGGACATGATAATTATATCATCATGAGAAGTGAATATAGATACCGACGCATTATGTAGAAAAAAAAAAAATAAAGAACCAGTTAGGACATGTTCCTTAATAATGAAGGTGCAAAATAATTTGCCGAACGATATAAAAATAAACGATGTTTGTAAAAAGGATAATGTAGATTATAAAAGAGGATTCACGACTAATATGAATCATTAAAATTGAGAAGTTGATAGCATTAAATATTTTAAAGACCACTTGTGATTGTCTAAAATTGGAAGATTGTGAGATATAGTTATGTTGGAATTTGTAAGTATAAGTATTCTATTTATATCATTTATGGCTAGAAGTATCTTTGTCTGAAGAAGTTGTACTAATGGCAAATTATGAAGGCAGACATCGCCTCATACATTAGTAAACGTTTAGCTATTGCAAGGGTCATCATCTAAATTTGATTCGATTTGGGTCATCGTCGACAGACTGACCAAATCTGCTAATATCATTCCCGTTAATGATAAATGCAAAAGAATTATGTAAACATAGTGTGCCTGTATCGAACATCTTTATCAAGATCTTCGCTTCGCATCGAATTTATAGAGATTTGCTCGGAAATCATTGAGAACGAACCTTGATGAGAGTACTATGTACCACCCCAAATCGAAGGGACGAGGTAAAGTAACGATACAGAGTAATATAAGTGTTGTTTTATGTTTGAATGATTGACCTTTGGTAATAGACCATATAATCATTTTCCTTTGGAGAGATTATCATTGATAATCATCGTATTAGGATCGAGATCGAATCTTGTTAAGATTTAGAAATTAGAGCATCTGTAAGCTGGAGTTGAGATGAAGACATCCGACATACACCCATTGTGAGTTGGACATGTCTCTTAGGTTTAAGGTTTCCTATGATGGCGAACCTATCCTTGCAAAATACCCGACCCGCGAGATCTGAAATGATTATTGAAATTAGGATTTGATTATTAACTGCCGATAGTGGGCAAGAGGTTATTTGAAAGTGAAATGTAGATCTTGAAGTGCCAAATGGGTAGCGAAGTTATGCCACTATTTTAAACTTGGAGAAATGAATTCATGATCTGACAAATCATGGGATATAAGTCCCCGATTGTATGGGACCATTGAAATGATGTAAAAGTTGGGATTGAAAGGCATATAAGCTGGATCTACCCTAGGACTTCAAGAACCGCGTGAATTATGTTTCGTAAATCGCACTTGATGGAATATCTATCAAGTGAAATTCTGATTATTCTTAATAGAGCTTAGATCGGCGAAAAGTTGCATTCATCAAAAACCCGTGAACATCATGGATAGAGAAAGTAAGTCAACATTAAGCCTGATCTTATTCCCGTAGTTATGTTTGATGAAACTCGCGCATAGTAATGAATTGCACTTGTGAGGAAAGACCGAATGTGGAGGAAATACCCACATGGCTTTAACTCTATAAGAAGCGAGTAGTAAGGTAAGATGATCTTTGAGGACAAAGATCCTGTTTAGGGGTAAATGCTGTGACAATCCGTCAATTTACGATTGATATTTTATTCTCAAATATTATTTGAAAATATTATTTTAATGTTACAATATGAACTCACATATTTTTGGGAAGAAATCTGGATTTACATCTTGAAGTAGCGTCGAATACGTCTAAACCGGAGGATTCAACGTTACGTGCTTACGTTTACATACACCGTCTTTGGTGACAGTCCAACATTTCAGAAAATAAATTTATCTGAGAACATTATTTTGGAGTTTTAAATTTGTGTTAGTTCATAAACTCACAAATTTACGAGAAGAGATTAGGACTTACGATTTTATTTTAACGACCTTTACGACTAAACCGGAAACCTTAGGATTTCGTATTTACGTTTTCGAACTCCGTTTTTGATGAGACAATTTTTATTGGATTCGTTTTGTGACGGTGATTCATAATTTATAAAAACGTTTTTCGTAAAACGACCCGAGGGCACGCAAATCGAGGAAACTAGAATCGAGGAGTACCCGTAAATAAGTGGGATGAGACAAGTGGGACACTTGTCCCACCCCACTCCAAAACCGGCTATAACTTAGCTAGTAACACATGAGGTGTCACAACCTCATAACCAAAGACACACTTGTCCTAAGTAGCTTACATCTTAAGCTTTAACACATCAAAACCATTTGCAACCATTACCACTCTCATTTACAACATGCAAAAACTCACAACTCTCTCTCTAACTCCATTTTTGGCCGTCCCATATAGCCTCCAAAACACCACCTTCATATGATTTTTAACCACAAAATCCTATGTAATTTACACCTATGTTGAAGCCCTTTCAAAACCCTATTGATTGGTGGTACTTATAACATCCATGGAGGAGTTTTCATGGTGTCATGAGGCTGATTTTCCACAAGGAGTCCATGGAGCATGGTGGTCTTGAAGATGGTCATGGTTGTCTACAAGTTTCTTCATCAAAAACCATGTCAAAATCATCACCTATGTCAACTTGGTGGTATAAAGATTGTCCTCCTCACCTTCTTATTATTTTGATTATGTAAACTTGTATTTTATTTCCTATTGTATATATTTATGATGATTATATGATGATAAAAATGTTATGTGGGGATTTGTTGTTGATAATCATGGATAAAAAGGTGAAAAACTATAAGAAACAAGGTTAAAATCTTGATTAATTTGCATGGCTGTATAAAACAGTAAAGGACCAAGTGGTAAACTGATAATATGATGAAGTAGAACCCATTTACAGTAAGCTATGGGTCTTGTACACATGTGAGAGTTGGCCATGCAATGGAATCAAAATAATGAGTGAGATATGATCAAAACAAGTTTAGGGTATAAATCTGAAGTTACTGTTTTGGACGATTTTTAGAAAATACTTAAAGGATGATTCAACAGTAGCTATAGAAGAGTTAAATGTAGCAAATATCATGTAGTTTATGTGATAAAATTTGAGCTTCTATCTCCATGTAGAACTCAAGATATGACATTTTTGGTGAAGATGAAGTTAAAAATCAGATTTTTGGAAATTAAAGAATAATACTATTATATAAGCACTCACATTTTAATATATAAAATATAAATAAAAACCCACTAACTTATAAAACTTATTTATATAAATATATAAAAGGTGTAATAAGTGTATAAATGATGAAAATGGAAACTTGTTAAGTTTTATAAGTTATAAAACTATAAACATGATTTTTACGACTTTTTCGGCTATTGCCGTAAAATTAACGTTTTTGTTAAATAAAACTTAGATGGTTGGACCCGTCTAATGAAAACTTTATAAAACTTATATACTGATATATAGACATGTATAACAAGTAAAAACCGACAAAACCCGAACTTTAGGGCATACGGACATTAACGAGCTAAGTAAACATATTGGACTAATACTTGGACTAATAAATGGACTAAATAAGATAAACACCCATAAAAAGAACTTATTGGGCTTAACCCATTTAGGCCCAACTTGGAAAGTATACATACTGATAATATAGGTACAAAATGGATTAAAATAAGTTAAATAACTTATAATAAGCTTATTGGGCTTAAGACACGTAAACGGGTAAAACTAGTAAACTAGTATAAAAGTTATCGACATATAACACTAAAAGGAGTAAACGAGAATATGTAAACCCACTTGATCATCATATATATATAATCATCATATGTATACCAAGATGTTATTTTTATAAAGTCATTGGACAAACGTCTAAGACCGATTATTATTTGTCTAGGTTTCCGTGATTGAAGCACGCACCGTACGTCCGAATTGCCGATAACCCGACTTCCCACATCAACGTGAGTTCATAGCCTCGCACTCTTTTAAATGTTTTTATAAATGTTTTATAACCCGCGAGGGAGATAACATGTTAGTTTTTATAAAATAGGACACCATTTGTCCCGATTGTTTGTTTATTGATTTTGGACCCGAATGATTGAATGACCCGATTGTATGACCCGATAAATGATTAATGGACCCGATAGATGAAATCAAATGGATTATTAAAGTTAGGTTATGTCACTAAAAGTCCCATTAGCATGAATTGTGAACTACCGGGAGTTGGTAGACGCTTATGCATTTAATAGTACTATTTGGGGACGATCACCCCAGTTCGCGCCTTGACGGTTGATCCCCGTCGTGCCACATTGATTGGTAAGCGAATTTATGTATGAGAAGATTTCCAATAGCGTGACCTTTGTGACGACACGCTACTTTAGATGGGCAAAATTGGTATCGGGTTAGCTACCCGTTTTGGTTTTAGTAAGGTAACAATGTCATGCGGCTTATAATAATCCAAATCACCAAAAATATTACTGGACGCTCCGAATTACGATGTATTGCCTGACTAGCAATACTGGGTCATACTATTGATATTATGATTGTATTTTGGTTTTCATAACCATATTCATATAACGGTTTTTATTTGATTTTATACAACGTCATAAGACATGTTGTATGATGCTTTTACGACATTGGCTCGTATATTGATTTTAAGGCAAATGCCTATATTATGATTTTCGATAAGGATTCGTATAAAATGATTTTGGCTATTTTACGGCCTATTACCATGATTTGTACGTATTGATTTTTGGTACTAATTTTATACCAAAGTTATATTGATGGAATTTATTAAACTCTATGAATTCACTCGGCGTTATCGCTGACCTTTTCTTTTAACATGTTTTATCTCAGGTACTTGAAGGTAATTCTCGGGAAGACGACAAGAATTCATGGCCCGCACTTAAACAATATTTTTCCATTCAAACACTTTGTAAAACTTTTGTATGCAATGTAATGACTTGGGACCTATGTAACTTTGATGTTTATGAATGGAAATGATTTATTATTAAACGACGCGATTTTTATGCGTTGTCTATGATGTGAGTAATGTGCTATCCCGTAACACCAACTAGTCTTCCGCTGAACTGAGTTGTATAAATTTGGGGGTGTTACATTTTCTCTCAACTTTTCCTTTCTTAGCTAAACTACTCAAGAGTTTGACACACTCTTGAGTTAGTTAGTTAGTTAGCATCCTTTTAACCAACTTTGTAATTGAATTCCATTAATAAATTTCAAATTCTTCATTTCCCGCCAAATTCTATCTTCTTCATTACTGTTCATACCTGCTTTCCATTGAGACTTGTGTTGCTGTTTGAAGTTTGTTATGATCATACATTGATCATAACTAACTTTGGAGGAAGAATTGTAGCTGTTTGTTGATTTCAGTTCAAATCCATAGCTTATGAGATGAATTCATGCCATGGAGATGTTCTTGTTGATTGAAGCAGTTCTGTTGATTGTAGATTGTTGATCTAGTGCTAAGGTGGTGGTTAGCACTAGGATAGAGAGTTTAGCACTCCTCTACTTCCCAATGGTTTCTTCACTAGGTTCTAAAGTTCTGATTTTTAGTTCCACTAAAATTGTCAATTGCATGCTTATTTTTCTAGTGTAAATCCTTTGTGAATGTATGATAAAACTTGTTAGCTTGATTGTGGATTGATTCTAGTTAGCTGGTAGCCTTAGCTTTGCTTATCTGCTTATTACTTTGGATTGTGATCTAGCTTATAGCCTTTTTCAGTCATTTTTAGCCTTCTACTTTGATTAAGTTCTAGTAGTGTTCATTACTTGCAAGTAGCCTTCAAACATTTCATTTTGATCATCAAGTCTGATTTGCTATAGGTTTTCATTCAGTCCTATCTCAAAATCAAAAAGTCTTTGAAAATTTTCATTAATAACTGATAAAGGAGTGTTTGGAATTAGCTTTTGAAAAGTTTTCAAGTGTTGGATTTTGGCAAGCTAATGTTCATTTTCAGTCATTAGGTGATTACAAAGTGTTTTGAGTAATTTTCAAGTCAAATAACAGTTCAAACAGGCAATTGGCAAGAAAAGGATTGGGTCATTTTAATTCAGTTTTGCCTTTAAAAAGTTGTCATTTTCATTTAGCTGGCATTTGATTAATTCTTGATGAAATTTCACCAAACCTGTTCTCAATTGTAGGTTATATTATAAATTTTCATAGTCTATAAGCACTTGATACAGTTTCCATTCAGCTAGGAGAAATAAGCAAAAATCTGAGCATGTGAGATAAGCAATGTTTCTGTAAATGGAAACTGGATTTTCAGATCTTTTGATTCTTTTCATTAATCAAGCAATTTTCTTTCACAAATCCACTTAGTAGTTGGTATTGGTTGATATTTGAGAGTTTCAGCTTTTTGTCAAAAATTCTGGTCAACGCTTGGTCAACATAAGCCATTTTCAGCTTATTTCAATTTCCCAGCTTATTACTTGATGAAATTTGTTATGACTTGATTTCCCGTTCATCATTTGAGCTCTTTAATCAGTTTAAGCACAAAAATCCAGTTGTGCATGTCCAGATTGACTTAGAGCTTATTGTGTGCTTATTTGGAAGTGCTTATTTGCTTATTAATAGCTTTCAGCCAAAATCCTCTTATATGTCTAGCTTATTTTGTATTCTAAGTGTTTTGCAATTGGTTTGAATCATTTTGGTCCAGTAATAAGCTCAAACGAGCTTATTTGTCTTGTAAACACGTTTTGGCTTAAAAAGTTTCAAATTTTGCAATCTAGTCCTTCTTGTTTCAAACAGTTTCTAAACCTGGCTAAGTTTGCATCTTTTTAGGGTTTTCACAATTAAGTCCTTTCAATTTGAAGTTTGTTAGAATTTAGTTTTCAGTTTTGGAATTTGTTACTATTTGGTTAGTTTGTTACATACTTTACATTTTTTATCCTTATAGTTTGCTGATTTGCATTTTCAGTCCTTTTACTTGTTAGAATTTACATTTTAAGCATTTATATTTCATAGAATTTACATTTTCAGTCCTTTTAGTTTTAAAATTTACATTTTGAATCTTACTTGAATAAAAACTTGGTAATTGCACTATGTTTTACATATAAGTAGGTAATATTTTTCAGTTTTACAAGGCTTTGTTGAATTAGCAAATAGAATATCCAAAAAAAGATTTACAACCAAAAACAGTTAAAAACCCGAAATTGATTGGACTTTCAATTAGCAAGAACTGAGAAAAACGAACTGCATTATACACAATTTCAGTCGTACAATTTGAAAAGTTACTTAGCTTCTAGCCCAAGATCGTTTAAAAGTTGCTCGGTAAGATAAGAGTTCATAGCCAAGGCATAACTTATGAAGCGGGGCGCGAAGATTGGCGAGTCCGAAAAGGCCCTAACAAGGCATGAGGATTCCATTTTATTGCTAAAGATCCAAAGTGATGTGAAGAGCATTATTCCCAAAATCAATATGAAGGATCAAGATTCACGACAAAAAGCAATCAACTCCCATAAAGATCATGGAGAAGTCTATCCGAAAAGACCCTAACAAGGTATGAGGATAAATAGATCCAAGTCCGAAAAGGAGGCGGATCGTTGTATCTCAAAATCCCAATTAGAGATTGAAGAAATAATCATGAAGTCGTGGTCAACAAAGTTGGAGTACCCATCAAAAGTCTCCAAGTGAAGAAACTCTATTAACGAAGAGAAGACCATTATCTCAAGAACGTCTCTCGAAGATATGAAGTATGAAGTACATGCCAAATACCGGCCCGAGAAAGGTCTCAAATCGTGAAGCGAGTTATGCCATGATATGAACTTTTTGATATCCCGAGAAGCAGTTTTAAGAGATTTTGTCCTTTAGCTAACTATTGATCAAATCGTCCTACTTTGCTTTCAGCCTAATTAAACTATCGAAATAAGTCTAAAAAATTGCATCTTCATGATCATTCTAAGACAAAAATAAAATATAAGAGATACAGCTAGGAATAAGGGAGTTTAAGCATTTGATATGTGTGTAAACACACATCTTTTCTACCACTTAATTACGACAATAACCGGACCAAAACGTGTATTTTATGTCTTTTATGTCGGAATTATGCGTGGTTTGTGTTTTTGTTGTGATTTAGGACGAAAAGGTGAAAAGTGGAGAAAACACGGGAATTCACGGGCATTTACGGACTTTTATTGAAGAAAAAGATGAAAGACGAAGTCAAGAAGTCAAAAGTGCAAAAAGAACGGAAGTCCAAGACCAATTCCGAAGATTTATCGAAGAAAAAGTCAAAAGACGAAAGTTTACTTAAAGCCGAGGAACTCAAGTCTTATTTATCGAAGAATTAAAAGACGAGTCCAAAGAAATCCCGAGCCAAAAGTCATCAAAGTCCAAGATTAACAAAGAGATTAAGAAGGAAGGACTTAAGGGCGCAATTAAGAAGAAAGGAAGGAGAGGAGGAAGCTTCCTCTAACCACCCTCCTAATCACCTATATATACCTCTCATTTTCATTTCATTTAGTTTTGTTGGCTAGATTGACAAACTAGTTCTTCCACCTTTATTTTATTGCACTTTTAATTACTTGCACCTTTAATTACATGTCTTGCACTTTATTTACCATTTAATTTCAAGTAAGTGTCTCTTTTAATTCTTGCACCTTTATTTTATCTTGTTGATCTCATTCTACCTTTCTTTAATCTTTGATTTATAAGCTTTTTGTCTTGTTGATTTGTTTAAAGATTACATTTTTATGCTTTTGATTGTTTTAAATCATTTATTTTCTTAGCTTATTTTGTTTATTTTCAAGTTTATATAGTTTTTATAAAATTTATTTTTGTATAAAAAGTTGTTTTTCTTAAAGCTTATCCTTTTCTTGTTTTAAAAGTCTTTAAATTTCTGTTTAATAGCTTTTTCTTAATCGGTTTGCTTTAGGAAGTTCGTCTAGTGCTTATTAGAATCATAGCTTATTAGATTAGCTTAATTTGTGCTTTTTCCTCCGTTTTCCGATCTGACAAATCGGAAAGGGGAATTACATTCCGATTGGAGTAATCGGAAAAGGGTTTTAACTTTCCGATTTGGGAGATTTTGGTATTCCGATCAGAGAAGGTAAGTGGGTATTCCGATTGGTGCTCTTTGCCATATTCCGATCGAGGTGTTGGTGGTATTCCGATCAGGTAAGGTGACATATTCCGATCAGTGGGTTCCGATCAGCATTCCGACCAAGCCTATCCCATATTCCGATCAGAGGTTAGTTCACATTCCGATCTGGTGTTGTTGGATATTCCGATCTGGGTAAGTGACAGATATTCCGATCTATGGTTTCCGATCAATATTCCGATCAAGGTGAGTTAACATTCCGATCAAGGTAAGATCGGAATATATTCTGATTGGGGATTGGTTTTCAAGTTTTGTTTTGTTTATTTTTCTAAGTTTACATTTTAATACTTGTCTAATTTTAATTTCCGTCACGCTTTAATTTTTAGTCATTTAGTTATTTTACTTTTCAAAGTTTATAAATATTTGCACCCATTACTTTTAATTAGACTTAGATTTAGTTTCACGCCACTTTACTTTAACGACATTTACTTTTAAGTCTTGCACATTTAAATTTAAAATCAACCAAAAATATTTGTTTTACCAAATTCAACTGAGTCGTACTTTAAACCGGGGATCAATTCGTTAAGATATCGAGAACAAGAACTTTAACTTTTTACATACAAAAGCCTAATATCAAATGGCGCCGCTGCCGGCTCTTTTCGTAACTATTAACGGTTTTCTGTGAGAGACGCGTTGCTTTTTGGGATCCGTTCACTTGTGAGCGTTATTTTTCTTGCCTAAAAAATTCAAAAAACCATAAAAATTA
The DNA here is from genome assembly GCA_025667525.1 of Glebionis coronaria. Lineage (NCBI taxonomy): Eukaryota > Viridiplantae > Streptophyta > Magnoliopsida > Asterales > Asteraceae > Glebionis > Glebionis coronaria. The sequence goes on along the minus strand of CM046876.1, from coordinate 234,873,833 downwards.
AAAAATTGATAAAAATACATAAAAATTCAAAATTTCAAAAATCCAAAAAGATTTTATCTTTATTGTGTATATATATTGTCTTTGTGTTAGGTTTCTTTTTCTTTTGCATTTTCAGGTGTATGCGTACTAGATCTTCCAATTATCAAGAGCCCGAGACTCAGGAAGATTTAGCTATGTCAGGTGTAAACAACAATAATCCACCGCACCCTAATAACAACAACAATGTTCTTCCACAGCCCGATCTTCGGACCATGGAGGAGCTTTGTCAACCTACAATGTTTGGACGAGGAGGACCGATTGCGCCAATGCAAATCAACGCTCCCGAGTTTTCGTTGAAGCACCACATGATTCAGCAAGTGCAAACTAATCCTTTTAGAGGATTGCCTGATGATGATGCCAACAAACACCTCGACAAGTTCATTACAATCACCCAAAGCATGAAGTTGGCTGGTGTGATGAGACTGTATTTATACATAGTCTCATCGTCCAAATCGGGCTTAAAACGCTAAAAATATCATCAAAATACCCAAAAATGTGCTTGTATTTGTTCATTGTGTATTTCAGGTACGGATATCGTGAATTCACCAAAAGATTACAAGAATCAAGCAAAAACGAACACGGGAAACGAAGCCGCACAAAGAACCGGACCCGAATCATGATTTTCCTATCAAGTCCTTGAAGTTTGAAGATTTGGCAACTTTGGTCCCTCTACTTTGGAAGACTTGTCATATTATACCCTTGTGAACACTCAAATTTACACATTGGGTCCCTAATATTTCAAGTATATACATAAAAGGTCCTTGAAGAATATCAAAATTACAAGAGAAGTCCTTGAATCATGTTTGAAAAGTGTTTGTGCCAAAAATGACAAGATGTGGAAACTTGATTACAAAGGCATTGGGATAAAAAGTTGAAAGATTGCATATGCTAAGTTTTGAGGAATTCAGGGGCCATACTTGCCAAAAATTAAACCCATACCCACCAAATACCCAACCAAACCCGTTTTTACCCACCCATATTACCACCAAATACCCAACCAAGCCCAAAACCCGGCCCAACACATTCACCACGTTTGTTAAGTCAAACTGGTCAAAACAGTTCATAACCTTATTTACCCTGTCACAAACTCTTTTTGAACCCATTTTAATTAAACTTGTTTAATTATTAAAGTGGAGGGTAACACGTTTTTAAAATACTAAACCACCCCAAACCCAATTAAACTTCACCTGCTACAAACATAAACTCCATAAACCCTAGAACCAACCCAGGCCTAATCACCCTCTTCCCTCACTAAAAACACAATTAACCTTGGGTAAAATGATAATTACCCAATCCCCAACAAAACCCCACACCCAGAATACTTTCCCGTGACTCCAGTAGGTCCCCCCATGTCCCATGCTTCAACAAAAATGGCAAAGTTCGAATCTTTTGACTCCATCAACGGTTTTGATGCATTTCCTTGCTCCCAAAGGACCAAATGAACAGCTAAGATCACAAAACACCAGCTTGCACATCACAGAGATCACATGTATCCATTTTGACGAATTGACCAAGGGCAATTAAGGAATTTTCATGTTTTAGGGTTTTTGTAACTAGAATGTTCTACTTAGCATTATAAAAGGAGCTCCAACATGTGGAAGCCCTTTTTGTTCCAGTTTTTTTTTGTAAAAATTTTAATCTATTAATGAAAGTGAAAAATTAAGTTTTATGCAAAAAAATCTGTGTTCCATTTTATCTTTGTCTTAGTGTAATCAGTAACTTTTGTTTGAGAAAAAGTAGTGTAAGTTTTTATTGCAAGTTTAGTTTAAAAAGGGTTTTCATTATCTTTCATTTATCCAATTTTTCAGAAATCAAGTTTGTGAATCAAAACCCCATGGAAGTGAAAGTGGAAGTCGGGTTTTGAACTTCACAACCTGTTTTGAAGGTTGTTTTTCAAATTAAAAAGATTTCAAGAGTTGTGTTCTTTCAAAATTTTTCTTATCAAAAAAATTGTGGTGCTCTCTTTTTTTTTCTTTCCTTCCTAATCCTCACTGTTTGAACAGCCTATACCAAAAGCTCTGACAAGCTTTTGGCATAGCTGGTTCAAGCTTGCAGCTTGTTCTTTGTTGGTTTTGACTGTGCATGTACAAGGAAGCAAACCTTCTCTTTTCAACTTTTCATTGCCTTTCTTACTTGAAGACATTTGTACCCTGGTTCCATTAGTGAACTCCAACGGGGCTCTCTACTATCTCATAAGCTCAGAAAGCCTAAATCCCATTTAAAGAAGGCCTCAGCCCAAGGTGAAAAAGGCTTGAACCCTTTTTATGTAATTTTTTTGGTTTTCTATGTGAGTTATGTGATTTTGTAAGAAGCTTGTTTTCATGTGTGAATTTGGTTTGTTCATGCTTATATGTGTTTTATATACATGTTAGAAGTGATAGGAATCAGTTTAGTCTAAGTTTGTATGCAATTTCTTTGTTAATTTTACATTTCAGAAATTAAGGTAGTGTTTGGATATTGGTTTTAGCTAGCCATAAGTGACTGTTTTGGTGTTCAAACTAGTCTAGGTTCACTATACTTGATAGATATAGTTATTATCAGTTGTTAGTAGTAAGATTGGATAGGATTTAAATCAAGTGGTATGCTTAAAATTGGTAATATAGCCTAAAAAAAATCAGCAAGTCCATTTGAGCTTGATTTATTTGAAATTTGTGCCTTTAATTCTGTAGACTGCTAGATTATAGGTATACTTAGGGTTGCCAATTAGTTGTATGTTATTTAGTTGAGTAGTGTGCAAGTTTGTGAGCATTAAAATTCGTTTTTGTGCCTTGTAGTTCAGTTCACTGTTCACAGACCCTATAGGAGCATTTACAGTAACTTTGCTTGCTTGGTGTGTTGGATTTTTGTTTTGAGCTTGCTCTTTTTTCTGCTTATCTTGACTCCCCACACTCCACTGAGTGTGGGGGTGCCCTTGTATCCAAGAAAAAGCCACCAACACAGCTTTCCTAAGCTGAAAACCCACCAGACATTGATTTTGCACTAGCAGTGGGAATTTCATTACCCCTGCTAGTGCTTTTGTTTCCACTGCTTGTGCTAAAAGACAAAGTGACCAAGGTGTCACTTTCAGAAACTAAAAATTTTTGTCTTTAGTGGACTTATTTAGGATTTAGGACTTCATTCTTTTTCCATTATTTTTCTTTTTTAATTCTTAATTTTTCTGTTTAATTAGTTTTTATAATACTGTTCATTTTATATTTTTTGGATTATTTTGCATTTTTAATTCACTTTTAATTAGGCTGTTTTTGTCTTTTAGTGTAGAAAATCAACATTTTTCAGTTTTAAAATTTTTCTTAGATTTAGAAAATTAATTTAAGATTTTTAGTTTAAGAAATATTTACTGTTCACTGTTTTAATTATTTTTTATAATTAAATTAGGTCAATTAGGGTTTTAATTCCAAACTGTTTTGTCTTTTAGTGCAAATTTTTACATTTTTCAAACTTTTTCAATTTTCTACTGTTCATTAGGGTAATTTAAGATTTTTAAAATTGTCAAATTAATTTTGGCATTATTTTATTATTTTTTTATGATTATTTTAGTTTAAAAATAGTTTTTAGTGATTAAAAATAGAAAAATAGTTTTGAAAATTTGGGAAAAATAGTTTTTAGTCTTTAAATAATATAAGTGACTTATTAGTTCAATAAGTTAATATTCTGGGCATTTTGTTAATTATATTTAATTTTTGGGCTTTAATTAGTATTAAAAATTAAATATTTAATTAATAAAAGGTTTTAAAATATATTTGTTGGATTTTTACCTTTATTTATATTATTTTAGACTTAGTTTAATCTTTTAATTAAGTTTTTAGGTTTTGATTTTAATTTCGTTGCGTTTTTCGTATTTACGTTCGCGTTTTACGTCAACGTCATAGTTTAAATCGTAGTCGTAGCTCGTCTTTAATTTTTCTCTTCTCAACCAAAAACGTCACTAATCCAAACATTGTTATGTTATATTTTGGCACATTAATACACACACCTCCTTCGAGAACGAACTTGGAATTTATTCGTCTTCACGGTTTTCCTAAATCGTGTCGATTAATACTTACCGCATTTATACTCGTCTTTCCTAAGACTTGTATATAAAAACCTACATCAAATTTTTGGCGCCGCTGCCGGGGAGGTGTTTTTAGTGTGCCATTATTAGTATCGTGTTTGTGTAAGTAGTGCGTTTTTGCTTTTCAATTTTTGGAAAGCGTGAATATCGTACATACTCATTTTTGTTATTTTTCTCTATTATAGTATAATATCCAAATAAATCGTGTTTAATTTTCCTAAATTAAACACACAACAATCTTTTACTATATTGTAGATATATTGGTTTTCGTTTTTCTTGTGAATATATTATTACTATATTGTATCTACGTAAGAACAATAAATATACAAGTACTCCAAAAGCGTGAAAACGCAACCTTGATTCGGGATTTCATCACTCGATCATTATATTCGAATCTAAAGCAAAAGTTTAAAGGCAAAATAGATAAATACTTTCGTGAGGCTTAATTTCAATTAACACAAACTATAAGGTGGGTATAAGGCGGTTGTATTTCACGACCTAAAGGAAAAAGGCTCTTAAGTGCTTCGCGCCGCCTCGTTTCCTCCGCTTGCTTGTGCGTGTTTTGAGAAAGAGGGCCAATCGAGGGTTTGCCGCCCAAGTATTATCTACGTATATTATATTTGCTTGTGTTTTCAAGATTAAACCCTCTTGAACGTTTTGGTGTTCCACCAACGTTCTAAAGTCATCGAAAGCGTTCACTCCACATGATCGTTTTCATTCTTTGAGGCTCCTTTAATCGAGAAAGTCGATTCGAGGAGAGATTTGTAGATTTGTGTCTACGTAATACAACAAAAATCCAAAAAAATTAAAAAAACAATTAAAAACCAAAAAAATTGAAAAAATCGAAAAACCGCAAAAAGAATCTTCTTTGCTACCACCCATTCTACGCTTAGTGCATGCACACTCGATCGAAGGATTATTCCAATTCTAGCGAAGCTTCGAATCGACGCAATCGTAATCGAAGGAATCGACGACGTAGACGAGAATTAGAAACCGACGTTCCTAATATCGTTGTTGAAGAAACCGTAGAGGAGATGGCCGACAATCGTTCGATGATGGAATTGCTCCAAGCGCCCACCGAGGGTTATGGAGACGCGATCGTAATTCCCGCTATCGAGGCGGAGAATTTTGAGATAAAGAGCGGAATGCTTTTGTTGATTCAAGCTACGAAGTTTCGAGGTCGTGAAGCCGATAATCCTCACGACCATATTCGGAATTTTGATCGTCTTTTGGCCACGAGCAAGTTTAAGAACGTCGACACCGATGTCGTCAAGCTTATGCTTTTTCCGTACTCACTCGATGGTGCCGCCAAGGATTGGTACGAGAAAGAGCCACCTAATTCGATAGTTACGTGGAAGGATCTCGTTTCCAAGTTCGTTAATTATTTTTTCCCACCGTATAAGACAACGTTTTTCAAAAATGAAATTACAAAATTTGAGCAAAAACCGAATGAATCTTTTAGAGACGTGTGGGATCGTTTTAAGGAATTGCTTAGGCAATGTCCTCACCATGGTTTTTCCAAGTTGCACCAAATCGATACGTTTTACAACGGTCTTAATTTTCACGAACAAGACTCGTTGAATTCCGCCGCTGGTGGCAACTTTTTGTGTAAAACTCCGAAAGACGCTTTGATAATTATCGAAAACCGATCCAAGGTTTACCAACTCCGCAACGCACTGAGTGTTGCCAATGTCGCCAATGTTAGTAATTCTAATCGCGACATTAAGAGAGTTGATGCAAAAGTCGACAAGTTGATGAATGTGTTCACGTCTTTTCTCGTTGAGATGCAAAAGAAAGACGCTCCCGCTACGGTGAAAGCGGTTGAGGTTTCGTGTACGTTTTGTGGTGGACCTCATAATTAATACGAGTGTGCGGCTACGGATGGCCAAACGTCGAATGTGAGTGCGTTAAACAACAATTTTTCAAATCAAAATAACGCGGTCCATCACAACAAGGCAATTATAACCAAGGCAACAATTTTTCAAATCAAAACCGAAACAATTTTCAAGGAAACAATCAACAAGGAAATTTTTCGAATCAAAATCAAGGAGGTTATAATCAAGGTCGTAATATAACTTGGCTAAATCGAGACAATAATCAATACTCGAATTTTTCAAACAACGACAATCAAGGCAACAATTTTTCAAGTGGTAATCAAGGAAATTTTCAAAGAAACAATCAAAACCAAGGGAACTTTAATTCAAATCAAAATAGTTCGTCAAACGATTTTCAAAATTACATGAAAACGAATGAGGCTAATCTGAGACGATTAGAGGGAGAAAATGGTACTTTGAAAAACGACTTTTCTAATACATTGAAATTGCAAAACACGAAGATTGAGCAAGGGCAAATTAACATTAAAAAGATGTTTTCGGCCGTTATGAACAAAGCCTCGGGTTCGTCATCAAGTTCGTTACCTAGTGACACCGTAGCTAATCCGAAGGAACAATGTAAAGCCGCCTCGTCTCGTGAGAAAGGTCGTGTGATTACCCCTAACCTTGAAGGATTCCGTGTTGTTTATCCCTCTCAACCCTCGACTTCTAAGACGTCTTCTTGTTCTAAAGTCGATGGGGTGAACGTGGCGACCAAGGAAAAGAGTGCACACCCTCGTGTACCTCAAATTCCATCCACGGTTCAAAAAGAGAGCTTTGTCGACCTTACCAAAGTAACCCTTGAAGAAACTTGTGCTTCGATCCTTCTTAAAAACCCAAAAGGCGTATGCCGAGAAAGGAAAAGGATCCGGGCCAATTTCTACTACCTTGTGATTTTTCCGAGATTGAGGGATGTTTAGCCCTTGCCGATTTAGGTGCTAGCATCAATCTCATGCCTCATTCTCTTTGGAAATTGATGAGATTGCCTTCGCTTACCCCCACGAACATGACAATCGAGCTAGCAAATTGTACTCCTCTAATACCAATTGGAATAGCCGAGGATGTCTATGTTAGGATTGGAAAGTTTGTTTTTCCCGCGGATTTCGTTATATCCGATTACGAGTGTGACCCTAAATGTCCCATTATTTTAGGCCGACCATTCTTATCGACGGCTAGAACCGTAATCGACGTTCACGAGGGGAGACTTACTATGAGATATGGGGATGAGAAAATAGACTTTTTCGCTAGAAAATCCCAAGGGTTTAATGAGAATGAAAAAACCGAGGTTTCAAAACCTAATGATTCAAATTCTAATGATTTCAAAATGTTTACTTTAGCGGAAAGAATGAAGCTTGATGCATGTTTTGAAAGAATTAAGAAAAACGGTTTTAAAGATGATGATTTTAATGATAAAGAATACGTGTACCTAATTCAAAAGGGTATGTGTAAATTTATGGATGAAAACTCACTTTGGGATGTTTTTAGCAAAACAAGTGAAACACCAATTCCGTAGGGCGACGTTAGTGCCATCACGACAAAGACCAATATGGGCTCGTCTTCACCACCTTCGAAGGACCACGTCTTTGAGGCTTCAACTTCTAACTCCATCGAAGTGCCTCCTTTGCCTAGCCCAACACCCGTTGAGGCTAAAGGGTTTATCGACATCGATCCTCTCGTCTTAGAAAAGTCACCTAAGCATAGTCATTTGACTTGTAAGTCCATGGTTGTGAGTGCTCACATCGACTCTTTCTTTGACGATGACGATGGCGATTTTGCCTAGATTGATCACGTGCTTCGACATCCACATGCAATTTTTGATTCTCCTAAGAAGAAACATGTGAAGTACGATGATTATGCGTTTGATCCCGAGATTGAGGAAATCATTGAACGAGAGCTAGCTCTTATGCCTTCACTTCCACCTACGAGTGAGGTCGATCTTTCCAAAATCGAGGATGAACTAAATGAGTTGGAACGTCTTATTTTCGATGACGAACCAACTCATGTAACCACTAAGAATCCAATTCTCGAGGAGTTACCTAATCAACACTCCTCATTTGAGAATGACGTTTACCACATTCGTGAGGATCTAACTTATCAACGATCCCCACAAAAGAATGATGGTTTCGTGCTTGATCGTGATCTTTTCGAGAGAGTTTCTAAGATACTCAAGGAGGGGAATGACAAACCGTGGTTTGAAAAGCCTGTCTTTGATGAAGAAATCGATGAGATCGACGTTCATGAGGATGACGAGTATGTAGACCCCGAGGGGGCGGTGTTCTTTATTGACAAACGTTTTGAGAACTTATATAATCCGCCACCCCCTCCCACCAAAGACTTAAATGTGAGGATTTTTAGCGTGACTAATTTTGAATTTGACACACCAAATATTATCAACATTATCAAATCGGGTTTTCATAAAGAGTTTTTAAACGATGAAAAAGAAAAAAAATTTAAAAATGTTTTAAAAGATTTTTCTACAAGTTTAACTCCGTCATCACCGCGTTTTATGAGTGCTACCACCTCGTCTACTCCTTTTGACAATGGTGTGTGTGGTTTTAGTGTGGGGGAAGCCCCAAATGTTCCTTCACACTTTACCACCGAGGACGAGATTTACGATCCCGGAATTACTTGTAAAGGGAAATCTCGGTCTTCCACCGATGCAATAAATGGAAATCTTTTCGTTTGCTTGGTGTGAGTCTACCTCGAGTAGCTCATGTTAGTGACTTACCCATTGCCCCACCTTTCTACTTCTCATCTCTTTTATTCTACCCCATTGGGGTTCGTGTTGGAGTAGCGTTGTTTCGTCTTTCATCCGAAAACGAGGACGCTATCTTTGACCCCGGTATACGTATATCGGGTTTTTAAAGTACCCCATGTACTTTTGGGCCTTGTTTATCATGTAAGCCCCACCAAAAATGACCATACCAAGATTATCCCTAAATGATCACATTTATGGGGATTTGAGTCGAGCTTTTGACTCGGTTATCAAAAACAAGGTGCCTCGTGGGGGATTCTCATGCTTATCCTTATAAATATTATCGCTTTCTTAGTTAATGTAACGAGGGGACTTGTGCTCTTCCAACCTTTGTTTCGTGGTTGTTTGTGATTGTGATTCATTAGGTTCATCGTCATCATTGAAGCCTCTCGTGTTCGTTTTACGGATCACTCGAGCTTCGATCGTTGCCTTTGGAGATTCCGATATCCGATGATATCCTTTTATGTTCTAACGTTTATCTTATTAGCATAATTCATAAACGGCTTTTAGGTTATTCGTTTTACCCTTTCCATGCTCGAGATTAAGCATTCGACTTCGTCTCTAGTATGGGGGTGTTTACACCCCTAGACTCGAAACATTGAGGACAATGTTTAGTTTTAGTATGGGGGGTGAGTAGATACTTCACCTTGCTTACGTCAACACGCAATCCAATATTCATCTTTTTGCTATCGTTTTGTTGCAAATAAGGCTAAAAATGGCCAAATTTTAAAATTTTTCTAGTCTTTCATAAGTGTTTAAGACACGAATGTACGTTTTCCGATGGTGAGAATGAGAGTAATTTTTGACTCGACCGTGCGTGTTGAGCACTTAGCTCGATTCCTTAACTTTTTAGGCTAAGTCTCTTAAATGAGGACGAGAAATGATAGAGTTATTTATAAGTCTCGTAATCGTCACAATCTCATGTGTAGTAATTATTAGCTTGTTCTCCCCACGCTTTTGCATAATAAATTGTTAATAATTGGCGGTTTAGTCACTATTGTTGGTTTCTAATTTGTTTTGGTAGCTTCCATGTAATTAAATTGGGAAAACATTAAGGTATCGCCAGCGTCACGGTTTTGAAGTATTGGCACCCGAATAATCGAAAGCTTCACCTAATAATAAGATTTCAAGTGCTCACCTAAATTAAGCAAAAATTTGAAGCTCACAAGGCCGAAAAATCTATGTCCAAATTGAAAGTGAATCAAGCCTTAATCTTCGAAGCTTTAAAGATCTAAAATTCGCTTTAGCGTGAGGATATACGTCTTTGGCTAATAAAACCACCGATGAGGCGGATAATAAAAGGCAAGGCAAGACCGAAGTCATAATAAAAGCTTCATGGCGAAGTTGAATAAAAGATGGAGGTAAACCAAGGATAATAAGGCCCTTCCGTTAGGGGGCGTATAAAAGTCTTGGTAATAAGTCTCATGTTCAAAACCGTTATAAAATCGTGTTTATCGATCCTTCTTGTTGACTTAATTTTTTGACATCGTTGTCTATTGGGGTGAATTATTAATTTAATGATTTTTGTTACACCGTTAAGTTTCTATTTTTAGACTTAATCTCTATTCACGCATAAGTCGATGATGTATCCTCGTGATCATTAAGACAAAAATAAAATATAAGAGATACCAAGTAGGAATAAGGGAGTTTAGGTTCGTAATTAACACTCATGAGATGTGTTCGTGTTGCTAACTTATAATAACAATGATCTCGTTACACGCTTAGCATGGAATTGGGTGAAAATCGAGGACGATGAAATTATTTCTAACGAAGCATTCACGTGTTCTTGTTCTATGATCCCAAAAGTCACGTTCTCGTGATGAAAACAATACATTATGTCTAAAACGCGTGTAGTAGTTTATTTAAATTTATGTCTTGAACAAAAATCATCATAAAATGAATTTTGGAAGTGCTATGATACTTAATTCTAGCATTGCGTGGGGACACGGCAATGGTTTAGTATGGGGGAGTGATGAGACTGTATTTATACATAGTCTCATCGTCCAAATCGGGCTTAAAACGCTAAAAATATCATCAAAATACCCAAAAATATGCTTGTATTTGTTCATTGTGTATTTCAGGTACGGATATCATGAATTCACCAAAAGATTACAAGAATCAAGCGAAAACGAACATGGGAAACGAAGCCGCACAAAGAACCGGACCCGAATCATGATTTTCCTATCAAGTCCTTGAAGTTTGAAGATTTGGCAACTTTGGTCCCTCTACTTTGGAAGACTTGTCATATTATACCCTTGTGAACACTCAAATTTACACATTGGGTCCCTAATATTTCAAGTATATAGATAAAAGGTCCTTGAAGAATATCAAAATTACAAGAGAAGTCCTTGAATCATGTTTGAAAAGTGTTTGTGCAAAAAATGACAAGATGTGGAAACTTGATTACAAAGGCATTGGGATAAAAAGCTGAAAGATTGCATATGCTAAGTTTTGAGGAATTCAGGGGCCATACTTGCCAAAAATTAAACCCATACCCACCAAATACCCAACCAAACCCATTTTTACCCACCCATATTAGCACCAAATACCCAACCAAGCCCAAAACCTGGCCCAACACATTCACCCCGTTTGTTAAGTCAAACTGGTCAAAACAGTTCATAACCTTATTTACCCTGTCACAAACTCTTTTTGAACCCATTTTAATTAAACTTGTTTAATTATTAAAGTAGAGGGTAACACGTTTTTAAAATACTAAACCACCCCAAACCCAATTAAACTTCACCTGCTACAAACATAAACTCCATAAACCCTAGAACCAACCCAGGCCTAATCACCCTCTTCCCTCACTAAAAACACAATTAACCTTAGGTAAAATGATAATTACCCAATCCCCAACAAAACCCCACACCCAGAATACTTTCCCGTGACTCCAGTAGGTCCCCCCATGTCCCCTACTTCAACAAAAATGGCAAAGTTCGAATCTTTTGACTCCATCAACGGTTTTGATGCATTTCCTTGCTCCCAAAGGACCAAATGAACAGCTAAGATCACAAAACACCAGCTTGCACATCACAGAGATCACATGTATCCATTTTGACGAATTGACCAAGGGCAATTAAGGAATTTTCATGTTTTAGGGTTTTTGTAACTAGAATGTTCTACTTAGCATTATAAAAGGAGCTCCAACATGTGGAAGCCCTTTTTGTTCCAGTTTTTTTTTGTAAAAATTTTAATCTATTAATGAAAGTGAAAAATTAAGTTTTATGCAAAAAAATCTGTGTTCCGTTTTATCTTTGTCTTAGTGTAATCAGTAACTTTTGTTTGAGAAAAAGTAGTGTAAGTTTTTATTGCAAGTTTAGTTTAAAAAGGGTTTTCATTATCTTTCATTTATCCAATTTTTCAGAAATCAAGTTTGTGAATCAAAACCCCATGGAAGTGAAAGTGGAAGTCGGGTTTTGAACTTCACAACCTGTTTTGAAGGTTGTTTTTCAAATTAAAAAGATTTCAAGAGTTGTGTTCTTTCAAAAATTTTCTTATCAAAAAAATTGTGGTGCTCTCTTTTTTTTTCTTTCCTTCCTAATCCTCACTGTTTGAACAGCCTATACCAAAAGCTCTGACAAGCTTTTGGCATAGCTGGTTCAAGCTTGCAGCTTGTTCTTTGTTGGTTTTGACTGTGCATGTACAAGGAAGCAAACCTTCTCTTTTCAACTTTTCATTGCCTTTCTTACTTGAAGACATTTGTACCCTGGTTCCATTAGTGAACTCCAACGGGGCTCTCTACTATCTCATAAGCTCAGAAAGCCTAAATCCTATTTAAAGAAGGCCTCAGCCCAAGGTGAAAAAGGCTTGAACCCTTTTTATGTAATTTTTTTGGTTTTCTATGTGAGTTATGTGATTTTGTAAGAAGCTTGTTTTCATGTGTGAATTTGGTTTGTTCATGCTTATATGTGTTTTATATACATGTTAGAAGTGATAGGAATCCGTTTAGTCTAAGTTTGTATGCAATTTCTTTGTTAATTTTACATTTCAGAAATTAAGGTAGTGTTTGGATATTGGTTTTAGCTAGCCATAAGTGACTGTTTTGGTGTTCAAACTAGTCTAGGTTCACTATACTTGATAGATATAGTTATTATCAGTTGTTAGTAGTAAGATTGGATAGGATTTAAATCAAGTGGTATGCTTAAAATTAGTAATATAGCCTAAAAAAAATCAGCAAGTCCATTTGAGCTTGATTTATTTGAAATTTGTGCCTTTAATTCTGTAGACTGCTAGATTATAGGTATACTTAGGGTTGCCAATTAGTTGTATGTTATTTAGTTGAGTAGTGTGCAAGTTTGTGAGCATTAAAATTCGTTTTTGTGCCTTGTAGTTCAGTTCACTGTTCACAGACCCCATAGGAGCATTTACAGTAACTTTGCTTGCTTGGTGTGTTGGATTTTTGTTTTGAGCTTGCTCTTTTTTCTGCTTATCTTGACTCCCCACACTCCACTGAGTGTGGGGGTGCCCTTGTATCCAAGAAAAAGCCACCAACACAGCTTTCCTAAGCTGAAAACCCACCAGACATTGATTTTGCACTAGCAGTGGGAATTTCATTACCCCTGCTAGTGCTTTTGTTTCCATTGCTTGTGCTAAAAGACAAAGTGACCAAGGTGTCACTTTCAGAAACTAAAAATTTTTGTCTTTAGTGGACTTATTTAGGATTTAGGACTTCATTCTTTTTCCATTATTCTTCTTTTTTAATTCTTAATTTTTTTGTTTAATTAGTTTTTATATTACTGTTCATTTTATATTTTTTGGATTATTTTGCATTTTTAATTCACTTTTAATTAGGCTGTTTTTATCTTTTAGTGTAGAAAATCAACATTTTTTAGTTTTAAAATTTTTCTTAGATTTAGAAAATTAATTTAAGATTTTTAGTTTAAGAAATATTTACTGTTCACTGTTTTAATTATTTTTTATAATTAAATTAGGTTAATTAGGGTTTTAATTCCAAACTGTTTTGTCTTTTAGTGCAAATTTTTACATTTTTCAAACTTTTTCAATTTTCTACTGTTCATTAGGGTAATTTAAGATTTTTAAAATTGTCAAATTAATTTTGGCATTATTTTATTATTTTTTTATGATTATTTTAGTTTAAAAATAGTTTTTGGTGATTAAAAAATAGAAAAATAGTTTTGAAAATTTGGTAAAAATAGTTTTTAGTCTTTAAATAATATAAGTGACTTATTAGTTCAATAAATTAATATTCTGGGCATTTTGTTAATTATATTTAATTTTTGGGCTTTGATTAGCATTAAAAATTGAATATTTAATTAATAAAAGGTTTTAAAATATATTTGTTGGATTTTTACCTTTATTTATATTATTTTAGACTTAGTTTAATCTTTTAATTAATTTTTAGGTTTTGATTTTAATTTCGTCGCGTTTTTCGTATTTACGTTCGCATTTTACGTCAACGTCATAGTTTAAATGGTAGTCGTAGCTCGTCTTTAATTTTTCTCTTCTCAACCAAAAACGTCACTAATCCAAACATTGTTATTTTATATTTTGGCACATTAATACACACACCTCCTTCGAGAACGAACTTGGAATTTATTCGTCTTCACGGTTTTCCTAAATCGTGTCGATTAATACTTACCGCATTTATACTCGTCTTTCCTAAGACTTGTATATAAAAACCTACATCATGGTGCCACAATGGATGAACTTCGCCTACAACTCTTTCCACATACTTTATTACATCATGCCGAGAAATGGTTTGATTGTCTCCCGAAGAATTCTATTCACACTTGGGATGACATGACTCAACGCTTTTTGTCGCGCTACTTTCCACCATCCATGGTCACAAGCCTTCGCAATCAAATCAGCGGTTTCATGCAAGATCCTGATGAATCTCTTTTTGATGCTTGGGAGAGATATAATGTCTTGATCGATAGATGTCCAAACCACAACATGCTCCCTGTGACCTTAATAGATACTTTCTACAACGGTTTGACTTTTCGTGATCGTGATACGATTAATGCAGCCGCCGGTGGCACATTCATGAAAAGGAGACCCAAGGAGTGTAGAGAGCTTATTGAGAACATGACTACTCACCACAAAAATTGGGATTCCTCTGCTTCTTCAAGGAACAACCCGAGAGTCAATGTTTCTTCCACCTCAGCAACCCCTGATATGACCGAACTCACCCGTGTGCTGACTGAAATGAGCAGAAGTATGCAACTCTTGGCTTCAAACCAACAACAACAACAAGTTAAAGCTGTTGCTACTCCTTGTGAAACATGCGGCGGTCCACACCCATACACCGATTGTCCTTCGACACAAGGAAATCCGGAAAATGTGTATGCAGCTTATGGTAATTATTCACCGGAAAATTACCAAGCTCGACCTCAAGGGGATAGAAATTTGCTGAGCTACCGGTCCAACAATTACCTTTCACCCGGTTTTTCTCCTCAAAACCAAAACCCCGCCAACAACTACAATAGAAGCAACCAAATCCCACCAAGAGCTTCTAATCCTTATCAACCACCCGCCCAACAACTCCCACCCATTAACCCCGATGTTGACACCATCATAAGAACCCACGGTGAGCAAATCAAGAACTTGCAGAGCCAAATTATCAATCTTAAAGGAGATATTACCAAGCAAGGAAATGAGATAAGATCCGAGCTTCGAGATAATATTCAATCCTCCTTCAGCAATCAAACGAATGATTTAAAGAATATGCTTGCTAGTTTCTTGCCCGCCGCTCAACCTTCTACTTCGAGTTCTCTACCTTCAAACACTGTCACCAATCCGCGAGCAAATGTGAGTGCTATTACTACTCGTAGTGGAGTCACCATCGTAGGACCACCAATCCCACCACCATCACCTACTCCTCCTACACCTAGTATTAGTGCACCATTACCGTCTCCGCCTCGACGTGATGAAGTTCCCACGAATAACCCTTCAACATCTCAACCTTTACCTGCTACACCTGCACCTTCACCACCCAAACCCAATATCCCTTATCCCTCTCGTTTAGGCAAGACCAAAATGCTAACGAAGGAGGACTCCGACGTGACACGCTATGTGAAGATGATTTCTCAAATGAACTTCAACATTAGCTTTCTTGAAGCACTTGTCCACATGCCCAAATTTGTTAAAGCATTTAAGGAATTACTTAACAAGAAGGAGAAGCTGATTGAACTCGCCAACACACGCTTAAATGAAAACTGCTCTGCAGTTATTCTTAAAGAACTGCCGGAAAAGCTTGGAGACCCTAGTCGTTTTGTGTTGCCTTGCGTGTTCAACAAAACTGAAGAATTTACTGCCCTTGCTGATCTCGGGGTTAGTATTAATTTGATTCCATTGAGTGTTTCGAAAACACTATCATTGCCCGACCTCACTCCAACAAAGATGACTCTTGAACTTGCAAATCGCACTCTCGCTTACCCCGTTGGTATAGCCGAAGACGTGTTCATAAAAGTTGGCACATTTACTTTCCCGGTCGATTTTGTCGTTGTTGATTATGAAATGGACCCTCGTATTCCTTTAATACTTGGTCGACCATTCTTGAGAACCGGACGAGCTTTAGTGGATGTGGCCGAAGGTGAGTTAATCTTAAGAATCGGGGATGATGCATAATACAAAGCTTTTGGCCCGTATAAAGAATTTAAGTTCAAGTTCGTTGTGTTGGTCTAATCGAATTGATCTAGGTTCTCTATGTGACTCAGTTTTAATTTGGTGAAACAAATATTTTTGGTTGTTTTAAGTTTAAATGTGCAAAGACTTAAAAGTAAATGTCGTTAAAGTAAAGTGGCGTGAAATTAAGTCTAAGTCTAATTAAAAGAAAGGTGCGATATTTAAAAACGTGACGGAAAGTAAATTGATTAAATGACCAAAAATTAAAGCGTAACGAGAATTAAAGTTAGACAAAGAATTAAAATGATAATGCAAAAATTAAACAAGACAAAGCCATAAAAGAGATCCCAGATCGGAATGTATTCTGATCAGCACCCTAATCGGAATAATCTTACCACTCTGATCGGAATGAGGATTGGAGAGTCCAATCGGAAAGCTGTCACCTTACCTTGATCGGAATGCCAAAAACCTACCTGGTCGGAATGCTTGGTCGGAATAACCAATCGGAATGTGTAGAAGATCTCTGATCGGAATAACTGTCACCAAACTCTGATCGGAATCCCCTAGACTCCCCCATCGGAATATCGTTAACCCTTGATCGGAATAATTGTCCTTACCCACGATCGGAATGAGCTTAATACTCCCCAATCGGAATATGTTAAACCCTTTTCCGACCAAGCTAGAAACGCTGGTCGGAATGTGTAAACCCTTTTCCGATTGTAAGATCGGAATACGAAGAAAAGTACACAAAATAAGCTAGAAAAATAAGCTATAATCCTAATAAGCGCAAGACGAAATACCTAAAGTAAACCGTAAGAAAATAAGCTACTAGACTGAAATTTAACAACTTTAAAGACACGAAAAGGATAAGCTTTACTAAAAACAACTTTTATATAAAAATAACTTTTGTAAAAACTATATAAACTTGAAAATAAACCAAATAAGCTGTGAAAATAAATGATTTAAAACAATCAAAAGCATAAAAATGAAATCTTTAAACAAGTCAACAAGATAAAAAGCATAAAAATCAAAGATTGAAGAAAGGTAGAATGAGATCAACAAGATAAAGTAAAGGTGCGAGAATTAAAAGAAAAACTTACTTGAAATTAAATGGTAAATAAGGTGCAAGACATGTAATTAAAGGTGCAAGTAATTAAAAGTGCATAAAATAAAGTGGAAGAACTAATATGTCAAATTAGCCAACAAAAATAAATGAATGAAAATGGGTGTATTTATAGGAGATTAGGAGGGTGGTTAGAGGAAGCTTCCTCCCCTCCTTCCTTTCTTCTTAATTGCGCCCTTAAGTCCTTCCTTCTTAATCTCTTTGTTAATCTTGGATTTGGATGACTTTTGGCTCGGGATTTCTTTGGACTCATCTTTTAATTCTTCGATAAATAAGACTTGAGTTCCTCGGCTTTAAGTAAACTTCCGTCTTCTGACTTTTTCTTCGATAAATCTTCAGAATTGGTCTTGGACTTTCGTTCTTTTTGCACTCTTGACTTCTTGACTTCGTCTTTCGTCTTTTTCTTCAATAAAAGTCCGTAAATGCCCGTGAATTCCCGTGTTTTCTCCACTTTTCACCTTTTCGTCCTAAATCACAACAAAAACACAAACCACGCATAATTCCGACATAAAAGACATAAAATACACGTTTTGGTCCGGTTATTATTGTAATTAAGTGGCAGAAAAGATGGGTGTTTTCACACCTATCAAATCCCCTACACTTGACCATTGCAATGTCCTCATGCAATGCATTAGTTACAAAGCAAGATTACACTTTTCATCATAATCAATCCATGTTGGCCTTTATTAAAGAAATAGAAAATTTAAAATAAAGAAATCAAAAACATACCTTGGGTTTTGGAAATGTTGTGAATGATCATCATCCTCAAGTTTTCACTTTCTCCAAACCAAGCTTAAAAACAAGATCATTGTTATTATAAGTTAGCAAACTAACACGAACTCATGTGGGCTAATTATTTACTTAGACTCCCTTATTCCTATGGGTATCTCTTATATTTTATTATTTGTCTTGAATGATCACGAGGATGCATTGTTTGACTTATTTCGATAGTTATTTAGTCTGAAAATAAAGTGAACGATTTAATCAATAGTTAGCTAAAGGACAAAATCTTTTAAAACTGCTTCTCGGGACCTCATAAAGTTCATATCTTGGCATAACTCGCTTCGCGATTTGAGACCTTTCTCGGACCGATATTTGGCAGCGACTTCATACTTCAACCCTTGAGAGGCGTTCATGAAATTATGTTCTTCTCTTCATAATTGAATTTCTTCACTTGAAGTTTTGAGAGATTCATACTTGGACCACGACTTCTTCATTTTTCTCCAATCTTTATTTTGGACTTACAACGATCCGCCTCCTTTTATGACTTGGATCTATTTATCCTCATACCTTGTTAGGGTCTTTTCGGATGCACTTCTCCATGACTTTTGGGGAGTATTGCTTTTCGTCGTGTGTCTCGATCCTTCATATTGATTTTCGATAAATGATTCTTTACATCACTTGGATCTTTAGCAACAAAATGTAGCCCTCATGCCTTGTTAGGGCCTTTTCGGACTCGCCAATCTTCGCGTCCCGCTTCAATAAGTTATGCCTTGGCTATGAACTCTAATCCTTACCGAGCAACTTTTAAACGATCTTGGGCTAGAAGCTAAGTAACTTTTCAAATCATACAACCTTATTTATTAGCAGATAAATTTATTAGCAAGCGATGGGAGAATAGGCTTATAATTAACTCACATAAATTCACGAAAGAATACCGAACTTATAATTGGCTCTATCATCTCTCGTTCTCCACAGTTTAAAATCTCAAGTAATGAGACTCGTGGATACTTACCTATTAAATCAAAGTTTTGGGTTTTCGAGTCGCCTATAGGATCTTGCAAACTCTTAGACTTTTTCAAGTTTAGAACTCGCATTTTAAAGTTCCCTTGATAAACGACTCTCTAGGATCAATTATAGGAACTTGCGAAAAGTTCTTGTTCTTAACCCGTGAAAGTTAAGACTTTCCCGTTTTATAGCTCCCTATATAAAAGCCTAGCAAAACTTGACTTAAACACGTTAAGGATAGTAGCTAGAGTAACTTGGATAAGTAAACTCGGGTTGAGTCAAAAGATTCACAACGTTTGAAAATTAAAAAAAACCACTTATTCAAAGATTTATTCTAGCAAAGGAAGAAAATAACTATACAAAGAGAAAAACTAATGGGCCAAAGTAGATCAAAAATTTTGAAAAATGTCGAAAAATTGATTTTCCGGTTAAAATGAGGACAAATACAAGGAAAAGGCCACTTAACTTCGATAGAAGTCCCCCCTACACTTAAGATAAACATTGTCCTCAATGTTTAAGCATGTGGGAGTAAACTCCCCTACACTTAGGACCTTGTGCACGTTGTTTAAATCTCGCTAAGGAAAAAACAACTAAAGAGATTCCTATTTTAATATTGAGAAAATATAAAATAGTGAATCGAAAGAGTTTAGGATAGAACCGGGATAATGGAACACGGAATCACGGGTCGTCAAGAATCACCAAGAGTGGATCATTGAAGCTCGAATCTCTGATTAGTGGAAGAGAGGAAAGAGCAAACACCAACGGGTCTCCCCTACACATATGATAAAGAAAGCGAAAAGATAGATGCATGGGTTGCCTCCCAAGAAGCGCTTGATTTTTGTTAACCGAGTCATTAGCCTGACTCGACCTTGATCATCAACGGAAGAAGCATGAAACATATCCACCAGGATCAAAGACAGAGTTTTCGTCCACTAAATAGCACGAGCTTAAGGCGAACAAGGCAAGCCAAAGAAGAGTAGGCAAGGTTCCCTTAAGCAGCGATGGAGCACGGTGGAAGCAATGTTGAAGTGGTTCAAGCAGATTTCCATAAGTTCCAAAGATTTTTCCTTTTATTTCATCAGGTGGATACTGAGATGGCTTAAAGATTGCAATACCGGGGTCGAACACCTTTTCCTTAAGGGGAAAATAGCACTCAGGCTCAGCAGAGTGTGAAGAAGATCCGCAAAGAAGCACAACCTCGTCCTCAGAATGGGGACAAAGAGGTGTTAACTCATATGTGCTGCGGATTTCGGTGTCGACCGGTTTCTTCTCCTTAGAAAGAATGTGCTTCAAATCCAAAGTAGGATCAAGACGATAATCTTCAAAGTCATAAGGAGGAGCATTACTCTCATGAGGGAAGTAAGTGTTGAGAAAAGTAGAGAAATCTTCCTCAAATGAGTAATCGTCCAAAGTAGGATCGAGTGATGGCGGAGGATCTTCATCGTGTGAAGAATCGCTCGAGAGAGTATCAGCCTCATCAAAATCATCATATGTGGGCAGCTCGGGATACTCCGAAGTAAGGTCATCATAATCATCCGAATCTGAGTTAGAATCATCATCATCATAAGCATCAAAGACCGGTGGAGAATCGTAAATGGGAGAAGGGTCCAAATTGGGGCGAGAATCATCGACATCATCTTGAAAAAGTGGATTATCGATGCAAGAGTCGAATAGAGGATTGTCGTAGACGGTAAAGTCATCGAGCACAATAATCATATTCACTGATTCGCGGCCTCCAAAAAGTTGTACTTGTAAGCTTTCCCATTTTGAAAACTTGTGCATCATCCCCGACTCTTAAGATTAACTCACCTTCGGCCACATCCACTAAAGCTCGTCCGGTTCTCAAGAATGGCCGACCAAGTATTAAAGGAATACGAGGGTCCATTTCATAATCAACTACGACAAAATCGACCGGGAAAGTAAATGTGCCAACTTTTATGAACACGTCTTCGGCTATACCAACGGGTAAGCGAGAGTGCGATTAGCAAGTTCAAGAGTCATCTTTGTTGGAGTGAGGTCGGGCAATGATAGTGTTTTCCAAACACTCAGTGGCATCAAATTAATACTAGCCCCGAGATCAGCAAGGTCAGTAAATTCTTCAGTTTTGTTGAACATGCAAGGCAACACAAAACGACCGGGATCTCCAAGCTTTTCCGGAAGTTCTTTGAGAATAACTGCAGAGCAATTTTCATTTAATCGTGTGTTGGCGAGTTCAATCAGCTTCTCCTTCTTGTTGAGCAATTCCCTAAATGCTTTAACAAATTTGGGCATGTGGACAAGTGCTTCAAGAAAGCTAATGTTGAAGTTCATTTGAGAAATCATCTTCACATAGCGTGACACTTCGGAGTCCTCCTTGGTTAGCATTTTGGACTTGCCTAAACGAGAAGGATAAGGGATATTGGGTTTGGATGGTGAAGGTGCAGGTGTAGGTAAAGGTTGAGATGTTGAAGGGTTATTCGTGGAAACTTCATCACGTCGAGGCGGAGACGGTAATGGTGCACTAATACTAGGTGTAGGAGGAGTAGGGATAAATGGTGGTGGAGGAGGTTTAGAGGATGGGGTGGGATTGGTGGTCCTACGATGGTGACTCCACTACGAGTAGTAATAGCACTCACATTGGCTCGCGGATTAGTAACGGTGTTTGAAGGTAGAGAACTCGAAGAAGAAGGTTGAGTAGAGGGCAAGAAACTAGCCAACATATTCTTTAATTCATTCGTTTGATTGCTGAAGGAGGATTGAATATTATCTCTAAGCTCGGATCTTATCTCATTTCCTTGCTTCATGATATCTCCTTTCAAATTGTTTATTTGGCTCTGCAGATTCTTGATTTGCTCACCTTGAGTTCTCATGATGGCTTCAACATCGGGATTAATGGGTGGGGTTTGTTGAGTAGGTGGGTGATAAGGGTTAGAAGCTCTTGGTGGGATTTGGTTGCTTCTAGTGTAGTTGTTGGCGGGGTTTTGGTTTTGAGGAGAAAAACCGGGTGAAAGGTAATTGTTTGATCGGTAACTCAGCAGATTTCTATCCCCTTGTTGTCGAGCTTGGTAATTTTCCAGTGAATAATTACCATAAGCTGCATACACATTTTCCGGATTTCCTTGTGTCGAAGGACAATCGGTGTATGGGTGTGGACCGCCGCATGTCTCACAAGGAGTAGCAACAGCTTTAACTTGTTGTTGTTGTCGGTTTGAAGCCAAGAGTTGCATACTTCTGCTCATTTCAGTCAGCACACGGGTGAGTTCGGTCATATCAGGGTTTGCTGAAGTGGAGGAAACATTGACTCTCGGATTGTTCCTTGAAGAAGCAGAGGAATCCCAGTTTTGTGGTAAGTAGTCATGTTATCAATTAACTCTCTACACTCCTCGGGTCTCCTTTTCATAAATGTGCCACCGGCGGCTGCATTAATCGTATCACGATCTCGAAAAGTCAAACCGTTGTAGAAAGTGTCTATTAAGGTCACATGGAGCATGTTGTGGTTTGGACATCTATCGATCAAGACATTATATCTCTCCCAAGCATCAAAAAGAGATTCATCAGTGTCTTGCATGAAACCGCTGATTTGATTGTGAAGGCTTGTGACCATGGATGGTGGAAAGTAGCGCGACAAAAAGCGTTGAGTCATGTCATCCCAAGTGTGAATAGAAATCTTCGGGAGACGATCAAACCATTTCTCGGCATGATGTAATAAAGTATGTGGGAAGAGTTGTAGGCGAAGTTCATCCATAGTGGCACCAGTGATATGAGCTTAAACTCATATCCTTTTAATATCAAATAACCCTAAAACATGAAGCAAAATACCAATTTATTTGGCAAAAACAGTGTTATGTGGTATGTTTGTGTTTGTTTACACTTGTGTAGGTAAAAGGATACATTTTCAAGCAAACAAGGAAAAATCAAGCTCAAATGGATGAAAAAGACAAAGAAGGATCAAAAGTGACAAGACTTTGAAGTACAGGGACCTATCTTGACAAGTTATCAAAGTTGAAGGACTAAAGTGCAAATATTGTAAAAAGTCAAGATTCAAGTCAAACTTGGTCAACTCTCAAGTCAACTCAGTCAAAGGACCATTTTGTTCAAGAATGAAAGTTGAAGGACCAAATATGTCAAAAGAATGAAGATTCTAGCTTTAAACAACAATCTGCCAAGTTGAAGGACCAATTCTGCCAATAATGGAAAGATATGCAAAGTTTAATCCATATGACAATAAATCAACCAATGAGAAGAAGGGAAAAGGAAGCACACGGATTAAGCAATTAATTTCCACTCAGCCGCCTTACATTTATTACCCAATCCCAACAGTTCAATCCGTGTGAAGTTTTTTCAGCCAATTAAACACTGACACGTGGCATCTTCTTCAAGGAAAAAAATTGCCAGGATCGCGTTTTAGCTACAAGCAATTTCATGGAAAGTTTTGAACACCAAACTTGATCGTTTTGAAGAGACAAACACATTGGTGCCAATCAATTAACAAATCATTCACTTAATCAAGAATCCCCAATTCCTTGTTCATACCTGCAAATGCAATATGCAGAATTCTACACGTGGCAAGCTGGGATTGGTTCTGACACGTCACCAACAAACTCTTCCTTCATGTCTATAAATAGCTGGATTAGACTTCATTTTCACTGGTAGCTTAAATTTGTAAAAACACATAGTTCTCTAAATTTCTTTCCCTTTCCTTCAATTTGTGACACCCTAGAACCGAGGTCATTAACGTTACCCTAAATTACGCTAATTTTTGAAATTTTTAATAAATTTTAATTTCTATATTTATAAGTATTTTGGTTAAAGCCGATGTTCGAGGTTATAATTTTTACGATTGACGATTCAAGAAGGACGATGACGATTACGATCCCGAGGGATGCCCAATTTTATATAATTATTGACGATTTATCGATAATGTAATTTTTCGAGAATTTTATTTACGGTTCGTGTTAAGTTGAGTCGGGTGAGTTTTATAGCCTTCCGAGTACATTTAAAGTATCCCAAAAATATTTTGGAGTGTTCGGGATGATTTCCGACTCCCGTAAAATTTTCAAAATTGACTAGTAAGCCGAAACCGCGAAGTTTTGAGGACGTTTTTAACTTAAGGCCAAAAGAAAGCAAAATTTACCAAATTGGTCCCTCCCAATATACCAAAAAGCCACAAACACAAACACACAAACACATTTCACAAAACAAAATCAAACACTCTCCTCTCTTTGTCCTTAGGCCGATGGCCAAACACAAACACCACCCCAAATCCACCATTTTTCTTGAGTTTTCACAAAAACTAACTTAAGACCACATCTTAGAATCCCTTGGTGAGTGTTAATCCGTGGTTTGATTACACATGCACTAACATAAATTTTCCAAAAATTTTCAAGATGATCCAAATTCGTTTTTGAGGCTAATTGTTGTAATGCATGTTAAATTCATGTGTATTGGAAGCATAATCACCAAGAAAACCCACCAAAATCAATTTGGTTGTGGTGATTGGGTCACCCAAACCCCACGGCACAAGGGGTGTTTGGGGAGCCATGGTGGTTGATGAATTTTGAGCTTTGTCTTGTGTTTGGTTAGGTGTTTAGTGATGTTTTAGATAGGTGTTAGTGATTGCATGTTTGATTTCTTCAATTTTAGATTATGAGATTGGTTGATCAATAGGGGTAGGACTGAAATTTTGTGTTTGGATATGTTTAGGGAGGCTTAGGATGATGCCTAGTGGTGGTTAGAAGGTTTGAAATCGAGTCTAAGCATGTTTTTGGAGTAGCCAAATTTAGGCAGAAACTTTGAGGCCTTTTCATAAAAATTATTTTCCTTACAGGTCTTGAAAACTAAATGTAGTTATAGAGGGTCTTTTTGTCTTTAATTTGGTATAAGGTAGATCCCGTGACTCAAAACGAGCTAAAAGTTATGAGGTTTTAAAGATCGAGTACCGGGAGACGAGGACTTTCATAATCCGAATTTATGTAAAGTTTTAGTCAAATCCCGAGGACCACAAGTATGAATTGGTAAATGGTCAAGGGTCAAAATTTGGTCCCAAACCTGTGTAAATGAGTCTATAAGTTGACTTAGGAGTCAAAGAAGTCAAAGGTGCATTTCATATAGGTCAAAGAGGTCCAAGTTGGTCGAAGTACAATTTCAGCCCGTAAAATGTAGTCTTGGAAAAGCGTCGAGTAACGGGTCGTAAAAGAAAAAACTTTTATTGGGATTAAAAACATGTTATCTACAGGTCTTATAGGATTTTTGAGAATTTTGTCAAATTTTATAAGTATGGTTAAATATGGTAAAACAGCCCGTACTTTCGGTGAGTACCGGCGGAAATGGATAAAAATGGATAGCGTAAATAATGAGAACGAATGGTATAAAATGAGTGATGCTTGTTGTTTTGTTTTTGGCGTGAGTTATAATTGTCCTAAGTGACTAGTATATATGTATTTTATACAGTACCGTAAGGTATTTAAAATGAGATTACTCATTACGCGTTATTTGTGATAGGTGTTGATTTACCCGGGCATCCGTAACATCGTCAGTGATCATTCCTCGAACTACCGACTACTTAAGATATAAGGTGTGAATTTATAGCCTCGCTTATGTTTATTTCAAATTGTTTTACCCGCGAGGGAAATGCATGCTAGTTTTTAAAAGGAACGTATATCATGAATGATTGTTAGACCCGAAAGTTGCCTTAGAAATTGTGTTGAGTACCAAAGTTGCAAAAGTCCCTAAAATCATGAACTATTAACTATTGTCCTGCCCTCGAGTAGGGGGAAATAGCCGCTTATGCAATTTGTAGTACTACGGGGTTAACGACCCAATGCTAGC
Organism: Glebionis coronaria; assembly: GCA_025667525.1. Taxonomy (NCBI): domain Eukaryota; kingdom Viridiplantae; phylum Streptophyta; class Magnoliopsida; order Asterales; family Asteraceae; genus Glebionis; species Glebionis coronaria. The sequence continues at coordinate 234,847,875 of CM046876.1, read as the reverse complement.
CGAGAAACTGTACGTTGAGTAAGTTCTGCGGTAGATTATTTTGTATGAGAAATAAGGTATAATTGCAACTGATGCCTTTAGAAGGGGCACTGGTTTCATCTGAATCACGCCGGTATTTATTACGCGGGTGATTGAGTTAACGGATTAGTGTCATGAGCTTAAACACAATTGTCAGTATCCTGATTATAGATTGTTTGATCGACAAGTCTATAAATGATCACGAATGGTTTTTATTTTATATACGTTCAAATGGATTGAAAAACCTATGAATTCCACTCAACGTTTTCGTTGACCAAAATTTTTGGCATGTGTTTCAGGTAACCGCTGAAGTGTAGAATGGAGCATGCATGGGATGGATGTTGTGTGTATGGCTTGGAGTCCGCTTGTTTTTCCTCCTTTTTCTACTTAAACATTTTAAGTTTTAATGTTATGTTGTTGTAAAACTGAAATTCTTGGGTTGAGATTCATGGGGACCGAAAACGCTAAACTCTGTTGTACCAAATTGGGGTTGGAAAAACCGTGGACATGTAGCATCTAACAATTTTTAAATTTCAAGTTTTAAGTTGACGTCTTTTTTTAGCGTCGTTTGATATATCTTGTGTGCAATGAATACTGTGTAGCACCCATTGTTGTAGTTCCGCTGCGCATAGCAATTGTGGGGGTGTTACAGATTGGTAATCAGAGCCATGAGTTATAGAGAACTAGGTCGTTTTTGAAAATCCTAAACTATAACTTTTGGTGTCGTAAGAAATGGTCCAAGCACACACAACTATCCTGCATGGCTCCGGTAAGATTTATTGTTGTATTTATGGCATTTGACGTATACTTTTGAGTGAAATATATATGTGGGTAATTATTACGTAAGTATGGAGATTACTATATGTAGACGTTGAATTTTACGTGGAATATCCGACATCGTAATTTTTGTATTAATCATGCATGAGCATCATATTATTACATTTCGGGCATATGTACCACCTTTGCATTGCATTTGCATGCATGTATTTATAACTATTGTATAATTACTTATGTACCCTCCGAAATTCGCTGTTATTGCAGGAATGGCCGAGGTACCGCCAAATGATAATGGAAACGATTACGTCGTAGGTCACGAAGGGGGACCGTTTCCTCCGAACCCGCCGGACAATGATAATGGATGGATCGCTCCAGAAGACGAAATAGGGCCGGAAAACGACAATGACGAAAGCGAGGTGGATAATTTTAGCATTAGTAGTGACGAGAGTGAGGATTCTGAGGAAGAACCCGAGGAACTAATGGATGATGGCATTCCCGAGAATGCCGTAGGCCAGACCGAACCCGATTTGTTTCAATCCCCGAATTCGCCGAAGGGCTATGAAGTACCACCGACCGGTCGATATGAGCAGCAACCCTTTAATCGCCCGATGGACAATTGTAAGGACTATTTGAGAACAGTGCCAGGATTGGTTAGGGTAAGTAATGGGAGCAGTGGAGAGTCCAGCAAATCATCCATGTCGCCATCAATTCATGAGAATATTGCAAGGGTCTACTTTCTGAGACCAAGACACTACTGGGATCCCGCAGGTCGTTTGAGGAGGATGGAGAGGTTGATGTATGAGCGGTTTGTAGTTGAGACCCGGGTAATTAGGAGGTTTGATAAGAATGAAATGGAACATCAAAGACTGTTGGAAAGGACTGCAAGAGTTGAGTATGATGGAAATGTGAACAAAAGTGACATCAACAGTCTAAGATCAATGGTTGCAAATTTAAGTGCTAGTCTTGACCGTGTGAGGGAAGATCAAGTGAGGTTGTCGAGGATGCAGAGTTGGGAGCATCGTGTGAGAGCATCATTGCCCCCGGATTGGAGATTCGTGGACGATTTGGAGATGGAGGCGAATGACTTCATGATTCAGCCGCCTACTAGAGGTGCTTGTATTACGGTGGGAAGTCAGGTAGCGATTGAGTGTGGATCCACATCAGGGACGAAAAAGGAAATGGAATGTGGGCCGGATGATAAAGGAAAGAGAAAAATGGATGATGTGGATGAGGACGATAGTGATGAGGAACCTGAGGAAGACGACGACGAGCCGCCATCCAAGAGGCCGTGTGGATCACCACATGCCTAGTTACTTGTTTTGTACTTTTCTTTGATCATTGTAATAGAACTGTTTTAGACTTTTGTATGATGGTATTATGACGAGAAACTCAAGTACTTGAAGTTTTGTGGTGAACGATTGTAGTGGCAATACTTGTCACGATTTTGGTTAATTATCAATACAATCTATGTTACCTTTCATGATCTGTGATATGTCTTAAATTTGATCTTTTGTGATGAGAATTGATGAATATTAGTAACTCTGTAGTGATGTGTCGTTGTATGTATATTATGTCTGGGAAACTTGATATGTATACTTACATTGTTTTTCTATTTTCCCTGTCTTGCAGAAAGAGATATTCGATAACACCATGCCTCCAAAGTTGACCGCCGATCGTCTTAACACCATGATTCAGGAAGCTATAGCAAATGCGTTGGAAGCGGACCGAGCCGGGAGAAATCAGGACCAGGGAAGGAACGCGGGGAGACAGCAAGCCCCGAGAGTGTGTACCTATTCTAGCTTTATGAAATGCGGTCCCACGCAGTTCCGTGGAACGGGTGGAGCTTTAGAACTTAGACGATGGTTGGAAAAGGTTGAAAGTACGTTCGAAATCAGCGGTTGTGCAGAAGCGGATAAAGTGAAGTTTGCAGCGGCTACGTTTCTTGATGATGCGTTAAGTTGGTGGAATACCCAGGTAGCTACGGTTGGATTGGCTGTAGCGAATGCAAGGACGTGGAATGCGACAAAAGCTTTGTTGACTAAGAAGTTTTGCCCAGAAGAGGAATTGGGACAATTGGAGGATGAGTTGAGGCACTTGACCTTGAAGAACAACGATATCGCTGCCTACACTAGGAGGTTTAATGAGTTAAGTCTTTTGTGTCCAGACATATTTGCCAATGATGCCAAGAAAATGAAACAGTACATTAAGGGTTTATCCAGCAATATTAAAGGTGAAACAACTTCGTCAAAACCTGGATCGTTTGATGAAGCGGTTCAGATGGCACACGCATTGATGGACGTCAAGCTCCAGGACAAGCAGAACTCCATTGCTGAAGGCAACAAGAGGAAATGGGAAGCGGCACAAAGCAATCAATCCCAAGGCCAGAACCGAGGTGGAAATCGAAACAACCATGGGCCGAACCGAAACCAGCAGTTTAACCAAAGAAGGAATGAAGGGATGAGGGCAGTGACGAACCCTAAAGGAGTGAAAGTGAATCCCCATTGTGGTAAGTGCAATTTGTATCATGTTGGGAATTGCCCGCCTGCTTGTGGCAAATGTGGGAAGGCAGGTCATAGGACTTCTAGTTGCCGAACGGGAGGAGTAGCCACTGGGGCTAATGCTATCAGGATGAGGGGATGTTATGGTTGTGGAGAGAGAGGTCATGTGCAAGCGAATTGCCCGAAGGCAGGAAACAAGCGGGGAGGTAATAACGCGGCTGCTGTGTATCAAGTGGGAACGGCTGACAAACCACAGGGTCCTAATGTGGTTACCGGTACGTTTTTGCTAGACGCTTGTTATGCTAGTATTTTGTTTGATTCTGGCTCCGACAAGAGTTTTGTAGATGTTAAATTTAGTCGTCATATTGATAGAGAACCGGTGTTATTAGCGACTAGTCATAACATTAAGTTAGCCGATGGAAAAATTGTTAGTACGAATTCTATACTGAAAGGGTGTACCTTGAAGTTAGGAAATTACGCTTTTAAAATCGACTTGATGCCTATAGAGCTAGGATCGTTTGACGTGATTGTGGGAATGGATTGGCTAATGGCGCATAGTGCTATGATCGTCTGTGGCGAGAGATTGGTTCAGATTCCGTTGAGGAATAAAGTTTTGACGGTAAAGGGCGACGAATGCACTTCTCGTTTGAAAGTGATTTCCTGTTTGAAAATGATGAAGTATGTAGAGAGCGGATGCGATGTGTTTTTGGCACAAGTGTCGAGTGATGGTGATTTAGAGGCGAGGATTGAAGAGGTACCAGTTATCTGCGATTATCCGGAAGTTTTTCCAGACGAGTTGCCAGGTTTACCACCTGCCCGTGAGGTCGAGTTTCGAATTGATTTGGTGCCAGGAGCTGCGCCGGTTGCGCGTGCACCTTATCGCTTAGCACCATCTGAGTTAAAGGAGTTATCGGATCAACTGAAGGAATTGATGGACAAAGGATTTATTAGGCCGAGCTCATCACCTTGGGGAGCACCAGTGTTGTTCGTAAAGAAGAAAGATGGTTCATTTCGGATGTGTATTGACTATAGGGAACTCAATAAGCTGACGGTTAAGAATCGGTACCCATTGCCGAGGATTGACGATTTATTCGATCAATTGCAAGGTTCCAGTGTATACTCAAAGATCGATTTAAGATCAGGGTATCATCAACTGCGTGTAAGAGAGGAGGATATTCCTGTAACTGCCTTTCGTACGCGGTATGGACACTTTGAATTTCGAGTGATGCCGTTTGGGTTGACGAACGCGCCTGCTGTATTCATGGACCTCATGAATCGCGTGTGCAAGCCGTATCTAGATAAGTTTGTTATTGTTTTCATCGACGATATACTTATTTACTCTAAAAGTAAGGAGGAGCACGAGAAGCACCTAAGAAAGATTTTGGAGTTGTTAAGGAAGGAGAAGCTGTATGCAAAATTCTCTAAGTGTGAGTTTTGGTTGGAATCAGTGCAGTTTCTAGGTCACGTGATCGATAGTAAGGGAGTTCGTGTGGATCCCGCCAAGGTCGAAGCGATCAGGGAATGGTCAGCACCGACGACGCCGACTGAAGTTCGACAATTCCTTGGTTTAGCTGGGTATTATCGAAGGTTTATTGAAGGATTTTCGTTGATTGCAAAACCATTGACAAGGCTTACCGAAAAGAATAGGGTGTATGAATGGGGAAATGAGGAAGAACTCGCTTTCAAAACGCTTAAGGATAAGTTATGTTCCGCACCGATATTGTCATTGCCTGAAGGAACCGAAGACTTCGTAGTGTATTGTGATGCGTCTCGTAAGGGTTATGGAGCGGTATTAATGCAACGTGAAAAGGTGATAGCTTACGCGTCGAGGCAACTAAGGAAGAATGAGGAGAACTAAACGACGCACGATTTGGAATTAGGAGCTGTAGTTTTTGCGTTGAAGTTGTGGAGACACTATCTGTATGGGACGAAGTGTGTTGTATTCACTGACCACAAGAGTTTGCAGCACATTTTAGATCAAAAGGAGTTGAATATGCGACAGAGACGATGGGTTGAACTACTGAGTGATTATGACTGCAAAATTCGCTACCACCCTGGCAAGGCGAATGTTGTAGCGGATGCACTGAGTAGGAAGGAACGGGAGAAACCTTTGAGGGTTAGAGCTTTAGTGATGACTGAGAGCGTTGACTTAACCGAAACTATACTGAAGGCTCAGGAGAGAGGACTAATGAAAGGGAATGTTGAAGCCGAAAACTTGGGACGAATGTTGAAACCTCTTTTCGTGATTAGGTCAGACGGGCTGAGATATTTTGAGAATCGGATTTGGTTACCACTGTGTTCATCTGAGGAAAGAAAGCCTGGAGTTCGAGAATTGGTTATGAACGAGTCACATAAGTCGAAGTATTCGATACATCCTGGATCGGATAAAATGTATCACGACCTGAAGAAAGTTTATTGGTGGCCAAATATGAAGGCGGATATTGCTCGTTACGTCAGTAAGTGTTTGACTTGCGCGAAGGTTCAAGCAGAGCATAAGAAACCATCTGGATTGTTGGTACAACCAGAAATCCCAGAATGGAAATGGGAGAAAATCGCTATGGATTTCGTGACGGGTTTACCTAGAACTCCTAGTGGATGTGATATGATATGGGTAATAGTGGATAGGTTAACGAAATCTGCTCATTTCTTACCTATGAAGAAGACGGACAGCATGGAAAAACTCGCCAGCGTGTACGTGAAAGAGATCGTCTGTAGACATGGAGTGCCGTTATCGATCATTTCGGATCGCGATAGTAGATTTACGTCGGAATTTTGGAAATCGCTTCAACGTGCGATGGGCACTGAGTTGAGTTTAAGCACGGCTTATCACCCGGAAACTGACGGCCAGAGTGAACGAACTATTCAGACGATGGAGGACATGCTCCGAGCATGCGTGATTGATTTTGGAGGAAGTTGGGAACGCCACTTGCCTCTGGTGGAATTTTCGTATAATAATAGTTATCATGCGAGTATCAAAGCAGCACCGTTCGAAGCATTGTATGGAAGGAAGTGTAGATCGCCTGTGTGTTGGAGTGAAGTGGGGGAAAGTCAATTGACTGGACCCGAAATGGTTTTAGAAACGACAGAGAAGATCGTGCAAATCAAGAACCGACTACTTGCTGCGAGAAGCCGACAGAAGAGTTATGCCGATAACCGAAGGAAACCGTTGGAGTTTGAAGTTGGAGATATGGTTATGCTCAAGGTATCGCCGTGGAAGGGTGTAATTCGTTTTGGGAAGAAAGGTAAGTTGAGTCCAAGGTATATTGGACCATTTAAGATCGTCGAACGAATTGGACCAGTAGCGTACAAGTTAGAATTGCCGACCGAGCTTAGTGCTATTCACGACACGTTTCACGTATTGAACCTGAAGAAGAGTTTGGCGGACAAGGAATTGGTGATTCCTTTGGACGAGATTCGACTAGACGACAAAATGCATTTTGTGGAAGAACCTGTGGAAATTATGGACCGAGAGGTCAAGAGGCTGAAGCGTAGTAGGATTCCTATTGTGAAAGTCCGATGGAATTCTAAGCGTGGACCGGAATACACCTGGGAACGTGAGGACTTTTTCAAGGAAAGGTATCCTCATCTGTTCCAGTAGAACGAAATGTGAGTACAAGAAGAGGCGAGCGCCGGGACGTCGCTCTCTTTAAGGAGGGGTGGATGTGACACCCTAGAACCGAGGTCATTAACGTTACCCTAAATTACGCTAATTTTTGAAATTTTTAATAAATTTTAATTTCTATATTTATAAGTATTTTGGTTAAAGCCGATGTTCGAGGTTATAATTTTTACGATTGACGATTCAAGAAGGACGATGACGATTACGATCCCGAGGGATGCCCAATTTTATATAATTATTGACGATTTATCGATAATGTAATTTTTCGAGAATTTTATTTACGGTTCGTGTTAAGTTGAGTCGGGTGAGTTTTATAGCCTTCCGAGTACATTTAAAGTATCCCAAAAATATTTTGGAGTGTTCGGGTTGATTTCCGACTCCCGTAAAATTTTCAAAATTGACTAGTAAGCCGAAACCGCGAAGTTTTGAGGACGTTTTTAACTTAAGGCCAAAAGAAAGCAAAATTTACCAAATTGGTCCCTCCCAATATACCAAAAAGCCACAAACACAAACACACAAACACATTTCACAAAACAAAATCAAACACTCTCCTCTCTTTGTCCTTAGGCCGACGGCCAAACACAAACACCACCCCAAATCCACCATTTTTCTTGAGTTTTCACAAAAACTAACTTAAGACCACATCTTAGAATCCCTTGGTGAGTGTTAATCCGTGGTTTGATTACACATGCACTAACATAAATTTTCCAAAAATTTTCAAGATGATCCAAATTCGTTTTTGAGGCTAATTGTTGTAATGCATGTTAAATTCATGTGTATTGGAAGCATAATCACCAAGAAAACCCACCAAAATCAATTTGGTTGTGGTGATTGGGTCACCCAAACCCCACGGCACAAGGGGTGTTTGGGGAGCCATGGTGGTTGATGAATTTTGAGCTTTGTCTTGTGTTTGGTTAGGTGTTTAGTGATGTTTTAGATAGGTGTTAGTGATTGCATGTTTGATTTCTTCAATTTTAGATTATGAGATTGGTTGATCAATAGGGGTAGGACTGAAATTTTGTGTTTGGATATGTTTAGGGAGGCTTAGGATGATGCCTAGTGGTGGTTAGAAGGTTTGAAATCGAGTCTAAGCATGTTTTTGGAGTAGCCAAATTTAGGCAGAAACTTTGAGGCCTTTTCATAAAAATTATTTTCTTTACAGGTCTTGAAAACTAAATGTAGTTATAGAGGGTCTTTTTGTCTTTAATTTGGTATAAGGTAGATCCCGTGACTCAAAACGAGCTAAAGGTTATGAGGTTTTAAAGATCGAGTACCGGGAGACGAGGACTTTCATAATCCGAATTTATGTAAAGTTTTAGTCAAATCCCGAGGACCACAAGTATGAATTGGTAAATGGTCAAGGGTCAAAATTTGGTCCCAAACCTGTGTAAATGAGTCTATAAGTTGACTTAGGAGTCAAAGAAGTCAAAGGTGCATTTCATATAGGTCAAAGAGGTCCAAGTTGGTCGAAGTACAATTTCAGCCCGTAAAATGTAGTCTTGGAAAAGCGTCGAGTAACGGGTCGTAAAAGTAAAAACTTTTATTGGGATTAAAAACATGTTATCTACAGGTCTTATAGGATTTTTGAGAATTTTGTCAAATTTTATAAGTATGGTTAAATATGGTAAAACAGCCCGTACTTTCGGTGAGTACCGGCGGAAATGGATAAAAATGGATAGCGTAAATAATGAGAACGAATGGTATAAAATGAGTGATGCTTGTTGTTTTGTTTTTGGCGTGAGTTATAATTGTCCTAAGTGACTAGTATATATGTATTTTATACAGTACCGTAAGGTATTTAAAATGAGATTACTCATTACGCGTTATTTGTGATAGGTGTTGATTTACCCGGGCATCCGTAACATCGTCAGTGATCATTCCTCGAACTACCGACTACTTAAGATATAAGGTGTGAATTTATAGCCTCGCTTATGTTTATTTCAAATTGTTTTACCCGCGAGGGAAATGCATGCTAGTTTTTAAAAGGAACGTATATCATGAATGATTGTTAGACCCGAAAGTTGCCTTAGAAATTGTGTTGAGTACCAAAGTTGCAAAAGTCCCTAAAATCATGAACTATTAACTATTGTCCTGCCCTCGAGTAGGGGGAAATAGCCGCTTATGCAATTTGTAGTACTACGGGGTTAACGACCCAATGCTAGCCGAGAAACTGTACGTTGAGTAAGTTCTGCGGTAGATTATTTTGTATGAGAAATAAGGTATAATTGCAACTGATGCCTTTAGAAGGGGCACTGGTTTCATCTGAATCACGCCGGTATTTATTACGCGGGTGATTGAGTTAACGGATTAGTGTCATGAGCTTAAACACAATTGTCAGTATCCTGATTATAGATTGTTTGATCGACAAGTCTATAAATGATCACGAATGGTTTTTATTTTATATACGTTCAAATGGATTGAAAAACCTATGAATTCCACTCAACGTTTTCGTTGACCAAAATTTTTGGCATGTGTTTCAGGTAACCGCTGAAGTGTAGAATGGAGCATGCATGGGATGGATGTTGTGTGTATGGCTTGGAGTCCGCTTGTTTTTCCTCCTTTTTCTACTTAAACATTTTAAGTTTTAATGTTATGTTGTTGTAAAACTGAAATTCTTGGGTTGAGATTCATGAGGACCGAAAACGCTAAACTCTGTTGTACCAAATTGGGGTTGGAAAAACCGTGGACATGTAGCATCTAACAATTTTTAAATTTCAAGTTTTAAGTTGACGTCTTTTTTTAGCGTCGTTTGATATATCTTGTGTGCAATGAATACTGTGTAGCACCCATTGTTGTAGTTCCGCTGCGCATAGCAATTGTGGGGGTGTTACAGATTGGTAATCAGAGCCATGAGTTATAGAGAACTAGGTCGTTTTTGAAAATCCTAAACTATAACTTTTGGTGTCGTAAGAAATGGTCCAAGCACACACAACTATCCTGCATGGCTCCGGTAAGATTTATTGTTGTATTTATGGCATTTGACGTATACTTTTGAGTGAAATATATATGTGGGTAATTATTACGTAAGTATGGAGATTACTATATGTAGACGTTGAATTTTACGTGGAATATCCGACATCGTAATTTTTGTATTAATCATGCATGAGCATCATATTATTACATTTCGGGCATATGTACCACCTTTGCATTGCATTTGCATGCATGTATTTATAACTATTGTATAATTACTTATGTACCCTCCGAAATTCGCTGTTATTGCAGGAATGGCCGAGGTACCGCCAAATGATAATGGAAACGATTACGTCGTAGGTCACGAAGGGGGACCGTTTCCTCCGAACCCGCCGGACAATGATAATGGATGGATCGCTCCAGAAGACGAAATAGGGCCGGAAAACGACAATGACGAAAGCGAGGTGGATAATTTTAGCATTAGTAGTGACGAGAGTGAGGATTCTGAGGAAGAACCCGAGGAACTAATGGATGATGGCATTCCCGAGAATGCCGTAGGCCAGACCGAACCCGATTTGTTTCAATCCCCGAATTCGCCGAAGGGCTATGAAGTACCACCGACCGGTCGATATGAGCAGCAACCCTTTAATCGCCCGATGGACAATTGTAAGGACTATTTGAGAACAGTGCCAGGATTGGTTAGGGTAAGTAATGGGAGCAGTGGAGAGTCCAGCAAATCATCCATGTCGCCATCAATTCATGAGAATATTGCAAGGGTCTACTTTCTGAGACCAAGACACTACTGGGATCCCGCAGGTCGTTTGAGGAGGATGGAGAGGTTGATGTATGAGCGGTTTGTAGTTGAGACCCGGGTAATTAGGAGGTTTGATAAGAATGAAATGGAACATCAAAGACTGTTGGAAAGGACTGCAAGAGTTGAGTATGATGGAAATGTGAACAAAAGTGACATCAACAGTCTAAGATCAATGGTTGCAAATTTAAGTGCTAGTCTTGACCGTGTGAGGGAAGATCAAGTGAGGTTGTCGAGGATGCAGAGTTGGGAGCATCGTGTGAGAGCATCATTGCCCCCGGATTGGAGATTCATGGACGATTTGGAGATGGAGGCGAATGACTTCATGATTCAGCCGCCTACTAGAGGTGCTTGTATTACGGTGGGAAGTCAGGTAGCGATTGAGTGTGGATCCACATCAGGGACGAAAAAGGAAATGGAATGTGGGCCGGATGATAAAGGAAAGAGAAAAATGGATGATGTGGATGAGGACGATAGTGATGAGGAACCTGAGGAAGACGACGACGAGCCGCCATCCAAGAGGCCGTGTGGATCACCACATGCCTAGTTACTTGTTTTGTACTTTTCTTTGATCATTGTAATAGAACTGTTTTAGACTTTTGTATGATGGTATTATGACGAGAAACTCAAGTACTTGAAGTTTTGTGGTGAACGATTGTAGTGGCAATACTTGTCACGATTTTGGTTAATTATCAATACAATCTATGTTACCTTTCATGATCTGTGATATGTCTTAAATTTGATCTTTTGTGATGAGAATTGATGAATATTAGTAACTCTGTAGTGATGTGTCGTTGTATGTATATTATGTCTGGGAAACTTGATATGTATACTTACATTGTTTTTCTATTTTCCCTGTCTTGCAGAAAGAGATATTCGATAACACCATGCCTCCAAAGTTGACCGCCGATCGTCTTAACACCATGATTCAGGAAGCTATAGCAAATGCGTTGGAAGCGGACCGAGCCGGGAGAAATCAGGACCAGGGAAGGAACGCGGGGAGACAGCAAGCCCCGAGAGTGTGTACCTATTCTAGCTTTATGAAATGCGGTCCCACGCAGTTCCGTGGAACGGGTGGAGCTTTAGAACTTAGACGATGGTTGGAAAAGGTTGAAAGTACGTTCGAAATCAGCGGTTGTGCAGAAGCGGATAAAGTGAAGTTTGCAGCGGCTACGTTTCTTGATGATGCGTTAAGTTGGTGGAATACCCAGGTAGCTACGGTTGGATTGGCTGTAGCGAATGCAAGGACGTGGAATGCGACAAAAGCTTTGTTGACTAAGAAGTTTTGCCCAGAAGAGGAATTGGGACAATTGGAGGATGAGTTGAGGCACTTGACCTTGAAGAACAACGATATCGCTGCCTACACTAGGAGGTTTAATGAGTTAAGTCTTTTGTGTCCAGACATATTGCCAATGATGCCAAGAAAATGAAACAGTACATTAAGGGTTTATCCAGCAATATTAAAGGTGAAACAACTTCGTCAAAACCTGGATCGTTTGATGAAGCGGTTCAGATGGCACACGCATTGATGGACGTCAAGCTCCAGGACAAGCAGAACTCCATTGCTGAAGGCAACAAGAGGAAATGGGAAGCGGCACAAAGCAATCAATCCCAAGGCCAGAACCGAGGTGGAAATCGAAACAACCATGGGCCGAACCGAAACCAGCAGTTTAACCAAAGAAGGAATGAAGGGATGAGGGCAGTGACGAACCCTAGAGGAGTGAAAGTGAATCCCCATTGTGGTAAGTGCAATTTGTATCATGTTGGGAATTGCCCGCCTGCTTGTGGCAAATGTGGGAAGGCAGGTCATAGGACTTCTAGTTGCCGAACGGGAGGAGTAGCCACTGGGGCTAATGCTATCAGGATGAGGGGATGTTATGGTTGTGGAGAGAGAGGTCATGTGCAAGCGAATTGCCCGAAGGCAGGAAACAAGCGGGGAGGTAATAACGCGGCTGCTGTGTATCAAGTGGGAACGGCTGACAAACCACAGGGTCCTAATGTGGTTACCGGTACGTTTTTGCTAGACGCTTGTTATGCTAGTATTTTGTTTGATTCTGGCTCCGACAAGAGTTTTGTAGATGTTAAATTTAGTCGTCATATTGATAGAGAACCGGTGTTATTAGCGACTAGTCATAACGTTAAGTTAGCCGATGGAAAAATTGTTAGTACGAATTCTATACTGAAAGGGTGTACCTTGAAGTTAGGAAATTACGCTTTTAAAATCGACTTGATGCCTATAGAGCTAGGATCGTTTGACGTGATTGTGGGAATGGATTGGCTAATGGCGCATAGTGCTATGATCGTCTGTGACGAGAGATTGGTTCAGATTCCGTTGAGGAATAAAGTTTTGACGGTAAAGGGCGACGAATGCACTTCTCGTTTGAAAGTGATTTCCTGTTTGAAAATGATGAAGTATGTAGAGAGCGGATGCGATGTGTTTTTGGCACAAGTGTCGAGTGATGGTGATTTAGAGGCGAGGATTGAAGAGGTACCAGTTATCTGCGATTATTCGGAAGTTTTTCCAGACGAGTTGCCAGGTTTACCACCTGCCCGTGAGGTCGAGTTTCGAATTGATTTGGTGCCAGGAGCTGCGCCGGTTGCGCGTGCACCTTATCGCTTAGCACCATCTGAGTTAAAGGAGTTATCGGATCAACTGAAGGAATTGATGGACAAAGGATTTATTAGGCCGAGCTCATCACCTTGGGGAGCACCAGTGTTGTTCGTAAAGAAGAAAGATGGTTCATTTCGGATGTGTATTGACTATAGGGAACTCAATAAGCTGACGGTTAAGAATCGGTACCCATTGCCGAGGATTGACGATTTATTCGATCAATTGCAAGGTTCCAGTGTATACTCAAAGATCGATTTAAGATCAGGGTATCATCAACTGCGTGTAAGAGAGGAGGATATTCCTGTAACTGCCTTTCGTACGCGGTATGGACACTTTGAATTTCGAGTGATGCCGTTTGGGTTGACGAACGCGCCTGCTGTATTCATGGACCTCATGAATCGCGTGTGCAAGCCGTATCTAGATAAGTTTGTTATTGTTTTCATCGACGATATACTTATTTACTCTAAAAGTAAGGAGGAGCACGAGAAGCACCTAAGAAAGATTTTGGAGTTGTTAAGGAAGGAGAAGCTGTATGCAAAATTCTCTAAGTGTGAGTTTTGGTTGGAATCAGTGCAGTTTCTAGGTCACGTGATCGATAGTAAGGGAGTTCGTGTGGATCCCGCCAAGGTCGAAGCGATCAGGGAATGGTCAGCACCGACGACGCTGACTGAAGTTCGACAATTCCTTGGTTTAGCTGGGTATTATCGAAGGTTTATTGAAGGATTTTCGTTGATTGCAAAACCATTGACAAGGCTTACCGAAAAGAATAGGGTGTATGAATGGGGAAATGAGGAAGAACTCGCTTTCAAAACGCTTAAGGATAAGTTATGTTCCGCACCGATATTGTCATTGCCTGAAGGAACCGAAGACTTCGTAGTGTATTGTGATGCGTCTCGTAAGGGTTATGGAGCGGTATTAATGCAACGTGAAAAGGTGATAGCTTACGCGTCGAGGCAACTAAGGAAGAATGAGGAGAACTAAACGACGCACGATTTGGAATTAGGAGCTGTAGTTTTTGCGTTGAAGTTGTGGAGACACTATCTGTATGGGACGAAGTGTGTTGTATTCACTGACCACAAGAGTTTGCAGCACATTTTAGATCAAAAGGAGTTGAATATGCGACAGAGACGATGGGTTGAACTACTGAGTGATTATGACTGCGAAATTCGCTACCACCCTGGCAAGGCGAATGTTGTAGCGGATGCACTGAGTAGGAAGGAACGGGAGAAACCTTTGAGGGTTAGAGCTTTAGTGATGACTGAGAGCGTTGACTTAACCGAAACTATACTGAAGGCTCAGGAGAGAGGACTAATGAAAGGGAATGTTGAAGCCGAAAACTTGGGACGAATGTTGAAACCTCTTTTCGTGATTAGGTCAGACGGGCTGAGATATTTTGAGAATCGGATTTGGTTACCACTGTGTTCATCTGAGGAAGGAAAGCCTGGAGTTCGAGAATTGGTTATGAACGAGTCACATAAGTCGAAGTATTCGATACATCCTGGATCGGATAAAATGTATCACGACCTGAAGAAAGTTTATTGATGGCCAAATATGAAGGCGGATATTGCTCGTTACGTCAGTAAGTGTTTGACTTGCGCGAAGGTTCAAGCAGAGCATAAGAAACCATCTGGATTGTTGGTACAACCAGAAATCCCAGAATGGAAATGGGAGAAAATCGCTATGGATTTCGTGACGGGTTTACCTAGAACTCCTAGTGGATGTGATATGATATGGGTAATAGTGGATAGGTTAACGAAATCTGCTCATTTCTTACCTATGAAGAAGACGGACAGCATGGAAAAACTCGCCAGCGTGTACGTGAAAGAGATCGTCTGTAGACATGGAGTGCCGTTATCGATCATTTCGGATCGCGATAGTAGATTTACGTCGGAATTTTGGAAATCGCTTCAACGTGCGATGGGCACTGAGTTGAGTTTAAGCACGGCTTATCACCCGGAAACTGACGGCCAGAGTGAACGAACTATTCAGACGATGGAGGACATGCTCCGAGCATGCGTGATTGATTTTGGAGGAAGTTGGGAACGCCACTTGCCTCTGGTGGAATTTTCGTATAATAATAGTTATCATGCGAGTATCAAAGCAGCACCGTTCGAAGCATTGTATGGAAGGAAGTGTAGATCGCCTGTGTGTTGGAGTGAAGTGGGGGAAAGTCAATTGACTGGACCCGAAATGGTTTTAGAAACGACAGAGAAGATCGTGCAAATCAAGAACCGACTACTTGCTGCGAGAAGCCGACAGAAGAGTTATGCCGATAACCGAAGGAAACCGTTGGAGTTTGAAGTTGGAGATATGGTTATGCTCAAGGTATCGCCGTGGAAGGGTGTAATTCGTTTTGGGAAGAAAGGTAAGTTGAGTCCAAGGTATATTGGACCATTTAAGATCGTCGAACGAATTGGACCAGTAGCGTACAAGTTAGAATTGCCGACCGAGCTTAGTGCTATTCACGACACGTTTCACGTATCGAACCTGAAGAAGAGTTTGGCGGACAAGGAATTGGTGATTCCTTTGGACGAGATTCGACTAGACGACAAAATGCATTTTGTGGAAGAACCTGTGGAAATTATGGACCGAGAGGTCAAGAGGCTGAAGCGTAGTAGGATTCCTATTGTGAAAGTCCGATGGAATTCTAAGCGTGGACCGGAATACACCTGGGAACGTGAGGACTTTTTCAAGGAAAGGTATCCTCATCTGTTCCAGTAGAACGAAATGTGAGTACAAGAAGAGGCGAGCGCCGGGACGTCGCTCTCTTTAAGGAGGGGTGGATGTGACACCCTAGAACCGAGGTCATTAACGTTACCCTAAATTACGCTAATTTTTGAAATTTTTAATAAATTTTAATTTCTATATTTATAAGTATTTTGGTTAAAGCCGATGTTCGAGGTTATAATTTTTACGATTGACGATTCAAGAAGGACGATGACGATTACGATCCCGAGGGATGCCCAATTTTATATAATTATTGACGATTTATCGATAATGTAATTTTTCGAGAATTTTATTTACGGTTCGTGTTAAGTTGAGTCGGGTGAGTTTTATAGCCTTCCGAGTACATTTAAAGTATCCCAAAAATATTTTGGAGTGTTCGGGATGATTTCCGACTCCCGTAAAATTTTCAAAATTGACTAGTAAGCCGAAACCGCGAAGTTTTGAGGACGTTTTTAACTTAAAGCCAAAAGAAAGCAAAATTTACCAAATTGGTCCCTCCCAATATACCAAAAAGCCACAAACACAAACACACAAACACATTTCACAAAACAAAATCAAACACTCTCCTCTCTTTGTCCTTAGGCCGACGGCCAAACACAAACACCACCCCAAATCCACCATTTTTCTTGAGTTTTCACAAAAACTAACTTAAGACCACATCTTAGAATCCCTTGGTGAGTGTTAATCCGTGGTTTGATTACACATGCACTAACATAAATTTTCCAAAAATTTTCAAGATGATCCAAATTCGTTTTTGAGGCTAATTGTTGTAATGCATGTTAAATTCATGTGTATTGGAAGCATAATCACCAAGAAAACCCACCAAAATCAATTTGGTTGTGGTGATTGGGTCACCCAAACCCCACGGCACAAGGGGTGTTTGGGGAGCCATGGTGGTTGATGAATTTTGAGCTTTGTCTTGTGTTTGGTTAGGTGTTTAGTGATGTTTTAGATAGGTGTTAGTGATTGCATGTTTGATTTCTTCAATTTTAGATTATGAGATTGGTTGATCAATAGGGGTAGGACTGAAATTTTGTGTTTGGATATGTTTAGGGAGGCTTAGGATGATGCCTAGTGGTGGTTAGAAGGTTTGAAATCGAGTCTAAGCATGTTTTTGGAGTAGCCAAATTTAGGCAGAAACTTTGAGGCCTTTTCATAAAAATTATTTTCTTTACAGGTCTTGAAAACTAAATGTAGTTATAGAGGGTCTTTTTGTCTTTAATTTGGTATAAGGTAGAGCCCGTGACTCAAAACGAGCTAAAAGTTATGAGGTTTTAAAGATCGAGTACCGGGAGACGAGGACTTTCATAATCCGAATTTATGTAAAGTTTTAGTCAAATCCCGAGGACCACAAGTATGAATTGGTAAATGGTCAAGGGTCAAAATTTGGTCCCAAACCTGTGTAAATGAGTCTATAAGTTGACTTAGGAGTCAAAGAAGTCAAAGGTGCATTTCATATAGGTCAAAGAGGTCAAAGTTGGTCGAAGTACAATTTCAGCCCGTAAAATGTAGTCTTGGAAAAGCGTCGAGTAACGGGTCGTAAAAGTAAAAACTTTTATTGGGATTAAAAACATGTTATCTACAGGTCTTATAGGATTTTTGAGAATTTTGTCAAATTTTATAAGTATGGTTAAATATGGTAAAACAGCCCGTACTTTCGGTGAGTACCGGCGGAAATGGATAAAAATGGATAGCGTAAATAATGAGAACGAATGGTATAAAATGAGTGATGCTTGTTGTTTGTTTTTTGGCGTGAGTTATAATTGTCCTAAGTGACTAGTATATATGTATTTTATACAGTACCGTAAGGTATTTAAAATGAGATTACTCATTACGCGTTATTTGTGATAGGTGTTGATTTACCCGGGCATCCGTAACATCGTCAGTGATCATTCCTCGAACTACCGACTACTTAAGATATAAGGTGTGAATTTATAGCCTCGCTTATGTTTATTTCAAATTGTTTTACCCGCGAGGGAAATGCATGCTAGTTTTTAAAAGGAACGTATATCATGAATGATTGTTAGACCCGAAAGTTGCCTTAGAAATTGTGTTGAGTACCAAAGTTTCAAAAGTCCCTAAAATCATGAACTATTAACTATTGTCCTGCCCTCGAGTAGGGGGAAATAGCCGCTTATGCAATTTGTAGTACTACGGGGTTAACGACCCAATGCTAGCCGAGAAGCTGTACGTTGAGTAAGTTCTACGATAGATTATTTTGTATGAGAAATAAGGTATAATTGCAACTGATGCCTTTAGAAGGGGTACTGGTTTCATCTGAATCATGCCGGTATTTATTACGCGGGTGATTGAGTTAACGGATTAGTGTCATGAGCTTAAACACAATTGTCAGTATCCTGATTATAGATTGTTTGATCGACAAGTCTATAAATGATCACGAATGGTTTTTATTTTATATACGTTCAAATGGATTGAAAAACCTATGAATTCCACTCAACGTTTTCGTTGACCAAAATTTTTGGCATGTGTTTCAGGTAACCGCTGAAGTGTAGAATGGAGCATGCATGGGATGGATGTTGTGTGTATGGCTTGGAGTCCGCTTGTTTTTCCTCCTTTTTCTACTTAAACATTTTAAGTTTTAATGTTATGTTGTTGTAAAACTGAAATTCTTGGGTTGAGATTCATGGGGACCGAAAACGCTAAACTCTGTTGTACCAAATTGGGGTTGGAAAAACCGTGGACATGTAGCATCTAACAATTTTTAAATTTCAAGTTTTAAGTTGACGTCTTTTTTTAGCGTCGTTTGATATATCTTGTGTGCAATGAATACTGTGTAGCACCCATTGTTGTAGTTCCGCTGCGCATAGCAATTGTGGGGGTGTTACACAATTCTACCCTAGCTACTCAAGAGTCTGACAAACTCTTGAGTTAGTTAGTTAGTTACTAGCTTCAAACAACCTTGTAACCGTTTTTCATTGAATAAATTTTGAATTCAAGCTTTCCCGCCAAAATTGTTCTTACCATTTTTTCCTATTCATAAACTTGTCAATTTTTCTTCACAAATCTTCTTAAGTAGTTGAGTTACATGATTTTTGAGATTTTTAGCTTTTTGAAAAAAGCTGGTCAACGCTTGGTCAACATAAGCCCAATTTTAGCTTAATTCAGATTTTGAGCTTATTTCTGAATGAAAAAGTTTCTAGTTTGATTTCCCATTCTTTAAATCAGTTGCTTAATCAGTTTCAATCAAAAAATTAAGTTGTGACTGATTGGATTTTGCTATAGCTTATTTTGTGCTTATTGATAAGCACTCTTTTGCTTATTTCTCAATTTTAGCCAATTTCCTTTGACTAGTGTAGCTTAATTTGGATTTGAAACATTTTACAATTTGTCTCATCAAATTTGGTTGAGTATTAAGCTCAATCGAGCTTATTTTCTTGTTTGTCCCGTTTTTGCTTAAAAAGTTTCCATAATTGCTCTTTGGTCCTTTTAGTTCTAAACAGTGTGTATTACTGGCTAATCTTCCATGTTTTTAGGGTTTGCACTTTGTTAGTCCCTATAGTATTAAAAGTTGTTAAATTCAGTTAGCATTTTGTTAGTTTGTTACACTTTTGGTTAGTTTGTTATAAGA
Source organism: Glebionis coronaria (assembly GCA_025667525.1). Lineage (NCBI taxonomy): Eukaryota > Viridiplantae > Streptophyta > Magnoliopsida > Asterales > Asteraceae > Glebionis > Glebionis coronaria. The sequence goes on along the minus strand of CM046876.1, from coordinate 234,828,315 downwards.
TTTGCATTTTTGATCCTTGTAGTTAACAGTTTTACACTTTTAGTCCCTAGAATTGTTAGAACTTACATTTCAAGCATTTATTTTTCATAGAATTTACAATTTCAGTCCCTTTAGTTTCATATTTTACATTTTGAGATTTACGTGAATAAAAACGTGGTATTTGCAATTTGTTTTACATATAAGTAGGTAATATTTTTCCGTTTTGCAAGATTTTGATTGAATTAGCAAATAGAATATCCAAGCAAGTTTAACAACCAAGAACAATTAAAAACACGATATTGATTGGACTTTCCATTAGCAAGAACTGAGAAAAAACGAACTGCATTATACACAATTTCAAATGGCGCCGCTGCCGGTTCTTTGACTACACGAGAGACTATCGATTGACGGTTTTCATTGGCTTTTGGGATCCGTTCACTTTGTGAACGTTATTTTTACGTATCATAAATCAAAAACAAATAAAAAATCAAAAATATAAAAATATATAAAAACTAAAAAATTAACAAAACAATTCTTTTCCTAAAGAATTGACCAAAAAAATAAAAAAATCCAAAAAGCAATCTTTTTCCTAAGAGATTGCACCCAAAAATATATATTATTGGATTCTCTCGGTTTTTATGTACATATAGTATTTTCTCTTAAAAAAAACTCATAAATACAAAAATATTTTCCATATATTATTATAAGTAAATACGTATACGTATAAGAACAATCAATTTACATATCTTCCATAAGTATTGCCGAGGCAATACACCGTGTTGAGGGGCGTTCCGGTCCTTGACACGTGTATCGATCAAACAAAATAAAGCAAGAATAGATAAATACTCTCAATAAGCAACAATTCGAAGAATACGAACATTTAAGTGAATAGAAAGGCGATGTGCTATAAAATGCCATCTAAGGGTCAATAGGTACTTAAGTGCTTCGCGCCACCTAACCCCCCGTTCACTTGGGAGTATTCTAAGAAGGAAGGCTTTATTGGGGGTCTTGCACCCAAAGTAGTATATACATATATTGTTATTTTCTTGTGGATATTTAATATAGAAACTCGAAGAGGATAATCCATTTCTCTTCAAAGTCACACGAGAGCTTCTCTCTCATTCCTCGTATTGAGTTGCATGCTCACTCGCGGGCGTGCACAAATACCGATTGGTGTACAACCTCTTCCTCCGAAAAGGAAGAAAAAGAGAAAGAGTAAGACCACCACCGTCCACCAAGCCGATCACGAGAATCGTGCTTTGACTCCACCACAAGAAGCCATGGCTATTGATAATCGCACTTTGTATGAACGTATGCAATCCAACATTCATGGATATTCTAGTGCCATTAAGATTCCTGACTTTCCCGCTAACACATTTGAGCTACATACATCTATGATCAATATGGTTACACAATCACCTTTCCTTGGTAAACAAAATGAGGATCCTCATGCTCATCTTAAGAGATTCCTTTCACTTTGCAATACCATTAAGCATAATGGGGTTCCACATGAGGTCATTAGGTTGATGTTAGTGTCATTTTCTTTAGAGGGAACCGCTAAGCATTGGTTAGACACCCAACCACCCGATAGTATCACCACATGGGATGGTTTCACCACTAAGTTTTTGAACAAGTTCTTTCCTCCACATAATACTATGGCTTTGAGGACTTTAATTATGGGCTTTCAACAAAAACCTAGTCAATCCTTTAGTGATGCTTGGGAAGAGTATAGTGAGTTGTTGAGGCGATGCCCTAATCATGGATTGGATCAAGTTCACCAAATAAGCCTCTTTTATGATGGCCTTAAATCTCACCACCAAGATTCACTCAATGCTTCCGCGGGAGGGAGTATTCTTCTTAAGACCTATCAAGAGGCTTTAGACATTATTGAGACTAAGGCGATGGTTCAAACAAACAATCCATTTGAAGAAAAGGTTCATGTTATCCAAAACAATTCTCAAATCCCTTGTGACAACCAACTCCTCAAGTTTCAAGAAGCGATTTTTCAAAGGATGGATAGAGATAGTGAGAGGAATTTCCAAGTACAACAAGAACTGCTTCAAACTTTTAAGGGCATGTCATTGAACAATTCCTCAAATAATGTGAATGCCATCACCATTTCTTGTGTTACTTGTGGAGGTCCCCATTCGTATGAACAATGTGATAAGGTGCAAGGGTATCAAGGGGAATGCTATGCTTACCAAGAAGAACACCGTGAACACTTCAAGCCTAATATCAATCCAAATAACCTTTCTTACAAATCCCAAAACTACCTTTCTCCACCCGGCTTCCCACCCCAACCACCCACCCAAATTCCACAAAATACTCCTCAAATTTTACCAAGGAATCAAGGGCAAAGACCACCATACCAAGGAAATAACTACAAGGCACCCAATCAATTTCAACCTCAAGCAAATACCTTTTATCCACCAAATCAAGGATTTAATGCTCAACCTTTACCTTTCCAACCTCAAGGTTTTCAAGGTTATGTGCCACAAGAGTTTAACACAATGGATCTCTTGCAAAAAATGAATCAAGAGAATGAAAGGAAGTTCCAAGCTATGGAGAAGAAAATGAATGACCAATTCAATAAGGTTTTAGTGGTATTAAATCAAAGACCACAAGGGGCTTTACCTTCCAACACACAACCAAACCCACGGGCCAATGTCAATGCTATTACAACAAGGAGTGGAACAACAACAAAGGATCCTTCACCTCCTAAACCTACTATTGTTCAACCCACTTGTGCTCCTACTTGTGACAAGCCTTCTACTTCTACTCCACCTCCTCAACATGCTCCTATTCACTTAAACACACCTTCTCAACCACCTCATACTTCTCCTTTACCTTCCACACTTCCCAATGAAGAAGCTAACAAAGACAAATCTTCCACCACAACACTTATTCCACCTACACCAAAGCCTACTCTTCCATATCCTTCAAGGTTGAAAAAGGACAAGTTAAAGAACAAGGATGACATCCAAGTCTCCAATTTCTTAAGGATGTTCAAGCAACTCAACATCAATATATCCTTTGCAGAAGCTCTTGCTTATATGCCAAAGTTTGCTAAGATGTTCAAGGATTTGCTCTCAAACAAAGAAAAATTGGTTGATTTTCCCAACACATCCCTTAATGAAAATTGTTCCGCGGTGTTACTTAAAACCTTACCAACAAAACTTGGAGATCCAGGGCGCTTCTTGATACCTTGTAATTTTCCCGGTGTTGAAAATTGCATGGCTTTGGCGGATTTAGGGGCGAGCATAAACCTCATGCCTTTATCGGTTTGGAAACAACTATCTCTTCCCGAGCTCACTCCCACTAGGATGACTCTTGAACTAGCCAACCGAACCATAGCTCACCCCGTAGGTATAGCGGAAGATGTGTTTGTAGGTGTGGATAAGTTTACCTTTCCGGCCGACTTTGTAGTGGTCGATTATGACATGGATCCTAGAGTGCCTTTGATTGTTGGTAGACCGTTTTTGAGAACGGGTCGTACCTTGATAGATGTGGCGGAAGGAGAATTAATTATGAGAGTAGAAGATGAGAGAGTAGTGTTTAAGTTAGGGAAAGTTTGTGATAGAAAAGAGGTTAAGGAGTCTAGACCTTGTGAGACTATTAACATTGTGGATGTGCTAGATGAAGTGTGTAATGAACACTTTCATGATGCTTGTAAGAATGCTAGTGATGAGATACCCCATGTTGAAACCGTGGCCTCAATTGCTCCCTCTTTAACACCTTTTGGAGAGAGTGATTTCCTCTTGGAGGAATTTGAGTCCAACTTTCTTGGTGATGATGATTCTCCCATTAATTGGGAAGAAGATATTCTTACAATCAAAAAGTTGCTCAATGAGAACCCTATTCCTTCTCCTATTCCACAAGAGATTACCATTGAGGAACCTTCCATAGTAAAACCTTCCATAGTAAAACCTTCCATAGAACTTAAGGAACTTCCATCCCACTTAGAATATGCTTTCTTAGAAGGAAAAGACCAATTACCGGTGATTATTGCTAAAGAGTTGAAAGAGGATGAGAAAGAGCAACTTATTGAAGTTCTTAAGAAACATAAGCAAGCTTTAGCATGGAAAATATCCGACATAAGGGGAATTGATCCACATTTTTGTACTCACAAAATCCTTATGGAGGATGACTATAAACCCGCCATTCAAAACCAAAGGAGAGTTAACCCAAAAATCCATGAGGTTATTAAGAAAGAAGTGATTAAACTCTTAGATGCGGGTATGATTTACCCCATTTCCGACTCTCCATGGGTTAGCCCGGTTCATTGTGTTCCAAAGAAGGGTGGAATCACCGTGGTGCCTAATGAGAATAATGAGCTTATTCCCACGAGACTTGTGACCGGTTGGAGAGTTTGCATTGATTATAGAAAACTCAATGAGGCAACTAGGAAAGACCATTTCCCGCTTCCCTTTATGGATCAAATGCTTGAACGCTTAGCGGGAAATGAGTACTATTGTTTTCTTGATGGCTTTTCGGGTTATTTTCAAATACCCATTGACCCTAAGGATCAAGAAAAGACCACATTCACTTGTCCCTACGGTACATTTGCTTACAAGAGGATGCCTTTTGGCTTATGTAATGCACCGGGGACGTTTCAAAGGTGCATGATGGCGATTTTCCATGACATGATAGAGCAAACCATGGAGGTTTTTATGGATGACTTTTCCGTATTTGGAAACTCCTTTAGCTCATGTCTCACCAATCTTGAGAGAATGCTTAAGCGTTGTGAGGAAACACGTTTGGTGCTTAATTGGGAGAAATGTCACTTTATGGTGAAAGAGGGGATTGTTTTAGGACACAAGATATCCAATAAGGGATTAGAAGTTGATCGAGCTAAAATTGATGTGATTGCTAAGCTTCCCCCACCCACCTCGGTTAAAGGTGTGAGGAGTTTCTTAGGTCATGCGGGATTTTATAGGCGCTTTATACAAGATTTTTCTAAGATAGCTAGACCGATGACTCATCTCTTGGAGAAAGAGGCTCCTTTCATTTTTGACCAAGCTTGTTTAGACTCTTTTGAGACTCTTAAGGAAAAATTGACTAAGGCTCCCGTTTTGGTTTCTCCAAATTGGGAATTACCTTTTGAGCTTATGTGTGACGCTAGTGATTATGCGGTGGGGGCCGTTTTAGGACAAAGAGTTAATAAGCATTTTCAACCTATACACTATGCGAGTAAAACCATGACCGGTGCACAACTTCATTACACTACCACGGAAAAAGAGTTGCTTGCTATAGTATATGCTTTTGAGAAGTTTAGACCATATCTTGTGCTTTCCAAAACCATAGTGTATACGGATCATTCCGCTCTCAAGTATCTTATGACAAAACAAGATGCTAAGCCTAGGCTTTTGAGATGGGTTTTGTTTCTTCAAGAGTTTAAGATAGAGATTCGTGATAAGAAAGGGGCCGAGAATTTAGCGGCGGATCATTTGAGTAGACTTGAGCATCCTTTTCAAGGAGATTTCCCACATCAAGAAATCAATGAATCCTTTCCATTAGAGGAGCTCATGTCTATCTCTTCCCAAGAGGATGCCACACCTTGGTTTGCGGATATCGCAAACTATCTTGTGGGCAATGTGCTTATTGAGGGTCTTACTTACCAACAAAAGAAAAAGTTTCTTAAGGAAGTTAAGTATTACTTTTGGGATGATCCATATCTTTTTAGGCAATGTGCGGACCAAATCATTAGACGGTGTGTAGATGGGCCCGAGGCATTTAAGATCTTAGAGGCGTGTCATAAAGGACCTACAGGTGGACATTTTGTGCCTAACTACACCGCCAAGAAAGTCTTTGATTCGGGTTACTATTGGCCTTCCATTTACAAAGATGCCCAAGAGATGGTGAAATTTTGTGATGTTTATCAAAGACAAGGAAAAATTACACAACGTGATGAGATGCCACAAAATTTTATCCAAGAGTGTGAGATATTTGATGTATGGGGAATAGATTTCATGGGACCTTTTCCATCCTCTAAGGGAAACAAGTATATACTTGTGGCGGTGGATTATGTGTCCAAGTGGGTGGAGGCTAAAGCCTTACCTACCAATGATGCTAGAGTGGTTGTAAAGTTTTTGAAACAATTGTTTGCTAGATTTGGTGTACCTCGGGCCATCATAAGTGATCGTGGTACGCACTTTTGTAATGATCAATTCACGAGAGTTATGAAGAAATATGGAGTGAATCATAGACTTTCTACCGCGTATCACCCTCAAACAAATGGTCAAACCGAGGTCACAAATCGTGGTTTAAAGAGGATTTTAGAGAGAACGGTGGGAGAGCATCGAGCTTCTTGGTCGGATAAGCTTGATGATGCTTTGTGGGCGTTTAGGACGGCTTTTAAAACACCAATTGGTTGTACTCCTTATAGGCTTGTCTATGGAAAAGCGTGCCACCTCCCATTTTAGTTAGAACATAAGGCATCTTGGGCTCTCAAGTGGGATAACTTTGATTTAAACCAAGCCGGTTCACATAGGAAAGATCAACTCAATGAGATGGATGAGTTGAGAGCCAATGCCTATGAGAATTCTTTGCTTTACAAGGAAAAGACTAAGAAATTGCATGATGCTAAGATCAAGAATCGTGAGTTCAAAGTTGGAGAGCCGGTTCTCCTCTTTAACTCAAGATTGAAGCTTTTTGCGGGCAAACTTAAGTCGAGATGGTCCGGTCCATTCACTATTGCTCAAGTGTTTCCATATGGAACTCTTGAGTTGTCCCAACCCGATGGTCCAAATTTTAAAGTGAATGGTCACCGTGTTAAACATTACTTTGGGGAGGACATTTCCGTTGAAATGGTCCAAGAGGTCCCCATTTTCCCCATGAATTAATTCATTGAGGGACGAGTCGAGCTAGAGACTCATTAACTCAAGCATCGTATAACTAGGTTTAGAGTGTTGTAGGTTAGAAATAAAGGTATAGACTTGGAGATAAGTGTAGGGGAGACCTTCTTTTGTCTTCATGATTGTTTGTAGGGTTGCTCACTCATTTCATGCTTTGGAGCTTATGGAGGAGGCCCTTGTATCCGGTTCACTTCGTTACTTTAGTGAATTTTCATTGACACCTTGTGCTTAAACATGATTTCACTAATAGTTGTCCTTTCCTTAACTTGGGTTAAGCAAAGTCTATTCATTGTCATACGTGTAGGGGAAGTTTTTATACTTCCATGCTCTTAAACATTGAGGACAATGTTTAGCTTAAGTGTAGGGGGGTCTTCTATCGAAGTGACCTTACCTAGAACTTGTCATTGTTTTGCATGATAACATGGAAAAATTGAATTTTCAACATTTTTCAAATTTTTGATCTACTTTGGCCAACAAAAATATGCATTCATAATTTTTGCATCAATCATTTTTCATTTTGCATATCACATTTGCATTGTATATATTCTTTTATTTTTCATCAAAATATATAAAAAGGAAAAAATAAAATAAAACATGGTTTTAACAAGTTTAGACTTCTTTGACATATTAGGCCCGTCATGGATATTTTGACTCAACCCGAGTTTGCTTATTTTAGCACTCTCTAGCTAGTATCCTTAACCATGTAGTCCTTCATTGGTCTATTAGGCTAAGCATCCACCAATCTCATTATTTGAGATTTTAAATTTGTGGAGAATGGGAAATGATAGAGTTGAAGCAAGTGTAAAAGGGCTAGATAGACTTCATGATAATTACTTGTGGCTAAAACTTTCTCTTCTTTACCTCTACTTTCTTCGCATGTATATAATTGTTAATAAATAATCAAGTACGGTTTTAATCGGTTTGTAATCTCTTATGCATTTTTGTCTAATCATTCATGGTTGATATAAGTACGTCTTAAGATTCTAAGTTAGAACGTTTTATGTGTACAAGACTTATGTCATGCTTCATACTTAGCGGGTGTTTTTCCTTTTCTTCTTTTCAAATTTCTTTGTGAGGAATAAAGAAAAATAAGAGCGGCTTATGAAAAAAAATGAGTGGCTAGAAAAAAAAAAGAAACAGAAAGAAAAAGAAAAAAAAAAAAAAAAAAAAAAAAGAGAAAAAAAAAATAATGCAAGACTCCCAAGAGGGGCAGTGTGGTGTTAATTATAGTGACTATTGAGTTCCAATATTACCTTGACGGGTTGCGGGGATTCAATAGATTGCTCCAATCCAATATTGCCTTGACGGGTTGCGGGGTTGAAGATCCAAAGTCTCAAAAAGATGGCGGATGTAAATTATTGCGTGAGTTTTATTTTTCTTTCCTTAGCGAGTGTGTAGCTACTTATGAAAGCATGACATGAGGATTTTACACATAAGGCGAATGACTTATTATTCTTGAAACGGACTTGTATTAATTGTGAGCGGTTTTTCAAGTAATGGATGAGAGGATTACTTAGGATTAAAATCGTGCTTCCTTATTTTTGGATTTTACACTTCTTATATTTCACACTTGAAATAAATGACAAATTTGCCCACAAGCAATTTGCTCAAATAATAACCGGTTCCACATTTAATTGTCATGAATAAGTTGATGCACTTTTTACTTGTGAATGCAATGATCCCATTTTTAAGCTTGGTATGGGGAAAGTGAAACTTGAGGGTGATAAATATCCATGGTACCCAAGCCCTAATCTAAGCCATTGAATTCTTTATGAGTTATTACCATCAAAACCATTTCAAGAAAAATCAAAAAGATATAGATAGAATTGTATTTTGTTCATTGCATTATTAAAATTCAAAATCATGCATCATTTAGTTTAGAGTAGTGTAGATGCATCTCATATGGCCAAGGTGGATTAATTATGAGGGAAATGTAAATTTGAGCTCTAATATATAATATTGCATGAGGACATGACAATGTTCAAGTGTAGGGGAATTTGATATGAGCTTAAACTCATATCCTTTTAATATCAAATAACCCTAAAACATGAAGCAAAATACCAATTTATTTGGCAAAAACAGTGTTATGTGGTATGTTTGTGTTTGTTTACACTTGTGTAGGTAAAAGGATACATTTTCAAGCAAACAAGGAAAAATCAAGCTCAAATGGATGAAAAAGACAAAGAAGGATCAAAAGTGACAAGACTTTGAAGTACAAGGACCTATCTTGACAAGTTATCAAAGTTGAAGGACTAAAGTGCAAATATTGTAAAAAGTCAAGATTCAAGTCAAACTTGGTCAACTATCAAGTCAACTCAGTCAAAGGACCATTTTGTTCAAGAATGAAAGTTGAAGGACCAAATATGTCAAAAGAATGAAGATTCTAGCTTTAAACAACAATCTGCCAAGTTGAAGGACCAATTCTGCCAATAATGGAAAGATATGCAAAGTTTAATCCATGTGACAATAAATCAACCAATGAGAAGAAGGGAAAAGGAAGCACACGGATTAAGCAATTAATTTCCACTCAGCCGCCTTACATTTATTACCCAATCCCAACAGTTCAATCCGTGTGAAGTTTTTTCAGCCAATTAAACACTGACACGTGGCATCTTCTTCAAGGAAAAAAATTGCCAGGATCGCGTTTTAGCTACAAGCAATTTCATGGAAAGTTTTCAACACCAAACTTGATCGTTTTGAAGAGACAAACACATTGGTGCCAATCAATTAACAAATCATTCACTTAATCAAGAATCCCCAATTCCTTGTTCATACCTGTAAATGCAATATGCAGAATTCTACACGTGGCAAGCTGGGATTGGTTCTGACACGTCACCAACAAACTCTTCCTTCATGTCTATAAATAGCTGGATTAGACTTCATTTTCACTGGTAGCTTAAATTTGTAAAAACACATAGTTCTCAATTTCCTTTCCTTTTTCCTTCAATTCTACCCTAGCTACTCAAGAGTCTGACAAACTCTTGAGTTAGTTAGTTAGTTAGTTACTAGCTTCAAACAACCTTGTAACCGTTTTTCATTGAATAAATTTTGAATTCAAGCTTTCCCGCCAAAATTGTTCTTACCATTCATGTTCATTCCTTGCTGATATTGGATACTTTTGTTGCTGTTAAGTGTTTGTTATGATCATTCATTGATCATAACTGACATTGAAGGAGTTTGATAGCTGTTTGATCAGAATTCAGTCATTTCCATAGTTTTTGAAGATTTTCAAGCAGATTGATGATTCCTATTGATTAGATAGCTGTTATTGTTGATTGATTGATTCCTAGTGATAAGGTGGTGGTTATCACTAGGCTAAGAGAGCTCAGCGCTCCTCTTCTTCTCAAAGGAATTATACAATAGGTTTTAAAGTCCTTGTTTCAATTCCTCTCAATAAGTCATATGCATGCTATTTTTCCTAGAGTAATTTTGATGGCTGAATGATAAAAGTTGTCTGAAGTTGCTATTTGATTGATCTTTGTTAGTTTGTAGCTTAATTCTGTTACTTGTTCTTTGAATTTGATTTAGTTTCTAGTTAACTGCATTAATTCAGTAACTTTTGGCCTTGTAGTTTGATTGTATTGCTAGTAGAGATAAGTGCTTGTAAACTTCTTTCAAACCTTACATTCTGATCATTGAATCTAGCTAGCTATAGATTTTCACTCAGTTTCCTTTCAAAATCAAAAAGTCTTTATAAATTTTCATAAAACTCAGATAAAGGAGTGTTTGGGACTAGCTTAACAAGAATTTTCAATAATTGAGTTGTGGATTTTTAGAGTTCATTTGCAGTCATTTGGTGGTTATTAAGTGTTCTAAGTCATTTGCAAGTCAAAAACACAGTCAAACAGGCAAATGGCACTTAAAAAGTTTGGGTCAGTTTTCATTCAGTTTTGGTTTTAGAACTTGCCATTTTCAATTGATCAATATTCATTCCATAGTTGATGAAATTGTACCAAATTTGTTTCCATTTGTAGCTTACATCATATAGTTTCAGATTCTAGGAGGATTTTCTACAGTATTCAATAATCAGATAGCAATAAGCAAAAATCAGATAAGCCAACTTAACTCAAGTTTCTGTAACTTGTAAACTGAAAATCTGTATCTCCTTTTTCTATTCATAAACTTGGCAATTTTTCTTCACAAATCTTCTTAAGTAGTTGAGTTACATGATTTTTGAGATTTTTAGCTTTTTGAAAAAAGTTGGTCAACGCTTGGTCAACATAAGCCCAATTTTAGCTTAATTCAGATTTTGAGCTTATTTCTGAATGAAAAAGTTTCTAGTTTGATTTCCCATTCTTTAAATCAGTTGCTTAATCAGTTTCAATCAAAAAATTAAGTTGTGACTGATTGGATTTTGCGATAGCTTATTTTGTGCTTATTGATAAGCACTCTTTTGCTTATTTCTCAATTTTAGCCAATTTCCTTTGACTAGTGTAGCTTAATTTGGATTTGAAACATTTTGCAATTTGTCTCATCAAATTTGGTTGACTATTAAGCTCAATCGAGCTTATTTTCTTGTTTGTCCCGTTTTTGCTTAAAAAGTTTCCATAATTGCTCTTTGGTCCTTTTAGTTCTAAACAGTGTGTATTACTGGCTAATCTTCCATGTTTTTAGGGTTTGCACTTTGTTAGTCCCTATAGTATTAAAAGTTGTTAAATTCAGTTAGCATTTTGTTAGTTTGTTACACTTTTGGTTAGTTTGTTATAAGATTTGCATTTTTGATCCTTGTAGTTAACAGTTTTACACTTTTAGTCCCTAGAATTGTTAGAACTTACATTTCAAGCATTTATTTTTCATAGAATTTACAATTTCAGTCCCTTTAGTTTCATATTTTACATTTTGAGATTTACGTGAATAAAAACGTGGTATTTGCAATTTGTTTTACATATAAGTAGGTAATATTTTTCCGTTTTGCAAGATTTTGATTGAATTAGCAAATAGAATATCCAAGCAAGTTTAACAACCAAGAACAATTAAAAACCCGATATTGATTGGACTTTCCATTAGCAAGAACTGAGAAAAAACGAACTGCATTATACACAATTTCAACCAGCCAACTTCATGCTTTGGGTGATTGTAATGAACTTGTCGAGGTGTTTGTTAGCATCATCATCAGGCAATCCACGGAATGGGTTTGTTTGCACTTACTGAATCATGTGGTGCTTCAACGAAAACTCAGGAGCGTTGATTTTCATCGGCACAATCGGTCCTCCTCGTCCAAACATGGTAGGTTGACAAAGCTCCTCCATGGTCCGAAGATCGGGCTGTGGAAGAACATTGTTGTTATTATTAGGGTGCGGTGGATTATTGTTGTTAACACCTGACATAGCTAAATCTTCTTGAGTCTAGGGCTCTTGATAATTAGAAGATCTAGTACGCATACACCTGAAAATGCAAAAGAAAAAGAAACCAAACACAAAAATAATAGATATACACAATAAAGATAAAATCTTTTTGGAGTTTTGAAAATTTTTGATTTTTATAGATTTTTAACAATTTTTAATTTTTATGGGTTTTTGAATATTTTATGCAAGAAAAATAACGCTCACAAGTGAACAGATCCCAAAAAGCAACGCGTCTCTCACAGAAAACCGTTAATCTTTACGAAAAGAGCCGGCAGCGACGCCATTTAATACAAAGCTCTTGGCCCGTATAAAGAATTTAAGTTCAAGTTCGTTTTGTTGGTCTAATCGAATTGATCTAGGTTCTCTATGTGACTCAGTTTTAATTTGGTGAAACAAATATTTTTGGTTGTTTTAAGTTTAAATGTGCAAAGACTTAAAAGTAAATGTCGTTAAAGTAAAGTGGCGTGAATTTAAGTCTAAGTCTAATTAAAAGAAAGGTGCGATATTTAAAAACGTGACGGAAAGTAAATTGATTAAATGACCAAAAATTAAAGCGTGACGAGAATTAAAGTTAGACAAAGAATTAAAATGATAATGCAAAAATTAAACAAGACAAAGCCATAAAAGAGATCCCAGATCGGAATGTATTCCGATCAGCACCCTAATCGGAATAATCTTACCACTCTGATCGGAATGAGGATTGGAGAGTCCAATCGAAAAGCTGTCACCTTACCTTGATCGGAATACCAAAAACCTACCTGGTCAGAATGCTTGGTCGGAATAACCAATCGGAATGTGTAGAAGATCTCTGATCGGAATAACTGTCACCAAACTCTGATCGGAATCCCCTAGACTCCCCAATCGGAATATCGTTAACCCTTGATCGGAATAACTGTCCTTACCCACGATCGGAATGAGCTTAATACTCCCCAATCATAATATGTTAAACCCTTTTCCGACCAAGCCAGAAACGCTGGTCGGAATGTGTAAACCCTTTTCCGATTGTAAGATCGGAATACGAAGAAAAGTACACAAAATAAGCTAGAAAAATAAGCTATAATCCTAATAAGCGCAAGACGAAATACCTAAAGTAAACCGTAAGAAAATAAGCTACTAGACTGAAATTTAACAACTTTAAAGACACGAAAAGGATAAGCTTTACTAAAAACAACTTTTATATAAAAATAACTTTTGTAAAAACTATATAAACTTGAAAATAAACCAAATAAGCTGTGAAAATAAATGATTTAAAACAATCAAAAGCATAAAAATCTTTAAACAAGTCAACAAGATAAAAAGCATAAAAATCAAAGATTGAAGAAAGGTAGAATGAGATCAACAAGATAAAGTAAAGGTGCGAGAATTAAAAGAAAAACTTACTTGAAATTAAATGGTAAATAAGGTGCAAGACATGTAATTAAAGGTGCAAGTAATTAAAAGTGCATAAAATAAAGTGGAAGAACTAATGTGTCAAATTAGCCAACAAAAACAAATGAATGAAAATGGGGTGTATTTATAGGAGATTAGGAGGGTGGTTAGAGGAAGCTTCCTCCCCTCCTTCCTTTCTTCTTAATTGCGCCCTTAAGTCCTTCCTTCTTAATCTCTTTGTTAATCTTGGATTTGGATGACTTTTGGCTCGGGATTTCTTTGGACTTGTCTTTTAATTCTTCGATAAATAAGACTTGAGTTCCTCGGCTTTAAGTAAACTTCCGTCTTTTGACTTTTTCTTCGATAAATCTTCAGAATTGGTCTTGGACTTTCGTTCTTTTTGCACTCTTGACTTCTTGACTTCGTCTTTCGTCTTTTTCTTCAATAAAAGTCCGTAAATGCCCGTGAATTCCCGTGTTTTCTCCACTTTTCACCTTTTCGTCCTAAATCACAACAAAAACACAAACCACGCATAATTCCGACATAAAAGACATAAAATACACGTTTTGGTCCGGTTATTATTGTAATTAAGTGGCAGAAAAGATGGGTGTTTTCACACCTATCAATGCACAAGTTTTTAAAATGGGGAAGCTTACAAGTACAACCTTTGGAGGCCGCGAATCAGTGAATATGATTAATGTGCTCGATGACTTTACCGTCTACGACAATCCTCTATTCGACTCTTGCATCGATAATCCACTGTTTCAAGATGGTGTGGATGATTCTCGCTCCACTTTGGACGCTTCTCCCATATATGATTCTCCACCGGTCTTTGATGCTTATGATGATGATTCTAGCTCAGACTCGGATGATTATGATGACCTTACTTCTGAGTATCCCGAGCTGCCCACGTATGATGATTTCGATGAGGCCGATACTCTTTCGAGCGATTCTTCACATGATGAAGATCCTCCGCCATCACTCGATCCTACTTTGGACGATTACTCATTTGAGGAAGACTTCTCTACATTTCTTAACACTTACTTCCCTCATGAGAGTGATGCCCCTCCTTTGGACTTTGAAGATTATCGTCTTGATCCTACTTTGGATTTGAAGCACATTCTTTCTAAGGAGAAGAAACCGGTCGACACCAATATCCGTTGCACGTATGAGTTAACACCTCTTTGTCCCCCTTCTGAGGACGAGGTTGTGCTTCTTCGCGGATCTTCTTCCCATTCTGCTGAGCCTGAGTGCTATTTTCCCTTAAAGGAAAAGGTGTTCGATCCCGGTATTGACATTCTGCAGCCATCTCAGTATCCACCTGATGAAATAAAAGGAAATATCTTTGGAACTTATGGAAATCTGCTTGCACCACTTCAACATTGCTTCCACCGTGCTCCATCGCTGCTTAAGGGAACCTTGCCTACTCTTCTTTGGCTTGCCTTGTTCGCCTTAAGCTTGTGCTATTTGATGGACGAAAACTATGTCTTTGATCCTGGTGGATATGTTTCATGCTTCTTCCGTTGATGATCAAGGTCGAGTCAGGCTCACGACTCGGTTAACAAAAACCAAGCGCTTCTTGGGAGGCAACCCATGCATCTATCTTTTCACTTTCTTTATCATAAGTGTAGGGGAGACCCTTTGGTTTGCTATTTCCTCTTCTCTCCTCTCTTAATCAGGGATTCGAGCTTCAATGATCCACTCTTGATGATTCTTGACGACCCGTGATTCCGTGTTCTACTTCTTCCCGGTTCTACCCTAAACTCTTTTCGATTCATTATTTTATTTTTTCCAATATTAAAATAGGAATCTCTTTAGTTGTCTCTTCCTTAGCGAGATTTAAACAAAGTGCACAATGTCCTAAGTGTATGGGAGTTTACTCCCACATGCTTAAACATTGAGGACAATGTTTATATTAAGTGTAGGGGGACTTCTATCGAAGTTAAGTGGCTCTTTTCCTTGTATTTGTCCTCATTTTAACCGGAAAATCAATTTTTCGACATTTTTCAAAATTTTTGATCTATTTTGGCCCATTAGTTTTGCCCTTTGTATAGTTATTTTCTTTCCTTGCTAGAATAAATTTTTAATAAAGTGGTTTTAATTTTCAAACGTTGTGAATCTTTTGACTCAACCCGAGTTTACTTATCTGAGTTACTCTAGCTAGTATCCTTAACGTGTTTAAGTCAAGTTTTGCTAGGCTTTTATATAGGGAGCTATAAAAAGCGAAAGTCTTAACTCTCACGGGTTAAGAACAAGAACTTTTCGCAAGTTCCTATAATTGATCCTAGAGAGTCGTTTATCAAGGGAACTTTAAAACGCGATTTCTAAACTTGAAAAAGTCTAAGAATTTGCAACATCCTATAGGCGACTCGAAAACCCAAAGCTCTGATTTAATAGGCTAATCATCCACGAGTCTCATTCCTTGAGATTTTAAACTGTGGAGATTGAGAGATGATAGAGCCAATTATAAGTCCGGTATTCTTTCGGGAATTTATGTGAGTTAATTATAAGCCTATTCTCCCATCGCTTGCTAATAAATTTATCTGTTAATAAATAAGGTTGTACGATTTGAAAAGTTACTTAGCTTCTAGCCCAAGATCGTTTAAAAGTTGCTCGGTATGGATTAGAGTTCATAGCCAAGGCATAACTTATTGAAGCGGGATGCGAATATTGGCGAGTCTGAAAAGGCCCTAACAAGGCATGAGGGCTATATTTTGTTGCTAAAGATCCAAAGTGATGTGAAGAATCATTTATCGAAAATCAATATGAAGGATCGAGACACACGACGTAAAGCAAATACTCCCCAAAAGTCATGGAGAAGTGTATCCGAAAAGACCCTAACAAGGTATGAGGATAAATAGATCCAAGTCATAAAAGGAGGTGGATCGTTGTATATCAAAGTCCAAAATAAAGATTGGAGAAAAATGAAGAAGTCGTGGTCCAAGTATGAATCTCTCAAAACTTCAAGTGAAGAAATTCCATTTATGAAGAGAAGACCATTATTTCATGAACGTCTCTCAAGGTTTGAAGTATGAAGTCGCTGCCAAATATCGGTCCGAGAAAGGTCTCAAATTGCGAAGCGAGTTATGCCAAGATATGAACTTTATGAGGTCTCGAGAAGCAGTTTTAAAAGATTTTGTCCTTTAGCTAACTATTGATCAAATCGTTCACTTTATTTTCAGACTAAATAACTATCAAAATAAGTCAAAAATGCATCCTCATGATCATTCAAGACAATAATAAAATATAAGAGATACACCTAGGAATAAGGGAGTCTAAGTGAGTAATTGGCCCACATGAGTTCGTGATAGTTTACTAACTTATAATAACAATGATCTCGTTTTTAAGCATTGGTTTGGAGAAAGTGAAAACTTGAGGATGATGATTATTCATGACATTCCCAAAACCCAAGGTATGCTTTTTGATTTCTTTACTTTTAATGTTTATAATTTTCTATCTCTTTAATAAAGGCCAACGTGGATTGATTATGATGAAAAATTTAAACGTGCTTTGTAACTAATGCATTGCATGAGGACATTGCAATGGTCAAGTGTAGGGGATTTGATATGTGTGTAAACACACATCTTTTCTACCACTTAATTACGATAATAACCGGACCAAAACGTGTATTTTATGTCTTTTATGTCGGAATTATGCGTGGTTTGTGTTTTTGTTGTGATTTAGGACGAAAAGGTGAAAAGTGGAGAAAACACGGGAATTCACGGGCATTTACGGACTTTTATTGAAGAAAAAGATGAAAGACGAAGTCAAGAAGTCAAAAGTGCAAAAAGAACGGAAGTCCAAGACCAATTCCGAAGATTTATCGAAGAAAAAGTCAAAAGACGGAAGTTTACTTAAAGTCGAGGAATTCAAGTCTTATTTATCGAAGAATTAAAAGACGAGTCCAAAGAAATCCCGAGCCAAAAGTCATCAAAGTCCAAGATTAACAAAAAGATTAAGAAGGAAGGACTTAAGGGCGCAATTAAGAAGAAAGGAAGGAGAGGAGGAAGCTTCCTCTAACCACCCTCCTAATCACCTATATATACCTCTCATTTTCATTTCATTTAGTTTTGTTGGCTAGATTGACAAACTAGTTCTTCCACCTTTATTTTATTGCATTTTTAATTACTTGCACCTTTAATTACATGTCTTGCACTTTATTTACCATTTAATTTCAAGTAAGTGTCTCTTTTAATTCTCGCACCTTTATTTTATCTTGTTGATCTCATTCTACCTTTCTTTAATCTTTGATTTATAAGCTTTTTGTCTTGTTGATTTGTTTAAAGATTACATTTTTATGCTTTTGATTGTTTTAAATCATTTATTTTCTTAGCTTATTTTGTTTATTTTCAAGTTTATATAGTTTTTATAAAAGTTATTTTCGTATAAAAAGTTGTTTTTCTTAAAGCTTATCCTTTTCTTGTTTTAAAAGTCTTTAAATTTCTGTTTAATAGCTTTTTCTTAATCGGTTTGCTTTAGGAAGTTCGTCTAGTGCTTATTAGAATCATAGCTTATTAGATTAGCTTAATTTGTGCTTTTTCCTCCGTTTTCCGATCTGACAAATCGGAAAGGGGAATTACATTCCGATTGGAGTAATCGGAAAAGGGTTTTAACTTTCCGATTTGGGAGATTTTGGTATTCCGATCAGAGAAGGTAAGTGGGTATTCCGATTGGTGCTCTTTGCCATATTCCGATCGAGGTGTTGGTGGTATTCCGATCAGGTAAGGTGACATATTCCGATCAGTGGGTTCTGATCAGCATTCCGACCAAGCCTATCCCATATTCCGATCAGAGGTTAGTTCACATTCCGATCTGGTGTTGTTGGATATTCCGATCTGGGTAAGTGACAGATATTCCGATCTATGGTTTCCGATCAATATTCCGATCAAGGTGAGTTAACATTCCGATCAAGGTAAGATCGGAATATATTCCGATTGGGGATTGGTTTTCAAGTTTTGTTTTGTTTATTTTTCTAAGTTTACATTTTAATACTTGTCTAATTTTAATTTCCGTCACGCTTTAATTTTTAGTCATTTAGTTATTTTACTTTTCAAAGTTTTTAAATATTTGCACCCATTACTTTTAATTAGACTTAGATTTAGTTTCACGCCACTTTACTTTAACGACATTTACTTTTAAGTCTTGCACATTTAAATTTAAAATCAACCAAAAATATTTGTTTTACCAAATTCAACTGAGTCGTACTTTAAACCGGGGATCAATTCGTTAAGATATCGAGAACAAGAAATTTAACTTTTTACATACAAAAGCCTAATATCAGCATTTAATTAAGCCATGTGTGTAAGTGTTTGAATTGCTAACTTATAATAACAATGATCTCGTTTTTAAGCTTAGTTTGGGGAACGTGAAACTTGAGGGTGATAAATCTTCGCAGCACCGAAGCCCTAATGTAATTCCTTGATCTCTTTGAAAGTTATTTCCATCCTTTTGTTTACTTTAAAGCTTTAATTTCTCTTAGTACTTTAATTTTTGTTTAGTAGTATTTTAATAAGGCCAAGGTTGATTGATTATGAGAAAAGTGAAAATTTGCTTTATCACTAAGCATTGCATGAGGGCATGGCAATGGTTAAGTGTAGAGAATTTGATAGGTGTGAAAACACCCATCCTTGTACCACTTATTTCTGGCTAAAACAAGACCAAAACGCGTATTTAATATCATTTGTTTGGAATTATGCGTGGTTTTTGTGTTTATTGTGTTTCAGAGTCAACCGGGAGAATATTGAAGAAAACATGGGATTGCACGGGTTTTATCAAGGAAAAAGACTAAAGACAAAGTCTATTGTCCAAGAGATGCAAAAGATTTGAAGTCAATGGGCCTATTTGAAGATTTGTCGAAGAAAAGGACCAAAGATGGAAGATTTACATATGTCGAAGAAACTCAAGTCTATTAAACGAAGAAATTAAAATACGAGTTGAATTTAATCGTCGACAAATCCCGAATCAGAATCGAAAACGTCAACTTTTCTGAAAAGACGAGAAGACAAGAAGATAGGGAGAAAGCCCACTCACCAACCAAAAGGGAGACCTATATAAAGATTTCCCTTCACACTTTTCATTCAGTTTTTTTAGTTTTCCCTTTTTTCTCACCTTTCTGTTCGTAGGCATCACCAACACCATTAGGGTGTTTGGTGATTTTGATTCCTGTTTTTGTTCACAAATCTTGTAGTTTAATCCATCTTTTTGATTGTTTAAACCTTTAGCATCAATATAATCTTTTCATTCATCTTGTTCATCTTCTCTTTTTATTAAAAGTTCTTAAGTTCTTGTTTAGTTGAGTTTGATCTTCTAAAGTTAATAGGTATTGTGTTTTTGTGATTGGGATTTGTTGTTTATGGTTAGTAAACGGATTGTGTTTAGTTTGGTTCAAATCCTTTGGATAAATTTGGTTCGTTTGGCTAAAATTCGTGTTCCCCTGTTTTTAGTTTCGGTTACTGTTCTTCAATCCCAACACTATTCCGAATAGTCCATTTACTTGTCCTTTATTCGGAATGTTTCCTTATTCCGCATAGATTGTTTTCTTTTTCCGTTATTCGGAATATGTATATATTCCGGATAGTCTTCCTACATTTTCTTCCTGATAGGTGTGTAAACACCCATCCTTTTACCACTTAATTCTGGCTAAAACGAGACCAAAACACGTATTTAATATCATTTGTTTTGAATTATGCGTGGTTTTTGTGTTTATTGTGTTTTCAGAGCCAACCGGATGGATAATGGAGAAAACATGGGATTGCACGAGATTTATCGAAGAAAAAGACTCAAGATGAAGTCTATTGTCCAAGAGATGCAAAAGATTTGAAGTCACTGGGCCTATTCGAAGATTTATCGAAGAAAAGGACCAATGATGGAAGATTTACATAAGTCGAAGAAACTCAAGTCTATTAAACGAAGAAATTAAAAGACGAGTTGGATTTAATCGACGACAAATCCCGAATCAGAATCGAAAACGTCAACTTTTCTGAAAAGACGAGAAGACAAGAAGAACGGGAGAAAGCCCACTCACCAACCAAAGGGGACACCTATATAAAGGGATCCCCTCACACTTTGCATCCAGTTTTTCAGTTTTTTTCTTCCTCCTTCTTTTTCTCCTTTCTGTTCGTAGCATCACCAACACCACTAGGGTGTTTGGTGATTTTGATCTTTGTTTTTCAATCTTGTAATTTCATCCTTGTTTTGTGATTGTTAAAACCTTGTTGAATCAATACAATCTTTCCATTTTCATCTTGTTCATCTTCATCTATTTAGTTAAAAGTTCAAGTTCTTATTTGTTTGATTTAATCTTTAAAAGTTGTTGGGTTTTATGTTTTTATTGATGGGATTTGTAGTTATTGGTTAGTATATCATTTGTGTTTAGTTTTATTTAAGTTTTGGTGAAAAACTTGGTGATTTTTGGCTTAAAATCGATTTCCTTGTTCTTCGGGTAAAGTAACTGTTTTTGAGTTTCCCAGGTTCCGGATGAACTAAAAAGTTCCGGATGAACCAAAAACTTCCGAATGAACTAAAAAGTTCCGGATGAACCAAAAAGTTCCGGATGAGCTAAAAAGTTCTGAATGAACTAAAACTTCCGGATGAACACAAGTTCCGCATGAGTTGATAGTTCCGAATGAATTCCTTTTTTAAAAGTTCCGAATGAGTTTTAAAGTTCCGAATGAATTTTTGTTAAAAAGTTCCGAGTCAATACAAAAGTTCCGAATGAACTTAAACTTCCGGATGAACATAAAGTTCCGGATGAACCAAACTTCCGAATGAACATAAAAAGTTCCGGATGAATGATTTCTCAAAAAGTTCCGAATCAGTCAAGAAGTTCCGAATGAGTTTTCTTTTTAAAAGTTCCGAATCAGTCAATACTTCCGAACTAACTTCCGAATCAAGTTCCGCATGAGGGTTCCGAATAAAGTTCCGAATCAAGGTTAAACTTCCGAATCAAATTTCTTTTATTCTTA
The DNA here is from genome assembly GCA_025667525.1 of Glebionis coronaria. NCBI lineage: Eukaryota > Viridiplantae > Streptophyta > Magnoliopsida > Asterales > Asteraceae > Glebionis > Glebionis coronaria. The sequence continues at coordinate 234,806,805 of CM046876.1, read as the reverse complement.
CTTACTGTTTCTTTTTGTTTCTTTTTTTGTTTGTCTTACTATTTCTCATTGTTTCTTATTCTGAGTTTAATTTTAATTCCAGTTTATTAATTGTTATTAATTTAATTGCTTTTAAATTTAAGTTTACATCTTAGAGCATTTAACATTTAGTAGATAGAAAACCACTCTCCTTTTTAGTAACCAAGAACAATCATTCCACTTAGAACCGAGATCAATTCGAGAGGATATCGAGAGAAATAAAATTGAACCTTAGCTAAAACCTAATATCAAATGGCGCCGCTGCCGGCTCCTCTCGTTAAGATCAAAAGTTTTTTGTGAGAACTTGGATTTTGGGATCCGTTCCCCGTGAACGTTACTTTTTCATAAAAAATTTCAAAAACACAAAAAATTATAAAATTTTCAAAAATCCTAAAAAGTAAAAAACATAAAAAACCAAAAATATTTTTGCTTTGTTTTTCTCTTGTTAGTTCTTTTGCAGGTGTATGCGCACTCGATCCACGTCTTATCAAGAGCCCGAGCCTCTCGATCAATTAGACATGGCCGGTGTACAAAACAACAACAACATACCACCTCCAAACAACAATAATAACAACAACAACTCACCTTTCAACAACATGAATAACAACAACAACAATGAGCCTCTACCGGATAATCGCCCGATGATTGAACTTCTACAAGCTCATGTAGATGGCAACACTGATCCAATTGTTATACCAGCGATTGCAGCCAACAACTTTGAGCTCAAATCAGGCTTTATCCAGATGGTCTCCGCTCAGCCATTCTTGGGGCGTACCATTGATGATCCACATGACCACATCAAGAGATTCTTACAATTCACCAACACGGTCAAATTCAATGGTGTTCCACAAGAGGTAATCCGGTTACAACTTTTTCCCTTTTCTTTAGAGGGACAAGCCCGACATTGGCTTGCTAAGGAACCGCCACAGAGTATTCTCTCGTGGACGGATTTAGAAACCAAGTTTATCAATTACTTTTTCCCACCCTCTCGTACTACCGCTTTGCGGAATGAAATCATAAATTTTAAACAAAAGTACGATGAGTCGTTCAGTGAATCTTGGGATCGTTTTAAAGATCTTTTAAGAAAATGCCCACAACATGGTTTTACCAAAGTACATCAAATTAATACTTTTTACAATGGTTTAAGCATGAGTGACCAAGATTCACTAAACAGTGCCTCGGGGTGTAATCTTTTGGCTAAGACTTCCAATGCTGCTTGGGATATCATTGAAAATAAGTCTCGTGTGCAAACCAAGAGTGTTCGGACCAATGTCGCTAGTGCTAGCACTAGTGACAGCGACAAGCGACTGGACAAAATCACTACGCTTCTTGAATCGCTTGTTACCCACACCGTAAACAACACCAACAGCAACAACGCTAAAAACGCTCAAGTCAATGCTGTTAGCCAACCATGCGAGATATGCGGGGGTCCTCACTCTTACACTACTTGTACTGCCACCCAAGACTACCCTTCTGAGAATGTGAATGCAGCTTATGGCACCTATCCTCAACCTGCTTATCAAGCTAGACCTCAAGGTGACCGTAATTTGCTTAGCTACCGCTCCAACAACTACCTCTCACCACCCGGTTTTCCTCCTAGCAACCCAAACCAACAACACAACCTTAATCGCCCTCCTCAACAACAACAACAACCTCGTACACCATACATCCCACCTCACAAGCAGCAACAATCACCTCAACGAAACAACCAAGTATACCAACAACCTGCTTATCAACCACCCGCATACAATGCTCCTCCCAACCAACCCACTGCTCTTCACCAAGAAGTGGAAACTTATATGAGGACTAACGATGTGATAGTGGGAAATCTTCAGAGAGAAGTGCTCAACCTGAAAGCAGACTTGGTCAAACAAGGGAACGATCTGAGAGCTGACATGAGAAATACGTTGGATAGCCAAACAAATGACTTGAAGAACATGATGGCTAGTTTCTTCCAAGGTAATCAACCCTCTTCTTCGGGTACTCTTCCGAGTAACACCGTTGCGAATCCAAGAGGGGAGATGAAAGCAATCACTACTCGCAGTGGCAAAGGTACCAAGGAACCCGAGCTTCCTATACCTCCACCGGTGATTGTGACTAAGGAGAACGAGTCACCTGCTCCTATTCCTCATCCTTCTCCTTCCCCAATTTCTCTGCCTCTTCCTTCTACCCCTCCTCCACCTAAGGATGTGAGTGATCCTATTCTCCCAAAGCCTTCCCCTTCTTCCAATATACCTTATCCATCTAGGTTGAGGAAAGAGAAACTCAAAAGCAAGGACGATATTCAGGTTTCTAACTTTCTTAAAATGTTTAAACAACTGAATTTCAATATCTCCTTCGCTGAGGCTCTCGCTCACATGCCTAAGTACGCGAAAATGTTTAAAGATCTTCTGAGCGACAAGGAAAAACTTCTTGATATTGCCAACACCCAACTTAATGAGAATTGCTCTACAGTGCTCTTAAGGAAATTGCCAACAAAGCTTGGTGATCCGGGTCGTTTCTTAATCCCTTGCAATTTCCCGGGAGTAAAGAATTGCATGGCCCTAGCCGATCTAGGTGCCAGTATTAATCTCATGCCTCTAAGCGTTTGGAAGCAATTATCTCTCCCTGAGCTAGTCCCTACCAAAATGACTTTGGAATTAGCTAACCGTACGGTTGCTTATCCAGTGGGGATAGCCGAAGACGTCTTTGTAGGAGTCGAAAAATTCACTATTCCTGCCGATTTTGTCGTCGTCGACTACGAGATGGACCCTCGTGTTCCCTTGATCGTGGGTCGTCCATTCCTGAGGACCGGTCGCACTCTTATCGATGTTGAAGCCGGTGAGCTTATCATGAGAGTGGGTGACGATAAAATCGTCTTCAACATGGGAAAGTTGTCTAAACAACCTTATTCCTACGAGAGTGTTAATTGTATTGACGTTCTGGATGAGGCTTGTGAAGAACACTTCAAAGATGCTTGCAAAAGTATTCCTACCTCTCTTCCCAATGTTCAAACCGTTTCCTCTATTGATTCATCATTGTCTCTATTTGGAGATAGTGATTTGTTTTGGAACAATCTTGAAGACACCATGGGAGATGTGAATTTAGCTACTAATGATTCTCCCACCGATGGGGATGAAGACATGCATTTATTTGACAACTTTCTCAACGAAGACAATCCTTCTCCTCCATCTCCCACGGTTATTGCTATCGATACTCAGACTTTGAATACGCCTCCCGTCGAAAATCCTCCGGATTTAGAACTTAAGGAGTTGCCGCCCCATCTCGAGTATGTGTTCCTTGAAAAAGAAAAGAAGTCGCCTGTCATCATTGCAAAGGATTTGAAAGATGAAGAGAAAACTCGCCTCATCGCCGTGCTTAAAGATCATAAGAAGGCTATTGCTTGGAAAATCTCTGATATTCGTGGAATTGATCCTCACTTCTGCACACACAAAATTCTCATGGAGGACGACTTTAAGCCCATAATTCAAAGCCAACGAAGGGTGAATCCAAAAATCCATGAAGTCATCAAAACGGAGGTTATCAAACTTCTTGATGCGGGTATGATTTACCCTATTTCGGATTCACCATGGGTTAGTCCAATCCATTGTGTGCCTAAGAAAGGCGGAATAACCATTGTTCCCAATGAACACAACGAGTTGATTTCCACTCGTCTCGTTACTGGGTGGAGAGTTTGTATAGACTACCGCAAACTCGATGATGCCACGAGAAAGGATCATTTCCCTCTACCTTTTATGGACCAAATGCTTGAACGTTTAGCGGGTAATGAATATTACTGCTTTCTTGATGGTTTCTCGGGTTATTTCCAAATACCCATCGATCCCCAAGATCAAAAGAAGACAACATTCACTTGTCCCTATGGCACATTTGCGTACAAAAGGATGCCTTTTGGCTTATGCAATGCCCTCGGGACTTTTCAAAGGTGCATGTTAGCTATCTTCCATGACATGGTTGAACAAACCATGGAAGTCTTCATGGATGATTTCTCGGTCTTCGGAGATTCCTTCTCTTCTTGCCTTGCCAATTTGGAACGTATGCTTAAGCGGTGCGAAGACACTCGCCTTGTTCTGAATTGGGAAAAATGCCATTTTATGGTAAAAGAAGGCATCGTGCTAGGACACAAGATCTCGAAAGCCGGTCTTGAAGTAGACCGTGCTAAAGTCGATGTTATCGCTAAGTTGCCTCCACCTTCTACCGTGAAGGGTGTGAGAAGTTTTCTGGGTCATGCGGGCTTCTACCGTCGATTCATCAAAGATTTTTCTCAAATCACTCGCCCGATGACCCACCTCTTGGAAAAAGATACTCCTTTTATCTTTTCCAAAGAGTGCCTTGAAGCCTTCAACTCGCTTAAGGATAAGCTAACTAAGGCACCCGTCTTGGTTACCCCTAATTGGGAGCTTCCCTTTGAGTTGATGTGCGATGCTAGTGATTTTGCTATTGGAGCGGTTCTGGGACAAAGAGTGAACAAACACTTCCAACCGATCCATTACGCTAGCAAGACAATGACGGGGGCACAATTGCATTATACGACAACCGAAAAAGAGCTTTTAGCTGTTGTCTATGCCTTTGAAAAGTTCCGCCCCTATCTTGTCCTTTCCACCACAATCGTTTACACCGATCATTCCGCGTTGAAGTACTTGTTGACAAAGCAAGATTCCAAACCAAGACTTCTTCGCTGGGTTTTGCTTCTCCAAGAATTTAAAATCGAAATTCGCGATAAAAAAGGAGCGGAAAACCTAGCCGCGGATCATCTCAGCAGACTTGAGGATCCTTACCAAGGGGATCATCCGAACAAAGAAATCAATGATTCTTTTCCCTTGGAGACCTTAATGTCTATAAATTCGAATTCTGATGCAACCCCGTGGTTTGCGGACTTTGCAAACTACTTGGCGGGTGGAATTCTCAAGGAAGGGTTGACGTCCCAACAAAAGAAAAAGTTCTTCACCGACATTAAGACTTACTTTTGGGACGACCCTTACCTATTCAAACAATGTGCCGACCTGATTATCCGCCGATGTGTTGATGGACCGACAGCTTTAAAAATCCTTGATGCTTGCCACAAAGGACCCACCGGTGGTCACTTTGGTCCCAACTACACCGCCAAAAAAGTGTTTGATTCGGGATTTTATTGGCCCTCCATATATCGTGACTCTCACAATATGGTTAAACGATGTGATGTTTGCCAAAAACAAGGCACGATCACACATAAAGACGAGATGCCTCAGAATTTCATACAAGAATATGAAATCTTTGATGTTTGGGGTATCGACTTTATGGGGCCATTCCCTTCTTCTAAAGGAAACAAATACATCCTTGTAGCCGTTGACTACGTTTCAAAGTGGGTTGAAGCCAAAGCTTTACCTACTAATGACGCAAGGGTGGTTTGTAACTTTTTGAAAGCTCTATTCGCTAGATTCGGTGTGCCTCGTGCCATTATTAGTGATCGTGGGACTCATTTTTGCAATGACCAATTTGCTAGAGTCATGGCTAAGTACGGTGTAAACCATCGTCTTTCCACAGCCTACCACCCACAAACTAATGGCCAGGCTGAAATATCCAACCGAGGACTAAAGTGAATTCTTGAAAGGACCGTGGGAGAGCATCGTGCCTCATGGACTGATAAGCTTGATGATGCTTTATGGGCTTTCCGTACCGCATACAAGACTCTGATTGGTTGTACACCATATCGTCTCGTGTACGGGAAAGCATGCCACCTCCCCATTGAGTTGGAGCACAAGGCTTACTGGGCCTTGAAGTGGGCTAATTTTGATATCAACAAAGCCAGTGACCTACGCAAGATCCAACTCAATGAGCTGAATGAACTCCGTAATGAGGCTTATGAAAATTCTTTGATCTATAAGGAAAGGACTAAGCTCATTCACGACTCTAAGATTAAGAACCGAGAGTTCCATGTTGGAGACAAAGTTTTACTCTTTAACTCTCGGTTGAAAATCTTCTCGGGCAAGCTAAAATCTCGTTGGTCCGGCCCATTCACCATTGCCCAAATTTTTCCATATGGTACTCTCGAGCTCGCTCAACCTAATGGACCTAATTTTAAGGTGAATGGCCAACGAGTGAAGTTGTACTTTGGTGAGGACACCTCTCAGGAGGTGATTCCATCCCTCACCACGTTCCCCATGAACTAATTTTGGGTCGAGTCAGGCTCGTGACTCGGTTATCAAAAACAAGCGCTCCTCGGGAGGCAACCCGAGTATCTATCCTTTTATGTTTTAACCTCCTAAGTGTAGGGGGACCTCTATCGGTGTTTGTATTTGTGTGGTGATGTGATTACAGGGATAAGTGCACTCTTGGAATCTTTGAAGAACCGTGCTCCCGTGTTATCCGAAATCCGGTTCTATCTCTCAACTATCGTGATTCAATTTTCTTCATACTCACATTTGAAATTGATCACTTTAGTCGTCTCTTCCTTAACTTGAGTTAACCAACGTGCACAATGTCATAAGTGTAGGGGAGACTTTTCCCACATGCTTAAACATTGAGGACAATGTTTATCTTAAGTGTAGGGGGGACTTCTATCGAAGTTTTAAGTGGACTTTTCCATGAAAATGCCTTCATTTAACCGGAAAATCCTATTTTTCAACATTTTTCAAATTTTTTATTAACTTTGGCCATTTAGTCGTAATTTTTAAATTTTTATCGTTGCTTTCATATGTATATATCCCGCAATAAAGTCAAAAATATTAATAAAGTGGTGTAGCTAGTTGAGAAATCTTTGACATATTAGGCCCATTGCGTTTATTTTGACTCAACCCGAAGAGACTTATCCAAGTTTATTCTAGCTAGTATCCTTAACCATGTAGACCTTAATTGGTTTATTAGGCTAAGCATCCACGAGTCTCATTACTTGAGATTTTAAATTGTGGAGGACGAGAAATGATAGAGTCAATTATAAGTCGGTATTCTTGCACAAGCTCACTTGGTGTAATTATTTGCCTATTCTCCCATCACTTGCTAATAATTTATCTGCAATAAGTAAGGTCGTACGATTTGAAAAGTTACTTAGCTTCTAGCCCAAGATCGTTTAAAAGTTGCTCGGTAATGATAAGAGTTCATAGCCAAGGCATAACTTATGAAGCGGGGCGCGAAGATTGGCGAGTCCGAAAAGGCCCTAACAAGGCATGAGGATTCCATTTTATTGCTAAAGATCCAAGGTGATGTAAAAAGCATTATTCCCAAAATCGATATGAAGGATCAAGACTCACGACAAAAAGCAATCAACTCCCATAAAGATGATGGAGAAGTCTATCCGAAAAGACCCTAACAAGGTATGAGGATAAATAGATCCAATTCCGAAAAGGAGGCGGATCGTTGTATCTCAAAATCCCAAATAAAGATTGAAGAAATAATCATGAAGTCGTGGTCAACAAAGTTGGAGTACCTCTCAAAAGTCTCCAAGTGAAGAAACTCTATGAACGATGAGAAGACCATTATCTCAAGCACGTCTCTCAAGATATGAAGTATGAAGTACATGCCAAATATCGGCCCGAGAAAGGTCTCAAATCGTGAACCGAGTTATGCCAAGATATGAACTTTTTGATATCCCGAGAAGCAGTTTTAAGAGATTTTGTCCTTTAGCTGACTATTGATCAAATCGTCCTACTTTGCTTTCAACCTAAATAAACTATCGAAATAAGTCCAAAAATGTATCTTCATGATCATTCTAAGACAAAAATAAAATATAAGAGATACACCTAGGAATAAGGGAGTTTAAGCATTTAATTAAGCCATGTGTGTAAGTGTTTGATTTACTAACTTATAATAACAATGATCTCGTTTTTAAGATTAGTTTGGGGAACGTGAAACTTGAGGGTGATAAATCTTCGCAGCACCAAAGCCCTAATGTAAGTCCTTGATTTCTTTGCAAGTTATTTCCATCCTTTTGTGTACTTTAAAGTTTTAATTTCTCTTAGTATTTTAATTTTTGTTTAAGTAGTATTTTAATAAGGCCAAGGTTGATTAATTATGAGAAAAGTGTAAAATTGCTTTATCACTAAGCATTGTATGAGGGCATGGCAATGGTTAAGTGTAGGGGATTTGATAGGTGTGTAAACACCCATCCTTTTACCACTTAATTCTGGCTAAAACGAGACCAAAACACGTATTTAATATCATTTGTTTGGAATTATGCGTGGTTTTTGTGTTTATTGTGTTTTCAGAGCCAACCGGATGGATAATGGAGAAAACATGGGATTGCACGAGATTTATCGAAGAAAAAGACTCAAGATGAAGTCTATTGTCCAAGAGATGCAAAAGATTTGAAGTCACTGGGCCTATTCGAAGATTTATCGAAGAAAAGGACCAAAGATGGAAGATTTACATAAGTCGAAGAAACTCAAGTCTATTAAACGAAGAAATTAAAAGACGAGTTGGATTTAATCGACGACAAATCCCGAATCAGAATCGAAAACGTCAACTTTTCTGAAAAGACGAGAAGACAAGAAGAACGGGAGAAATCCCACTCACCAACCAAAGGGGACACCTATATAAAGGGATCCCCTCACACTTTGCATCCAGTTTTTCAGTTTTTTTCTTCCTCCTTCTTTTTCTCCTTTCTGTTCGTAGCATCACCAACACCACTAGGGTGTTTGGTGATTTTGATCTTTGTTTTTCAATCTTGTAATTTCATCCTTGTTTTGTGATTGTTAAAACCTTGTTGAATCAATACAATCTTTCCATTTTCATCTTGTTCATCTTCATCTATTTAGTTAAAAGTTCAAGTTCTTATTTGTTTGATTTAATCTTTAAAAGTTGTTGGGTTTTATGTTTTTATTGATGAGATTTGTAGTTATTGGTTAGTATATCATTTGTGTTTAGTTTTATTTAAGTTTTGGTGAAAAACTTGGTGATTTTTGGCTTAAAATCGATTTCCTTGTTCTTCGGGTAAAGTAACTGTTTTTTAGTTTCCCAGGTTCCGGATGAACTAAAAAGTTCCGGATGAACCAAAAACTTCCGAATGAACTAAAAAGTTCCGGATGAACCCGGATGAACTAAAAAGTTCCGAATGAACTAAAACTTCCGGATGAACACAAGTTCCGCATGAGTTGATAGTTCCGAATGAATTCCTTTTTTAAAAGTTCCGAATGAGTTTTAAAGTTCCGAATGAATTTTTGTTAAAAAGTTCCGAGTCAATACAAAAGTTCCGAATGAACTTAAACTTCCGGATGAACATAAAGTTCCGGATGAACCAAACTTCCGAATGAACATAAAAAGTTCCGGATGAATGATTTCTCAAAAAGTTTTGAATCAGTCAAGAAGTTCCGAATGAGTTTTCTTTTTAAAAGTTCCGAATCAGTCAATACTTCCGAACTAACTTCCGAATCAAGTTCCGCATGAGGGTTCCAAATAAAGTTCCGAATCAAGGTTAAACTTCCGAATCAAATTTCTTTTATTCTTACTTACTGTTTCTTTTTGTTTCTTTTTGTGTCTGTCTTACTATTTCTCATTGTTTCTTATTCTGAGTTTAATTTTAATTCCAGTTTATTAATTGTTATTAATTGTTATTAATTTAATTGTTTTTAAATTTAAGTTTACATCTTAGAGCATTTAACATTTAGTAGATAGAAAACCACTCTCCTTTTTAGTAACCAAGAACAATCATTCCACTTAGAACCGAGATCAATTCGAGAGGATATCGAGAGAAATAAAATTGAACCTTAGCTAAAACCTAATATCACTTCCATTCAGAATTTTTAATTATTCCGCATAGTGCCTATATTCCGCATGGTTTCCATTATTCCGCATAGCTTTGATTTTTCCGCATAGAATGATTTATTCCGAATAGCCCAATATTCCACATAGAACTTATTCCGAGTAGGCTTTTATTCCGCATAGAGCTTTATTCCGCATAGAGCTAGATTATTCCGCATAGTTAAATATTCCGAATAGCCTATATTTTCCGCATAGAGTGAATTGTTCGCATGGCAAGTTTATTCCGGGTAGCATAATATTCCGAATAGAGCAAGTTTTTCAGTAAGGTTCTTTCACAGCTTTACCATTTAATTGCTTAATTTTAACTCAAGTTTTATTGATTAACTGTTACTGGTTTTAATCTTTATTTACTTCATTTATTTAGAATAGAAAACCCAAACCACTATTTGTCACCAAGAACAAATCATTCTACTTTGAGCTGTGATCAATTCGAGGAGATACCGAGAAACGAACTTTCAACGAGTAAAATCTTTTTATCAAAACCAAACCACTCTTCTTGTTTTCTAAAAGACGACTGAGTCGCACTCTTAACCGGTAATCAATTCGAAAAGATCGGACGGTAACTTTTTATACTTAGCCAAAAGCTTCGTATTGATAGCCCACCCTACATGTGGGCTATATGGCTATATGTTTATATATTGGATCACGAGCCCAATATTTGAATATATCGTTGGAGTGACCGATCCTTCCTAAATACGTAAAAACGTATTTCCAACAATCTCCCCCTAAGGGAAATCACTCCAAGTTACAATGTCCTAAATAGGATATAGCTGGTGATCTATGCTAACAATAATGTGACCGATACTTTCTTTGGAAAAAAAGTATTTCCAACAATCTCCCCCTAAGGGAGGTCACACCATTTTAAAAAATCTTGAACCTAGCATACTATGCTTGAGTCTTCGATCTTGTTCTTGTGAATATGCTAATGAGATCTTTGACTTTAGTCTTGAGCATGTTTCCTTGCCTTGACCTTGTACATTCATCACTTGTGAAATTTCCCTCATCGTGACTTCATGTTCCACATACTTATACCTTTATAAATTCTTGAAAGCTTCAGAGTTTGATACAACGGAAGACTTGTCTTTTAGGCTTTCTTGAATTTGTTGAAGTATTAAGTGTAGAAAGCATAAGCATGTGTTGACAACTTCTTCTGGATTGTACACCGCAATGCCACCTTCTTGTTACGTTGCATAAGACAGTTAGCAACAAAACAAATACACGGATGAAATGGCTTTGAACATTCCATTCTAATTCGGTAGCAATTTTCCTCTGGTCAGTGAAGACCGTTGGACGATATAAAATATCGTACTTGTGGCAGGTAGTTTCAATTAAGAACCTCCTTGACAAGATTTCGCGGGTAAACCCGTTCTCTTTATTCGATCGTCCAAAGTTGACTGCGAACATAAAGAGTGAATCATTTGGATAATATTATCCGCATGATTTGAAGCCGTCAAATCCGATTCCTGGAACATGTTTGATTCATTAAAGAATCGCACCATCGTTGCTTTCCAGTTGTCACGAGCTTGATTCATATAGAATCTTACAAGTTACCTACCAAGTGCTGTTTGAGGTTAACACTAGAAGGATTTCCACTCACTGTGAACACTAAAGTATCACTCTGAGTGTTCTGGCAAGATCACTAAGATATTGCGTAGAGGCCTGGAACGTGTTTAAGTTTAGTTAAGAATTAAACCACTGTTGCTTTCCAGTTATCACAAGTTTGATTCATATCGCACAAGTCACCTACCATGAGCTTTTTGATATTTGCTCAAGAAGGATTTCCATCTTTATTGTAAATACTTGCGTATTACTCGGATGTTCAGGAAAGATCATGAAGATTTTACGTAGGACTCTTAAGATCTTTCTTACTTTTCACAGTGTGTGAAAAAGCAAGTAATTATGAAAGTGTGTCCTAATGAGATATTTGATGATCTCAAATGGCTCTAGACTCGATCGTGCATTTTAGATTTTCGTGATCGGAGGCTGGAGAGGAGTGCCACCATTTCAATACCAATTTATTCGGAGTGAATAAATCAATAGATAATGCGTTGTCTCTGTGTGATTAAAACAAATATCTTTTAAGAGATATCTGAGTTAGCTGGGATGGGTTGTGCATTGCATCACTGGGTCTATGATGTTTGTCTTCAATATCAAGAATCATTAAAAATGATCTCAATAACATATGTATTGACCCGGTTTCTGCCTAAGGTTTTAAGGAGGGCTTCTTTCTTTACACCCTTTATCTTTACAATTCTTTTTTATTCTTCAACCCCTTCAATGCTTACCAATACGTCATAACTAGCACCTTGTTGTGATTGTTCCAGTGCTAACTTAAGTAATTTTTCAGCATTCAGCTACGTTCACAATCTTTCTCCATCTTTCCTAAGGACTACTATTTCTAGCTATAGAATGTCCTTGGGAAGATTCCTCCGGTTCTAGAAGAATCATTGGACTTTAACCTATCCTACCATCCTTATGTCACCACAATCTTCACCGTCGTGAATAGAGATGTTTTAGGTAAGAGTATGTCACCATGAAATCCATTTTGATATCCAAATCCATTTTGCTCCCCCTTAACATATGCCACGATATTCGAAAACATTTCGCACATGTCGGGATGAGCCAGCACATTAAGACAAACCATTATTGATCTCAATATTAAATCACATTTTCTCCCCCATATTAAAAATTAATAACCCAATCGATGTTTTTAATATCAATTGATTTAATAGCATTTTAAGAAAATTTGGGAAGAAAAATGCAAATCCAATTATCTTCATGATTTTCACAAGCTCCCCCTCAAATAAATGAGGGTGTACTTGAAACATAAATTAAATACCTTTTAAACACAAGTGTAAGGTATTTATCACGTGCAAAGATCATATATGATAATGTATTCACAAGATTAGCAATTTATGAGGTTGGACCTGAATGATGGAGAACATCATATGAAAGAATCACATGGTTCTTGTTCATGAATGTTGGTCGCCTCGTCACGTCTGAAGTTATCTCTTGACTCCATGTGTACGATTGATATCGTTGTCTTGACACCAATATGTGAACTTGGCACTTTCGGCGTCAAAGATTCTGAATGCTGGACAATTGCTCCCCCTCAACTGTTGACCCGTGTTCTATTGAAAGAGTTGTAGTCGCCGTTTGAGTAGTCGCAGTGTCGAGTATGTAGATATCAATTGTAAATTTCTATGATTGGTGGAGATGATAACTTCATAAAAAACAAGATTTATCTTGTTTTAACAAATAAATGCACTGACAAGTACATAAATTCGTGTTAGATTGTGTTATTACGTAAACACAATCCTTTACATGGTTATAAAGTAAACCATGCCCGAGAAAATTAATTCCCGTTGTTGAGTCAAAGCTTTCTGGTGAAATGCTTGACTTGAGTATGAGAAGCGGGTTACTATCTGAAATAATAACAAACCATTTTGAGCATGTTTTAAAACATTTGAACTTCTGCTCGAACTTTATTTACAACCCCGTGTCATTATTGAATGACATTTCTAGTATCGTAAATATTATCGATTCCAAAAGACATGCTCTTTTTATCAAAAACATTTTTGAACACACAATTTTGAAAGATTTAGAAAAATCTTTTGAGAAATTCTCAAAAAATTGTGTTCAATGTTTTGAAAAACAGTTACTTGAGCTTAAGATGTTGAATATCTTACAAAACGAACTCAAGTCCGAGAAGTTGTAAACTTCCTGTTGTGAGGATAAGTTTATCATCGGCGATAAACTTTCCTTTTAACTGAAGAACGAGTCCTAAGTTGACATTTACTTAGAAGTCGTTTTCATGAGCTTGAAATCTTTTGAATGTTATAACGGAAAGCTCATGACCAAGAAAGATGAATTTCTCGTTATAAGGAAAAGTTCTCTTATGTAAAAGATACACTTTCCTTTCTGAGCTTAAAACTTGGAATGTCTTAATACAAGCTCATGACCAAGAAAAATTTGAATTTCCCGTTAAGAGGATAAGTTATCATTAAAGATAAGCTTTCCTAAAATTGAAATCCGAGTTACAAACTTATATTTAACTGTAAGTCATTGTGCATGAGCTTAAAAACTTCGAATGTTTTTAATATTAGCTCATGCCCGAGAGAAACTAATTTCTCGTTGTAAGGATAAGTTTATCATCGGCGACAAACTTTCCTTTCTTTGAAGTCCGAGGCATAATCTGAAATGTGATTGTAGGGTCCACTAGATGTGGATCTTCCAACCTGTCAGGAACGGTGAACGACTTCTGTAATCACAAGTCTATTCACAGAGAGACTCTATACACAATATAAGTGCTGAATACAAATACTATAAAGAAGAACAGAATAACTAATGACTTGATCCTTTTCTAAGGATTTCTAATATTAATGATAACTAGAATTACGTTTGATGAAGGTGTGTGAAACCCTTCTGCCTAAGGTTCCTTTTATACTACAAGGAAACCCTAATACATCATTAAACAAAGCGTGTAAAACTGATATGCATATCCTTTCCTAACATATCTCATGCATATCCTAACAGAATAATAACTAAATAATAAAGTTTGACTTTAACTAAGACGAGGAGCACGACTTGCTCCTACTACTACTATGACCAGGAGGAACTACATACCCCCTAGTCTACCTATTACAATTAACTATTCCAATGGTCCTAACAATCCTCCCCTAAACTTGAATTTGACCTGTTGAGTTCAAGTTTCCTGGTAAAACGGGCAATAAAGCTTGAGGATTAGAACAACAAAAGAAACAGCAGCATCAACAAGATAAGAAACATAAGAACCGCTGCAACATGGAACACTAGAAGCTTCTCCAAATCTTGAAACAAATCAGCATCTTGTTGAATCTTGACAGCAACATGAGCAGATTTGATGAGCCTTTACCAAGTAGTTGCTCGCTCTTGGGCTAGCCAGTCTTTATGGTGGAATAAGCATCACCCTGGGAGACTAGAACTCAGCCCAACTCTTAGAACGTGAATCAATGGTGAGTGGGGGTACCCTGATGATTTTAGGCAAACCATCACAGCCGTCAATGGATTTGATATGTCTTTACCAGAAGCCGTACCCTTCTGGACTCGCCAACTCTTAGCAATGAAGCATCGGTGAGTTGAAAACCCTATAGCTTTAAGCAAGCTATTACAGCTATCAACGGATTTGATAAAATCTTTACCAAGAGCCGTACCCCCTTGGATTAGCCACTTTTCAGTCTAGGACCATGGCAAGTGAAAACCATCCAGTTTTCGGTAACCTGGAAACCATCAACGGATTTGAGAATCACACCAGGAGTCGTACCCTCAAGGTGAATCAACTCTTTCTTGTCTGTGAGACATGGTGAGTTGAGGACCATTTGTTGTGTGGACCAAGTCCAACACCAGATGAAACAGCAAACCAGCACAAGTGTGAATCAGCAACAGGAACCCAATGTTTTGAAACAGTATAAGCAGATGGTATATTATTCACAAGTGTAAAATCCATGATTTGTTTAAAGTATAAGCATATATTATATAAAAAGTATAGTTTTTTTTTGTTTTTTTTTGTCTTAACTATCACAAAGGTAAGTCACCAATCACTGTACATATTGGTGAAAAGAATTGTAGTATGAACAGATGAACATAAAACACAAAACAGAAAAACTTACAAACAAACACATCACATACCAGACGCAGCCACCTTCTCAGCTTGCAACCGAGCTTGTATCCCTTCCACCAGTGTAGTCGCCATAGAAGTCTCATTCCCGGAAGGGGCATTGGAAATCTGCAAGTGACAAGCAAGCATGGCCTCCATCGAAGCAATAGTCAACGGATAACCCAGATCCGTAAGCATGAACACCATTGCACCAGACTCCAATTCCAAGACATGCACGCCACAACCAGCATATAACTTCCATCTCTTGATAACCCAGGTTGGCTGGTCCTTCCAGACACCAGAAAGTGGAGCATGTGGAGGGGAATCAAGCATCATCTTCAAATCAGCCCACATTGTCATACCAGGCCAGGAGGGGACTTCACTAGGATGAGTAGGCATACCAGCATCCACAAACCCATACAAAGACATAAGATCCCTACGATCAACCCAAGTCAACACACCTTGCAAACCCGAAGCATGACGAACATAACCATCACTGATGGTGATCTTATGGGTGAAAGTACCAGGAATAGTGGTGGATGGCTTAACTGTCCAAGATGTAATAAACCCCGTACCCATTGGAAATTCTGAGTCACTGTCGGAAGCTGCATCAATAAGATTTTCGGGAGCACGCTTCTCATAAGGAACAGACTTGTCACGTCTAGCACGTCTTGCCAACTGCTTGCGGATGAAACGACGAGGAGTGGGAGTACCAGACAAGGGTTCAACCTTTACCTTCGCAGCAGGAATAGGACCAGCAGAAGTAGAATCAATACCTTGTCCAACCAAAGGATCAACAGTAGCTGCACCAGGAGAAGGAGTAGGTTGAGAGCCAGTCACGGGTGGTGAGGGTTGTGCCATAGCAGGAGTAGCAGTGGTGGTGGTAGTGGTAGCATAGGTGGTGGTGGTAGGACCCGAAGATGAAACAGGAGGAGCAACCAACGGTGTAGAGGTGGTACCAGCAGTAGAGACATGAACAACCGATGGAATACCAGTAGAACCAAGAGGAACATCAGATGAAGAACCAGGAGAAACAGTAGGTTGAGAAGTAGGAACCACTCGTGGAGGAGGACGATAGATGAAACGCTCCGGAACCGGTGTACTCTGACGCTTGATCATTCGTTCATATAGAGCCTTAAGCTCGACAAAAGACAATGCCCGAACCCGTTCCCATGTCCAACCAACAGTAAAATGAGCAGCCGACTGATACTTGACATACCTCTGCATTAACTTTTTCTCCTCGGTTCTCGTCAAAGGCCTGTTCTTACGCTTTTCACGCAGTTGAGCAGCAAGCGCTAATTGTTGCTTACGCATTAACACCATAGCTCGAGGAATACAATTCTGCTCATTCACATCAGAACCCAAGAGATCAGTAAACTGCGAATAATCCGAGGTAAGAATAGTGAGCACCCGCATCCAATCATGCTGCAACTATTCACGTCTCTGCTTCTGAAGAGCTTCCTCCTCAGCCCGAGCAGCTTGGTCAATCTCTGCTTGCATTCTTTGTGCAGCCTCCTCACCCAACCTATCCTCCTCAAGTTGTCTGCGAGTACGCTTGCGAGGGGGTGAGGGAGCAACAGTCATATGGGCTTTCCCCTTAGGATCATGAGATGATCCAACAGTTGGACCAGCAGTAGTACCAGCAACATCTTCCTTTGGTGGAGCAGCAGTAGGAGGGATGCTTGATGAATTAGGAGGAATCAGCAGATCATCATATGACTTATCAGCAAACGCAGCCTTCGCCGACAAATTCAAGCCATCCTCCACAAGATCTTCAACCTCCTCATCAGAATCAGACTGAACCACATGCTTCTTCCTTCGCCTCTGCTGTGTCTCCAAAGCTTTAATCCGGTCAGCCATTGGAAGAACAAATTCCCTGGTAAGCTTACGATGTTGATTCAAATCCGCCTCCAAAGAAAGAATCCTTTCATGGTACCTGTGCATGAGATCAAGAAAAGAAGTAAGTGTAATAGGCTCCTCTACTTTCCCACCAAGAGGACTTGGGGCTGGGAAGGCTTCATTGGAACCAGAAGCAATAAAGGGGTCATCATTATGAGCACGAGAACCAGAGGGCTTATCAGAAGAGTGAGGGACAGGACTAGGAGGGGGGGGGGGGGGGGGGGGGGGGTATCCACAAATGAAGACGAATGTGGCATCGAAGAGGGGGCAGCCTTGGAAGTGGATGGCCTTTCAACCACCACTTCCTCAACCGACTCTTCCACAACCACATTAGGTGCACCACCAGTAGGATGCTCCTCCTCCATTGGGTCATCACCTAATGGAGGTTCCTCCTCAGCTTGGACATCCAGAGGAACAACATCAGGAGGACCTTGGGCAAGGCCTAGCATTGCATCAGTAAGGGCCCGCCAATCCCCTCTAAACCCATGAGCCATATTGTAGTAAACTTTAGCAGTAAGCTTGAGGGTCTCATACTCCTCCCTATCACGAGGTAAACACACAAGTATCTGCTGTAAAAACCTAGGATACATTAAAAATTTCTTCCTAGACCCGGTACTAGACAGATTACTAACCATCCCATCAAACAAATAGCGAGAGAAATTAAACACCCTACCCTGTGCTATGCAGATCAGACCAGTAGCCAAAGGAGTGGGAAAAGCATCCCAACTCCCAGACTTGGGGCTTAAACAATGAATCAAAAAGTGCATTAGAAGCTTCCACTAGGGGGAAAACCTATTCTTTTGGAAGTTAAACTTCCCCCCATGGTTATACCCAATAGCAGCCATCCCCTCCAAAACCTCAGCATTAGGGATGGAAACAACACCACCTTCATCTTGAAGATGAAGGGAACTCCTAATAGAAGCTTCAGTAATCACATAAGAACGTCCATCAATGGTAGCATGGAGTTCACGTGGACGACCAACCACAACCACAAGTGTAGCATAATCCCAAAACTGGCGAATCACACTATCATAAACAATGGGGCACACAGTAAAAGCATACCTGAGGTTAGAAGCCTCAATAAACTCCAGTATGTTTTTTTTATATTCCTCATATAAAAATTGCAACACAAGAGTTCCAACATTATAACATATGTTGTTATCACGCTACAACTAAATATAGAAAAATCGCACATGTTTGGAGCAAGATGATTCAATTCTTATAAAATAATATACTAAGTTACAACATATTTGCTATTATCACGCTACAACTAAATATTGAAAAAATCGCAAACGACTGGAGCAAAACATTCAGTTCTCATAAAATAATGTAGTATAAACTTATATCACGATAATAATAAGAACAAGTTGAATTTTAATAAATAATACTAAAATGTTACATGATCGGGTACATCAGCTACTCGATGAGTGAAACATTCAGAAATAAAAATTATGTCACTAACCTGCGTGCACCGTGAGGGTGTGCATGCCTCGTTATATCAAATTTACTCTCCAAATCTTTTTTATAAATTGGGATGAAATGGAGTGAAGTTGATTTTGAATTTTTTTTTTTACTTCTTCTTTATTTCTTTCCAATTCAAGAAATAAATAAAATATTATTTTATATTAATTTTTTCCTTTGCTTTTTTCCTGTTTTTTCTTCTTCATCTATCTTCTTTACTTTTTATGCTCGAAAACATAGCGTTTGTTTATGCTCGGGAACAGAGCGTTTGTTCCCGAAAGAAAGAAGAGGTTGAGACGGAGTATTGTTAAGCAGTAGTAGCAGCTTGTTAAAAAGACAAAAAGAGATTTTTTATTGAAGAAATAGACAAAAATTAGTTTTGGTTAGATAACAGAATCTGTATCTTCTGGTCTCCCCTCCCCTCTGCAAACCAAACAAATCCTACTAGGATGAGCACCACAACCACAACCACAACCACTTGTCTCTTGAACAACCATCAATTTCTTAATTCTTCAAAAACATTTCAACATCACTACTTGAAACCATCCCCTCAATCTTCTTGTTTCATTCGATTTCGAACCCCAAACATTGTATCATTATCATCATCTAAAAAAGACCAACCTGTTGAAAATTCGGACAATGATCATCTTCTTTCATCTAATCCTTTCACATTGTTGCTTCATGGTTTTAGGTAACACCTTTTTTTTTTTTAAACACTTTTTGATGAATGTGTAATTAATTTGTTTAATGACTGCAGAGACAAGGTTAAGTTTGATGAACTTGGAATGGAGATTATGTCCATTGCGTTTCCAGCTGCATTAGCTCTTGCTGCTGATCCTATTACTTCTCTTGTCGATACTGCTTTTGTCGGTCATTTGGGTCTGTAGTTAAACACTCTTTGCTCCACTTTTCTTTTCGGTTTTTAGCCCATCCATTTTCTGTTTACTTGCTCACTTCTAGTGGAGTACATCAATGTAGGATCTGCTGAACTGGCTGCTGTTGGGGTCTCTATATCAATATTCAATCTGGTGGCAAAATTGTTCAATATTCCTCTGCTCAATATCACTACTTCATTCGTTGCTGAAGAACAGGCAGTTTTAGTAAAGGATGGTGATGATGGTTCTACTTGTGTCGACCAGGGTCATAATGAATTATCTGATTTTCAAGTTTGAATCACCTACTAATACACAAGTATACATGTTTAAGCCAATGAAGGTTTTCTTGAATTTTCTCTCTTCAGGTGGCAACACCGGCCGTCAAAAGAAGTTTCTGCCATCGGTTTCAACTTCATTGGTGCTCGCAACTGCCTTTGGCATTGCTGAAACCATAGCACTTTATTTTGGTTCTGGCTTCTTATTGAACACCATGGGTATACCTGTTGTACGTCTTTCATAGCTATACATTTCACATTAGTTTCTCTGCTGTTCTTGAAACGCCATTTCTCTTATATGAAGCTCCTCATAAAATTTAAAAGTTACTAGAAAGTAAGGTTCTGTTCTAGGTTTAATTTCATTTTGGACCCCAACCACTTGTGGCCTGTTAAGTAGCTTAAATGAAAATTTTATTCCCAAGTATACCTCATAATTTATTTTTTGTTCAAGTCAATTTTTGCTTATGTCTATGATCTTGTGGTGAAGTTTCTGTTTATTTACTTTTCATTTAAAAAATACAATGCTGAAGATAGAGTAGACTTACAAACCATTGTGCCTTAGGATTTAACAGGTATAACATGCAATTGACAAACACTGTGTCTTATATTTTGTATTTCAGAGTTCACCAATGCGAGTACCAGCAGAACAATTTACTTCATTAAGGGCTTTCGGTGCTCCAGCGGTTGTATTAGCCTTGGCGGCACAAGGATCTTTTCGTGGCTTTAAGGATACTAAGACTCCTCTATATGGCATTGGCAAGTATTAAATTTTTTCAACCTATATACGTAGTTGGTTCGCAACCATATTATACCAGCAAAGTCTTTTTTTCCATTTTTACATTTGTTGTCCAACTTGACTATAATTTAGAAACACAAAAATGCTATGTGGAAGAGAAGTCTAATTATGGTATATTAATATAGATGGGGAGACGAGCGGGTGGGGTAACGGGTTTAAACGAGTTCAGGTTGAAATGAGTTATTTTCGTACCAGTAGGGGCGGATTGGGTGTTATATTTATTATCTAGAAACAATATAATTTACAATAAAAGAATAAAATCTGTGAATCAAACTATTAAAGAGATCTTATGCAAGTAAACTTATTTTACATGCTCCCCTTTTGCTCTTTTAGCTATATTCTTATTATCTCGACCCATCGGAACCATTTGAGATTAGAAGAAAAAGAAAGATAACCAAAGTCAACCCCTTCATAGTTGGAATTTCCACCTGCATCTAACATGATATCTAGATTTATAACTCATCAAATTCTGTACACTGGTAATCATTTACATGTGTGCAATACAGCTGCGGGGAATTTGCTGAATGCTATACTTGATCCAATATTAATTTTTTTTTGTGGATTTGGTGTTGGTGGTGCTGCAATTGCGACGGTAATTTCTGAGTACGTCATTCTGTGATCATTCTGAAGTGTCTTACATTTCACTATTGATTTGCCATAGTTGATGTGTAATCCTTACATAACTTATGTGCAGATACCTGATTGCCTTCATTCTACTATGGAAGTTGAATAAAGAAGTATTACTTGTTATTCCGAAAATTGATGGGGAAAAGGTAGCTCGATATTTAAAATCTGGTATGTTTCCTTTTTATACTTAACTAATACTCTAATAGGTGAATCTCAAAATATCATAAGACCTTCCTGTAAAGTAAAGAAGTTCAATGGTAATTTGATGGAAATATCCTTACATCGATGTTACATATAGTTTGGTTCAGTGACCTAGCATAAGTATACATACTAGTCATA
The DNA here is from genome assembly GCA_025667525.1 of Glebionis coronaria. Lineage (NCBI taxonomy): Eukaryota > Viridiplantae > Streptophyta > Magnoliopsida > Asterales > Asteraceae > Glebionis > Glebionis coronaria. The sequence continues at coordinate 234,785,151 of CM046876.1, read as the reverse complement.
ATATTCACCGAACTAGAGGTCGCAATATCAATCCATTAACTTAGAATTGAGTTGATTCGGGTTATGTTTTATCTGTAACAGGCAAAGTGCATAAATAAAGTATATAAGAAAGAGAAACGCGTCAAATGGACCATATGGATCAAACCGGTCAATGTATCCCAGAGACTATTTTGTAATTAGATGTGTATCCTGATAGTGAATATATATTATACTTTTAATATAAAAAATTATACTTTAATGCACTATTATCATAAAATCACAACAAAACTACCCAGTTTGACCTATTATTGACCTATTACAGAACACTCTGCCATTTTGCCACCTTTAAACTGTACCTTTTAGATATCTCACAGAAGCTCTCCTTCACTGTTCTCTCTCAGGCGGTCTTCTAATGTCAAGGAGCTTTGCTGTACTTGTAACTATGACCCTGTCAACATCAGTAGCAGCAAGAGAAGGCCCCTTGCTTATGGCTGGTCACCAAATCTGCTTACAAGTATGGTTGGCTCTCTCATTGCTTACTGATGCTTTAGCACTTGCAGGACAGGTAGTTTTACCGACCGTTTGTGGGTTTTTAACTCTTGTTTCTGAATTATAATTAGTATTTCATAAGATTGTATCCTCTATATGAATAATGAATGGAGTAAACTTGAATATCGTATTACAAATCCTCATTATAGTTTTCTACTTTTATAGGCCATTCTTGCTAGTAGTTTCTCACAAAGGAACTACAATGAAGCACGTAAAGTAATTTACAGAATTTTGCAGGTTAGGAATTCAATGTTCTTTTGCTTCTTTATTTGGCTTGAAAGAATTAAGGCCTGAAAACATACTTTTCTCTTTTGGGTCATTATTAGATTGGCTTAGCAGCAGGAGTTGGCCTGGCTTTTATCTTGTTCTTAGGGTTCGGGCCACTGTCTTACTTATTCAGTACAGACTCAGAAGTCCTAAATATTGCAAGGTCTGGTACCTTGGTAAGGAAATTCCATTGTTCTATCTCATTGCATAATGTGTGACATTTTGAATTTACAAATCAAGATATTATATCAAGAAAAAAATATTTTTTGCTTTTTTTTAATATTTAATGATTGTATTCTTATTTACATGGTATGAGAAGAAACAAAGATAGATCCATAGATGATATATGATAGACATAGAATGATGGTATAAACTATAAAACTATAAATGTATCATCATTGACCTGTTCTCATGTATGCTGATATAAGCTTTCAGGGATTATATAAACTTTTTTCTTTTCCGCTTATCTTCACTTTCCTTGGTGCTAACATAAAGTTGTCTGATTTTTATCTAGTTTGTAGCTCTATCTCAGCCGATGAATGCCATAGCTTTTGTTCTTGATGGGCTATACTATGGACTTTCAGACTTTGGATATGCTTCATATTCCATGGTAACTTGCTCTTTTTATCCCACTTTCCTATCCCTCAACGTACATATTAGTCAACTTAATTCTAGGGTGTCCAATATGCAGGTGGTGATTGGATTATTAACCTCAGCATTCTTTCTCCTTACTGTTCCTAAATTTGGTCTTGCTGGAGTTTGGGCCGGGTTATTTCTATTTATGACATTGCGTGTATTGGCTGGAATTTGGAGGTATGTTGGTTCCATCTTTGAATTTTACAGTTTTATGACCATAATGTGACATATCTAAGATCAAACATAGTCAATAACCAAAGGTGGCAAAAGGCCAAATCAAGCAATGGTGTAAGGCGGGTAGTAATTTTCTTTTTTTGTTGGGTTACCCGGTAAATTTGTATTAATCACAAAAAATTTAAGTAGAATGGAATGTGGCTGAATACCATATTTACCTCAAGCAGAGCTTGAAACAACCAAAGCTCGCGATATGCCACAAGCTTACATCAAAACACAAAATAAAAACCAGAACCCAATCATCTCCATAAATATGAAATGACCTCGGAAGATTCCATCGCTCCTAACATCGTTTGCACTGCCACACGGTTTTTGAATCGAAATGTTAACAATTTTAAACGAACAACAATCATTACATCATCACTTATAGCCTCCGGAGAACGCCTAACCAGCTTGAAAAGACGAGCATTACGTGATGACTAAGGGGTTAGATAGCCCGACCCACGGGTATTACCCGTATCCATTAGGTATGGATTATTACTTAAGCGACGCGCGCAAGGTCCATGAGGCCCAGTAAGCCACTGCCGCACGCGGTGTATCCCTTAACCGTGTCCTCGTCTCACTACGACAGGGTCAAAACAAAATATAATCTATCTTATGATTATATTCGCCTAAGGAAAGAGGATATACACTTACCATAGCTATGTGATAAGGATCAATCTATTTCTGGTCATTATCTCTTCCTTAGGCCGCAAGATTAGGAGAGTCCTCCAGAACTCTCTCGAGTGTAAAAGGAACCCCGAGGTTCCACAAAGGTACGATATTCACACTACCCTAAACCCTCACATATACTCAAACCGATCACTTACTCTCCCGGAGTCTAATCGTGGGACACGCGCCCACGGTAAGCATAACGGTGTCTGCTATTTAGTGTGCAGGGTATTCAAACAAGTTAAGTTGGTGCTAGCGCCGGAGTCCACAAGACCCCGAATTAAGTATAATTCGGGTCAAGCGCGGTCCATCCAACTTTTGTATCAATAAGTTGGCGCCATCCGTGGGACCGTATACTAAACTCTAAAGCATGACAAAAAACGGCCCAAATCCGTCACACCCAAAGGGTGGACCTAAGAAACCATAGGGACCACCCTCGGGTTCCGAACCACTTAACAACACAGGGCGAGGGGCAGGAGGCAAAGCGCCGCAGGTGCCGACTCCCCCACTAATTACCCCTAGCCCACCACTAATTACCCCTAGCCCACAGGCGATGGGAGAAGCATCTTCCGCACGAGAAGCTCCTAACGCACCTCAGAACGAAGCACAAAACTCAAGGACTGAGTTAACACTGCAAACTGCGATGGGGACTCCCTAATCCCGGACCGAGTGAATTCTTCGCAAGAAACCTTGCGGCTTTGATACCACTCATGGCAGCACAGATGAGAACAAATCCAGCGAGAGACCTAAGGGTCAGCCTACACTTTGATAGGGAACTTCGAGCCATGGAAAGGGCAAACCATAACAAGGAATTTCGAAAGGAGAGGAGGAAGCGAAGAAGAGAAGAAAAACAAGGAGAACAAGACATGTCAATGTACCATCCCAACGCGCCGATCATCCAAGACGCATCGTCCTCGGACGATTCCGATGACTCAAGAGGAAGGGATACTTTCATCACGCCAACCAATAGTAAAGGACGCACGAGCGTGAAGGATAGGATAAGACCCGATTCGAGAGGAGCCAACCCATTGGCAAAAATGTACACGCGCCGTCCGAGCGTCCTCAAACGGCTAACGGCTAGGTCTACTAGAGGGAAGTTTATCCCTAGAGCCCTACGAGAGTGAGCGTAGCAAAAGTGCTAAAAAGCCTCGACAAAGAAACTCTCCAAGCGAGAGCTCATCGGAGTCTGACTTTAGCGATCGTCATCCACGACGTAGAAGGGTTATTTCCTCATCCTCCGACACCTCTGACTCCTCCGACTATGGCAAGAAGCGCGGCAAAACATCCCCGCAACCAAGTATGCGTAGCGAGGAAGAGCGAGGAAGAGTGGTCTCTTCCGTGCCGCTGGGAGAAAGGAAGTGCGTTTTCAAAACGCATAACTACCTTTAAGGATAACAAGAAGAGGCACATGCTGTCCAACGTCAAGACTTATGATGGCACGACCGATCCAGATGATCATCTAAAGGTGTTCGAGTCCCAAGCACGGATAGAACAGTGGCCGAAAACCGTGTGGTGTCACATGTTTAATTCCACACTCATAGGAAACGCACGAAACTGGTTTGATCGACTCCCACGAAGGAGCATAAACATGTTCGAAGAGCTAAGGAAAGCTTTCAGAAGGAACTATGTCCAGCAGAAGAAGTGTGACAAAAGCCGTGTCTCACTTGCAAGGGTTAAACAAAGACATAATGAATCACTGGAAGACTTCATGGAACGTTTTAAATCTGAGTGCAACCAGATTAAAGAATGCCCGAAGATTGTGAAAATCTGAGGTTTCTTGGCGGGTATTACCAACCCGGATTTGATAAGAAAGTTAAACGATAAAACCCTTGAAATATTCGACGGAGTAATGAAAAGGGTTCGAGCATTTATCCAAGGCGAAGCCGCCGCAGCAGACAGCAGGCAGACGACCTCCGGCTACAAGTTCCAGGATCGACCCAAGAAGCAACCATACGGGCACGGACATTAGCCGCACCTTAGACTTTCAAAGCACGCCGAAGACAAGACACAATAACAATAGTAAGTTCACTCCACTACAAAAGTCCTATCTGAGGGCTCAAACTTCCCGAAGCCCAGTCTAATGACCGGCCCGACAGACAAAAGAGACATCAGCAAGTACTGTGAATACCACGACGACAAGGGTCACGCTACCGATGAGTGCATCCAGCTGAAAAAGCACATCGAAAGTCTTAAGTCTTGTCAAGGCTGGGAAATGGAATCACCTAATAACGGACTGGAGGAAGGGCACATATGCAAAAAAGAGCAAAGTTAGAAAACAAAAAGAAAAGCCCATAACTATCTATGTGGTACAACAAGGTGAAAGCAACATGGCGAGAAGAACGATTCAAGAATTCTCGCGCAACAAAGAGATATCGTTTCCCATTCTCATTGATAGAGACTACATGATAGGATCATTATCAGTCAGTATAACCCTCACAAGCCACGCCATATATGACATGTGTATCTATGGAGGATCCACAACAAATATACCGAACGAGCACTGCTTCGCACAGTTGTCTACGGAGATCTGGAACGAGCTAAAGGAAACCTTGTCTGTACTAACGAGATTCAACGACGATAAAACCCGACCATTGGGGCATCTCTGCACACGGGTAACGATGGGAAACACAGACCATTGTACAACTGTGTGGATGGACTTTATGGTCTTACGCTCCCAATCATCAAATAGCGGCATAACGACATCATCGGGCAGCCAGCCTTCTTAGCATTACACGCTGTACCTTCCACAATACACGACATGCTTAAATTCCCAGTACGAGGCGGAATAGTTACCATCCGCAACATAGACGCAATCGAAGGGAACAACAACTCCCCTACCTAGGGTAAAAAGAGAAAACACGCTGGACAAAACGAGCATGACACGGAATCTAGCTCGTACACAGTAAGGAGAAAGCGTAGTAAGGAAAGCTACAAGGGGAATACAAAGGAAGAGTAATATACTCATGGGTAAGGGGTCATCAACCAATCTTCCGTGGGTCTTGCCTCGACAGGTTTCCTGCGAAAAGGGGGACTAGATGCAGGTTTTATCCTCACAGACGAAAGGGACGTTCGAATTACTCACGCGCTACGCTTCCAATTCGGTGCTACGAGCAGTGAGGCGGACCATGAAGCACTGATAGCCGAGCTGGAGTTGGCATCAAGAATGGATGTCCAAAACTTGGTGGCCACGTATATAACCCCCTAATAGCAAATAGGGTAGCAGGGTTATGTGAACCCCGAGGGAACACACTGATACACTGATACAGTACACGCAAAAGCTAAGGGCCATCAGGCAGTTTGGCGATTTTGCTAGGCAGTTTGGCGATTTTGCTATACAGGAAGTCTTAGGAGAGAATAGTGCAATGACAACGGCTATGAATCATCACTCAACTATAAGCTTGGAAAACCCACCTTGACAAGTACTGATTGGTTTTATCCTACATAAATCAATACTTGCAGAGACAACACCCACAACTGTTAGGGAAGAATCACACACATGGATGACACCGATTGTCAATTATCTGGCAAACCATGCGCTACTACAGGATAATAGAAGCGCCAAGCGGCTGCAGAGAAGGGCAAGGCAGTTCCGAATTATGAACGGGATCTTGTGCAAGAAATCCGTACACGGTTGGAAGTTGCAGTGCTTAGGACCGAAACGAGCACAAATTATTTTGGAACTCGCACATAGGAAAGCATGCCAGCAAGGCCCAAAAGCTATGTTGAACGAAGCTCTGCGCTCAGGTTACTACTGGCCCTTCATGCATAGAGATGCGCACAAAAGAGCGGTAAGGTGTCAATGCCAGACGCGCATAGGCCCTAAACAGCAGCCTCACATGATGCACCAGGCTGCGCCACAAGCAAACTAAAAAACTAAGTTCCTTCACCACAACGATGGGTAAGTTCGCCGGGCGGATAAAATCATTGTTTTCACCAACAAGCTCATGCGGAATGTTTGTTTCATGCGGAATAATCTTACTCATGCGGAATAATAGGTCATGCGGAATAAAAACTGAAAAAGCTTCATTCGGAATGTAAGCTCATGCGGAATAAAGGCTCATGCGGAATAAGACTCATGCGGAATAAACAGTTGATGCGGAATAAAAGGTTCATGCGGAATAAAGGCTTATGCGGAATAAATGGTTGATCCGGAATAATTGATTATTCCGGATGAAGGGCACTGATCCGGAATATTGGATATTCCGGATGAAGGAGCTTGATGCGGAATATGAAGGTTGATCCGGAATATTGGATATTCCGGATGAAGGAGCTTGATGTGGAATCTGGGAATGATGAAGAACAGTAGAACATGGGAATACGAATTCAATCAAAACAAGCCAAATTTAACCAAAAGATTTAAACCAAACTAAACACTAATCATTTACTAACCATAAACATCAAATCCCAACAATAAAAACACAAAACCCAATAACTTTTGAAGATCAAATCACCCAAATAAGAACTTTAAACTTTTAAATAAAAAAGATGAAGATGAACAAGATTAATGGAAGGATTATATTGATGATTAAGGTTTAAACAATCAAATGAAAAGATTAAAACTACAAAATTTGTGAAAACAAGAATAAAAATCACCAACACCTTAGTGGTGTTGGCTTCTTCCCTACGAAACAAAAGAAAAGGAAACTGGAAAACTAAAAACTGGCTCAAAAAGTGTGAGGGGATGTCCTTATATAGTCCTTGTCTTTGGTTGGTGAGTGGGCTTTCTCCCGTTCTTCTTGTCTTCTCGTCTTTTCAGAAAAGTGGACGTTTTCGATTCTGATTCGGGATTTGTCGACGATTAAATTCAACTCGTCTTTTAATTTCTTCGTTTAATAGACTTGAGTTCCTTCGACATATGTAAATCTTCCATCTTTGGTCATTTTCTTCGATAAATCTTCAAATAGGCCCAATGACTTCAAATCTTTTGCATCTCTTGGACAATAGACTTCGTCTTGAGTCTTTTTCTTCGATAAAACCCGTGCAATCCCATATTTTCTCCAATATCCATCCGGTTGGCTCTGAAAACACAATAGACACAAAAACCACGCATAATTCCAAACAAATGATATTAAATACGCGTTTTGGTCTTGTTTTAGTAAGACATAAGTGGTAAAAGGATGAGCGTTTTCACACCTATCAAATCCCCTACATTTAACCATTGCCATGCCCTCATGCAATGCTTAGTGATAAAGCAATTTTACACTTTTCTCATAATTAATCAACCTTGGCCTTATTGTCATACTACTAAAACAAAACTTAGAGTATTAAGAGAAATTAAAGCTTTAAACGAAACAAAGGATAGAAAATCATTTTCACTTGAAAATAGCTATATGGAAATAACTTGCAAAGAGATCAAGGACTTACATTAGGGCTTTGGTGCTGCGAAGATTTATCACCCTCAAGTTTCACGTTCCCCAAACTAAGCTTAAAAACGAGATCATTGTTATTATAAGTTAGCAAATCAAACACTTACACACATGGCTTAATTATATGCTTAAACTCCCTTATTTCTAGGTGTATCTCTTATATTTTTATTTTTATCTTAGAATGATCATGAAGATGCATTTTTGGACTTATTTCGATAGTTTATTTAGGCTGAAAGCAAAGTAGGACGATTTGATCAATAGTTAGCTAAAGGACAAAATCTCTTAAAACTGCTTCTCGGGATATCAAAAAGTTCATATCTTGGCATAACTCGCTTCACGATTTGAGACCTTTCTCGGGCCGATATTTGGCATGTACTTCATACTTCATATCTTCGAGAGACGTTCTTGAGATAATGGTCTTCTCTTCGTTAATAGAGTTTCTTCACTTGGAGACTTTTGAGGGATACTCCAGCTTTGTTGACCACGACTTCATGATTATTTCTTCAATCGCTAATTGGGATTTTGAGATACAACGATTCGTCTCATTTTCGGACTTGGATCTATTTATCCTCATACCTTGTTAGGATCTTTTCGTATAGACTTCTCCATGATCTTTATGGGAGTTGATTGCTTTTCGTCGTGAGTCTTGACCCTTCATATTGATTTTGGGAATAATGCTTTTCACATCACCTTGGATATTTAGCAATAAGATTGAATCCTCATGCCTTGTTAGGGCCTTTTCGGACTCGCCAATCTTCGCGCCCCGCTTCATAAGTTATGCCTTGGCTATGAACTCTTATCATTACCGAGCAACTTTTAAACGATCTTGGGCTAGAAGCTAAGTAACTTTTCAAATCGTACGACCTTACTTATTGCAGATAATTTATTAGCAAGTGATGGGAGAATAGGCAAATAATCACACCAAGTGTGCTTGTGCAAGAATACCGACTTATAATTGACTCTATCATTTCTCGTTCTCCACAATTTAAAATCTCAAGTAATGAGACTCGTGGATGCTTAGCCTAATAAACCAATTAAGGTCTACTTGGTCAAGGATACCAGCTAGAATAAACTTGGATAAGTCTATTCGGGTTGAGTCAAAATAATCGCAACGGGCCTAATATGTCAAAGACTTCAAAACTAGCTACACCACTTTATTAATATTTTTGACTTTATTGCGAGATATATACATATGAAAACAACGATAAAAATTTAAAAATTACGACTAAATGGCCAAAATTAATAAAAAATTTGAAAAATGTTGAAAAAGATGATTTTCCGGTTAAATGAAGGCATTTTCATGGAAAAGTCCACTTAAAACTTCGATAGAAGTCCCCCTACACTTAATATAAACATTGTCCTCAATGTTTAAGCATGTGGGAAAAGTCTCCCCTACACTTATGACATTGTGCACGTTGGTTAAATCAAGTTAAGGAAGAGACGACTAAAGTGATCAATTTCAAATGTGAGTATGAAGAAAATTGAATCACGATAGTTGAGAGATAGAACCGGATTTCGGATAACACGGGAGCACGGTTCTTCAAAGGTTCCAAAAGTGCATTCATCCCTGTAATCACATCACCACACAAGCACAAACAACCTATAGAGGCCCCCCTACACTTAGGAGGTTAAAACGAAAAAGATAGATACTCGGGCTGCCTTCCGAGGAGCGCTTGTTTTTGATAACCGAGTCACGAGCCTGACTCGACTCAAAATTAGTTCATGGGAAACGTGGTGAGGGATGAAATCATCTAATGAGAGATGTCCTCACCAAAGTACAACTTCACTCGTTGGCCATTCACCTTAAAATTAGGTCCATTAGGTTGAGCGAGCTCGAGAGTACCATATGGAAAAATTTGGGCAATGGTGAATGGGCCGGACCAACGAGATTTCAGCTTGCCCGAAAAGATTTTCAACCGAGAGTTAAAGAGTAAAACTTTGTCTACAACTTGGAACTCTCAGTTTTTAATCTTAGAGTCGTGAATGAGCTTAGTCCTTTCCTTATAGATCAAAGAATTTTCGTAAGCCTCATTCCGGAGTTCATTCAGCTCATTGAGTTGGATCTTGCGTAGGTCACCGGCTTTGTTGATATCGAAGTTAGCCCACTTCAAGGCCTAGTAAGCCTTGTGCTCCAACTCAATGGGCAGGTGGCCGCTTTCCCGTACACGAGACGATATGGTGTACAACCAATCGAAGTCTTGTATGCGGTACGAAAAGCCCACAGAGCATCATCAAGTTTATCGGCCCATGAGGCACGACGCTCTCCCACGGTTCTTTCAAGAATTCGCTTTAATCCTCGGTTAGAGATTTCAGCCTGGCCATTAGTTTGTGGGTGGTCCCTGAGGAAATGATATCTTATGTCTATGTGTTTAGTCCTTGAACGTAGGACTGGATTATTTGAAATGACAATTGCACTGGTGTTGTTACAAAAGTTAGGGACTACTTTGTATTCCACATTATAGTCCCTGAGTTGACTTTTCATCCAAAGGATGTTTGCACAACAACCAGCAGCTGCCACGTATTCAGCCTCAGCAGATGACATTGCGACTGACTGCTGTTTCTTTGCACTCCAACATACTAGCTTGCCACCTAGGAATTGACATGCACCTGAGGTACTTTTTCTATCCATATTGCAGCCCGCATAGTCTGAGTCTGAGTATCCTTTAAGATCGAAACCTGGGCAACGAGGATACCATAGACCTAGTGAAGGAGTACCCTTCAGGTACCTGAAGATTTATTTAGCAGCCGTAAGATGTGATTCTTTAGGATCGGCCTGATATCTTGCACATAAGATTGTTGAGAACTGAATATCAGGCCTGGTTGCAGTTAGGTACATTAATGATCCAATCATTCCCCTGAATAAGGTTTGATTGACTGATTTACCAGTAAGATCAAGACCTAAGTTGTTGGGGGGAACCATAAGAGTCTTTACTGAAGCACACTCAGAGATATCATAGTTCTTAAGTATTTCTCTGGTGTATTTTTCTTTACAGACTGAGATCCTTTTGTTCCCCTGTTTGATTTGTAGTCCAAAAAATATGTTAATTCACCCATCATATTAATTTCAAATTTCTTTGTTATAAGTTTTTCAAACTTTCTACAAAGGTTATAGTTAGTAGATCCGAATATGATGTCATCAACATATATCTGAACTAGTAGAACATCCTCCTTGGTTCTGAAGATAAACAAGGTGTTGTCTATTTTTCCCCTGACAAATTTGTTCTTTATCAGGAATGTAAAGAGAGTTTCATACCAAGCCCTTGGTGCTTGTTTCAGTCCATAAAGAGCTTTGTCAAGTTTACAAACATGGTTGGGGAACTCAGAACTCTCAAAACCAGGAGGCTGAGCAACATAAACTTATTCAGTGATCTTTCCATTCAGGAAGGCACTTTTTACATCCATTTGGAAAACTTTGAAGTTCATGTAAGTAGCATAGGCAAGGAAGATCCTGATGGCTTCCATTCTTGCTACAGGGGCGAAGGTTTCCTTATAGTCTATCCCTTCAAGTTGACCACACCCCTGAACAACCAGTCTAGCTTTGTTTTTAATGACAATTTCATCTTCATCAGTCTTGTTTTTAAATACCCATTTTGTACCAAGAGCTGATTTCCCTTTAGGGAGAGGAACAAGTTTCCACACTTTGTTCCTGAGGAATTGGTTGAGCTCTTCTTGCATGCCCTCAACCCACCCTGGATGTGTCAGGGCCTCTGAAACCTTTTTTGGTTCAATTTCAGAGAGAAAGTCTGCAAACAGACATTCATGGGCTGAGGCAGCAGAGAGTTTAGCAGCCTGACTGCGTGTAAGCATCCCCTCAGATACATCACCAATTATATTTACAAGTTCTATATGTTGTTGTCTTGACCATCTGTCCTGAGGACTTGGATTAGAGCTTGTTGATAGTTAATGATTATCAGGGACTAGAGATTCAGTACATTGTACTGGGACATCACCTTGTTCAGGATTTTCAGTAATAGGGGGATCGATATTTTCATCACTTGTCCCTTCAGTGTCCCCATAGATGGGTGAATCATTTGATTCTTCAGCTTGAGAAGTGATAACTTCAGGGACATGTTAAGGTGTGATTAAATTATCAATTGACCTATTATGAGGTGATATATGATAGGATATATCAGCATCAGTTTGATACTTCTTTGAGGGACAATGTTCATACTCATCAGGAGGATATCTTGATGAGCCATTGATCTCAATCTCTTCCATTGATTGATTTGTGAAGTTAATGGCATCCATACTTTCATCAAAGGTGACATGAAATGACTCCTCAACTTGTTGTCTCCTTGTGTTAAAGACCCTGAAGGCTTTGGAGACAAAAGAGTATCCATCATCAGCTTTGACATCAAATTTACCAAGATGGTCTTTTTGGTTGTGAATGAACACAGGACATCCAAACACATGAAAAACACATGAAAGTAGCTGATATCTGGAATCCTTTCCCTGAATATTTCATAAGGAGTCTTATCATGTCTTTTGACAATAATACATCTGTTATGAGTATAGTAAGCTATTTTTGCAGCCTCAGTCCAGAAGTGTTTTGAAAGATTGGATCCATTGAGCATGGTTCGAGCAGCTTCAATGAGAGTTCTATTCTTCCTTTCAGCCACACCATTTTGTTCAGGTGTGTAAGGAGAAGAGAAGTTATGAGAAATTCCTTTCTCATCACAAAAACTCTCAAGCTCTTGGTTCCTGAATTCTGTTCCATTATCAGTTCGTATTTGTTTAACTTTAGTATCATTTTGATTTTCTACTTGCCTGATAAAAGACATTATGAATTCAGGAGCTTGACTCTTCTTTTTCAGGAAGTATACCCAAGTGTATCTTTTTCAGGAGCTTGATTCATCAACAATCACAAGGGTATATTTCTCATGATTTATAGACATTGGACTGACTGGTCCAAACAAGTCCATATGAAGAAGATGAAGACACTTCCTGATAGAAAAGTTTTGTTTTGGCTTGAAAGAAGCTCTCTTGTGTTTACCTTTTTCACAGGCTGAACAAGGTTTGTCTTTTGAATACACAAGAGATGGTAAGCTAAGAACTTTGTTTTGTTTTGCAAGTTTGTTCATATCTTTGAAATTGAGATGTGATAGTCTCTTATGCCAAAGCCAATTGACAGAGTCTGAGGCTTTAGCAAAGAAACATGCTCCTGAATGTGTTACAGATGACATGTCTAGGACATATAAATCATTTCTTCTTGGAGCAGTCAACACAATTTCTTTGTTAGCATTGAAGATTATTCCTTGCTTATCATCAAACTGAACGATGTACTTAGCATCACACAGTTGGCTGATACTGATGAGATTGTACTTCAGACCATTTACAAACGCCACTTTTGAGAAAGCTATTCCACCACATTTAATTGAACCATATCCCTCAGTAACACAAGATGAGTTATCACTGAATACTACCTTAGGACCTGGTTGCTCCACGTATTTGTGCAGATAAATTTTGACCCCTGTCATACTTCTTGAACACCCACTGTCTAAGTACCAGACATGCTCCTTAAAGTGTTTCTACACAAATAACGAGGTGGCTTAGTTTCTCATGTGAGCCCACTTTTCAGTAGGCTCTTTGGCTCGAAAAGCCTGGCGTCTTTCACCTCGTTTGAAGTACTCAAACTCAACATGATCTGAGGTAGAATGAACATTGCTTCCACATGTTTTGCAGCTTAGTCCGACTGAGGATTTAGTACGTTGAGATGACTCAGTTAGCATTTCTCTTCTGACCATGATTATTCTATTGTGTCCTGAGGTAGTATGATCATTGCTTCCACAAATCTCACACTTAGGGTAGTATACACAATCATCAGGTCTATGATCAGGAATGCCACAATGTGTACATGGTGGGTAAGGCTTAGCCTTGGTTTTTCTGATTTGTTGTGAGGTGGGCCCATAGTTGTAAGGCTGAGCATTGTATCTTTTAGCATTTCTAATAGAAGTTATGTGCATCTCATGATCTGCTGTCCTGTGATCTTCACTTTTACATTTCATGCAGTAGAGAACTCTAAAGCAGTTGTCAGTGGTGTGATTTGTATAGTGACATAGCTCACAGGAGGGTTTCTTTGTTTTAACTTTCTTGGAAGACTCAGGTTCAGTTTTGTTACTTGTTGATGATTCAGGCTGTGAGGACATAGATGTTTCACCCTGAGTGTTAGAGGCTGAGTTCAGCTTCTCTTCCATGAAAAGTTGGAACAATCTACTTAACTCCTCTTGATTTACAATAGGAGTAGAGTTGACTGAGTGTGTAGGAGTCCCTGAGGGATATATAGGTTTGGTTGTTTTCTCAGTGAGTTCCTGAATCAGTGTGATTGGGTATAACTTTCGAGTCAGGCTTTGTTTGTTCAGTACAACCTAACCCAGCTCTTCCTCTAGGTGAGTGTTCTTGATAAGACAATGAAATTAGTTCAGAACATGGACTTGCCCTTTGAAGATTTTTCAAAGGAGGTAGAGGAGTCTGAATGTCTTCAGCAACACTAGATGTTTCAATGTTACTGAATTTATCAGTCTCTTCATTAAGACCAAGTATTTCATTAATAGCCTGAGATTCAGGAATTAATATTTTTCCAGTATCAAAGTTAGGCAAAACACTCTTAGGATTTGATCTCTCAACCCAGTCTTTCGACTTAGGAATCATTTCATGATCAACCCCAACTAAGGCAGGGAGAAATGCTTTTTCACTCATTTCCTTAGTGTCTGCCTTTTCAGTGAGTTGTCGTGCCCCAAGAATTTTCTTCTTTGGGCAGGTATTTGACTGTTTATACACTGAGAAGCTAAGGTTGAGCTATTTGTCCATTTCTCATTGATGCGTTTTTCTTCCTTAAGTTGTTCTTGAAGAGCATGATTGGTTTTAGTAAGTTTAGTGTTCTGAAGTTGACAGCTTACTGCTTCAAGTTTGGCTTGTTTCAAAATTAATAAATCTTCTCTACATTTTTTTAATTCAAAAACAAGTTTATTATATTTTGAAAGAAGATTCAATCTCTTCTCTTCAACGAACGATAGGTCAATGTTTATATAATTAAGGAATTTTTGCCAATCAGATTCTTCATCCATAGAGTGAAGCATGTTTACCTTTCTCACAGTAATGTTAACCCATTCTCCATTTCGAGCATGATTCTTTCCAACTGATAGTTCATCATCAGCTAGAGCCATTAACACTTGATACCTGACTTCCTCCTCTTCTGAGGACAAGCCTTCATCATCCCAATCAAAAGTTTCATCTACCAGCCCTTTGGCTTTGTTCTGAGTAGGCTTTTGAGTCTGAGCAACAGTAGGTTCAACTTCCAAGAGTGCAAGTTTTGCTTTAACCTTTTTGTACTCAGACCTATAGTCTTTCTCAATTTTCTTATTATTTTGAAAACTTTGGTTAATTGGAGAAGCCTGAATTAGTTTTGGTGTAAACTTGGGTTGAAAATTGTCATTGCCTGATGAATAATTTTGATTTTTATAAGAGGCCAATGGAGTTTTTGAAAGACAATATTTTACAAAATGCCCAGTTTTACCACATCGGTAGCAATCCACTCCCGCAGTGGATTGCTTACCAGCAATTCTAGTTCTTTTGATATAGCGTTTGGTATTTTCCAACATGGCCCTTTCATGATATTCCCTGTTTAGATCCCTTATGTATTCATCACTAAATCTTTCATCCACCTCATCATCTGAGGTTTCCTGAAAATCTTGAACAATTGCATTAGAGTAAAAAGCAGTTGTAATGGGGCCATGATCAATTTTGGCAGGTTTGGCTAAGGTGTCTGTTATTAAGGCCTTCTTGGACTTAGGATATCTTCTATTTATTAGATTATCTTCATAGATAAATCTCCCATAAATGTCTGCAAGATCCTGAGTCTGTATGTGATTAGCATTTCTCAATCTTTGAGAAAAACCAAGCCATTTTTCAGGGAGACTGTTCACTAAACCAACATTGATTTCATGCTTAGACAGTTTCACCCTGTCATTCGTTAGCTCATTGAGCAAGGTTATATACCTGGTGTAAGTCTGAGGAAGTGTTTTAGATGGTTTGGCCCTAAAAGTGTTATATTCTAACTTCAGGTCCATAATCCTATTTTCCTTAGTGTCGGATGGTCCTTCGAAACTATGAACAAGATCTGTCCAAGTCTCTTTCGCCGTCTCACACTCGATGACAGCCTCCATAATATCGCCAGGAAGACAACATATTATGATGCTTTTGAGACGTTGGTCTTGATTGACCACTCTCCTTTCATCGTTAGACCATTGGTTTTCAGGTTTGTCATCACCAGCTGCTGTTTTTGGTTTGAATGGACCATTCTTAATACAAGTTATGTAATAAGGTTCCATTCTCATCAAATAACATAACATTCTTTTCTTCCACTTGTTAAATCTTTCAACTTCTAACTTAGGAGCGTTAACAGAGTAACTCGCTCCTTTTTTGTTAACAAGTTGGGGTACATTATTTTCAGCCATAATGGATCAGGGTTTTAAAAACTTTGAGACGGTGATTAAAAATTTTATAATCCTACCGCTCTGATACCACTTGTTGGTCCCTTGTAATTAGTACTATACTTAAGAATACTAAGTATAGTCCTAACCCATGGTTAAGTAATGTAATAAACTTAATACAAGTAAGTACATAACACAAAGGTTTTTCAACGTTTAACTCTTAGCTTTATTAAAGAATTATACCCTATTGTATACGAAGCTACAATAGGGATTGAATAGACAATGTGTGGTTTTGTGATCTCCTCACTAACAAGCTAGTTCAATCCTAACGATTGCTAAGCTTGACGATTCTATCAACAAGAGTTTAGAACTCAAGTGTTTGATCGTATTTGGAGGAGAGAAAACTTTATTTGTGAGTGTCTAAATCATTAAGTGCACAAACTTGTTTTCTCTCCTTTTACAAGCATCCTATTTATAGAAGAAAAGTTGGGTAGAAGATAATAATGGCCCATGTGCAATTCTTGTCTTATTGGTACAGTGTAGTATCTTGTCTTACCCTATTCTAAGTAGTAAGACGTAAGTCCTTTACACTTGTCAGTACCCCATCTATCCCAAAAAGGTAAGTCACGCTAATTTTGTGATGTACTTCATCTTGTCACAATTCAACTTATCCCGCCTTTACTTCAGTCTTGGAGAATGTTTGTTTTCTTCAGGGAGATCATATGGGGTTCAGTGAGTCTATTGCCACAACTCACTGAACCCATCATCTTCTTCTTCGTCATAGAAGTCATTCATTGAGCTTCGCCTCTCTGAATGCTCGAGTCTTTCTTTTAGACTCAGTCTAGGAACTTGAAGGCAACTCACTGAGTGACTTTTCACTCAGTGACTTCGTTATGTTCAAGGTTAATGCTTCACGTAGGCTGATTGTTATTCAAATCCATCAGTAAGGTCATTAGGTACTGAATTGACCTAACACATACCATCCTTTCCTAAGATCTTGTCGTCAACGTTGCAAATCTTATTTGTTGCAAAACAGCTTTTCAACGACTCAAGTTTAGTCGTAGACTCAGTGGTCGTTTGCTTATAATTTATCGTAGCCTTACTCGCAGCCTCCATCTCTCTCTAAACACCAACAACTAGATAACGATTAGATCCAGAAAAAAATGAAACCCTAAGGGCTCGAATCGCAATAAATAAGAAACCCTAACCGACAGCCATAAAAACAACCGCAATAGAATATTAATATAGCAATTGAGCACTAGATCCGAACAGCCCCAAAAACCCTAACTACAGCAAACTAAAAACCTAAACCCTTAACACAATCCAAATCCCTAATCCCTCATCAAGATGAATAAAAACCAGATTATATCCTAATAACCAAGATATAAACACGTAATATTAGCCGATCACAAAGAAGAAGGGAGCAACCAAGGTCACTAGCCTTAACCCTATCACAAACTAACAGCGTCGTGTCTAAATCTCAAAGGATGAAATCCGATCGTTATACAACGAATGAAAAGATTACAAGATTTGATTAAGCTAAGAAAATATGGAGGTTTTCAAATTCGCCCATAGTAAAGAGGAAAAGGTTGGTAGTAATTTATCTGGTGATATTTAGATACGTGTATAAAGACTATTATTGTAAAGCAATTTAGGTTTCCCTTGTACATTTCGTTAATTGTACATTTTCTGATGACTTTCAACAAGTTTAGCCAAATGAAACCAGGTTAAATTACCGTGAGTACGAACAAGTATGCTTAATATAAGCAATCCTGTCATTTCTTTCCAAAATAGTCGAATATTCAAATGTATTTTCTTATATGTTCATTCTTCTCGCACGGTCTAATAGGATTAAATTCACTTCCTCACATATTCTTTTCTTCACAGGTTAGGAACAAAGACAGGACCATGGAAACTTGTTTACTCTAAAACCGATCAAAATAATCGACGAGTTATGCTCAAACCCTCTCTATGAAGATACTTGTTGACGAATACGAGTTTACATAACTTCTTAATGTCTCACAATCGTATGCAGCAAACTCGAGTGTAGAATTGGTTTTAGGAAGGGATTTGCAGATACCAAAAGTATTCGGAGCGACTGTACAGGAACACAAGCAGAAAACACGCTGGACCCTCTAAAGAATACAAGCGTAAGATTATCATTTAAGAACCCATGTGAATCTTACACCATACATTGATTTGATAACCATGATTAATAAGGGAAAAGAATGTATATACTTGAACACTCCTTCACTTATACATGTAGTTTTAGATGTAATGAAAGTCATGTAGATCTTGCAATGTTTTGAAAACCGAACCAGTTGGCATGCCGGTTCACGGTTTAACCAGTCAGACATGTCGACTAAACCAGTTAAGTGGTTTTAGAAGTATCATAACGAATATGCAGATAATTGTTTATTATAAAGCAAAATCAGACAAATTTTAAGTTGGCATAATTAGTAACATTCAAAGAACATCAGCAGCTGGGAACCTAAAAAACAATTAGCTATCAAGATGTAACAACAAACAAAGCATGTCAACTTGTTGAGCGGTCAAGTCCGTTATATTATCAATATGGATCGAGCACTACTTTTGTTATTCCACAAGTTTAAGACGTATAAGAAGCTTCACTTTTGGAACTATATTCTGGTTTTACAGTTTTCCAGAACTATATTTCAAGCTAGTAATATTACTGTACAACTAATTCAATGGTAAACATGGTTCTCATTTTAACGTGTAACTAGTTTCACGGGATCTCATATTTTAACTAGTTTTTACATATTGACAGTTTGACTTGTTACCAATATGATACACCCCGTTTACATAGACATGGGTCACTACTTCCACCTACCACACACTTTCATAGAATCCAGCAACCATGAGTCAACAACATGTACAACAAATCAAAATCAAGAAAAAAACAGTTTTCTCCTAAAACCTAAGAAAACATCTCGTTTATGACTCTTTTGAGATGATATCAATTAATGAAGACATCTTACTCAAAAGAAACTTGTTGACAGTTTTCGAAACATACTTGATAAGCTATACATAACATGAATCAAGAGGTTTACCGAGAAACAACAAAAAGAACATGAAATGTTCTAACTACTATTTTACAATACCAGATTTTGTCAATAGCTCAATTCATAACCTGAAATAAAATTTAGGAAAGAAATAAATTAATACAAATTTAAGAAAGCATACGCCAAAAAGAACCTAGAAATGTAACATGGCCACACAATGCAAAGGCGAATAGTGTTAAAGAACATATTTTTGTGAAACTAGATGCAATAGCAATTAATAAAAATTATATAATATAATAAGCTGCTAGTACTATTATATGTATGCGTAATACTACATCACTTTGGTACAATCATTTATCTAAATGCAAAATTAGTTATATTTATATACAATTATGAGATAACAAAAAAAGACCTATTTTTAAAGACTATTTTTTTAAAAACTATTTATTTACAAGATGAGTGAACATTACTCTGGTTGTGATATTTGTGGTAACATGGCCCACCAGAGACTGCAATCAAGGAAACTTGACTAGGACTCAAAGGAAACCAAGGGTTGCTCACCAGCGACAAAATGAACCTACTGGAAGGTGGGTTCATCATTAGATTTAATCTCTTCCTCTATATGTGTGGAGGAATATCTAGAGAAATTGTATCGTATGTGGATAGTGGCTGCTCCAGACACATGCCAGGGGCTAAACGATATCTACATCGATATAAAAAGGAGTTTGGTCCTAGAGTGGTCTTTGAAGATGATTCTTCAGGGGCCACTGAAGGATATGGCTCAATGGATTGGAATGAAATCACCTTCACAAAGGTTGCTTATGTCAATGGTCTAAAGCACAACTTAATTAGCATCAACCAACTATGTAATGCAAAATTGAAAGCTTTGTTCACGAAGACCCAATGAACAATCTTCAATAAACATGATGATTTTTTACTCATTGCTCTTAGAGGAAGAGATGTGTATGTCATTGACATGACTTCATGTCCGGAGGGAAGCAATACTTGTCTCTTTGCCAAGGCTTCCAACAGTGAAAATTGACTATGGCACAAGAGACTATCTCAACTAATTTCAAAAACATCAACAAACTGGCAAAGAATGATTTGGTCGTTGGGCTTCCACCTCTAACATACTCCAAGGACAAGCCTTGTTCAGCTTGTGACAGAAGGAAGCAACACAGAGCCTCTTTTAAAACCAAGCAATCATTCTCTATTAAAAAGTGCCTACATCTCCTACATATGGACTTGTTTGGATCAGTCAAGCCTAAAAAAAATATTCACAACAAATACACCCTGATAATTGTAGATGAGTAATCAAGGTACATATAGGTATTCTTTCTTTAAAAGAAAAGTGAGACTGGTGATTGCATCATATCTTTCACTAGACAAATTGAAAACTTCAATATCTGTCGAGTAAAAGCAATCATAAGTGACAATGACCCTGAACTCAAGAATCATGCCATGGAAGTATTTTGTGATGAAAAAGGTGTTTCACAAATTTCTCCAACCTTAGAACTCCCGAGCAAAATGGGTCACTGATGAGTAGTAAATTAGTCACTTGCTTTAGGAAAAACAAGAAACTATGGTAAGTATTAAATTAATATGTTAGGAAACGTAAAAATCGATCGTTGAGTTCGTTCTCGAAGGAGAAGTGGTTGTGTAACCAAGTTAAAAACGTGTTCGGATTAGTTATGTTTTTGGTAAGAAAAGATGTGAAAATAAAAGACGGATTACATTAAAAATTATAACTACGACGAAATGCGTTTTCACGCGAATCGAGACGAAAAATAAAAAAATTCTAAAAATTCTAAAAAATTACGAATAAATTCTAAAAAATCTAATTAACAAGGAAAAATAAATAAACTTTTTGAAAACTCTTTAATGAATTATTATTAAATTTTTAAATCTAGTTAAAGACCTAAAATTCAAAATAACAAAGAGAAAGTCCAAGTAAAGATTTTATTGTTTGTTTAAAACCTAAAAATATTTATTTAAAAGCTAAAAAGTATTTTTTTTTAAATTCTAAAATCATTTTTCCTAATTTTAAAGACTTTAATAAAAACATAAATTAAAATAAAGATTAAAAATAGAAAAATAAGAGGGAAAAATCAGAAACCTTTTTATAAAAAACTTTAAAGTGATAAAAGAACTTCGAAAAATAAAAAGACTGGCTAACTAAACCTAATAAGCCAGAGAAGCTCCAAATAAGCTACGGCTTGTATTTCTACAAGGAAAAGAAAAAGAACTTATATAACATCTGAAATGAAAGGATGAAAGATTAGAAAGACACGGTTCACTAGTTAACACGTTAGTTCTTTATAAGAGGGGTCGCGTGTTTGAACCCAGGCCATGTATTTTTGGTCTTTTTATTTTTTTAATGCTTTCTTGTTGGACAAACAGATCCCCAATAAGCAGTTGCTTATTGGGGAGTGATAATAAACAAGATTCAATAAAAAATAAGCACAAAAATAACACTCAATAAGCCCATAAAATCAATTAAGCAAAACAGGTTACCACCCTATTGTCTGATATCAGACAACATAGCACGCTATGAGTTGTCTGATATCGGGTGCAGCTAGAAAACAAGTATATCAGACAGGGAAGAAACTTGCTCTGAACTAATGTGCACTAAAATAAAATTCATATTACTCTAAACACTTTGATAAGCTGTTATTCAACAGACCAACTAAACAGAGATGTGGAATAATACCTAAACTAGCAAATCCTCAAAGATCAAAAGCTAAAATATGGGGATGAACAACTATGACCTACTGATATGTTTAGACATGTCTTGTGCAGAAATTGTTGCAAGTATGATTCGGTTACTAAAAAGAGACTATAAGACCTACACAAGCACATATGACTCAACTAAACTAATCCTAACTCTACCAAGAACATACAACACCTAAATCTAACATGAACAGTAGACAACAAATTGATCAAAACATGGCATAACTTTGACTAACATACAAATTTTTATCTTTGAACTAAATTCACCCTACCAAAGACAGATATGACCTATACTACCCTAAAGCTAAGTGTTCAGGTTAGTTTAATTGAATTGTGTGTCACCCACAGTTCTAACAAAACTAAATCAAATACATTTCTAGATCAGAGCTAGGAATATTATCAAAGTAACTTTTTCAAATTTAAAGAACAAGCAGAAACTTAAATAACATATAAAGTAGATTGCAATATAATAATCATATACAAAAACATAAATCAGCAATTAAGCTACAAGCATAACAAGCAATTTTAGCAGAAATCAAAAGGAGGATCACTTAGTTATAATAAGAGAACTTACATGAGGAACGAGCTACTATCATTTCTTCATTATAGATTGAGATCTTCTTCGAACTTGATGCACAAATAGATAGAATAGCAGCAAATCGCATCGTTCTAGCCTGCATATTCGTGGAACTCAATCTCATTTAGAAAGCCTTCTCTCTATCTTTCAGCAACTGAACGGGAAGTGGTTTAGGAAAGGACTTTAGAATCGGATGCGCATTTTACAGCTCAACCTTAAATTATAATCACGCCACTTCTCAACTTTATAAAGATTGACTATAAGAGCTCATGGAATAGCTTTTGCTTAGCAGCCTTAAGCAACATAAAGAACATCCCACATCTCTTCAAATCATCAACACAAAATCAACAAAAAAAATTTACACTTTTCACTTGTAGAACGTGCACAACAAAGAAGAAACAACCTTCAAGTCACATAAACTTAGCCAAAAGCTATCTGTCAATTAGCTTTTAGTTTGGGCTTATGGAACAGTAAACACAAAATGAAAACCAAATGAACAACTTTTTTAAAAAACTCTTGAAAAGGACTTTTGCAAAGAAATTAAATGAGAACCAGCTTAAGTTTAACACTATAGAAACCAAATTATAGCTTATTTGTCAAATAAGTTATAAGATGCTTATCTATAATGGGTCTCCAAAAACTAAAAATTTTATTTTGAAAGAAAAACTTTGGAAAATAAATTTGCAATAAAAGTAAATTTTGACAGAAAATTAAATGTGCAGAAAAAGTAAAATGAATTTAAAAACAAAGGAACTCAATCTTATATTCATCAAATTTGAAAGTCATATTATAAAATTTGAGAATTAAAATTGGAACAAGAAAAAAAGGAAAACACCTATTGTCTTTATATAAAGGTTAATATAACAATCTAGAAAAGAGAAATGTAAACCTAATTGCCATGAAAATCTCGAAATGCCCTTGTAGTTTGAATTCTTGAAAATTGGACTTTGGTCAAAATGTTGTCATGTGATCATCTTTGGCATAACATGTGGTTCCAGCTGTTGTAAAAATGCTTAAAAACTGTTGGATGGGTGTGGGCAACAAGCACGTAATCCCATCCATCAAAATTGACTGCGTATTGCGAAGGGGAGATAGTGACGGGGGCAGGGGAGGTCGTGGTGGGGGTAACATGGTGAGGCAGAGGACAAATAAGCCACGTGGGTAGGTTACGCATATGATCAATTGCAAATCTAGAAAGTGTCAACTTATATCCCTTTGGTTTTGTATTAATTTAGGATTAGGGTTTATCCCAAAAACAGTATCATTTTGATCCAGATTCTAGTAATTGTAGGTTGTTTAACGCTTTTTGGAAATGTTTGACTGTTTGACCTAGTTTATTAAATAAACCGGGTATATGGGATTGGGTTGGGTAATGGTCGGGTAAAGGTATTTGTTTGTGGGCTTATTGTCTTAGTGTAGTGGCTTGGGTCAGGTGATAGTGAATATGGGTTTTAGTTTTGGGCAAAACACCCCCTGGATTATGTAGAAACATGCAATCAAATCTCCATCAACTTATTTGTTAATTCCCTTTGTTAAACACTTTGGGATTTTGGCAATTAAAGTTCTTGTGTAACACCCCCAAATATTCATACTTTTGTTCAGCGTAAGAGTCATTGGTGTTACGGGATAACAAATTACTCAAATCATATACAACGCTTAAAAATCGCGTCGTTTAATAATAAAGCATTCTCCATTCATAAATATCAAATTACATAGGTCCCTAATACAAGGCATTTGGCCCGTATAAAAATTAAAGTTCGAAGTAGTCTAATCGAATTGATCCTGGTTCTATGTGCGACTCAGTCGTTCTTTGGTGAAACAAAAGTGTGTCGTTGTAGTATATTAAAAATGTAAAGACTTAAAAGTAAATGACGTAAAAGTAAAAGGCATTAACGTAAAACTAAGTCTAATTAAAAGAAAGGGTGCAATATTAAAAACATTGAAAAGTAAAATAATTAAATGACTTAAAGTTAAAAGCGTGACGAGAATTAAAATGACAAAGTATTAAAACGTAAACTTAAAAATTAAACAAGACAAAATATGAAAACAACCCTACCATCGGAATACATTCCGATCGGAATGCATTTACCACCTGATCGGAATGTTGATCGGAATATGTCCACCTTTCAGATCGGAAAAGTGATCGGAATCACCAATCGGAATGCTGTCACCAAACCTTGATCGGAATATCCAAACAAACCCTAAATCGGAATGATGAACTTACCTCTTGATCGGAATGAAGAGTGGACTACTGATCGGAATGAAGAGTGGATTATCAATCGGAATGCTGTCACCACTTAACCTGATCGGAATACCACTAATACCTCTGATCGGAATACCCCAAACCTCCCAATCGGAATGTTAAAGCCCTTTTCCGACCAAGCCAAGGAGCTATGGTCGGAATAATAAACCCTTTTCCGACCTGTATGGTCGGAATACGGAGGAAATAACACGAAATAAGCTAGAACTAATAAGCTATAAACAAATAAGCACACACCTAAAATCCTAAGCAAACACGTATAAGAAAAAGCTAATAAACTGAAATTTAAAGACTTTTGAAACACGAAAAGAAAAAGGTTTACGAAAAACAAACTTTTATATTAAAATAACTTTTATAAAAACTTTATAAACTTAAAGATAAACACAATAAGCTATAAAAATCAATGATCTAAAACAATCAAAAGCACAAAAACATAACCTTTAATCAAATAAGCAAGACAATAAGCATGTAAACAAATAGTAAAAAATAGAAAGAAAGGTAGAATGAGAGATTAAAACAAGAAAATTAAAGAACACTTACTTGGAAATTAAAGGTATTGAAAGTGCAAGACAAGTATTTAAATTGACATGTATTTAAAGAGCAAGTAAATAAAGGTGGAAGAACTAGTGTCACTCTAGCCAACAAAAATGAAAAGATGAATCCTAATGACTATATATAGGGGAGGATTAAGGAATCCTTAGGAAGCTTTCTCCCCTCCTTCATTTCTTCTTAATTGCACCATTAAGTCCTTCCGTTCTTAATATTTTGCTAATCTTGGACTTTAATGACTTTTGACTCGGGATTTCTTTAAACTCGTCTTTTAATTCTTCAATAAATAAGACTTGAGTTCTTCGGCTTTTAGTAAACTCCCGTCTTTTGACTTTTTCTTCGATAAATCTTCAGAATTGGTCTTGGACTTCCGTTCTTTTTGCACTCTTGACTTCTTGACTTCATCTTTCGTCTTTTTCTTCGATAAAAGCCCGTGAATGCCCGTGTTTTCTCCACTTTTCACTTTTTCGTCCTAAATCACAACAAAAACACAAACCACGCATAATTCCGACATAAAAGACATAAAATACACATTTTGGCTCGGTTATTATTGTAATTAAGTGGTAAAAAGGATGGGTGTTTACACACCTATCAAATCCCCTACACTTGACCATTGCAATGTCCTCATGCAATGCATTAGTTACAAAGCACGTTTACATTTTTCATCATAATCAATCCACCTTGGCCTTTATTAAAGAGATAGAAAATTATAAACATTCAAAGTAAAGAAATCAAAAAGCATACATTGGGTTTTGGAAATGTCATGAATAATCATCATCCTCAAGTTTTTACTTTCTCCAAACCAAGCTTAAAAATGAGATCATTGTTATTATAAGTTAGCAAACTAACACGAACTCATGTGGGCCAATTATTCACTTAGACTCCCTTATTCCTAGGTGTATCTCTTATATTTTATTGTTGTCTTGAATGATCACGAGGATGCATTTTTGACTTATTTCGATAGTTATTTAGGCCGAAAATAAAGTGAACGATTTAATCAATAGTTAGCTAAAGGACAAAATCTTTTAAAACTGCTTCTCGGGACCTCATAAAGTTCATATCTTGGCATAACTCGCTTCGCGATTTGAGACCTTTCTCGGACCGATATTTGGCAGCGACTTCATACTTCAAACCTTGAGAGACGTTCATGAAATAATGGTCTTCTCTTCACAATAGGAATTTCTTCACTTGAAGTTTTGAGAGATTCATACTTGGACCACGACTTCTCATTTTTCTCCAATCTTTATTTTGGACTTTGATTTACAACGATCCGCCTCCTTTTATGACTTGGATATATTTATCCTCATACCTTGCTAGGGTCTTTTCGGATACACTTCTCCATGACTTTTTGGGAGTTTTTTTTGCTTTTCGTCGTGTGTCTCGATCCTTCATATTGATTTTCGATAAATGATTCTTCACATCACTTGGGATCTTTAGCAACAAAATGTAGCCCTCATGCCTTGTTAGGGCCTTTTCGGACTCGCCAATCTTCGCGTCCCGCTTCAATAAGTAATGCCTTGGTTATGAACTCTAATCCATACCGAGCAACTTTTAAACGATCTTGGGCTAGAAGCTAAGTAACTTTTCAAATCGTACAACCTTATTTATTGCAGATAAATTTATTAGCAAGCGATGGGAGAATAGGCTTATAATTAACTCACATAAATTCCCGAAAGAATACTAAACTTATAATTGACTCTATCATCTCTCGTTCTCCACAGTTTAAAATCTCAAGGAATGAGACTCGTGGATGCTTAGCCTATTAAATCAAAGTTTTGGGTTTTCGAGTCGCCTATAGGATCTTGCAAATTCTTAGACTTTTTCAAGTTTATAAATCGCATTTTAAAGTTCCCTTGATAAACGACTCTCTAGGATCAATTGTAGGAACTTGCGAAAAGTTCTTGTTCTTAACCCGTGAGAGTTAAGACTTTCGCGTTTTATAGCTCCCTATATAAAAGCCTAGCAAAACTTGACTTAAACATGTTAAGGATACTAGCTAGAGTAACTTAGATAAGTAAACTCGGGTTGAGTCAAAAGATTCACAACGTTTGAAAATTAAAACCACTTTATTAAACATTTATTCTAGCAAAGAAGGAAAAGTAACTATACAAAGGGAAAAACTAATAGGCCAAAATAGATCAAAAATTTTGAAAAATGTCAAAAAATTGATTTTCCGGTTAAAATGAGGACAAATACAAGGAAAACGCCACTTAACTTCGATAGAAGTCCCCCCTACACTTAACATAAACATTGTCCTCAATGTTTAAGCATGTGGGAGTAAACTCTCCTACACTTAGGACATTGTGTACTTTGTTTAAATCTCGCTAAGGAAGAGACAACTAAAGAGATTCATATTTTAATATTGAGAAAATATAAAATAGTGAATCAAAAAGAGTTTAGGATAGAACCGGGAAGAAGTGAGCACGGAATCACGGGTCGTCAAGATTCATCAAGAGTGGATCATTGAAGCTCGAATCCCTGATTAAGAAGAGAGGAGAGGAAATAGCAAACCAACGGGTCTCCCCTACACTTAGGGTAAAGAAAGCTAAAAGATAGATACATGGGTTGCCTCCCAAGAAGCGCTTGATTTTTGATTACCGAGTCGTGAGCCTGACTCAACCTTGATCATCATAGGAAGAAGCATGAAACATGTCCACCGGGATCAAAGACATAGTTTTCGTCCAGCAAATAGCACAAGCTTAAGGCGAACAAGGCAAGCCAAAGAAGAATAGGCAAGGTTCCCTTAAGCAGCGATGGAGCACGGTGGAAGCAAGGGTGAAGTGGTGCAAGCAGATTTCCATGAGTTCCAAAGATATTTCCTTTTATTTCATCAGGTGGATACTGAGATGGCTGCAGAATATCAATACCGGGGTCGAACACCTTTTCCTTTAGGGGAAAATAGCACTCAGGCTCAGCAGAATGTGAAGAAGATCCGCGAAGAAGCACAACCTCGTCCTCAGAAGGGGGACAAAGAGGTGTTAACTCATACGTGCTGCGGATATTGGTGTCGACCGGTTTCTTCTCCTTTGAAAGAATGTTCTTTAAATCCAAGGTAGGATCACGACGATAATCTTCAAAATCATATGGAGGAGCATCACTCTCATGAGGGAAGTAAGTGTTGAGAAACGTAGAGAAGTCTTCCTCAAATGAGTAATCGTCCAAAGTAGGATCGAGTGATGGCGGAGGATCTTCATCATGTGAAGAATCACTCGAAAGAGTATCGGCTTCATCAAAATCATCATATGTGGGCAAATCGGGATACTCAGAAGTAAGGTCATCATAATCATCCGATTCTGAGCTAGAATCATCATCATAAGCATCAAAGATCGGTGGAGAATCATAAATGGGAGAAGGTTCCAAATTGGATAGAGAATCATCCACATCATCTTGAAAGAGTGGATTATCAATGCAAGAGTCGAATAGCGGATTGTTGTAGATGACAAAATCATCGAGCACATTAATCATATTCATTGATTCTCGTCCATAGGATTTGCTTGTAAGCTTCCCCATTTTAAACACTTGTGAATCATTCCCGACTCTTAAGATTAACTCACCTTCGGCAACATCGACAAGAGCTCGTCCGGTTCTCAAGAATGGCCGACCAAGTATTAAAGGAATACGAGGGTCCATTTCATAATCAACAACGACAAAATCGACCAGGAAAGTAAATGTGCCAACTTTGATGAACACATCTTCGGCAATACCAACGGGGTAAGCGAGAGTGCGATTTGCAAGTTCAAGATTCATCTTTGTTGGAGTAAGGTCGGGTAATGATAGTGTTTTCCAAACACTCAAAGGCATAAGATTAATACTGGCCCCGAGATCAGCAAGGGCAATAAATTCTTCAGTTTTTTTGAAAACGCAAGGCAACAAAAAACGACCGGGATCTCCAAGCTTTTCCGGAAGTTCTTTAAGAATAACTGCAGAGCAGTTTTCGTTTAATCGTGTGTTGGCGAGCTCAATCAACTTTTCCTTCTTGTTAAGCAGTTCCTTGAATGCTTTGACAAATTTCGGCATGTGGACAAGTGCTTCGAGAAAGCTAATGTTGAAGTTCATTTGAGAGATCATCTTCACATAGCTCGACACTTGAGAGTCATTCTTGGTTAGCTCGTTGGTCTTGCCTAAGCGAGAAGGATATGGGATATTGGGTTTAGGTGGTGAAGGTGTAGGTGTAGGTAAAGGTTGAGATGTTGAAGGGTCCTTCCTAGGTACAACGTCATGACGAGGCGGAGACGGTAATGGTGCACTAATACTAGGTGTAGGAGGAGTAGGGATAAATGGTGGTGGAGGAGGTGTAGATGATGGGGGTGGGATTGGTGGATCGACAATTGTAATTCTACTACGAGTAGTAATAGCACTCACATTTGCTCGCGGATTGGTGACGGTGTTTGAGGGTAGAGAACTCGAAGAAGAAGGTTGAGCGGCGGGCAAGAAACTAGCAAGCATATTCTTCAAATCATTGGTTTGATTGCTGAAGGAAGATTGAATATTATCTCGAAGCTCGGATCTAATCTCATTTCCTTGCTTGGTGATATCTCCTTTCAAATTGATAATTTGGCTCTGCAGATTCTTGATTTCTCACCTTGGGTTCTCATGATGGCTTTAACATCGGGGTTAATGGGTGGGGCTTGTTGGGCGGGTGGGTGATAAGGATTAGAAGCTCTTGGTGGGATTTGGTTGCTTCTAGTGTAGTTGTTGGCGGGGTTTTGGTTTTGAGGAGAAAAACCGGGTGAAAGGTAGTTGTTGGACCGATAACTCAACAAATTTCTATCCCCTTGAGGTCGAGCTTGGTAGTTTTCCGGTGAATAATTACCATAAGCTGCATACACATTTTCCGAACTTCCTTGTGTAGAAGGACAATCGGTGTATGAGTGAGGACCGCCGCATGTTTCACAAGAAGGTGCAACCGCTTTAACTTGTTGTTGTTGGTTTGAAGCGAGAAGCAAGATACTTTTGCTCATTTCAGTCATCATGCGGGTGAGTTCGGTCATATCAGGGTTTGCTGAAGTTGAAGAGACATTGACTCTCGGGTTGTTCCTTGAAGAAGCGGAGGAATCCCAGTTTTTGTGGTGAGTAGTCATGTTCTCAATTAGCTCTCTACACTCCTCGGGTCTCCTTTTCATAAATGTGCCACCGGCGGCTGCATTAATCGTATCACGATCTCGAAAAGTCAAACCGTTGTAGAAAGTATCAATCAATGTGACTGGAAGCATGTTGTGGTTTGGACAACGATCAATCAAGACATTATATCTTTCCCAAGCATCAAAAAGAGATTCATTGGGATCTTGCATGAAACCGCTGATTTGATTGCGAAGGCTCGTGACCATGGATGGTGGAAAGTAGCGCGACAAAAAGCGTTGAGTCATGTCATCCCAAGTGTGAATAGAATTCTTTGGAAGACGATCAAACCATTTCTCGGCGTGATGTGATAAAGTATGTGGGAAGAGTTGTAGGCGAAGAACATCCATTGTGGCACCAGGCAACTTCATGCTTTGAGTGATTGTAATGAACTTGTCGAGGTGTTTGTTGGCATCATCATCAGGCATTCCGGCGAATGGATAAGTTTGCACTTGCTGAATCATGTGGTGCTTCAATGAAAACTCCGGAGCCATGATTTGCATCGGCGCAATCGGTCCTCCTTGTCCAAACATGGTATGTTGACAAAGCTCCTCCATGGTCCGAAGATCGGGCTGTGGAAGAACATTGTTTTTATTGTTGAGGTGCGGTGGATTATTATTGTTGTTAACACCTGACATACTTAAATCTTCTCGAGTCTCGGGCTCTTGATAATTAGAAGATCTAGTACGCATACACCTACAAAGGCAAAAGAAAACAAAACCAAACGCAAAGACAATATATATACACAATAAAGATAAAATCTTTTTGGATTTTTAACAATTTTTAATTTTTATGGTTTTTTTTGAATTTTTTAAGCAAGAAAATAACGCTCACAAGTGAACGGATCCCAAAAAGCAACGCGTCTCTCACAGAAAACCGTTAATCTTTACGAAAAGAGCCGGCAGCGGCGCCATTTAATACAAGGCTTTGGGCCCGTAAAAAATTAAAGTTCGAAGTAGTCTAATCGAATTGATCCTGGTTCTATGTGCGACTCAGTCGTTCTTTGGTGAAACAAAAGTGTGTCGTTGTAGTATATTAAAAATGTAAAGACTTAAAAGTAAATGACGTAAAAGTAAAAGGCATTAACGTAAAACTAAGTCTAATTAAAAGAAAGGGTGCAATATTAAAAACATTGAAAAGTAAAATAATTAAATGACTTAAAGTTAAAAGCGTGACGAGAATTAAAATGACAAAGTATTAAAACGTAAACTTAAAAATTAAACAAGACAAAATATGAAAACAACCCTACCATCGGAATACATTCCGATCGGAATGCATTTACCACCTGATCGGAATGTTGATCGGAATATGTCCACCTTTCAGATCGGAAAAGTGATCGGAATCACCAATCGGAATGCTGTCACCAAACCTTGATCGGAATATCCAAACAAACCCTAAATCGGAATGATGAACTTACCTCTTGATCGGAATGAAGAGTGGATTACTGATCGGAATGAAGAGTGGATTATCAATCGGAATGCTGTCACCACTTAACCTGATCGGAATACCACTAATACCTCTGATCGAAATACCCCAAACCTCCCAATCGGAATGTTAAAGCCCTTTTCCGACCAAGCCAAGGAGCTATGGTCGGAATAATAAACCCTTTTCCGACCTGTATGGTCGGAATACGGAGGAAATAACACGAAATAAGCTAGAACTAATAAGCTATAAACAAATAAGCACACACCTAAAATCCTAAGCAAACACGTATAAGAAAAAGCTAATAAACTGAAATTTAAAGACTTTTGAAACACGAAAAGAAAAAGGTTTACGAAAAACAAACTTTTATATAAAAATAACTTTTATAAAAACTTTATAAACTTAAAGATAAACACAATAAGCTATAAAAATCAATGATCTAAAACAATCAAAAGCACAAAAACATAACCTTTAATCAAATAAGCAAGACAATAAGCATGTAAACAAATAGTAAAGAATAGAAAGAAAGGTAGAATGAGAGATTAAAACAAGAAAATTAAAGAACACTTACTTGAAAATTAAAGGTATTAAAAGTGCAAGACAAGTATTTAAATTGACATGTATTTAAAGAGCAAGTAAATAAAGGTGGAAGAACTAGTGTCACTCTAGCCAACAAAAATGAAAAGATGAATCCTAATGACTATATATAGGGGAGGATTAAGGAATGCTTAGGAAGCTTCCTCCCCTCCTTCATTTCTTCTTAATTGCACCATTAAGTCCTTCCCTTATTAATCTTTTGTTAATCTTGGACTTTAATGACTTTTGGCTCGGGATTTCTTTAAACTCGTCTTTTAATTCTTCAATAAATAAGACTTGAGTTCTTCGGCTTTTAGTAAACTTCCGTCTTTTGACTTTTTCTTTGATAAATCTTCAGAATTGGTCTTGGACTTCCGTTCTTTTTGCACTCTTGACTTCTTGACTTTATCTTTCGTCTTTTTCTTCGATAAAAGCCCGTGAATGCCCGTGTTTTCTCCACTTTTCACTTTTTCGTCCTAAATCACAACAAAAACACAAACCACGCATAATTCCGACATAAAAGACATAAAATACACGTTTTGGCTCGGTTATTATTGTAATTAAGTGGTAAAAAGGATGGGTGTTTACACACCTATCAGTCCCAAGTCACATTATTTCATCCAATTTTACAAAACAATTGAATAGAAAATGTTATTTAAGTGCGGGCCGTAAATTCTTGTCGTCTTCCCGAGAATTACCTTCAAGTACATGAGATAAAACATGTTAAAAGAAAAGGTCAGCGAAAACGCCGAGTGAATTCATAGAGTTTAATAAAAACCATTAATATATCATCGGTATATAATTGTTACCGAAAATCATTTTGTACAAATATTTGTAATAGACCATAAAATAGGCCAAAGTCATTTTATACAACTCTTAGTCGTAAATCATAATATAGGCTTGATTGTAGAGTTTTACTACTCTTTAGGAAAAGAGCGTAAATAGGGAAAGTATTAAGTGCGGATTTAGGAAAATCAACACTAATGACCCTAATGGATTCCAAGTTCGTTTCCCAAGGAGGTATATGTGTGTGAGAAATTTGTTAAATGTTTGTGATTAATGATTGGTTTAGAAGGGGATTAGAAGAGAAAATGACGAAGACGTAAAAATAAAAATTACCAAGAAAAATCACTATTAGAAAGTTAAAACGTAGAACCTTAAAAACCACAAAAATAAAAATAAATTTTAAAAATTACCAAAAATTCACCAAAAATCAAATTTAATAAACTAAGAGTTTACCAATGATCAAAACTTTTTCAAACCTTTTAAATAATTAAATATTCAATTTTTAAATGCTAATTAAAGCCCTAAAAATCAAATAAATTATCAAAAAGCTCAAATAAAGATTTTTCAATTGGTAAAACTCTAAACTGACTTAAAAAGATTAAAAACTATTTTTTAAAATTTTAAAACTAATAAAAACTATTTAAAATGATTTAAAAACTATTAAAACTTAAAATAATTATAAAAATTAATCTAAAAGAGATAAAATTATTCTAAAAGTTGCTAAATTCCTATTTTAATGTATTTAACCTAAGAAAAATGTAAAAAGTTGGAAAACATGAAATTTTAAAAATAATAATAAAATAATATTAAAATGATATTAAAAATCCAAAATTAAAAAAAATTCTAAAAACTTGCAAACTAGCTTATTTTAACCTAAATAATCAAAAATCAAAGTGAAATTACCAAAATACCCCTAATGGGCCCTCAAATGGGCCAAATCCAAAAACAGTCAACCTAAATGGGCTTTTGGGCCCAAAAAGTCAAACTTGGCCCAATTGACTTGGAAAAGCCCTATTTGACTTAAAATTGAATTCTAAGAACAAAACTCTAAAGGGCCAAAAGCTGAATCTGAGCTTATCACAGCTTATTTAACACAAAGCTTATTCTTATTGGGCTTTTCAGCCCATTAAGCCATAAGCTAATGCCATAAGCTCTAGTTTGACACACAACCCTCTTTTAGGATGCTTAAGAGATCTGTCAAAAGAAATTTCCAATAAGCACACTCAATAAGCCAGAAAATAGAAAAGCAAAAATCCACAAAACGACAAAATAGTCGTTTTTGATAAATAAAGCACCTAAGAAGCTCTAGTTTGTTGCAAAAGCTCACAAATAGCTTAACTAAGAATAATCAATCAAGAAAATCACAAAAAGCCAAGTAGAATAAGCTGTAAGAACAGATAAGCTGGCTGAAAAAGCCAAATAAGCTAGTTTTCTAGCAAAAGCTTAACCAAAAGACTTGTAACCTTCCAGATTTGATATTAAGCTGAGAAAAATGAGTTCTATTACAAAAACTAAGTTGTTGCATGTACCAATAAGCAAAACAGATTCAATAAGCTTAGAAACCAAGTTTGACCAAAAGTCAAACGCTGACAAGTTGAAATCAAACGCTGACAGGAACAAAGTAGGCGTTGACAGACTTAATGAAGTGTAAGGACTTGTTTTTCACCCTGCTGGTCAAGGTTTGAGTGCAAACCTTGTGAATCAAGGCTTACCAGTTGGGTAAACTTGATGTGTTTTGGCACCAATAAGCCAATAAGCCAGTGGGCTTATAAGCTATGAACAAAGCAATCCAAATAGCCAAATATTCTCACAAGCAGCATACAAATAAGATCCAAGCAACAATACAACAATCCTAATGCTAGAAATCACAATGCAACACCAAATGAGGTGGTCACTTTGCTGATGCAAATGACCACTTCAGCAGACTTTGATAAGCTATAAAAACCACAATAAGCCACCAAATTCAACAAGCAGATAACCAATAGATAGCTTATCACCCAAACTATTCCCAAACCAAATTTCAGACCTTAGATCCAACTAACAAAGAAGTTATTGGATCTGATGTGTTTGACCAAATTCAAAACCACTTTTATCAGATTTTTGCAAGACTTAGAATCCCTTTTCCAAACTTTCAGAAAGTAAACCAATGACTAAAACTTGTATATTAGAGCTTGTTTAGACCTTCCAAACCCTAAGAACCAAGGGCACAAGGCCACAAGGCCTTATGAACCAGTAATCCCAAACAACCCTTAATCAACCACTTTTCAAACAAACTTGTGATTTTAACTAATAACCTACTGATTTTAATGATCAAAAACACTTAAACAATAGCAACTAACACAATCAAACTCAAAAATCACCAGCATAAACACCAATACTCAAAATCAAAGCACCAAATCAAAATCAGTCATAAACATGAAATTTTGAGTGGAATCTTAACAAGGGGTTATACCTGCCTTCCACAACATCCTAGGAAGGCCAGCAATGCTCCTTGGACCTTGTTCAACAACTAGAACAAGACCAAGGTACTTCAAATAAGGAGATGCAGATTGCCTTGGTTGATGGTTCAAAGTAGAACCTCAAGGACTTGATATCTTCAACACAAGCAGCAAACAACACAACCAAGGGCTCTAATCCCTTCACAAGCTTGGTGTCAACAAGCTTGTAAGAGCTTATAGCAGATGGCTAAGGGTTAGTACACAAAATAAACCAAAACAGAACCTAGGATTTCAAGGCTTTCAAACCTTAAAAACCTAATGAAACAAGACGTGCCTTAACCACAAGATTAAGGTAGGCCTTAACAATCAAATGGAACTCAGAATTAGGCTACTCAAACACCAAACTTTTAACTAAATCAAAAAGAGATTTCAAAATTTCAGAAATTCAAATTTTATTTAACTTAAAAAGGAACTACAAAGATTGATAGCCTAAAACTGGAACAAAGGGACTCTCACATGTTGAGGTCTCCTTTTATAGGCAAATGCCTGGCTAAACACTATTCACAAACCCTAGAAGTGAAATTCCCTAAATGCCCTAAGTCTTCTAGACGTTTTCTTGGTGTGAGCTGTCCAAAATGCATCCAAACCGTTTAAAATAGCTTTTTGATGAAGCAATGAGTGTCAGCTGTTGATCTTGACACGTGGCTAAGCTTGGAGCTCAAGTTGTGTTTTGATTGGTGGACGGGTTTGAATGGTGGGGCCTATTGGTGAGTGGAGATGAGGGTTTTGTGTGTGGGATGTGATTCTGCATGTGTGAATCAAACGTGTGCCTGGTTAATTTAGATTTACCCTTTGTTTAAGTTGGTGTAAAATCTGGGTTGGTAAAAGGTGAATAGTTGTCCTTTTGATCCGAAATTGGGGGAATGGGAGTTGTTTGGCGCAAATTCGTGTTTGAATGTTTTAAGTTAACAGCTTTGGCCCTTATTCTTTCTTTCTCTTGTCTTTTGTGTTTAAAAACCCATCAGCGCCCATTTCCTTTGTATCAACGTTTCATAACTTGTCATTTTTGGCACAAACTTTTCCAAAAGGTTAACAAGGGTTGTTTTTGATATTTTGAGATATTTCAAGGGCAGATCTTGGACATTCTTGATCTTCAAAGGTCTTCATTGTATCTTTGGCTTGATGAGGGACCATATTTGACAATTTGGAATTGTTGAGGGACTAATCTTGCCATTTCTTTAAAGTTAAAGGAACTTTTGTGTAATTTTGACAAACTTAAGGGACCAAACTTGTAATTATTAATATAAAAGGGTTTTAAGTGTCAATTATTCAATAATTGAGGATCAATCTTGTTTGTCTTCAAGTCTTCAAGGGTATTTGTTGAGATTTCCATGATTAGGGCCCAGTTCTTTGTACGGCTTCGTTTCTCGTGTCCGTTTTTCCTTGTAACTTGTGATCTTTTGTCTTTTTCACGATATCCATACCTAAAATACACAACTAAACAAACACAAGCATATATATGGTATTTTATGACATTTTAATGCATTTAAAGCCCGAAAAGAACGATGAGATCATGTATAAATGCCATCTCATCACTCCCCCATACTAAGCTATTGCCGTGCCCTCACGCAATGCTAGAATAAAGTATCTAAGCATCACCAAAGTTCAACTTTATTAACCTTTATTGAAGAGTAAAAGACTAGCAACATACTACGATGATGAGTAAAGACATAATGTATGATTTTCATCACAAATAGTGACTTTTAGGGTCAAAGAATAGAAACAAGTAAATGTCCCTTAGAGTAAACTTCGTCATCCTTGATTGTCATACATTCCAAGCTAAGTGCAAAAACAAGATCATTGTTGGTACAAGTCACAATGCTAACACTACTCATACGTCCAAATTGTGTAATACTTTTTCTCCCCGCAATCCTAGTTATTATAAAAGGAAATGGGTTACTAGCATTTTTTATCTATTTGTCATGGATCACAAGTGATTCATATTGACTTATTTGAGTAGTTATTAGTCCGAAAGCAAAGTAGCACGATTTGATCAATAGTTAGCCGAAGGACAAAATCTTTTAAAACGGCTTCTCGTGTATCTCCTTAAGTTCATATCTTGGCATAACTCGTTTCACGATTTGAGACCTTTCTCGGACCGATATTTGGCATGTACTTCATACTTCAAATCTTGGGAAGACGTTCTTGAAATTATGGTCTTCTCTTCATATATTTGGAATTTCTTCACTTGACATTTTTGAGAGATTCTTCATATAGGACCACGACTTCATCATTTTTCTTCAATCTATACTTTGGATTTTGATATACAACGATCCGCCTCCTTTTCGGACTTGGATATATTTATCCTCATACCTTGTTAGGGTCTTTTTGGATAGACTTTCTCCATGATCTTTAGGGGAGTAATTGCTTCTCGTCGTGTGTCTCGATCCTTCATATTGATTTTGGAATAATGATACTTCACATCATCTTTGGATCTTTAGCAAAAATAGAGCTCCTCATGCCTTGTTAGGGCCTTTTTGGATAATCGCCAATCTTCGCATCCCACTTCAATAAGTTATGCCTTGGCTATGAACTCTATTCAACCCCGAGCAACTTTTAAACGATCTTGCGCTAGAGGTTAAGTAACCTTTCAAATCGTACGACCTTACTTATTGCAATTATGATTTATTCCTAATGCATTGATCTTATGGGAAGAAAAAGCCACAATTAAAAACATATGAGTTTTTGAAAGAACACTTTCGTGTTCTACGTTTAGCATGATCACTTGTCTAACTCTATCATTTCTCATTCTTCACTATATAAAGACCTCTAATTAAAGAGACTCGTGAATACTTAGCCATGCAAGTCAAAATTAAGCCAAATTTGGATTAGCTTTCATTAAGACTATATCAAATCAAAGTTTTGGGTTTTCAAACCACCTATAGGATCTTTCACTTTCTTGGACTTTTTCAAGTTTAGAGAATGCGTTTTAAAGTTCCCTTGATAAGTGACTTTCTAGAATCAATTATAGGAACTTGCGAAAAGTTCTTGTTCTTAACCCAAATGAATTAAGACTTTCGCGTTTTAAAGCTCCCTATATAAAAGTCTAGCAAAACTTGAATTGAGCGGGTTAAGGAATGTAAATGGCTCCAAATGCCCATCAAGTCAAAAATTAACTCTTATTCTACCCATCGGAAAATATACATTCGTGTCTTAAAAACACTTATGAAAAACTAAGAAAAATTTTAAAATTTGGCCATTTTTAGCCTTATTAGCAAAACAAAACATTGAAAATTGGAAAGCGTGAGGGCGTAGCAAAGCAAGTACCTATTCACCCCCCATACTAAAAGTAAGCATTGTCCTCAATGTTTCGAGTCTAAAGGTGGAGCACCCCCATACTAGAGACGAAGAGTCGAATGCTTAGGATCTAGCATGGAAAGGGTGATCAACAATATATCTAAAGCCGTTTATTAAGTATGCTAAAAGATAATTGTTAGAACAATAAAGGATATGTCATGGAATCGTGAAAAACTTCTTCAAACGAACGATGGAGGCTCACGTAAACGAACACGAGAGTCTTCAATCGTAGATGATGATGATGATCTAAATAACACAATCACAAACAACCACGAGACAACGAGTTGAAAGGGTACAAGTCCCCTTATTAGTGAATAGTGAGCATAAAGATAAGCATGGGATCTCCCCCACGAGGCACCTCATTTTTGATTACCGAGTCATGAGCTCGACTCGATCCCCTTAAAATGTGAACATTTAGGGAAAATCATGGTATGGTCAATTTTTGGTGGGGCTTACATGATAAACAAGGCCCAAAAAGCAACCGGTATTAAGGACTAAGTCCTTAAATGATGCAAAATACCGGGGTCGAAGATGGCGTTCTCGTTTTCATTGGAAAAACAAATTAACGCCACTTCAACATGTGCCATAAACTCAAAGAGTTTGAAGAAAAGAGATGAGAAGTAGAAGGGTGAGACAATTGGTAAGACAAACTTTCGAGTTACTCGAAGTAGACTCGCACCAAGCAAATAGAAAGATTTTCCATTTATTGCATCGGTGGAAGACCGAGATTTCCCTTTACATGAAATTCCGGGATCGAATATCTCGTCCTCGGTGGACAAGGATGAGGGAACATAAGGGGCTTCCCCCATACTAAAACCACACAAAGCATCGTTAAAAGGAGTAGACGAGCTTGTAGCACTCAAAACACGTGGTGATGACGGAGTTAGATTTGTAGAAAAATCAATTAAATCACATTTAAGATCTTTTCCTTTGTTATCTTTTAAACTCTCTTTATGAAAACCTTTTTTAATTATGTCGAAAATATTTGGTGTTTCTAAGACGATGTTAGTTACACTAAAAATTCTCACATTTTGAAATCGTTTCGGTTTTGGTGGTGGCAAGTTCTCAAAACGTTTATCGACGAAGAAAACCTCCCCATCGGGGTCTACATATTCGTTATCCGAAAGATCTTCCGTAGAAACCGGCAACTTATCAACACTTTTTATGAATGAATGTTCGTTGTGAGGCGAAGGATTTTTCGATTCAAGTATTGACGGTTTCTTCTTTGTAGGCTTTACACTCATAACCTCCACCGGCGGAGGAAATGGTAAATTGCTTTTGGCGACATTTCCTAAAACTCTTGGTGAAAATTCTTTGCAAACGACATTGGTTGAATCACCATGGTTTAAGGTTGCAATAGAATAGACATGAGAAAGATTTGAGTTTTGTGTTGCATTGATGACAAGTTCTTCCTCATTGAAACGAAGGGTGATTTTTCGAGCATGAACATCGATAAGTGCTCTTGATGTATCCAAAAATGAACGACCCAAAATGAGAGGAACTTTTCGATCGATAGGAATGTCTACAACGATAAAGTCAACGGGATAGTAAAACTTTCCGACTTTAACGAAAACGTCCTCGGCTACTCCACATGCTAAAATCGTAGAATGATCGGCCATTTCGATAGACATGTTCGAAGGAGTAAGAGCCGGAAGCGAAAGTGATTTGAAAATCTCGAGAGGCATTAAATTAATACTAGCACCAAGATCGGCCAAGGCGTAGCATTCCTCCATATCTTGAATTGCACACGGAATCAAAAATTTACCGGGATCACCGACTTTTTGTGGTATGCGGCTAAGAAAAACCGATGAACAACTAGACGATTGTTGTAACTTCTCTTTGTTGTTTAGCATACTTTTGAAGTTTGCGGCGAATCGAGGCATCATGATAAGAGCATCGGCAAAGCTTATGTTAAAATGTAAATCACAAAGCATTTTCATAAATAGCTCAAATTGATAATTGTTCCGTTCTTGTGCCTTTTCTTTGTTTCGTCTCGAAGGGTAGGGTAAAGGTGGTGTGGGTTGGTCATTAGGCAACGACCTTGGAAACTCGGGTTCCACAATTGGTGTTGGTTCAACCGTAGGTGTGGTTTGAGCGGTACTTCGTGGGATTGTAATGTGCTCCTTTTCGACCATCACCTCGGGTTCTTTCTCGATTTCCTTATCCTTAGAAGTACTTGGACGAGAGATTGGTTCCTTGAAAGTTTTACCACTTCGTGTAGTAATGACCTTCATTTCTCCCCTCGGGTTGTTAATGGTATCACTAGGAAGACCACCCGAGGAAGAGGGTTTACACATGATTGCCTCAAACATCTTAGCCATTCGGTCCTCAAATTTTGATTGCCTAGCATCCGCTTTTAATAACTCTTGCTTAATCTCATGTTGTCCTAATTCCATCTTTTGTTGATTTTGTTGAAGGCGTTGGACATTTCCTTACATTTTGTTTGCATGAGTTTTAAGTTCGTTAGCAAGTTAATTTTTTAGCTCATTTTTCAACTCGGATCTTAAGCTAATCATCTCACGTTGCATGTTATCAAATTTAGCATCATTTGCTTTTGCATAATCCAAAAATTCTCCTTGCATATTTTTAGTGTGAGCATTTTGAAAACCTTGTGTAGTGTTTTGAAAATCACGGTTTTGATTTTGATTAGAAATTTGTCCATTCCCACTTTGATAATTCCCTTTGTTGTAATTGCGTGTGTTGCCTTGGTAATTACCTTGGTTGTTGTTTCGATAATTGTTAACATTTTGGTTTGGTGGAGCTTGATTTTGGCGGGAACCTTGACCGTTTTGGTTGTAAGTTCCCGTTGCTACATAAGCACTCGAAGTGTTACCATCCGCGGTAATGCACTCGGAAAGATCATGAGCTCCCCCACAAGATAAACAAATCTTAGCAACCGCTTTAACCGAAGCGGAATTGGAAGCTTCTTGAGCCTTCCAATGGGACATTAGATTAGCAAATCTATCAAAAAACCGATTTTCCTCATTAGCTTCATCATGTAAGGCGTTAATGCTACGAGACGATTGTGACGAAGATGACGAACCCATATTGGCAACACTCGGTGTGTTACGAGGGTTATAAACCTTAGATCTATTTTCAATGATTTGTAAAGCCTCATTTGTCGTCTTGCACAAAAAATTACCACCCGCGGCGGCATTCAAATAATCTCGTTCATGATCATTAAGCCCATTATAAAAAGTATCCACTTGATGCAATTCCG
This sequence comes from Glebionis coronaria, assembly GCA_025667525.1. Taxonomy (NCBI): domain Eukaryota; kingdom Viridiplantae; phylum Streptophyta; class Magnoliopsida; order Asterales; family Asteraceae; genus Glebionis; species Glebionis coronaria. Next base: position 234,742,984 of record CM046876.1, on the reverse strand, counting down.
TAAAATCATGGCGTGTACATTCATGTAACATTTTTTAAATCGTTCCCATGCCATTGAAAAACTTTCATTATTTCTTTGCACAAATCGTGAAATCTCATTTTTCAAGTGTGTTGTTTTAGATGGTGGAAAAAACTTGTTCACAAACTTAGAAACGAGATCGGCCCATGTCAAAATCGAATTTGGCGGTTCTTTCTCGAGCCAAATTTTTGCGGGTCCATCCAACGAGTATGGAAACAACATCATCTTAATGGCGTCATGTGGAACATCCTTAAACTTGCTAGTGGCGGTGAGACGGTTAAAATTCCTAATATGGTAATGTGGGTTGTCTTTCTCGTGACCTCTAAACTTATTTGCTTGCAACATCGACATTAAACCCGTCTTAATCTCGAAATTCTCCGCAAGGATGGCGGGAATCACAATAGCATCTCCAAAACCCTCGGTGGGTGCTTGTAGCAACTCCATCATAGTACGATTAGCCATGACGACTTCTTGTTCTACAATAGGTTCAACAATTGGAGGTTCTTCAACAATCAACGTCTCTTGATTGGCTTGCTTTTGAAGTCGTTTACGAGCTCGTTTTGCTTGATTACGAGTGATCATAAACTTCACGAAGAATGGGAGGTGAACAAAGAAGATTCTTTTTGGGTGTTTTGTGAATTTTCATTTTTTTTGTGTTTTTGATGATATTTAATTTTTTTGGATTTTGGTGTATCTTCGTAGACAACAATCTACAAAATCTCTCCTCGAATCAAACTCTTGATTAAAGAAGCCTCAAAGGAATGAAAACGATCACGTGGAGTGAACGCCTTCGAATGACTTTAGAACTTTGGTGAAAACCAAATTGTTCAAGAGGGTTTAATCACAAAGAAACCAAGCAAATATACTATACGTAATAATACTTTGGGCGGCAAAACCCTCGATTAGCCTTCAATCTCAAAATACTCACAAGCAAGCGGGGAAACGAGGCGGCGCGAAGCACTTAAGAGCCTTTTTCCTTAGGGTATATTTTATAATACCCGCCTTATACCCACCTTATAGTTTGTATCTTTCAAAATCGAGCTTCACGAAAGTATTTATCTATTTTTGCCTTTTTCTTTTTTTGTTTGAGATTCGAATACAATAATTGAGTGATGAAATCCCAATTAAGGTTGTGTTTTCACACTTTTGGAGATATTGTAAATTTATTGTGATACTTAATACAATATAGTAATAATATTTGTACAAGAAAAACCAAGAAAACCGATAATATGTATTAGTAGAGTTCTACTAATACAAATACTATTTGGTTAATATTAAAAACAACAATGCAAATTAATCACGACACACCTCCCCGGCAGCGACGCCAAAATGATTGTAGAGTTTTACTACTCTTTAGGAAAAGAGCGTAAATAGGGAAAGTATTAAGTGCGGATTTAGGAAAATCAACACTAATGACCCTAATGGATTCCAAGTTCGTTTCCCAAGGAGGTATATGTGTGTGAGAAATTTGTTAAATGTTTGTGATTAATGATTGGTTTAGAAGGGGATTAGAAGAGAAAATGACGAAGACGTAAAAATAAAAATTACCAAGAAAAATCACTATTAGAAAGTTAAAACGTAGAACCTTAAAAACCACAAAAATAAAAACAAATTCTAAAAATTACCAAAAATTCACCAAAAATCAAATTTAATAAACTAAGAGTTTACCAATGATCAGAACTTTTTCAAACCTTTTAAATAATTAAATATTCAATTTTTAAATGCTAATTAAAGCCCTAAAAATCAAATAAATTATCAAAAAGCCCAAATGAAGATTTTTCAATTGGTAAAACTCTAAAATGACTTAAAAAGATTAAAAACTATTTTTAAAAATTTTAAAACTAATAAAAACTATTTAAAATGATTTAAAAACTATTAAAACTTAAAATAATTATAAAAATTAATCTAAAAGAGATAAAATTATTCTAAAAGTTGCTAAATTCCTATTTTAATGTATTTAACCTAAGAAAAATGTAAAAAGTTGGAAAATGTGAAATTTTAAAAATAATAATAAAATAATATTAAAATAATATTAAAAATCTAAAATTAAAAAAAAAATTCTAAAAACTTGCAAACTAGCTTATTTTAACCTAAATAATCAAAAATCAAAGTGAAATTACCAAAATACCCCTAATGGGCCCTCAAATGGGCCAAATCCAAAAACAGTCAACCTAAATGGGCTTTTGGGCCCAAAAAGTCAAACTTGGCCCAATTGACTTGGAAAAGCCCTATCTGACTTAAAATTCAATTCTAAGAACAAAACTCTAAAGGCCCAAAAGCTGAATGTGAGCTTATCACAGCTTATTTAACACAAAGCTTATTCTTATTGGGCTTTTCAGCCCATTAAGCCATAAGCTAATGCCATAAGCTCTAATTTGACACACACCCCCCTTTTAGGATGCTTAAGAGATCTGTCAAAAGAAATTTCCAATAAGCACACTCAATAATCCAGAAAATAGAAAAGCAAAAATCCACAAAACGACAAAATAGTCGTTTTTGATAAATAAAGCACCTCAGAAGCTCTAGTTTGTTGCAAAAGCTCACAAATAGCTTAACTAAGAATAATCAATCAAGAAAATCACAAAAAGCCAAGTAGAATAAGCTGTAAGAACAGATAAGCTGGCTGAAAAAGCCAAATAAGCTAGTTTTCTAGCAAAAGCTTAACCAAAAGACTTGTAACCTTCCAGATTTGATATTAAGCTGAGAAAAATGAGTTCTATTACAAAAACTAAGTTGTTGCATGTACCAATAAGCAAAACAGATTCAATAAGCTTAGAAACCAAGTTTGACCAAAAGTCAAACGCTGACAAGTTGAAATCAAACGCTGACAGGAACAAAGTAGGCGTTGACAGACTTAATGAAGTGTAAGGACTTGTTTTTCACCCTGCTGGTCAAGGTTTGAGTGCAAACCTTGTGAATCAAGGCTTACCAGTTGGGTAAACTTGATGTGTTTTGGCACCAATAAGCCAATAAGCTAGTGGGCTTATAAGCTATGAACAAAGCAATCCAAATAGCCAAATATTCTCACAAGCAGCATACAAATAAGATCCAAGCAACAATACAACAATCCTAATGCTAGAAATCACAATGCAACACCAAATGAGGTGGTCACTTTGCTGATGCAAATGACCACTTCAGCAGACTTTGATAAGCTATAAAAACCACAATAAGCCACCAAATTCAACAAGCAGATAACCAATAGATAGCTTATCACCCAAACTATTCCCAAACCAAATTTCAGACCTTAGATCCAACTAACAAAGAAGTTATTGGATCTGATGTGTTTGACCAAATTCAAAACCACTTTTATCAGATTTTTGCAAGACTTAGAATCCCTTTTCCAAACTTTCAGAAAGTAAACTAATGACTAAAACTTGTATATTAGAGCTTGTTTAGACCTTCCAAACCCTAAGAACCAAGGGCACAAGGCCACAAGGCCTTATGAACCAGTAATCCCAAACAACCCTTAATCAACCACTTTTCAAACAAACTTGTGATTTTAACTAATAACCTACTGATTTTAATGATCAAAAACACTTAAACAATAGCATTTAACACAATCAAACTCAAAAATCACCAGCATAAACACCAATACTCAAAATCAAAACACCAATAAACACAAGGGATTATACCTGCCTTCCACAACATCCTAGGAAGGCCAGCAATGCTCCTTGGACCTTGTTCAACAACTAGAACAAGACCAAGGTACTTCAAATAAGGAGATGCAGATTGCCTTGGTTGATGGTTCAAAGTAGAACCTCAAGGACTTGATATCTTCAACACAAGCAGCAAACAACTCAACCAAGGGCTCTAATCCCTTCACAAGCTTGGTGTCAACAAGCTTGTAAGAGCTTATAGCAGATGGCTAAGGGTTAGTACACAAAATAAACCAAAACAGAACCTAGGATTTCAAGGCTTTCAAACCTTAAAAACCTAATGAAACAAGACGTGCCTTAACCACAAGATTAAGGTAGGCCTTAACAATCAAATGGAACTCAGAATTAGGCTACTCAAACACCAAACTTTTAACTAAATCAAAAAGAGATTTCAAAATTTCAGAAATTCAAATTTTATTTAACTTAAAAAGGAATTACAAAGATTGATAGCCTAAAACTGGAACAAAGGGACTCTCACATGTTGAGGTCTCCTTTTATAGGCAAATGCCTGGCTAAACACTATTCACAAACCCTAGAAGTGAAATTCCCTAAATGCCCTAAGTCTTCTAGACGTTTTCTTGGTGTGAGCTGTCCAAAATGCATCCAAACCGTATAAAATAGCTTTGTGATGAAGCAATGAGTGTCAGCTGTTGATCTTGACACGTGGCTAAGCTTGGAGCTCAAGTTGTGTTTTGATTGGTGGACGGGTTTGAATGGTGGGGCCTATTGGTGAGTGGAGATGAGGGTTTTGTGTGTGGGATGTGATTCTGCATGTATGAATCAAACGTGTGCCTGGGTAATTTAGATTTACCCTTTGTTTAAGTTGGTGTAAAATCTGGGTTGGTAAAAGGTGAATAGTTGTCCTTTTGATCCGAAATTGGGGGAATGGGAGTTGTTTGGCGCAAATTCGTGTTTGAATGTTTTAAGTTAACAGCTTTGGCCCTTATTCTTTCTTTCTCTTGTCTTTTGTGTTTAAAAACCCATCAGCGCCCATTTCCTTTGTATCAACGTTTCATAACTTGTCATTTTTGGCACAAACTTTTCCAAAAGGTTAACAAGGGTTGTTTTTGATATTTTGAGATATTTCAAGGGCTGATCTTGGACATTCTTGATCTTCAAAGGTCTTTATTGTATCTTTGGCTTGATGAGGGACCATATTTGACAATTTGGAATTGTTGAGGGACTAATCTTGCCATTTCTTCAAAGTTGAAGGACCTTTTGTGTAATTTTGACAAACTTAAGGGACCAAACTTGTAATTATTAATATACAAGGGTTTTAAGTGTCAATTCTTCAATAATTGAGGATCAATCTTGTTTGTCTTCAAGTCTTCAAGGGTATTTGTTGAGATTTCCATGATTAGGGCCCGGTTCTTTGTACGGCTTCGTTTCTCGTGTCCGTTTTTCCTTGTAACTTGTGATCTTTTGTCTTTTTCACGATATCCATACCTAAAATACACAAGTAAACAAACACAAGCATATATATGGTATTTTATGACATTTTAATGCATTTAAAGCCCGAAAAGAACGATGAGATCATGTATAAATGCCATCTCATCAAGGCTTCTGCCTTTAAAACCATTATACGAACCATTGTCGTAAAAACACCAAACAACACGTTTTATAACGTTGTATAAAGTTTAATAAAAACCGTTATATGATAATGGTTATGTAAAACCAAAACACGAACATAATATCAATAATAAGACCTCGTATTGCTAGTCAAGTTATATATTATAATTCAACTCGTACATCAGTAGTTTCAATATTGGATTATTATAAGCCGCATGGCATTGATACCTTACTATACCAAACAACGGGTAGCTAACCCGAAATTCCTTTGCCCATCTAAAATAGCGTGTCGTCACAATAATCACGCTTATATAAATCTTCTCATACATAAATTCGCTTACCAATCAATGTGGCACGACGGAGATCAACCGTCAAGGCGCGAACTGGGGCGATCTTTCCCAAATAGTACTATTATATGCATAAGCGTCTACCAAATCCCGGTAGTTCACAATTCATGCTAATGGGACTTTTAGTGACATAACCTAACTATAATAATCCATTTCATTTCATTCATCAAGTCATATAATCATTCATCGGGTCATATAATCATTCGGGTCCATATCAATAAGCAAACAATCGGGACAACTAGTGTCCTATTTTATTAAAACTAACATGTTATCTCCCTCGCGGGTTTGTAAAACATTTCATAGAACATTTAAAAGAGTGCGAGGCTATGAACTCACGTTGATTGGGAAAGGCGGGTTATCGGCGATTTGGATGTACGGTACGTGTTTCAATCACGGAAACCTAGAAAAATAATACTCGTCTTAGAATCTTGTCCAATGAATTTATAAAAATAATGGCTATGTATATATATGATGATATTATAAGTATGATGATGATCAAGTAGGTTTTTACATCTTCATTCAACATTATAGTGTTATGTGTTAGTCAAATTTTTGACTAGTTACACTAGTTTCAATCCAATTCCATATTGAGGCCCAATAAGCCCATTAAAAGCCCAATACATCATATTAGTCCACTTATAAGTTTAATACCAGGCCTTTACTCATATGTTGGGCCCAAGTGGGTTAAGCCCATGAGTAAGTCCATTAGTGTTTAGCCAAACTTGTTGGGTTAATAGTCCAATGAGGCTACTTTGGCCCGTTAGTGTCCATAAGTTATAAAGATCGGGTTTTATTGGTTTTTACTTGTCAAATATACTTATACATCAGTAGATAAGTTATAAAAAGTTTACATTAGACGGGTCCGACCGTCTAGGTTTTATTTGACGAAAACGTTAATCTTTCGGTGCTAGCCGTAAAGACGTAAAACTTATGTATATAGTTTTATAACTTACAAGACATATCAAATTGCCATTTTTATAAAATGTCCCATTTACTTATCAAAGTATATACTTATTTATAAGTAATATATGAGTTAGTGGATTTTAGGTATACATTTTATATTAGTTTTACTTGAGTGCTAATTTTATAATATATACTTTTATTTTACAAATCTGATTATGAAATTCACTTTCACCATTTTTACCATATCTTGAGTTCTACAAGGAGATAGAAACACATTTTTGGGCAGCACAAACTACATAATATGTTCTACAATTAACTCCATTTTAGACTGCTCAATCATCCTCTAAATGTCTCTAACAGTTCATGCAAAACAGACTATACATATTTAAACTTCAATAATAATTTGATCATATCTTACTCATTTTATGGATTCCATTGAGTGGCCAACTCTCACATATGTAAAAGTCACGCACCTTACTGTATATTAAATTATCCAAGTCATTTTAACAAGTTATCATATGGTTCTTTACTGTTTTATACAACCTACTATTTTAGTCATGATTTTAACACCTTTACATGTAATTTTTAATCATCTTAACCAAATTTATCAACACAAGATCCCCACATAATACTTTGATCATCATTTATCATCATATACATATACATTAAGAAAGAAAATACAAATTTACATTTACAAAATAACAAGGAAATGGAAGGAATGATCTTGTTACCAACCAAGATAGTGAAAGTTTATGATCAAGGCTTGGATGTTGATGACAAAAATTGTGGTAAACCAATATCAACTTCAGGATCACCCAACTTTATGAACACCTTGTGGAAAATCAGCCCCAAGACACCAAGGAAACTCCTTTGTAGATGTTATGACCACCTCTAATCAATAAGACTTCAATAGGACATCTTCTTATGTAAGTTTAACCATAGGTTTATGGATAAATTTTGATCAATTGGTGGTTTGCGGTGGTGAAGTGGACGGCACAAATGAGGATCAAGAGAGAGTTTGTGTGTTTTTGCATGAGATGAAATGAGTTGCTAGTTTGTGTGTAGGTTGTTTTAAGTTGCAAGTGGTTTTGCAACAAGGCTAAGACAAGTGTCTTAGCTTGTTATGTAAGGTTGAGACATCTTTGATGTGTTGTCTAGTTGTGGCCGTCCCATGTGTGGGGGTGGGGCAAGATTTATCTTCTCTCATCCCCATTTATTTACGGGTACTCCTCGATTCTAGTTTCCTCGATTTGCGTGCCCTCGGGTCGCTTTACGAAAAACATTTTTATAAATTATGAATCAACGACACAAAACGAATCTAATAAAAATTGTCTCATAAAAACGGAGTTCAAAAACATAAATACGTAATCCTAAGGTTTTCGGTTTAGTCGTAAAGGACGCTAAATTATTCACGTAAGCTCTAATTTCTTCTCGTAAATTTGTGAGTTTATGAACCACCACAAATTAAAATTCTAAAATAATATTCAAGGATAAATTTTATTTTCTGAAATGTCAGACTGTCATAAAAAACGGTGTATGTAAACGTAAGCACGTAACGTAGAGTCCTCCGGTTTAGACGTAGTCGAGGCTACTTTATGATGTAAACTCAAATTTCTTCTAAAAAATGAGTGAGTTCATAATATAACATTAAAATAATGTTTTAAATAATACTTGGGAATAAAACATCGACCATAAATTGACGGATTGTCACAACATTTACCTCTAAACAGGATCTTTGTCCTCAAAGATCAATTTATCTTACTACTCACTTCTTATAGAGTTAGAGCCATGTGGGTATTTCCTCCACATTCTGTCTTTTCACTCTAGTGTAATTCATTACAATACGCGAGTTTCATCAAACATAACTACGGGAATACGATCAGGCTTAATGTTGACTTACTCTCTCTATCCATGATGTTCACGGGTTTTTGATGAATGCAACTTTTCGCCGATCCAAACTTCATCAAGAAGTAATCAGATTTTCACTTGATAGACCTTTTATCAAGTTCGATATACGAAACATAATTCACGCAGCCCTTGAAGTCCTAGGGTAGATCCAGCTTATATGCCTTTCAAACCAACTTTTTCATTATCTCAATGGTCCCATACAACGGGGACTTAATTCCCATGATCTTTCAGATCATCAATTCATTTTTTTTCCATGGTGAAATTTTTTGGCATAACTTCGCTACCCATCCTGCACTTCAAGATCTATATTTCATATTCACATAACCTCCTGCCCACTACTGGCAGTCAATAATCAGATCCTAATTTCAATAATCATTTCAGGTATCGCAGGTCGGGTATTTGGTAAGGTTAGGTTTGTCATCATAGGCAACCTTAAACCTATAAGACTTGCCCAACTCACAATGGGTGTATGTCGGGTATCTTCGTTCCAACCCTCACCTAAAGGTGCTCTTTATATAGATCCTCACAAGATTCGATCTCGATCCTAATACGATAATTATCAATGATAATCTATCCAAAGGAAAACGATTATACGGTTTATTACCAAGGTCAATTATTCAAGCATAAAACAATACTTCTAGTGTTTTGTATCGTTACATTACCTCGTCCCTTCGATTGGGGTGGTAAACACTACTCTCATCAAGGTTCGTTCCCAATGACTTCTAAGCAAATCTTGTAAAACCCGCATGCTTTTACGATGAATAGTGCCCTTAAGATCGTATGTATATGATTAGAACTTTCCTTTTATAGCACGTTTACGTTTTACGTACAAGAATTATTAATATTACGTACGTGTTATAACACGATAAGTATTTACTACGTATGAACACACGATAATTATTCAAATAATAATTATAATCACGAGCATACGAGCATGAAATCATGAACGTAAATTAATCACGAACTAATATTACGTATGTATATATATTTATTACGAACATGAATAAATATATTAAGTCACGATCGATAACTAATTAAAACACGTAAAACACGAACACGAGAACACACTTATTAATTAGACACGGAAAATGTTCGGGTTACCCCATGTGGGCCCCATACCCACGAAATTAGGAAGAAGAAATGGGCTTAGCCCATGCAAGATTAACTAACTAGGAAAAAGGGGTAAAACATGTTCATTATTTACAAAATATTGAAAATAAGAAAAACCCTAATTCTTCCTTCTTGCTCCTCTTTGACCGCCACTTTCAAGAACACCACTAGGGTGTTTCGGTTTGATTTTAATCTTGGAATTATTACAAGGATCGTTGTGTGTTCGTCCTTATTCGATTCACGTGATCGGTATAACTTTTAACCTTTTTTTAATGTTTTGATTTATTGAATCACATAAAATCATGATGTTTTTAATTAACTAATTAAAAACATTTATTTTAAACATGTTAATGATCATGGGGTAAATCAAAACAAGGGTTTTAGGGGTGTTGTGGTCTAGCCGACGCCTAACCGAGCCCCATGGGGGTCTCGGCTTGGCTTATTACCCACCACCGAGACCATATGGTCTCGATATGGTGGTGATGATGTCACGACAGCAGCAAGGGGCAAGGGTAAACCCGACCTTGGTCGGGGTATGGTGTTAGTTACGGGTCCGGTTCATAGTTTTTAGTCACGGGTCCGGTTCATAAATTATTTTTAAGGTTTATGATTTTACTAGTTATGTGTTAAAATTAAATTAATAAAACATGACATGGTTAATTTAATGTACATGACTTAGGTTATAATTTAATTAGTAATTCATGAATTTTAACCTAAGTATTTATATTTAATTAGACTTTATACTTAATTAATTATTTAAAACCATGACTATAATTAATTAATTAACATGACTTAGGTTATATTATTAATAGTTAATAATACATGTTTTAACCTAAGTATTTTATCTTTATTTAATTAAAATCATGTTATATTTAATTAAATACTTTTAACCTATAGTTTATTTAATTTAAATGTAATAATTAATAAACTATACTTTATAATCACATGACTTAGAATAATAATCAGAAAACACTTAGGCTTATACAATTAGCTTATTTAACCAACTTATATCTATTTATGGAAACTTTCTATTTTTAGAAACTTATTTAATTAAGGCAGCTAATCTAACTATGAAAACTTTCTATTTTTAGAAACTTATCTTATTTAAGCAGTAATTCTATTTTTGGAAACTTTCTATTTTTGGAAACTTTCTATTTTTGGAAACTTTCTATTTTTGGAAACTTTCTATTTTTGGAAACTTTCTATTTTTGGAAACTTTCTATTTTAGGAAACCTGCTATTTTTCGAAAGTTACTTATTATTACACAACAAGTATAATAATACATGAAATACAAGTAATACTTAATAAGAATAGACAGAATATACGATAAACACAGTATAAAGCTTAAAACAGTAAAACATGACATGAACATATAAAACAAGCCAAGACATGAAATAAAACCAGTTACGTACTTAGCAATCAGATACTTATACACGTATGTATTTATGTAGCGTTAGTGATACCGAAGTAGGATTCTCTTCCGTTCGTCTTCTTCGTTCATTGGACATAAGGTACGGATTCTCGTCCTTTCAGTATGGACATTCTTTCCTTATTAGGATTCCCCGTATGCAGCCAACTGTTTTCCCATAGTATAAGTTTATATGTTTGATTTCTTATGTTTAATTTAGAATACCTGAAGCCATATACATGCATGACCAGTTTCACCTAGTTATGGAGGTACCATAACCATAACACTAGAGGCACTGGTGTTATGACTTCCCCACGGCGGAGTGATTGCTCGTGGCGTCCCTTCAGCGTTTGGCCATATTATTATATTTATCATGTGGGGCGTATGGGTGCATCCTAGTTACATGTTTTTCAGCAGATTACTCAGTGTGAATGTGGTGTGCGCCTTGCATCCTTCACAAGGAGCTGATCCCTCCTAACCCAAAACCAATATATTAAATTAGAGGCAGCCCCTCTAATTTGCATGACGAGGTCACCCCTCCAAGTATTCATGCACGTTGATATTTCATGACCTATATTGGCTAACAGTAAAATATGTTAAACAGTTCTCCCAAGATAAACATAAAGTTTTTCAAACTATAAAACCAGTTTTACTAAGACTTAACCGGGTTATTCATGACATAGTTTCTTCCGCTGTTTCATGCTTATATGCTTATATTATTCATGCTTTATTTGTACATCCGTGCACTAAGCGTTTTGCTCAGCCGTTACTTTCCTTTCCATGTCCAAAACGGCAGGTACCCTAGGACAGACTCGAGCATTTGGAGGACGTGCATGGGATGGAAGCTGCCATAGACTTCTTTTCCTTTTGTCTTCATATATTTATGCTTGTGTAGTCTTTGTTCAGTTCATTTACTTTATTTATGTTTTGGGCTTATGTTCGGGAACCGATGTTTGATTCCGGTTTTCCCTATGGTCATGTATGTTTTACTACATATTACCTAGCATGCTTTGATGACACGCCATAATACACGTGACATTCCATTTATCAAAATGGGGTGTTACAATTATGGTATCAGAGCCCAAGGTTTCGACCTGTAGGCTCTAAAACTCGACCTGTGACTAGTGGGTAGTCATCAAGAGCTTCCTAAGCCAACGTTTATTATTCTACGTATTGATGTTTTTAGCGCATTGTTGTTTTAACCATGATGTTTTCAGCACCTTGAGGTTTTAACCTTGATATTTTCATCGATATTGTTTTACTAATATGGATGGACAACCGTCATTCATATTTAGTTATGTGTCATTGTTTCATGCATAATGTTCCTCGTGAATTGTGGCTATGTGGACTGAATCCCAGTAGTTCATAATTAGTCACATCAAATTTTTTCTGATAAGTTTTGCAGATGAGTTTCATTTATTTATATTTCATGTATCATTGTTGCAGGAATTATGACTAAGTAATGGTTGGTACAGGACTGGCCCTATTTAGTCGCATGTGCTTTTATCGAAACTTTTAACTTTGGGACCGACCCATAGGCGTCCCCTCGCCATGTCTTTTGTTTTGGGACCGATCCATAAGCTCCCCTCGCACATATAAAGGTTTTTATAAACTACATTATGCATTCATGCACTGTTTTTCAAGCATAAAATTTTTCTCATGATTTATTGGCATAATTTTTTTCATGTCCCCTCATAAGTTATTATGTTTTTATGTCAAGTATGTTTTCATACTATCATGGTTAACTTCAGTTTCATGCTGATTATGTTATACACCCCTTCATGATAGATTGTTTCATGTTTCTTCATGATAATTCCGTCTTCATGTTGATTACGTCTTACGCCTCTTTTGTTATTTATGCTTTCATGCAAGACATTGTTGGATTTCATTGAATCCTGCTTTCATGATAGTCATGGTTGGTTTTCATTGATCAAGTTGTCAGGCAAATCATTGTTGAATTTTGTGTAACCACACTTTAACGTTTCTCGATACAACCAAAATGATGTCTATGCTAATACTGCCAGGTTATCATGATGGTTTTCCTAACCGTTTAACCGATATACTTTCCTTAAATCATGACAAATGATCGAACCCATACCGATCATTTCATGTGCATTCCATGTGTACTCCATGTACCGTATTCCATGTGTATTACACGTACCTAAATCCATGTGTATTTAACTTGCAATACTTCACGAGTATTCGCTAGTCGATTCTGAATCACCTCAGGCATATGTCCACTTGCTAATATTCTACAAGATTGTTGATGCCACTCATAGCTTGGAGATGTTAATAGGGTTGATGCTGCTGATGTTTGGAGACACTACGAGATGCTGATGCTTTTCACAACCTGGAGATCTTACAAGACGAAGACAAAGGCGTTATATCAAAGCGATCGGACGAGAAAATGCTTTACCATCAGACGATTTCATCAATTATTGTCCCTGATTCTTAGTTACATGTCACACGCCATTCAGTTGTCGTTTCAGTCATATGAGTGCAAACCGGTACCAGCCGACCACTTAGCTGAATAGTTACATGAATCACAGTCATGAGAATGACCGTCATGGAACTGACAGACAGGATGATAGTAACAACTACTATGACAACAACTATCCTAGAAATCGCAACCGAGGCTGCGGCCGCGTACGTGATCAGACATACAAATGATTAGTAGTCCAACCGATCCGCCAATTCTGGCATAATAATCTAATATTGTAGTTCTATTGGTTCACGTCTCGAGACACATGTTAAGACATCAGTCAAGACACATGTCTCACGTATACTTTCTGAAGACACATGTCAAGACACCAGTCAAGACATATGTCATGCTTATATTTCCAAGACACGAGTCAAGACACATGACTCACGTCCAATTATGGAACATTTCTAAGAAATTCAAGGTACCCTCCCAGGATATATCCATTTTGTTGTGCCATGTATTAATCAGGCCACAAGAATTTCAGTACCATCACCGGTGTATCAGTAAGGTCAGTCACGTTCGCTGGATGACACTTTCCTTTCTTGCACCTATATTTCATATGTTCATGACCATATCGGACGCCATTCGTAATTCCCATGTATACGAAGGTTTTCTTCAGCCTAATGATAAGATCCCAGCTGATAACGCATTACCTCGGACAGATGTGAGTTGAATTTAATCCTAATTATGGACTACGAACCACACACCATGCTACGATTCATGAGTATGTACGGTGATGTTCAGACCCCTAAATATATTCAGCATGATTTTCCATCAGAAAAATCTGTACAAATCATTTATGCTTTACAAGCACGTGCTTGGTTAGCCATGACTGCTAAAATTTTTAGCTGTCAGTTAAGACATGACCACCGAAGTCCTTTTACGCATAGCAAATTGATTATTCCAAAATCTTCCCATACATTCCAAAAGAACCTACAAGGAGAAGGATGGTACCATGAGATTATGTGTCGACTACCGTCGACTTAAACAAATCACCATTTGTTGATGCAAAAGTTGGTTGATGGGTTGGTACCCTTGGCGGATCTGGAGCTTATGCTCTGCTATCGTACGTGGCACACCCGTCATATGTTTTGGCTCCCATGCGAATATGTCCAGATTTGCACTTAAAAGTGCACACATGGCCCTTTTGCCGCTATCTGAGAGTGCCCCTCCTATGGATACCTCCTGTTCCGGGTAGTCAGGGTGAATGGCCACCTTCCAATTGGGTGGTGGTGCCCCATCCTTGGGTGGTACAGGTGGTGCCGGTGTTGTCACGGTGTGACACTCGGACGTCGGCACGACTGTATTATAAATATTAACGATTCCCCCATCAACTGGGAACTTAATCATTCCATGTGCCGTAGAGGGTACTGCTCGGATAGCCAAAATGCCTGGTCGGCCTATGATTCCATTATAAGGGGAATGTGAACGTATCACCATGAAGTTCATCCACGTTGTAGTGGAATGTTCCTCATTCCCAATGGTGACAAGCAGACGCAACTGCCCTATTGGCCAGATAGTATCTCCACTAAAGCCAGTAAGCGGCGACGTGGCCGGTACTAATTGGCTTCTTATTTCTGGGCATAACTGCACAAAGCAGTGTTCATATAATACCTCTGCTGACGATCCTCCATCCACATACATGCGGCGGACATTGTGCGTTCCAATGCTTATCTCAATAGTGAGAGGCGCATCAACCACGTCACTTGCTGTGATGAGAGGGAATGAGATTTCCTTGCCGCGGGAAAATTTTTGGCCAATTTTCTGTCTCGTGCGGCGCTGTCTGGATTGGATCATGTATATGGTAGAAGGCTTGTCCTTTTGGGGGTCCTTCTTGTCATACTTCTTGTTGTTGTCCTTTCCGTCTTTCCAATCCTTAACCAGGTGTTTAAGCTTGCCTGATTTGATTAGCGACTCAATATGCTTCTTCAGCTGGATACACTCCTCCGTGCCGTGTCCTTTGTCATTATGGAATTCGCAGAAGCGACTTCCCTGCCGACGTTCCGGGGGTGTGGTCATTGGGGGAGGCCTTGGAAAATTCGCCCCTTCAGTCAACAAGATCTCCCGGTAGGACATCTTTAGGGGGGTGAACTTGTCGTCTGACCGTCCGCCTTTGCTCTGGCTCTTATAGTCCGAGCCCTTGTTATTGTTCTGGTTGCCTTGACCACCCGACTGTCTCCGGGACTGGTCATTTGAGCGGTACCCATTCCCTCGGGATGGGTAGGCTGCGGCCACCGCTGTCTCTCCCTCTATGAAATTCCTCACTCTCTCCATGAGGTCATCATATCTTTCTGGACGCTTGTCGTTGAGACGCCTGATCAGTTCTCTGTCTGTTATGGCGTGCATGTAGTCCGAGATTTTCAGGAGCTCTGGCATGGTTCTCGTGCGTGTGCACTCATCATTGAAGCGCTCAGTGAAGGCTTCTGTGGACTCCCCCGGCCGTTTCTTAACGGTTGCCAATGAAACCGGATCCCTATTATACTTCTTCCTCTGAGTATAATTGTTTTCGAACGCAGTGCGTAGTTCCGTGAAACTATCAATGCTCCGTGGGGGGAGTGCCTCGAACCAGTCACGAGCGTTACCAATTAAGGTCGAATTGAACATTTGGCACCATATGGGCATGGGCCATCGCTCAATTTTAGCCTGAGTGTCAAATATTTTGAGGTGATCGACAGGATCACCGGACCCATCATACGTTTTGATACATGCCGGCATGCGACGTTTGGTGTCCTCAGAGTAGTTCCGTATGCGAAGGGTAAACGGATCTTCCCTAGGATCAGCCCATGGCCGTGTGAGCCTAGGGTCATCCCATGGTTCACACCACGGACGCGAGAGGTCCTCTGCTTCCGTATCCCTATAGTAGGGGCCACCATAATACTCATCATTGCTTGGTGGTGGTGGCGTGCGCCTTGGCCGGCGGCGTTTGGGCGGATGGTCATCTGAGTCCTCCCCAGACGGATCTGGGGACGGCGGTGGTGCCCCGCCTTTTGAGTAGGGACCACTTTTTTGAGACGAGCCAGGAGCCTTCCTTCCTGTGTTCATTCTATCCCACACACTTGGGCGGCGTGTGGTTCTGGTCAGCTCTCGGTCTGGCCGCTCAGGTGAGCCATCCGACCTTTCCCCATCTTGAGGTTGCGTTAATTCTTGCATGATGCGATCCCCTATGCGTTCAAACACATTCCGGGGTTGAGGGTCTTCCTCAAAAGTTCCCTGCTCCCGAGGCTGAGTCCTCCTTTTTCTCCGATTTCGGGAAGGAGTGGATGGTCCACTGTCGCCAAAGTTGAGTCGGGCTTGGAGGTTCCTTCCCAGGCTCAATCTTGATGCGATCCCTGGGACGATCCTTTCAAAATTTTGAGTGAGAACTCGAGTGAGCTCGTCCTCGCTGAGTGGTTGAGCTTCCACTTCTTCCTCCATTAAGGGTCTACGTGGCTCCTTGTTAGGAGGGGCTGGCGCACTTCCCGGATCAGGGTTGTCCAGGGTTGAAGTGGGCGGGGGTGTCACCGAGATCGTGCTCGTCACCCCTGCGGACTGAAGACCGCTACGGTTACCTGGACCGCCTGCGAGGCGGCTAGGTGATTGGTTGGGAATAAGAATCCCTTCCCCTGAGGGCTTCCGATTCCCAGGATTCACGTTCCTGGGGTTAACTGGCGGATGCCCCTTCGTCATTGAAACAATCGAGATGAGGTTTTGTTCTAGCTTAGTGTTAAGGTCCCACGGATGGCGCCAACTTGTTGATGCAAAAGTTGGTTGATCCTTGTTAGACCCGAATTAGGCTTAATTCGGGTTGGCTGGGTACCAGTTCCTGCACCAAGTGAATCTTCTGGATGGGATCCTGCACACTAAACAACACGCGTTAGGCTTACCGTGGGAAGGTTTCCCACGATTAGACTCCGGCGTGAGAGTAAGTAATCGATTTAGGGTTATATGTGAGTTTAGAGAGAATTGTGTTCCCTTTGTGGAACCCTTGGGGGTTCCTTTTATAGGCAGTGAAACCCTAGTGGGCTTTCACTAATCCTTCGGCCCCAAGGAAAAGATAAGCACCAGAATTAGAATGATTGCTATCTTCTAATTCTGGTAGTGAATATCCTCTCTTATTGGGGTAAAGATATTCCTAGACAGAATATTATTCTGTCTTACCCTATGTCGGCCGTGTCTGCCGTACCGGGCCGTGGGCCGCACGCGTGCGTGCGGTTACTGTTCATTCAAGCCCATAAGCCTGACTGACTTCATCCCACCCATATGTGATGGGCCGGATGCGGGTAATACCCGTGGGCCGGGTTCATGACCCGGCTGGGGACTATACGTCATCACCATTCATGACCGTTATTCTCCTCCACGTATTGACAACATGTCTAATCGACCTTATAGTGTTAATCACTTTTCCAAGATCGAACTCATGATCATGCTGCCAACAGTGACAAGTGAAAGAGCAGGACATGTCCATGACTGCTATTCGTACACGACTCGGTCATTCTAGATTCATGATTTTGATTTAGTCCCATCAATGCTCCAGCAGCAAATGAGTTTCCATGAACTCATAAGTAAATTCATCAGTGTTTTCATTGAGGATAACCTGATTTCCCTCTAAGCCTAGAGAAGAACAGGAAGACCATATCTGCACTATGTTGCACATTCTATGACAAGCGAAATTTCACCCTGGAAATTTCCAATATCAATTCTGGTTGATTACAGTGACACGCTGAATCACATGGATTCGCATGGTTAATCTTACCATGACTAAGCTTATGCGCAAAGACGAGAACCCTACACTACATTAAGTGCCCAGAAAATCCTACGCTAAGAGAAGTCTAACTTCGGAGACTCATAGTTCCGCAAATTTCTATGTATCGAGTTCTACAAAGCAAGATACAGTTACGTTCATATCTAGGTACCTGACATACCAACAGGTTAAGATAGGACACCAACAGACTGGGATGTTTTCATCATATGAAATTGTGAACTGAAATGGGACAAGATCTCCAAGGATTTTGGTTACCAGATTAACGCAAACTCAGAAGAAGCATGATGTTATCTGGGTTACTGCAAACAGTTTGATCAAGTCTACAGAATCCTTACATCCGCAAGGATTTCAGAACCAACAGATTGATCGGACATGTTCTAGCCAAGGCTCATCCGATCACTTGGCAATCCCTCAGTTATCGGGTCAGACAAAGGTTCGCGTTTGTGCTCCTTATTTTACGTCCACTTCTTTGTCCTAATTTTGCTACTTGCTTTCACGCTCACGTTCATGACACTATTCACGTTCATGATCGTATTTTGGCTTACGATTTTGCGTTCATCTTCGTCCTGGGAAGTTTTTCAAGAACTTGAGAGACCAGACCCAAGTTTAGTATAACTCTCTATACTCATATAGACGTTTCACGTCATATTCCACGTCTCCCCTTGTAGCGTTTGGCGTTACCGCCATTATATTCCATGTTCACGACATGTTTCACATGTCATGTTCATTCCACGTTCCTCATATCACGATCAAGATATGTTACACGTATCATGGATCAGGATATGGTTGCTCAAATTAACTCACCAAATTTTCCACGTATCACGTTCAAAATTTTTCACGTATCACGTTCAAATTTTTTCACGTACTACGTTTCTTTATGTCTCGCGCATCGTTGCTAATTATCAGTTAAGATTAGAGTGTTTTGCACGATAACGTTTCAGTTGCCCTACACGTTAATTCTTATTCCCTCGATCAAATTTAGGGGATCTACCTTACGTTGATAACCAAGAACTTCTTCGTATTTCAAGTCAAGGTCAGGAGGACCAAGATTTATCATTTATGTCAAGATCTTGTGAAGGAACCGTTCCAAGAGGGAAGCCACTTGGAAACGGACAAGTTCATCCGGACTTCTTATTCGTTTTTCTCTTATCAATTAGATATGTCGTTTCACTCACGTCACGTTCCATGTCCTCTCAAGACATGTCACGTTCCACGTCCCCTTCTACCATGTCATCTTCATGTCCTTTTATCGTAGATACCCTCTCAGTTTGATTCGGGTATGTTCCCCTGTCAGTTTACGGTATCTATAATTCGGGGACGAATTATTCTTTTTAGGGGGAAGAGTTGTAAAACCCGCATGCTTTTACCATGAATAGTGCCCTTAAGATCGTATGTATATGATTAGAACTTTCCTTTTATAGCACGTTTACGTTTCACGTACGAGAATTATTAGTATTACGTACGTGTTATAACACGATAAGTATTTACTACGTATGAACACACGATAATTATTCCAATAATAATTATAATCACGAGCATACGAACATGAAATCATGAACGTAAATTAATCACGAACTAATATTACATATGTATATATATTTATTACGAACACGAATAAATATATTATGTGACAATCCGTCAATTTATGGTTGATATTTTATTCTCAATATTTATTTGAAAACATTATTTTAATGTTACAATATGAACTCACATATTTTGGGAAGAAATTTGGATTTACGTCTTGGAGTAGCATCGACTACTTCTAAACCGGAGGATTCAACGTTACGTGCTTACGTTTACATACACCGTCTTTGGTGACAGTCCGACATTTCAGAAAATAAATTTATCTGTAAATATTATTTTGGAGTTTTAAATCTGTGTTGGTTCATAAACTCACAAATTTACGAGAAGAGATTAGGACTTACGATTTTATTTTAACGTCCTTTACGACTAAACCGGAAACCTTAGGATTACGTATTTACGTTTTCGAACTCCGTTTTTGATGACACAATTTTTATTGGATTCGTTTTGTGCCGTTGATTCATAATTTATAAAAACGTTTTTCGTAAAACGACCCGAAGGCACGCAAATCGAAGAAACTAGGATCGAGGAGTACCCGTAAATTAGTGGGATGAGACAAGTTTACACTTGCCTCACCCCACCATGGGATGGCTAAAGCTTGTCAAACACACTTGAAGTGTGTCAAGTTTCTAGCTAAAGACTAGGACACTTGTCCTAAGTCTTCCACCACAAAACCATCTACACTTTAAAACAACTAAACATAAACAACAATACTCATTTCTTACATGCAAAACTAATAAAACTCTCTCTTGTTCTCTCTCTATGAACGTCCACAATGCTCCCAAAACACCCCATTTGATCAAAAATTCAACCATGGATCATGTGTTTAACTTGCACAAGTTGAATACCCTTTGAAGATATGAAGATTGGAGGTGATCCTAACCTATGAAAAGGAGTTTTCAAGGGAGTTTGGGGCTGACTTTTCAAGGATTTTCATGAAGAACAAGGTCTGATTTTTGGAGGAATCTACAAATACTTGGTGATCCTAGAAGTGGTGTTGATATCTCATAAGATTGGTTACCCAAAACCAAGTCTTGTTCATCCAAAAACTCATCATTTCATCACCTTGGTGGTATAAAGATTGTTCTTCCCATCCTCTTGTTATTTTGATTATGTAATCATGTATTTTCTTTCTTATTGTATATATATATGATGAATATATGATGATAAAAATATTGTGTGGGGATTTGGTGTTGATAATCATGGGTAAAAAGATGAAAAAACTATATGTAAAAAGGTTAAAATCATGCTTAAAATGATGGCTGTATAAAACAGTAAAGAACCATGTCATGAACTGATAAAATGGCATATATTAATGGATATACAGTAAGTAATATGTCTTGTACACATGTGAGAGTTGACCATGCAATGGAATCATTGTAATGAGTGAGATATGATCAAAACAAGTTTAAAATACAAATCTGAGTTCACTGTTTTGGACGATTTTTAGAAAATATTTAGAAGATGATTCAACAGTAGCTATAGAAGAGTTAAATGTAGCACATATCATGTAGTTTATGTGATAAAAATTTGAGCTTCTATCCCCATATAGAACTCAAGATATGGCAGTTTTGGTGAAAGTGAAGATAAAAATCAGATTTTTGGAAATTAAAGAATAATACTATTATATAAGCACTCAAAATTAATAGTATAAAATATAAATGAAAACCCACTAACTTATAAAACTTATTTATATAAATATGTAAAAGGGTAAATGAATGAATAACTTATATAAATGGTAGTGAAATAATACTTATAAGTTATAAAACTATAAACATTGTTTTTACGACTTTTTCGGCTAATATCGTAAAAATTAACGTTTTTGTTAAATAAAACTTAGATGGTTGGACCCGTCTAATGAAAACTTTATAAAACTTATATACTGATATATAGACATGTATAACAAATAAAAACCGATAAAACCCGAACTATAAGAAATACGGACATTTACGAGCTAATTAAGCATATTGGACTAATAATTGGACTTAATAAGATAAAAACTTATAAAAAGAGCTTATTGGGCTTAACCCATTTGGGCCCAACTTGAAAGTGTATGTACTGATAATATAAGTACAAGATGGATTAAAATAAGTTAAATAACTTATAATAAGCTTATTGGACTTAAGACACGTAAAGGGTAAAACTAGTAAACTAGTATAAAAGCTATCGACATATAACACTAAAATGAGTAAACGAGAATATGTAAACCCACTTGATCATCATATATATATATATATAATCATCATATGTATACATAATTGATATTTTTATAAAGTCATTGGACAAACTTCTAAGACCGATTATTATTTGTCTAGGTTTCCGTGATTGAAGCACGTACCGTACGTCCGAATTACCGATAACCCGCCTTCCCACATCAACGTGAGTTCATAGCCTTGCACTCTTTTAAATGTTTTATAAATGCTTTATAAACCCGCGAGGGAGATAACATGTTAGTTTTTATAAAAGTTTGGACACCATTTGTCCCGATTGTTTGTTTATTGATTTTGGACCCGAATGATTGAATGACCCGATTGTATGACCCGATAAATGATTAACGGACCCAATAGATGAAATTAATGGATTATTAAAGTTAGGTTATGTCACTAAAAGTCCCATTAGCATGAATTGTGAACTACCGGGAGTTGGTAGACGCTTATGCATTTAATAGTACTATTTGGGGACGATCACCCCAGTTCGCGCCTTGACGGTTGATCCCCGTCGTGCCACATTGATTGGTAAGCGAATTTATGTATGAGAAGATTTCAATAGCGTGACCTTTGTGACGACACGCTACTTTAGATGGGCAAAATTTGTATCGGGTTAGCTACCCGTTGTTGGTTTAGTAAGGTAACAATGTCATGCGGCTTATAATAATCCGAATTAACAAAATAATAATAGACGCTCCGAATTACGATGTATTGCCTGACTAGCAATACAGGGTCATACTATTGATATTATGATTGTATTTTGGTTTTCATAACCATATTCATATAACGGTTTTTATTTGATTTTATACAACGTCATAAGACGTATTGTATGACGTTTTTACGACATTGGCTCGTATAATGATTTTTAAGGCAAATGCCTATACTATGATTTTCGATAAGGATTTGTATAAAATGAATTTTGCTATTTCATGGCCTATCAAAAACCATTTGTACAAAATGATTTTCAGTAATACTTTTATACTGATATTATATTGATGGAATTTATTAAACTCTATGAATTCACTCGGCGTTATCGCTGACCCTTTTCTTTTCACATGTTTTATCTCAGGTAATTGAAGGTAATTCTCGGGAAGACAACAAGAATTCATGGTCGGCACTTAAATAACAAATTTCCATTCAAATGTTTTGTAAAACTTGTATGAAATAGTATGACTTGGGACCTATGTATCTTTGATATTTATGAATGGAAATGCTTTTATTATTAAACGACGCTATTTTATGCGTTGTCTATGATGTGAGTAATGTGCTATCCCGTAACACCAACGAGTCTTCCGCTGTATTGAGTTGTATAAATTTGGGGGTGTTACAGTTTGGTACCAGAGCTCTCGTTATAGAGAACGAAATATTTTTAAAACCAAGGTTTTGAATAAAACATTTCAAAATCTTTTAACTATAAACATTTTTCTAAAAATGTCTAAAAATCTTTTGACTATAACGGTGCCGAAGAACAGCCGAGTTACCGACAAGGCCAAGACTGAGAAGTGTTATTTTAATATATATATAACTTGGATTATATATATATGATGTAATTTTATTACATGATTGTTTGATGATTATTTTGATTTTTATACGAGGTATTTATACGACGTAGATTGTCACAAGTAACCCTAACTCCCCTAGTAAATTAATCGAAGCTATTCTCGTAGGAATTCTAGCTATCCTAGATCTAAACCAAGTTGTGGATATTTATGATCCCAACAAAATGGTTGATATTCGTAGAAATGTAGATATTAGTTGATTGTGAAATTGAAGAAGAATTGGCGAGATTAAATCTGATATCGATGTCACGACAATCTTTTCTTATAGAGTGGAGTTTGACAAAACGTTACCACCTAGAAAGATGTCATCTGATTCGTTGTCATCCAATTCTTAAATCAAAATCAAAAAGGTGAATGTTGCACTTGAGGCTGTCATTGGAACCATTACCCAAAAGCCTCATGCCACTAATACCTTTCCGAGAAGTCTAATTGACTGATCGAGTCATTTATACTAGTGACTCATTTGATAACTGTTGTTGTAAGAGCTATAGGATTGGAAATTAAGTGTTGATCATATCGAGCTTTTATTGCCCTATTAAGGTTTATGAATAAGGTTGAAAGTATTTGAGAATGAGGTAGGATATCGTATTGAGTATAAGTTGATTGAAACTTGAATGAAGTAAAATTTAACTCGTTTGGAATATGAGATTGATAAGAGGAAGTCGTTAAGTTTTGTGATTGAATTATAAGATTTTAATTGATTGTAGGTTCGTGTTAAGTGTTGTTCCTAGGCCATTGTCCACTAATGAGGATGCCCAGTGTCCAATAAATAAATTGAAGAAATCTTCTTCTAAATTGGGACCGATGGATCTTCCGGGACATGTGGAACACCTAATGACTCTTGTAGATTAGTATTCATTGTGGTATCTTTTAAAAATAATCCCTAACTTAACTGAGACATCAGTTGGTAGGATGAGTTCTGAGAATTGTATGGCATAGTGACACATAATGTGTTACGGTACAATTTGACTTGTTTGTGATTAATGAAAAGACTACCTATGATTGCTAAATTCTACATGTATCGATGTTATCTATCTCTTATTGCTTCATCCTAATGTTCGCATTAGTGATGCCACCATTGAACAAGTACTCATATTGATTTGAGTTACGTTGTAGATTATTCTTGTTGAGTGCCATCGAGATCATGAACTTTATGATTATTTGGCTAAGCTCATTTCCTATCATACCGTAGTTAATTCTTGGTGAACAACTCTTCATCACTCTTTTGTAGATCACACATTGTTTTTATAAAGTTAAAACGGTATCCTTTGAGAAAATTTAATTTTCATCGCTATAAGGATTATTCAAAGTGAGATTTATAAGTGATTGTTATCGAAATGAAGTTGTTTATAAAACACATTGGAAAACTTAATTGTTTTCATAACCAAGAAAATCTTTGTAAATTTATTTTTTGTTCTTATTTAAGAATTAAGCATGAAAATGTTTTTATTATAAACATGATGATAAAGTTTTGACGAACTGAGTATTGCATCGTTAATCTTGAAATTGTATATAGTTGCGCGCCTACATACAATTTGGAATGGACCATGCAAGGCTGACTAGTAGTCACCATAAAACTGATTGATAAACACTACATTCTCTTTAAAGGTTGTGGAAGATGAAATTTTATGAGATCTGCAAGAAGTGAAAAATAGGGACATAGTGTTAGGGACACCTACATATGTGCCTGTAGCATCTATTCTTCTGAGTTGAATTTACTCATCTGTGGAATTTGTCTTATTTGACAATTGATATTCCGTTCTTGTCCAATTCTCCCGTAGTGAGATTCTTAGGAAAAGTATCTGATTACCGAGTGTTGATACCCGACTGGATGTATTGACGTTCTTATCATTTCTTATGATTTGATTTCATTTGAATGACCTGGGTAACGATCCGAGGAGCTTTCGAATGCATACTCAAATTAATGAAAACATGGGATATATTCATATTCGTTAAAATGTTTTCGTCTGTATCTGATTTGAAATTCTCTCGCCTAGATTATGCGTTGACCTTACTCTTTTAATAGTAGTTGTGTCTCCAGATATACTTGAATTTGTGAAGGATTATGAGTTATTATTAGTCTTTTGAGAAGTTCACATCTTATCGACGGCAATGCAACTGGAAAGTTGATAGTGCCCGTAGAATGGATTGATTGATTATGACATGACGACATTGTCTTAATTGATGGGAACTCGAGTAGAATTCCCCTAAATGATAAGATGTTGATTATCAAAAATGATCTAAATAATTCTTGGTGAACGACCATATCCTGCATTTTGACTTGAAATTATACCATGAATGGTCGTGAATTAGTCATAGATATTATAATCTAGAAAGAAGTTAATATGAATTTATTGAAAAGATAACTCTGTTATTTGAAACTTTAGGAAGTATTTGTTGGTAAATTACCTAGACTTTCGCCATTAAGGCAAGTTGAAATGTGTATTGATTATATTTCCGGTTCTGCACTTGTGGCTTGTGCACTGTACGTCAGCACCATCTGAATTTAAGGAATTACCTTACAACTGATAGAGTTGTCGGAGAAAGATTTTATTCTACCGAGCTCGTCATCATGAAGAGCTATGGTGTTATCATTCTGTATATTTATAGATTACTGTGAATTGAGTAAATTGACAATCGAAAAAGATATCCATACCTCGAAATGGAAGATTTGTTCGATCATTTACAAGGTTCTAGCGTATGTTTTAAAGATTTGATCCATGGCATGGTTATGATCAACTTCGCATCTGCGAAAAAGATTATCTATCCCAATCACTACATCCGGGTGTTGTAATGAACATTATGAGTTTCACGTGATGTCGTTTGGATTGACGATGCACATGTAGTATTCATAAATATGATGAATCACGTGTGTAGGTTGTAATTTGATAAATTCATGCTTGTGATCATTAAGGACTATATGTTTGTTTATAAGAATAAGAATGAGTTAATAATTATTTATAGATTGCCCTGAATTGGCCAAACAGTGTAAACCTGAACCTTGAATAATTAACACATGATTAAAGACTTGAACATTTACATGATTTGACTATGTGATTAAAAGGATAATGGAATATAAATTGACTCTTCAAAAATTAAGAGCCCTTTTATGACTTTGGATTTTACCAAAAAGAAATGGAAATATGTTTTGACAAATGTTTTAACAAAGAATTTTAAGGGATTATTCCCTTATACACAAACCATTTAACTAAACTTCTGTTTAGGGGTAAATGTTTGTGTATACCTCAAGATAACTTAAAAAGGATTGAGGAAAACCATTTAAATCATAACTTGAATTTTGAAACAACGAATTTTGCTTTTCAACTAAGAAAAGTTTGACCAAAGTATAAACAAAGGTTTTTCGAACATTTACGAAATCTTATTAAATTTTTTCGATAAATCAACAAAAATCTTGTTAATTAAGTTCAAATTTATTTTGAACATTTTATATAATTGGTCGAACTAAGAAATTTAAAATTTTTTTTTTACGTTTACGCTTCATAAAAGTTAACTAATAATTATTTAATTAATTATAATAATTATCGACGCTTTAGACAACGGATTGAGTAAAACGGATAAAAATGATAGATGAGACGAAACTGAAACTTAGAAAATATGAAGAAAGTTGAACGTAAATACTGGCGTATAATATAGAAAGAATATCTGAGTGAATTATGGACATGATAATTATAACATCATGAGAGGTGAATATAGATACCAACACATTATGTAGAAAAGATAAAGAACCAGTTAGGACGTTTTCCTTAATAATGAAGTGCAAAAATAATTTGCCGAACGATATAAAAACAAACAGTGTTTGTAAAAAGGATAATATAGATAATAAAAAGGGATTCGCGACTAATGTGAACCATTAGAATTGAGAAACTGATAGCGTTAAATATTTTAAAGACCACTTGTGATTGTCTAAATATGGAGGATTGTGAGATATAGTTATGTTGGAATTTGTAAGTATAAGTATTATATGTATGTCATTTTTGACTAAAAGTATCTTTGTGTGAAGAAGTTGTACTAATGGCAATTATGCAGGCAGACATCGCCTCATACATTAGTAAACGTCTAGCTATTGCAAAGGTCATCATCTGAATTTGATTCGATTTGAGTCATCGTCGACAGACTGACCAAATCTGCTAATATCATTCTCGTTAATGATAAATGCAAAAGTGTTATGTAAATATAGCATGCCTGTATCGATCATCTATATCAAGATCCTCGCTTCGCATCGAATTTCTAGAGATTTGCTCAGAAATCATTGAGAACGAACCTTGATGAGAGTACTATGTACCACCCCAATCGAAGGGACGAGGTAAAGTAACGATACAAAGTAATATAAGTGCTATTTTATGTTTGAATGAATGACCTTTGGTAATAGACCATATAATCGTTTTCCATTGGAAAGATTATCATTGATAACTATCGTATTAGGATTGAGATCGAATCTTGTTAGGATCTAAATATTAGAGCATCTGTGAGCAGAAGTTGAGATGAAGACATCCGACATACACCCATTGTGAGTTGGACGTGTCTCATAGGTTTAAGGTTTCCTATGATGGCGAACCTATTCTTGCAAAATACCCGACCCGCGAGATCTGAATGATTGCTGAAATTAGGATTTGATTATTAACTGCCGATAGTGGGCAGGAGGTTATGTGAATGTGAAATGTAGATCTTGAAGTGCCAAATGGGTAGCGAAGTTATGCCACTATTTTAAACTTGGAAAAATGAATTCATGATCTGACAAATCATGGGATATAAGTCCCCGTTGTATGGGACCATTGAGATGATGTGAAAGATTGGTTTGAAAGGCATATAAGCTGGATCTACCCTAGGACTTCAAGAACCGCGTGAATTATGTTTCGTAAATCGAACTTGATGAAATATCTATCAAGTGAAAATCTGACTGTTCTTAGTAAAGCTTAGATCGGCGAAAAGTTGCATTCATCAAAAACCCGTGAACATCATGGATAGAGAAAGTAAGTCAACATTAAGCCTGATCTTATTCCTGTAGTTATGTTTGATGTAACTCGCGTACTATAATGGATTACACTTGTGAGAAAAGACCGAATGTGGAAGAAATACCCACATGGCTTAAACTCTATAAGAAGCAAGTAGTAAGGTAAGATGATCGTTGAGGACAAAGATCCTGTTTAGGGGTAAATGCTGTGACAATCCGTCAATTTATGGTTGATATTTTATTCTCAATATTTATTTGAAAACATTATTTTAATGTTACAATATGAACTCACATATTTTGGGAAGAAATTTGGATTTACGTCTTGGAGTAGCATCGACTACTTCTAAACCGGAGGATTCAACGTTACGTGCTTACGTTTACATACACCGTCTTTGGTGACAGTCCGACATTTCAGAAAATAAATTTATCTGTAAATATTATTTTGGAGTTTTAAATCTGTGTTGGTTCATAAACTCACAAATTTACGAGAAGAGATTAGGACTTACGATTTTATTTTAACGTCCTTTACGACTAAACCGGAAACCTTAGGATTACGTATTTACGTTTTCGAACTCCGTTTTTGATGACACAATTTTTATTGGATTCGTTTTGTGCCGTTGATTCATAATTTATAAAAACGTTTTTCGTAAAACGACCCGAAGGCACGCAAATCGAAGAAACTAGGATCGAGGAGTACCCGTAAATTAGTGGGATGAGACAAGTTTACACTTGCCTCACCCCACCATGGGATGGCTAAAGCTTGTCAAACACACTTCAAGTGTGTCAAGTTTCTAGCTAAAGACTAGGACACTTGTCCTAAGTCTTCCACCACAAAACCATCTACACTTTAAAACAACTAAACATAAACAACAATACTCATTTCTTACATGCAAAACTAATAAAACTCTCTCTTGTTCTCTCTCTATGAACGTCCACAATGCTCCCAAAACACCCCATTTGATCAAAAATTCAACCATGGATCATGTGTTTAACTTGCACAAGTTGAATACCCTTTGAAGATATGAAGATTGGAGGTGATCCTAACCTATGAAAAGGAGTTTTCAAGGGAGTTTGGGGCTGACTTTTCAAGGATTTTCATGAAGAACAAGGTCTGATTTTTGGAGGAATCTACAAATACTTGGTGATCCTAGAAGTGGTGTTGATATCTCATAAGATTGGTTACCCAAAACCAAGTCTTGTTCATCCAAAAACTCATCATTTCATCACCTTGGTGGTATAAAGATTGTTCTTCCCATCCTCTTGTTATTTTGATTATGTAATCATGTATTTTCTTTCTTATTGTATATATATAGGATGAATATATGATGATAAAAATATTGTGTGGGGATTTGGTGTTGATAATCATGGGTAAAAAGATGAAAAAACTATATGTAAAAAGGTTAAAATCATGCTTAAAATGATGGCTGTATAAAACAGTAAAGAACCATGTCATGAACTGATAAAATGGCATATATTAATGGATATACAGTAAGTAATATGTCTTGTACACATGTGAGAGTTGGCCATGCAATGGAATCATTGTAATGAGTGAGATATGATCAAAACAAGTTTAAAGTACAAATCTGAGTTCACTGTTTTGGACGATTTTTAGAAAATATTTAGAAGATGATTCTGAAAGTTTATGGACGTTAAATCGATAGTCGTGTGATAGGATCGAACTCGAGATCACGGGATTGCACACATTACGTGAAGAGTTAATTTATTTATTAAATATATTTATTATATTTATTAAATCAAACTGCAGCTAACGACCGTTAAGTAATTAAAGGTTAAGTTTTAAACGATCGTTATAGAATATTAAAGAAGCTAAAAGAAGGTGTCAGAAAGTTCTAGAAACCCCCTTTAGCACATAATATATCCGGCCTAAATAGAGGAGACAAGAGAGAAGGGAAAAGATTTTGTTGTTTTTTCTTGTTTAACCTTGGAAGAGAAGTTTTCCAAGGGCTATATAAACACACCTAAGGCTTCATAATTTTTCATCCCATTCTCTCTTTTCTTTGTCCTAACCGCCGGCCAAACACACCCTTATTAGGGTTCTTCTTTGATTTTCTATAAGCTATTTTAGATCTAGTCCTAGCCCCTCTCTAGGGTTGTTGGGTAGATCTTCCATAGACTTGGAAGGCTCGGTTCTGTTCGTGCTAGACTCACGATTAGCTCATCGTATCACGTGTGTACAAGATCGTGGTGTGATCTTATTTTAGATCACATCCTGGTGGTGTTCTTGATCTACTTTTACCGGTGATCGTACTGCTAAGGAAAAGGTATGTAACCCTAGCCTTGATTAATTATAATTGTGTTATTTAAAGATCTTGTTAATCTGCTTCCGCTGTATGCTCTTTGATCTATGTTAGGGTTTTTATAATTGTTATGATAATCATAAACCATCAGTGGCATCGAGAGCCGTTTTAACATGATTATAATTATCAAGATCTAAAGTTTTTTTCTAACTAATATTGATTTGTGTTAAAATTACATGTTGTTTTTAGGTTTTATAAAAATTGGGGGTTTTGTTTTTTTATTGTTTAAAAATGGCTTTGCCGTTTTTTTTTTTATATATAAAAAAAAATAATTTTGTAAACCCTAAAATTACATGGTAATTAACTTTAGATTTATGCATGAATTAATTGTTATGTCATGTGTGGTTACGATCCGTACTAGAGAATATGGAAGATCCGTAATAAACATGCATGTTTTTACGGATCATATAATTTTGATTGCTATTTGCTTCATTTGATTCAAAGTTTTAAAATTAGGGAAGACCTTTAATGTTCATAAAAACCCTAGATTTGATGTTCTTTGAATAAATTGGTTTGCATGTGGCTATTTGATTTAGTTTTTTTTGTACTACTTGTTTTCATACGTTTTTTTTATTGTATGTTGTAAACAAGGGTAATTTTTTCCAAGGAAAAATAATATGGACTAAATCCTATCAAAATTAATGAATTGTTTTGAGATCTAAATTACATATGATTTGTGTTGATTAGAATTGCAATAGCAACTTAACGGCCTACTCAATTTTGACAAACTATAAAGTGGGTATAACGCACCGCTGGTCAAGTACCCGGTTAAGGAAGGAGGTGCTATGCTTTTACGCTGACCAAATTCCCGGCTCGCCTGTGCGTCAAAATTGGAATTACCTACGGTTGTTATTGGTATAATTCTTTAAGGTTGTTTGGTTTAACCAATACCTCAACTTGCAAATATATGATGAACTTTTAGTCTCACCAAAAAGTTTACTAAACGTTTTATTAAACTTATGCTATGGAGATGTATGCATGCCTCTCCATACATGATTTTGACACCAAAATCTATACCCTAAAATTTAAGTCATATGCCCTCTAATTGACGAACACTTGAAGTTACAATTGTCGTCATATAAGATATCGGACGATGTTGTAATGGAGAGAAAACTTCATGACTGAATAAGATTGCACATGAAGGTTTTACGTTCTTTATATTAGTCGACTTAATTGAGTTACTCAGTGAGAACTGGAAACTTAAGGCATAAAGAAGGGATAAAACATGTTTACAATGCAAAAGTTTTTGGCAATGTAAA
Source organism: Glebionis coronaria (assembly GCA_025667525.1). Taxonomy (NCBI): domain Eukaryota; kingdom Viridiplantae; phylum Streptophyta; class Magnoliopsida; order Asterales; family Asteraceae; genus Glebionis; species Glebionis coronaria. Next base: position 234,710,946 of record CM046876.1, on the reverse strand, counting down.
TCCCTGACATATCTAGAAATTGCAATATGATTTGGCAATTATTGTTCGACAAGTTACTATGTTGAGTACATTTGTCACTAGCAGATCAACTGATGTGATAAATCTATGTCAATATGGATTCTAGTTTTTCAAGGAAATACTATGGTTTTATTACCGGGGTAATTTTATTTTCTTGAATTTTATTATCAAAAATACTAATGTTTGAACTTATTTCTGTAGAAATGGCTCAACCCGAAAACAATCTGACAATAAGCTCGGCGTTCAAAGCATTTTTTGAACGGCCTGAACTTACTGGCCCTAATTTCAATGATTGGTACCGCTCACTAAGAATTGTTCTGAGAGCAGCGGGTACCATCAATATCTTGGAAACTCCTTTTCCAGAGGATCTTGCTGAAGGAGCAACTGATGCGGAAAGGCTTCAACACGCTGCTAACGTTAAGAAGCACCATGAGGTGGCTGCTGTAATGTTAGGGAGAATGGCTCCATCACTTCAAAGGAAGTATGAGCTATTTCATCCTAAGCAGATGCTTGATGAACTCAAGGCAGTGTATGAAACGCCACAAGCTGTAGAGATCTATGATCTGGTTGATGCTCTACATAGTTGCAAGCAAGCTCCTGGAAAGTCCGTAAGTGCACATTACATGGAGATGAGGGGTTATATGGAACAACTCATCGCACTAGGACAATCCTTCGATCATAATATGGCTATTAACTTGATCAATAGGTCCCTTAATAAGGACTTCGGTGATTTCGTTCGTAACTATAATATGCATTGCACGGGGAAGACAGTTAATGATTTGCATGCAATGCTCATTGACTTTGAAAAGGGTTTGAAAGATAAGGCACCCACTGCTACTCCTCAAGTACTTTATGTACAAAAGGGTAGAGTGTCGAAACCAAAACCGCAAGGGAATAAGAAGCAGAAAGGCAAAGTCAAGGTTGATAAGAGCAAGCAAGTTGCGACTACATCAAAACCGAAGCATAACTTTGCTAAGAAATCTTTGAAAGATGAGACTTGTCACCACTGCAAGATGACTGGACACTGGAAGAGGAATTGCTCTCTCTATCTCCATGAAATGGCAGAACACAAGAAGAAGGCTGAGCAAGCTGCTGCAGCACCATATTCTGGTAACTTATTTATGATAGAGTTATTTAATCTTTCATACAAATCAAACTCCTGGGTATATGATACGGGATGTGGTATTAATATTTGTAATACCCTGCAGGGATTTGAGTTGAAGAGGAGACTTACCTATGGGGAACAATTTCTGCAAGTGGGCAATGGCGCACAAGCAACAGTTGAAGCTATAGGAATATTTAAATTAGTTTTACCTTCGGGTTTAGTACTATCTTTAAATAATTGTCATTATGCACCTACAATTGTTAGGGGTGTTATTTCCTTTTCTAGTATGTTGGATCTTGGATTTACTCACACGATTGATAATAATAGAATTTCTGTTTTCAAAGATGGTTTATTCTATTTTGATGCAATTTCTGTGAATGGTGTTTTTGAAATTAACATGCATGATATAAATTCCAAGAGAAAAAATAATTATGTTTTTAGCATGAATAAGAAGAGGAAGTTAGACAAGAACTCTTCTTATCTTTGGCATTGTAGGCTTGCCCATATTGGGAAGACTCGCATACAAAAGCTGCAACGTGATGGGCTTTTGGAAAATATCAATGATGAATCATTTGATAAATGTGAATCTTGTATCTCTGGGAAGATGACCAAGAAACCTTTTAATAGCAATATTGAAAGGGCTACTGAACTACTTGGTTTGATACATACTGATGTGTGTGGACCACTTAGACATGTGTCAAGGAAAGGTGCTAGCTACTTCTTGACGTTTACGGATGATTATAGCCGTTATGGTTATGTTTATTTACTTAAGCATAAACATGAGGTATTTGAAACATTCAAAACGTTTAAAGCCGAAGTAGAGTTACAACTGGGAAAGAAGATTAAAGCTCTTCGTTCTGACCGTGGTGGTGAATATTTAAGTCAAGAGTTTAAAGATTATTTAAGTGAGAATGGAATTGTTCAGAAACTTACTTCTCCGTATACTCCACAACAAAATGGTGTATCTGAAAGGAGAAATCGTACATTATTGGATATGGTACGATCTATGTTTAATCTTACAACTTTACCATTATCTTTTTGGGATTATGCTCTTGAAACTGCTGTTCGTATTCTGAATAAGGTTCCCACAAAGAAGGTTGATAAGACACCATATGAACTATGGCATGGCAAGAAGCCATATTTGTCTTATTTGAAAGTCTGGGGTTGTGAGGCGTATGTGAAACGTGACTCTGGAGATAAACTCCAACAACGCTCAGTAAAATGTATCTTTGTAGGTTACCCTAAGGAAACTATGGGTTACTACTTTTATTATCCAGCTGAGAACAAGATAGTTGTGGCTCGGTATGGAAACTTCCTTGAAAATGATCTTGTAAATCAAGAATTCAGTGGGAGAAATTATGATCTTGAAGAAATTCAAGAAGATACATTGCCTTCTGAAAATACTAGCGATGAAATTCCTGTAGAACCAGAAAGTCTGAGTGTTCCACCGGAATTAATTCCTCCACGTAGGTCTCAAAGGACTATACGTGCGCCGGACAAACTATGTCTATACATAGAGGATGATGAGGAGGAAGTAGGGGATCTTGGTGAACCTGCTAACTATCGATCCGCAATGTCTGATCCAGAAAAGTCAAAATGGATAGTTGCGATGAATGAGGAAATGAAATCCATGGAAATCAATGATGTTTGGATTCTTGTGGACGCACCTAAAAATGCTAAAGTAGTGAAAAATAGGTGGATCTATAAGAAGAAAACTGACATGGATGGTGATGTACAGTCCTACAAAGCACGTTTAGTGGCTAAAGGTTTTACTCAAACTTTTGGCATAGACTACGAGGAGACGTTTTCTCCTGTAGAAGACTTACGAGCTATTAGGATTCTCATAGCTATAGCAGCATACTATGACTATGAGATATGGCAAATGGATGTTAAAACTGCCTTCTTGAACGGTCGCTTAGATGAAGACATCTATATGCAACAACCGGAAGGGTATGTTGATCCTAAATTTCCAAAACGCGTGTGCAAACTTCAAAGGTCTATTTATGGTTTGAAGCAAGCATCACGTCAATGGAATAAGCGATTTGATGAAGAAATCAAAAAGTTTGGATTTATTCAAAATCGTGATGAGCCATGTGTATACCGCAAAGCTAGTGGGAGTAATGTAGTGTTCCTAATTCTATATGTCGATGACATATTGATCATGGGAAGTAACATTCCAAGACTTAAGGAAGTTAAGGATTATCTTGGTAAATGCTTCTCTATGAAAGATTTGGGAGATGCTGCATATATTCTGGGAATTAAGATCTATCGAGATAGGAGTAGACGGTTAATTGGTCTTAGCCAAGATGCTTATATTGATAAGATATTGAAGAAATATAACATGCATAACTCTAAGAAAGGTTTCTTACCGATGGAGGTTAAGCATGAGTTAAGTCATGAGAAAGATGCATCATCACCTGAAGAGGTGGCTTACATGAAGAAAGCGCCTTATGCTTCGGCTGTAGGATCTATCATGTATGCTGTAAGATGCACAAGGCCCGATGTGGCGTTTGCTCAGAACTTGGTCAGTAGATACCAACAGAATCCAGGGAAGTCCCACTGGACTGCTGTTAAGCATATTCTGAAGTATTTGAGAAGTACGAAAGATATGTTTTTGGTATTCGGGGGTAAACCAGACACAGAATTGAATGTAACAGGATTCTGTGATGCGTCCTGGCAATGTGATAAAGACGATACGAAGTCTCAGACGGGTTACGTGTTTGTCATCAATGGAGGAGCAGTTGACTGGAAGAGCAGTAAGCAGAAAACCATTGCTATGCATGCGACTCAATCTGAGTACATGGCCGCTTCAGAAGCTGCAATGGAAGCTGTTTGGATTAGGAAGTTTATTGGAGATCTTGGAGTGATGCCTTCAATTAAAGAACCTATTGATATATATTGCGACAACTCTGCGGCAATAATATTCGCCAATGACCCTGGAGTCATGAAGGGCGCCAGACACTTTAAACGTAGATATCACTACGTTCGAGAACAAGTGGAAGCTCGAGAAATAAAATTAATAAAAGTTCACACAGATGATAACGTAGCTGATCCTTTTACTAAGGCTTTGTCTAGGCCAAAGGTAGTTAAGCATGCCAAGGCAATTGGGCTGCAACTAGCTAGCGAATTCATGCAATAAATCTGTTGATTAGTATTTGGATAAAGGATGTAAGACATTATTAAATTGATGAAATAAAGATTGGGTTTCGTTTATTTTCTGTTATTTAATTTTGTATCCTATTTTACATGTTTTAATCCGTGAGCATTTTGATGTTTCTAAATGTCCGTTGTCGATTAATAATATGGGAATATTATTAAACTAAGACAATTCAAAATGGTGACAGAGTATACTTGAAAGTATATTGGTCAATTTTGGATGATATTTGATGGATCAAATATTGGACTTATCCCAACTATGTGATTTTACTTTATGGATCTTTGTCATTAAGTAAATCATAAATAGTTATCCTTAGACCTGAGATGCCAGAAAACTGCATTGAATATAGTGCATTTCTGTAAGGTAACCTAACGCTAAACGTAACTGGTAGTCATAAGGGTTATTTTCAGAAGTGTTGCGAAGTTCATGTGTTTTAGGGGATCTACCTTACGTTGATAACCAAGAACTTCTTCGTATTTCAAGTCAAGGTCAGGAGGACCAAGATTTATCATTTATGTCAAGATCTTGTGAAGGAACCGTTCCAAGAGGGAAGCCACTTGGAAACGGACAAGTTCATCCGGACTTCTTATTCGTTTTTCTCTTATCAATTAGATATGTCGTTTCACTCACGTCACGTTCCATGTCCTCTCAAGACATGTCACGTTCCACGTCCCCTTCTACCATGTCATCTTCATGTCCTTTTATCGTAGATACCCTCTCAGTTTGATTCGGGTATGTTCCCCTGTCAGTTTACGGTATCTATAATTCGGGGACGAATTATTCTTTTTAGGGGGGAAGAGTTGTAAAACCCGCATGCTTTTACCATGAATAGTGCCCTTAAGATCGTATGTATATGATTAGAACTTTCCTTTTATAGCACGTTTACGTTTCACGTACGAGAATTATTAGTATTACGTACGTGTTATAACACGATAAGTATTTACTACGTATGAACACACGATAATTATTCCAATAATAATTATAATCACGAGCATACGAACATGAAATCATGAACGTAAATTAATCACGAACTAATATTACATATGTATATATATTTATTACGAACACGAATAAATATATTATGTGACAATCCGTCAATTTATGGTTGATATTTTATTCTCAATATTTATTTGAAAACATTATTTTAATGTTACAATATGAACTCACATATTTTGGGAAGAAATTTGGATTTACGTCTTGGAGTAGCATCGACTACTTCTAAACCGGAGGATTCAACGTTACGTGCTTACGTTTACATACACCGTCTTTGGTGACAGTCCGACATTTCAGAAAATAAATTTATCTGTAAATATTATTTTGGAGTTTTAAATCTGTGTTGGTTCATAAACTCACAAATTTACGAGAAGAGATTAGGACTTACGATTTTATTTTAACGTCCTTTACGACTAAACCGGAAACCTTAGGATTACGTATTTACGTTTTCGAACTCCGTTTTTGATGACACAATTTTTATTGGATTCGTTTTGTGCCGTTGATTCATAATTTATAAAAACGTTTTTCGTAAAACGACCCGAAGGCACGCAAATCGAAGAAACTAGGATCGAGGAGTACCCGTAAATTAGTGGGATGAGACAAGTTTACACTTGCCTCACCCCACCATGGGATGGCTAAAGCTTGTCAAACACACTTGAAGTGTGTCAAGTTTCTAGCTAAAGACTAGGACACTTGTCCTAAGTCTTCCACCACAAAACCATCTACACTTTAAAACAACTAAACATAAACAACAATACTCATTTCTTACATGCAAAACTAATAAAACTCTCTCTTGTTCTCTCTCTATGAACGTCCACAATGCTCCCAAAACACCCCATTTGATCAAAAATTCAACCATGGATCATGTGTTTAACTTGCACAAGTTGAATACCCTTTGAAGATATGAAGATTGGAGGTGATCCTAACCTATGAAAAGGAGTTTTCAAGGGAGTTTGGGGCTGACTTTTCAAGGATTTTCATGAAGAACAAGGTCTGATTTTTGGAGGAATCTACAAATACTTGGTGATCCTAGAAGTGGTGTTGATATCTCATAAGATTGGTTACCCAAAACCAAGTCTTGTTCATCCAAAAACTCATCATTTCATCACCTTGGTGGTATAAAGATTGTTCTTCCCATCCTCTTGTTATTTTGATTATGTAATCATGTATTTTCTTTCTTATTGTATATATATATGATGAATATATGATGATAAAAATATTGTGTGGGGATTTGGTGTTGATAATCATGGGTAAAAAGATGAAAAAACTATATGTAAAAAGGTTAAAATCATGCTTAAAATGATGGCTGTATAAAACAGTAAAGAACCATGTCATGAACTGATAAAATGGCATATATTAATGGATATACAGTAAGTAATATGTCTTGTACACATGTGAGAGTTGGCCATGCAATGGAATCATTGTAATGAGTGAGATATGATCAAAACAAGTTTAAAGTACAAATCTGAGTTCACTGTTTTGGACGATTTTTAGAAAATATTTAGAAGATGATTCAACAGTAGCTATAGAAGAGTTAAATGTAGCACATATCATGTAGTTTATGTGATAAAAATTTGAGCTTCTATCCCCATATAGAACTCAAGATATGGCAGTTTTGGTGAAAGTGAAGATAAAAATCAGATTTTTGGAAATTAAAGAATAATACTATTATATAAGCACTCAAAATTAATAGTATAAAATATAAATGAAAACCTACTAACTTATAAAACTTATTTATATAAATATGTAAAAGGGTAAATGAATGAATAACTTATATAAATGGTAGTGAAATAATACTTATAAGTTATAAAACTATAAACATTGTTTTTACGACTTTTTCGGCTAATATCGTAAAAATTAACGTTTTTGTTAAATAAAACTTAGATGGTTGGACCCGTCTAATGAAAACTTTATAAAACTTATATACTGATATATAGACATGTATAACAAATAAAAACCGATAAAACCCGAACTATAAGAAATACGGACATTTACGAGCTAATTAAGCATATTGGACTAATAATTGGACTTAATAAGATAAAAACTTATAAAAAGAGCTTATTGGGCTTAACCCATTTGGGCCCAACTTGAAAGTGTATGTACTGATAATATAAGTACAAGATGGATTAAAATAAGTTAAATAACTTATAATAAGCTTATTGGACTTAAGACACGTAAAGGGTAAAACTAGTAAACTAGTATAAAAGCTATCGACATATAACACTAAAATGAGTAAACGAGAATATGTAAACCCACTTGATCATCATATATATATATATATATATAATCATCATATGTATACATAATTGATATTTTTATAAAGTCATTGGACAAACGTCTAAGACCGATTATTATTTGTCTAGGTTTCCGTGATTGAAGCACGTACCGTACGTCCGAATTGCCGATAACCCGCCTTCCCACATCAACGTGAGTTCATAGCCTTGCACTCTTTTAAATGTTTTATAAATGCTTTATAAACCCGCGAGGGAGATAACATGTTAGTTTTTATAAAAGTTTGGACACCATTTGTCCCGATTGTTTGTTTATTGATTTTGGACCCGAATGATTGAATGACCCGATTGTATGACCTGATAAATGATTAACGGACCCAATAGATGAAATTAATGGATTATTAAAGTTAGGTTATGTCACTAAAAGTCCCATTAGCATGAATTGTGAACTACCGGGAGTTGGTAGACGCTTATGCATTTAATAGTACTATTTGGGGACGATCACCCCAGTTCGCGCCTTGACGGTTGATCCCCGTCGTGCCACATTGATTGGTAAGCGAATTTATGTATGAGAAGATTTCAATAGCGTGACCTTTGTGACGACACGCTACTTTAGATGGGCAAAATTTGTATCGGGTTAGCTACCCGTTGTTGGTTTAGTAAGGTAACAATGTCATGCGGCTTATAATAATCCGAATTAACAAAATAATAATAGACGCTCCGAATTACGATGTATTGCCTGACTAGCAATACAGGGTCATACTATTGATATTATGATTGTATTTTGGTTTTCATAACCATATTCATATAACGGGTTTTATTTGATTTTATACAACGTCATAAGACGTATTGTATGACGTTTTTACGACATTGGCTCGTATAATGATTTTTAAGGCAAATGCCTATACTATGATTTTCGATAAGGATTTGTATAAAATGAATTTTGCTATTTCATGGCCTATCAAAAACGATTTGTACAAAATGATTTTCAGTAATACTTTTATACTGATATTATATTGATGGAATTTATTAAACTCTATGAATTCACTCGGCGTTATCGCTGACCCTTTTCTTTTAACATGTTTTATCTCAGGTACTTGAAGGTAATTCTCGGGAAGACAACAAGAATTCATGGCCCGCACTTAAATAACAAATTTCCATTCAAATGTTTTGTAAAACTTGTATGAAATAGTATGACTTGGGACCTATGTATCTTTGATATTTATGAATGGAAATGCTTTTATTATTAAACGACGCTATTTTATGCGTTGTCTATGATGTGAGTAATGTGCTATCCCGTAACACCAACGAGTCTTCCGCTGTATTGAGTTGTATAAATTTGGGGGTGTTACATATTAAGTCACGATCGATAACTAATTAAAACACGTAAAGCACGAACACGAGAACACACTTATTAATTAGACACGGAAAATGTTCGGGTTACCCCATGTGGGCCCCATACCCACGAAATTAGGAAGAAGAAATGGGCTTATCCCATGCAAAATTAACTAACTAGGAAAAAGGGGTAAAACATGTTCATTATTTACAAAATATTGAAAATAAGAAAAACCCTAATTCTTCCTTCTTGCTCCTCTTTGGCCGCCACTTTCAAGAACACCACAAGGGTGTTTCAGTTTGATTTTAATCTTGGAATTATTACAAGGATCGTTGTGTGTTCGTCCTTATTCGATTCACGTGATCGGTATAACTTTTAACCTTTTCTTTTTTTAATGTTTTGATTTATTGAATCACATAAAATCATGGTGTTTTTAATTAACTAATTAAAACAATTATTTTAAACATGTTAATGATCATGGGGTAAATCAAAACAAGGGTTTTAGGGGTGTTGTGGTCTAGCCGACGCCTAACCGAGCCCCATGGGGGTCTCGGCTTGGCTTATTACCCACCACCGAGACCATATGGTCTCGGTATGGTGGTGATGATGTCACGGCAGCAGCAAGGGGCAAGGGTAAACCCGACCTTGGTCGGGGTATGGTGTTAGTTACGGGTCCGGTTCATAGTTTTTAGTCCCGGGTCCGGTTCATAAATTATTTTTAAGGTTTATGATTTTACTAGTTATGGGTTACAATTAAATTAATAAAACATGACATGATTAATTTAATGTATATGACTTAGGTTATAATTTAATTAGTAATTCATGAATTTTAACCGAAGTATTTATATTTAATTAGACTTTATAATTAATTAATTATTTAAAACCATGACTATAATTAATTAATTAACATGACTTAGGTTATATTATTAATAGTTAATAATACATATTTTAACCTAAGTATTTTATCTTTTTTTATGTGTGTTTTTTATGGTTTATTCTTGATACAAATCATCTACATAGTTGTGGTAGAGATTTGGTATTGTTACTTTGGCTAAAACACAAATTTTTTGGGTATTTGGATCAATTTTTGGCTTAAAATTACGTTTTGGGATTCTTAGATCCGATAAAGGTAGAAGTCGGCCAACTGTTTCAATTATCTTCGGAATATTAGTGATATTGCGAAGTACCCACGAGGGTTTCTGTTTTTCCAAAGTACCAAAGTATTAATATTCCGAAGTATCAAAGTTTATCATATTCCGAAGTACTAATATTTGGGGATTCCGAAGTGAAGTTTTAGTATTTTCCGAAGTTTATTTTTCAATTATCCCGAAGTTAACTAAAACATTCACATTCCGAAGTAGAAATATTCAGAAGTGAATATAACTAAATATTCTGAAGTTCGTTTATGTTGTTTATTCCAAAGTTGCAATAAGAGACATTCTGAAGTAAAAAATTCCGAAGTGAAAATATAAATATTCCAAAGTCCAACTACTTTCTGATTCCGAAGTTAAGAGATTTTTTAAGATTCCGAAGTGCTTAAGCCAATTATTCCGAAGTTCACTTCTTAGATATTCCGAAGTCAAATTACGAAGTTCTCTATTGCGAAGTTCTTGTTGCGAAGTGAAATTCCGAAGTCAATATCGCGAAGTTCTTCTTTTTCCGAAGTTCCCTTCTTATGAAGTCAGGATTTCGAAGTAGAATTGTGAAATCAGGTATTCTGAAGTCGATTAGATTACGAAGTCATCAGGTATTCGGAAGTCGATTTTTTAGATTACGAAGTCATCAAGTTTATATTATTACGAAGTTCAATTTTTTACACTTAAAAAATTTCGAACAACCGTGAGTTTTTTGTTTATCTTGGAAATTCTGGTTTATTGTAAACAGTTTGTTAAGGGATTTCACACAACTTTTTGGAATTGACAACGACACCTCATCACAAAACATCCACTAAGATCCTAATCCATTCACACATATTTACAATGTCTAACAGCAACATTAGCAATGAGACTGCCAATCAAATTCGTTTGGAAAAAGGTGGCAACGGTAATCCACCTGTGCTCACTGCCGGTTGCTACGTTTAATGGAGATCTCGTTTTCTCTGATTTCTCGACGGAAAAGAGAACCGAACTGCTCTTCGTCACTGCCTTGAGAATCCACCTCTAGTTTTTGAATTCAGATCCATTACCATACAAGCAAAGGATTGTACTTCATCAACTACACGAGCTATGGAGAATTTCGATACATGTCCTGCTGAGGAAAAGAAAATCCTCCAAGCTGAAGCTGATGCTGTTAACTACATACTCTCTGGGATTGATAACGATATCTATTCCACGGTTGATGCATGTCCTAATGCTATGAAAATGTGGAATGCAATTCACCGTTTGAAGCAAGGTGAGTCGATCAATGTTCAAGATCTCGAGACTAATTTACTTTGGGAGTTTGGAAAATTCACATCCGAAGATGGTGAATCCATTGACTCATATTACTCGAGATTCTACAAAATGATGAATGAGCTTGTCAGAAATCAGTGCACCATCTCCAATCATCATGCCAATGTTCAGTTTCTACTTCAACTCAAACCGGAATGGCAAAGATTTGTGACTTTGGTTAAACAAAGGGAAGATATCAAGACTATCACACACTTTATGATATCTTGAAACAACATCAGAATGAAGTGAATGAACTAAGGGCTGAAAAGGCAGAAAGGTCTGCTAACTCTATTGCTTTTGTGGCTACTACTTCTAGAAAACCCGTTCACCATCAACAACCACCTACTCATTCCTCGAAGTCATCAGGCTTATCCACCAAACCTCTAGCTACTGCTAAAAACAAAGCAAAAGCACTTGTCCCCACTCCACCTCCAAAGTATGACACCGAGTCAAATGGAGACAGTGATGATGAACAAACTTCAAGGGAAAAGAAGATTGAAGAACTCATGTCTTTACTCACCACAACTTATTAGAAGATCTACAAACCTACCAACAACAACCTCAGATCATCATCCAATGCTTGATATAAAGAAGTTGATCATGCACCTAGGTATGATCGTGATGCTAGGTATGATAATCCGAGGATGCCGAATCAAGTTGGGGCTAAAGATATTGTAGGCACTCCGGTTATGCAAAAGACTGGGATTCAATGCTCCAATTGCAAGGGATTTGGACACATGGCTAGGGAATGCAAGAAGACAAAACGGGTTAAGGATTCTGGATATCACAAGGAAGAGATGTTGCTGTGTAAGAAAGAAGAAGCAGGGATTCCACTCACAGCAGATGAAGTTGACTGGCATGATGACACTGATGATGAAGCCGATGATCAAGAGTTAGAGGCACATTATGTGTACATGGAAAAGATTCAAGAAGTGATTCCAGATACTACTGATACTTCTGGACCTATCTTTGATACTGAGCAAATTGAAAAGGTACCATCATATGATAACTATAACGTGTTTGCTAATGAACGACGACATCCTGAGCAACCCGAAAGCATCAATGACACATATGTAATGGACACGGAGGATAGAAATATCTCTATGGATTCACAGCATATGTGTAATGATGACGGTAATTCTGCTCAGGATACTGACTCGGATGAAGACCGTGATTTTCTTGCGTCTATTATTGATTCTTTAAAACATGAAATTAAGGAAAACAAAGAGGCTAATAAACGTTTGAAGCAAGCAAACACATCCTTAGCCGAGGAGATAGACAGACTTAAAGAGTATGATTATGTAAAAGAAGCTGACCGACGAGTTGCAATAGCTAATGGTTTGGTATATGAACGTAAGGTGCTCAACGAACAATATTGTTCTGAAGTAACACATGAAATTCATATGTCAAAACAAAAGATATCGGAATTTGAAGAACAACTGCTGCTACATAAACTCCAGATTACTGAATTAGAGTCGGTTAACAAAGATCAAACTGAGCTTTATAAAACTCGTGAAGAAAAGGATATTGAAAAGATTCTTGCTTTGGAAAAGAGAGTCGAAACGTTAAACAACATTGTTTACAAAATGGGTCAGTCTATTCAAACCATGAATATGCTCAATAGAAATATGAAAACGAGTTTTGTCAAGCCTGAATATCTCAAGAAAGTTCAAAGTACCAAGCCTGCTCTTTATGATATCGGTTGTTATGTTGATAATATTGCTCTTATGCTTTCCCCTGACTGCGACGAAATCATTCGTCATCAAGAATAAAGTCGATCGAACTTAAGTGACTTAATAAACCTTTCTGATTCTGATCATTATATTAAGTTTGTTCCTCAAAAAGAATTTTCCAAAGAACAAAAGATGTATACAAATGTTCCACCACCGAGTCCTGAAACGGAAAAGAAAGTTTCATTAAAAAGGGGTTTCAAAAAGCAATCAGTTTTGTTAGAAAAACAAATTTCAGATGAAAAACGTAAATGGGATGAGAAAAGTAAAAGTGTTCAGCAATTTGAGTTTATAAAACAAGGGGTTTTAAATTTGTACAAAGGTGTCGTCGATTACGAAAAAGTTCCTAGAGATACCGTTTGGAATATTAAACCTAACCCACAAGTAGAAGTCGTCATTAAACAATGTATTGTTCCAACTATCGATGATATTTCAAATAATGTGGAAATGTTTTATAACGCTCTCACTGAGGAAATGAAAACTAATTTAAGATATGTTAAATCTCTTGAAGATGAAGTTGATTTTCTTCAAATTAAATTAAAGACACAAGGCACCAACTTTCTAACGAAATTGATCGACTTTCTAAGGAATACTTTTATGCTGACCATATGAATGCTATACTTTGTGTGTATACCGATCTTGATCAATATTGTCATGTAGCATGTCTAGTGTCAGAAACGGACGAGAAATGTCACAATCTTGAAGTAGAGCTTTCGAAACAAATTCAGTCATATAACAAACTTTTGAAAAGTTTTTCCCAACTTGAGAAACACTCCATTTCTCTTGAACTTGCTTTACAAAAAGGAGAAAAATCTCATAATCATAAAAGGTGTCAAGAAATGGCAGCTTATTCGGTTCGACAATTAAATGAAAAAGGCTTTGAAATAAATGATTTGAAAGCTCAGCTACAAGAAAGGGACATAGCCATCAGTGAGCTACAAAAACTCATTGAGAAAATGAAAGGAAAGTCTGAATTGGGTAAACCATCCACCGTTCGTCAACCGAATGTGGTTAAATGCCCTAAATCATCTATTTTGGGAAAACCCCCACAGACTTTGCCTAAGCTAGGAACTGATAAGAGCACAAATGTGATAGCACCTGGAATGTATAAGATGAACACTAGGTCACCTCAAACTGGAACATCGCGGTTACCTCAGAATACTAGGAAAACTAATCAACGCGTGTCTTCTTCTACAGGAGTAACTCCTACTACTAGCGTTAGCGGACCACAGCTTAAGAGCACTAGAATTCAAGATAGAGTCATGCCTAACAATAGTCAAGGGAAGAAGATGGAAGTAGAAGACCACCGTAGGAATTTTAAGTTTTCTAAGAATAAAACGTCTGTAACTGCATGTAATGACAGTTTGAATGTTAAGACTTCGAATGTTAAATTTGTTTGTGTTAAATGTGGAAAATGTGTCCGTACTTTCAATCATGATGCTTGTGCTTTTAATCATAATGGCATGAATGATAGAACTAGGAAGCCTATTCTTGTGCCCACTAGTACCAGAACAACCACAAGAACTTTGAACCAATCCACTGCTCAACCACTTAAGAAACTAAGTGCGTTAGAATCCACTACTCTCCGTAAACAAAACATGTTAAAGAAGCTTTATGAGAACATGAGTAGGACATGTTAACGGGGGTACTCAAGATTTACACCACCCAGATACAAATGGGTACCTGTGACACCTCGGGTAGGGTCAAGATATGCGGAAATATCCACGGAGATGTCGTTAGGGTGGATCGATAGCATATAGTCCATAGAGCATAAGATAAAGAGTTAGTCAAATCAGATTACATGTTTATTTAAACAACTAAATAAAAATTGTCTTAAAACATGGTGAAGAGTGATTGTTTATGTTTCCCAAATAGAACCCCTGACGAGTCCTATGATGCAGATTTCTAAGATGCTGGAGACCATGCACACACCACGTACTAACTTCATATTCCTGTGCAAAACATACTAAAGGGGGTCAACATAAATTTGGTGAATTTACAGATTTTAACAATTAATTAGTTTGGACATACATTAAGCATAGAAGTGACAATGCACAAAGCATTCTCACTAAAATGTAGATAACATTTGTTTATTATTAGAAACTGAAGCTTAACCTCCGTAGTCCTCAACAGATGAGGACGTAGTTTCTTACAAAAAGACACCCATTCCAGTTCCAACATGGTATACGTCCGTTGTCCTGGCCAAGGCACAGTGAGTATGACTCACCCAGACGGGGATGGTCAATCCCCAATAGATGTATTTATAACATTCAGACGATTTACAACAATTTAACAGTTTCAATAATAATCAATCATAGTCAAGTTTATACAATCCATTTGTGTCCTTTATGTGTTTGCATATTTTCTTTCCCCAAGGGGAAGTTTTATCAAAAGTTTACATGGGACTGTAAACTCACCTGGGAGTAGGCAATTGTTGTTTTAATATGAATATCCAATTAAAGCTCACGCCAAAGTTATGCCTAATCAGATAGTATAGTCTTAATAGATAGTACAAAGAACATATATGTATGCTTATACAAATTTTATTCAGTTCATTTATACTACGGTATTTATCTAAATAACCGTAGTTCAAGTAGCATCAATATTCATTTCTAAGTAAACATAAAATGTTTAACTATTAATATAAGTTATCATATATGTATTTATAATAATCATTTAACTTATAATTAAGTTTCTTAGTTAATTAGACATAAAATGTTCTACTTAAAATATTAGTTTACGTTTTCTGTTCAAGTATTATAATCACTCATTTACTACTAGGTTTCATTATTATGTAAACACAAAAATCCTACTTAATATTAGTTCACGTTCGTAGTTCACGTATTATAATCATTCATTTAAACTTTAATATTAAGTTTCATATTTTAAGTAGACGTAAGATGTTCTACTTAAATTTTTAACATTCAATTTCTCCAACGTTCATATAGATTTTATTTTCTAAAAGTATATGAGTTTATGTATGAATAATACATAATCATAACTGTTTATAAAATTATCTCCTAAAGTAAATATAAATATTTTATATAAAAATAATAATATTTTATCTAACTTTAAAGTTTCCATAAATTATTTTAATATCTATAAAATAATTTAAACTAAAGAATTTATACCTTAATTCTTATGGTCTAAGTGTTTTAATTATGTTTTATTATAATTAAAATAGATTTTTTAAGGTTAGGGCTTGGTAATGTTTCGAAATATGGCAAAACTAGTCCCTCTATATTTTTAAACAAGTATAATCTTCGGATTTTACATATTTAGTACCTAGGGCATGTTAAAGTTTCGGCTTATGGCAGATTTAGTCCCCCTAGTTATATCTAGGTTTTGTAACTTTACTAAAATTACAAAAACAGCCCCTAGGGCTTCTTTAAGTTTCGGCAAATTACAAAAATAGTCCTTAGGGTTTTAAAATGACAAAATAACTTTTAGAAACTTCCCAAAATGGTCCCTAGGATTTAATTTGCCACGGATAGTATTTATTAAACCCTAGACTTTTGGATATTTACATTTTCAGTCCTTGTGTTTACTAGTTTATCAAAACAAGTTTCATAAGTTATGGTTTTAGTCCTTAAGTTTTATAAATTGTCATTTTCATCCAAAAAGTTTTTATAAGTTATATTTTATTATAAAAACTTTTATTTTAACATTCAAGCTTTATATGGGCTCATTAAATGGCCTAAACATCTAATGGACTATTTTAGTGGGCTTAAATATATTTCAAGTCCACTAATTTATTTAAATGGGCCTTTAAATCATTTATTGGGCTTAATACATTTTTAAGTCCCTTTAATTAGTTAAATGGGCCTAAGTGTAATCTTAAGTCCATTTAAGTTACTAATATTTATCAAATGGGCTTATTGGGTCCATTAAGTTTTAGATTAACATTTCATGGACTTAATTAGTCCATTAACATTACTTTATATTTTACGTATGTTTTTACTTAGGATATTCTTATAAGCTTATTATGAGCTTATTAATATTTAGTTTTAAATCTAAATAGATGAATAAAACTTAAAATTTGTTTTATGTGTTATACCAAATTAGATCTAGGTGTGTTATACGGTTACAAGTAGGTCATAAGCCCTAGTAGGAGCTTATATCCCACGGCTAATATTAGTTATAGCATATTAAGATAAGTTAATTCTCATTTTAAGGTTGCATGTAATTTATAAGTGTTACAAAAATAGATCTAACTATGTACACATAAAGAAAATAAGTCACAAGTCCAAAATAAGATTTAAACTATGTCTAGACCTAAAAATCAAACATAGGTCCATGTACACTCATATATAGCTCATGGATATACTTTTAGATCTGAGTATTTCTAAGATGAACACTTTAGATAATTTTTAAGTCTTGTAAATATTTACAAAAGCACATCATGATTATCTAGCTTACATGCATGTTCCCAAGGTTACTATTAATCTAAGAAAACAAGGTATAGCCCACAGCTATATTGTTTTCTCCTAATATTCCCATAAGATCTACTAGCTTATTTCATGTGTATCATGTTAAGTTAACACTTATCACTAGATCTAGGTTTAAATAAGCATGCATGTACATCTAACCCATTTTAGGTCTTGTATAACCCACGGCCATATTTATATACATAAATTGTTTTTGTGATTTTTAATATTCCATTTCACATGTTACATTTCATATTCCATTATTCAAAACTTAGAAAACCAATCATATAGTCTACACTTAATTTACCCGTGACCTTTAAGGTCATGGTTTTCTTGATCTTTAAGTTTCACAAGTTCATTTCATGAGATCTATGGTTATTAGTTAACCAAAGTCCCATAAAACAAGATTTGTAACTCATGGAATGTCTAGATTTACAAAAGGTTTCATATGGTTTTTAAATCAAGTTTAAACATAGCATATAAGTCATAAGTTTCTTATTAAAAGATTTTTAAATCATGAACATGATTTGCATAAATATGCCGTGACCTATAAGGGTCATAGCTTTATCAAATCTTGATTTTAACATGTTATTTACTTGTGTTTATATGTGTATGATGATGCATGCATGAAAGAATGAAATAATATGATGTGTATACCTTTCTTGTCTAAAGGTACCAAGAATGATCTAGATGAACAAAGAGGTTTGAGATCTACTCAAAGTGATGAAGAAAACCCTAATACAAGCCAAGCCGTGGCCTTGATGATTTAGCTAGGGCTTGTTTATAGTGATTCCATGAGAATGATACTACTAATGATTTGTAGTAAGTATGAGACAAGAATCTTGGTGGATTTAATACTTGGTTTTGGATGTATATGGCTTAATGCCGTATGATTGAGAGAGAAGAGGATGCGAGAAACAAGGTTGGATTGTATGAGAGATTGTGAGAGTATATTTGTGTTTCGGATTAAAGAGGAGAGAGGGAAAGGGAATGCAAAAGGCATGATTGCCTAGGTAAGAACACTTGTGCCAAGTGTTGGCTTTTGTGTTTCCCATGCATACCTTCTCCTTCCACATGCCCTTGGTGCCGTGTAAGGCTATCCAAAAGGGTAGGGTGGGCTTGTGTTGGGCCTATGTTGGGCTTACACACAATGGAGGGTGATGGTCTTGGGCTAGTCCAAGGGTTTGAATATACTCCTAGTTCACTTACACACATATTGTGGCTAAATACCTACTTATAGTATATTTCCAAATTATCTCAAGTGTGGTACACACAATGTTAGTTATAACTCCATTACTTGTTTTTCCTAGTTGTATGCTCATGGTTTTAAGTTATGAAGCTATTTTCAACAAAGATGAATGTAAAAGTATAATTACATGATAGACATGTTTATTCACATCTTAAGGAAACATAACACATGATTAAGTGTTCTAGGATTATTGGGTGGAAATTTCATTACATAAAATCATGGTAAAATCATGGATTTTACAGCACCACCCCATTATTTTAGCTTTGTCCTCAAAGCTATTAAAAACGTAGTTATCTTTTAAGTGATAGATGTTCTAAGTATATAATTTGTTTCAGGTTCTCTCTCTCAGGTGCGGATGGCGGCATGAACGCGAAGTGGTCTATACCTAAGTTACTTTTATACGTCTGATTCGGCATCAATGGAAGCTTCTGTCATTACAGGTAAACAGAAGAGAATGCAAAGAGATTTTTATCCGGGTTGCACTATTCATCCGATTGAGCGGTAAAAGAGACCGCTGCTATGGATGGACAGGAGGCAATGCAAAGAGATCTTTATCCGGATCACACTATACATCCGATTGAGCAGTAAAGGAGACTGCTGCTATGGATGAATAGGAAAGGAATGCAAAGAGATATTTATCTGGATTGCACTATACATCCGATTGAGCAGTAAAGGAGACTGCTGCTGTGGATGAATAGGAAAGGAATGCAAAGAGATCTTTATCTGGATCGCACTATACATCCGATTGAGCAGTAAAGGAGACTGCTGCTGTGGATGAATAGGAAAGGAATGCAAAGAGATCTTTATCTGGATCGCACTATACATCCGATTGAGCAGTAAAGGAGACTGCTGCTATGGATGAATAGGAAAGGAATGCAAAGAGATCTTTATCTGGATTGCACTATACATCCGATTGAGCAGTAAAGGAGACTGCTGCTGTGGATGAATAGGTGCGGGCTGCTTAACGGGGGTCACAGCTATACCCTCCCAGGATCTGGGAGAAGACTAATGGCATTGTGGATTTTGTTAGGAGGACAAATCCATTGCAAATGGTTTCTGATATAAGAAGGACACGCCAGCATGTTTTGTATGCTGGGGAAGCTGGGGATGTACTATATCTGCATCTTTTTCACGGGTGAGATACAGGTTATATCCCCACACCCGAGGATGGAAAATTGGGGGTTGAAGGTAAAACACAATATTTTATCTTTAACCCCTCCTATATCAACAGCTTTAAGAAAAGACTTACGATTATACCTCAAGCTGGTGGGATACAAATATTAGTTAATGGTACTAAAGTTTCTACCCAACATAGAGGTTAAGATTATTGTTGATGGCGTTTGCGTAAGAAGTTGCAAAGAATCTGCTTCATTCGCCGCAGGGTTGAGCGAGAGGGGCACAGAAAAGAAGTACTTCAAATGGTGGAAATAAAAGAAGATACCAAGAATAAAGAAGTGCGCGCCTTGTAGGGTGTCGTAACAAGGGTCATGTATTCACTATTACTGGTTCAAAATTTGTACAAATTCTGACTTCTAAAGAGAGGAAATCACATCTCCCAGAGTCTAGTGGGTGGTGGCATTGTCAAACTAACTGGACCCGAAGAGGAAAGAGGAATGTCAAAAACATGGGACATTTAACATCTCCTTACGGGGATGTCGGACATAGCCCTACAAAGTGCACCCATTGTGAGTTGGATGTGCCTTTCAGGTTTAGGGTTGCTGAAGTGGCGAATGTAACCCTACAAAATACACCCATGGTGAGTTGGATGTGTCTTTCAGGTTTAGGCAGGGGAGAAACAGGTTTGGGAAATGGGGTATTCTCGGACCAATTATTCTCTGGCCTGTTGGTGCTAGAGATGACACTAAATCTAGTGTTAACTATATCGGGGTTATGGCTCCCCAGTATAATCAAGGTTTCATCTCACTAAGGTACACAACCCATTTTAGGTCATGTAAGATAATTGCGTGATGCTTTCTAGTCTATTCATGCTAATGACGACATCATAGCTGTCAAGACTTTCTAGGATCTGATTGACGTAAAACAGCGACTTGGAAGGTTTTAAGGAACAACCTTGAATGATGGTGTTTAACTATCATAACTTTTCCGTCGACTATTCCATCGTATAATGGGAGTCTAGAACTATCGGAGGGATTTCCATTACCTTACTAAATTTAGCAATTGTAATGCTTTGGTCTACGCAGGTATCAGACAAGACAGATGCATATCATTGGTTTAGTAAGAACGTACCAGGTATGATGTTGGAGCCTGGATTTGCTGGGGCATTGCCGGCCATGTACACTTGGGAAGGAGTTCCCTTGTTGTCCTTTTCTTACTGGCCCACTTGGGACAATCAGGTCTCACATGCCCAAGGGTTCCACACTCGTAACATACCACAACTTTCTTCGGTCCACTACTGCTCCTACCAGTGGGGTTTCGGTTTCCCCGCCGTCCACTTCCACTCCCATGTGCACTAGACTTGCACTTGTTACTGTTCCCGGGATTGGTATTGGGTCGCCTTGGGGTAAAAACATTTGTTTGACACGTACGGGCAAAATGGCCTTGTTGGCCACACTTGTAACATCCTTGGCATTGTCCTCCAGCAAAATGATGATTGTTGCACTTTGAACACTTAGGCTTGGTCCCTGTGTAGTTCCTGGTGCGGGTTGTGGGGGTAGTGTCATCAGCTTGCCCAACGTTTTGCTTTTTGGAAGACTACTGGTGCTGGCTACGGGGGATTTCATCGGATTTTCTCTTGTTGTCCGTTTGCCTATCGGACGGATTTCGGGCTTGTTTATTGATCAGCTCAGTCGCAAATTCCATAGCACCTTCAACGGTAGTGGGTCGTGAAGCTAGCACACTATCATGAATGTTGTCAGGGAGTTCACTGACATACTTCTCAATCTTGTCACTCCTTAGAGGGAACATTCTGGTGCACATCAAGCTTAACTCTTGAAATCTTTGGTTGTACCAAAGGATATCATTGTTCTTACACTTTAGATCCCACAGCTCGACTTCCAACTTCTTCATTTCTCCTCTAGGACAGTATTTCTCATTCATCCTCTCCTTGAGGTTGGACCAAGTGAGGGTATAAGCAGTGGCATGTCCAAGGGTGGCGACCACAGAGTTCCACCAAGTAAGGGCGCTCTCGAGTAGAGTGTATGTAGCATACTTAACTCTGTTCTCGTCGGCACAACCGCTGATGCGGAAAACTGTCTCTAGTCTTTCAAACCATTGCATCAATTCAATAACTCCTTCTTTTCCTCGGTAGTATGAGGGTTTGCATTTCAAGAAGTCGGGGTATGAACAACCCTTGTTGGAGTTGTTTCTGTGCATGTTGTGGTTTGGGTCATTGCTCAGATTAGCTTCTCTGGCTGCCATAGCTGCTGAAATGCCTTCACCAATCATCTCCCGAAGTTGAGCAGCGGTAACATTATGAGTAGCTTTAGGTACTTCGGTATTAGCGGTATTGGAGGAAATTGCATTATTGGGGTTCGATCGTGAAATCACCATTTGTCTATAATTATACACAAAATGAGATTATTAGTTCAATCGTTAGTACAGTTTTTATATTATTTGCAAGAGAGTGATTTCATGCATAAAATTCATAACAAATTTGGATAACCTTTCAGGATTTCATAATATAATACATTGCACAACAGATATAACATAAGAGAGTGATTTCATGCAAAGTTCCTTAAGGAATTTTAAACATTCATCGAGCATATCAAATCCGGAACAAAGGGTTAGCTAGCCTTGCCCTGGTAGTGGTACACATTGCTTTAAGTACATCATATCCAAAATACATGCCCAAAGAAAAGAAAGAAAGATATAGTATGGGATTACATCACCAAAGCTGAAAAAGGGATAAAAGTACAAAGGCCCTATGTTCATGATAGCCGGGATGCAACCCGTGAGCTTATCATGATGTATAAGAAGTCTAGTACGTCTATACTAGTCCTGCCTGGATGGTCCACTAGATGATGCTGGGGCTGACGGTGCGGATGGAGCTGGTGGGGCTGCAGAATTTCTCCTGGTGTTCCACAAAGTCCGAACTGTCGTTCGGGTCTCCTTGAGCGTACGGAGTGCAGACAGTAGCTGGTTCCAGAGTCTATCGACGACCCCTCGGAGATAAGCCATCTCCCCAGTAACCCCATCATGCCAGACAGTGGCGAGATCAAAGAAAATAGATAATGATTGCTCCTGAGCGGCAAGAGCAGCGTGGGTCTGATGCTGTAGACCCTCCATGACCTGAATGCGCTGGTGGAGGCGGTAGTTTTCCTCCAATAACCACTTCAGTGCCTCGTCCGTCCTTGCCTGGATGCCCTTAGCGGTCTGGGAGTCTCCCCTCATAGTGCGTAAAAGAGTGTCGATACGATCATAGATGACAACATGGCTTTGTTGACTAACTGCCAACTGGCTGCAGCGGTCGGATATCTCTCGCTCATGGCGTGCAACCAGTGCAGAGATCTGAGCCTCGACGGAATCGACACGTCCCGCCCCGGAGCCTTCCCCGGTCTCATAAGTGGAGACGGGTGCGGGCTCGGAGAAATAGCCCGATGATAAGGATGGAGGCATGGAAGATGGTATGCTAGGAGGGACCCGGTCCTCCTCCATAGAGGTTGGGGCCGGTGTGGCTGATGCTGAGATAGAAAAAGGGTCCTCTGGGAGTACAACTTCAATGGCTGGGTCATCCTCTGAATCCGAGGCTGACAACCATCCATACTGCGTCGATCGTGGGGATGAACAAACAACTGGAGTAGAAGCTACTACGGGTAGAAGAGTCGAGGATGTAGTAGGCGGAGTCATGATGCTCTGAAATAGTATTATTTTAAGTTTGAAGTGAGTATAAACTTACAAACAAAGAACAATATTATTTAGATTACATGCTTTATGAAATATATCCCTTTTAAACAATTATTATAATGTTTTAAGGTTACGAATATTAATACTTATATATATATATATATATATATATATATATATATATATATATATATACATATACATATATATACATATACATATATATATATATATATATATATATATATATATATATATATATATATATATATATATATATATATATATATATATATATATATATATATATATATATATATATACATATATATATATATATATATATATATATATATATATATATATATATATATATATATATATATATATATATATATATATATATATATATATATATATATATATATATATATATATATATATATATATATATATATATATATATATATATATATATATATATATATATATATATATATATATATATGTATTATCATTTAAGTAGTTTATTTGTCAATTTGTAAGTGCGAAGTTTGGTTTAGTATTACCCATATTTTCATTTCAGTATTTTACTATGTAGTGTAAAATTTTCAAGTTTAGCACGTCTAACATTTTTCATAGCAATAACTCACTAAGCAGTATTAATAATCAAGATTAGTAAACACATATATATATACAATTAGTTCACATAGCATAAAATGCCCTAAGATCTATATGCTTAACTAATACGGTCCCAAAATAAAATCCCAAAAAGATTTTTATAAGTTATAGTACAGTTTTAAATAAAAGAAAAATCATTTTATTTTTATTTTATTTAAAAATTTATCTGGTTCTCTATAACTAATGCTTTGATACCATTCTCTGTGACACCCCGGGTAGGGTCAAGATATGCGGAAATATCCACGGAGATGTCACTAGGGTGGATCGATAGCATATAGTCCATAGAGCATAAGATAAAGAGTTAGTCAAATCAGATTACATGTTTTAAACAATTAAATAAATTTGTCTTAAAACATGGTGAAGAGTGATTGTTTATGTTTCCTAAATAGAACCCCTGACGAGTCCTATGATGCAGATTTCTAAGATGCTGGAGACCATGCACACACCACGTACTAACTTCATATTCCTTTGCAAAACATACTAAAGGGGGTCAACATAAAGTTGGTGAATTTATTTTAACAATTAATTAGTTGGGACATACATTAAGCATAGAAGTGACAATGCACAAAGCATTCTCACTAAAATGTAGATAACATTTGTTTATTATTAGAAACTGAAGCTTAACCTCCGTAGTCCTCAACAGATGAGGACGTAGTGTCTTACAAAAAGACACCCATTCCAGTTCCAACATGGTATACGTCTGTTGTCCCGGCCAAGGCACAGTGAGCATGACTCACCCAGACGGGGATGGTCAATCCCTAATAGGTCTATTTATAACATTCGGGCAATTTACAACAATTTAACAGTTTCAATAATAATCAATCATAGTCAAGTTTATACAATCCAGTTGTGTCCATTATATGTTTGCATATTTTCTTTACCCAAGGGGAAGTTTTATCAAAAGTTTATATGGGACTGTAAACTCACATGGGAGTAGGAAATTGCTGTTTTAATACGAATATCCAATTAAAGCTCACGCCAAAGTTATTCCTAATCAGATAGTACAGTCTTAATAGATAGTACAAGAACATATATGTATGCTTATACAAATTTTATTCAGTTCATTTATACTACGATATTTATCTAAATAACTGTAGTTCAAGTAGCATCAATATTCATTTCTAAGTAAACATAAAATGTTTAACTATTAATATCAGTTAGCATATATGTATTTATAATAATCATTTAACTTATAATTAAGTTTGTTAGTTAAGTAGACATAAAATGTTCTACTTAAAATATTAGTTTACGTTTTTCGTTCAAGTATTATAATCACTCATTTACTACTAGGTTTCATTATTATGTAAACAAAAAAATCCTACTTAGTATTAGTTCACGATCGTAGTTCACGTATTATAATCATTCATTTAAACTTTAATATTAAGTTTCATATTTTAAGTAGACATAAGATGTTCTACTTATATTTTTAACATTCAATTTCTCCAACGTTCATATAGATTTTATTTTCTAAAAGTATATGAGTTTATGTATGAATAATACATAATCATAATTGTTTATACAATTATCTCCTAAAGTAAATATAAACATTTTATACAAAAAAATATATTTTATTTAACTTTAAAGTTTTGGAATATGGCAAAACTAGTCCCTCTATATTTTTAAACAAGTATAATCTTCGGATTTGATATATTTAGAACCTAGGGCTTGTTAAAGTTTCGGCTTATGGCAGATTTAGTCCCCCTAGTTATATCTAGCTTTTGTAACTTTACTAAAATTACAAAAACAGCCCCTAAGGCTTCTTTAAGTTTCAGCAAATTACAAAAATAGTCCTTAGGGTTTTAAAACGACAAAATAACTTTTAGAAACTTCCTAAAATGGTCCCTAGGGTTTAATTTACCACGGATAGTATTTATTAAACCCTAGACTTTTGAATATTTACATTTTTAGTCCTTGTGTTTACTAGTTTATCAAAACAAGTTTCATAAGTTACGGTTTTAGTCCTTAAGTTTTATAAATTGTCATGTTCATCTAAAAAGTTTTATAAGTTATATTTTATTATAAAAACTTTTATTTTAACATTCAAGCTTTATATGGGCTCATTAAATGGGCTAAACATCTAATGGGCTATTTTAGTGGGCTTAAATATATTTCAAGTCCATTAATTTATTTAAATGGGCCTTTAAATCATTTATTGGACTTAATACATTTTTAAGTCCATTTAATTAGTTAAATGGGCCTAAGTGTAATCTTAAGTCCATTTAAGTTACTAAAATTTATCAAATGGGCTTATTGGGTCCATTAAGTTTTAGATTAATCCACTAACATTAATTTATATTTTATGTATGTTTTTACTTAGGATATTCTTATAAGCTTATTATGAGCTTATTAATATTTAGTTTTAAATCTTAATAGATGAATAAAACTTAAAATTTGTTTTATGTGTTATACCAAATTAGATCTAGGTGTGTTATAAGGTTACAAGTAGGTCATAAGCCCTAGTAGGAGCTTATATCCCACGGCTTACATTAGTTATAGCATATTAAGATAATTCAATTCTCATTTTAAAGTTGCATGTAATTTATAAGTGTTACAAAATTAGATCTAACTATGTACACATCAAGAAAATAAGTCACAAGTCCAAAATAAGATTTAAACTATGTCTAGACCTAAAAATCAAACATAGGTCCATGTACACTCATATATAGCTCACGGCTATACTTTTAGATCTAGGTATTTCCAAGATGAACACTTTAGCTAGTTTTTAAGACTTGTAAATATTTACAAAAGCACATCATGATTATTTAGGTTACATGCATGTTCCCAAGGTTACTATTAATCCAAGAAAACAAGGTATAGCCCACGGCTATACTGTTTTCTCCCAATATTCCCATAAGATCTACTAGCTTATTTTATGTGTATCATGTTAAGTTAACACTTATCACTAGATCTAGGTTTAAATAAGCATGCACGTACATCTAACCCATTTTAGGTCTTGTATAACCCACGACCATATTTATTTACATAAGTCGTTTTTGTGATTTTTAATATTCCATTTAACATGTTACATTTCATATTCCATTATTCAAAACTTAGAAAACCAATCATATAGTCTCCACTTAATTTAGCTGTGACCTTTAAGGTCATGGTTTTCTTGATCTTTAAGTTGCACAAGTTCATTTCATGAGATCTATGGTTATTAGTTAACCAAAGTCCCATAAAACAAGATTTTTAACTCATGCAATGTCTAGATTTATAAATGGTTTCATATGGTTTTTAAATCAAGTTTAAACATAACATATAAGTCATAAGTTTCTTATTAAAAGATTTTTAAATCATGAACATCATTTGCTTAAATATGCCGTGACCTATAAGGGTCATAGCTTTATAAAATCTTGATTTTAACATGTTATTACTTATGTTTATATGTGTATGATGATGCATGCATGAAAGAATGAAAGAATATGATGTGTATACCTTTCTTGCTTAAAGGTACCAAGAATGATCTAGATGAACAAAGAGGTTTGAGATCTACTCAAAGTGATGAAGAAAACCCTAATACAAGCCAAGCCGTGGCCTTGATGATTTAGCTAGGGCTTGTTTATAGTGATTCCATGAGAATGATACTACTAATGATTTGTAGTAAGGATGAGACAAGAATCTTGGTGGATTTAATACTTGGTTTTGGATGTATATGGCTTAATGCCGTATGATTGAGAGAGAAGAGGATGAGAGAAACAAGGTTGGATTATATGAGAGATTGTGAGAGTATGTGTGTGTTTCGGCTTAAAGAGGAGAGAGGGAAAGGAAATGCAAAAGGCATGATTGCCTAGGTAAGAACACTTGTTCCAAGTGTTGGCTTTTGTGTTTCCTATGCATCCCTTCTCCTTCCACATGCCCTTGGTGTCATGTAAGGCTATCCAAAAGGGTAGGGTGGGCTTGTGTTGGGCCTATGTTGGGCTTACACACAATGGAGGGTGATGGTCTTAGGCTAGTCCAAGGGTTTGAATATACTCCTAGTTCACTTACACACATATTGTGGCTAAATACCTACTTATAGTATATTTCCAAATTATCTCAAGTGTGGTACACACAATGTTAGTTATACTCCATTACTTATTTTTCCTAGTTGTATGCTCATGGTTTTAAGTTATGAAGCTATTTTCAACAAAGATGAGTGTAAAAGTATAGTTACATGATAGACATGTTTATTCACATCTTAAGGAAACATAACACATGATTAAGTGTTCTAGGATTATTGGGTGGAAATTTCATTACATAAAATCATGGTAAAATCATGGATTTTACAGTACCTAAGACAACCACTATTCTAGTTGGGTCTATGAATATTAGCTTGCCTTTAGAATCTAGGCCTACTAATATTTTGGAACTCACTTCTATCAAGGGCTCCCATTTGTCAAACTCTACATTATCTTCTAATGCTTATGAAGCTCGTCGAGATCATTCTATTCATAATGGACTCTGGGTGCACAAAGCACATGACGGGAAATCTCATGCTTCTAATTAACTTCATGGAGAAGTTTCTGGGTACGGTACGGTTTGGAAATGATCAGTTTGCACCGATACTCGGATATGGAGATTTGGTTCAAGGGAATATCACTATAAAACGGATTTATTACTTCGAGGGACTGAATCACAATTTATTATCGGTTGGTCAATTTTGTGATGCGGATTTGGAAGTGGATTTTCAGAAAAATACTTGCTATGTTAGAGACTATAATGGGAATGACCTTCTAGGTTCTCGTGGTTCTGATCTCCACACAATAACTCTTCAAGTACATCTTCATCAAATCTATTTTGCTTAATAGCTAAAGCCCCATCCTCTCAAGCATGGTTATGGCATCAACGATTATCACATCTCAACTTTGACACCATCAACTTGCTTTCAAAGAATGATATTGTGATCGGTCTTCCTAGGTTAAAATTCGTCAAATACCATCTTTGTTCTTCTTGTGAGTTAGGGAAAGAAAAACGGAAGTCTTTCAAAACAAAGACTACCCCAAGCTCAAAAGGACGATTGGAACTGCTACACATGGATTTATGTGTTCCAATGCGTGTAGAGAGTATTAACGGGAAAAAGTATATTCTCATGATTGTTGATGATTACTCTTGATACACATGGACTTTCTTCTTAAGGTCCAAAGATGAAACACTAGAGGTTCTCAAAACTTTCTCAAGATGATACAACGCAATCTTCAAGCTTAATTCTTAACCGTAAGAACGGATAGGGGTACTAAATTTTTGAACAAACTTTTCAATCTTACTTTCAAGAAGAATGCATCGAACATCAAACATCTATTGCTCGAACTCCTGAACAAAATGGCGTTGTCGAAAGACGGAACCGCACTTTGGTTGAGGCAACTCGAACAATGCTTTCTGCTTCAAAATTACCACTATTCTTCTGGGCTGAAGCTATTTCAATTGCCTGTTATACTCAGAATCGTTCTCTCGTAATCCCTAGACATGAAAAGACTCATTACCACATCATCAATGGCAGGAAACCTACTATTAAATTCTTTCACGTATTTGGATCTTTATGCTACATTCTTAAAGATGGTGAGAATCTCGACAAGATGAAAGAAAAAGGTGATGCATGTATTTTTGTGGGGTATGCTACATTGTCGAAAGGATATCGAGTTCACAAAAAGAGAACAAAGATTATTGTCGAAACAATTCATGTGAACTTTGACGAATTGCCACAAATGGTACTTGATCACAACAGCTCAAGTCCCGCATCTCAATGTCCAGCAATGGCACCTACACAAAACAGTGTATGTCCCGTGCAAGAATGTCAAGAAAGTACTCCTACAGTAGACTCGACGGATACGACATAAATTAATGAGTTGGTTGATTTATATGATCCAATGTTTAATGAATATTACTATGGAAACAATCAAGTTGTGTCAAAGCCTTCCGTAGTTAACACTGCTGATGCACCCGAACAAAGTCAACAAGACACAACGGCATCTACATCAGCAACCGTTGCTCAAGAGACAATTCCATTAGATACTCAACAAACTCAAGAAACTATCATACAACCAACATCACCAACCGTCAATGCTGAAGGAGGAAAAAACAATCAACCAGTCGATGCATAACCTGACGAAGAAGAATTTATCAACCCGTTCGGTACACCGGTACGCGAAGTCGGAGAGTCTTCTACTCAACATGTTGATCCGTCCAACATGCATACATTCTACCAATGATATCCATCCACTCACCATTGGACACGTGATCATCCATTGAAGCAAGTCATTGGAAATCCTTCAAAACCGGTTTGAACACGCAGACAACTCGACACCGATGGCGATGTGTGTATGTATGCACTCACCGTGAGTTCAAATGTACCTACAATCATCAAGCAAGCCATGACTGATCATGCATGGATTGAATCAATGCAAGACGAAATTCATCAGTTTGAACACCTAAATGTTTGGGAACTTGTTGACAGACCCTATGGAATTTTGCTTTTAGATTTCAAATGGATCTGGAAAAACAAACTGGACGAAGAACAAACCATCATCAAAATAAAATCTCGTCTTGTGGTTAAGGGATATCGTCAACAAGAAGGGATAGATTTCGATGAATCATTTCCTCCAGTTGCTCGTTTGGAAGCTGTCATGATATTCCTTGCTTATGCTGCACATAAAGGCTTCACGGTTTATCAGATGGACGTTAAAACTGCTTTTCTCAACGGTCATTTGAATGAAGAAGTATATGTGAATCAGCTGAAAGGTTTCATTGATCCTTATCATCCTGACAAAGTCTACCGTCTCAAGAAGGCAGTATATGGACTCAAACAAGCTCCAAGGGCATGGTACAATGAACTATCAAACTTCTTGGTATCCAAAGGATTCTCCAAAGGTTCCATTGATCCTACTCTCTTTATTAATAAATATGGGGATGACATATTTCTTGTGCAAGTTTATGTTGATGACATCATTTTTGGCTCTACGAACCCAAAACTTTCAACACGTTTTGAAAAATTAATGCACAACAAATTTGAAATGTCAATGATGGGGGAGCTAAAATTCTTTTTAGACCTCCAGATTCATCAATTCCCACGTGGTATCTTTATTAACCAAGCTAAGTATGCTCAAGAGATACTTAAAAATCATGGTATGCAATCATGTGCTCGCGTTGGTATACCATTGTCGACCAAATCCCTAGACGCTGACTTATACTCATATCCCGTAGATCAAACGCGATATCGCAGTATAATCGGGTCACTTATGTACCTTACAGCCAGAAGTCTTGATATTCATCATGCCACGTGCTATTGTGCACGATATCAAGCCAGGCCTACTCAAAATCACCTCAAAGAGGTAAAACAGATATTTCGGTACCTTGAGAATATCATTCACATGGGACTCTGGTATCCGAGGGAAACTGGTTTTCATCTAACAGCTTTTTTAGATTCTGATCACGCAGGTTGCCTTGATAGTCGAAAAAGCACTTCTGGTAGCGTACAATTTCTAGGGGAAGACAAGCTTGTGAGCTGGTCGTCAAAGAAGCAGGATTGCACTTCGCTCTCATCAGCTGAAGCAGAATATGTGGCTCTATCCGCGTGTTGTGCTCAAGTCCTCTGGATGAGAACTCAACTCACGAATTATGGATTCCACTTTGATAAAATACCTACGTATTGTGAATCAAAGTCGGCCATAGCCATATCTTGCAATCCGATTCAGCACTCCTGTACCAAGCACATCGCAGTCAGATATCACTTCATCAAGGAACAAGTGGAACGTGGTATCGTGGAATTATACTTTCTCAGAACTGAGTACCATATAGCAGACTTGTTTACAAAATCTCTATCCCAAAATAGGTTTCAGTATCTCGTTGGCCGTCTTGGTATGAAGTATATGACTCCAGAAGACTTGGAGGTTTTGGCAAATGAAGCTGCTTGATATTCTCTCATAATGACTTCTAAGCGCATCACAGCTTAGGAATCGAACGTCAAATAAGGAAAGTTTATCAAGAACGATAACTTATCCTTCTCAATGAGAAATTCATATTTCTCGGTCATGAGCTTCTCATAAAAACATTCAAAGTTTATAAGTTAATAAAAAATGATTTCTAAGTAAATGTAAGCTTAGAACTCGAACTTCAACTTAAGGAAAGTTTATCACATATGATAACTTATCCTTCACAACGGGAAATTTATTTTTCTCAGTCATGAGCTAGTCACAAAACAATCAAAGTTTTGAGCTCATGAAAAATGGACCCGTAGGGGAAGTGTACGTTTCAGTGCGCTTTCCGAAAGCAATAAAAGAGAAGTATGACTATTTTAAAACCGTTGAACACAATTTTCAAGAATTTCTCAAAAGGTTTTTCTAAATCTTTCAAAATTGTGTGTTCAACACTCCCTTCCTCATAATATGGTTTTTATATCTCAAAAATTTCATATGCTATTTTGAACAATTTTTGAGGGGGGGGGGGGGGGGGGGGGCGTTTTAAAATGAAGCCTTTAATGTTGTTGGGTACATCTCAAAGTTGTCATATTTTATGTATCCAACACATTCCAAAAATGATATAAAATTGTCAAATGTAATATATTATATCGAAAAAGGCATATTATCTCTGTACCTCAACATATTTTGTGGTTTAGTTTTTCTAAAATTTTGTCAAATTTTTGTCTTAAGACACACATATATTGTTGAGGGGGAGCGACCCGACTACAAATGTTCCATGATTCATGCGTGTACACATTTTTCTCTCCCGCCGATTTTCAGAAAATTGTCACATTTTAATAAATTGGTATCTCTAATATTATGTTTTTATATTAGAGATAGGGGAGAAAATGTGATTAAAATGTAATATATCGCAACATGTGATCTTAAAGAATCAAGTGCAACTCTTTCCCTCACATGCTAAACTATTTCGAATATCGATGCATGTGTGTAGGGGGAGTATTTCAGAAATGTAAAACTTTCAAAGTGTTAAAAGTTTTGATTTTTATCAAGCACTTTGAAAGGTTTTCAATGGTTTATGGATACGATCTATACCCAAAACAACCTACTATCCACGATAGAATGTTGGAGTCAAAAGGTGGTTCAGATAGGAAACTAAGTCCTATGATCCAACCAGAACCGGAGGGATCTACCCAAAGACATTCCATAGCTAGAAATAGTTGTCCTTAGGAAAGATGGAGTTGAATGAAGCTAAATACGGACGAATTACTCAAGTTAGCACTGGAACAATCACAACAAGGTGTTGGTGATGACGGATTGGTAAGCATTGAAGGAGTTGAATATTCTATGCAACTTAGGCAGAAACTGGGTTAACACATCTTTTGAAGACAAGTGTCATGGACACAGTGATGCGATGCACAACCCTTCCGCAACCATTCGAGTTTCTCTCAAAATAAACTTGTCTCATTGTCACGGAGATCAACACGTATCTATTGACTTTCTCACTTCGAGTTAGTTAATATTGAAAAGGTGGCAGTCTGCTCCAGCCTCCAATTACCAAAATGCACTTATTGAGTCTAGAGCCAAAATAGATCAATTTATTATCTCATTAGGACACAATCGAGTCCTACACATTATTCTTGTGATATTTCTAGAACATCTGAGTGATACGATTCATAATGAAGATGGAAATCCTGCTTGAGCCAGCATCAAACAAGCTCATGGTAGGTATGTTGTGCGATTCTACACGAATCAAACTTGTGATAACTAGAAAGAAACTAAGTTTGGATTCTTAATTGATTTAAACTTGATTCCAGGATTCTTCACAAAATCCATGTGATCTTGCCAGAACATTCAGAGTGACATTCTTTTACTGCTCACAGTGACGAATGGAAATCCTTCCAGTGTCAACATCAAACAGCACTGTGG
The DNA here is from genome assembly GCA_025667525.1 of Glebionis coronaria. Lineage (NCBI taxonomy): Eukaryota > Viridiplantae > Streptophyta > Magnoliopsida > Asterales > Asteraceae > Glebionis > Glebionis coronaria. The sequence continues at coordinate 234,676,969 of CM046876.1, read as the reverse complement.
TAGGTGACTCGCAAGATTCTTTATGAATCAAGCTTGTGTCAAATTGGAAAGCAACAATGGTGCGATTATCATATAATCAAACTTGTTCTAGGAATTCTGAATTGACGACTCAAATCAGACGGATAATTTGTCCTTATGATTCACTCTTTACGTTCGCAGTCTGCTTTGAGACGGTCGAGTAAAGATAACTGGCTACTACCGCCAGGAAACCCTGTCAAGGAGATTCTTAATCGAATCTACCCGATCACAGGTACGGTATCTAATACCGTCTAACGGTCTTCACCGACCGGAGGTAAAACGCTACCGAGTTAGGGTGAAATGTTCAAAGCCATTTCGTCTGTGTCTATATATGTTGCATATCAAGAATGTGGTGTAGCAGTGTACTAATCAAAGTCGTCTTCACATGTTCATACAAAAAGTTAAAGTCTTCCGCAACTCTGATGAATATTTGAAGGACTAACTACAACTATATTGGTATGGGAGATTGTTAGCCTTTCAAAATCAACAAAGTGTGAACATGTCGATTCAGAAGTCACAAGAGCACAAGATGGAGATTATCAAGATACCTAAGAATGTAATAGGTCATCTTAGTCACAAGGAGCACGAGATGAAGATCTCAAGCACTCAAAGTCAAAAGACAAAGGCTCGACATAAAGATCACAAAGGCATGAAGGAAGAAAACCGTTACAAACAAGATCAAGACAAAGATACAAGACCAAAGAAGGAAGATCACCCCCACAAGAATGTATTCACTCAATCATCTTATGCATTTAAAGATGACCGATATATTGGGGAGATTGTTAGCCTTATATTTTATATAGTCGAACAAGAATGTAATAGGTTATCTTAGTCGTAAATGGTCTTGTATTGTAATAGCTTAGTCGGGTTAACCAGGCTTGGTATTTAAGCTAATATTGTATAAGTTAGGGGCTCTAAGCCCAAGCAAAAACCAAGCCCGGCCCATGTTACTAAACCTACGGTCTAACAAGCCTAGGGTATATATACCCTCTTTAATGTGTGGAAGAGGGTGTTGGTTACATTTACTTTCTCTCTCTAGTTTATGTTTAACCTTCCACAATCTCTCTACTATCTCTCTTTACCTTCATCTATTTCTTTCTCTAAATATCATCTTAATATTGTGTTATGGATTGAGATAGGGGGAGAAAATGTGATTAAAATGTAATATATCGCAACATGTGATCTTAAAGACTCAAGTGCAACTCTTTCCTTCACATGCTAAACTATTTCGTATATCGATGCATGTGTGTAGGGGGAGTATTTCGGAAATGTAAAACTTTCAAAGTGTTAAAAGTTTTGATTTTTATCAAGCACTTTGAATGGTTGATAAGTGTGAAAACACTCATCAATTATGATCCAAAAACCACTTAAAACACAGTCAAATACATTATATTTAACTTTAAAATATCAGAATTACGTGGGTATTTGTGTTTTTGTGTTTTCAGGTAAACAAGATGCATTTTGGAGCAAAGACGCGTTTTCAATTGATTTATTTGATAAAAGACGAAGAAAAGGACAAATCAAGCTTCAAGGAAATTACTTTCCATTATTTCAAAGATGGACGGCTTAAATTGTAATTTTCACAAAGAAAAAGGATGAATAAGGAGTTTAGCTTAAAAGTCATAACTCTTTTATATAACTTTTGAAAAAAAAAAGTAAAAAGTGAAAGGACCAAAAAAGGAAAGGGAGGATAAGCTTTTACTTAAACTTGGTCAAAGACCAAGTCAAACATACAAAACGTCTTCCTCACCAAATCAAGAGAGAGAAAGAAACGAAATATCAGTCGCTTATATCTTCACCAAAAACCTACAATACATTTTCAAGAAAGAACAAGAAGGTTCCAAACGAAGACTCAAACATCGAATACTATCTATAAAAATATAAAAAAAACCACAAAATCAATTCTTTTCCTAAAGAATTGAACAAAAAAATAAGAAATCTACAAAGTAATATTTTTCCTAAAAGATTACACCCAAAAATATATTGTATATATTGGTTTCCATCGTTTTTACATACATATATTATTTTCTTAAAAAACTCAATAAATACAAAAATACCTTTTTATATTATTATATGTAGATACATATACGTATACGAACACTCAATACACATACTTCCATAAGTATTGCTTTTGCAATACACCGAGTTCGGGAGCGTTCCGGTCCTTGACACGTGTGTCGATCAAATTTAATTAAGGAAAAAATAGATAAATACTTTCAATAGGAAAGAATTCGAAGAATACAAACTACTAAAGTGAATAGATAGGCGACGTACTATAAAATGCCGTCTAAGGGTTAATAGGTACTTAAGTGATTCGCGCCACCTAACCCCCCTGATAGGTGTGTAAACACCCACCTTTTCTACCACTTAATTACAATAATAACCGAACCAAAACGTGTATTTTATGTCTTTTATGTCGGAATTATGCGTGGTTTGTGTTTTTGTTGTAATTTAGGACGAAATTGTGAAAAGTGGAGAAAACACGGGAATTCACGGGCATTCACAGCTTTTATTGAAGAAAAAGATGAAAGACGGAGTCGAGAAGTCAAAAGTGGAAAAAGAACGGAAGTCCAAGACCAATTCTGAAGATTTATCGAAGAAAAAGTCAAAAGACGGAAGTTTATCAAAAGTCGAGAAACTCAAGTCTATTTTATTGAAGAAATTAAAGACGAGTTCAAAAGATATCCCGAGCCACAAGTCCTTAAAGTCCAAATTTAAAAGAAGGATTAGAAGAAAAGGACTAATGATGCAATTAATGAAGATTAAATGAAGGAGGGACTTAATCCCGCAATTAACAAGAAATGAAGGAGGGGAGGAAGCTTCCTTAATCCTCCCCTATAAATAGTTTAGATTGTTAAGCATTTGTTGTTGTTGGCTAATCGTGACAATTAGTCCTTCCACCTTTAATTACCTTGTCAATTTAAATACTTGTCCATTTTAATTACTTTGTCTTGCACCTTAATTACCATTTAATTCAAGTAAGTTTTTCTTTTTAATTCTTGTCAAGATTTATCTTTATCTTGTTAATCTCATTCTTCCTTTCTTAATCTTTATGTTGATTTTTTTTATGATCAAGTTCTTTATTTTTGTTGATTTTATTTAAGTGGTTTTGATTAACTTGTTTAGTTTTATTGTTTGGGATTGATTGTTTATGCTTTATATTTGTTTATTACTTGTTTGATTTAATCTTATTGTTGATTTGGTTTAGTTTTTATTGGATCTGATCTTTATTCTTATCCCTTGTTCTTCGGACATCTTACTGTTCTTGCCAGATTCGTCCCCAGCAAACATTCCGAATAGGTCTGTTTTATTGAGCTCTATACGGAATATTCTATATTCCGAACACGAGGATTTATTCCGCGTAAAGGTTTTGTAGAAATTGCTTATTCGGAATATTTAATTATTCCGCATAGGGATTTTGAAGGAATTGCTTATTCGGAATTTCCAAGTATTCCGCATAGACTTGATATTCAGCATAGGCAGAATTATTCCGAATAGGATTTTTATTCCGAATTGAGCTATCTTTCCGAATAGGTGACAGTATTCCGAATAGAGGGTTACATTCCGAATAGACTGCTATTCGGAATAGCAAGGACATTCCGCATAAGATTAGTATTCCGAATAGGCTGATTTTCCGAATTGGTCTAAATATTCCGTGTAGAACTTCTTTCCGAATAGGTGACAGCTATTCCGAATAGAGGATTATTCCGCATAGGAGTTTTCTGCCTTTTCATTTTAAGCTTTATTTTTCCCGCCTTTTTCCTTGCTCGCACTTTAAGTTTATTTACCTTAGTTTAAGATTTAGTTTAGTTGCGTTTTAAGTTTGCCTTAGTTAGATTTAAGTTTGCGTTATTTACTTTATTGCCCTTTAGTTTTAGTCGCGCTTTAAATACTTGCACTTTATTTTAATTAGACTTAGATTTATTTTAATTGTACTTTTACTTTAATTGTTTTGCACCTTTTATTTTCAAAACTACAACGACACATCTTTGTTCCACCAAAGTTCAACTGAGTCACACATTAAGCATAAGTTTTTCAATTCGAAGAGACATACTTAAACGAACTAATTTTTATACGGGCCAAAAGCCTTGTATCAAATGGCGCCGCTGCCGGCTCTTTTCGTAAAGATCAACAGTTTTTTGTGAAAGACACGTTGCTTTTTGGGATCCGTTCACTTGTGAACGTTATTTTTCTTGCATAAAAAATTCAAAAATCATAAAAATTAAAAATTTCAAAAATCCAAAAAGATTTTATCTTTATTTGTGTATATATATTGTCTTTGTGTTTGGTTTTGTTTTCTTTTGCATTTCCAGGTGTATGCGTACTAGATCTTCTAATTATCAAGAGTCCGAGCCTCAAGAAGATTTAGATATGGCAGGTGTTAACAACAACAACATTCCACCGAACCTGAATAATAATAATAACAACAATGCTCTTCCACAACCCGATCTTCGGACCATGGAGGAACTTTGTCAACCAACCATGTTTGGACGAGGAGGACCGATTGCGCCGATGCAAATCAACGCTCCTGAGTTTTCGTTGAAGCACCACATGATTCAGCAAGTACAAACAAACCCATTTAGAGGACTGCCTGATGATGATGCCAACAAACACCTCGACAAGTTCATTACAATCACCCAAAGCATGAAGTTGCCTGGGGCCATAATGGATGTACTTCGCCTACAACTCTTACCACATACTTTATCGCATCATGCCGAGAAATGGTTTGATCGTCTCCCGAAGAATTCTATTCACACTTGGGATGACATGACTCAACGCTTTCTTTCGCGCTACTTTCCACCATCCATGGTCACAAGCCTTCGCAATCAGATCAGCGGTTTCATGCAAGATCCCGATGAATCTCTTTTTGATGCATGGGAGAGATATAATGTCTTGATCGACCGTTGTCCAAACCACAACATGCTTCCGGTCACCTTGATCGATACTTTCTACAACGGATTGAGTTTTCGAGATCGTGATACGATCAATGCAGCCGCCGGTGGCATATTCATGAAAAGGAGACCCGAGGAGTGTAGAGAGTTAATTGAGAACATGACTACTCACCACAAGAACTGGGATTCCTCTGCTTCTTCTAGGAACAACCCGAGAGTCAATGTTTCCTCAACCTCAGCAAACCCTGAGATGACCGAACTCACCCGCATGATGGCCGAAATGAGCAAAAGTATTACGCTTCTCGCTTCAAACCAACAACAACAACACGTTAAAGCGGTTGCTAATCCTTGTGAAACATGTGGCGGTCCTCACTCATACACCGATTGTCCTTCGACACAAGGAAATCCGGAAAATGTGTATGCAGCTTACGGTAATTATTCACCGGAAAATTACCAAGCTAGACAACAAGGGGATAGAAATCTGCTGAGCTACCGTTCCAACAACTACCTTTCACCCGGTTTTTCTCCTCAAAACCAAAATCCCGCCAACAACTACAATAGAAGCAACCAAATCCCACCTCGTGCTTCTAACCCTTATCAACCACCCACCCAACAACACACACCCATTAATCCCGATGTTGACACAATCATGAGAACTCAAGGTGAGCAAATCAAGAATCTACAGAGCTAAATAATCAATTTGAAAGGAGATATCTTGAAGCAAGGTAATGACATCAGAACCGAGGTTCGTGATAATCTTCAATCCTCTTTCATCACTCAAACAACTGAATTGAAGAATCTGTTGGCTAGTTTCTTGCCCGAAGCTCAACCTTCTTCTTCTTCGGGTTCTCTACCTTCAAACACCGTCACTAATCCGCGAGCTAATGTGAGTGCTATAACTACGCGTAGTGGAATTACCATTGTCAATCCACCTGATTCACCACCATCATCAACACCTCCTCCACCACCATATATCCCTACTCCTCTTACACTTAGTGATAGTACACCATTACCGTCTCCGCCTCGTCATGACGATGTATCTCAAAAGGACCCTTCAACATCACAACCTTCACCAAATACACCTTCACCTAACCCTTATCAACCTAGAATCCCATACCCTTCTCGCATAGGCAAGACCAATGATCTAACCAAGAATGACTGCCAAGTATCGAAATATGTGGATATGCTATCTAAAATGACCATCAACATTAGCCTTGTTGAAGCACTTTGCCACATGCCGAAATTTGTCAAAGCATTCTAGGAATTGCTTAGCAAGAAGGAGAAGCTGATTGAACTCGCCAACACACGCTTAAATGAAAACTGCTCTGCAGTTCTTCTTAGAGAACTTCCGGAAAAGCTTGGAGATCCCGGTCGTTTTGTGTTACCTTGCGTGTTCAACAAAACTGAAGAATTTACTGCCCTTGCTGATCTCGGGGCTAGTATTAACTTGATGCCACTAAGTGTTTGGAAAACACTATCATTGCCCGACCTCACTCTAACTAAGATGACTCTTGAACTTGCAAATCGCACTCTCGCTTACCCCGTTGGTATAGCCGAAGATGTGTTTCTTAAAGTTGGCACATTTACTTTTCCGGTTGACTTTGTAGTAGTTGATTATGAAATGGACCCTCGTATTCCTTTAATACTTGGTCGGCCATTCTTGAGAACCGGACGTGCTTTAATAGATGTGGCCGAAGGTGAATTAATCTTACGAGTCGGGGATGATTCTAAAGTTTTTAAAATAGGGAAGCTTACAGGCAAATCCTTTAGAGGCCGAGAATCAGTGAATATGATCAATGTGCTCGATGATTTTACCGTCTATGACAATCCTCTATTCGAGTCTTCCACTGATAATCCACTCTTTGAAGATAATGTGGATGATTCTCCCCCTACTTTTGACGCTTCTCCCATTTATGATTCACCATCGGTCTTTGATGCTTATGATGATGATGATTCTAGCTCAGACTCGGATAATTTTGATTGTACTTCTGAGTATCCCGAGCTGCCCACATTCGATGATTTTGATGAGGCCGATACTCTCTCGAGCGATTCTTCACATGATGAAGATCCTCCGCCATCACTCGATCCTACCTTGGACGATTACTCATTCGAGGAAGACTTCTCTATGTTTCTCAATACATACTTCCCGCATGAGAGTGATGCACCTCCTCTGGACTTTAAATCTTATCGTCTTGATCCTACTTTGGATTTGAAGAAAATTTTGTCTAAGGAGAAGAAACCGGTTGACACCGAAATCCGTTGCACGTATGATTTAACACCTCTTTGTCCCCCTTCTGAGGACGAGGTTGTGCTTCTTTGCGGATCTTCTTCACACTCGGCTGAGCCTGAGTGCTATTTTCCCTTAAAGGAAAAGGTGTTCGACCCCGGTATTGCAATCTTAGAGCCATCTCAGTATCCACCTGATGAAATAAAAGGAAAAATCTTCGGAATTATTGATGACATGCTCGCACCACTTCATACTTGCTCCCACCATGCTCCATCACTGCTTAAGGGAACCCTGCCACTTCTCTTTTGGCTTGCCTTGTTCGCCTTAAGCTCTTGCTTATTGATGGATGAAAACTATGTCTTTGATCCTGGTGGATTTGTTTCATGCTACTTCCGTTGATGATCAAGGTCGAGTCAGGCTCACGACTCGGTAAACAAAAACCAAGCGCTTCTTGGGAGGCAACCCATGCATCTATCTTTTCGCTTTCTTTACCATAAGTGTAGGGGGACCCTTTGGATTGCTATTTCCTCTCCTCACTTCTTCATCAGGGATTCGAGCTTCAATGATCCACTCTTGATGGTTCTTGACGACCCGTGATTCCGTGTTCTACTTTATCCCGGTTCTATCCTAAACTCTTTTCGATTCACTATTTTATATTTTCTCAATATTAAAATAGGAATCTCTTTAGTTGTCTTTTCCTTAGCATAATTTAAACAACGTGCACAATGTCTTAAGTGTAGGGGAGTTTACTCCCACATGCTTAAACATTGAGGACAATGTTTATCTTAAGTGTAGGGGGACTTCTATCGAAGTTAAGTGGTCTTTTCCTTGTATTTGTCCTCATTTTAACCGGAAAATCGATTTTTCGACATTTTTCAAAATTTTTGATCTATTTTGGCCTATTAGTTGTTATCTTTGTATAGTTATTTTCTTCCTTTGCTAGAATAAATCTTTGAATAAGTGGTTTTAGTTTTCAAGCGTTGTGAATCTTTTGACTCAACCCGAGTTTACTCTAGCTAGTATCCTTAACGTGTTTAAGTCAAGTTTTGCTAGGCTTTTATATAGGGAGCTATAAAACGCGAAAGTCTTAACTCTCATGGGTTAAGAACAAGAACTTTTCGTAAGTTCCTATAATTGATCCTAGAGAGTCGTTTATCAAGGGAAATTTAAGATGCAATTTCTAAACTTGAAAAAGTCCAAGAATTTGCAAGATCCTATAAGCGACTCGAAAACCCAAAACTTTGATTTAATAGGCTAAGTATCCACGAGTCTCATTACTTGAGATTTTAAACTGTGGAGAACGAGAGATGATAGAGCCAATTATAAGTTCGGTATTCTTTCGTGAATTTATGTGAGTTAATTATAAGCCTATTCTCCCATCGCTTGCTAATAAATTTATCTGCTAATAAATAAGGTTGTACGATTTGAAAAGTTACTTAGCTTCTAGCCCCAGATCGTTTAAAAGTTGCTCGGTAATGACGAGAGTTCATAGCCAAGGCATAACTTATGAAGCGGGGCGCGAAGATTGGCGAGTCCGAAAAGGCCCTAACAAGGCATGAGGGCTATGTTTTGTTGCTAAAGATCCAATAGTGATGTGAAGAATCATTTATCGAAAGTCAATATGAAGGATCGAGACACACGACGAAAAGCAAAAACTCCCAAAAAAGTCATGGAGAAGTGTATCCGAAAAGACCCTAACAAGGTATGAGGATAAATAGATCCAAGTCAATAAAGGAGGCGGATCGTTGTATATCAAAATCCAAAATAAAGATTGGAGAAAAATGAAGAAGTCGTGGTCCATATATGAAGAATCTCTCAAAAATTCTGTAACACCCCCAAATTTATACAACTCAGTTCAGCGGAAGACTAGTTGGTGTTACGGGATAGCACATTACTCACATCATAGACAACGCATAAAAATCGCGTCGTTTAATAATAAATCATTTCCATTCATAAACATCAAAGTTACATAGGTCCCAAGTCTTTTTATTTCATACAAAGTTTTACAAAGTATTTGAATGGAAAATATTGTTTAAGTGCGGGCCATGAATTCTTGTTGTCTTCCCGAGAATTACCTTCAAGTACCTGAGATAAAACATGTTAAAAGAAAAGGTCAGCGATAACGCCGAGTGAATTCATAGAGTTTAATAAATTCCATCAATATAATTTTGGTATAAAATTAGTACCAAAAATCAATTCGTACAAGTCATTGTAATAGGCCGTAAAATAGCCAAAATCATTTTATACAAATATTTATAATGGGCCATAAAATAGCCAAAATCATTTTATACAAATCCTTATCGAAAATCATAATATAGGCATTTGCCTTAAAATCAATATACGAGCGAATGTCGTAAAAACATCATACAATACGTCTTATGACGTTTGTATAAAATCAAATAAAAACCGTTATATGAATATGGTTACGAAAACCAAAATACAAACATAATATCAATAGTATGACCCAGTATTGCTAGTCAGGCAATACATCGTAATTCGGAGCGTCCAGTAATATTTTGGTGATTTGGATTATTATAAGCCGCATGACATTGTTACCTTACTAAACCAAAACGGGTAGCTAACCCGATACCAATTTTGCCCATCTAAAGTAGCGTGTCGTCACAAAGGTCACGCTATTGGAAATCTTCTCATACATAAATTCGCTTACCAATCAATGTGGCACGACGGGGATCAACCGTCAAGGCGCGAACTGGGGTGATCGTCCCCAAATAGTACTATTAAATGCATAAGCGTCTACCAACTCCCGGTAGTTCACAATTCATGCTAATGGGACTTTTAGTGACATAACCTAACTTTAATAATCCATTTGATTTCATCTATCGGGTCCATTAATCATTTATCGGGTCATACAATCGGGTCATTCAATCATTCGGGTCCAAAATCAATAAACAAACAATCGGGACAAATGGTGTCCAAACTTTTATAAAAACTAACATGTTATCTCCCTCGCGGGTTTATAAAGCATTTATAAAACATTTAAAAGAGTGCGAGGCTATGAACTCACGTTGATGTGGGAAAGCGGGTTGTCGGCAATTCGGACGTACGGTACGTGCTTCAATCACGGAAACCTATATAAATAATAATCGGTCTTAGACTCGATCCAATGACTTTTATCAAAATAACAATATACATATATATGATTATTGTACATATGATGATGATCAAGTGGGTTTATAAATCCTCATTTACTCATTTTAGCGTTTACGTTTTAGTATCGTCTTACTAGTTCACTAGTTTTACCGATTTTTCCTATTTTAAGTTCATTAAGTCTTTTATAAGTTCTTTTACTTGTTTCTACCCATTATATACTTATATGATCAGTATATATACTTTTCATGTTGGGCCCTATTGGGTTAAGCCCAAATAATTCTTTTTACAAGTATTTATCTTATTAAGTCCAATTATTAATCTAATAGGTTTAGTTAGCTCGTAATTGTCCGTAATTCTTATAGTTCGGGTTTTATCGGTTTTTACTTGCCTTAGTTACTTATACATCAGTATATAACTTTTATAAACCTTACATTAGACGGGTTTGGTCGTCTAAGTTTTACTTGATGAAAAACGTTAATTTCACGGCGATAGCCGAAAAAGTCGTAAAAATCTAGTTTATAGTTTTTATTACTTTTAAGTATTAATTTTACCACCATTTATATATTTTACCCATTTAATTAACCTTTTATACATTTATATAAATAAGTTTTACAAGTTAGTGGGTTTATACTTTACATTTTATAAATTATAAAGTGAGTGCTTATATAATAATAATAAACATTATTTCCAAAATCTGATTTTTAACTTCACATTCACCATTTTTATCATATCTAGAGTTCTACAATGACTTAGAAGCTCATTTTTAGATGACAACTTCTTCATAATATGTGCTAAATATAACTTAGTTATAGCTACTGCCCATTTTAAGTCTAAGTTGCCTTAACAGTCCCTACAAAACTGCTTATTCAGATTGTACCACCTAACTTGTTTTGATCATATCTCACTCATTATTTTGATTCCATTGCATGGCCAACTCTCACATGTGTATAACATCATCTACTTTACTGTAAATAGATCAAACCATGCATTTTTATCAGTTCTTCATTTAGTTATATACTGTTTTCATACAGCCAACTAATTAGACATGATTTTAGCTTCATTTCTTATGGTTATCATCATTTTTAAGCATATTTATCAACACTTGATCCCCACACAACATTTTTATCATCATATATACATCATATACATATACAAAATGAAAGAAAATACATTTGTTCTTTACAAAATAATAAGAGAAAAATGTAGAGGATGATCTTCTTTACCAATCCAAGTGGATTTCTTGTTTTAGGAAGGAAAGAACTTGATGAACACAACAAGTATCTCCAAGACCATCAAATAGCAAGATCATATGTTGGAAAATCAGCCCTAGGACATAAGCAAATCACCTCCAAAGTTGGTTATATGGCCACCAAATGATCAAGGTTTCAAGGAAACACCTTAATAGGACTAGTAAACATGTGGTTTATAGTTGGAAGAGATCAAAAATGGTGTTTATTGCTTGATATGGGACGGCACATAGATGATGGTTGAGAGAGTTTTGAGAGTGAAATGCATGTAAGAAAATGGTGAAATGAAAACCATGTGTTGGTTTTGATAAGTTTGGTGGAAGTTTAGCTTAAAGTGTAAGCATGAGCTTACACTTGTTATAAACAAGTTAAGACTTGTGCCACCTAAGGGTGGTGAGTCATTTTGGCCATCCCTTGCAAGCTAGTGGGATGGGGCAAAGTGTTTTGTCCCATCTCACTAGTTTACGGGTATTTCTCGATTCTAGTTTTCTCGATTTGCGTGCCCTCGGGTCGTTTTACGAAAAACGTTTTTATAAATTATGAATCAACGTCACAAAACGAATCCAATAAAAATTGTTTCATCAAAAACGGAGTTCGAAAACGTAAATACGTAATCCTAAGGTTTCCGGTTTAGTCGTAAAGGACGTTAAAATAAAATCGTAAGTCCTAATCTCTTCTCGTAAATTTGTGAGTTTATGAACCAACACAAATTTAAAACTCCAAAATAATATTCATGGACAAATTTATTTTCTAAAATGTCGGACTGTCACCAAAGACGGTGTACGTAAACGTAAGCACGTAACGTTGAATCCTCCGATTTAAACGTAGTCGATGTTACTCCAAGACGTAAATCCAAATTTCTTCCCAAAAATATGTGAGTTCATATTGTAAATTCTTTTTAAATAATCTTGAGAATAAAATATCAACCATAAATTGACGGATTGTCACAGCATTTACCCCTAAACAGGATCTTTGTCCTCAAAGATCATCTTACTTTACTACTCGCTTCTTATAGAGTTAAATCCATGTGGGTATTTCTTCCACATTCGGTCTTTTCTCGCAAGTGTAATCCATTATAATACGCGAGTTTCATCAAACATAACTACGGGAATAAGATCAGGCTAAATGTTGACTTACTTTCTCTATCCATGATGTTCACGGGTTTTTGATGAATGCAACTTTTCGCCGATCTAAGCTCTACTTAAGAATAATCAGATTCTCACTTGATAGATATTCCATCAAGTTCGATATACGAAACATAATTCACGCAGTCTTTGAAGTCCTAGGGTAGATCCAGCTTATATGCCTTTCAATCCCAACTTTTACATCATCTCAATGGTCCCAAACAACGGGGACTTATATCCCATGATTTGTCAGATCATGAATTCATTTTTCCAAGGTTAAAAATTGTGGCATAACTTCGCTACCCATTTGGCACTTCAAGATCTACATTTCACATTCACATAACCTCTTGCCAACTATCAGCAGTTAATAATCAAATCCTAAATTCAACAATCATTTCAGATCTCGCGGGTCGGGTATTTTGCAAGGATAGGTTCGCCATCATAGGAAACCTTAAACCTAAAAGACATGTCCAACTCACAATGGGTGTATGTCGGATGTCTTTATCTTAACTCCTGCTTACAGATGCTCTAATATAGATTCTAACAAGATTCGATCTCAATCCTAATACGATGATTATCAATGATAATCTCTCCAAAGGAAAACGATTATACGGTCTATTACCAAAGGTCATTCATTCAAACATTAAACAACACTTATATTACTCTGTATCGTTACTTTACCTCGTCCCTTCGATTTGGGATGGTACATAGTACTCTCATCAAGGTTCGTTCTCAATGATTCCTGAGCAAATCTCAAGAAATTCGATGCGAAGCGAGGATCTTGATAAAGATGTTCGATACAGGCACACTATGTTTACATAACTCTTTTGCATTTATCATTAACGGGAATGATATTAGCAGATTTGGTCAGTCTGTCGACGATGACCCAAATCGAATCAAATTCAGATGATGACCTTTGCAATAGCTAGACGTTTACTAATGTATGAGGCGATGCCTGCCTTCATAATTCGTCATCAGTACAACTTCTTCAGATAAAGATACTCTTAGTCATAAATGATATAAATAGAATACTTATACTTACAAGATTCCAATATAACTACATCTCACAATCCTCATATTTAGGCAACCATAAATGGCCTTTAAAATATCTAACACTATCGGCTTCTCAATCTTAATGGTTCACATTAGACGCGAACTCCTTTTATCATTTATATTATCCTTTTTACAAACATCGTCTAATTTTATATTGTTCGGCAATTTATTTTGCACTTTCATTATTAAGAAACATGTCCTAACTGGTTCTTTATCTTTTCTACATAATGCATCGGTATCTATATTCACTTCTTTATATTTTCTAAGTTTCGTCTCATCTATCACTTTTATCTGTTTTACTCAATCCGTCATCTAAAGCGTCGATAATTATCATAATTAATTAAATAATTATTAGTTAATTTTTATGAAGTGTAAACGTAAAAGTTTTAAATTTCTTAGTTCGTCCAATTATATAAAATGTTCAAAATAAATTTGAGTTTAATTAACAATATTTTTGTTGATTTATCGAAAATAATTAATAAGATTCGTAAATGTTTGAATAATCTTTGTTTATACTTTGGTCAAAATTTCCTTAGTTTGAAAAGCGTAAATTATCGTTTCAAATTTCAAGTCATATTTTATATAGTTTCCTTAATTCCTCTTAAGTTGTCAAAAAGTATACACAAACATTTACCCCTAAACAGAAGTTTAGTTAAATGGTTTGTGTATAAGGGAATAATCCCTTAAAATCCTTTGTTAAAATATTTGTCAAAATATATTTGCACTTTCTTTTTAGTAAAATCCAAAGTCTTAAAGGGCTCTTAATTTTTGAAGAGTCAATTTATATTCCATTATCTATTAATCACATGGTTAAATCATGTAAAGATTCAAGTCTTTAATCACGTGTTAGTTATTCAAAGTTCAGGTTTTCATTGTTTAGCCAATTAAGGGCATTCTTATTAATAATTATTATCTCATTCTTATTCTTATAAACAAACATATAGTTCTTAATGATCGCGAGCATGAATTTATCAAATTACAGCCTACACACGTGATTCATCATAATTATGAATACTACATGTGCATTAGTCAATCCAAACGTCATCTCATGAAACTTATAATGTTCATTACAAGTTCTAGATGTAGTGATTGGAATACATAATCTTCTTCGCAGATGCGAAGTTGATGATAATCATGTCGTGGATCAAATTTGCTAGAACCTTGTAAATGATCGAACAATTCTTCCATTTCGAGTTATGGATATCGTTTGATTGTCAATTTACTCAGTCACAGTATTCTATAAATATAAGGAAAGATAACACCATAGCTCTTCAGGATGACAGGCTTGGTATAATAAAATCTTTCTCCGACAACTTTCTCAGTTGTACGGTAATTCCTTAAATTCAGATGGTGCTGACGCACAGTGCATAAGCCACAAGTGCAGCACCGGAAATATAATCAAATACCAAATTCAACTTGCCTTAATGGCAAAAGTCTAGGTAATTCACCAATAAATATCTTCTAAAGTTTAGATAACATAAACATCTTTTAATAAATTCATATTAGGTTCTTTCTAGATTATAATATCTATGACTAATTCATAACCAATCACAATATAATCTCAAGTCTAAATACAGGATATGGTCATCCATCAAGAGTTATTTAGATCACTTTTGATAATCAACATCTTATCATTTAGGGGATTTCTACTCAAGTTCCCATCAATTAAGACAATGTCGTCACGTCATAATCAATCAATCCATTCTACTGGCACTATCAACTTTCCAGTTTTATTGCCATCGATAAGATGTGAACTTCTCAAAAGTCTAATAATAACTCACAATCCTTCACAAATTCAAGGATATATGGAGACATAACTACTATTAAAAGAGTAAAGTTAGCGCATAATCTATGCGAGAGAATTTCAAATCAGATACAGACGAAAACATTTGACGAATATGAATATATCCCATGTTTTCATAATTTGAGTACGCATTCGAAAGCTCCTCGGATCGTTACCCAGGTCATTCAAATGAAATCAAATCAAAGAAATGATAAGAACGTCAATACATCCAGTCGGGTATCAACACTCGGTAATCATATACTTTCCTAAGAATCTCACTACGGGAGAATTGGATACGAAAGAATTGTCAATTGTCAAATAAGACAATTTCCACAGATGAGTAAATTCGACTCAGAAAAATAGATGCTACAGGCACATATGTAGATGTCTCTGACATTATGTCCTTATTTTTCACTTTTTGCAGATCTCATAAAATTTAGTCTTTCACAATCTTCAAAGAAAATGTAGTGTTTATTAATCAGTTTTATGGTGACTACTAATCAGTCTTGCATAGTCCATTCCAAATTGTATGTAGGCGCGCAACTATATACAATTTCAAGATTAACGATGCAATACTCAGTTCGTCAAAATTTTATCATTCATGTTTACAGTAAAATTCATTTTCATGCTTAATTCTTAAATAAGAATCAAAATAAATTTACAGAGATTTCCTTGTTATGAAAACAATTAAGTTTCCAAAGTGTTTCATAAACGACTTCATTTTGATATCAATCACTTATAAATCTCACTTTGAATAATCCTTATAGTGATGAAAATTAAATTTTCTCAAAGGATACCGTTTTAACTTTATAAAAACAATGTGTGATCTGCAAAAGAGTGATGAAGAGTTGTTCACCAAGAACTAACTACAATCTAATAGGAAATGAGCTTAGCCAAATGATCATGAGGTTCATGACTTCGATGGCACTCAAGAAGAATAATCCACAACGTAACTCAAATATAGATGAGTACTTGCTCAATGGTTGCATCACTAATGCGAACATTAGGATGAAGCAATAAAAGATAGATAATATCGATACATGTAGAATTTAGCAATCAAAGGTAGTCTTTTCGTTAATCACAAACAAGTCAAAATTGTACCGTAACACATTACATGTCACTATGTCATACAATTCTCAAAACTCATCCTACCAACTGATGTCTCAGTTAAGTTAGGGATTATTTTTAAAAGATACCCCAATGAATTTTAATCTACAAGAGTCATTAGGTGTCCTGCCTGTCCCGGAAGATCCATCGGTCTCAATTCAGAAGAAGATTTCTTCAATTTATTTATTGGACACTGGGCATCCTCATTAGTGGACAATGGCCTAGGAACAACACTTAACACAAACCTACAATCAATTAAAACCTTATAATTCAATCACAAAACTTAACGACTTCCTCTTATCAATCTCATATTCCATATGGGTTAAGTTTCACTTTATTCAAGTTTCAATCATCTTACACTCAATTCGATATCCTACTTCATTCTCTAATACTTTCAATCTTATTCTTCGGCCTTGTAAAGGCAATACAATCTCAATATGAATCAACACTTAATTTCCAATCCTATTAGCTCTTACAACAATAATTATCAAATGAGTCATTAATATGAAATGACTTGATCATTCAACTAGACTTCTCGGAAAGGTATTAGTGGCATGAGGCTTTTGGGTAATGGTTCCAATAACAGCCTCAAGTGCAACATTCACCCTTTCGATTTTAATTTAAGAATTGGATGACAACGAATCATATGACATCTTTCCAGGTGATAACGTTTTGTCAAACTCCACTCTATGAGGAAAGATCGTCATGACATCGATATCAGTCTTAATCTCGCCAATTCTTTTTCAATATCACAATCAACTAATATCTACATTTCTACGAATATCAACCATTTGTTGGGATCATAAATATCCACAACTTGGTTTAGATCTAGGATAGCTAGAATTCCTACGAGAATAGCTTCGATTAATTACTAGGGGATTTAGGGTTTCTTGTGACAATCTTCGTCGTATAAATACCTCGTATAAATATCAAAATAATCATCAAACAGTCATGTAATAAAATTACATCATATATATATATAATCCAAGTTATATATATATATATTAAAATAACACTTCTCAGTCTTGGCCTTGTCGGTAACTCGGGAATTCTTCAGCACCGTTATAGTCAAAAGATTTTTAGACATTTTTAGAAAAATGTTTTCAGTTAAAAGATTTTGAAAAGTTTTATTCAAAACCTTAGTTTTTAAAAATCTTTCGTTCTCTATAACGAGAGCTCTGGTACCAAACTGTAACACCCCCAAATTTATACAACTCAGTTCAGCGGAAGACTAGTTGGTGTTACGGGATAGCACATTACTCACATCATAGACAACGCATAAAAATCGCGTCGTTTAATAATAAATCATTTCCATTCATAAACATCAAAGTTACATAGGTCCCAAGTCTTTTTATTTCATACAAAGTTTTACAAAGTATTTGAATGGAAAATATTGTTTAAGTGCGGGCCATGAATTCTTGTTGTCTTCCCGAGAATTACCTTCAAGTACCTGAGATAAAACATGTTAAAAGAAAAGGTCAGCGATAACGCCGAGTGAATTCATAGAGTTTAATAAATTCCATCAATATAATTTTGGTATAAAATTAGTACCAAAAATCAATTCGTACAAGTCATTGTAATAGGCCGTAAAATAGCCAAAATCATTTTATACAAATATTTATAATGGGCCATAAAATAGCCAAAATCATTTTATACAAATCCTTATCGAAAATCATAATATAGGCATTTGCCTTAAAATCAATATACGAGCGAATGTCGTAAAAACATCATACAATACGTCTTATGACGTTTGTATAAAATCAAATAAAAACCGTTATATGAATATGGTTACGAAAACCAAAATACAAACATAATATCAATAGTATGACCCAGTATTGCTAGTCAGGCAATACATCGTAATTCGGAGCGTCCAGTAATATTTTGGTGATTTGGATTATTATAAGCCGCATGACATTGTTACCTTACTAAACCAAAACGGGTAGCTAACCCGATACCAATTTTGCCCATCTAAAGTAGCGTGTCGTCACAAAGGTCACGCTATTGGAAATCTTCTCATACATAAATTCGCTTACCAATCAATGTGGCACGACGGGGATCAACCGTCAAGGCGCGAACTGGGGTGATCGTCCCCAAATAGTACTATTAAATGCATAAGCGTCTACCAACTCCCGGTAGTTCACAATTCATGCTAATGGGACTTTTAGTGACATAACCTAACTTTAATAATCCATTTGATTTCATCTATCGGGTCCATTAATCATTTATCGGGTCATACAATCGGGTCATTCAATCATTCGGGTCCAAAATCAATAAACAAACAATCGGGACAAATGGTGTCCAAACTTTTATAAAAACTAACATGTTATCTCCCTCGCGGGTTTATAAAGCATTTATAAAACATTTAAAAGAGTGCGAGGCTATGAACTCACGTTGATGTGGGAAAGCGGGTTGTCGGCAATTCGGACGTACGGTACGTGCTTCAATCACGGAAACCTATATAAATAATAATCGGTCTTAGACTCGATCCAATGACTTTTATCAAAATAACAATATACATATATATGATTATTGTACATATGATGATGATCAAGTGGGTTTATAAATCCTCATTTACTCATTTTAGCGTTTACGTTTTAGTATCGTCTTACTAGTTCACTAGTTTTACCGATTTTTCCTATTTTAAGTTCATTAAGTCTTTTATAAGTTCTTTTACTTGTTTCTACCCATTATATACTTATATGATCAGTATATATACTTTTCATGTTGGGCCCTATTGGGTTAAGCCCAAATAATTCTTTTTACAAGTATTTATCTTATTAAGTCCAATTATTAATCTAATAGGTTTAGTTAGCTCGTAATTGTCCGTAATTCTTATAGTTCGGGTTTTATCGGTTTTTACTTGCCTTAGTTACTTATACATCAGTATATAACTTTTATAAACCTTACATTAGACGGGTTTGGTCGTCTAAGTTTTACTTGATGAAAAACGTTAATTTCACGGCGATAGCCGAAAAAGTCGTAAAAATCTAGTTTATAGTTTTTATTACTTTTAAGTATTAATTTTACCACCATTTATATATTTTACCCATTTAATTAACCTTTTATACATTTATATAAATAAGTTTTACAAGTTAGTGGGTTTATACTTTACATTTTATAAATTATAAAGTGAGTGCTTATATAATAATAATAAACATTATTTCCAAAATCTGATTTTTAACTTCACATTCACCATTTTTATCATATCTAGAGTTCTACAATGACTTAGAAGCTCATTTTTAGATGACAACTTCTTCATAATATGTGCTAAATATAACTTAGTTATAGCTACTGCCCATTTTAAGTCTAAGTTGCCTTAACAGTCCCTACAAAACTGCTTATTCAGATTGTACCACCTAACTTGTTTTGATCATATCTCACTCATTATTTTGATTCCATTGCATGGCCAACTCTCACATGTGTATAACATCATCTACTTTACTGTAAATAGATCAAACCATGCATTTTTATCAGTTCTTCATTTAGTTATATACTGTTTTCATACAGCCAACTAATTAGACATGATTTTAGCTTCATTTCTTATGGTTATCATCATTTTTAAGCATATTTATCAACACTTGATCCCCACACAACATTTTTATCATCATATATACATCATATACATATACAAAATGAAAGAAAATACATTTGTTCTTTACAAAATAATAAGAGAAAAATGTAGAGGATGATCTTCTTTACCAATCCAAGTGGATTTCTTGTTTTAGGAAGGCAAGAACTTGATGAACACAACAAGTATCTCCAAGACCATCAAATAGCAAGATCATATGTTGGAAAATCAGCCCTAGGACATAAGCAAATCACCTCCAAAGTTGGTTATATGGCCACCAAATGATCAAGGTTTCAAGGAAACACCTTAATAGGACTAGTAAACATGTGGTTTGTAGTTGGAAGAGATCAAAAATGGTGTTTATTGCTTGATATGGGACGGCACATAGATGATGGTTGAGAGAGTTTTGAGAGTGAAATGCATGTAAGAAAATGGTGAAATGAAAACCATGTGTTGGTTTTGATAAGTTTGGTGGAAGTTTAGCTTAAAGTGTAAGCATGAGCTTACACTTGTTATAAACAAGTTAAGACTTGTGCCACCTAAGGGTGGTGAGTCATTTTGGCCGTCCCTTGCAAGCTAGTGGGATGGGGCAAAGTGTTTTGTCCCATCTCACTAGTTTACGGGTATTTCTCGATTCTAGTTTTCTCGATTTGCGTGCCCTCGGGTCGTTTTACGAAAAACGTTTTTATAAATTATGAATCAACGTCACAAAACGAATCCAATAAAAATTGTTTCATCAAAAACGGAGTTCGAAAACGTAAATACGTAATCCTAAGGTTTCCGGTTTAGTCGTAAAGGACGTTAAAATAAAATCGTAAGTCCTAATCTCTTCTCGTAAATTTGTGAGTTTATGAACCAACACAAATTTAAAACTCCAAAATAATATTCATGGACAAATTTATTTTCTAAAATGTCGGACTGTCACCAAAGACGGTGTACGTAAACGTAAGCACGTAACGTTGAATCCTCCGATTTAAACGTAGTCGATGTTACTCCAAGACGTAAATCCAAATTTCTTCCCAAAAATATGTGAGTTCATATTGTAAATTCTTTTTAAATAATCTTGAGAATAAAATATCAACCATAAATTGACGGATTGTCACAAATTCCAAGTGAAGAAATTCCAATTATGAAGAGAAGACCATTATTTCATGAACGTCTCTCAAGATTTGAAGTATGAAGTCGCTGCCAAATATCGGCCCGAGAAAGGTCTCAAATCGCGAACCAAGTTATGCCAAGATATGAACTTTTTGATATCCCGAGAAGCAGTTTTAAAAGATTTGGTCCTTTAGCTAACTATTGATTAAATCGTGCACTTTATTTTCAGACTAAATAATTATCGAAATAAGTCAAACAATGCATCTTCGTGATCATTCAAGACAAATAATAAAATATAAGAGATACCCATAGGAATAAGGGAGTCTAAGTGAATAATAGGCCCACATGAGTTCGTGTTAGTTTACTAACTTATAATAACAATGATCTCGTTTTTAAGCTTGGTTTGGAGAAAGTGAAAAGTTGAGGATGATGATTATTCATGACATTTTTAAAACCCAAGGTATGCTTTTAATTTCTTTGCTTTGCATTTTTATAATTTTCTATCTCTTTAATAAAGGCCAATGTGGATTGATTATGATGAAAAGTGTAAACATGCTTTGTAACTAATGCATTGCATGAGGACATTGCAATGGTCAAGTGTAGGGGATTTGATAGGTGTGTAAACACCCACCTTTTCTACCACTTAATTACAATAATAACCGGACCAAAACGTGTATTTTATGTCTTTTATGTCGGAATTATGCGTGGTTTGTGTTTTTGTTGTAATTTAGGACGAAATTGTGAAAAGTGGAGAAAACACGGGAATTCACGGGCATTCACAGCTTTTATTGAAGAAAAAGATGAAAGACGGAGTCGAGAAGTCAAAAGTGGAAAAAGAACGGAAGTCCAAGACCAATTCTGAAGATTTATCGAAGAAAAAGTCAAAAGACGGAAGTTTATCAAAAGTCGAGAAACTCAAGTCTATTTTATTGAAGAAATTAAAGACGAGTTCAAAAGATATCCCGAGCCACAAGTCCTTAAAGTCCAAATTTAAAAGAAGGATTAGAAGAAAAGGACTAATGATGCAATTAATGAAGATTAAATGAAGGAGGGACTTAATCCCGCAATTAACAAGAAATGAAGGAGGGGAGGAAGCTTCCTTAATCCTCCCCTATAAATAGTTTAGATTGTTAAGCATTTGTTGTTGTTGGCTAATCGTGACAATTAGTCCTTCCACCTTTAATTACATTGTCAATTTAAATACTTGTCCATTTTAATTACTTTGTCTTGCACCTTAATTACCATTTAATTCAAGTAAGTTTTTCTTTTTAATTCTTGTCAAGCTTTATCTTTATCTTGTTAATCTCATTCTTCCTTTCTTAATCTTTGTGTTGATTTTTTTTATGATCAAGTTCTTTATTTTTGTTGATTTTATTTAAGTGGTTTTGATTAACTTGATTTTATTACTTGTTTGATTTAATCTTATTGTTGATTTGGTTTAGTTTTTATTGGATCCGATCTTTATTCTTATCCCTTGTTCTTCGGACATCTTACTGTTCTTGCCAGATTCGTCCCCAGCAAACATTCCGAATAGGTCTGTTTTATTGAGCTCTATACGGAATATTCTATATTCCGAACAGGAGGATTTATTCCGCGTAAAGGTTTTGTAGAAATTGCTTATTCGGAATATTTAATTATTCCGCATAGGGATTTTGAAGGAATTGCTTATTCGGAATTTCCAAGTATTCCGCATAGACTTGATATTCAGCATAGGCAGAATTATTCCGAATAGGATTTTTATTCTGAATTGAGCTATCTTTCCGAATAGGTGACAGTATTCCGAATAGAGGGTTACATTCCGAATAGACTGCTATTCGGAATAGCAAGGACATTCCGCATAAGATTAGTATTCCGAATAGGCTGATTTTCCGAATTGGTCTAAATATTCCGTGTAGAACTTCTTTCCGAATAGGTGACAGCTATTCCGAATAGAGGATTATTCCGCATAGGAGTTTTCTGCCTTTTCATTTTAAGCTTTATTTTTCCCGCCTTTTTCCTTGCTCGCACTTTAAGTTTATTTACCTTAGTTTAAGATTTAGTTTAGTTGCGTTTTAAGTTTGCCTTAGTTAGATTTAAGTTTTCGTTATTTACTTTATTGCCCTTTAGTTTTAGTCGCGCTTTAAATACTTGCACTTTATTTTAATTAGACTTAGATTTATTTTAATTGTACTTTTACTTTAATTGTTTTGCACCTTTTATTTTCAAAACTACAACGACACATCTTTGTTCCACCAAAGTTCAACTGAGTCACACATTAAGCATAAGTTTTTCAATTCAAAGAGACATACTTAAACGAACTAATTTTTATACGGGCCAAAAGCCTTGTATCACCCCCGTGCACTAGTGAGTATTCTAAGAAGGAAAGCTTGTTGGGGGTTTTGCCACCCAAGTATTACTTACATATATTATACTTTCTTCTTGATATTAATTATTGCACCTCGAGAGAGATTATATCTTCTCTCTCAAAAGTCGACTGAGAGCTTCTCTCTCACTCCTCGAATTTACTTACACGTGTACTCGCACACGTGTAAACATACCGATTGGTGTATCCCGTTCTCCAAAAAGGAAGAACAACAAAACCGTCCATCAAGCCGATCAAGAGTATCGCGCTTTCGACACCGCTATTGTAGCCATGGATAAATGTCCTATTATGGAGATCCTCCGATCAAATGTGAAGGGAAATGCTGATGCCATTGTTATACCCGAGATACCCGCACACACTTTTGAGCTTAATACGCATATGATCACTTTGGTTTCTTCTATCCCCTTCCAAGGGAGACCCATGGATGACCCCCACGACCATATTAAGAGGTTCTTGTTACTTTGCAATACACTTAAGTATAATGAGGTCCCTCCTGATGCCGTTAAGTTGATCCTATTCCCATTCTCCTTAGAGGGTATTGCTAGAAATTGGTTTGATAGGAAACCATCTATGAGCATCTTCACTTGGGAGGACTTAAGGAAGAAGTTTTTGAACCAGTTCTTTCCTCCATCAAGAACTACGGCTTTGAGAAACTTAATTATTGGTTTTCAACAAAGGAATGATCAAACATTTAGCGAGGCTTGGGAGGATTTCAAGAAGTTATTAAGAAAATGCCCCAACCATGGATTCAATGAAGTTCACCAAATTAACACCTTTTTCAATGGATTAAGACCACATCATCAAGATTCCCTCAACTCCTTCGCGGGTGGGAATATTCTTGCCATATCCATACAAGAGGCATGGAACATTATTGAGACTAAATCCATGGTTCACTCTAATAACCAAAGAGATGAGGGGGTCCATTTTGTTCAAGAGAGTGCTCATACATCCATTGATAATCAAATCCTCAAAATTCAAAATGAAATACTTCAAGTAATGGAAAAGAATCAAGAGATGAATCAAAATATGAATCAAGAGATGATCCAAGCCCTAATGAAAGTTTCTTTGAACAACTCTTCTTATGATGTGAATGCTATTGATAGGTGTGTAAACACCCATCCGTTTTACCACTTAATTACAATAATAACCGAGCCAAAACGTGTATTTTATGTCATTTATGTCGGAATTATGCGTGGTTTGTGTTTTTGTTGTGATTTAGGACGAAAAGGTGAAAAGTGGAGAAAACAAGGGCATTCACAAGCTTTTACCGAAGAAAAAGACGAAAGACGAAGTCAAGAAATCAAGAGTGCAAAAAGAACGGAAGTCCAAGACCAATTCTGAAGATTTATCGAAGAAAAAGTCAAAAGACGGAAGTTTACTAAAAGCCGAAGAACTCAAGTCTAATTTATTGAAGAATTACAAGACGAGTTTGAAGAGATCTGGAGACAAAGTCATTAAAGTCAAAAGATAAGAAGATTAAGGACTTAATGATGCAATTAGAGAAAGAAGAAAGAGGGAGGAAGCTTCCACTAAGCACCTCCCTAATCCACTATAAATAGATCTATTTTACTTAATTTGTAGTTGTTGGGTGGATTGACAACCCACCTCTTCCATCATTTTCATTTTGCACAATTTAATTTCTCGCACTTTAATTTCTTGTATCGCACCTTTTAATTCATTTTAATTCCAAGTAAGTTTTATTGAATCTTTACTTTTCTTGTTTAATCTCTCATCTACCTTTCTTGTTTGTGTTAAATCTTTGTGTGTGTTCTTGAGTTTTTATGGTTTTCAATCAAGTGGGTTTTGATTGATTTGGTTATGATTGTTAGTTTGATTGATTTGGATTGTTTGGTTATTGCTAGTAGATCATTTGTGGTTGTTTTGGTTTAATCTTTTGGTTTAATCTTGATTGATTTTGTTTAGATTCGTGTTCTTTTTCATCTCCCTGTTCTTCGCTACTGTTTATGTGCCCAGATTCCGGATCAAAGCCATTTGTTCCGAATCAATCGTTTCAGCAGAATATTCCGGATAGAAGTTGTTTATTCGGAATATCATATATTCCGAATCAAGTTCTTTCATTCGGAATATCATATATTCCGGATCAAGTTCTTTCATTCGGAATATCATTTATTCCGAATCAAACTTTCCTTAGTTTTTATTCCGGATCAAACCTTTATTCCGAATCAACTGTTATTCCGGATAGGTGACATATTCCGGATGAACTGTTTTATTCCGAATGAGTGTTTTCCAGTTTTTAGTTTCAAGCTTTACTTTTCCCGCCTTTTTCCTTATTTGCATTTTTACTTGCTTTCCTTTTAGTTTAAGTTTATGTTTGCGTCATTTACTTTATTTCCTTTTTAATTTCTCGTCATTTACTTTTCGTCAAGTCTTAATCTTTCAGTATTTCTTTTTTACTGTCTTTACTTTATTTTTATTTGTTTCAAGTCTTTATTTTTAATTAGTGTAGACAACGACAACCATTCTATTTCTTTTTCACCAAGAACAACTGAGTCACACTTTGAACCGGAAATCAATTCGAGAAGATAGCGAGAAACGAATTTTCAACCTAGCAAAACCAAGTTATTAAAATGGCGCCGCTGCCGGGGAAAAACGAATTTTCCCCGGCAGCGGCGCCATTTTAATAACTTGGTTTTGCTAGGCTGAAAATTCGTTTCTCGGTATCTTCTCGAATTGATTTCCGGTTCAAAGTGCGACTCAGTTGTTCTTGGTGAAAAAGAAATAGAATGGTTGTCGTTGTCTAAACTAATTAAAAATAAAGGCTTGAAACAAATAAAAATAAAGTAAAGACGGTAAAAAAGAAATACTGAAAGATTAAGACTTGACGAAAAGTAAATGACGAGAAATTAAAAAGGAAATAAAGTAAATGACGCAAACTTAAACTTAAACTAAAGGAAAGGAAGTAAAAATGCAAATAAGGAAAAAGGCGGGAAAAGTAAAGCTTGAAACTAAAAACTGGAAAACACTCATTCGAAATAAAACAGTTCATCTGGAATATGTCACCTATCCGGAATAACAGTTGATTCAGAATAAAGGTTTGATCCGGAATAAAAACTAAGGTAAGTTTGATTCGGAATAAATGATATTCCGAATGAAAGAACTTGATCCGGAATATATGATATTCCGAATGAAAGAACTTGATTCGGAATATATGATATTCCGAATGAAAGAACTTGATCCGGAATATATGATATTCCGAATGAAAGAACTTGATCCGGAATATATGATATTCCGAATGAAAGAACTTGATCCGGAATATATGATATTCCGAATAAACAACTTCTATCCGGAATATTCTCCTGAAACAATTTATTCGGAACAAATGGCTTTGATCCGGAATCTGGGCACATAAACAGTAGCGAAGAACAGGGAGATGAAAAAGAACACTGTGACACCCTAGAACCGAGGTCATTAACGTTACCCTAAATTACGCTAATTTTTGAAATTTTTAATAAATTTTAATTTCTATATTTATAAGTATTTTGGTTAAAGCCGATGTTCGAGGTTATAATTTTTACGATTGACGATTCAAGAAGGACGATGACGATTACGATCCCGATGGATGCCCAATTTTATATAATTATTGACAATTTAGCGATAATGTAATTTTTCGAGAATTTTATTTACGGTTCGTGTTAAGTTGAGTCGGGTGAGTTTAATAGCCTTCCGAGTACATTTAAAGTATCCCAAAAATATTTTGGAGTGTTCGGGATGATTTCCGACTCCCGTAAAATTTTCAAAATTGACTAGTGAGTCGAAACCGCAAAGTTTTGAGGACGTTTTTAACTTAAGGCCAAAAGATAGCAAAATTTACCAAATTGGTCCCTCCCAATCACACAAAATGACACAAACACAAACACATAGTTTCATTTCACCAAAACAAAATCCAACTCTCTCTCTCTTGCTCCCATAGCCGACGGACACCCCAACCCACCAAGAACACCATCAAAAAATTTTTTTCACTTGATTTTCATTAAAATTAAGGTTAGACCACATCTAATCTTTACATTCCCTACATTTCTATGTGCTTAAATCCCACATGCACTAACAAAAATTTTCCAAAAATTTTCAAGATGATCCAAATTCGTTTTTGAGGCTAATTGTTGTAATGCATGTTAAATTCATGTGTAATGGAAGCATAAACACCAAGAAAACCCACCAAAATCAATTTGGTTGTGGTGATTGGGTCACCCAAACCCCACGGCACAAGGGGTGTTTGGGGAGCCATGGTGGTTGATGGATTTTGAGCATTTCCTTGTGTTTGGTTATGTGTTTAATGATGTTTTACATAGGTTTAGGTGATTGCATGTTTGATTTCTTTGATTTTTGATTTTGAGATTGGTTGATCAATAGGGGTAGGACTGAAATTTTGTGTTTGGATATGTTTAGGGAGGCTTAGGATGATGCCTAGTGGTGGTTAGAAGGTTTGAAATCGAGTCTAAGCATGTTTTTGGAGTAGTCAAATTTAGGCAGAAACTTTGAGGCCTTTTCCTAAAAATTATTTTTCTTCCAGGTCTTGAAAACAAAATGTAGTTGTAGAGGGTCTTTTTGTCTTTAATTTGGTATAAGGTAGAGCCCGTGACTCAAAACGAGCTAAAAGTTATGAGGTTTTAAAGATCGAGTACCGGGAGACGAGGACTTTCATAATCCGAATTTATGTAAAGTTTTAGTCAAATCCCGAGGGTCACAAGTATGAATTGGTAAATGGTCAAGGGTCAAAATTTGGTCCCAAACCTGTATAAATGAGTCTATAAGTTGACTTAGGAGTCAAAGAAGTCAAAGGTGCATTTCATATAGGTCAAAGAGGTCAAAATTGGTCGAAGTACAATTTCAGCCCGTAAAATGTAGTTTTGGAAAAGCGTTGCGTAACGGGTCGTAAAAGTAAAAACTTTTGTTGGGATTAAAAACATGTTATCTACAGGTCTTATAGGATTTTTGAGAATTTTGTCAAATTTTATAAGTGTGGTTAAATATGGTAAAACAGCCCGTACTTTCGGCGAGTACCGGCGGAAATGGATAAAAATGGATAGCGTAGATAATGAGAACGAATGGTATAAAATGAGTGATGCTTGTTGTATTGTTTTGGCGTGAGTTATAATTGTCCTAAGTGACTAGTACTTATGTATTTTATACAGTACCGTGAGGTATTTAAATGAGATTACTCATTACGCGTTATTTGTGATAGGTGTTGAATTACCCGGGCATCCGTAACATCGTCAGTGATCATCCCTCGAACTACCGACTACTTAATATCTAAGGTGTGAATTTATAGCCTCGCTTATGTTTATTTCAAATTGTTTTACCCGCGAGGGAAATGCATGCTAGTTTTTAAAAGGAACGTATATCATGAATGATTGTTAGACCCGAAAGTTGCCTTAGAAATTGTGTTGAGTACCAAAGTTGCAAAAGTCCCTAAAATCATGAACTATTAACTATTGTCCTGCCCTCGAGTAGGGGGAAATAGCCGCTTATGCAATTTGTAGTATTACGGGGTTAACAACCCAATGCTAGCCGAGAAGCTGTACGTTGAGTAAGTTCTGCGGTAGATTATTTTGTATGAGAAATAAGGTATAATTGCAACTGATGCCTTTAGAAGGGGCACTGGTTTCATCTGAATCACGCCGGTATTTATTACGCGGGTGATTGAGTTAACGGATTAGTGTCATGAGCTTAAACACAATTGTCAGTATCCTGATTATAGATTGTTTGATCGACAAGTCTATAAATGATCACGAATGGTTTTTATTTTATATACGTTCAAATGGATTGAAAAACCTATGAATTCCATTCAACGTTTTCGTTGACCAAATTTTTGGCATGTGTTTCAGGTAACCGCTGAAGTGTAGGATGGAGCATGCATGGGATGGATGTTGTGTGTATGGCTTGGAGTCCGCTTGTTTTTCCTCCTTTTTCTACTTGAACATTTTAAGTTTTAATGTTATGTTGTTGTAAAACTGAAATTCTTGGGTTGAGATTCATGGGGACCGAAAACGCTAAACTCTGTTGTACCAAATTGGGGTTGGAAAAACCGTGGACATGTATCATCTAACAATTTTTAATTTCAAGTTTTAAGTTGACGTCTTTTTAGCGTCGTTTGATATATCTTGTGTGCAATGAATACTGTGTAGCACCCATTGTTGTAGTTCCGCTGCGCATAGCAATTGTGGGGGTGTTACAAACACAAATCTAAACAAAATCAATCAAGATTAACCAAAAGATTAAACCAAAACAACCACAAATGATCTACTAGCAATAACCAAACAATCCAAATCAATAAAACTAACAATCATAACCAAATCAATCAAAACCCACTTGATTGAAAACCATAAAAACTCAAGAACATGAACACAAAGATTAAACACAAACAAGAAAGGTAGATGAGAGATTAAACAAGAAAAGTAAAGATTCAATAAAACTTACTTGGAATTAAAAGGAATTAAAAGGTGCGATACAAGAAATTAAAGTGCAAGAAATTAAATTGTGCAAAATGAAAATGGTGGAAGAGGTGGGTTGTCAATCCACCCAACAACTATAAATGAAGGAAAATGGATCTATTTATAGTGGATTAGGGAGGTGCTTAGTGGAAGCTTCCTCCCTCTTTCTTCTTTCTCTAATTGCATCATTAAGTCCTTAATCTTCTTAATCTTTTGACTTTAATGACTTTGTCTCGGGATCTCTTCAAACTCGTCTTGTAATTCTTCAATAAATTAGACTTGAGTTCTTCGGCTTTTAGTAAACTTCCGTCTTTTGACTTTTTCTTCGATAAATCTTCAGAATTGGTCTTGGACTCCCGTTCTTTTTGCACTCTTGATTTCTTGACTTCGTCTTTCGTCTTTTTCTTCGATAAAAGCCTGTGAATGCCCGTGTTTTCTCCACTTTTCACCTTTTCGTCCTAAATCACAACAAAAACACAAACCACGCATAATTCCGACATAAATGACATAAAATACACGTTTTGGCTCGGTTATTATTGTAATTAAGTGGTAAAAAGGATGGGTGTTTACACACCTATCAGCTATTACCATAAGTTGTGAGATATGTGGAGGACCTCATTCTTACCTACAATGTGACAAGGTTCCAAATTACCAAGGTGAATGTTATGCTTATCAAGATGAACATAGAGAGCACTTCAAACCTAACATCAACCCCAACAATCTCTCTTACAAGTCAAATAACTACCTTTCTCCACCCGGCTTTTCACCCCAACCACCCACCCAAAATCAAACCAATCCTCCTCAATTGCTTCAAAGAAATCAAGGACCTAGGCCAAACTACCAAGGAAACAACAATAGAGAACCAAATACCTTTCAACATCAAGAAAATAACTTTCATGCAAACAATCAAGGATTTAACCAACCACCTCCACCTTTTCAAAATCAAGGATACCATCAAGGTCATAATAAAGGATATGGGCAAAATGATACCTTCGAGATACTTCAAAAGATGAACCAAGAAACCGAAAGAAGAATTCATGAAAGTGAAAAGAGAATACAAGATCAAATAAGAGCCATGAATGAGGAGACTAACAAGAGTATTATGATGATTCTTTATCAAAGGCCACAAGGGGCTATACCTTCAAACACATAAACAAATCCAAGGGCTAATGTCAATGCAATCACAACAAGGAGTGTAAAGACAACTAATGATCCTTCACCTCCTACACCTTCTTTGATTAAGCCTACTATGGCTCCACCTTGTGATAAGCCTTCAACATCAAACACAACACCTTCAAGCTCTACAACTTCAACACCTACACATTCTAATCCCACACCTACTACTCCTTTACCCTCAACACCTATCAATAAAGAAACCAACAAAGAGAACCCTTCAACAACAACCACTCAACCTTCACCAAAACTAAGTCTTCCATACCCATCAAGATTGAGAAAGGAGAAGCTTAAAAACAAGGATGATATTCAAGTCTTTAACTTTTTGAGAATGTTCAAGCAATTGAACATTACCATATCCTTTGCGGAAGCTCTTGCCTATATGCCAAAGTTTGCTAAAATGTTTAAAGATCTCCTCTCAAACAAGGAAAAGTTGGTGGATTTGCCCAACACATCACTTAATGAGAATTGCTCCGTCGTGTTGCTCAAAACCCTACCTACAAAACTTGAAGATCCGGGGCTATTTTTGATCCCTTTTAATTTTCCCGGGGTGGAAAAATGCATGGCACTAGCGGATCTTGGGGCAAGCATCAATCTCATGCCATTATCGGTTTGGAAAAGACTTTAACTTCCCGAGCTCACACCTACTAGGATGACACTTGAGTTAGAAAACAGTACCATAGCTTATCCGGTAGGAATCGTAGAGGATGTGTTTATAGGGGTTGATAAATTCACATTCGCTGCGGATTTTGTAGTGGTTGATTGTGATATAGACCCGAGAGTTCCTCTTATTGTTGGTAGACCCTTTTTGAGGTCGGGTCATACTCTTATTGATGTGGCGGATGGGGAACTTATTATGAGGGTGGAAGATCAAATAATTGTTTTTAACATGGGGAAATTGTCTAAGAAATCCAATGAGCCCGATACAGTTAATCATGTTGGTATTCTTGATAAAGAGGTGAAGTACGTTGATATTCTTGATGAAGTGTGTGATGAATACTTTCATGAAGCTTCTAAGAGTGGTGAATATGATCTTCCTTATGTTGAGACCATAGCCTCCATTACTTCCTCATTTAATATTCATGAACCCCATCAACTTCATTTTGGATATTTTAATCATACTTTCAACAACAATGAGGAAGCAAATGAGGATTCTAGTTATGATGAACCACCTCTTTTTCATACACCAATTTATGATGAATATAGTGATGATGAGTTCTCCATTTTTGAGCCTCCATTATTTTATGATCATACTACCTTGAGTTTTGAGAAGATACCTTTTGGAACACCAATCT
Source organism: Glebionis coronaria (assembly GCA_025667525.1). Lineage (NCBI taxonomy): Eukaryota > Viridiplantae > Streptophyta > Magnoliopsida > Asterales > Asteraceae > Glebionis > Glebionis coronaria. The sequence continues at coordinate 234,644,459 of CM046876.1, read as the reverse complement.
TTGACATACCAATCTATGATGACTATAGTCATGAGGAGGGTTCTATCATTGATGAGAGTGATGAGGTTTTTGAGATTGAAAGATTGCTTAGTGAATATGAATTGATAGATAAACAAATTGAAGATTATCTTAAGAGAGATGATATTGAGATTGATAACTCTAGTTCAACTTGGGAAGAGGATGTTCTAAAGATTGAAAGATTGCTTAGTGAAGATGAGTTGATTAAAGAGGAGATTGATGCTTATCTTCAGAGAGATGATATTATGGTTGATACATCTTCTTCTAATTGGGATGAGGACATTTATGAAATAGAGAGATTGCTTTATGGATATTCTATTCCCACTCAACCTTCTCATGAACCTTCACATATTACTCTTTCTTACCCACCTTGTGAAACACCTTATAACCAAAATGCTTCACTTATTTCACCACCTTTCTTACAAACCAGTTCACACAATCTCTTTGAGCCTTCACTTGATGAACCAATATTTGAGAAGTTTCAAGATCATAGTGACTTATATCATTTGGATGTTGAATTGGATAGATTCTTTATGTCACCGTATGAGGATGTTTTTGATGAGGAATTTTCTAAGAACAAGAAAGACATGATGGTTTCCTCTATAAGTGTGATGAAATTTACTACTCCACAACCTTTCTCTCAAGATGTGAAGTATCAAGGGGAATATTATAAGGCTACCAGCACTTGTTATTTTCCCATGAAGGAAAATATTTTTGATCATGGTATAGAGAATGTTGAGCAAACTCAGTATCCGCCTGATGCATTAAAAGGAAAAATTGTGGGAGATTTTAGAGTATTACCTTATCATCCTATGGGAAACTTATGGGAAAAAATCATAGACAAGGAAACCTCACCCACCTCACCATTGATTAAGATGTCCACTTTTAGGTTGTGTTACTCTTGGGAGGGCAATTATGTATTTGATCCTGGTGGATATTTATGGGATTTTGTGTACTTGAGAACCTGTTTTACCTTATCATGGAGAGTTTTTCCTAAGAGGATAAATCTTTTATTCTCCATGATGGTTTCCCTAAGGACAACCTAATTCGGGGCCGAGTCGAGCTAGCGACTTAGGGTTAAAAAAAATCAAGCTTGAATAACTAGGTTAGAAAACATAGAGTAGATCTAAATAGGTTAGGTTTAATAAGAGGATGTTATAGTAGAGTTGAAGTGGAGGGGTGGCCTTTCTTCGCCTTTTGGTGTTTGTTTCTAGGGTTGCTCTCTCTCATTTCATTCATGGAGCTTATGGAGGAGGCCCGTGTATCCGGCTCACTTTGATTAGTTTTTGCTATTGTGATATTCAACACTTGTGCTTAAAATAAATTCACTTTAGTTGTCTCTTCCTTAGCTTGAGTTAAACAAAGTACGCAATGTCATAAGTGTAGGGGAGTTTATACTCCAATACTCTTATACATTGAGGACAATGTTTATCTTAAGTGTAGGGGAGACTTCTATCGAAGTGACCTTGCCTAGACCATTGTCATTGCCTTCATGATAACATGGAAATTATTTTTTCAAACATTTTTCAAATTTTTGATCTACTTTGGCCACCAAAAATATGCATTCATAATTTTTGCATTAATCATTTTACATTTTCATAACACATTTGCATTGTATATATTCTTCTTTTATTTTTCATCAAAAATATATAAAAAGGAAAAAAAGTATAATAAAGGATATGGTTTTTGCTTGTTTAGATATCTTTGACATATTAGGCCCACCATGAATATTTTGACTCAATCCGAGATTGTTTATCTAAGCATTCTCTAGCTAGTAGCCTTAACCATGTAGACCTTTAATGGTTTATTAGGCTAAGCATCCACTAGTCTCATTATTTGAGATTTTAAATTGTGGAGAACAAGAGATGATAAAATTTGAAGTAAGTGTTAAGGGTTAGACAAACCTCATATTAATTAATTGTGGCTTTTATATCCCCTTTCGTAACCTTTACTTTCTTTCCAACGCATGTATATATGTTAATAAATAATCAAGAACGGTTTTAATTGGTTTGTAGTCTCTTATGCATTTTTGACTAATCATTCGTGGTTGGTATAAGTACGTCTTAAGATTCTAAGTTAGAACATTTTATGTGTACTAGACTTATGTTATGCTTAATACTTAGCGGGTGTTTTTCCTTTTATTCTTTTCAACTTTCTTTGTGAGGAATAAAGAAAAATAAGAGCGGCTTATGAAAAAAAAATGAGTGGCAAGAAAAAAAAAAGAAAAAAAGTAAAAAAATAATAATTATACAAGACTCCCAAGAGGGGCAGTGAAGTGTTAATTATATTAACTATTGAATTCTAATATTACTCTCACAAGGGTTGCGGGGATTTAATAGTTTCTCCAATCCAATATTACCTTGACGAGTTGCGGGATTGAAGATCCAAAGTCTCAAAAAGGCGGAGGATATAAATTATTGCGTGAGTTTTAATTTTCTTTCCTTAGCGAGTGTGTAGCTACTTATTAATGCATGACATAAGGATCTTGCACATAAGGCGAATGAATTATTACTCTTGAGTCAGACTTATATCAATTGTGGGCGGTTTTTCGAGTAATGGATGAGATGGTTACTTAGGATTAAAACCATGCTTCCTTATTTTGAGATTTTACATTTCTTATATTTCACGCTTTAAATAATGACAAATTTGCTCTCAAGCAATTTGCTCAAATAATAACCAGTTTTAGAGGCATAATAAGTGGGGATATAAGAGTAACACAATTAATCTATATGAATGAGTTGATGCAATTTCACTTATGGAAAACAATGATCTTGTTTTTAAGCTTGGTATGAGGAAAGTGAAACTTGAGGATGATAAGTGTTCATGGTACAAAAGCCCTAATTAAAGTCTTTGATTTCTTTATGAGTTATTTCCATAAAAATTATTTCAAGAAAAATCAAAAAAAAAAATAAATATAGTTTATATCTTGTATTGCATTGTAAATATTCAAAATCATTCATCATGTAGCATAACATAGTTTATTAAATCATAAAATGGCCAGTGTGGATTAATTATGAGAAAATGCACTCTAGAGCTTTGAAATACTGCATTGCATGAGGCCATGGCAATGGTCAAGTAGAGGGGAGTTGATAAGTGTGAAAACACTCATCAATTATGATCCAAAAACCACTTAAAACACAGTCAAATACATTATATTTAACTGTAAAATATCTGAATTACGTAGGTATTTGTGTTTTTGTGTTTTCAGGTAAACAAGATGCATTTTGGAGCAAAGACGTGTTTTCAATGGATTTATTTGATAAAAGACGAAGAAAAGGACAAATCAAGCTTCAAGGACCTTACTTGCCATTATTTCAAAGATGGAGGGCTTAAATCGTAATTTTCACAAAGAAAAAGGATGAAAAAGGAGTTTAGCTTAAAAGTTATAACTCTTTTATATAACTTTTGAAAAAAAAAGTAAAAAGTGAAAGGACCAAAAAAAAGGGAGGATAAGCTTTTACTTAAACTTGGTCAAAGACCAAGTCAAACATACAAAACGACTTCCTCACCAAATCAAGAGAGAGAAAGAAACGAAATATCAGTCGCTTATATCTTCTTCACCAAAAACCTGCAATTCATTTTCAAGAAAGAACAAGAAGGTTTCAGACGAAGACTCAAACAACAAAAGTGCTTCTTTTCTTTCCTCTATAAGAAGGTGGTACTTAATTAGATCAAGAGTAAAAGATGAAGAAACGCCCAAATCAAATGGAACAATGAAGAACGAATTCATCCTCGTATTTACACGTGGAAGAAGATGATTGGACAAGACACATCACCACCTCCTCTTCGACGCCTATAAATACCAAGGGATCTCTTCACTTCAAAGTGGTTAGATAGGAGTAATTTTACACATATTTAGGTTAGGAGTAGATAGATAATCAACTTTTCAATTTTCCTGTTAAATCTTGTAACAAATTCTGGTTTTCAGTTAAAGTAGTTCTAACCGTATGAGTTCCTTTTCAACATTAATGAAATTCATAGCTTTCTCAATAACTCACTTTCTATTTCATATTACTTTTTTGATTTCGAGCTTCTTAGAGAGTTTTTGATATGATCTTAGTGATATAAATGACTTCATGAGGTTGATTTGAGTTCGATATACTGAATTTGATTCACTTTCAAGTTTCTGGAATCTGTTTAGCTTTCTGTTAGGTTTGAAAGTATTGATTCCATTTGAATCGAGTTTGAAATCTATTCTCTAGTCTCTAACATTCTCAACTGATTTCAGTTTTTGAGTTGGTTAAACATAAATGTTTTTCTGTTGAGTTGTTATAACAAAATAGATAGTCAATCAATAGTTTCTATTATGGTAATTTTGAGGCTTTCAAACTTAGTTCAGAGTAAAATTTAAATTTTGCGAGTTTAAGATTGATGATATTAGAGTAAATTTGGTATTAGTTTAGTTGCAATCATCACACACAACAGTAAAGATCATAGTAGTCAGTTTTCCAGTTTAGCAAAGAGAGATGGAGTTACGTCTTAAACAAGCAATACAACTATTATTTTGAGCACTCGTGAAGATGTTTAGTTCAGCTAGTTGTTTTGGCCTCTAGCCTGCTTGATTTTGATTTGCTGAAATTTGAGTTCCAGTTCCGTATTAGAATAGCCTACAACAGTGCCTGGACGTAAGTCTTAGAAGATATAGATCAGGTGGTTCACATGTTTTGTTAGACATTACATATTTTGCAGGTCTTTGTTCACATGTATTGTTTGGATATGCTTATGCAGTAGGAATAGTCAGAAGTAGAACTTCATTTAGTTAACATCAAAGGCCTGGCGAATTTGAGGTGACTTGTAGTAGGAGTAGTGATTGACTCGAGCCAGCTCAGCGCTGAGCTACGATATCAAAGGGCTTTCTTCTATGAAAACAGGTTAAGCGCGATTTTACTTTCGGCAATTAGCTAGTTCGATCTGCTAGATTGTTAATGGAATTGAATGCTGCATAAATTTTTGATTATCTGCTTTAGTTCATAGACTGAATTCCTGTACTTTTGTTATTATATAGTTCATCTCAACAGATTTAGTGAGTTTGTGTTTGCATAAGTTTAGTATCTAGTTGACTGATTTTAATTGAGAGTTGCATTTCTTATCCGTTTTAGACTTAAGTCCTATTATGATGACTGTAGCTCGTCGAGCTTGCGAATTCAGTTTATACTTGTGTTTGGGTTAAGTATAGTCATTGTAGTATCATAGAAGTTGCTGAGAGTTTAAGTTGATTTAGGCAGTTGATGTACTTTGGATTTGATCCCTTCCTTGTAGGATTTATTTGTTTTCAAGGCTAGCATTCTTTAGCTTTTAAGTTTGAAATTAGAAATAAGCTTTAGATATTGTTAAACTATTAGTTAGAGGGATAGTGTAAAGGCAGTAGTCTTTTCTCTTGCATTTAGAAATTAAGACAATTTGAAAGAGTTAATTTTGCATGTAGAGAAATAAAAGGCTAAAAGCGTAGTTACTGGGAATTGAACCCAGGGACTCTTTTCAATTTGAAAGCTAAGAATAAAGTTGTTACTTACAACAAGTAAAAGAAAGATACAAAGATTTGGAAGGATAAAGGGGGAAGGTTAAAATACTCGATTACAGTATTTGCTCATATCTGATTTAGAATGAATTTTGTAGTTGCCCAATTTTAGTCCTTTAATATTTCGTTTTTAGTGTAGTTGTCTTCTCAGCTCGATTCGAATTGATATAACGTTTTCTAGCAAAGACTTAATTGTTTTTGGTTATACAAATTTGTTTGGAATTTATGTCTAATTGGCACAAAACAAGTAAAAATGTAAAAATAGCTATATTACACTACGTATACGTACTAATCTAAAAACATTTAGCAAGTACCGCAATTAAATGCACGAATTAAAAAAAACATGTAAAATGAAAACTTATTCCACAAATGTAAAATTCCAAATACAAAAAGAGTAAAAAAATACAAAGTATTAACACCAAAATGTAAAAACCAATTTTATCCTATCAATGATTAAACTAACAATGAATTCGTAAATAGCCTATTATTTGTCCAGCATTTTAAGTACTCAAAACTAGCCCAAACTGAAACTAAGTGAACAGGCCCAAAGAAATGCCAATTCCAACTATTAGGACTACGTAAATGGTAACAGTTTGAAATATGTACCTAAACTAATGGGAACAACTAACAAGATTCCAAAGGACTACTACTGAAAATGAAAGAGACAAGTTCAGGGACTAAATGCGTACAAACATTATCCTTCCATGTACCAACAAGTGGATCTATAACTATTTAAACAGTTTAGAATGGGTGTTTACAAGCTGTTTAATAGGCTGAACTAAAAGTTTAGCCTTATGAGATAACAAAACAAATCCAAACTGTCATACTGTTAACGCAAATCAACTCACTATGACAGAAATTAAACTCGGACAAGAATGAAACTAAGCATACTATCAATAAAAGAAATCATACATCTAACAGATAGCAAGCAAGCAAATTTACACTAATCTTTACTCTATAAAACCGGAATAGCAGATTAAGCTAAAAGATGCAGGAAAAGAACACGTGCTTAACCTTTTTCATCCAGGCCAAGTCCGTTGTGGAAGAGAAACGCGGCGCTGAGCCGGTTTTTACTATCGCACCTCAAGTATTCCAAATTATCTGAACTGAAACCGACACCAACTACCTGCACAAATGACTTAAAAACAAAAACGATCTTCTGGACTAAAACTTCAATTTGAACTGTAAAAGTAAACTAATCATAAACTCATTTGAGCTTCTGAAAATCATCTCTCTTAGTGTGAACCAAATTCCAGCTACAAACTGAAAACCAACCTGTTTAAGCTAAACCAAAAGAAACTGCGTCTTCTAAATAAGCTTCAACAGCTTATCGCACTAACTACTTAAATCTGCTCAATTCGTGGAATGGATTTCTAACTAGTTTTTACTAACGGATCTAATGAAACTCGACTGAGTCAAACCAGCTCAAAACTCTACCTGCTTAATATGAACAGTAGCGAAGAAGCAGAAAAGATGAATATAGAAAAAGATTTTCATTAATAGCAGAACTGAATCCTTCAATGAACAGTAATATAAGGCAATAACAAAAGAGTAAGATAAAGATTGAGAAAACAAGATTTTACCATTGAATCAAAAACAGAAACGAAGATATTAAAAGAACTCAAAGTTTTCATTAATGGAGATGAAAAGAAATCGTTACAACTGTATTAACTGATTAACAGAAAGCTTAACAAGAAAAGATGAGAGAAAATCTAACTAACTATTTCTACTCCTAACTAACTAGGTGAAACTACTCCTATGCTAACCGCTTGCAAATGAGGCTCTCGTCTTCTTTATATAGGCGTCTAGTGGTGGTGGAGTGACGTGGTTAATCCAATGATTGGATGCCACGTGGAAAATACGAGGTTTGCACTCGTTCTTCATCTTTCTTCAAATTGGGGCTTTCTTTATCTTTAACTTTTGATCTAATTGATTCATATCATCGTGTAGAGGATAACGAGCTGATCATCTTTGTAGTTGAAGGCTTTGGCTAATTCTTCATGTATCTCTTGTTATCCCGATTTGCAGGTGTGATGGAGAAAAGAAGAAACTCGTCTGTTTCTTTCTCTCTCTTGAAACGTGGTGAAGACGAGAAGTGTGTTTGTGAGAGTTTGACCGGTCTTGGTCAAATTGACCAAGTAAATAATACTTTTCATTAAAGTTGCCATTTAGTCCTTCCATTCTCATTTCATTTCCAAAAGTGTATAAGACTTTTAAATAATCTCTTTTCCATCCTTTATCTTAATGAAAATTGCATGCTAAGCCCTCGACCTTTGTAATCTTGGCAAATAAAGTCCTCGAAAGCATCTTTCGTCCTTTTCTTCGTCTCTTATCATGAAAATCCCTTGAAAACTCGTGTTTGTCTCAAATGTACCTATATTACCTGAAAATACACAAACACAAAATACACACGTAATTCTGATATTTTACAGTTAAATATTATGTATTTGACTGTGTTTTGAGTGGTATTTGGATCATTATTGATGAGTGTTTTCACACTTATCAACTCCCCTCCACTTGACCATTGCCATGTCCTCATGCAATGCAGCATTTTAAAGCACCAAGTTACACTTTTCTCATAATTAACCCACCCTGGCCATTATGGAATGCATCTACACTACTCTACACTATATGATGCATGATTTTGAATATTTACAATGCAATGCAAAGAAAACAATTCTATTAATATATTTTTGGATTTTTCATAAATGGTTTTGATGGAAATAATTTATAAAGAAATCAATGACTTGAATTAGGTCTTGGGTACCATGGACATTTATCACCCTCAAGTTTCACTTTCCCCATACCAAGCTTAAAAATGGGATCATTGCATTCACAAGTAAAAAGTGCATCAACTTATTCATGACAATTAAATGTGGAACCGGTTATTATTTGAGCAAATTGCTTGTGAGAAAATTTGTCATTATTTAAAGCGTGAAGTATAAGAAATGTAAAATCCAAAAATAAGGAAGCACGGTTTTAATCCTAAGTAATCTTCTCATCCATTACTTGAAAAACCGCTCACAATTAATACAAGTCCGTATTAAGAGTAATAAGTCATTCGCCTTATGTGTAAAATCCTCATGTCATGCTTTCATAAGTAGCTACACACTCGCTAAGGAAAGAAAAATAAAACTCACGCAATAATTTACATCCGCCATCTTTTTGAGACTTTGGATCTTCAACCCCGCAACCCGTCAAGGTAATATTGGATTGGAGCAATCTATTGAATCCCCGCAACCCGTCAAGGTAATATTGGAACTCAATAGTCACTATAATTAACACCACACTGCCCCTCTTGGGAGTCTTGCATTATTTTTTTATTTTTTTTTCTTTTTCTTTTTCTTTTTCTTTTTCTTCTTTTTTTTCTAGCCACTCATTTTTTTCATAAGCCGCTCTTATTTTTCTTTATTCCTCACAAAGAAATTTGAAAAGAAGAAAAGGAAAAACACCCGCTAAGTATTGAGCATGACATAAGTCTAGTACACATAAAACGTGCTAACTTAGAATCTTAAGACGTACTCATATCAACCAGAAATGATTAGACAAAAATGCATAAGAGATTACAAACCAATTAAAACCGTACTTGATTATTTATTAACAATTATATACATGCGAAGAAAATAGAGGTAAAGAAGAGAAGGGTTTAGCCACAAGTAATTATCATGAAGTTTATCTAGCCCTTTTACACTTGCTTCAACTCTATCATTTCCCATTCTCCACAAATTTAAAATTTCAAATAATGAAATTGGTGGATGCTTAGCCTAATAGACCAATGAAGGACTACATGGTTAAGGATACTAGCTAGAGAATGCTAAGATAAGCAAACTCGGGTTGAGTCAAAATATCCATGGCGGGCCTAATATGTCAAAGAAATCTAAACTTGTTAAAACCATGTTTTATTATATTTTTTCCTTTTTATATATTTTTGATGAAAAATAAAAGAAGAAATATATACAATGCAATTGAAAAATGATTGATGCAAAAATTATGTATGCATATTTTTGGTGGCCAAAGTAGATTAAAAATTTGAAAAATGATCGAAAAATTAATTTTCCAAGTTATCATGAAGTTAAGGCAATGGTCTAGGTAAGGTCACTTCGATAGAAGTCTCCCCTACACTTAAGATAAACATTGTCCTCAATGTTTAAGAGCATGGGAGTGAACTCCCCTACACTTATGACATTGATAACCTTGCTTAACCCAAGTTAAGGAAGAGACAACTAAAGGATATTCATTTTAAGCACAAGTGTTTAATATCACAATAGCAAAAACTAATCGAAGTGAACCAGATACACGGGCCTCCTCCATAAGCTCCAAGCATGAAATGTGAGAGAGCAACCCTTGAAACAAACACCAAAAGACGAAGAAAGGCACCCCTCCACTTCAACTCTACTATAACATCCTTTTAATTAAACCTAACCTATTGAAAATCTACTCTACGTTTTCTAACCTAGTTATTCAATGCTTGAGTTTTTTTAACCCTAAGTCGCTAGCTCGACTCGGCCCCGAATTAGGTTGTCCTTAGGGAAACCATCATGGAGAACAAAGGATATACACTTTGAAGCTCGTCTCACATGATACACTCAAACTTAGCACGTTGCCATTTACTATAAGATTTACAATATCCGCCTCGATAAATGGAACGGTCCAACGTGTCTCAAGTTTGTCCAACATACGAAAGCTCTCATATATGAAGCACTCCAGGATCAAATACATAGTTTCCATCTCTACATTCGAACAATTCCAAAATAGGCAGCATCACCAAAGTAAGCTCATACAAAAAGTCCATATCAATCGAAAGCACACTCTTAAGTGAAGTAGATGAAAACCAATTTTTCCCAAACATACGTATCCCAGGATCAAAAACCTTTCCCTTCATGGGAAAATAAGAAGATGAGCTCGTATCAACCATATAAGATTCCCCCTTAGTGATCAAAGCATCATGAGACAATGAAGGTGTAGGTATCAAAACATTCATAACAAGTATATCCATATTAGGCTCATCATCATCAAAAGGTGGGTAATCTTCCATAGAAGGCATAGAATAAGGAGGATCAAGATGAATAGTGTTTTGTGAATGAGGTGTAATCTCTATGTTACCAAAAAGCAAGTTCTCACTAAGACGAATCTCCTCTTCCCAATTAGAATCACTATCATCAACCTCAATATCAATATTAGCAAGATAAGCCTCCATGGTGTCATCAATATCTATATGAGAATCCATATCAAAGGTTTTGGGTTCTAAAGGTGCCATAGGTGAAAAAGGATCAATCTCTAAGAGTATAGGATCTTCATCAATAACCAACTTCAAGGGTGGAAAGGTGGGAATAGAAGGCTCAAAAGAAGGTATATTGAGAGAATCACTCAAAGGGATGATATCATCATAAAAATCAATAGGTGCAACCTCAAAAACCGGTGAAGAAATATCAATGAAACGTTCTCCTTCTATGGACTCATCATTATGGTTTTCATTCAAAGCTTCAATCGAAGAGATAAGATTATAGACGTTTGATAAAACCTCACGAATATGAACATCTTCCACTTCTCCTATATGATCAACATCATCATCCAAATTAGGAAGGTCATCTTGACATGAAAAGTCCTCGGATAATATATCATAAGATGCCTCACTAGAATCACAATCATCATCCTCTACTTGTGGAAAATCTTGCATAAACTCTTCCTCAATCTCATTATCCCTCTCTTTGAACAATTCATCAAGATCAAAATCACCAAAATCACTAGTAGTAGCATGAAGGTCAACATGTGATGAAATCTCAATGTGATCATGAGGAGAAGAGGTATCAATACAAAGCTCATCACATGGTTCAATGGAAATACCCTCAAACTCTCTTTGGATTGGGATAAGGTTCTCAACACTAGAAGCGGTTAATTCATCCAAATTGGTGTTTGTATTAGTGCTAAGAGGCTCGTCCCCCATGGTTAAAGAGTCGGTGGGTGCCACGTGAGGTAAAGGTGATGAAGGTGTGTCATCATTAAGTGTCATACAACTCGAAGAATAGTCATCATCGTCATATAAGCATTGTTTAAGCAAACGAGCACGATTAGCAAAATATCGTTCTTCTTCCTCTTTTTTATCAATCTTAAAGAGTAAATCATCTAAATTTCCCTTGAGGAACTGAGAGGATTTGTTCACCGATTTTCGATAAATGTCACCAAATCTCTTGATATTAAACCGTTTGTTCCTTACATCATCCTCAAGAGACTTAATTTCTTCCCTTAACCACCGAGATTCTTCTCTCATTTCCTCGATACTCATCTCTCTCATACGTGTAAAAGCCTTTAATATATATCCATCGTCTCTTCCTCGCTGCTCGATTAGAAAAGAAAGCTCATTGAGATCACTAAGAGCATAAGAAGGCGGATCCCTTGGTCGACAATCATAACCATAATGGGGTTCTTTTCCACAAAACTCACATGAATAAGTCGAAGAATAGGGTGGAGGTGGATTTCCATAATTAGGTGAATTATAGGTTTGAAAAGAGTCTTGATTATGAAAGTTATCATGATTGTAACCTTGAAAATTTCCTTCATTTTGAAAACCCTCATGATGTGAAAATCCTTGATTTTGAAAAGTATCTTGATTATAGCATGGGAAATTTTCATCATTTTGAAAGCCTTCATTATCTGAAAGTCCTTGATTATGAAAGGTTTCTTTATTATAGCCTTGAAAATTATCATTGTTTTGAAAACCTTCATAATTGGAAAATCCTTGGTTTTGGTATGGCACATTAAAGGTTTGATCATGAAATGATGGTGGAGGTTGTGATGAAAAACCGGAATATCCCATATAGTCATTACAAGTGTAGTCCATTTGAGTGTTAGGTTGAAAATGAGGGTTCTCGGTTCCATTGTAAGCATATCCCTCCCCATAATAACCATTGTTTTGATCACATAAATAAGTATCGTGTGGACCACCACAAGTCGAACAAGGCGAATAATTAGCGTTGGCGGATCGTTGTTGCAAAATCTCCAACATGGAACGAGTATCCATGTTGAGCAAGGTGGCCGAATGTATATACAAGTATAATGACGTTTAAAAGCTTCCTCGGGGAAGGAAGTAATACACCAAAGGTGGTATGTTTACACGCGTGCGAGTACACGTGTAAGTAAACACGAGGAATGAGGGAGTAGCCCTCGGTCGACTTTTGAGAGAGAAAAGATAATCTCCCTCGAGGTTCGATATGAAATATCCACAAGAAAGTATATATATAATTACTACTTGGGTGCAAGACCCCCAATAAAGCCTTCCTTCTCAAAATACGCACTAGTGAACGGGGGGTTAGGTGGCGCGAAGCACTTAAGTACCTATTAACCCTTAGACGGCATTTTATAGCACGTCGCCTATCTATTCACTTTAGTAGTTTGTATTCTTCGAATTATTGCCAATTGGAAGTATTTATCTATTCTTGCTTTATTTTATTTGATTGATACGCGTGTCAAGGACCGGAACGCCCCTCAACACGGTGTATTGCCTCGGTAATACTTATGGAAGATAGGTAACTTGGTTGTTCTTATACGTATACTTATTTACATATAATAATATATAAAAAATATTTTTGTATTTATTTGTTTTTTTAAGAAAAATACTATATCTACGTAAAAACCGATAAAAATGAATAATATATATTTTTGGGTGTAATCTTTTAGGAAAAAGATTACTTTTTGGATTTTTTATTTTTTTGGTTCAATTCTTTAGGAAAAGAATTGACTTTGTGATTTTTTATATTTTTTGTATTTTTATCTTTTTGATTTTTTTTTATCTTTTTGATTTATAATACGTAAAAATAACGTTCACAAAGTGAACGGATCCCAAAATCCAATCGTCTCACTCGAAATCGTTAATCTTCACGAAAAGAACCGGCAGCGGCGCCATTTAATATTTCGTTTTTAGTGTAGTTGTCTTCTCAGCTCGATTCGAATTGATATAACGTTTTCTAGCAAAGACTTAATTGTTTTTGGTTATACAAATTTGTTTGGAATTTATGTCTAATTGGCACAAAACAAGTAAAAATGTAAAAATAGCTATATTACACTACGTATACGTACTAATCTAAAAACATTTAGCAAGTACCGCAATTAAATGCACGAATTAAAAAAAACATGTAAAATGAAAACTTATTCCACAAATGTAAAATTCCAAATACAAAAAGAGTAAAAAAATACAAAGTATTAACACCAAAATGTAAAAACCAATTTTATCCTATCAATGATTAAACTAACAATGAATTCGTAAATAGCCTATTAATTGTCCAGCATTTTAAGTACTCAAAACTAGCCCAAACTGAAACTAAGTGAACAGGCCCAAAGAAATGCCAATTCCAACTATTAGGACTACGTAAATGGTAACAGTTTGAAATATGTACCTAAACTAATGGGAACAACTAACAAGATTCCAAAGGACTACTACTGAAAATGAAAGAGACAAGTTCAGGGACTAAATGCGTACAAACATTATCCTTCCATGTACCAACAAGTGGAGCTATAACTATTTAAACAGTTTAGAATGGGTGTTTACAAGCTGTTTAATAGGCTGAACTAAAAGTTTAGCCTTATGAGATAACAAAACAAATCCAAACTGTCATACTGTTAACGCAAATCAACTCACTATGACAGAAATTAAACTCGGACAAGAATGAAACTAAGCATACTATCAATAAAAGAAATCATACATCTAACAGATAGCAAGCAAGCAAATTTACACTAATCTTTACTCTATAAAAACGGAATAGCAGATTAAGCTAAAAGATGCAGGAAAAGAACACGTGCTTAACCTTTTTCATCCAGGCCAAGTCCGTTGTGGAAGAGAAACGTGGCGCTGAGCCGGTTTTTACTATCGCACCTCAAGTATTCCAAATTATCTGAACTGAAACCGACACCAACTACCTGCACAAATGACTTAAAAACAAAAACGATCTTCTGGACTAAAACTTCAATTTGAACTGTAAAAGTAAACTAATCATAAACTCATTTGAGCTTCTGAAAATCATCTCTCTTAGTGTGAACCAAATTCCAGCTACAAACTGAAAACCAACCTGTTTAAGCTAAACCAAAAGAAACTGCGTCTTCTAAACAAGCTTCAACAGCTTATCGCACTAACTACTTAAATCTGCTCAATTCGTGGAATGGATTTCTAACTAGTTTTTACTAACTGATCTAATGAAACTCGACTGAGTCAAACCAGCTCAAAACTCTACCTGCTTAATATGAACAGTAGCGAAGAAGCAGAAAAGATGAATATAGAAAAAGATTTTCATTAATAGCAGAACTGAATCCTTCAATGAACAGTAATATAAGGCAATAACAAAAGAGTAAGATAAAGATTGAGAAAACAAGATTTTACCATTGAATCAAAAACAGAAACGAAGATATTAAAAGAACTCAAAGTTTTCATTAATGGAGATGAAAAGAAATCGTTACAACTGTATTAACTGATTAACAGAAAGCTTAACAAGAAAAGATGAGAGAAAATCTAACTAACTATTTCTACTCCTAACTAACTAGGTGAAACTACTCCTATGCTAACCGCTTGCAAATGAGGCTCTCGTCTTCTTTATATAGGCGTCTAGTGGTGGTGGAGTGACGTGGTTAATCCAATGATTGGATGCCACACGGAAAATACGAGGTTTGCACTCGTTCTTCATCTTTCTTCAAATTGGGGCTTTCTTTATCTTTAACTTTTGATCTAATTGATTCATATCATCGTGTAGAGGATAACGAGCTGATCATCTTTGTAGTTGAAGGCTTTGGCTAATTCTTCATGTATCTCTTGTTATCCCGATTTGCAGGTGTGATGGAGAAAAGAAGAAACTCGTCTGTTTCTTTCTCTCTCTTGAAACGTGGTGAAGACGAGAAGTGTGTTTGTGAGAGTTTGACCGGTCTTGGTCAAATTGACCAAGTAAATAATACTTTTCATTAAAGTTGCCATTTAGTCCTTCCATTCTCATTTCATTTCCAAAAGTGTATAAGACTTTTAAATAATCTCTTTTCCATCCTTTATCTTAATGAAAATTGCATGCTAAGCCCTCGACCTTTGTAATCTTGGCAAATAAAGTCCTCGAAAGCATCTTTCGTCCTTTTCTTCGTCTCTTATCATGAAAATCCCTTGAAAACTCGTGTTTGTCTCAAATGTACCTATATTACCTGAAAATACACAAACACAAAATACACACGTAATTCTGATATTTTACAGTTAAATATTATGTATTTGACTGTGTTTTGAGTGGTATTTGGATCATTATTGATGAGTGTTTTCACACTTATCATCCTTCATTTTTCATAATATAGCTAAAAATCACCATCCTTATTGGTCATTAAGTTTTTGTCATTGAATAGTTTTTGATAATAGGCTTGTAATGTTTTTGGGCTACTATTTGATTTGGGCCTAGGATATTAGGATATTAGTAATATGCGTTAAATTTGAAGTATAATTAGGACATTAGGTTTATGATGTAGATTAGTCCCATTAGTTTTATAGAATACTATATTCATTTCTTGCCTCATTTTCTGTGCATTTATATTTTACATTTTGTTAAATATGTATGTTGTAAAATAAATACGGTAATTGCAACGTGTTTTAGATAGTACGTATATGTAGTATTAGATAGTATTTTTACAATTTTTTACATGTTTTGTGTGCCATGTAGTTAATAATACCAAAATTGCTTCTTTAACCAAAAGCAATAAAGTCAAACTTGAAAAGTTATATCAATTCGATAAGACGGAGAGAAAACGAACTAAAAATGAGATATTAATGGTTTTTAATGTTTTTATGGTTTCGATCTATACCCAAAACAACCTACAATCCACGACGGAACGATGGAGTTAAAAGGTGGTTTAGGATAAGAAACTAAGTCCTATGATCCAACCAAAACCGGAGGGATCTACCCAAGGACATTCCATAGCTAGAAATAGTTGTCCTTAGGAAAGATGGAGTGGAATGAAGCTGAATGCGGACCAATTACTTAAGTTAGCACTAGAACAATCATAAAAAGGTGCTAGTGATGACATATTGGTAAGCATTGAAGGAGTTTAATATTCTATGCAACTTAGGCAGAAACCGGGTTAACACGTCTTTTGAAAACAAGTGTCATAGACCCAGTGATGCGATGCACAATCTTTCCCCAACCATTCGAGTTTCTCTCAAAAGAAACTTGTCTCATTATCACGGAGATCAACACGCATCTATTGACTTTCTCACTCCGAGTTAGTTAATATTTAAAAGGTGGCAGTCTGCTCCAGCCTCTGATTACAAAAATGCACTTATTGAGTCTAGAGCCAAAAAGAGATCAATATATTATCTCATTAGGACACAATCGAGTCCTACGCAGTATCCTTGTGATAATGCCAGAACATCTGAGTGATACGGTTCACAATGAAGATGGAAATCCTGCTTGAGTCAGCATCAAACAAGCTCATGGTAGGTAACTTGTGCGATTCTACACGAATCAAACTTGTGAGAACTGGAAAGCAACTAAGTTTAGATTCTTAATTGATTCAAACTTGATTCCAGGTTTCTTCGCAAAATCCATGTGATCTTGCCAGAACATTCAGAGTGACACTCTTTAGTGCTCATAGTGACGAATGGAAATCCTTCAAGTGTCAACATCAAACAACACTGTAGTAGGTGATTCGCAAGATTCTTTATGAATCGAGCTTGTCACAAACTAGAAAGCAACAATGGTGCGATTATTTTAGAATCAAACTTGTTCCAAGAATTCTGAATTGATGACTCTAATCAGACAAATAATTTATCCTTATGATTCACTCTTTACGTTCGTAGTCTGCTTTGAGACGGTCGAGTAAAGAGAACTGGCTACTACCGCTGGGAAACCCTATGAAGGAGATTCTTAATTGAATCTACCCGATCACAGGTACGTAGCTATGTACTAACCGAAGTCGTCTTCACATGTTTATACTACAAGTTAAAGACTTCTGCTACTCTGATAATCAATGGATACCTCAAGAAGTCACAAGAGCACAACATGGCGATAATCAAGATACCTAAGAATGTAAAAGGTCATCTTAGTCACAAGAACCACAAGATAAAGATCTCAAGCACTCAAAGTCAAATGACAAAGGCTCAAGATAAAGATCACAAAAGCATGAAGGGATAAAGCCGTTACAAACAAGATCAAGACTAAGATACAAGACCAAAGAAGGAAGATCACCTCCACAAGAATGTATTCACTCAATCATCTTATGCATTTAAAGATGACCGATACATTGGGGGAGATTGTTAGCCCTATATTTTATATAGTCGAATAAGAATGTAATAGGTCATCTTAGCCGTAAATGGTCTTGTATTGTAATAGGTTAGTCGGGTTAACCGGGCTTGGTATTTTAGCTAATATTGTATAAGTTAGGGGCTCTAAGCCCAAGCACAAGCCAAGCCCGACCTATGTTACTAAAACCATGACCCAACAAGAATAGGGTATATATACTGTAACACCCCCAAATTTATACAACTCAATACAGCGGAAGAATAGTTGGTGTTACGGGATAGCACATTACTCACATCATAGACAACGCTTAAAATTCGCGTCGTTTAATAATAAAACATTTCCATTCATAAATATCAAATTTACATAGGTCCCAAGTCATTGAATTTAATACAGGTTTTACAAAGCATTTGAATGGAATTTGTTATTTTAAGTGCGGGCCATGAATTCTTGTTGTCTTCCCGAGAATTACCTTCAAGTACCTAAGATAAAACATGTTAAAAGAAAAGGTCAGCGATAACGCCGAGTGAATTCATAGAGTTTAATAAAATCCATCAATATAACATCGGTATAAATATATTACCGAAAATCATTTTGTACAAATCATTGTAATAGGCCATAAAATAGCCAAAGTCATTTTATACAAATCCTTATCAAAATCATAATATAGGCATTTGCCTTAAAAATCATTATACGAACCAATGTCGTAAAAATATCATACAATACGTTTTATAACGTTGTATAGAAATAAAAACCGTTATATGAATATGGTTTATAAAACCAAAACACAAACATAACATCAGTAGTAAGACCCCGTATTGCTAGTCAGGCAATACATCGTAATTCAAGGCGTATATCAGTATTTTCGTTATTTTGGATTATTACAAGCCGCATGACATTGTTACCTTACTACAACAAACAACGGGTAGCTAGCCCGAAACTCATTTTCACATCTAAATTAGCGTGTCGTCACAAAGGTTAAGCTATGTAAATCTTCTCATACATAAATTCGCTTACCAATCAATGTGGCACGACGGGGATCAACCGTCAAGGCGCGAACTGGGGTGATCGTCCCCAAATAGTACTATTATATGCATAAGCGTCTACCAAATCCCGGTAGTTCACAATTCATGCTAATGGGACTTTTAGTGACATAACCTAACTTTAATAATCCATTTTATTTCATCTATCGGGTCATTTAATCATTCGTAGGGTCATACAATCATCCGGGTCCAAATCAATAAACAAACAATCGGGACAAATGTGTCCTATTTTATAAATACTAACATGTTATCTCCCTCGCGGGTTTATAAAACATTTCAAAAAAACATTTAAAAGAGTGCGAGGCTATGAACTCACGTTGATGTGGGAAGGCGGGTTATCGGCAATTCGGACGTACGGTACGTGCTTCAATCACGGAAACCTAGACAAATAATACTCGTCTTAGACTCATGTCCAATGACTTTATAAAAATAACAATTATGTATACATATGATGATTATATATATATGATGATCAAGTGGGTTTATATATTCTCATTCACTCATTTTTGTGTTTATGTATTGGTAACTTCTTACTAGTTTACTAGTTTTACCTATTTACGTGTTTTAGGTCCAATAAGCCTATTATAAGTTCATTAACTTGTATTATCAGTATTTATACTTTACATGTTGGGCCCAAATGGGTTAAGCCCAATAAATAAGTTTATAGGTGTTTTAGTCCATTTTGTTGTATTATTAGTCCAATAACGTTAACTTAGCCCGTTAATGTCCGTATGTTATATAGTTCGGTTTTTATCGGTTTTTACTTGTTATGTATGTGTATATATCAGTATATGAGTTTATAAAAGTTTATATTAGACGGGTCCGACCGTCTAAGTTTTATTTAACAAAAACGTTAATTTTACGGTAATAGCCGAAAAAGTCGTAAAAATCATGTTTATAGTTTTATAACTTATAAATCTTATTAAACTACCCTTTTTATAAAATGTCCATTTATTTATCCTTATACATATTTATATAAATGTATTATATAAGTTAGTGGGTTTTAATTCACATTTTATACTATTTTTATTTGAGTGCTTATATAATACTATTATACTTTAATTTCCCAAAATCTGATTTTTATTTTCATGTTCACCAAAACTGCCATATCTAGAGTTCTATATGGAGATAGAAGCTCAAATTTTTATGACATAAACTAAATGATATGTGCTCCATTTAACTCTCCTATAGCTACTGTTGAATCAGCCTCTAAGTATTTTCTAAAAATCGTCCAAAACGGTGAACTCAGATTTGTACTCTAAACTTGTTTTGATCATATCTCACTCATTATAATGATTCCATTGCATGACCAACTCTCACATGTGTACAAGACCTAACACCTACTGTATATTGATTCTACTTTGCCATTTTATCAGTCTAACATGTGGTTAGTTACTGTTTTTATACAGCCTACCATTTAAACAAGATTTTAACCTTTTTACATATAGTTTTTCATCTTTTTACCCATGATTATCAACACCAAATCCCCACACAATATTTTTATCATCATATATTCATCATATACATATACAATAGGAAAGAAAATACATGATTACATAATCAAAATAACAAGAGGATGGGGAGAACAATCTTTATACCACCAAAGTGATGAAATGATGAGCTTTTGGATGAACAAGACATGGTTTTGGGTAACCAATCTTATGAGATATCAACACCACTTATAGGATCACCAAGTATTTGTAGATTCCTCCAAAAATCAGCCCTTGTTCTTCATGAAAACTCCTTGAGAAATCAGCCCCAAACTCCCTTGAAAATTCCTTTTTACATGTTAAGATCACCTCCAATCTTCATAACTTCAATGGGTTTTCATCATATGTAAATTATACATATGATTTATGGTTGAATCAAGATCAAATGGGGGTTGTTTTGGATGAGTTTCGGACGAATTTTAGAGAGAGGGAGGAGAGTGTTTAGTGGTTTGCATGTGTTGAAATGAATGAAAATGGTTTGAGGTGGTGGTTTTGATGTTGGTTGCTAGTTTACAAGTAAACTAAGACATGTGTCTTAGCTTATCTTGTAAGCTTGACACCACATGGTGTTGTTAGCTTTGTTTAGCCATGTGTGGGGGTGGGACAAGTATGTACTTGTTCCGTACCCATTAATTTACGGGTATTCCTCGATTCTAGTTTCCTTGATTTGCGTGCCCTCGGGTCATTTTACAAAAAACGTTTTTATAAATTATGAAGCAACGGCACAAAACGAATCTAATAAAAATTGTCTCGTCAAAAACAGAGTTCAAAAATGTAAATACGTAAACCTAGGGTTTCCGGTTTAGTCGTAAAGGACGTTAAATTATGAAAGTAAGTCCTAATCTCTTCTCGTAAATTTGTGAGTTTATGAACCAACACAAATTTAAAACACCAAAATAATATTCACGGATAAATTTATTTCCTGAAATGTCGGACTGTCACCAAAGACGGTGTATGTAAACGTAAGCACGTAACGTAGAATCCTCCGGTTTAGACGTAATCGATGCTACTTCAAGACGTAAACCCAAATTTCTTCACAAAAATAAGTGAGTTCATAATATAAAATTAAAATAATGTTTTCAAATAATATTTGAGAATAAAATATAAACCATAAATTGACGGATTGTCACAGCATTTACCCCTAAACAGGATCTTTGTCATCAAAGATCATCTTACTACTCGCTTCTTATAGAGTTAAAGCCATGTGGGTATTTCGTCCATATTTGGTCTTTTCTCTCAAGTGTAATCATTACAATACGCGAGTTTCATCAAACATAACTACGGGAATAAGATCAGGCTTAATGTTGACTTACTTTCTCTATCCATGATGTTCACGGGTTTTTGATGAATGAAACTTTTCGCCGATCTAAGCTTTATTAAGAAACAATCAGATTCTCACTTGATAGATATTCCATCAAGTTAGATATACGGAACATAATTCACGCAGCTCTTGAAGTCCTAGGGTAGATCCAGCTTATATGCCTTTCAAGCCAATCTTTTACATCATCTCAATGGTCCCATACAACGGGGACTTATATCCCATGATCCTTCAGATCATCAATTCATTTTTCCATAGTTAAAAGTTTTAGCATAACTTCGCTACCCATCTGGCACTTCAAGATCTACATTTCATATTCACATAACCTCCTGCCCACTACCGGCAGTCAATAATCAGATCCTAATTTCAACAATCATTTCAGGTCTCGCAGGTCGAGTATTTTGTAAGGTTAGGTTTGCCATCATAGGAAACCTTAAACCTAAAAGACATGTCCAACTCACAATGGGTGTATGTCCGGTGTCTTCATCTCAACTCCTGCTTACAGATGCTCTAATATATAAATCTTAACAAGATTCGATCTCGATCCTAACACGATAATTATCAATGATAATCTCTCCAAAGGAAACAGTTATACGGTTTATTACCAAAGGTCAATCGTTCAAGCATAAAACAACACTTATAGCATTTTTTATCGTTACTTTACCTCGTCCCTTCGATTGGGATGGTACACAGTACTCACATCAAGATTCGTTCTCAATGACTTCTGAGCAAATCTCTAGAAATTCGTTGCGAAGCGAGGATCTTGATATAGATGATCGATACAGGCACACCATGTATACATAACTCTTTTAAATACAAAAGAGTCTATTTCTTCATCAAGAATTTATCATTAACGAGAATGATTTAAGCAGATTTGGTCAGTCTGTCGACGATGACCCAAATCAAATCAAATTCAGATGTAACACCCGTGAAAGTGCCGTATGATGCTAAGTTATTGTCTCAAGAGCTCTTTAGTATGAGCATCTCTCTTAAGTTGTGGCTCACTTGTGGATGTGATATCCCGAGCCCAACATTATCTATTTAATCCTATTTTGCGTATATTTTTGAAATTTTTAAGAATTTTTATCGTGGATTTATTTGACGGTTTAAGTTGAAACCAACGTTTACGGTCGTATTTTAACGTTTGACGATTTAAGAAGAACCGACGACGATTACGATCCCGAGGGATGCCCAAATTTCTATAATTATTGACGATTTATCGATAATGTAATTTTTCGAGAATTTTACTTACGGTTCGTGTTAAGTTGAGTCGGGTGAGTTTTATAGCCTTCCGAGTACATTTAAAGTATCCCAAAAATATTTTGGAGTGTTCGGGATGATTTCCGACTCCCGTAAAATTTTCTAAATTGACTAGTGAGTCGATCCCGCAAAGTTTTAAGGACGTTTTTACTTAAGGCCAAAAGAAACCTTAAATTACCATTTTGGTCCCTCCCAATACCACAAAAAGGCACAAACATAAACACACACAAACACTTGACAAAAAAATAAATCAAAACTCTCTCCTCTCTTGCTCTAGCCGACGGCTACACCCACACCACCACCACCACCATTATTTTTTTTTGATTTGATCAATTCCAAGCTTAGACCACTTCTCAAAAACCTCTTGTAAGTACTTTTAAACAATCAATTTCAACATGCATTAACATAAAGTTTTCAAGAATTAAAGATTTTTCAAAAACGTGTTTTGGTGTAATTGAACTAGTGGGATGTTTAATTTATGTGTTTATAATATCAATTAATCCATAAAACAAGATGGGTTTTATGTTATGGGTTCTCCACAGCCCCTAAAAGCCACGAATTTTTGGGGTTTTGGGGTGTGCTCAAGGTGTTTGATGAAATGTCATGGGTTTGTGTTTATAAGGGTGTTTTGGGTGTGTTTGAATGGGTTAAACACATTGCATGTTTGTTTTA
The DNA here is from genome assembly GCA_025667525.1 of Glebionis coronaria. NCBI lineage: Eukaryota > Viridiplantae > Streptophyta > Magnoliopsida > Asterales > Asteraceae > Glebionis > Glebionis coronaria. The sequence continues at coordinate 234,620,895 of CM046876.1, read as the reverse complement.
TGATTTTGGTTTTATGAGGTTGATGATCAATAGGGGTTTAGGACTGAAAATATGATTTGGTTGTGATTAGGGAAGCTTAGGATGATGCCTAGAGGTGATAAATAGGTTTGGAATCGAGCCTAAGTATGATTTTGGTATGGATGAATTTAGGCAGAAACTTTGAGACCTTTTTATAAAAATGAATTTTTCCTACAGGTCTAGATAACTAGATGTAGTTATAGAGGGTCTTCTTATCTTTAATTTGGTATAAGGTAGAGCCCGTGACTCAAAACGAGCTAAAAGTTATGAGGTTTTAAAGATCGAGTACCGGGAGACGAGAACTTTCATAATCCGAATTTATGTATAGTTTTAGTCAAATCCCGAGGACCACAAGTATGAATTGGTAAATGGTCAAGGGTCAAATTTTGGTCACAAACCTGTGTAATTGAGTCTATAAGTTGACTTAGGAGTCAAAGAAGTCAAAGCTACATTTCAAATAGGTCAAAAAGGGTCCAAGTTGGTCGAAGTACAATTTCAGCCCGTAAAATGTAGTTTTGGAAAAGCGTTGAGTAACGAGTCGTAGAAGTAAAAACTTTTATTGGGATTAAAAATGTGACATCTACAGGTCTTATAGGATTTTTGAGAATTTTGTCAAATTTTATAAGTATGGTTAAATATGGTAAAACAGCCCATAGTTTTGGTAAGTATCGGCGAAACCGTAAATTGGATAGTAACTTTAATAACATTGATAAATGGTATAAGTCTAATAACAACTACTTGTTTGACTTTGGCGTGAGTTTTCATAAGCATTGAGTGTGTTTGCATTTGCGTGTGTTTAGTACAATTATATACGCGGTGTATTGATTTGGTTTTCGTACTTTGACTTTTAGGTCAAATGTTTGATTTTCCCGGGCATCCACGTCGTCGGTGACATTTCTCGTTACGTCTTCGCTAGAACTACTACTACTACGCAAGGTGAGTCTATAGCCTCGCTCTTTACTTTATTCAAATGTTTTTAACCCGCGAGGGGGATACATGCTAGTTAAATGAAAATGAACATAAGGCTTGAATGATTGTTGGACCCGAACGTTGCCTCGAAATTGTGTTGAGTACCTAGTTGCAAAAGTCCCTAAATTCATGAACTATTAACTATGGTCCTGCCCTCGAGTAGGGGGAAATAGCCGCTTATACAATTTGTAGTACTACGGGGCTAACGACCCAATGCTAGCCGAGAAGCTGTACGTTGAGTAAGTTCTGCGGTAGATTATCTTGTATGAGAGATAAGGTATAATTGCAACTGATGCCTTTAGAAGGGGCACTGGTTTCATCTGAATCACGCCGGTAATTATTACGCGGGTGATTGAGTTAACGGATTAGTGTCATGAGCTTAAACACAATTGTCATATTCTTGAATAATAGATTGTATGGCCACAATGCTATTGAATGATCATGATTGGTTTTTAACACTTATGTTCAACTGATGTTTTGATAAACCTATAGATTCGCTCAACCTTTGTGTTGACGATTTTAAGCATGTGTTTCAGGTAATCAAGGTTGATAGCAGTGGAGCATGCGAGGATGGAAGTTGTTGTGGCTTGGCGGTCTACTTGTTTTCCTCCCTTTTTGCACTTAAAACTCTTTTATATTTTGTCGTGAGAATGAAAATGTACTTTTGGTTGAGATTCAGTGGGGACCTAAACGCAAACTCTGTTTTATATTTCTTTTGGGATTTGGAAAACTGTAGACTTGATGTTTTAATAATGTTTGAACTTTTACGTCTCTTTGAGTCGTTTAATATAGCTTATGTGTGATGATAACTACGTAGCACCCAATGTTGTAGTTCCGCTACGCATAGCATTTGTGGGGGTGTTACAGATTGGTAATCAGAGCCATGAGTTATAGAGAACTAGGTCATTTTGAAAAATCCTAAACTATAACTTTTGGTGTCGTAAGAAATTGTCCAAGCACACAACTATCCTGCATGGCTCTGGTAAGAATTCTTTAGCATTGCTTTATATTTTAGATGTATCCCTCGAAATTGATATGAATTCCCTAGTATTTAGTAAGTAAATACTTTGATATATATTGAGGTATATTGTTTTGTACGTTGAGTACTTATCATCGTAATTTACAAATTCTTGTAAGATTATCTTATATGTTGCATGTAAATGGCATAACGGGCTACATTGCATTACATGGCAACACCGCGTTGTAATCCTCCGTGTATGTAGGAATGGTTGTATGTATAAGTATGTATATACTATGGTATTTAAAGGCATTGCACGTGAAGCAATGGTCCTTGAGTAATTATCGTACATTAAAATGCGGTTTTGTTGAGAATTCGGCCTTACCGCTAATTATCAATCTTGATAATTAATTTATTGTTCGAATAACCGAATATGAACCTCGTTCGATATCCTAGATACGTAAATGATGCTTCGTAACATATTTTATATCGACTAGGTCGATCTCGATTGTCGTTATCGCACCGTGATGTGTCATTTTGGACATTTTCTTTTGAAACGTAATTTACTTACGTATTACTTTATTTCCTTTATTCCTAATGGGTTTGATATGTTAGTTCACGTAACTATAACATAGACGAAGTATAATCGACGATGCGTACATTGGGGCGGCGAATCATGTGTGTATATTATGAAACGTGGTTGAGGCGTGTTGCCATTTAATCGTTGTTTACTATTCTACTTGAATTTTAAAGATGTGTTTTAAAATGGACTAGCGTTGTGATCAAGCGTGATAACTTGGAATTTGGTTGGTTTTGTGTTAATTTTGTGGAGTATAATTTCGAGACTCATCCGAGGCCGATAACAACACTTAGTTGACATACGTATTCTAGCTTTGTTTATTTCATTTTGTTTTTGTTGTTTCATTATTTTGAATTCGAATACATGACGGGGTCCGGCATTTGTGTGAGTTAAATAAGCATAAAACTTTGTTGATTGAATGATTTAAACATAAAGTGTTTTACATATTTAATATTTGGTGAATGAAACTTTTGGATAAAAATGACGTATGATGTGTCTTATAACAAGTAAAATTCGTGTAGAGAATAAATGGACATTGTGAAATTATTTTTTTTCTTTCAACCATTGGTGGGTAAATCGTAATAAGTAATTATTATTACTCGTAAAATCCTTGTTTTCATATATTAAAATTTGATACTAAAAGATTGTGATGGACTTATTAAGAATTTGTTTAAATTAGTTCGAGAAAGGAGTTATAATAAAATTTGCGAGATGACTATTGAGTATATGTAGCTTCGGATTTAGTATGAATTAATTTTCGGGTCAATGTAGCAAACTTTTGGCATAATTTGAAATATAGAGTAGAAAAATTGGTCATATATTTTGGAGGTAGAAACTTTGTAAAAATTGGTTTACTTTAAACATAAGGTTATGTTTACGTATGTATTGGTATAAACTAGAACACATTACTTGTTGTATTGAATAAACTGGGTTAAAAGTCGGAATGTACACTTTAAGTGAGAAATTATAACGCTTGAAATAAATTTTTAAACATTGATGGAACGTCATTTGAAATAATTTGTTTGTCTAATTGTCGTTATAGAGAATCAATATGTGTAATTTGATGATGCTTGTTTAAAATCATTTGAAAAATATTTCATTTTATTCCGCTGTGAGATGTGTTAATTTTAAAATTGTTTGATAACGAGCTAAAGATTAAAAGTTGAATTTTATATATTTTGGAAATAATTGAAATAAGCATTTTGATCACCTACTTCATTATTATATTATTATATTATTATCATTAATTTTTGAGATTCAAGTCTCGACTAAAATCAGTAATTTATCCGAGATAATACTACGTGAAACGTCTTTGACGCCTGATTCGAGCAGCGTGAATAAAATATAGCAAATAAATTGTAAGGAAGACATGTGTGTAATAAAAGTCAAAGGTTGAATTTTTAAGAGTTAATGGGACTAGGTTGAGTCGTGTTGGATATGTGTATATATGTGATAATATAAGTCGTAATAATAAAAACGTAAAACTTGGGAAATTCTTACTACGTATGTTTTTGGTACTTAAAAATATGGATATTAATGGGATTTTGACACAAGTATGGAGATTTTCGAACCTAATGATTTTATCAAATATGATAACCGAGTCACCGCCTTTACTAATGTTGATAATTCCCGAGAGATTGTAACTTTTCAGAAATTAAAACTATGTAAGTTGAAAAAAAAAAAAAAAATAAAAAAAAAATGAAAGGTGTAAATTCTTTAATGGTGTAACCCAAATTAAAAATGTGTGAATGCTCGATTTTACAATGCACAAGGTAACACAAATTATAATACGCTAATGGATTACCCAACAAATGAATATTTGTATTATTTTCTTAAGATGTATATATAATGTTTTGAGTCACGATGGTTCGATCGTCCGACGTCCCTTCTTTGATTTTGTGAGTCTGTATCTAAACATGAGTCGTCATGTGATTGTTCATTTTAATATTGTCTATGGTATGAAACCATTATTGTTATATTTATTTTAAAACTACTATCTCGCTAGTACTTGAAAATGAGGGTATGTCACCCGGTGTATTTTATCATGTTCATGGACGCCGTAATTTTTTTTCTTTCGGTTAATGGAACCTAAAATTCTGTATTTATTTGTATGATGCTATAAATCTTCGTTAGAGTGGTTGTTTATTTATATTAAACAAAAGCGAGGAGGCGAAGCCGCTTTACCAAATTGTAGAGGTGAAAGAACTCGATCTTCCTGGTGAAAATTGTTTATAGTTAACCAAGTGGTTATTCTTCTCTCCCCGTATACCCTTGGTGGAATGGGTGTGCAACTCGAGACGATGGGAAGTGTGATCGTTGTTTTATTTTTGACGCTTGTGTTGATATTCAACTTTTACTCCATGTATTCGTAGATTGCTGTTGTTATCCTGAGACTTTTGTCATATATTTGAAGTATTTTCATTTCTAATGTAGTTAATTGCTGTTGGCAATTATATTGCTCGTTTACCTCGTTCGATCTCATTGATCTTAATTTTATCACTTGTTGCGCTTGCAATGATCTTTAATCATGAACCACCTTACCGTCATTTTGTGAATAGTCTATTGTGAAAATAGGTATGAGTGTGTCAAATGTTTTGGTGAACCAAATGCAAAGGGTGTCGATTTATTTATTTAATTATTTATTTATTTTCTCATAAAAAGGCAAAGCAAAAGGTATGTTTCCAAAGTGGACGAAAAATGTTGGATGTGTTTCTTAAAACGATGGTAACAATATTTTCCCCCTTTCAAATTTCATTTCAAATGGTTTAATTATTTTGAAGATTAGGTCGAAAACTTCTATAGTCGTGTTTGGTATGTAATAATAATGTTTGTGTCGTCACTCGATCCTCAATTATGCACAGCTTAGCTAACTATGCATAATTCGGGAAGAGTCCTGTTTTGTTAATTGTCGATGCTTGGTCCTTAAGTATGCATGATCTAGCTAATTATGCATAGTTTTGGAAGGGCGATGTAGTTTCAAATAAATTGGTCATCTTTAAAAACCGGTAGTGTTTTTGATAAATGTTTGGATGAGAACGTTTTTAAAAATGGTGGTTCCTTATGCAAGTAATCGTATTTTCCTTGATTCCTAAAGAAATTTTTGAATTTTCTTGTGTTCTTTGAAACCTTTTCTTCTGTTTGGCGTTGACTTAGTAAGTCACTGTGACCGAGTAATTTTGGGAAAAATGTTTTTGTGAGTTGTGTGTAATGTGTGAAGTTTATCGGAATCACGAGGGTGTTGATGAAATACAAAAGGGGCACGAATCGACACTGAGAAGAGTTTTTAACAAAAATAGAAGACTTCCGAAGTAGAGGAAAACCGAGTTTGAATAACTCTAAGGGAAAGGACGAAGACTTTTCCTACGTCGAATGTATCGTACCTTATATATTTTCTTTTCTCGTTCTTTTGATATGTCAAGCGACACATGATAAATTGTTGAAGTTTACCAACTGTGCATCGGTAATTGGAAGACCATTCCAATTGTCGTCTTCATTTATTTAAGTGAGGAATCCTCTTTGCTTGACTCAACCATCCTTGATTTTCGATGGTTAAACGATAGATATCCCTAGTTGATGTTTTTGTGGTAAACCCTTGCCTTTTATGTATTTGTGTGGTAAGTAATCTGGTCGAGTGATCGTAAGTTATGAGAACTTGAGACGACATTGTCCAATGAAGTCCGATCATGGAGAACACGTGCCATGTATTTTTTTTAAACTGTGAACGATGATATTTATTAAGATTTTGACCACGTTTGGGACGGAAGTAAGATGGTGTTCTTGTAGTATCTTTTGGGTATGGATCCGTGTGTGAGCACCCCACGATGACACATGTAAGTATTTTATTTCTTTTTGGATATGCATCCATAGCTAGCAAGCTCTTGAACCTTCTTTAACTTGCAATTTTCTTTTGACTGGACTCATCCGAGAATTATGTAAATATTCTTGTTTTATCTTGGCTTGGCTGATTAGCAAGCGTGGGTTAACTGATTGAACTGATTGGTTTAGCATGGTTTGGCTATGTTGCAAACATGTCGTAATATGGTTGTATGTGTTTCATAATGGCTTTTGTGTTTGTTTGGATTGTGATGTCTTCGAGAGAGTTATGTATACGCTGAATGATTTCGTATCGATGAATTCGTTTTTGACGAAGTAGGGTTGTATGTACGTAATATCGTAATAAGGTGATTTGGCACGACTAGTATTGATTACTTCGTCTTTCATATTTTGAACGTTTTTCTATGAGGTGATGTGCGACCCGTGTGATTTTCTTTGTGATAGTTGTTTTTATGAGATGATGAACCAAGTGAAAGGACGATTCGAAAGTTGGAAGACGTGCTCCGAGCGTATGTGTTTGATTTTGGTGGAAGTTGAGATCGTGGAAGGGCGTGATTCGTTTTGGAGAATAAGAAAGGTGGGTCCAAAGGTATGTTGGACCAGTTGCCTACTAGTTGGAACTGCTGGATGAACTCCGTGGAAATGACAATACTCTTCATGTGTCGAATTTGAAGGATTATGGGATGAAAAGGTAGATCACCAGTTGGATAGAATGAAGCAGGAAAAAGTCAGTTGAATGGACTTGAAATGATTCGAGGGGCCACGGAAGAAATGGTGTAGATTAAGAATTATATGCTAACCGCGAGAAGCTGTGGAAAGAGATGTGTTGATACCCGTGGGAAGAATTTTGGGAAATTGAAGTAGAGACCATGGATCGAGATGTTAAGAGATTGAAGCAAGGTATAATACTCATCGTGAAGGTGTGATGGAATCCGAGACGTGAACCGAAGTCCACAACGGAACGAGAAGACCTCTTTAGGAAGAAGTACCTTTATTTTCCTAGTAGTGCAAATGCGAGTATAAGAACCGGAGAGCGCCGGGACGTCGCTCCTTTAAGGAGGGGAGGATGTAACACCCGTGAAAGTGCCGTATGATGCTAAGTTATTGTCTCAAGAGCTCTTCAGTATGAGCATCTCTCTTAAGTTGTGGCTCACTTGTGGATGTGATATCCCGAGCCCAACATTATTTATTTAATCCTATTTTGCGTATATTTTTGAAATTTTTAAGAATTTTTATCGTGGATTTATTTGACGGTTTAAGTTGAAACCAACGTTTACGGTCGTATTTTAACGTTTGACGATTTAAGAAGAACCGACGACGATTACGATCCCGAGGGATGCCCAAATTTCTATAATTATTGATGATTTATCGATAATGTAATTTTTCGAGAATTTTACTTACGGTTCGTGTTAAGTTGAGTCGGGTGAGTTTTATAGCCTTCCGAGTACATTTAAAGTATCCCAAAAATATTTTGGAGTGTTCGGGATGATTTCCGACTCCCGTAAAATTTTCTAAATTGACTAGTGAGTCGATCCCGCAAAGTTTTAAGGACGTTTTTACTTAAGGCCAAAAGAAACCTTAAATTACCATTTTGGTCCCTCCCAATACCACAAAAAGGCACAAACATAAACACACACAAACACTTGACAAAAAAATAAATCAAAACTCTCTCCTCTCTTGCTCTAGCCGACGGCTACACCCACACCACCACCACCACCATTATTTTTTTTTTGATTTGATCAATTCCAAGCTTAGACCACTTCTCAAAAACCTCTTGTAAGTACTTTTAAACAATCAATTTCAACATGCATTAACATAAAGTTTTCAAGAATGAAAGATTTTTCAAAAACGTGTTTTGGTGTAATTAAACTAGTGGGATGTTTAATTTATGTGTTTATAATATCAATTAATCCATAAAACAAGATGGGTTTTATGTTATGGGTTCTCCACAGCCCCTAAAAGCCACGAATTTTTGGGGTTTTGGGGTGTGCTCAAGGTGTTTGATGAAATGTCATGGGTTTGTGTTTATAAGGGTGTTTTGGGTGTGTTTGAATGGGTTAAACACATTGCATGTTTGTTTTATGATTTTGGTTTTATGAGGTTGATGATCAATAGGGGTTTAGGACTGAAAATATGATTTGGTTGTGATTAGGGAAGCATAGGATGATGCCTAGAGGTGATAAATAGGTTTGGAATCGAGCCTAAGTATGATTTTGGTATGGATGAATTTAGGCAGAAACTTTGAGACCTTTTTATAAAAATGAATTTTTCCTACAGGTCTAGATAACTAGATGTAGTTATAGAGGGTCCTCTTATCTTTAATTTGGTATAAGGTAGAGCCCGTGACTCAAAACGAGCTAAAAGTTATTAGGTTTTAAAGATCGAGTACCGGGAGACGAGAACTTTCATAATCCGAATTTATGTATAGTTTTAGTCAAATCCCGAGGACCACAAGTATGAATTGGTAAATGGTCAAGGGTCAAATTTTGGTCACAAACCTGTGTAATTGAGTCTATAAGTTGACTTAGGAGTCAAAGAAGTCAAAGGTACATTTCAAATAGGTCAAAAAGGGTCCAAGTTGGTCGAAGTACAATTTCAGCCCGTAAAATGTAGTTTTGGAAAAGCGTTGAGTAACGAGTCGTAGAAGTAAAAACTTTTATTGGGATTAAAAATGTGACATCTACAGGTCTTATAGGATTCTTGAGAATTTTGTCAAATTTTATAAGTATGGTTAAATATGGTAAAACAGCCCATAGTTTTGGTAAGTATCGGCGAAACCGTAAATTGGATAGTAACTTTAATAACATTGATAAATGGTATAAGTCTAATAACAACTACTTGTTTGACTTTGGCGTGAGTTTTCATAAGCATTGAGTGTGTTTGCATTTGCGTGTGTTTAGTACAATTATGTACGCGGTGTATTGATTTGGTTTTCGTACTTTGACTTTTAGGTCAAATGTTTGATTTTCCCGGGCATCCACGTCGTCGGTGACATTTCTCGTTACGTCTTCGCTAGAACTACTACTACTACGCAAGGTGAGTCTATAGCCTCGCTCTTTACTTTATTCAAATGTTTTTAACCCGCGAGGGGGATACATGCTAGTTAAATGAAAATGAACATAAGGCTTGAATGATTGTTGGACCCGAACGTTGCCTCAAAATTGTGTTGAGTACCTAGTTGCAAAAGTCCCTAAATTCATGAACTATTAACTATGGTCCTGCCCTCGAGTAGGGGGAAATAGCCGCTTATACAATTTGTAGTACTACGGGGCTAACGACCCAATGCTAGCCGAGAAGCTGTACGTTGAGTAAGTTCTGCGGTAGATTATCTTGTATGAGAGATAAGGTATAATTGCAACTGATGCCTTTAGAAGGGGCACTGGTTTCATCTGAATCACGCCGGTAATTATTACGCGGGTGATTGAGTTAATGGATTAGTGTCATGAGCTTAAACACAATTGTCATATTCTTGAATAATAGATTGTATGGCCACAATGCTATTGAATGATCATGATTGGTTTTTAACACTTATGTTCAACTGATGTTTTGATAAACCTATAGATTCGCTCAACCTTTGTGTTGACGATTTTAAGCATGTGTTTCAGGTAATCAAGGTTGATAGCAGTGGAGCATGCGAGGATGGAAGTTGTTGTGGCTTGGCGGTCTACTTGTTTTCCTCCCTTTTTGCACTTAAAACTCTTTTATATTTTGTCGTGAGAATGAAAATGTACTTTTGGTTGAGATTCAGTGGGGACCTAAACGCAAACTCTGTTTTATATTTCTTTTGGGATTTGGAAAACTGTAGACTTGATGTTTTAATAATGTTTGAACTTTTACGTCTCTTTGAGTCGTTTAATATAGCTTATGTGTGATGATAACTACGTAGCACCCAATGTTGTAGTTCCGCTACGCATAGCATTTGTGGGGGTGTTACATCAGATGACGACTTTTGCAATAGCTAGACGTTTACTAATGTATGAGGCGATGTCTGCCTTCATAATTTGCCATTAGTTCAACTTCTTCTGATAATGATACATTAAATCAGAAATGACAAGAATAGAATACTTATACTTACAAGAATTCCAATATAACTACATCTCACAATCCTTTATATTTAGGCAATCATAAACGGCCTTTTAAAATATTTAACGCCATAGGCTTCTCAATTCTAATGGTTCACATTAGCCGCGAACCCTTTTTATTATCTATATTATCCTTTTTACAAACATCGTTCATATTTAAATTGTTCGGAAATTTTATTTTGCACCTTCATTACTAAGGAACACATCCTAATTGGTTCTTTATCATTTTCTACATAAGGTGTCAGTATTTACATTCATTAAAAATTTCTTTCTTCACATTTTCTAAGTTTTAGTTTCTTCTTAACTATCATTTTTATCCGTTTTACTCAATCCGACGTCTAAAGCGTCGATAATTATTACAATTAATTAAATAATAATTATTAAATTTTTATGAAACGTAAACGTAAAAATTTTAAATTTCTTAGTTCGACCAATTATATAAAATGATCAAAATAAATTTGAATTTAATTAACAAGATTTTTGTTGATTTATCGAAAATATTTAATAAGATTCGTAAATGTTCGAAAAATCTTTGGTTATACTTTGGTCAAATTTTTCTTAGTTGAAAGTAAAAATTGTCGTTTCAAATTTCAAGTCATAAGTTATATGGTTTCCTCAATTCTTCTTAAGTTGTCTAAAAGCACACACAAACATTTACCCTTAAACAGGAGTTTAGTTAAATGATTTGTGTATAAGGGAATAATCCCTTAAAAATCTTTTGATAAATGATTTGTCAAAACATATTTCCATTTTCTTTTTGGTAAGACCCAAAGCCTTAATGGTTTCAAATTTTTGAAGAGTCAATATATTCTATTTTCTATTAATCACACGGTCAAATAATATAAAAGATTTAGTCTTTAATCCCTCATGTTAATTATTCAAGGTACATGTTTTTATTGTTCGGCCAATTTAAGGCAGTTTATAACTAATTATTAACTCATTATTATTCTTATATACAAACAATTGGTCCTTAATGATCTCAAGCATGAATTTATCAATTTACAGCCTACACACGTGATTCACCAAATTTATGAATGCTACATGTGTATTAGTCAATCCAAACAACATCACGTGAAACTCATAATGTTCATTACAAGTTCTGGATGTAGTGATTGGAATAGATAATCTTTTGATGCGAAGTTGATGATAACCATGTCGTGGATCAAATCTTTAAAACATACACTAGAACCTTGTAAATGATCAAACAAATCTTCTATTTCGAGTTATGGATATCGTTTTCGATTGTCAATTTACTCAGTTCACAGTAATCTATAAATATAAGGAATGATAACACCATAGCTCTTCATAATGACGAGCTCGGTAGAATAAAATCTTTCTCCGACAACTCTCTCAGTTATACGGTAATTCCTTTAATTCAGATGGTGCTGTCGTACAGTGCACACGCCACAGGTGCAGCACCGAGAATATAATCAAATACCAAATTCAACTTGCCTTAATGGCGAAAGTCTAGGTAATTCATCAACAAATACCTCCTAAAGTTTCAGATAACAGAAAGATCTTTTAATAATTTTTAGTTTAAGTTCTTTCTAGATTATAATATCTATGTCTAATTCACAACCATTCATGGTATAATTTCAAGTCTAAATGCAGGATATGGTCATTCATCAAGAATCATTTAGATCACTTTTGATAATGAACATCTTATCATTTAGGGGAATTCTATTCGAGTTCCCGTTAGTTAAGACAATGTCGTCATGTCATAATCAATCAATCCATTCTACTGGCACTACCAACTTTCCAGTTTTATTGCCGTCTATAAGATGTGAACTTCTCAAAAGACTAATAATAACTCATAATCCTTCACAAGTTCAAGGATATATGGAGACACAACTACTTATTAAAAGAGTAAGGTCAACGCATAATCTATGCGAGAGAATTTCAAATCAGATACAGACGAAAACATTTAACGAATATGAATATATCCCATGTTTTCATAATTTGAGTACGCATTCGAAAGCTCCTCGGATCGTTACCCAGCTCATTCAAATGAAATCAAATCAAAAGAAATGATAGGAACGTCGATACATCCAATCGGGTATCAGCACTCGGTAATCAGATACTTTTCCTAAGAATCTCACTACGGGAGAATTGGACAAGAAGTGAATATCAATTGTCAAATAAGACAATTTCCACAGATGAGTAAATTCGACTCAGAAGAATAGATAGTACGGGTACATATGTAGGTGTCCTTAACACTATGTCCCTATTTTTCACTTCTTGCAGATCTCATAAAATTTAATCTTTCTCAATCTTTAAAGAAAATGTAGTGTTTATTAATCAATTTTATGGTGACTACTAATCAGCCTTGCATGGTCCATTCCAAATTGTATGTAGGCGCGCAACTATATACAATTTCAAGATTTAACGATGCAATACTCAGTTCGTCAAAATTTTATCATCATGTTTATAATAAAAACATTTTCATGCTTAATTCTTAAATAAGAATCAAGAATAAATTTACAAAGATTTTCTTTGTTATGAAAACAATTAAGTTTTCCAAGGTGTTTTATAATCAACTTCATTTTGATAACAATCACTTATAAATCTCACTTTGAATAATCCTTATAGTGATGAAAATTCAATTTTTCTCAAGGGATACTGTTTTAACGTTATAAAAATAATGAGTGATCTGCAGAAGAGTGATGAAAGCTTGTTCACCAAGAATTAACTACGATATGATAGGAAATGAGATTAGCCAATTAATCATGAGGTTCATGAACTCGATGGCACTCAAAAAGAATAATCCGCAACGTGACTCAATTCGAGATGAGTACTTGTTCAATGGTTGCATCACTAATGCGAGCATTAGGAAGAAGCAAGAAAAGATAGATATCATCGATACATGTAGAATTTAGCAACCAAAGGTAGTCTTTTCATTTATCACAAACAAGTCAAATTGTACCGTAACATATTACGTGTCACTATGTCATACAATTCCAAGATCTCATCCTACCAACTGATGTCTTAGTTAAGTTAGGGATTATTTTTAAAAGATACCACAATGAATACTAATCTACAAGAGTCATTAGGTGTTCCACATGTCCTGGAAGATCCATAGGTCCCAATTCAGAAGAAGATTTCTTCAATTTATTTCCTGGACACTGGGCATCCTCGTTAGTGGACAATGGCCTAGGAACAACCCTTAACACAAACTAAAAATCATTTAAAACCTTATAATTCAATCACAGGACTTAACGACTTATATTAACATTCTCATATTCCATACGGGTTAAATTTTTCTTTATTCAAGTTTCGACCAAATTATACTCAATGTGATATTCTACCTCATTCTCTAATACTTACAACCTTATTCTTTGGCCTTGTAAAGGCAATAAAAGCTCAATATGAACAACACTTAATTTCCAGTTTTATAACTCTTATAACAACAATTATCAAATGAGTCACTAGTATGAAATGACTCACACATTTAATTAGACTTCTCGGAAAGGTACTAGTGCCATGAGGCTTTTGGGTAATGGTTCCAATGACAGCCTCAAGTGCAACATTCACCCTTTCGATTTCAATTTAAGAATTGGATGACAACGAATCACATGACATCTTTCTAGGTGGTAACGTTTTGTCACACTTCACTCTATAAGGAAAGATCGTCATGACATCGATATCAATTTTAATCTCGCCAATTCTTCCTCAATATCACAATCAACTAATATCTACACTTCTACGAATATCAACCATTTTGTTGGGATCATAGATATCCACAACTTGGTTTAGATCTGGAATAGCTGGAATTCCTACGAGAATAGCTTCGATTAATTTACTAGGGGATTTAGGGTTCCTTGTGACAATCTACGTCGTATAAATACCTCGTATAAATATCAAAATAATCATCAAACAATCATGTAATAAAATTACATCATATATATGTATATATATATATATATATATATATATATATATATATATATATATATATATATATATATATATATATATATAATCTAAGTTATATATATATTAAAATAACACTTCTTAGTCTGGCCTTGTCGGTAACTCGGGAATTCTTCGGCACCGTTATAGTCAAAAGATTTTTAGACATTTTTAGAAAAAATGTTTATAGTTAAAAGATTTTGAAATGTTTTATTCAAAACCTTGGTTTTAAAAATCTTTCGTTCTCTATAACGAGAGCTCTAGTACCAACTGTAACACCCCCAAATTTATACAACTCAATACAGCGGAAGACTAGTTGGTGTTACGGGATAGCACATTACTCACATCATAGACAACGCTTAAAATTCACGTCATTTAATAATAAAACATTTCCATTCATAAATATCAAATTTACATAGGTCCCAAGTCATTGTATTTAATACAGTTTTTACAAAGCATTTGAATGGAATTTGTTATTTTAAGTGCGGGCCATGAATTCTTGTTGTCTTCCCGAGAATTACCTTCAAGTACCTGAGATAAAACATGATAAAAGAAAAGGTCAGCGATAACGCCGAGTGAATTCATAGAGTTTAATAAAATCCATCAATATAACATCGGTATAAATATATTATCGAAAATCATTTTGTACAAATCATTGTAATAGGCCATAAAATAGCCGAAGTCATTTTATACAAATCCTTATCAAAACCATAATATAGGCATTTGCCTTAAAAATCATTATACGAACCAATGTCGTAAAAATATCATACAATACGTTTTATAACGTTGTATAGAAATAAAAACTGTTATATGAATATGGTTATATAAAACCAAAACACAAACATAACATCAGTAGTAAGACCCCGTATTCCTAGTCAGGCAATACATCGTAATTCAAGGCGTATATCAGTATTTTCGTTATTTTGGATTATTACAAGCCGCATAACATTGTTACCTTACTACAACAAACAACGGGTAGCTAGCCCGAAACTCATTTGCCCATCTAAATTAGCGTTTCGTCACAAAGGTCACGCTATGTAAATCTTCTCATACATAAATTCGCTTACCAATAAATGTGGCACGACGGGGATCAATCGTCAAGGCGCAAACTGGGGTAATCGTCCCCATATTATACTATTATATGCATAAGCGTCTACCAAATCCCGGTTGTTCATAATTCATGCTAATGGGACTTTTAGTGACATAACCTAACTTTAATAATCCATTTTATTTCATCTATCGGGTCATTTAATCATTCGTAGGGTCATACAATCATCCGGGTCCAGATCAATAAACAAACAATCGGGACAAATGTGTCCTATTTTATAAAAACTAACATGTTATCTCCCTCGCGGGTTTATAAAACATTTCAAAAAAACATTTAAAAGAGTGCGAGGCTATGAACTCACGTTGATGTGGGAAGGCGGGTTATCGGCAATTCGGACGTACGGTACGTGCTTCAATCACGGAAACCTAGAAAAATAATACTCGTCTTAGACTCATGTCCAATGACTTTATAAAAATAACAATTATGTATACATATGATGATTATATATATATGATGATCAAGTGGGTTTATATATTCTCATTCACTCATTTTTGTGTTTATGTATTGGTAACTTCTTACTAGTTTACTAGTTTTACCTATTTACGTGTTTTAGGTCCAATAAGCCTATTATAAGTTCATTAACTTGTATTATCAGTATTTATACTTTACATGTTGGGCCCAAATGGGTTAAGCCCAATAAATAAGTTTATAGGTGTTTTAGTCCATTTTGTTGTATTATTAGTCCAATAACGTTAACTTAGCCCGTTAATGTCCGTATGTTATATAGTTTGGGTTTTATCGGTTTTTACTTGTTATATATGTGTATATATCAGTATATGAGTTTATAAAAGTTTACATTAGACGGGTCCGACCGTCTAAGTTTTATTTAACAAAAACGTTAATTTTACGGTAATAGCCGAAAAAGTCGTAAAAATCATGTTTATAGTTTTATAACTTATAAATCTTATTAAACTACCCTTTTTATAAAATGTCCATTTATTTATCCTTATACATATTTATATAAATGTATTATATAAGTTAGTGGGTTTTAATTCACATTTTATACTATTTTTATTTGAGTGCTTATATAATACTATTATACTTTAATTTCCCAAAATCTGATTTTTATTTTCATGTTCACCAAAACTGCCATATCTAGAGTTCTATATGGAGATAGAAGCTCAAATTTTTATGACATAAACTAAATGATATGTGCTCCATTTAACTCTCCTATAGCTACTGTTGAATCAGCCTCTAAGTATTTTCTAAAAATCGTCCAAAACGGTGAACTCAGATTTGTACTCTAAACTTGTTTTGATCATATCTCACTCATTATAATGATTCCATTGCATGACCAACTCTCACATGTGTACAAGACCTAACACCTACTGTATATTGATTCTACTTTGCCATTTTATCAGTCTAACATGTGGTTAGTTACTGTTTTTATACAGCCTACCATTTAAACAAGATTTTAACCTTTTTACATATAGTTTTTCATCTTTTTACCCATGATTATCAACACCAAATCCCCACACAATATTTTTATCATCATATATTCATCATATACATATACAATAGGAAATAAAATACATGATTACATAATCAAAATAACAAGAGGATGGGGAGAACAATCTTTATACCACCAAAGTGATGAAATGATGAGCTTTTGGATGAACAAGACATGGTTTTGGGTAACCAATCTTATGAGATATCAACACCACTTATAGGATCACCAAGTATTTGTAGATTCCTCCAAAAATCAGCCCTTGTTCTTCATGAAAACTCCTTGAGAAATCAGCCCCAAATTCCCTTGAAAATTCCTTTTTACATGTTAAGATCACCTCCAATCTTCATAACTTCAATGGGTTTTCATCATATGTAAATTATACATATGATTTATGGTTGAATCAAGATCAAATGGGGGTTGTTTTGGATGAGTTTGGGGCGAATTTTAGAGAGAGGGAGGAGAGTGTTTAGTGGTTTGCATGTGTTGAAATGAATGAAAATGGTTTGAGGTGGTGGTTTTGATGTTGGTTGCTAGTTTACAAGTAAACTAAGACATGTGTCTTAGCTTATCTTGTAAGCTTGACACCACATGGTGTTGTTAGCTTTGTTTAGCCATGTGTGGGGGTGGGACAAGTATGTACTTGTTCCGTACCCATTAATTTACGGGTATTCCTCGATTCTAGTTTCCTTGATTTGCGTGCCCTCGGGTCGTTTTACGAAAAACGTTTTTATAAATTATGAAGCAACGGCACAAAACGAATCTAATAAAAATTGTCTCGTCAAAAACAGAGTTCAAAAAACCTAGGGTTTCCGGTTTAGTCGTAAAGGACGTTAAATTATGAAAGTAAGTCCTAATCTCTTCTCGTAAATTTGTGAGTTTATGAACCAACACAAATTTAAAACACCAAAATAATATTCACAGATAAATTTATTTCCTGAAATGTCGGACTGTCACCAAAGACGGTGTATGTAAACGTAAGCACGTAACGTAGAATCCTCCGGTTTAGACGTAATCGATGCTACTTCAAGACGTAAACCCAAATTTCTTCACAAAAATAAGTGAGTTCATAATATAAAATTAAAATAATGTTTTCAAATAATATTTGAGAATAAAATATAAACCATAAATTGACGGATTGTCACATATACCCTCTTCCATGTGTGGAAGAGGGTGTTGGTTACATTCACTTTCTCTCTCTAGCAATGTTTAACCTTCCATAATCTCTCTACTTTCTCTCTCTACCTTCATCTATTTCTCTATCTAAATATCATCTTTATATTGTGTTATGGATTAAAGTGAGATTAACATTTTGGAGTTGACTTGAGGTTTTGAAGCTGTTGATCAACTTTTGATTCAGTTTTGGATTTTGAGTAGTTTTGGTGGGAAATCTGATCATTTGAATTCATTTCATAAATTATGGCGATTCCTAGTGTTTTTGTTGTTAATCATGGTGTAGTAAGTGCTGCTTGATCAGTTGTAAGCTATCATCATCAACGGACTAGGCCTGGAATTTAACACCCCCAAATATTTTGCCCATCGGAAATACACATTTGGGTGCTAAACACAAGCATCATTACACAAGGTACATAGAACGACCTCAAAATGATACGTCTAAATATAAAATGAAATGCATTTTTACAACTTTGTCTAATACAAACATTCAATCCCAAAAACCATTAAGATAAACATCAGAGTAGCATTTTAGTCCCCCAAGGATCTCAACCATCAAACCATATAGTTTTAGCACAAGATAAGATCATAACATAAATTGTTTTTAAACAAAAGGGAAAGAAATAAGTTTTAGACCACAAGACCACAAAAGCAAACTCACAACCTTCCAAAGCAAGCTCGGCCATCAATCAACTTCGATTAACTGAAACACATGCTTAAATGGGTCAACAATAATGTTGAGAGAATCTATAGGTTTAATAGATCACATTTGAACACAAGAGAAAAATCAATCATAATCATTTAATAAAAGTGATACGTATACAATCTAGTTTTTAGGTATTCCGTTTTATAGCAAAAGCTATATAATTGTATTAAGCTCATGACACCGACCCCTTAACTTTTAGTCACCCACGCCAAAAATGCTGGCATGACTTAGATGAAACCATTGCCCATATAGGGTATTAGTTGCTAATTTTCTACCACAATTCTTATTCATCGAAATTATCCATCCAAGAGATTACTCGACGTAAAACTATTGACCGAGATAGGGTTGTCAACCCCTTAGTACTACCATTTGAATAAGAGGCTATTCCCACTCACAACAAACAACTAGGAGATAGTTAACGGTTCATGAAATTAGGGAATTCAACAACAAGGTACTTATGCAATTTCAAGGCAACATTTGGGTCCAAACAATTATTCATGACTTGTGTTCATTTTATTTCAAATAACATGTATCCTCTAGCGGGTTAAAATCATTTAAAATAAGTATAAAGGCGAGGCTATAGACTCACCTTAGTATAAGAGTAGTAGCAAGACGATCGTTGACGATAGATGATGCCCGATGAACACGAAAGCCGCAACTTACCAAATGTGGCGCGCACTTTAATAATAATACAGTAAAGTATAATTCATACTTAGTAAAACTAAACTCAACAATTCAAAAACACTATAAACTACAAGAACAACCCATGCAAGTGATACTACTAGACGCTTTCACGTTTTCACTTCAATAGACAACACTCCCGATAACATTCTGCCGACACATACCAAATGTACAAGTTGTTTTCCTTTACTTAGATACCTTAAATTCTTATGAAACTACTTGGAAAACTAACTCACAACCTGTAGAAAGCCCTCAAAAATTTCATCAAAACATTTGACCTCTAAGACCTTCTGCTCAACACATCTTTAACTTTCAAAATCCGGACAGTTTTACGCCTTCAACTCACAAAACCATTTTAACCTTTCTAACCAATTCCATTTACAAAACCGACACTTGAATTTAAAAATACACTCATAACCCTAGGTTTAGAGCCTAAGAACATACCTTGACCATTTTCAAAACTCATTTTATTGTCCCCGAGATTTGATCCAAATATCAACAAAAATTTCGGATTTTTTGACACTCCCCTCCCGGTACACGAATAATCAAACTAGCATAACTTCCTTATCGTTTTGAGTTGGAAGCTCTGATTGGTATCAAAACGAAGCTTGAGAAAATCTCTACAACAAATCCTATCATATCAACTTCAACTTAGACTTAGGATTTCTAAAATACCTTTAAAATCACTGCCCTAAAATACACTTTTATAAATCACCCTAAATCAATCTTTTGACCCATTTCAACCATTTCTACACTTCTAATATCAACTTAAAATCATTCAGTTCAAACCCTAATACTCCTAATTCACTTGCATGTTCATCCCTTTCAATCCTCCATTCAAAATTTCACATGCATTCATCAAAAACCAATATCAAAATGATAAACAACACATGCATGATATAAAAATGAATCAAACACCCATAATTCTATGAAAAATGAAAAGTTGATGCATGTAAGTAAAATTTAGATCAAATGATCAACTCTTAATTTTCAAGATGGGACTTTGATTATTTTTTTACAAGTCAAACTAGAAAATCAAAATTTGGATGTGTTTTGGTGTGTGTGTAGGTTACGGCAAAGAGAGGAGAGAAAGAAAGTTGGTGAATTTTTTTTAAATGAATTATTTTAGAAAATGAGTTAGTAGAGAAAATATAGATAGTGGGGATTGAGGGTAGATTTTGCAATTTGTGCTTTCTTTTGGACTAAAATGCAAAATACTAGTTAAAGAGCGGGAAATGACTAATAGTCAATTTTTAAATTTTTTAAGGGACTCGGGTTTCTGGCATCCGTCGGTATCGCGATTACTAGTAGTCCTCACAACTAGTCAAAACGTAAAAATAAGACTTTCAATCATTGGTTTCAAGTTAAACCATCAACTTTATAGAATTCAAAATCATCAAAAATTTCAAAAATACTCGTAAAATAGGATTAAATAATATCCTCAGGTTTGGGTTATCACATCCTCCCCTTCATAAAAAGAGCGACTTCCCGACGCTTGGCCCTTCTTACACTCACGTTCTTTACCATTAAAACAAATGTGGATACTTTTCCTTAAAGAAATCATCACGCTCCCACGTGAACTCAGGTCCTCGTCTAGAATTCCATCATACCTTCACAATCGGAATTCTACTATGCTTAAACCTCTTAACCTCCCTATCCATAATCTCCACAAGTTCTTCTATGAAATGCAAATTATCATCAAGCTGAATCTTCTCAAATGGGATCACCAAATTCCTTTCTGCCAAACACTTCTTCAGATTGGACATGTGAAAAGTGTTATGAATGGCTCGAAGTTCATCCAACAAATCCAACTTATAAGCAACTAGTCCAACCCTCTAGATCACCTTAAAAGGCCCAATAAACCTCGGACTTAGCTTTCCTCGTTTCCTAAAACGAATCACACCCTTCCATGGCGGCACCTTTAGCATAACCATGTCTCCAACCTCAAACTCTAATGGCTTCCTTCTATAGTCAACATAACTCTTCTGTCGGCTTCTGGTAGCTAACAGACGATTCTTAATCTGCACAATCTTCTCAATAGTCTCAAATATCATTTTTGGTCCAGTCAATTGACTTTCCCCTACATCACTACAACACTCTAGAGACCTACATTTACGCCTATACAATGCTTTGAATGATGCAGCCTTAATAATAGCGTGATAACTGTTGTTGTATGAGAATTCCACTAATGGAAGATGTCGATCCCAAATATTTCCAAAATCAATTACACAAGCGCGAAGCATATCCTCCAACGTTTTAATCTTCCTTTCACTTTGCCCATCGGTTTCTGGATGATAAGCAGTACTCAGACTTAACTCCGTTCCCATCGCTCTCTGCAAAGATCTCTGATAACGCCCAAATCCAACATGTTTTCTTGAGCGTTATCCGTATGTTTTGCATGGTTTTTGGTTATACTAACGAGCGTTTTAGTTCATATATGTGTGAAGTTGTGTTTTGTGTTGTTAGTTACCGGAGATCAAGGAAAGTGAAGAAAAGACAAAGAAAGAAAGAATAAATGGTGATTCATGCTCATACGAAGGAATCCCGACAAGTACAAGTCTTGCAGAGACTATTAGAGAAGCTTAGAGTCATGAATTTATTGCTCACGATATTCATGTTTTGGTGCATGTTGTGTTACCTTTGCATGCATGCAACCTCTACAAGTCTTTGGAAGGCACATGAAGCTTCTATTAGAGCATTGCAGAACTACTTTGGCTATAATAAAATGTCTTTGGCTCCAAGTTCATGCATTGATGAGAAGCCTTAATTTGGGGTCATGTAACCACATCAATTCATCACTTTCATTACTAACTTTATTATTCACCAAGGGAACTCTCCCAAACTTGGTGAAGACCCCAATTACCGGATTTAATATTGGTGTGCCAAAAAGTAACATTTTAAAGCTCCATCATCAAAATAACCTTGCTATACTCTAAGAGATCATTACCCTTATCATTGGTAGTGTTTCTTAATACTTGAATCACCACCAATCTTCACCAAACCTCTCCAAAACCGGCCTCAATTCTCAAATACGAATTTCATTTGCATAACCCGAAAGACCACAAACTCATACCTTTGTTCGAAACTTATAGTCAATTGTAGGCCTAAGGCGTGCATTAATTCCTTTCATTTACTTATTGTAATCATACTTTGGGTAAACTTTTGTTACTTTCATTATGTTGAACTCTATGTCATATGTTGAATGTTTGTTCTTGATTAATATGAACATGGAGTAGTTTAACTTTTACTAGTTTGGATGAAGTTGTGACGTGAGGATTGTTTATGTTTTAACATGGTGTTGATCAATTTCATGTTATGTTTTAAATCCAATTGTGCTTAAGTTCCATTCCATTTGCTTATTATACTTGATTAGTTGTTGGTGATTTCATAGGTCGAAAGGGTTATCATTCATCAACTAGTTATGATCGTTTTGTCTATGGATGATTATCTATTGTATTGACCATTTCTTTAGTGGTATGATTATGCAAAGAAAATTAAGTGTTATTGTTAATGATTTTGTAAAACGACCGTGAATCAAACTTGTTAAACTAAACATAGTCTTGAATTGATTGATTTGTCTTAATGCTTGATTTCATGTATTTATGATCTTTCGTGAGGGTTATATACTTTAAAATCAAAGATTGGAATGTGTGACCATCATCTTCTTTACTTGTAATCAATTTATCAAAACCACCCTCATATGAACAATCCAAATGTTATGAACTAATCCAAGCAAGTGTTGTCTTTAATATTATTGTTCTCAAGTTATTAGCTTAATCATCACCTTAGTGTTACTTGTTACTTTTTGCTTATTTTCTTAATTGTTACTTGTATGGTAATTTTGGGAGTGACAACCATCTTAACAAATAATGTTAAATTGATAGTTAGATTCTTTACAACCGAAAAAACCCAAATCCTAGTGAACGACCTCGGCTTACCACAACAAGCTAACTACAAACGAAAGGGTCATACTTGCCCGTGTGTTCTTAGCTTATTTGGAATTCCGTGTGATGAGACTGCTTTTATACATGGTCTCATCGTCCAAAACGGCCTTAAAATGCATAAAATATCATAAAATAGACCAAATATATGCTCGTGTTTGTTACTTGTGTATTTTTAGGTACGGATATTGAGGAATTGACAAAATATCACAAGAATCAATCAAAAACGAACACGGGAAACGAAGTCGTACAATGAACCGGGCCCAAGTTTGGATTTTGAAAAATTACCCTTGAAGAATTGAAGATTGGCAAAAATGGCCCCTCATCTTTGAAGAACTTGTCACATTTGACCCTCAAAATATCAAATGTACAAGTATGATCCTTTATGATTGATGATATTACAAGTTCAGCCCTTGGGAATCAAGAATATGCATTTAATACCCTTGGAAAAGTTTTTGGAAGAGTTTGTGCCAAAAATGACAACTTATCAAAAGTTGTCAAGTGTTATTTTGGCGCTGACAGCATTTAAAACAAAGTGGAAAGGAAAGAAATGCTTGGGGACCAAACCTGCCAAACTATTAAACCCCCACCACCACTCAGACCATGCCACGTCAACCCTACCCACCCATTTACCCACCACCCACAAAACCGACCCTACCCAATCCCATTATACCCGGTTTTATTTATTAAGCTGTGGTCAAACAAAGTCAATAAATCCCACTTACCCCACTTTTCCCTCCAAACACTTTATTTAAAATCTATTTATACCAAAAATAGATTAAACACTGGCTTAATCACCCATAAACCCTAACACCAACCCAGATTAATTTGACCCTAAAACAAAGGGGTTTTCCCTGATTTTGTCCAGATGTTTGATTAACCACTTTCCCACCAAAACCCACCTTCCACCTCATCACAAAACAAACTCACATGCCTTATAGGACCCTCCCCTGCCCCGTCCCTTTCCCTCAAAACCTACACCCGACCATTTTAGCGACCAAGATTGTTCAACTTGGTCCCCAAGGAGTATCCAATGGCTAAGATCAAGTTCCATAGCTGGCATATCACATGGTGACCTTTTTGACCAAGAATTCGTCCAAAGAGAGAAGGGCTTTTTGGAGATTTTCCATATTAGGGTTTCAGTATTTGTAATTTTTTATTCTAGTTCTAGAATAGTCTTTTAGAGCCTATAAAAAGAGATGAGCATGTTCACTCTTTTTTGTTCCAGAATTTTAGCTAATCACTTGTAATTCCTTTTTTAAGAAATAAAGTTTGGTATTTTTGATATAAAGAGTAATTCCTTTTATGTTTTTAAAAAGTTTGTGTGTTGTGTTTATGCTAAGTTCTGAGTTCCAATTTAAAAAGTGTGAAAGATTTGTTTGAGGTTTAAGTATCAAAAAGGTTTTGAAAAAGTGTTTGAACTTTCAAAAATCCAATCTCTTGGAAAGTGAAAGTGGACTGAGGGATTGTAAATTTTTGAAGTTAGGGTGTTTTAAAACGTGTTTGAAAGGATTGAAGGTTTGTGTAAGGTTTTTAAGAAAGAAAAAAAAGTGAAAACAGTATATACATCCATATTGCTTGTTTCCTTTGATTTTCTTTTTGGCAGGTTAAAGAGTTGTTGATCATTGTTCAGCACCAACCCCAGTTGGTAAGGAGGTGGTATTGCAACCACAAAGAGCCCTGGATGTAGGGTTCTTAGGTAAAATTTCTTATTCCTTTGAAAATTTCAGAAAAAGTGATGTGTTGGTGATTTTGCATGCTAAGTGTTATTTGCAGGTTTAAAGTGTTTGATTAGAGTTGTTTAATGGTATTATGCATGTTAGATGCTATTTTGATCAGTTTGAATAGGGTTTAGAGTGTTTTGGTTTGAAAAATTTTGAAAACAGAACTTAAAGGAGTGTTTGGATTCAAATTTTAGGGAGAGAATTTGTTAGATTGTGAGTGTTAAAACGTGTTAGAGTTGTTTATTAGGGTTGTTTAGGTTGATTAGTAATTGTGTGCTTGGATTGGTGCAAGTTGGAGCTAAGTTTAAGTGTTAAAAGTGAAAAGTAATGCTTGAATCTGCATAAGTCATTATTTTGCTTATTTTTTTGCTCAAATTGTGCTAAGATCTTTGTAAATCTGTTAAGTGGTAAGAGGTTTAAGGATTGCAATTGATTGTATGCTAGTTTATGTAAGTGTACGCAAGATCTTTGGCTTTGAAATTCATTTGTGTGTAAATGGTGGCATAATCAAACCACCAGACCTAAGCTTTTGTTACAGCAACTTGAATGTGCTTTGTGAGCCTGATTTTGTGAAACTTTTGTGCTATAGGTGCTTGTTTTCTGCTTGTTACTGACTCCTTGTGCTTCAAAGAGCACAAGGGTGCCTTTGTTCCAAGAATACACCACCAAACAAAGCAAAACCAAGTCCTCTTGGTCTCATACTTGTTCATCAGAAATACCACCAGACCTGGCCACGTTTTAGCTTCCATTTGACTTAATCCTTGCTTAAATTAGTTGGTTTTTGAGTTTTTGTATTCATTTAAGGTTACTGGATCAAGTTTTTAAAATTTAAAAAAAAAAATATAAACATCAAAAAGGACGTGGCCAGGACTCGAACCTGCGCCACTCCTCTCACAAACCAACGTGCTAACCATCTGCGCCCTAGGGCTTTGACTGATAGGTTTGGTTTTGAATTGTATTTAACACGTTTTTGAGTTGGGCTTAGTTTAATAAGCCGTAGCTTATTTTCTCATTTTCAGCTTATTTATTAAGCTTTTTAGCTTCTTTCCATTTTTCCTAGGTTTTAAATAGAGTTTAGGATTTTTCTGTTTAAAAGTTTTATTTTTCCTATTATTTAATTAATTTCTAGGATTATTTTTCTTTTAAAATTTATAAAGTCATTAAAAAATATTAAACAGTAATTAAAAAATACAAAAAATAGTTTTTAGGTTTTAATTCTTATTTTTGAGGTTTACATATCAAAAAGTTTTCAAAAACTTTAATTTTTAATTTTATTTGATTTTAGGTTTTTTTATTAAACTTTAAAAATTAATATAAATTAACTAAAGGGTTTTAGGAGCTTTAATTTTCATTTTCTTCTAAGTTAGATTATTTAGGATTTTTGAGAATTTTTTAGAATTTATTTGAGAACTTTTAATTTTTTAGAATATTTTATTATTATTTTATTCAATAAAATTCAAAGTTTTATTTTTCTTAATTTTTCATTTTTCCTAGATTCTAGACATTAAAATAGGACCTTTGTCACTTTCCATTTAATTTTTAAGCTTTTCAATTAATTTTTAGAATTAATTTAAGATTTAATAGATTTTAATAGTTTTTAGGAGTTTAAAAATAGTTTAAATTGGTTTTAAAATTTTTAAAAATAGTTTTTAGTTTAATGAGGTCATTTTTGAGGTTCACAAACTATAAAATCTTGTTTAGGGCTTTTTAATATTTAAAAGTGATTTTTAGGGCTTTAATTAGCATTAAAAAGTCATTATTAAATTAATTAAAAGGTTTTGGCAAGTTTGGATTTTTTGTAAACTCTTAGAATATTATTTGGGATTTTTTTTTTAGTAATTTTTAGGAATTTTTAGGTTAAAATTTTAAATTTTGCACTTTTTACGTTCTACGTCGTAACTTTCTAGTAGTGTTTTTGCCTTATTTTTCTATTTTTTTTTCATCTTCGTCATTTTCTCTTCTTTTCTTCTAGTTAATAATCAAAAGCAAAACATAATTCAATCATTCATCACACAACACACGTGCCTCCTCGAGAGAACGAACTCACCTTTAAGGTCATTTACACACGGTTTTCCTAAATCGTCGTGCTTACCCTATTTTATTGCTCTTTTCCTAAAGGGTAGTAAAACCACTACATCATTTTGGCGTCGCTGCCGGGGAGGCGTGTTGTGTTTTGATTGACCATTGTTGTTTTCTATATTAGCCATAATAGTAATTGTATTAATAACACTCTATTAATACGTATTATCGTTTTTCGGTTTTTGTGTGAATACTATTACTATATTGTATACGTAGAACAATAAATACACAAGTACTCCAAATACGTGAGCAATCACAACCTTGATTCGGGATTTCATCACTCGATCATTGTATTCGAATCTCAAACCAAAGGAAAAAGGCAAAAATAGATAAATACTTTCGTGAAGCTTAATCTTGATAAGACAAACTATAAGGTGGGTATAAGGCGGTTGTATTTCACAACCTAAAGGAAAAAGGCTCTTAAGTGCTTCGCGCCGCCTCGTTTCCTCCGCTTGCTTGTGCGTATTTGATTTTGAGAGTGAATCGAGGGTTTTGCCGCCCAAAGTATTATTACATATCATATATATTTTCTTGGTTTCCATTGATTAAACCCTCTTGAACGATTTGGTGTTCCACCATCGTTCTAAAGTCATCGAAGGCGTTCACTCCACGTGATCGTTTTCATTCCTTGAGGCCTTTTTAATCAAGAGATTTGATTAGTGAGGAGATTTGTGGACTTTTTGTCTACTTAATACATTTCACCAATTTCCAAAAAGTTAATACGATCAAAAACCACAAAAAAATTGAAAAAACACAAAATACCAAAAAGAATCTTCTTTGCTCGCCTTCTCGTTGTACGTGACGTTTATGCAAACTCGCTCTAAAGCTAGACGTGCTCGTAAACGAAGAAACAAATCACTCACTCTTTCTAGTGAGGAGTCTCCTATTGACGAACCCATTGTACGAGAAAAACCAACCATGGCGAATCGAACTATGATGGAGTTACTTCAAGCACCCACCGAGGGTTATGGAGAAGCTATTGTGATTCCCGCAATCCTTGCGGAGAATTTTGAGGTTAAAATGGGTTTGTTGTCGATGATCCAAAACAACAAATTCCGTGGTGATGAGAAGGACAATCCGCACAACCATATCCGCCAATTTAATCGTCTTACCGCCACGTGCAAATTCAAGGATGTCTCGAATGACTCGATTAAGATGATGTTATTTCCGTATTCCTTAGCGGGGCCCGCTAAAATTTGGTTAGAGAAAGAGCCACCCAATTCTATATTGACGTGGAAGGATCTCGTTTCGAAGTTCGTGAACCAATTTTTTCCGCCCTCTAAGACTACGCATTTGAAAAACGAGATTTCTAAATTTTCACAAGAATCAAATGAAAGTTTTTCTACGGCTTGGAATAGGTTTAAGGAGATGTTACATGAATGTCCTCATCATGGTTTTTCCGATTTGCACCAAATCGACACATTTTACAATGGGCTTAACGATCATGAAAGAGATTATTTAAATGCCGCCGCGGGTGGTAATTTTTTGTGTAAAACGGTTGAAGAAGCTTTGGTCATAATCGAGAATAGGTCTAAGGTTTATAGCCCTCGTCACACACCGAGTGTTGCCAAAAGGGGCTCATCATCGTCTCAAAGTATCAATGCATTACATGATGAAGCAAATGAAGAAAACCGATTTTTCGATAGATTTGCAAACCTTATGTCCCATTGGAAGGCTCAAGAAGCTTCCAACACCGCTTCGGTTAAAGCGGTTTCGAAAAGTTGTTTGTCGTGTGGGGGAGCTCATGATCTTTCCGAGTGCATTACCGCGGATGGTAACACTTCGAATGCTTTTGTAGCCACGGGAACTTATAACCAAATCGGTCAAGGTTCACGTTCAAATCAAGCTCCACCCAATCAAAATGCTAATAATTATCGCAACAACAACAATCAAGGTGGAAATTACCAAGGAAATCAAAGAAATTATAACAAAGGTAATTACCAAAGTGGAAATGGGCAAATTTCAAACCAAAACCAAAACCGTGATTTTCAAACTAATGCCCAAGGTTTTCAAAACGATCACACCAAAAATCTTCAAGGAGAATTTTTGAATTATGCTAAGGCTAATGATGCTAAGTTTGACAATATGCAACATGAGATGGTTAGCTTAAGATCCGAGTTGAAAAACGAGCTTAAAAACGAACTTGCTAATGAACTTAAAACTCATGCTAATAAAATGGAAGGAAATGTCACACGACTCCAACAAAATCAACAAAAAATGGAGCAAGGACAACATGAGATTAAGCAAGAGTTGTTAAAAGCGGATGCTAGGCAATCTAAGTTTGAAGACCGTATGGCTAAAATGTTTGAAGCTATCATGTGTAAGCCTTCTTCTTCGGGTGGTCTTCCTAGTGATACCATCGTGAACCCGAAAGTATAATTGAAGGTTATTACTACTCGTAGTGGTAAAACTTTCAAAGAACCCATTTCTCGTCCAAGTACTTCTATGGAGAAGGAAAAAGAGAAAGAACCCGAGGTTGTGGTTGAAAAGGAGCACATTACAAGCCCACGAAGTACCGCTCAAACCACACCTACGGTGGAACCAATACCCATCATGGAACCCGAGATTCCAAGGCCGTTGCCTATGCCTAATTTGCCCCAACCCACACCACCTTTACCCTACCCATCAAGACGAGACAAGGAAAAGGCACAAGAACGAAATAATTACCAATTTGAACTCTTTATGAAAATGTTTCGTGACTTGCATTTCAATATAAGTTTTGCCGACGCCTTAGTCATGATGCCTCGATTTGCCGCGAACTTCAAAAGTATGTTGAATAACAAAGAAAAATTGCAAAAATCATCTAGTTGTTCTTCGGTTTTTCTAAGCCGCATACCTCAAAAAGTCGGTGATCCTGGAAAGTTTTTAATCCCATGTGCTATCCAAGACATGGAAGAATGCTACGTCTTGGCCGATCTTGGTGCTAGTATTAATTTGATGCCTCTCGAGATTTTTAAATCGCTCAATCTTCCAAATCTCACTCCTTCAAGAATGTCAATCGAAATGGCCGATCATTCTACGATTCTAGCTTGTGGAGTTGCCGAGGACGTCTTCGTGAAAGTTGGGAAATTCTATTATCCCGTGGACTTCATAGTTGTTGATATTCCCATCGATTCTAAAGTTCCGTTAATTTTAGGTCGATCTTTTTTGGATACCTCGAGAGCACTTATCGATGTGCATGCAAGAAAAATCACTCTTCGTTTCAATCAGGAAGAACTCATCATTAATGCAACCCAAAACTCCACGCTTTCTCATGTTTA
This sequence comes from Glebionis coronaria, assembly GCA_025667525.1. Lineage (NCBI taxonomy): Eukaryota > Viridiplantae > Streptophyta > Magnoliopsida > Asterales > Asteraceae > Glebionis > Glebionis coronaria. Next base: position 234,590,426 of record CM046876.1, on the reverse strand, counting down.
TTCGATCACATCTTTGTACAATGTCAATCCAATCAAAAACATTTGTCAAAAGATTTCAAATAGAGTTTTAGGAGTTGAGAAAAATGAAGTTCCGTCCCCTCCGCCGATGGAGGTTAAGAGTGTTAAGCCTATAATTCCAATCTCGAGTGAATCTTCGGATGATGAATACGTTGATCCCGATGGGGAGGTTTTCTTTGTTGACAAAAGATTTGAAAACTTGCCACCACCTAAACCAAAACGTTTTCAAAATGTGAGAATTTTTAGTGTGACTAACATTGTTTTAGATACACCAAATATTTTTGACATAATTAAATCGGGTTTTCACAAGGAGAGTGTAAAAGATGAAAAAGGAAAAGATTTTGAATCTAATTTAAAAGATTTTTCTACTATTCTAACTCCGTCATCACCGCGTGTCTTGAGTACTACAAGCTCGTCTTCTCCTTTTGACGATGCTTTGTGTGGACTTAGTGTGGGGGAAGCCCCTTATGTTCCCTCCCCTTTCTCCACCGAGGACGAGATATTTGATCCTGGAATTGCTTATATAGGGAAATCTCGGTCTTCCACCGATGCAATAAATGGAAAATCTTTTCATTTGATTGGTGCGAGTCTACCTCGAGTAGCTCAATGTTTTGCCTTACCCATTGTCCCACCCTTCTATTTCTTCTCTCCTATTTTCTTCTATCCCATTGGGATTTGTGTTGGAGTTGTGTTGTCTCGTCTTTCATCCGAAAACGAGGACGCTATCTTTGACCCCGGTATACGTTTATCGGATTTTTAAAGTACTCCACGTGCTTTTGGGCCTTGTTTATGTTCTAACCTTAGTTTATAGCACACTTCATAAACGGCTATTACTTATTGGTTACACCCTTTCCATGCTAGATTAGGCATTCGACTACGTCTCTAGTATGAGGGTGTTTGCACCCCTAGACTCGAAACATTGAGGACAATGTTTAACTTTAGTATGGGGGGGTGAATAGATACTTGCCTTGCCAAACCTTCACGCTTTCCAAAGTTTATCGTTTTGTTATCGTTTTGTTGCAAAATAAGGCTAAAAATGGCCAAATTTTAAAATTTTTCTCATGTTTCATAAGTGTTTGAAGACACGAATGTAGATTTTCCGATGGCGAGAATAAGAGTAATTTTTGACTCGACCGTGCGTGTTGAGCACTTAGCTTTGATTCCTTAACTACACATTAGGCTAAGTCTCTTAAATGAGGACGAGAAATGATAGAGTTAATTATAAATTACTATGCTAAACGTAGAGTACTCGTATTCTTTCAAAAACTCATGTGTTCTCGTTGTTTGCTTATTCTCCCTTCGCATGTAAATATTTTTTGCTTAATAAATATTGACTTAGCGGTTTGATTGGGATTGTTGGGTTTCTAGTCTTTTCTAGTAGCTTCCGTGTAATTAAATTGGGAAGACATTAAGGTATCGCCAGCGTCACGGTTTTGAAGTATTGGCACCCCAATAATCGAAAGCTTCACCCAATAATAAGATTTCAAGTGCTCACCTAAATCTAGCAAACAATTTGAAGCCCCACAAGGCCTAAAATCTATGCAAAATTGAAAGTGAATCAAGCCTTAATCTTCGAAGCTTTAAAGATCCAAAATTCGCTTTAGCGTGAGGATATATGTCTTTGGCTAATAAAACCACCGATGAGGCGGATAATAAAAGGCAAGGCAAGACCGAAGTCATAATAAAAGCTTCATGGCGAAGTTGAATAAAAGATGGAGGTAAACCAAAGATAATAAGGTCCTTCCGTTAGGGGGCGTATAAAAGTCTTGGTAATAAGTCTCATGTTCAAAACCGTTATAAAACCGTGTTTATCGATTCTTCTTGTCAACTTAATTTTTTAACATCGTTGTCTATTAGGAGGGGTTATTGATTTGATGGTCTTAGTTACACCGTTAGGACTCTATTTCTAGACCTAAATCTCTATCATCGCATAAGTCAACAATGTATCCTCGTGATCATTAAGACATAATAAAATATAAGAGATACAACTTAGGAATAATGGGAGAATAAGTACGTGATTAGGGCATATGAGTAGTGTTAGCATTACTAACTTATAATGACAATGATCTCGTTGCACGCTTGGCATGGAATTAAGGTGAAAATCGAGGACGACGAAATTATTTCTAACGAAGCATTCACGTGTTCTTGTTCTATGAACCTAAACGTCCCATTTTGCGATGAAAATCATACATTATGTCTAAAACACAAGTAGTAGTAATAGTGTAGTATAGCTAGTTTATCATTTAATAAAAGTGAATAAAATTAAATTTTGGAGATGCTTTGATACTTTATTCTAGCATTGCGTGAGGGCACGGCAATGGTTTAGTATGGGGGAGTGATGAGACTGCTTTTATACATGGTCTCATCGTCCAAAACGGCCTTAAAATGCATAAAATATCATAAAATAGACCAAATATATGCTCGTGTTTGTTACTTGTGTATTTTTAGGTACGGATATTGAGGAATTGGCAAAAGATCACAAGAATCAATCAAAAACGAACACGGGAAACGAAGTCGTACAATGAACCGGGCCCAAGTTTGGATTTTGCAAAATTACCCTTGAAGAATTGAAGATTGGCAAAAATGGCCCCTCATCTTTGAAGAACTTGTCACATTTGACCCTCAAAATATCAAATGTACAAGTATGATCCTTTATGATTGATGATATTACAAGTTCAACCCTTGGGAATCAAGAATATGCATTTAATACCCTTGGAAAAGTTTTTGGAAGAGTTTGTGCCAAAAATGACAACTTATCAAAAGTTGTCAAGTGTTATTTTGGCGCTGACAGCATTTAAAACAAAGTGGAAAGGAAAGAAATGCTTGGGGACCAAACCTGCCAAACTATTAAACCCCCACCACCACTCAGACCATGCCACGTCAACCCTACCCACCCATTTACCCACCACCCACAAAACCGACCCTACCCAATCCCATTATACCCGGTTTTATTTATTAAGCTGTGGTCAAACAAAGTCAATAAATCCCACTTACCCCACTTTTCCCTCCAAACACTTTATTTAAAATCTGTTTATACCAAAAATAGATTAAACACTGGCTTAATCACCCATAAACCCTAACACCAACCCAGATTAATTTGACCCTAAAACAAAGGGGTTTTCCCTGATTTTGTCCAGATGTTTGATTAACCACTTTCCCACCAAAACCCACCTTCCACCTCATCACAAAACAAACTCACATGCCTTGTAGGACCCTCCCCTGCCCCGTCCCTTTCCCTCAAAACCTACACCCGACCATTTTAGCGACCAAGATTGTTCAACTTGGTCCCCAAGGAGTATCCAATGGCTAAGATCAAGTTCCATAGCTGGCATATCACATGGTGACCTTTTTGACCAAGAATTCGTCCAAAGAGAGAAGGGCTTTTTGGAGATTTTCCATATTAGGGTTTCAGTATTTGTAATTTTTTATTCTAGTTCTAGAATAGTCTTTTAGAGCCTATAAAAAGAGATGAGCATGTTCACTCTTTTTTGTTCCAGAATTTTAGCTAATCACTTGTAATTCCTTTTTTAAGAAATAAAGTTTGGTATTTTTGATATAAAGAGTAATTCCTTTTATGTTTTTAAAAAGTTTGTGTGTTGTGTTTATGCTAAGTTCTGAGTTCCAATTTAAAAAGTGTGAAAGATTTGTTTGAGGTTTAAGTATCAAAAAGGTTTTGAAAAAGTGTTTGAACTTTCAAAAATCCAATCTCTTGGAAAGTGAAAGTGGACTAAGGGATTGTAAATTTTTGAAGTTAGGGTGTTTTAAAACGTGTTTGAAAGGATTGAAGGTTTGTGTAAGGTTTTTAAGAAAGAAAAAAAAGTGAAAACAGTATATACATCCATATTGCTTGTTTCCTTTGATTTTCTTTTTGGCAGGTTAAAGAGTTGTTGATCATTGTTCAGCACCAACCCCAGTTGGTAAGGAGGTGGTATTGCAACCACAAAGAGCCCTGGATGTAGGGTTCTTAGGTAAAATTTCTTATTCCTTTGAAAATTTCAGAAAAAGTGATGTGTTGGTGATTTTGCATGCTAAGTGTTATTTGCAGGTTTAAAGTGTTTGATTAGAGTTGTTTTATGGTATTATGCATGTTAGATGCTATTTTGATCAGTTTGAATAGGGTTTAGAGTGTTTTGGTTTGAAAACTTTTGAAAACAGAACTTAAAGGAGTGTTTGGATTCAAGTTTTAGGGAGAGAATTTGTTAGATTGTGAGTGTTAAAACGTGTTAGAGTTGTTTATTAGGGTTGTTTAGGTTGATTAGTAATTGTGTGCTTGGATTGGTGCAAGTTGGAGCTAAGTTCAAGTGTTAAAAGTGAAAAGTAATGCTTGAATCTGCATAAGTCATTATTTTGCTTATTTTTTTGCTCAAATTGTGCTAAGATCTTTGTAAATCTGTTAAGTGGTAAGAGGTTTAAGGATTGCAATTGATTGTATGCTAGTTTATGTAAGTGTATGCAAGATCTTTGGCTTTGAAATTCATTTGTGTGTAAATGGTGGCATAATCAAACCACCAGACCTAAGCTTTTGTTACAGCAACTTGAATGTGCTTTGTGAGCCTGATTTTGTGAAACTTTTGTGCTATAGGTGCTTGTTTTCTGCTTGTTACTGACTCCTTGTGCTTCAAAGAGCACAAGGGTGCCTTTGTTCCAAGAATACACCACCAAACAAAGCAAAACCAAGTCCTCTTGGTCTCATACTTGTTCATCAGAAATACCACCAGACCTGGCCACGTTTTAGCTTCCATTTGACTTAATCCTTGCTTAAATTAGTTGGTTTTTGAGTTTTTGTATTCATTTAAGGTTACTGGATCAAGTTTTTAAAATTTAAAAAAAAAATATAAACATCAAAAAGGACGTGGCCAGGACTCGAACCTGCGCCACTCCTCTCACAAACCAACGTGCTAACCATCTGCGCCCTAGGGACTTTGACTGATAGGTTTGGTTTTGAATTGTATTTAACACGTTTTTGAGTTGGGCTTAGTTTAATAAGCCGTAGCTTATTTTCTCATTTTCAGCTTATTTATTAAGCTTTTTAGCTTCTTTCCATTTTTCCTAGGTTTTAAATAGAGTTTAGGATTTTTCTGTTTAAAAGTTTTATTTTTCCTATTATTTAATTAATTTCTAGGATTATTTTTCTTTTAAAATTTATAAAGTCATTAAAAAATATTAAACAGTAATTAAAAAATACAAAAAAATAGTTTTTAGGTTTTAATTCTTATTTTTGAGGTTTACATATCAAAAGTTTTCAAAAACTTTAATTTTTAATTTTATTTGATTTTAGGTTTTTTATTAAACTTTAAAAATTAATATAAATTAACTAAAGGGTTTTAGGAGCTTTAATTTTCATTTTCTTCTAAGTTAGATTATTTTGGATTTTTGAGAATTTTTTAGAATTTATTTGAGAACTTTTAATTTTTTAGAATATTTTATTATTATTTTATTCAATAAAATTCAAAGTTTTATTTTTCTTAATTTTTCATTTTTCCTAGATTCTAGACATTAAAATAGGACCTTTGTCACTTTCCATTTAATTTTTAGGCTTTTCAATTAATTTTTAGAATTAATTTAAGATTTAATCGATTTTAATAGTTTTTAGGAGTTTAAAAATAGTTTAAATTGGTTTTAAAATTTTTAAAAATAGTTTTTAGTTTAATTAGGTCATTTTTGAGGTTCACAAACTATAAAATCTTGTTTAGGGCTTTTTAATATTTAAAAGTGATTTTTAGGGCTTTAATTAGCATTAAAAAGTCATTATTAAATTAATTAAAAGGTTTTGGCAAGTTTGGATTTTTTGTAAACTCTTAGAATATTATTTGGGATTTTTTTTTAGTAATTTTTAGGAATTTTTAGGTTAAAATTTTAAATTTTGTACTTTTTACGTTCTACGTCGTAACTTTCTAGTAGTGTTTTTGCCTTATTTTTCTATTTTTTTTTTCATCTTCGTCATTTTCTCTTCTTTTCTTCTAGTTAATAATCAAAAGCAAAACATAATTCAATCATTCATCACACAACACACGTGCCTCCTCGAGAGAACGAACTCACCTTTAGGGTCATTTACACACGGTTTTCCTAAATCGTCGTGCTTACCCTATTTTATTGCTCTTTTCCTAAAGGGTAGTAAAACCACTACATCACCGTGTTATAAATTTAAAACTTGTATACTCACAAAGAACGCATCAAGTTTTTGGCGCCGCTACCGGGGATTTGTGTTTTGTTCTTTTCATGTTTTGAATCTTTGTTTCATATCGTGTATCGTTTAATTTCCTTTGTGCTTATTTGGTTTTAAAATTAAAGTGTGTTTAAATTAAGCTTTTTAGTGCTAATTTCATCACCCCATCAAATTTTTTTTAAGTGTTGTTATATTTTGCTAAAAAAAATAAAATAAAAAGGATATTGCCGGCCGGCTACTCGCCTATTGTGAACAACCTGCCACCGAAAATATTGTTTTTGCCGGCCGGCTACTCGGGACTGTAAACCTTTTTCCGCCGGCATAATTATTTTTGCCGGCTGGCTACTTCCATTCCATAAAAAAAATTATAAAAAAATATCTTTTTTATTTAAACCGAGCCTTACCCAAAACCCGTTCCTAATTGTGTTTTAACATGTTTAACATCCGTTCTTCGAGTTAAGATCCAATTATCTTTGTTTGATCATAACCCACCCAACCGCTTCATTCCAACTATTTTCCTCGTTCGTATTTCTATTCGCTCCGGTTAATTACTTAGCCTCTAGCGCAAGATCGTTTAAAAGTTGCTCGGGGTTGAATAGAGTTCATAGCCAAGGCATAACTTATTGAAGCGGGACGCGAAGATTGGCAATTATCCAAAAAGGCCCTAACAAGGCATGAGGAGCTCTATTTTTGCTAAAGATCCAAAGATGATGTGAAGTATCATTATTCCTAAATCAATATGAAGGATCGAGACACACGACGAGAAGCAATTACTCCCCTAAAGATCATGGAGAAAGTCTATCCAAAAAGACCCTAACAAGGTATGAGGATAAATATATCCAAGTCCGAAAAGGAGGCGGATCGTTGTATATCAAAATCCAAAGTAAAGATTGAAGAAAAATGATGAAGTCGTGGTCCAATATGAAGAATCTTTCAAAAACGTCAAGTGAAGAAATTCCAAATATATGAAGAGAAGACCATAATTTCAAGAACGTCTTCCCAAGATTTGAAGTATGAAGTACATGCCAAATATCGGTCCGAGAAAGGTCTCAAATCGTGAAACGAGTTATGCCAAGATATGAACTTAAGGAGATACACGAGAAGCCGTTTTAAAAGATTTTGTCCTTCGGCTAACTATTGATCAAATCGTGCTACTTTGCTTTCGAACTAATAACTACTCAAATAAGTCAATATGAATCACTTGTGATCCATGACAAATAGATAAAAAATGCTAGTAACCCATTTCTTTTATAATAACTAGGATTGCGGGGAGAAAAAGTATTACACAATTTGGACGTATGAGTAGTGTTAGCATTGTGACTTGTACCAACAATGATCTTGTTTTTGCACTTAGCATGAAATGTATGACAATCAAGGATGACGAAGTTTACTCTAAGGGACATTTACTTGTTTCTATTCTTTGACCCTAAAAGTCACTTTTTGATGAAAATCATACATTATGTCTTTACACATCATCGTAGTATGTTGCAAGTCTTTTACTCTTCAATAAAGGTTAATAAAATTGAACTTTGGTGATGCTTAGATACTTTATTCTAGCATTGCATGAGGGCACGGCAATGGCTTATTATGGGGGAGTGATGAGATGGCATTTATACATGATCTCATCGTTCTTTTCGGGCTTTAAATGCATAAAAATGTCATAAAATACCATATATATGCTTGTGTTTGTTTACTTGTGTATTTTAGGTATGGATATCGTGAAAAAGACAAAAGATCACAAGTTACAAGGAAAAAACGGACACGAGAAACGAAGCCGTACAAAGAACCGGGCCCTAATCATGGAATTCTCAACAAAATACCTTGAAGACTTGAAGACAAACAAGATTGATCCTCAATTATTGAAGAAATGACACTTAAAACCCTTGTATATTAATAATTACAAGTTTGGTCCCTTAAGTTTGTCAAAATCACACAAAAGGTCCTTCAACTTTGAAGAAATGGCAAGATTAGTCCCTCAACAAATCAAAATTGCCAATAATGGTCCCTCATGAAGTCAAAGTTACAATGAAGACCTTTGAAGATCAACAATGTCCAAGATCAGCCCTTGAGTTATCCAAAAATGGCAAAAATAACCCTTAAAATCCTTTTTCCAAAGTTTTGTGCCAAAAGTGACAAGTGGTGAAAGTTAAAACAAAGGGAAATACGTTTTTTAGGCTGAAAGACTTTGTTTACCAAAAATACCAAAGAACAAGGGACAAAGGTGTCTATTTGAAACATTCAAACTGAAAATGCGCCAAACAAACACCTTTCCCCCAATTTCGGATCAAACACACTACTATTCACTTTTTCACCACCCAGAATTTACTCCACTTAAACATGGGGTAATTTTCAATTACCTTTGCACATGTGTGATTCACACATGCAGAAACCTATCCTAACCTTAAAACCCTTAATCCCACTCACTATGGACCCCACCCCCAATTCCCGTTTAACCAATCACATGACAACTTGGCCTCCAAGTTATCTGACATGGCAAAATCAATAGCTAAGAGTCCTTGCTTCATTCCAAAGCTAAAATGAACATCCAAGATCACTTTGGACAGCTCACACCAAGAATTCGTCTAGAAGACTCAAGGGCATAATAGGGAATTCAGTTCTAGGGTTTGTGAATAGTGTTTAGCCTGGCATTTGCCTATAAAAGGAGACCTCAACATGTGAGAGTCCCTTTGTTCCCGATTTTAGCTTTTAATCTTTGTAATTCCTTTTTATGAAATAAAGTTTTAATTTCTTAAAATTTTGAGTTCTAATCTGTTATTTATAAAAGTTTGGTGTTTGAGAAGCTAAAATCTGAGTTCCATTATCTTGTTTGAAGGTTTTTGAGGCAAGGTTTTAAGTGATAAAGCTTGTGCATCAAAATCAGAAAGTTGGCATTATTTTTTATCTCACCTTGTGGTTTGTTCTTCTTAGCAGCTTGGAAGCTGGTACTTGTTTTGCTAGTACCTCAGCTCAAACAATCCAGGGCCTGGATGTAGGTCTTGGAGGTTTGCATCTTCTTCCCTTTTCATTTTCTCTTTAAGTTTCTGATTATTTGTGATTTTTGTGGATTTATGCTTGAATCTGTGTTATTGTGGTTGAATATTGTTGATTTGGCTTGGTTTGATGTTATTGAGGTGTTATTAATCTGATTTGTGGGTTGAATCTTCATAAGCCTTTGAAATTTTGTGAAATCAAGTTTTAAAAGGGTGTTTGGGATTACTGCATAAGTTTAGATTGTGGCTTGTTAAGTGCTTGTGTGTTGTTAGCAAGTGTTGGTATCTGTTGTTTGGGTGATATTGTTCATCTGTTTGCAGGTTTTGAGGTTTTGAACACATTGATTCTTTAATTGGCTATAAAATCTTCATAACTTGGTAAAATTGGCTAGGATTTTGAGGACACCTAGATCTAAGCTTAGGCTAGGGCTAACAAGTGCTAAATCATAGTTAAACACACCAGGGTAGAAGGATTTGAGGCTTGAAATTGGATCAAGTGTCAAGTATATCAGCAAAACTTGTCTGCATATTGTTCTTTGTTCATCAGAAACATTTTGTGCTTTGATCTTGCTATTTTCTTTGATTCAGTGGTTGATTCTTGTTGCTTTGTGTTTATTGTTAGTTTAGATAGATTGTGTATGCATCTTGTTAAGTTTGGTTGGCTTATTTTGCTTAAATCTGCTTATTAAGTGCTTAACTCCTTATTTGCATATCTGGAGCATATATGTGGACTGTTTGGCTTATTGTGGCTTATTGTGTGGATCATTGATGTGTTGTAAAATCACACTTGTTTAGGAAAACAAGGCAATAATATAGGGTAAGCACGACGATTTAGGAAAACCGTGTGTAAATGACCCTTAATGAGGTGAGTTCGTTCTCGAGGAGGCACGTGTGTTGTGTAATGAATGATTGATTATGTTTTTAATTATTAATGAGAAGAAAAGAAGAGAAAATGACGAAGACGGAAAAAAATTAGAAAAATAAGGCAAAACACTACTAGAAAGTTACGACGAAGAACGTGAAAAACACAAAATTTAAAATTTTAACCTAAAAATTCCTAAAAATTACTAAAAACTCCCAAATAATATTCTAAGGGTTTACAAAAAATCAAAACTTGCCAAAACCTTTTAATTAATTTAATAATGACTTTTTAATGCTAATTAAAGCCCTAAAAATCACTTTTAAATATTAAAAAGCCTTAAACAAGATTTTATAGTTTGTAAAACTCAAAAATGACTTAATTAAACTAAAAACTATTTTTAAAAATTTTAAAACCAAATTAAACTATTTTTAAACTCCTAAAAACTATTAAAATCTATTAAATCTTAAATTAATTCTAAAAATTAATTGAAAAGCCTAAAAATTATTCTACAAATGGGAAAAGTCTTAATTAATGCTATAGAATCTAGGAAAAATGAAAAAGAAATTAAAATAAAACTTTTTATTTTAATGAATAAAATAATATTAAAATATTCTAAAAAATTAAAAGTTCTTAAATAAATTCTAAAAAATCCTCAAAAATCCTAAATAATCTAACTAAGAAGAAAATGTAAACAAAAGTTTCTGAAACCTCTTAATGAATTTTATATTAATTTTTAAAGTTGCTAAAAAACCCTAAAATCAAATAAAATCAAAAATTAAAGTTTTTCGAAAACTTTTTTACATGTAAACCTCAAAAATACAACTAGAAACCTAAAAACTATTTTTTTGTATTTTTATACTACTGTTTAATATTTTTTTAATGACTTTCTAAAAATAAAAATAGAAATAATCCTATTAAATAATTAAATAAATGGAAAAATAAAACTTTTAGCCAGAAAAATCCCTAAACCTATTTAAAACCTAGGAAAAATGGAATAAGCTCAAAAAGCTTAATAAATAAGCTAAAAGTAAGCAAATAAGCCACGGCTTATTTATAAAAGCCCAAAACAAAATGCCTTTAAGTATAATTCCAAACCAAACTCATCAGTCAAAGTCCCCAGGGCGCATTGGTTAGCACGTTTGGTTGTGAGAGGAGTGGCGCAGGTTCGAGTCCTGGCCACGTCCTTTTTGGCTAAACTTATTTTTTTTATTTTTTTTTTTTAAAAACTTAATCCAGTAATTGTAAACACAATCCAACTCCAAAAATATACAAGATTCAGCAAATTATGGATCAAAACGTGGGCAAGTCTGGTGGTATTTCTGATGAACAAGTGACTTTGGTCACTTGTTTATAGTATGACCAAGAGGGGCTTGGTGTGGTGTGTTGGTGATGTTTTATGGGAACAAAGGCACCCTTGTGCTCTTTCTGAGCACAAGGAGTCAACACAAAGCACAATTAAGCACTATCAAGCACAAATCATCACAAAACAAAGCATATCATGGCAAAATCAAATTGCTGTGATAACTAGCTATGACTGTGGACTTATAAGCAGAATTCTAGCAACCTATTGAGACATAGCTTACCAAATTTTGCACAATTGCTCACCAACTAGCACACAATAAACATACAACCCTGAATCACCCTATGGTTTAACAGATTACAAGGACTAAGCAGATTAAGAACAAAATAAAAAAAATGCCAATGCAGAATTTTTTACTATGCTATCACCTTACTTACTCAACCAAATTGATTCAAATCTTTTTCAATCTAAGCTATAACTAGCAAACAACCTAACTTAACTCTCTAACAACTTTCTAACACCCTTAAAAACACAAACAAAGAGATTGTACCCTGCTTAAACCTGTTGCCAAACACCCTTTAAAAACTTTTAAACCAAAATTTTCAAATAAAAACCTATCAAAACTCCTACAAACTGAACAATTTAGCATCTAACATGCATACCATCATATAATAACACAAATCAGTCACTTTCCAAACACAATCAACACATATCATGCAGAAATCATATGGACTTCATTTTTCTGAAATTTAACAAAGGAAAAGGTAAATTACCTAAGGGTTTTACTTCCAAAACCCTTGTGACAGCTTTTGTCACCTCCTTCCAACTCGGGTTGGAGCAGAAATTGATCAACAAACAAACTTACTACCTGAAAAAGAAAAAATCAAACAAGAACAAGCAATATCCAATATTCTATTCTTTCTGTTTTTCTTTCTTTCTTTGAAAACCTTACCAAAATCTTTTAAACCTTAACAACACGTTTTGAAACCCTCACAACTCACAAATCAATCACCTTTTCCACTTTCACTTCAAAGATTATGTGATTTATGAAATTTGAGACCTTTTCAAAACTTAAAAAAAATCAAACTTAAACTTTCACAAATGGAACTCAGCTTTTGCATATACCTCAACACACAAACTTTTTAAAACAACATAAAAGGAATTACAATGATTTTAACAAACACCAAACTTTATATATTTTAAAAAAGGAATTACAAGAGAATTTGCAAAAAACTGGAACAAGAATAAAGGTTCACAGGTCGAACCTTTATATACTACTCATTAGACTATTCTAGAATGTGAATAAAAAATTACAAATACTGAAACCCTAATTCTGGAAATCTCAATATTGCCCTTGGACGAATTCTTGGTCAAAATAGGTTCCATGTGATATGCCAGCTGCAATCTCTCATCTTGGACGTAGGATTAACCTTGGGGACAAAGGGATTCCATCCAGCCGTTTAAATGGTCGGGACATAGGGTTTTGGGTGAAAGTGATGGAGCAGGGGAGCTTGAGGAGGGTCCCACAGACCATGTGGAGGTGTTGGGTGAGGTGGGTTTTGGTGAGAGTGACATTAATCAACAATCTGGAGCCTTTTAGCTTAAAACCCCATGATTTGTGGTTAATTAGAACTGGGGTGATATTAGGGTTTATGGCTGATTAGGGGTAGTTTGATTTGATTTGGGGTTAATTATTTTTAAATTAGTGTTAAGGAGGGAAATGGTTGGGGTTGACTGGGGGTGTTTTGACCAAGTTAAATAAATAAACGGGTTGGGTAATGGGTAGGGTCGGTTTTGGGTAGGGGTTATGGGTAAATGGGTGGGTAGGGTTGACGTGTCAGTGTTTGGTTGGGTGGTAAGGTTTGGTGTATTGACAGGATTGGTCCCCAAGGTATAAACTTCTTTCCATTTGCAATTAAAAGCTGTCAGCGCTATTTTGTGCCTTGTCAACTTTTGACATCTTGTCAAAAGTGGCACAAAGGTTTATAAAACTTTTTCCAAGGGCTCCTTTTGTAGTAACTTGATTCTTCAAGGACTGGAAGTGTAATATCTTCAAATATTAAGGATCATTCTTGTACAATTGATAAATGGAGGGTCAATTGTGACAAGTTCTTCAAAGATGAGGGGCCATTTTTGCCAATCTTCAATTCTTCAAGGGTATTTTTGCAAAATCCAAACTTGGGCCCGGTTCATTGTGCGACTTCGTTTCCCGTGTTCGTTTTTGATTGATTCTTGTGATCTTTTGCCAATTCCTCAATATCCGTACCTAAAAATACACAAGTAACAAACACGAGCATATATTTGGCATGTTTTATGATATTTTAAGCAATTTAAGGCCGTTTTGGACGATGAGACCATGTATAAATGCAGTCTCATCACTCCCCCATACTAAACCATTGCCGTGCCCTCACGCAATGCTAAGAATAAAGTATCAAAGCAACTCCAAAATTTAATTTTATGACTTTTATTGAAATGATAACTAGCTACACACTATGATTACTACTACTTGCGTTTTGGACATAATGTATGATTTTCATCGCAAAATGGGACGTTTAGGTTCATAGAATAAGAACACGTGAATGCTTTGTTAGAAATAATTTCGTCGTCCTCGATTTTTACCTTAATTCCATGCCAAGCGTGCAACGAGATCATTGTCATTATAAGTTAGTAATGCTAACACTACTCATATGCCCTAATCACGTACTTATTCTCCCATTATTCCTAAGTTGTATCTCTTATATTTTATTATGTCTTAATGATCACGAGGATACATCATTGACTTATGCGATAATAGAGATTTAGGTCTAAAAATAGAGTCCTAACGGTGTAACTAAGACCATCAAATCAATAACCTCTCCTAATAGACAACGATGTCAAAAAATTAAGTTGACAAGAAGAATCGATAAACACGGTTTTATAACGGTTTTGAACATGAGACTTATTACCAAGACTTTTATACGCCCCCTAACGGAAGGGCCTTATTATCTTTGGTTTACCTCCATCTTTTATTCAACTTCGCCATGAAGCTTTTATTATGACTTCGGTCTTGCCTTGCCTTTTATTATCCGCCTCATCGGTGGTTTTATTAGCCAAAGACGTATATCCTCACGCTAAAGCGAATTTTGGATCTTTAAAGCTTCGAAGATTAAGGCTTGATTCACTTTCAATTTTGCATAGATTTTAGGCCTTGTGGGGCTTCAAATTGTTTGCTTGATTTAGGTGAGCACTTGAAATCTTATTATTGGGTGAAGCTTTCGATTATTGGGGTGCCAATACTTCAAAACCGTGACGCTGGCGATACCTTAATGTCTTCCCAATTTAATTACACGGAAGCTACTAGAAAAGACTAGAAACCCAACAATCAAAACTAAACCGCTAAGTCAATATTTATTAAGCAAAAAATATTTACATGCGAAGGGAGAATAAGCAAACAACGAGAACACATGAGTTTTTGAAAGAATACGAGTACTCTACGTTTAGCATAGTAACTTATAATTAACTCTATCATTTCTCGTCCTCATTTAAGAGACTTAGCCTAATGTGTAGTTAAGGAATCAAAGCTAAGTGCTCAACACGCACGGTCGAGTAAAAAATTACTCTTATTCTCGCCATCAGAAAATCTACATTCGTGTCATCAAACACTTATGAAACATGAGAAAAATTTTAAAATTTGGCCATTTTTAGCCTTATTTGCAAGAAAATGATAACAAAACGATAAACTTTGGAAAGCGTGAAGGTTTGGCAAAGCAAGTATCTATTCACCCCCCCATACTAAAGTTAAACATTGTCCTCAATGTTTCGAGTCTAGGGGTGCAAACACCCCCATACTAGAGACGTAGTCGAATGCCTAATCTAGCATGGAAAGGGTGTAACCAATAAGTTTAAAGCCGTTTATGAAGTGTGCTAAAAACCTAAGGTTAGAACATAAAAAGATATCATGATGTGGATATTGGGAAAGGCCTCCAAAGCAAACGATCGAGTGCTCCCATGAAACGAACACGAGAGGCTCCAATCGTGAAGATGATGATCTAAAAGACACAATGCACAAACAACCACGGAACAAAGGTTGGAAGGGCACAAATCCCCTCACATTAAACTAATTAGAAAGCAATAATATGTACATGGATAAGCATGGGTCTCCCCCACGAGGCACCTTGTTTTTGATAACCGAGTCAAAAGCTCGACTCGAATCCCCATAAATGTGATCATTTAGGGATAATCATGGTTTGGTCAATTTTTGGTGGGGCTTACATGATAAACAAGGCCCAAAAGTACGTGGAGTACTTTAAAAATCCGATAAACGTATACCGGGGTCAAAGATAGCGTCCTCGTTTTCGGATGAAAGACGAGACAACACAACTCCAACACAAATCCCAATGGGATAGAAGAAAATAGGAGAGAAGAAATAGAAGGGTGGGACAATGGGTAAGTCAAAACATTGAGCTACTCGAGGTAGACTCGCACCAATCAAATGAAAAGATTTTCCATTTATTGCATCGGTGGAAGACCGAGATTTCCCTATATAAGCAATTCCAGGATCAAATATCTCGTCCTCGGTGGAGAAAGGGGAGGGAACATAAGGGGCTTCCCCCACACTAGGTCCACACAAAGCATCGTCAAAAGGAGAAGACGATCTTGTAGTACTCAAGACACGCGGTGATGACGGAGTTAGAATTGTAGAAAAATCTTTTAAATTGAATTCAAAATCTTTTCCTTTTTCATCTTTAATACTCTCCTTGTGAAAACCCGATTTAATTATGTCAAAAATATTTGGTGTATCTAAAACAATATTAGTCACACTAAAAATTCTCACATTTTGAAAGCGTTTTGGTTTAGGTGGTGGAAAGTTTTCAAATCTTTTGTCAACAAAGAAAACCTCCCCATCGGGATCAACGTATTCATCATCCGAAGAATCACTCGAGATTGGAATTATCGGCTTAACACTCTTAACCTCCATTGGCGGAGGGAACGGAACTTCATTTTTCTCAACTCCTAAAACTCTATTGGAAATCTTTTGACAAATGTTTTTGATGGGATTGACATTGTACAAAGATGTGATCGAATAAACATGAGAAAGAGTGGAGTTTTGGGTTGCATTAATGACGAGTTCTTCCTCATTGAAACGAAGAGTGATTTTTCTTGCATGCACATCGATAAGTGCTCTCGAGGTATCCAAAAAAGATCGACCTAAAATTAACGGAACTTTAGGATCGATGGGAATATCAACAACTATGAAGTCCACGGGATAATAGAATTTCCCAACTTTCACAAAGACGTCCTCGGCAACTCCACAAGCTAGAATCGTAGAATGATCGGCCATTTCGATTGACATTCTTGAAGGAGTGAGATTTGGAAGATTGAGCGACTTAAAAATCTCGAGAGGCATCAAATTAATACTAGCACCAAGATCGGCCAAGGCGTAGCATTCTTCCATGTCTTGGATAGCACATGGGATTAAAAACTTTCCAGGATCACCAACTTTTTGGGGTATGCGGCTTAGAAAAACCGAAGAACAACTAGACGATTTTTGCAATTTTTCTTTGTTATTCAACATACTTTTGAAGTTCGCGGCAAATCGAGGCATCATGACTAAGGCGTCGGCAAAACTTATATTAAAATGCAAGTCACGAAACATTTTCATAAAGAGTTCAAATTGATAATTATTTCGTTCTTGTGCCTTTTCCTTGTCTCGTCTTGATGGGTAGGGTAAAGGTGGTGTGGGTTGGGGCAAATTAGGCATAGGCATCGGCCTTGGAATCTCGGGTTCCATTATGGGTATTGGTTCAACCGTAGGTGTGGTTTGAGCGGTACTTCGTGGGCTTGTAATGTGCTCTTTTTCAACCACGACCTCGGGTTCTTTCTCTTTTTCCTTCTCCATAGAAGTACTTGGACGAGAAGTGGGTTCTTTGAAAGTTTTACCACTACGAGTGGCAATAACCTTCAATTCTCCTTTCGGGTTCACGATGGTATCACTAGGAAGACCACCCGAAGAAGAGGGCTTACACATGATAGCTTCAAACATTTTAGCCATTCGATCTTCAAACTTAGATTGCCTAGCATCCGCTTTCAACAATTCTTGCTTAATCTCATGTTGTCCTTGCTCCATTTTTTGTTGATTTTGTTGGAGTCGTGTGACATTTCCTTCCATTTTATTAGCATGAGTTTTAAGTTCATTAGCAAGTTCGTTTTTAAGCTCGTTTTTCAATTCGGACCTTAAGCTAACCATCTCACGTTGCATGTTGTCAAACTTAGCATCATTAGCCTTAGCATAATTTAAAAATTCTCCTTGAAGATTTTTGGTGTGATCGTTTTGAAAACCTTGGGCATTAGTTTGAAAATCACGGTTTTGGTTTTGGTTTGAAATTTGCCCATTTCCACTTTGGTAATTACCTTTGTTATAGTTTCTTTGATTTTCTTGGTAATTTCCACCTTGATTGTTGTTGTTGCGATAATTATTAGCATTTTGATTGGGTTGAGCTTGATTTGAACGTGAACCTTGACCTATTTGGTTATAAGTTCCCGTGGCTACAAAAGCATTCGAAGTGTTACCATCCGCGGTAATGCACTCGGATAAATCATGAGCTCCCCCACACGACAAACAACTTTTAGAAACCGCTTTAACCGAAGCGGTGTTGGAAGCTTCTTGAGCCTTCCAATGGGAAATAAGGTTTGCAAATCTATCGAAAAATCGGTTTTCTTCATTTGCTTCATCATATAATGCATTGATACTTTGAGACGATGATGAGCCCCTTTTGGCAACACTCGGTGTGTGACGAGGGCTATAAACCTTAGACCTATTCTCGATTATGACCAAAGCTTCTTCAACCGTTTTACACAAAAAATTACCACCCGCGGCGGCATTTAAATAATCTCTTTCATGATCGTTAAGTCCATTATAAAACGTGTCGATTTGGTGCAAATCGGAAAATCCATGATGAGGACATTCGTGTAACATCTCCTTAAACCTATTCCAAGCCGTAGAAAAACTTTCATTTGATTCTTGTGAAAATTTAGAAATCTCATTCTTCAAATGCGTAGTATTAGAGGGCGGAAAAAATTGGTTCACGAACTTCGAAACGAGATCCTTCCACGTCAATATAGAATTGGGTGGCTCTTTCTCTAACCAAATTTTAGCGGGCCCCGCTAAGGAATACGGAAATAACATCATCTTAATCGAGTCATTCGAGACATCCTTGAATTTGCACGTGGCGGTAAGACGATTAAATTGGCGGATATGGTTGTGGGGATTGTCCTTCTCATCACCACGGAATTTGTTGTTTTGGATCATCGACAACAAACCCGTTTTAACTTCAAAATTCTCCGCAAGGATTGCGGGAATCACAATAGCTTCTCCATAACCCTCGGTGGGTGCTTGAAGTAACTCCATCATAGTTCGATTCGCCATGGTTGGTTCTTCTTGTACAATGGGTTCGTCAATAGGAGACTCCTCACTAGAAAGAGTGAGTGATTTGTTTCTTCGTTTACGAGCACGTCTAGCTTTAGAGCGAGTTTGCATAAACGTCACGTACAACGAGAAGGCGAGCAAAGAAGATTCTTTTTGGTATTTTGTGTTTTTTTCAATTTTTTTGTGGTTTTTGATTGTATTAACCTTTTTGGAATTGGTGAATGTATTAAGTAGACAACAAGTCCACAAATCTCCTCAATAATCAAATCTCTTGATTAAAAAGGCCTCAAGGAATGAAAACGATCACGTGGAGTGAACGCCTTCGATGACTTTA
This sequence comes from Glebionis coronaria, assembly GCA_025667525.1. Taxonomy (NCBI): domain Eukaryota; kingdom Viridiplantae; phylum Streptophyta; class Magnoliopsida; order Asterales; family Asteraceae; genus Glebionis; species Glebionis coronaria. Next base: position 234,571,351 of record CM046876.1, on the reverse strand, counting down.
GAACGATGGTGGAACACCAAATCGTTCAAGAGGGTTTAATCAATATGAAACCAAGAAAATATATATGATATGTAATAATACTTTGGGCGGCAAAACCCTCGATTCACTCTCAAAATCAAATACGCACAAGCAAGCGGAGGAAACGAGGCGGCGCGAAGCACTTAAGAGCCTTCTTCCTTTAGGTTGTGAAATACAACCGCCTTATACCCACCTTATAGTTTGTATTATCAAAATCAAGCTTCACGAAAGTATTTATCTATTTTTGCCTTTTTCTTTGGTTTGAGATTCAAATACAATGATTGGGTAATGAAATCCCGAATCAAGGTTGTGATTGCTCACGTATTTGGAGTACTTGTAAATTTATTGTTTTACGTATACAATATACTAATAGTATTCACACAAAAACCGAAAAACGATAATACGTATTAATAGAGTGCTATTAATACAATTATATTTATGGCTAATATATAAAAACAACAATGGTTCAATCAAAACACAACACGCCTCCCCGGCAGCGGCGCCATTTTGATGTGTTGTAAAATCACACTTGTTTAGGAAAACAAGGCAATAATATAGGGTAAGCACGACGATTTAGGAAAACCGTGTGTAAATGACCCTTAATGAGGTGAGTTCGTTCTCGAGGAGGCACGTGTGTTGTGTAATGAATGATTGATTATGTTTTTAATTATTAATGATAAGAAAAGAAGAGAAAATGACGAAGACGGAAAAAAATTAGAAAAATAAGGCAAAACACTACTAGAAAGTTACGACGAAGAACGTGAAAAACACAAAATTTAAAATTTTAACCTAAAAATTCCTAAAAATTACTAAAAACTCCCAAATAATATTCTAAGGGTTTACAAAAAATCAAAACTTGCCAAAACCTTTTAATTAATTTAATAATGACTTTTTAATGCTAATTAAAGCCCTAAAAATCACTTTTAAATATTAAAAAGCCTTAAACAAGATTTTATAGTTTGTAAACCTCAAAAATGACTTAATTAAACTAAAAACTATTTTTAAAAATTTTAAAACCAAATTAAACTATTTTTAAACTCCTAAAAACTATTAAAATCTATTAAATCTTAAATTAATTCTAAAAATTAATTGAAAAGCCTAAAAATTATTCTACAAATGGGAAAAGTCTTAATTAATGCTATAGAATCTAGGAAAAATGAAAAAGAAATTAAAATAAAACTTTTTATTTTAATGAATAAAATAATATTAAAATATTCTAAAAAATTAAAAGTTCTTAAATAAATTCTAAAAAATCCTCAAAAATCCTAAATAATCTAACTAAGAAGAAAATGTAAACAAAAGTTTCTGAAACCTCTTAATGAATTTTATATTAATTTTTAAAGTTGCTAAAAAACCCTAAAATCAAATAAAATCAAAAATTAAAGTTTTTTGAAAACTTTTTTACATGTAAACCTCAAAAATACAACTAGAAACCTAAAAACTATTTTTTTGTATTTTTATACTACTGTTTAATATTTTTTTAATGACTTTCTAAAAATAAAAATAGAAATAATCCTATTAAATAATTAAATAAATGGAAAAATAAAACTTTTAGCCAGAAAAATCCCTAAACCTATTTAAAACCTAGGAAAATGGAATAAGCTCAAAAAGCTTAATAAATAAGCTAAAAGTAAGCAAATAAGCCACGACTTATTTATAAAAGCCCAAAACAAAATGCCTTTAAGTATAATTCCAAACCAAACTCATCAGTCAAAGTCCCCAGGGCGCATTGGTTAGCACGTTTGGTTGTGAGAGGAGTGGCGCAGGTTCGAGTCCTGGCCACGTCCTTTTTGGCTAAACTTATTTTTTTTTTTTAAAAAAAAAACTTAATCCAGTAATTGTAAACACAATCCAACTCCAAAAATATACAAGATTCAGCAAATTATGGATCAAAACGTGGGCAAGTCTGGTGGTATTTCTGATGAACAAGTGACTTTGGTCACTTGTTTATAGTATGACCAAGAGGGGCTTGGTGTGGTGTGTTGGTGATGTTTTATGGGAACAAAGGCACCCTTGTGCTCTTTCTGAGCACAAGGAGTCAACACAAAGCACAATTAAGCACTATCAAGCACAAATCATCACAAAACAAAGCATATCATGGCAAAATCAAATTGCTGTGATAACTAGCTATGACTGTGGACTTATAAGCAGAATTCTAGCAACCTATTGAGACATAGCTTACCAAATTTTGCACAATTGCTCACCAACTAGCACACAATAAACCTACAACCCTGAATCACCCTATGGTTTAACAGATTACAAGGACTAAGCAGATTAAGAACAAAATAAAAAAAATGCCAATGCAGAATTTTTTACTATGCTATCACCTTACTTACTCAACCAAATTGATTCAAATCTTTTTCAATCTAAGCTATAACTAGCAAACAACCTAACTTAACTCTCTAACAACTTTCTAACACCCTTAAAAACACAAACAAAGAGATTGTACCCTGCTTAAACCTGTTGCCAAACACCCTTTAAAAACTTTTAAACCAAAATTTTCAAATAAAAACCTATCAAAACTCCTACAAACTGAACAATTTAGCATCTAACATGCATACCATCATATAATAACACAAATCAGTCACTTTCCAAACACAATCAACACATATCATGCAGAAATCATATGGACTTCATTTTTCTGAAATTTAACAAAGGAAAAGGTAAATTACCTAAGGGTTTTACTTCCAAAACCCTTGTGAAAGCTTTTGTCACCTCCTTCCAACTCGGGTTGGAGCAGAAATTGATCAACAAACAAACTTACTACCTGAAAAAGAAAAAATCAAACAAGAACAAGCAATATCCAATATTCTATTCTTTCTGTTTTTCTTTCTTTCTTTGAAAACCTTACCAAAATCTTTTAAACCTTAACAACACGTTTTGAAACCCTCACAACTCACAAATCAATCACCTTTTCCACTTTCACTTCAAAGATTATGTGATTTATGAAATTTGAGACCTTTTCAAAACTTAAAAAAAATCAAACTTAAACTTTCACAAATGGAACTCAGCTTTTGCATATACCTCAACACACAAACTTTTTAAAACAACATAAAAGGAATTACAATGATTTTAACAAACACCAAACTTTATATATTTTAAAAAAGGAATTACAAGAGAATTTGCAAAAAACTGGAACAAGAATAAAGGTTCACATGTCGAACCTTTATATACTACTCATTAGACTATTCTAGAATGTGAATAAAAAATTACAAATACTGAAACCCTAATTCTGGAAATCTCAATATTGCCCTTGGACGAATTCTTGGTCAAAATAGGTTCCATGTGATATGCCAGCTGCAATCTCTCATCTTGGACGTAGGATTAACCTTGGGGACAAAGGGATTCCATCCAGCCGTTTAAATGGTCGGGACATAGGGTTTTGGGTGAAAGTGATGGAGCAGGGGAGCTTGAGGAGGGTCCCACAGACCATGTGGAGGTGTTGGGTGAGGTGGGTTTTGGTGAGAGTGACATTAATCAACAATCTGGAGCCTTTTAGCTTAAAACCCCATGATTTGTGGTTAATTAGAACTGGGGTGATATTAGGGTTTATGGCTGATTAGGGGTAGTTTGATTTGATTTGGGGTTAATTATTTTTAAATTAGTGTTAAGGAGGGAAATGGTTGGGGTTGACTGGGGGTGTTTTGACCAAGTTAAATAAATAAACGGGTTGGGTAATGGGTAGGGTCGGTTTTGGGTAGGGGTTATGGGTAAATGGGTGGGTAGGGTTGACGTGTCAGTGTTTGGTTGGGTGGTAAGGTTTGGTGTATTGACAGGATTGGTCCCCAAGGTATAAACTTCTTTCCATTTGCAATTAAAAGCTGTCAGCGCCATTTTGTGCCTTGTCAACTTTTGACATCTTGTCAAAAGTGGCACAAAGGTTTATAAAACTTTTTCCAAGGGCTCCTTTTGTAGTAACTTGATTCTTCAAGGACTGGAAGTGTAATATCTTCAAATATTAAGGATCATTCTTGTACAATTGATAAATGGAGGGTCAATTGTGACAAGTTCTTCAAAGATGAGGGGCCATTTTTGCCAATCTTCAATTCTTCAAGGGTATTTTTGCAAAATCCAAACTTGGGCCCGGTTCATTGTGCGACTTCATTTCCCGTGTTCGTTTTTGATTGAGTCTTGTGATCTTTTGCCAATTCCTCAATATCCGTACCTAAAAATACACAAGTAACAAACACGAGCATATATTTGGCATGTTTTATGATATTTTATGCAATTTAAGGCCGTTTTGGACGATGAGACCATGTATAAATGCAGTCTCATCAATCATTTTGTGATTTTATTGTTGCTATTGACTCCTTGTGATTCACTGATCACAAGGGTGCCTTTGTTTCTAATTGAATCAAACCAGAACTCTCTCACAAGCTTGGTCAAATAGTCAAAGCAGTGGGAACTCCTTTCCCCTGCTAGTTGCCACTGATAGTGCAAATTTGGTGTCAGATTATCAATAAGCTATAATAGCTTATTCCAACCAACAACAACTTTGTTTTTGTAATAGGTGCTCATATTTTGACCCATTTGTTCATACTGAAGCATTTGGGTGGTTGACTTTTAGGTTTGACTAGAAAACCAACTCCTTTGACTTTTACATAAGTTCATTTGTGCTTATTCTGGCTTATTGGTTGTGCTTATTGGATTTTTGTTGATGGATTTTGCTTATTGAGTCCATTTGAAAGCTTTTGCAAGTTGAATCAAGTCCTGAGGTGCATTATTTCTCAAAAACGACTATTTTGTCGTTTTGTGGATTTTTGCTTTTCTATTTTCTGGCTTATTGAGTGTGCTTATTGGAAATTTCTTTTGACAGATCTCTTAAGCATTCTAAAAGAGGGTTGTGTGTCAGATTAGAGCTTATGGCATTAGCTTATGGCTTAATGGGCTGAAAAGCCCAATAAGAATAAGCTTTGTGTTCAATAAGCTGTGATAAGCTCACATTCAGCTTTTGGGCCTTTAGAGTTTTGTTCTTAGAATTGAAATTTAAGTCAGATAGGGCTTTTCCAAGTCAATTGGGCCAAGTTTGACTTTTTGGGCCCAAAAGCCCATTTAGGTTGACTGTTTTTGGATTTGGCCCATTTGAGGGTCCATTAGGGGTATTTTGGTAATTTCACTTTGATTTTCTGATTATTTAGGTTAAAATAAACTAGTTTGCAAGTTTTTAGAATTTTTTATAATTTTTGGATTTTTAATATTATTTTATTATTATTTTATTATTTTTAAAATTTCACTTTTTCCAACTTTTTACATTTTTCTTAGGTTAATAACATTAAAATAGGAATTTAGCAACTTTTAGAATAATTTTATCTCTTATAGATTAATTTTTATAATTATTTTAAGTTTTAATAGTTTTTAAATCATTTTAAATAGTTTTTATTATTTTTAAAATTTCTAAAAATAGTTTTTAATCTTTTTAGGTCATTTTAGAGTTTTACCAATTGAAAAATCTTTATTTGAGATTTTTGATAATTTATTTGATTTTTAGGGCTTTAATTAGCATTTAAAAATTAAATATTTAATTATTTACAAGGTTTGAAAAAGTTTTGATCATTGGTAAACTCTTAGTTTATTATTTTTGATTTTCGGTGAATTTTTGGTAATTTTTAGAATTTATTTTTATTTTTGTGGTTTTTAAGGTTCTGCGTTTTAACTTTCTAGTAGTGATTTTTGTTAATTTTTATTTTTTTACGTTTTCGTCATCTTCTCTTCTAATCCCCTTCTAAACCAATTATTAATCTCAAATCTTGTACATCTTAGTCACACACATATACCTCCTTGGGAAACGAACTTTCATCACCATTAAGGGTCATTAACACTTGATTTTTCCTAAAATCATTTGTTTGATACTTACCACTTTTACGCCTTTTCCCTAAGAGGTGTAATTTACCACAATCAGAGCACGTCAAGGAATGTTTCAGACATCTCTTTTGATGACACCATACCCGTTTATGATGAAGAGCCTACGAACATGGTACATAAATCTCTTGTGAGCCAACGTTTTCATAGTCACACACGCTTAGACTAGACTAGGTACAATGTATAGTTTAAGGGTCGTGTGTGACTATATATACCCCTCCTTAGCTTCCAAGGAGGGGTGTTGCTTGTGTTTTTTATTCTTGTTTAGTACACTTTTCTTAACCTTTCACACAACCTCTCTTCTCTCTCTCAACAATGGCTTTCACCACCATCTACCACCCACCTAGACCACCGGATTAGCTAAAAGCAAATCCTCAATTGGTATTAGAGCCTCGGTTTCATCCTTGGATCGTGTTCATATTTTTGATTTGGTGGTCTAAAATTCTTTTTGTGTCTCGTTCTATCATTCTTTTGATCCAAGTTGTTAATCTTTGTCACGTTGGTCATTATATCTTTATCTCAATATGTCCAAAAAAAGTCGCATATCATGTCTCGAATTACCATCTATCCATGTCTCGAAGTTATGTATATGGTGAAGTTTATCACTTTTGTGTCCATTATTCCCAATCTTGTCACGAAATACACTGTTTTTATCCAATTTTTTGTACCTTGTTTTTTTTGTGTTTATCCCTGTATTCATATTTATATTTATAGGGATAAGGACAAATATTATGGTCCAGATCCATTTTCTTTCGGGGATACAAAAGTACTGGTCCAAAACGATATTGCGATGGCTATTTCCGATGGATATTACGATGCTTATTCTGTTAGTCACATTGCGACGGCTTCTTTTTCGGATTTATTCCGATGGGTTTTTTAGACACATTCCGATGGGTAGGGCTGTCCTCATTGCGACGGATGGCTTGATCCATCGCAATGGTAGTTAAGTCGTCATGCTGCCCAAATTTTTCCAATGACATTGCGATGGATAGTGGTTTATTGCGATGTGTACAGTGTTTATTGCGATGGTTTGTGTAACACTTTGCGATGAAAGATTCATATATATTACGATGGTCTCTTGTTTCATTGCGATGGCTTTAAGTTTTTTTTTAAAACATTGCGATGGATAACAGAATGAAAACATTGCGATGGACTCAAATTTTTTTTTAGACTGCTATGGTTTAAAATGTTTGACTGCGATGGGTAAAATTTGGATTGATATTTCTTGACCAAAACCAGCACAACCGAGTCAACTCGGTAATTACCGAGTTGACTCAGTTTAATCACTGAGTTTAATTTAAATCATTCCATCCTTATAACTCCACAACTTCGACTCGTTCTATTTAATCCCATCGTCTCCTATTTCCCTCTAGACATCTAGACTCGAAGCAAAATCAGAAAGTACAAACATCTCAGATTTTGATAGAAACACGTTTTTAACGTATATTAGAAGTATCGGTCACTCCACAATATTATTAATGTTGTATAGCTCGTAGTTAATGTTTGCTTATTTAGTTAAGTAAGAAACCGACCCATGGGCTTGTCATGGGTCGGCCCAAGCCCAATAATGGCTTGGATATAAATACCCCTTTCCATCATGGAAAGGGGTTGGTTGTTGATTGTTTCATTTTTTCCATTTGAATGAAAAACACATATTTCTCTCTCACTTTCTCTCACTAGTTTCTCTCTCTAGAAATCTTCAACCCACTTCATTGATTCATAAGATTATCAATATTCTTCAATTGGTATCAAGAGCCATGGGGTGATTTAAGGTAATTATTTGTGTTGTTCTTTAGTTTTTGATTGTATTAGTGTTCTTTAGGAAAATCTATCTTGATTCTTGAAGTTTTTGGTGATTTCGTTGTTGGGATTAGTATATAAGTATTGGGTTTTACTTCTTTTAGTAGAAATCACAAAACTTTTCGGGTAATTTGGTAAAAATCTGGGTTTGTTCTTAATATATTAAGTCGACTGTTAAACACACGAACCAGCTGTTTTTTCCAGTAAGTTCCGAATCAGTTTCTTCCGAACCAAAAGTTCCGGATCAAAGAATGTTCCGAATCAGTTTCTTCCGAACCAAATGTTCCGGATCAAAGAAAGTTCTGAATCAGTTTCTTCCGAACCGAAAGTTCCGGATCAAAGAAAGTTCCGAATCAGTTTCTTCCGAACCAAAAGTTCCGGATCAAAGAATGTTCCGAATCAGTTTCTTCCGAACCAAAAGTTCCGGATCAGTTTCTTCCGAACCAAAAGTTCCGGATCAAAGAAAGTTCCGAATCAGTTTCTTCCGAACCAAAAATTCCGGATCAAAGAAGTTCCGAATCAGTTTCTTCCGAACCAAAAGTTCCGGATCAAAGAGTTCCGAACCAGTTTCTTCCGAACCAAAAGTTCCGGATCAAAGAGTTCCGAATCAGTTTCTTCCGAACCAAAAGTTCCGGATCAAAGAGTTCCGAACCAGAATCTTCCGAATAAACAACTGTTCAGAATCAAAGAAGTTCCGAATCAAATTCTTCCGAATCAACACTTTTCCGGATCAAGGAAGTTCCGAACCAAATCTTCCGAATCAACAATTGTTCCGAACCAAGGGATATTTTACTTGTTTTTTCAACGATTTTTAGAGGATTTAATCTTGGTTTCTTACACAAAAACTCAACACAACTCACAACTTTACTTCACTGCTCGATCAACCGATAATCTTTGTTTCTTTAAAGTGATCAAAATGAATCCGAATTCATTAATGCCTCAGATGACATCACTTACGGATATTTCCGTCATTACGGGAACGGATAATCGCCCTCCAATGCTCATTAAAGAAGTCTTTGAAGCATGGCAAGGCCGTATGATGTCATACATTAAGGGAAAACCGACATATGGGAGGCTTATGGTCAAGTCAATTCTAAATGGTCCACTTGATTATGGTACCATCGTTGTTAACAATGAGACTCGACCACAGGAGTTTGAAGAACTTACACCAGCTCAACAACTTATTGCCGATGCAGACGAAAAGGCTCTTCAAACCATTCTCCAAGCTCTTCCACATGACATCTATCGAATGGTAAGTCAATATACGGTTGCAAAGGATTTATGAGAACGTCTAAAGGTGTTGCTACAAGGTACGTCTCTTACTAAACAGGAACGGGAATGTCAGTTGTATGATCTGTTTGATAGATTCACGTACAGTCCAGGGGAAACGCTTCACGACTACTACTTCAGATTCACTACTCTCATGAATGATTTGAATGTATACAATCTCGTGATTGCTCCATTCCAGGTTAACACCAAGTTTTTGAATACTTTACCTCAAGCTGAATGAGGTGAGTATATTACTGATGTTAAGTTAACCAGGGATTTGCATAAGTGCAATTTGGATCAACTCTATGCTTTTCTTCAGCAGCATGAGAAACACGTGATCATGCACCGTTCGCCTCGAGGTATGTACCCTGATTCTTTAGCTTTGATGGCAAATCAACCAAGCTTGTCATACAACAACACACCTTATATCATGGGACACCAAGCCTATCATCCATCACCGTACATGACTCCAAGCTTCCCCAATATTCGATTCTACCGCAACCACCCACCTCACATCAGCAACAATATCGGTTTAATGCACCTTTGTCTCAGAGAGAACCACAAGCATCACAATATGCCTCACAACCTCACCCATATTCACCAGCAAGCATTGCACCTTATGCTCAGTCATCATATTCTTCTTATCAAGAAAATGCAGCATATCCATCAAGCTATTATGAACACATGAGTATTCCTTCTAGTGCTTATGCCGCTCAACAAGACCAAGCATTGTATTGTGATAATGATGAAGTTCCCATTCCTGAATTCAAACAAGGAACTGACCCAGTTGAAGTGTTAGCCACTATGTCTGCTTATCTCACAAGGACATTGAGCAAACGAGGATTTAGAGGACCAGCTCCTACTAACAATCAGCTGAGAAATTCATCCAATTCTCGACAACAAGCTACCATTGAGAATGGCAAGGTAATGGTTCAACCTATTCAACCTTATTAGGGGAGACCCACTACATCAACCACCAATGCACGCACGGTCAATCCTGCTCCAATGGTCAACACTCCTCCACGGGCTAATTCCACAGGCAAGTTGAGAATGATTACATGCTACAACTATAAGGAAGAAGGTCACATATCCAGGATTGCACAAAACCCAAGAGGAGAAGGGATGGTCAACGGTTTGCAGAGAAGATTTATTTGGTGAACGCTCAGGCACAAGGACAGGAACTTGATGAAGAGGAGCTTGCATTTCTTGCTGATCCAGGGATTGCGGAACAAGAAGTTGTCACTACACAGAATGCAGCATACCAAGCAGATGATCTGGATGCTTACGATTCAGACTGTGCTGATCTTTAATCGGCTCAGGCAGCTCTTATGGCAACTATCTCTAGCTTTGGGTCAGATAAAATATCTGAGGTACTTACTAATACCACTGATACTAGTATTCAACCACATCAAGTTGGGCAAGAGAGTGCTGATCCGAATGAGTCTTCGATGGTGAGTCTTTCAAATGAGGAGACAATCAATGATAGTAATATCAATGTGAGTCCCCAGACTTTGAGTGAATCACAACCGGGAGCCATTTCGCATACGCATACTCCTACTCAACAAGATTTGGTCATGGTTCCTGCTACATTACTTAGCCAAATGAATAATGCACTCTTAGAAACCCTAACTAAGAATAAGAATTTGTCTGCTGAGCTTGCTTTGTGCAACGAAAAAGTTCAAACTTTGGAATTAGTTCCTTCGTCCAATGTTCTAACAAATCCCGAATATGATCATTTTCGAAACAAACAAATGAGTCATTTGCAAGAAATTGAAACCTTAAGAGCAGATCTTTCTAACGAACTTAAAGAAAAAGAGTAAGTGGTCACTAATTTTCACAAACTTCAAACAGATTTTGAATTACTCGAGTCTAAAAAGAATGAAATGGAAATTAATGCGGCTAATAAGATTAGAAGTTTAGATTATTTGCTTTTAAGACAATACGCTGCCTCTCAACTAGTGCACTTATTTGATGCATCGTTTAGAGAGTTTAACTTATCTCGTCAAAAAGGCCTTCCCCCTAACCGACGGTATGCAAAACAAGCTTTTATCCATAGTCCAAGACTTTATAATGCAACCCAATTAGGATTGGTCTTAGACCCGATTATTATTTTCGAGGATCGTACAAATAAGGATCTAGTTGATGAGAATCGGTCATACAACTTTGCAAATATCCCGAGTGTGATTATTTTAAAATGAATCAGGAGCTTGCAAAAACGGACTTTAGAATTCGCTTCCATATGGATAAAGATCTCATCACAGCACCAACCTGCATGTTAAATGAAGAAAACCCTAGTACACTTCCTACACTTGTCAAAATGGAAGGACCTAAGGAAATTCCAAAGGATATTCCACCTGTTAGCACTGTATGGTTAAACTTGCAAGAGATTAATCAATACTTTGCTAGTTTTGACAAGGTCATTCGGGAATGTACGAATTCAAATGACCTAAACGCCGGAGAATGGGCTTTCGAACACATGAACGAGGTGTTTAAAAATGAGATCAATCCATTTGTCGAAAGTCTAAAAAGAAGTTTTGCATCTCTTTCGGAAAATCTCGAGTTTGAAATTGCAGAAGTTCAAAAAGTGTTTTATGAAATGGACACCGCTTACGAACTACAATTAATTGAAAAGGAAAAGATTTTATCCGAATATGACCGATTCTTGTCCCAAGTAATTTCGTGTGATGTGCTTACTACTGTGAATGTTAATTATTCGAATGAGCTTACATCCGCTATGATTAAATGTGATGCTGTGAATATATGTGATGATGTGTGTGATCTCTCTGTAAATGTTGCTGATACTGTAAATGAGGTAGATAATCATTCTTGTCACGAATCTAACGCTGAATTTTTAAAGCTTCAAGATTCTTACAATTTACTTACAAAACGCTTTAATCAACTTGAACAACATTGTATATCTTTAGAATTAAAACAACAAACTCAAAATGAGTATCTTTTGATAACAAATGGTTGTGAAAACAATGTTGAGACAAGTGACAAGATGATTGAGATAGTTAAGGCATTAGAGGAAGAGATTATGAGATTAAAGAGAGATGTGTCATCGAATGAAACACTAAAATTGGAACTAGAGGCTGCAGAGTCTAAAAACCAGGACTTAGAAATTAGACTTTAGTCATTCTAGGGGAGATGGATCGGGCAAGACAGGGACTATCCGCTCTTTATGGTTCAATAGAAGAACGCTTAGCTTTTAATGCAGCACATCAACAATCTTATGTTGAACAACTGAACCAAAAGTGTGAGGAAATCTCTGACTTAAACATCCAGCTCATTGACAAAAACATGGTCTTGGCCGAGTTAAAGGAGACACTTCTTCTCACCCGACAAGAAGTTGTCAATAACTCAGCCACTAACTCTGCACCGTCCTCTAGTGCTCCAACAACCAATTCAGTAGTGCTCTATAAGAACCCGCTCCATAAGAAAAATCCGGTTACCTACGATGATTACATGAGGAATTCAATTAAGCATGTAGATCTTGTTAGGGATATTTTAGATGATTTGTATGCGTTAGATCCCTCAAGAAGTTACTATTATTCAGCTCATGAATATATTAAGCGTGTTCAATATTGCTTAGCATATTTGCAATACATAGGAAAACCGGGTTCTGCACTACTCACTAATCGACCCATTGCTGTAACTCCATTCAATAAGACCCCAGGAGCAAAACCATCATTGGCACCATCAATTAAGGCACCTTTAAAATCTGTTGCTAATGATCCCACTTTGCCTTCTACAGGATTAAAAGAGTCTACTAAGGCTAAAGGATCGCTACTCAAGAAAGATAAGATCAAGCCCTCCACTAGTAGTACCATCAAGAAGAAAGTAGAAGCTCACACTAGGAATATCAGTTCAGATTTAAATAAAAAGAATCATGTTGCTAAGACTAAAAGCTCTGCGCCTGTGCAGAAGCCTAAACCATTTGTGAATTCTAATTTGAAATGTTGGAATTGTAATAAATGCATGTTTTCCCAACGTCATGATTTGTGTCTTATTGATCATGTGAATGAAATGAATGCCATTAGGAATGATCTTGAATGAAGCCAACTGGGAGAACTCGTACCTAAGTTGGATGGCAATGGCGTCCCACTGGTAGGACCTTTACATTAGATGGAAAAATGTGCCCTTTAACTAGGAATGCATCCATTGAGGTTAGGTCTCAGCGTCCTTTAGTTAGGAACACTAGCACTAAAGTATGGAAACCGCGCCCTTTAATTAGGTCAGCCCCCACTATAGTGCCTATCAGTGAAGAAATACCTCAGGATTTAAGCCAACTTGAATCTACACCACCAACTAGGAAGAAGGCTAGGAAATCTAAGAAACCTAAAGTTAGCAAATCTAGGATCATTAAATCTGTACCTGCTAATAACAAGGAACATTCAGATTCCGAAACCTATACATTGTCCTCGTCTGGTGATATTTTCAGGTGGTCCAAATCATCCTCTGGTATTTGGACTCCGGTTGCTCAAAGCATATGACCGGAGATCGCTCGATGCTCCGAAATTTCGTCAACAAGTTTCTTGGAACGATTAAATTCGGTAATGATCATATTGCAAAGATAATGGGGTATGGTGAATATCAGATTGGAAACGTTACGATTTCAAGGGTATACTATGTAGAAGGTCTTGGTCATAATTTATTTTCAGTAGGACAGTTTTGTGATTCCAACCTAGAGGTTGCTTTTCGACAACATACTTGTTTCATCCGCAACTTGGAAGGAAAAGACTTGTTGAAGGGATCTCGTGGTGCAAATCTTTATACTTTGTCTCTACAAGACACTGATCCGGAATATTTAGAAGAAATTCCTTGGTTCGGAATGTTTTCTTCACTCGGAATAAACTGCTGATCCGGAATGTGGCCTTGATCCGGAATAAATGGGACAAAATGCTGATCCGGAATAACCTAAACTAACCCTTCATCCGGAATAACGAGTTGATCCGGAATAACCTGGAAAACAAATAGCGAAGAACACGGGGAACAAATAGACAAAACTAATCCAAATCAACCAAATGATTAAATCAAACTTGTGACAATCCGTCAATTTACGATTGATATTTTATTCTCAAATATTATTTGAAAATATTATTTTAATGTTACAATATGAACTCACTTATTTTTGGGAAGAAATTTGGATTTACGTCTTGAAGTAGCATCGACTACGTTTAAACCGGAGGATTCAACGTTACATGCTTACGTTTACATACACCGTCTTTGGTGACAGTCCGACATTTCAGAAAATAAATTTATCCGTGAATATTATTTTGGAGTTTTAAATTTGTGTTAGTTCATAAACTCACAAATTTACGAGAAGAGATTAGGACTTACGATTTTATTTTAACATCCTTTACGACTAAACCGGAAACCCTAGGATTACGTATTTACGTTTTCGAACTCCGTTTTTGATGAGACAATTTTTATTGGATTCGTTTTGTGTCGTTGATTCATAATTTATAAAAAAGTTTTTCGTAAAACGACCTGAAGGCACGCAAATCAAGGAAACTAGAATCGAGGAGTACCCGTAAATAAATGGGGATGAGACAAGTGGGACACTTGTCCCACCCCCACTCAAAACCGGCTACACATCAACACCATACCACTTTGGTGTCAAGTTTTAAGCCTTGTAGTTACACATGTCACCTAAGCTTACAAGTTAAGCAATACTACCACTAGTTACAACAAAACCACTCCACTAAACAACTAACTCATTTTTACTCCATGCAAAACCATAAACTCTCTCATCTTCTCTCAAGTGTGTCGTCCACCATCATCACTCTACACTCCATTTTGATCAAATTTAACCATAAACCTCATGTTATTTCTACATATGTTGAAGCCCTCTTAAAGTTCTCTTGAATGGTGGTGATTAAAACATCCATGGAGGTGTTTTTATGGTGTCTTGGGGCTGATTTTCCACAAGGTGATCATAAAGATTGAAGGTCTTGAAGATGGTTTTGGCTAAGCACAAGTTTCTCCATCAATTATCATGTCCAAATCATAACCTACATCAACTTGGTGGTATAAAGATTGTCCTCCTCATCTTCTTGTTATTTTGATTATGTAAACATGTATTTTATTTCCTATTTTATATGTATATGATGATTATATGATGATAAAAATGTTATGTGGGGATTTGGTGTTGATAAACATGATTAAAAAGGTGAAAAACCATAAGAAACAAGGTTAAAATCTTGGTTAAATTTGTTGGCTGTATAAAACAGTAAAGAAACATGTTATGAACTGATAAAATGATGAAGTAGAATCCATTTACAGTAAGCTATGGGTCTTGTATACATGTGAGAGTTGGCCATGCAATGGAATCAAAGTAATGAGTGAGATATGATCAAAACAAGTTTAAGGTATAAATCTGAGTTCACTGTTTTGGAAGATTTTTAGAAAATATTTAGAAGATGATTCAACAGTAGCTATAGGAGTGTTAAATGTAGCAAATATCATGTAGTTTATGTGATAAAAATTTGAGCTTCTATCTCCATATAGAACTCAAGATATGGCAGTTTTGGTGAAAGTGAAGATAAAAATCAGATTTTGGAAAATAAAGTATAATACTATTATATAAGCACTCAAAATTATATTGTATAAAATGTAAAGTTAAAACCCACTAACTCTTGGATTCTATTTATATAAATATGTAAAAGGTGGAATAAGTATATAAATTATAAAAATGGTAGTGGAATAACACTTATAAGTTATAAAACTATAAACTTGATTTTTACAACTTTTTCGGCTATCGCCGTAAAATTAACGTTTTTGTTAAATAAAACTTAGATGGTTGGACCCGTCTAATGTAAACTTTATAAAACTTATATACTGATATATAAACATGTATAACAAGTAAAAACCAATAAAACCCGAACTATAGGACATACGGACGTTAACTGACTAAATTAACGTTATTGGACTAACAATACAACAAAAATGGACTAAAACACTTATAAACTTATTATTGGGCTTAACCCATTTAGGCCCAACTTGTAAAGTTTAAATACTGATAATATAAGTGTAAAAAGGATTAAAACAAGTTAAGAACTTATAATAGGCTTATTGAACCTAAAACACGTAAATAGGTAAAACGAGAAAACTAGTATAAAAATTATCGACACATAACACAAAAATGAGTAAACGAGGATATGTGAACCCACTTGATCATCATATATATATAATCATCATAAGTATACATAATTGGTATTTTTATAAAGTCATTGGACATGAGTCTAAGACCGAGTATTATTTGTCTAGGTTTCCGTGATTGAAGCACGTACTGTACGACCGAATTGTCGATAACCCGCCTTCCCATATCAACGTGAGTTCATAGCCTCGCACTCTTTTAAATGTTTTTATAATTGTTTTATAAACCCGCGAGGGAGATAACATGTTAGTTTTTATAAAATTAGGACACCATTTGTCCCGATTGTTTGTTTATTGATTTGGACCCGAATGATTGAATGACCCGATTGTATGACCTGATAAATGATTAAAGGACCCGATAGATGAAATAAAATGGATTATTAAAGTTAGGTTATGTCACTAAAAGTCCCATTAGCATGTATTGTGAACTACCGGGATTTGGTAGACGCTTATGCATTTAATAGTACTATTTGGGAACGATCACCCCAGTTCGCGCCTTGACGGTTGATCCCCGTCGTGCCACATTGATTGGTAAGCGAATTTATGTATGAGAAGATTTCCATAGCGTGACCTTTGTGACGACACGCTACTTTAGATGGGCAAAATTGGTATCGGGTTAGCTACCCGTTGTTGGTTTAGTAAGGTAACAATGTCATGCGGCTTATAATAATCCAAAATTAACGAAATACTAATAGACGCTCCGAATTACGATGTATTGCCTGACTAGCAATACAGGGTCATACTATTGATATTATGTTCGTGTTTTGGTTTTTATAACCATATTCATATAACGGTTTTTATTTAATCTATACAACGTTGCAAAACGTATTGTATGGTGTTTTTAACGACAATGGTTCGTATAATGATTTTTAAGGCAAATGCCTATATTATGATTTTCGATAAAGATTTGTATAAAACGACTTTGGCTATTTTATGGCATATTAAAATGATTTGTACAAAATGATTTCAGTAATAATTTTATACTGATATTATATTGATGGATTTTATTAAACTCTATGAATTCACTCGGTGTTATCGCTGACCTTTTCTTTTAACATGTTTTATCTCAGGTACTTGAAGGTAATTCTCGGGAAGACGACAAGAATTCATGGCCCGCACTTAAACAATATTTTCCATTCAAATACTTTGTAAAACTTTGTATGAAATATAATGACTTGGGACCGATGTAACTTTGATATTTATGAATGGAAATGATTTATTATTAAACGACGCGATTTTTATGCGTTGTCTATGATGTGAGTAATGTGCTATCCCGTAACACCAACTAGTCTTCCGCTGTACTAAGTTGTATAAATTTGGGGGTGTTACAGTTTGGTACCAGAGCTCTCGTTATAGAGAACGAAAGATTTTTAAAACTAAGGTTTTGAATAAAACATTTCAAAATCTTTTAACTATAAACATTTTTCTAAAAATGTCTAAAAATCTTTTGACTATAACGGTGCCGAAGAATTCCCGAGTTACCGACAAGGCCAGACTGAGAAGTGTTATTTTAATATATATATATACTTGGATTATATATATATATGATGTAAATTGATTACATGATTGTTTGATGATTATTTTGATATTTATACGAGGTATTTATACGACGTAGATTGTCACAATGTACCCTAAATCCCCTAGTAAATTAATCGAAGCTATTCTCGTAGGAATTCTAGCTATCCTAGATCTAAACCAAGTTGTGGATATTTATTATCCCAACAAATGGTTGATATTCGTAGAAATATAGATATTAGTTGATTGTGATATTGAAAAAGAATTGGCGAGATTAAATCTGATATCGATGTCATGACGTCTTTTCTTATAGAGTGGAGTTTGACAAAACGTTACCACCTAGAAAGATGTCATCTGATTCGTTGTCATCCAATTCTTAAATTTGAAATCGAAAGGGTGAATGTTGCACTTGAGGCTGTTATTTGAACCATTACCCAAAAGCCTCATGCCACTAATACCTTTCCGAGAAGTCTAGTTGAATGATCAAGTCATTTCATATTAATGACTCAATTGATAATTGTTGTTGTAAGAGCTAATAGGATTGGAAATTAAGTGTTGATTCATATTTGTATTGCCTTTACAAGGCCGAAGAATAAGTTTGTAAGTATTGGAAGAATAAGGTAGAATATCGAATTGAGTATAAAATTGGTTAAAACTTGAATAAAGTAAAATTTAACCCGTATGGAATATGAGATTGATAAGAGGAAGTCGTTAAGTTCTGTGATTGAATTATAAGGATCTAATTGATTGTAGGTTTGTGTTAAGGGTTGTTCATAGGCCATTGTCCACTAACGAGGATGCCCAGTGTCCAAGAAATAAATTGAAGAAATCTTCTTCTAAATTGGGACCGATGGATCTTCCGGGACAGGTGGGACACCTAATGACTCTTGTAGATTAGTATTCATTGTGGTATCTATTAAAAATAATCCCTAACTTAACTGAGACATCAGTTGGTAGGATGAGTTCCGAGAATTGTATGACATAGTGACATGTAATGTGTTACGGTACAATTTGACTTGTTTGTGATTAATGAAAAAGACTACCTTTGATTACTAAATTCTACATGTATCGATGTTATCTATCTTTTATTGCTTCATCCTAATGTTCGAATTAGTGATGCAACCATTGAACAAGTACTCATCTTGATTTGAGTTACGTTGTGGATTATTCTCTTTGTATTCCTGAGTGCCATCGAAGTCATGAACCTCATGATTGTTTGGCTAAGCTCATTTCCTATCATATTGTAGTTAATTCTTGGTGAACAAGCTTTCATCACTCTTTTGCAGATCACACATTGTTTTTATAAAGTTAAAACGGTATCCTTTGAGGAAATTAAATTTTCATCACAATAAGGATTATTTAAAGTGAGATTTATAAGTGATTGATATCAAAATAAAGTTGTTTATGAGACGCTTTGGAAACTTAATTATTTCCATAACAAAGAAAATCTTTGTAAATTTATTTTTGATTCTTATTTAAGAATTAAGCATAAAAATGTTTTTATTATAAACATGATGATAAAATTTTGACGAACTGGGTATTGCATCGTTAATCTTGAAATTGTATATAGTTGCGCGCCTACATACAATTTGGAATGGACCATGCAAGGCTGATTAGTAGTCACCATAAAACTAATGAATAAACACTACATTTTCTTTGAAGATTGTGAAAGATTAAATTTTATGAGATCTGCAAAAAGTGAAAAATAGGGACATAATGTTAGGGACACCGACATATGTGCCTGTAGCATCTATTCTTCTGAGCCGAATTTACTGATCTGTGGAAATTGTCTTATTTGACAATTGACAATTCTTTCTTGTCCAATTCCCCTGTAGTAAGATTATTAGGAAAAGTATCTGATTACCGAGTGTTGATACCCGACTGGATGTATTGACATTCTTATCATTTCTTATGATTTGATTTCATTTGAATGACCTGGGTAACGATCCGAGGAGCTTTCGAATACGTACTAAAATTATAAAAACATGGGATATATTCATATTCGTTAAATGTTTTCGTCTGTATCTAATTTGAAATTGTATCACGTAGATTATGTGTTGACCTTACTCTTTTAATAGTAGTGTGTATCCTAATATCCTTGATTTGTGAAGGATTATGAGTTATTATTAGTCTTTTGAGAAGATCACATCTTATCGACGGCAATGAAAACTGGAAAGTTGATAGTGCCAGTAGAATGGATTGATTGATTATGACATGACGACATTGTCTTAATTGATGGGAACTCGAATAGAATTCCCCTAAATTATAAGATGTTGATTATCAAAAGTGATCTAAATAATTCTTGATGGATGTCCATATCCTGCATTTAGACTTGAAGTTATACCATGAATGGTTGTGAACTAGTTATAGATATTGTAATATAGGAAGAACCTAAGATGAATTTATTAAAAGATGTTTATGTGATCTAAAACTTTAGTAAGTATTTGTTGATGAATTACCTAGACTTTCGCCATTAAGGCAAGTTGAAATCGGTATTGATTGTATTTCCGGTACTGCACTTGTGGCTTGTACACTATACGTCAGCACCATCTAAATTTAAGGAATTACCGTACAACTGAGAGAGTTGTCGGAGAAAGATTTTATTCTACCAATCCTGTCATCATGAAGAGATATGGTGTTATCATTCCTTATATTTATAAATTACTGTGAACTGAGTAAATTGACAATCGAAAACGATATCCATAACTCGAAATGGAAGATTTGTTCGATCATTTACAAGGTTTTTGATCCTCAGCATGGTTATTGTCAACTTCGCGTCCGTGAAGAAGACTATCTATTCCAATCATTACATTCAGAACTTGTGATGAACATTATGAGTTTCACGTGATGTCGTTTGGATTAACCAGTGCACATGTAGCATTCATAAATTCGGTGAATCACGTGTGTAGGCTGTAATTTGATAAATTCATGCTTGCGATCATTAAGGACTATTTGTTTGTTAATACGAATAATAATGAGTTAATAATTAGTTGTAAATTGCCCTGAATTGGCTAAACAATGAAAACCTATACCTTAAATATTTAACATGTGATTAAGGACTTAATCCTTTATATGATTTAACCGTGTAATTAATAGATAATGGAAGCTATATTGACTTTTCAAAGATTAGAACCATTAACGCTTAGGGATTAAAAACTTAATTCTTTACATAAAATGACCGTTGGATTAATAATGGTAAGATGTATACATATAGACTCTTCAAAAATTAAGAGCCCTTTTAAGACTTTGAGTATTACTAAAAAGAAAATGGAAATATGTTTTGACGAATGTTTTAACAAAGGATTTTAAGGGATTATTCCCTTATACACAAACCATTTAACTAAACTTCTGTTTAGGGGTAAATGTTTGTGTATACCTCAAGATAACTTAAAAAGGATTGAGTAAAACCATTTAAAACATGACTTGAAATTTGAAACGACAATTTTTGCTTTTCAAACTAAGAAAACTTTGACCAAAGTATAAACAAAGGTTTTTCGAACATTTACGAATCTTATTAAATATTTTCGATAAATCAACAAAAATCTTTGTTAATTAAATTCAAATTTGTTTTGAACATTTTATATAATTGGTCGAACTAAGAAATTTAAAACTTTTACGCTTCATAAAAATTAACTAATAATTATTTAATTAATTATAATAATTATCGACGCTTTAGACGACGGATTGAGTAAAACGGATAAGGATGATAGTTGAGAAGAAACTAAAACATATAAGATATGAAAAAATGATTTTTGAATAAATACGGACATGATAACAAATTTATTAGGAAGGTGAGCGTAATTACTGACGCATAATATAGAAAGAATATCTGAGTGAATTGTGGACATGATAATTATATCATCATGAGAAGTGAATATAGATACCGACGCATTATGTATAAAAGATAAAGAACCAGTTAGGACATGTTCCTTAATAATGAAGGTGCAAAATAACTTGCTGGACGATATAAAAATAAATAATGTTTGTAAAAAGGATAATATAAATAGTGAAAGGTTTCACGGCTAATGTGAACCATTAAAATGGAGAAGCCAATAGCGTTAAATGTTTTAAAGGCCACTTGTGGTTGCCTGAATATGGAAATTTTGAGATGTAGTTAAATTGGAAAAACTTGTAAGTATAAGTATTCTATTCCTGTCATTTCTGACTTAAAGTATCTTTGTCAGAAAAAGTTGTACTAATGGCAAATTATGAAGGCAGACATCGCCTCATACATTAGTAAACGTCTAACTATTGCAAAGGTCATCATCTGAATTTGACTCGATTTGGTTCATCGTGGACAGACTGCCCAAATCTGCTAATATCATTCCCGTTAATGATAAATGCAAAAGAGTTATGTAAACATAGTGTGCCTGTATCGAACATCTATATCACGATCCTCGTTTCGCATCGAATTTCTTGAGATTTGCTCAGAAGTCATTGTGAACGAATCTTGATGAGAGTACTATGTACCACCCCAAATCGAAGGGACGAGGTAAAGTAACGATACAAAATACTATAAGTGTTTTTTTATGTTTGAATGATTGACCTTTGGTAATAGACCGTATAATCGTTTTCATTTGGAGATATTACCATTGATAATCATTGTATTAGGATTGAGATCAAATCTTGTTAGGATCTAAATCTTAGAGCATCTGTAAGCAGGAGTAGAGATAAAGACACCCGACATACACCCATTGTGAGTTGGACATGTCTTTTAGGTTTAAGGTTTCCTATGATGGCGAACCTAACATTACAAAATACTCGACCCGCGAGACCTGAAATGATTGTTGAAATTAGGATCTGATTATTGACAGCCGGCAGTGGGCAAGAGGTTATGTGAATGTGAAATGTAGATCTTGAAGTGCCAAATGGGTAGCGAAGTTATGCCACAATTTTTAACCTTGGAAAAATGAATTCATGATCTGACAAATCATGGGATATAAGTCCCCGTTGTATGGGACCATTGAAATGATGTAAAAGTTAGGATTGAAAGGCATATAAGCTGGATCTACCCTAGGACTTCAAAGACTGCGTGAATTATGTTTCGTATATCGAACTTGATGGAATATCTATCAAGTGAAAATCTGATTGTTCTTAGTAAAGCTTAGATCGGCGAAAAGTTGCATTCATCAGAAACCCGTGAACATCATGGATAGAGAAAGTAAGTCAACATTAAGCCTGATCTTATTCCCGTAGTTATGTTTGATAGAACTCGCGTATTGTAATGAATTGCACTTTTGAGAAAAGACCGAATGTGGGGGAGATACCCACATGGCTTTAACTCTATAAGAAGCGAGTAGTAAGGTAAGATGATCTTTGAGGACAAAGATCCTGTTTAGGGGTAAATGCTGTGACAATCCGTCAATTTACGATTGATATTTTATTCTCAAATATTATTCTCAAATATTATTTTAATGTTACAATATGAACTCACTTATTTTTGGGAAGAAATTTGGATTTACGTCTTGAAGTAGCATCGACTACGTTTAAACCGGAGGATTCAACGTTACATGCTTACGTTTACATACACCGTCTTTGGTGACAGTCCGACATTTCAGAAAATAAATTTATCCGTGAATATTATTTTGGAGTTTTAAATTTGTGTTAGTTCATAAACTCACAAATTTACGAGAAGAGATTAGGACTTACGATTTTATTTTAACGTCCTTTACGACTAAACCGGAAACCCTAGGATTACGTATTTACGTTTTCGAACTCCGTTTTTGATGAGACAATTTTTATTGGATTCGTTTTGTGTCGTTGATTCATAATTTATAAAAAAGTTTTTCGTAAAATGACCCGAAGGCACGCAAATCGAGGAAACTAAAATCGAGGAGTACCCGTAAATAAATGGGGATGAGACAAGTGAGACACTTGTCCCACCCCCACTCAAAACCGGCTACACATCAACACCATACCACTTTGGTGTCAAGTTTTAAGCCTTGTAGTTACACATGTCACCTAAGCTTACAAGTTAAGCAATACTACCACTAGTTACAACAAAACCACTCCACTAAACAACTAACACATTTTTACTCCATGCAAAACCACAAACTCTCTCATCTTCTCTCAAGTGTGCCGTCCACCATCATCACTCTACACACCATTTTGATCAAATTTAACAATAAACCTCATGTTATTTCTACATATGTTGAAGCCCTCTTAAAGCTCTCTTGAATGGTGGTGATTATAACATCCATGGAGGAGTTTTTATGGTGTCTTGGGGCTGATTTTCCACAAGGTTATCATAAAGATTGAAGGTCTTGAAGATGGTGTTGGCTAAGCACAAGTTTCTCCATCAATTACCATGTCCAAATCATAACCTACATCAACTTGGTGGTATAAAGATTGTACTCCTCATCTTCTTGTTATTTTGATTATGTAAACATGTATTTTATTTCCTATTGTATATGTATATGATGATTATATGATGATAAAAATGTTATGTGGGGATTTGGTGTTGATAAACATGATTAAAAAGGTGAAAAACCATAAGAAACAAGGTTAAAATCTTGGTTAAATTTGTTGGCTGTATAAAACAGTAAAGAAACATGTTATGAACTGATAAAATGATGAAGTAGAATCCATTTACAGTAAGCTATGGGTCTTGTACACATGTGAGAGTTGGCCATGCAATGGAATCAAAGTAATGAGTGAGATATGATCAAAACAAGTTTAAGGTATAAATCTGAGTTCACTGTTTTGGAGGATTTTTAGAAAATATTTAGAAGATGATTCAACAGTAGCTATAGGAGTGTTAAATGTAGCACATATCATGTAGTTTATGTGATAAAAATTTGAGCTTCTATCTCCATATAGAACTCAAGATATGGCAGTTTTGGTGAAAGTGAAGATAAAAATCAGATTTTGGAAAATAAAGTATAATACTATTATATAAGCACTCAAAATTATATTGTATAAAATGTAAAGTTAAAACCCACTAACTCTTGGATTCTATTTATATAAATATGTAAAAGGTGGAATAAGTATATAAATTATAAAAATGGTAGTGGAATAACACTTATAAGTTATAAAACTATAAACTTGATTTTTACAACTTTTCGGCTATCGCCGTAAAATTAACGTTTTTGTTAAATAAAACTTAGATGGCTGGACCCGTCTAATGTAAACTTTATAAAACTTATATACTGATATATAAACATGTATAACAAGTAAAAACCAATAAAACCCGAACAATAGGACATACGGACGTTAACGGACTAAATTAACGTTATTGGACTAACAATACAACAAAAATGGACTAAAACACTTATAAACTTATTATTGGGCTTAACCCATTTAGGCCCAACTTGTAAAGTTTAAATACTGATAATATAAGTGTAAAAGGATTAAAACAAGTTAAGAACTTATAATAGGCTTATTGAACCTAAAACACGTAAATAGGTAAAACGAGAAAACTAGTATAAAAATTATCGACACATAACACAAAAATGAGTAAATGAGGATATGTGAACCCACTTGATCATCATATATATATAATCATCATAAGTATACATAATTGGTATTTTTATAAAGTCATTGGACATGAGTCTAAGACCGAGTATTATTTGTCTAGGTTTCCGTGATTGAAGCACGTACCGTACGACCGAATTGCCGATAACCCGCCTTCCCATATCAACGTGAGTTCATAGCCTCGCACTCTTTTAAATGTTTTTATAATTGTTTTATAAACCCGCGAGGGAGATAACATGTTAGTTTTTATAATTAGGACACCATTTGTCCCGATTGTTTGTTTATTGATTTGGACCCGAATGATTGAATGACCCGATTGTATGACCTGATAAATGATTAAAGGACCCGATAGATGAAATAAAAGGGATTATTAAAGTTAGGTTATGTCACTAAAAGTCCCATTAGCATGAATTGTGAACTACCGGGATTTGGTAGACGCTTATGCATTTAATAGTACTATTTGGGAACGATCACCCCAGTTCGCGCCTTGACGGTTGATCCCCGTCGTGCCACATTGATTGGTAAGCGAATTTATGTATGAGAAGATTTCCATAGCGTGACCTTTGTGACGACACGCTACTTTAGATGGGCAAAATTGGTATCGGGTTAGCTACCCGTTGTTGGTTTAGTAAGGTAACAATGTCATGCGGCTTATAATAATCCAAAATTAACGAAATACTAATAGACGCTCCGAATTACGATGTATTGCCTGACTAGCAATACAGGGTCATACTATTGATATTATGTTCGTTTTTTGGTTTTTATAACCATATTCATATAACGGTTTTTATTTAATCTATACAACGTTGCAAAACGTATTGTATGGTGTTTTTAACGACGATGGTTCGTATAATGATTTTTAAGGCAAATGCCTATATTATGATTTTCGATAAAGATTTGTATAAAACGACTTTGGCTATTTTATGGCCTATTAAAATGATTTGTACAAAATGATTTTCAGTAATAATTTTATACTGATATTATATTGATGGATTTTATTAAACTCTATGAATTCACTCGGCGTTATCGCTGACCTTTTCTTTTAACATGTTTTATCTCAGGTACTTGAAGGTAATTCTCGGGAAGACGACAAGAATTCATGGCCCGCACTTAAACAATATTTTCCATTCAAATACTTTGTAAAACTTTGTATGAAATATAATGACTTGGGACCGATGTAACTTTGATATTTATGAATGGAAATGATTTATAATTAAACGACGCGATTTTTATGCGTTGTCTATGATGTGAGTAATGTGCTATCCCGTAACACCAACTAGTCTTCCGCTGTACTAAGTTGTATAAATTTGGGGGTGTTACAAAACTAACCAAATAACATCTACTAATCATAAACAAACAATCCAAATCAATAAAACTAACAATACTAATCAAAATAATCAAAACCCACTTAATCAATTTAATAAAAACTTCAAGAACATGAACATAAACAATAAGTAATAAGATTAAAGATTAAACAAGAAAGGAAGATAAGAGATTAACAATAAAGATAAAGATTCAATAACATAAAAAAGAAACTTACTTGAAATTAAAGGAATTTAAGGTGCAATACAATTAAGTAAATGACATGAATTTAAATGCAATTAATTAAAAGGGTGGAAGAACTAATTGTCACTATTAGCCAACAAAACTAAACAAATGACTAATGTGGTCTATTTATAGGGGAGGAGGGGATTAGTGGAAGGAAGCTTCCTCCTCTCTTTCTTCTTTCTTTAATTATCATTAATTCCTTGTCTTCTTAATTCTTCGACTTTTGTCTCGGGATTAATGAACTCGTCTTGTAATTTCTTCAATAAATTAGACTTGAGTTCTTCGGCTTTTAGTAAACTTTCGTCTTTGACTTTTTCTTCAATAAATCTTCAGAATTGGTCTTGGACTTCCGTTCTTTTTGCACTCTTTATTTCTTGACTTCGTATTTTGTCTTTTTCTTCGATAAAAGCCCGTGAAAGCCGTGTTTTCTTCCCTTTTAACATTTTGATCCTAAAATCACAACAAAAACACAAACCACGCATAATTCTGACATTTACGACATAAAATACACGTTTTGGACTTGTTATTATTGTAATTAAGTGGTAAAAGGATGGGTGTTTACACACCTATCAAATCCCCTACACTTGACCATTGCAATGTCCTCATGCAATGCATTAGTTACAAAGCACGTTTTACATTTTCCATCATAATCAATCCATATTGGCCTTTATTAAAGAGATAGAAAATTATAAACATTCAAAGGAAGAAAGTAAATAAAGAAATCAAAGACATACCTTAGGGTTTTGGAAATGTTATGAATGATCATCATCCTTAAGTTTTCACATTCTCCAAACCAAGCTTAAAAACGAGATCATTGTTATTATAAGTTAGCAAACTAACACAAACTCATGTGTGCCAATTATTTACTTAGACTCCCTTATTCCTAGGTGTATCTCTTATATTTTATTGTTGTCTTGAATGATCACGAGGATGCATTGTTGACTTATTTTGATAGTTATTAAGGCTGAAAATAAAGTGGGACGATTTAATCAATAGTTAGCTAAAGGACAAAATCTTTTAAAACTGCTTCTTGGGACCTCATAAAGTTCATATATTGGAATAACTTGCTTCGCGATTTGAGACCTTTCTCGGACCGATATTTGGAAGCGACTTCATACTTCAAATCTTGAAAGACGTTCATGAAAGAATGGTCTTCTCTTCATAATAGGAATTTCTTCACTTGAAGTTTTGAGATATTCTTCATATTTGGACCACGATTTCTTCATTTTTCTCCAATCTTTATTTGGGATTTTGATGTACAACGATCCGCCTCGTTTTAGGACTTGGATCTATTTATCCTCATACCTTGTTAGGGCCTTTTTGGATAGACTTCTCCATGATCTTTAGGGGAGTATTTGCTTTTCATCGTGTGTCTCGATCCTTCATATTGATTTTTGATAAATGATTCTTCACATCACTTTGGATCTTTAGCAACAAAATGTAGCCCTCATGCCTTGTTAGGGCCTTTTCGGACTCGCCAGTCTTCGCATCCCGCTTCAATAAGTTATGCCTTGGCTATGAACTCTAATCTATACCGAGCAACTTTTAAACGATCTTGGGCTAGAAGCTAAGTAACTTTTCAAATCGTACAACCTTATTTATTGCAGATAAATTTATTAGCAAGCCATGGGAGAATATGCTCATAATTAACTCACATAAATTCATGAAAGAATACCAAACTTATAACTGACTCTATCATATCTCGTTCTCCACAGTTTAAAATCTCAAGGAATGAGACTCGTGGATACTTAGCCTATTAAATCAAAGTTTTGGGTTTTCGAGTCATCTATAGGATCTTGCAAATTCTTAGACTCTTTCAAGTTTAGAAATCGCATTTTAAAGTTCCCTTGATACTGAGATGGAGCACGGTGGTAGCAAGGGTGAAGAGGTGCAAGCATATCTTCAAAAGTTCCAAAGAATTTTCCTTTTATTTCATCAGATGGATACTGAGATGGCTGAAGAATATCGATACCGGGGTCGAACACCTTTTCCTTTAGGGGAAAATAGCACTCAGGCTCAACAGAATTTGAAGAACATCCGCTAAGAAAATGCACAACCGCGTCCTCAGAAGGTGGACAAAGAGGTGTCAAAACATACGTGCTGCGGATGTTGGTGTCGTCCGGTTTCTTCTCCTTTGAAAGAATTTTCTTCAAATCCGTAGAAGAATGAAGACCATAATCATCAAAGTCTAAAGGAGGGGCATCACTCTCATGGGGGAAGTATGTATTGAGAAAAGTAGAAAAGTCTTCCTCAAATGATTAGTCATCCAAAGTAGGATTAAGCATGGATGACGGAGGATCTTCATCATGTGAAGAATCACTCGAAAGAGTATCGGCCTCATCAAAATCATCATAAGTGGGCATGTCGGGATACTAAGAACTAAAAGCAGCATAATCATCTCCATCGGAACTAGAATCATCATCATAAGCATCATAGATCGGTGGAGAATCATATATGGGTGAAGGTTCCAAATTGGAGAGAGAATCATCCACATCATCTTGAAACAGTGGATTATTATTGCAAGAATCGAATAGAGGATTGTTGTAGACGACAAAATCATCGAGCACATTAATCATATTCGCTGATTCTCTTCCATAGGATTTGCTTGTAAGCTTCCCCATTTCAAAAACTTGTGCATCATCCCCGACTCTTAAGATGAGTTCACATTTATCCACATCTATTAAAGCTCTACCGGTTCTCAAAAATGGGCGTCCAAGTATTAATGGAATACGAGGGTCCATTTCATAATCAACAACGACGAAGTCGACCGGAAAAGTGAATGTGCCAACTTTAATGAACACATCTTCGGCAATACCAACGGGGTAAGCGAGAGTGCGATTGGCTAGCTCAAGAGTCATTTTGGTGGGTGTAAGGTCGGGTATGATAACTTTTTCCAAACACTTAAAGGCATCAAATTTAAACTTGCCCCGAGATCGGCTAAGGCAGTAAATTTGTCGGTTTGGTTAAAAGTACAAGGTAGCACAAAACGACCGGGATCTCCAAGTTTTTACGGAAGTTATTTAAGAAGGATTGCAGAGCAATTTTCATTTAAGCGAGTATTAACAAACTCGACCATCTTCTCCTTCTTATTAAGCAATTCCTTAAACATCTTGACAAATTGTGGCATTTGGGCAAGAGCTTCAACAAGGGTAAAGGTGATTTTCATTCCGACTATCTTTTCCAAAAATTTAGAGACTAGAATGTCATTCTTAGTCAAAATTCTAGCCTTGTTGAGTCGAGAAGGGTAAGGAATGCTGGGGTTGGGTGGTGGAGGTGTAGAAGGTGAAGGTTGAGATGTTGAAGGGTTAAAGGTGGAAGGTGGGGTTGGTGGAGGATTCGTCTTGGGTACTTCTTCATGACGAGGCGGAGACGGTAATGGTGAACTAATACTAGGTGTGGTAGTAGTAGGGATAAATGGTGGTGGAGGAGGTGTAGATGGTGTAACTGGGGGTGGGGTAGATGGTCCTACTAAAGTAACTCCACTACGGGTAGTAATAGCACTCACATCCGCTCTCGGGTTGGTGACGGTGTTTGAAGGTAGAGAGCCCGAAGTAGAGGGTTGAGTGGTTGGTAAGAAACTAGCCAGAATATTCTTCAAATCATTCGTTTGATTGCTGAAGGAGGATTGTATATCATTTCGAAGCTCGGATCTAATGATATTCCCTTGCTTAGTGATATACCCTTTCAAATTGATAATTTGGCTTTGAAGATTCTTGATTTGCTCACCTTGGGTTCTCATTAAAGCTTCAACATCTTGATTGATGGGTGGGGCTTGTTGAGCCGGTGTGTGATAAGGATTAGAAGCTCGAGGTGGGATTTGGTTGCTTCTAATGTAATTGTTGTTGGGGTTGTGGTTTTGAGGAGAAAAACCGGGTGAAAGATAGTTGTTGGACCGATAACTTAGCAAATTTCGATCCCCTTGAGGTCGGGCTTGGTAATTTTCCGGTGAATAATTACCATAAGCCGCATACACGTTTTCCGGATTACCTTGAGTGGAAGGACAATCAGTGTATGAGTGAGGACCGCCGCATGTCTCACAAGGATTGGCTATCGCTTTAACTTGTTGTTGTTGGTTTGAAGCGATGAGCAAGATATTTTTGTTCATTTCAGCCATCATGCGGGTGAATCGGTCATGTCGGGGTTTGCTGAAGTAGAAGAAACATTGACTCTCGGGTTGTTCCTTGAAGATGCGGAGGAATCCCAGTTTTTGTGATGAGTAGTCATGTTCTCAATAAGCTCTCTACACTCCTCGAGTCTTCTTTTCATAAATGTGCCACCGGCGGCTGCATTAATCGTATCACGATCACGAAAAGTCAAACCGTTGTAGAAATTATCAATTAAGGTCACAGGGAGCATGTTGTGGTTTGGACATCGATCGATCAAAACATTATATCTTTCCCAAGCATCAAAGAGAGATTCATCGGGTTCTTGCATGAAACCGCTGATTTGATTTCGAAGGCTCGTGACCATAGATGGTGTAAAGTAGCGCGACAAAAAGCGTTGAGTCATGTCATCCCAAGTATGAATTGAATTCTTTGGAAGACGATCAAACCATTTTTCGGCGTGGTGGGATAAAGTATGTGGAAAGAGTTTAAGGCGAAGAACATCCATAGTAGCACCGGGCAACATCATGCTTTGAGTAATAGTAATGAATTTGTCGAGGTGTTTGTTGGCATCATCATCAGGTATTCCGCGGAATGGATTATGTAGAAACTAGAAGGGGGGGTTTGAATAGTTTCTCTTCGATTGGTGACCAAATTAAAATTACTTTCAATTTGGTTTGTATCAAAACTATCTTTTACTTGATGCTAAGTTGCATAATGATTAGGTTCAATTCAAATGCACTAGCAAAGATAATAGGTAAGTATAATGATAATGAAATAAGTAAAGAGTAAGGAAGGATACAACCTAGTGGGAAGACACCAAGATTTATAGTGGTTCGACAACGAGGCTCTATCCTCGTTTCTACTCCACTCCTCGAGTACACCTACTCTAGATTTCCACTATATCCACAAGCTCCCTTCTCGGCGGAGAAAACCTTACATCGTTGCTTACATTATTTTCTGACACTAAGCTAAATGTCGAGACCTAATCTTTAGCTAGGACCAATCTACACGACGTTGCCTACTTCACAATTTAACGACACAAGGCTAGATGTCGGGTTCTAATCTTAAGGTAGAACCAATCTTCACGACGTTGCCTACTTCACCATTTTACGACACAAGGCAAGATGTCGAGTTCTAATCGAAAGCTAGAACCAATCTTCACGACTCTTCACTTTGAAGCTAAGTGAGAACTTCACACAACACAACTACTAATCACTTTAAAGTTTAGTGAGAACTCACAAGACACAACTACATCACTTTATAGTTTAGTGAGAACTCCTAATCAAATCTATTACAACTCAACTAGACTTATCCAAGTACACACATGTAGCTTGGATTTACACAACACAAATCCAAGCAAACACATATGCAATGGATGTACACAACAAATCCAAGTATCCACAAATAACTTGGATGAACACAACTAGTCCAAGTATTCATAAATACATTGGATTGACCTAAAACAAAAAGGGTATCATGATGAATATGACTAGCTCATAGATTCATCTTTATCACAACACTAGTGAGTGAGTGATCTTCTCATTGGACAAGGTAAAGGAGGGGATCAAGAGGATAATCATATGTAAACATCCTTAACAATTTAAGTGATCATTTAATAATGATTATGCTATAGAAAATAGAAAGAGGGCTGAGAAAAACGTCCAAGAAGCTTACTGAAAAATGAGATTTGACCCACTATTTAAAGGAGACGAAGTATAACGGATCTATAACGGCTAGCTGTGCGCGGTACCTTATCTCACCCCGCGGTACCTTATCGCTAAGGAACCGCGTAGGTACTTATGGTACCGCCACTAGACTCCGCTCCGTTTTTTGTCTTTTAGTGGGGTGGGAATATCTGAGGTATTTGAAACCTTCAAAGGATATTCTAACAGCATTTGGAATATGCTATTTTCAAATTTTCATTTTCCATTTTAATAAAACATTTTCTAAAAAAGAGAGTTTATTAAAAAGTCTTTTGTCATATTAACAAAAGTGAGTTTTAAGGATAATCATTTTGATGATCACTAAGTATGATTAAGAAAGGTTAGTGATATGATTATTACCTTGATGATAGTGTTAGTTAAATAATTCATTTTGTGTTTTACACTAAATGTGTTGTATGGTTTGTTGTGATCAAAACTAATAAAGATTAGTTAACACTAATAATGTTTTTAGGCATCACTTGCATTAACAATCTCCCCCTGTTTGATTACGACAAACGATAAACTCATTTACGTAGAAACACAAAATATGGAATTATTAACTAGTTTATCACTATCATTTCTCCCCCTTTGTCGTAGCAAAAAGGTTAGCACAAGTCTTTGAAGAACATCGAACTTTGCTAGTAGCTCCTCCTTGGTGGTTGCTCCCCCTTGCTTGGGGCACCAAGTTTGTGAGCTAAGGTGACATGCTACACAAAGGTTAGTAGAAAGTAAAGAAACACCAATGTATATATGATCACTACCTATTAAGTAACTTGAGAGGGAGAAAGAGAAGAAATCTCAAATTAGAAGCAAGTATTTTGCTAAGTATGTCCAAAGAGGTAATTGACAAAATCAAACTTCAATCCAATGAAGATGATAAGCTTGTCAATGGGTTAAAGCTTAGAATTGATGGAATCACCCATAAGCAATTGTAAAAATTAACCATGATCAACTCAAAATAGAACTAATGAAATAGCACACAAACAATACAAAGGTTACATCAAAGAAAAAAAGACACAACAAAGAAGATAGTCATACACACAATATGAGTATCTAAAAGCAATAATTATGGAAAATAAACCACTAAGCATAAGCTAGTCTAATGGTGATATTTTCCAAGATTGCTTAAACAAAAAAATAAAAGACTAAAAAGACGACGATGCATCATTCGAAGTTTTGTCCACCGGAACGAAAACTTGAATAGGAGGTCGAGTGAGGAGGAATTCAAGAAAATTTAACTTCTCATACACATGAGCAAGTTCAATTTGTTAAAATCGACAACAAGCACACGAGGATCCATGATGCAACACAAAATCGTTTGATGGGGGTATGGCATCAAACTTAGGGTTTGGTGGTGGTGGGGTAATGGGTTTGGGAATGTTTTCACAATGCCTTGTGAGGTTTGGGAAGGTTGAAAGGTCATTGAGTTGAGGGGTATTGAAGGATTGTGGTGGTGGTGGAACATTTTCTTTATCTCCGGTGATGGGGTTTATGGTATAAGTCTCATTCCAATACTTGATTGGAGAGAAGGTAGGGTTTTTGGGTGGTTTGGACGAAGATGGTTCATTCTTCTTAACCCAAATAGGTCGAACCGAGATTTTCGGTTTCTTTGAAAGCTTGGATGAGGAAGCTTTGGGTGAATGGGGTTGTGACAAAGAAATGTCAAGGTTAGGAATGTAGGAGTTAGGCATTGTGAGGGTGTGAGAATGAAATCTCAAGGTTATGTGAGAATGAAATCTCAAGGTTGGGAAGGTGTGAGAATGAAATCTCAAGGTTGGGAAGGTGTGAGAATGAAATCTCAAGGTTGGGGTATAAGTAAAATGTAATCAAGGTAAGAGTTTGAATACAAAATGTGTAGTGTCAAGGAATGTTTAGTCAATTTGAGTAAACAAGGAATCTTGACAAGGTATAGGGTTTTAAAAGTTTTTACCAAAAATTCGTCAAAAGCCACTTACTGTCCGCGGTACCTTATAGGGACCGGCGGTTCCATATCGCTAGGGAACCGCGGGACTTTAAGGAACCGCGTCCAGTGGACTTGAAACCATGTTTTTCCTAGGTTTTGGAATTTTACCTCTATTAGCACCAAATTATGCTAGGGTTGCATAAAGCAACACATTCACAAAGAATGTCTTGACAAAGGGTGACAAAATAATTTAGATATCATTTTGAACCAATTTTAGTCAAGTTTAGAGGTTGTGATAGATTTAGGTTCAATTTTAATTTCAAATTAAAGTTGATTAGTGTGCACAAAAGGATAGAAACACACAAAGCTAAATCCATAGATCAACAACAAGAAACATTCATTAAGGAAGAAAGTACAAAGACAAATAAAACTAACTAATACATAGCTAGCTTAACATTAAATCTAGATAAGTAGTTTTCTTTGGCTTGGTTTTGTTGAAAACTCTTATTAAGAAAACTCCATCATTCATCTCCTAGGAGGAGGCATGGAAAACAAGGCAAGCAAGAACTCTTGCAACCTCCTATGTAGTCCATACATATCCATCCTAAGGTTATGGATGATGTAGTGGTTGTAAAGACAACATGGATAACTAGGACCATGAGTTTGTTGAAACCCATAGTATGGATCACCCAAAAGGAGGGAAAGTGGAACACACAAAATTGGAATGTTTTAGTTGGGTGGAGGTGGAGGAGGAATGTTCTCCAAGGGTGATGTTGGTGAGAGTGGAGGCATGTTCCCTAAAGGAGAAATGGGTGAGTGTAGAGGTAAATTCTCCAAGGTTGGTGAAATGGGTGAGTTGTGAGGGGTAAATGGTGAAGTCACCAAAGTGTCATCAAAGTCATTCATAAAAGGAATGCTTTGGATTGGTTGGGGTTGTGTGGTCACATCCAAGGGTGCACTTGGAGTGAAGGGTGAAGAGAGCTCATTCATTCTTGAGTTGAATGAAGAGAAGGTAGAACCAATGGAGTGGTTAGTACCATGGGTGGATGATGTCTTTCATGGTGCAAGAGGTGGGGAAGGTGATGAAGAAATGAGGATAGGAGCCATCTCATTCTTAGGTGTGTGGAAAGGTGAGGAGTTTGGCTTGGCTACCTTAATCCTTATTTTGAGTGTTTTCCTTGGGGTGGAGGTCTTGGAAGTGTTTGAGGTTTTGGTACACACCATGGTTGTTTAGGGTGGTTTAAGGTTTAGGGAAGTATGTTTGATGTGTGAAGAACATGGAAAACAAGGTGGGTTTAAATGGGTGAGGGGATGATCCAAACTAGTAATGTGTTAAAATCATTTTAGGTGAATAATGAATTTAGATAACCTAGTTTAGGAAATGTGCAGTTTATTACTGAAAATCATGCAAGGTTTACACAGATTTAAGAAAATAGTGTAAAGAAAAGATGCTGTCGTACACATTGACCGGCGGTTCTTTATCTAGGACCGGCGGTACCTTATCGATAAGGAACCACGGGTCGATATGGAACCGCGACCAGAGGGTTTTCAAAAATTTCCCATCCAAGATTTTGATAAACCCAGATTTTTCCCAAAAGATTCACAAGCCAAAGTTAACTAAAGATCATAATCTAATAAGCTAACTATCATAAGGTATGCACAAAGCTATGTAAATCACAAACATTATTTCATAAGCAACATTAAGGATCAAAATAAATAATAATCCAAACATGCAACAAAAGTTAATAAGCAACTAAACCAAAGTGTTAATAACCAAATGTTTAACCATCAAATCCAAACTTTGACAAAACTTCAAAGTCTTCACCTCCTTTTCTTTCATAAACCTTTGATCATCTTTCCCAAATACTTGAATCCTTTTCTTGTCTCCACTCGGTGTTCATGTAAATCTCCCCGAGTTCTAAGATTCTCACGATAAAGATGCTCCATATTGAGATCTTCCGGAACATCACTAGAAGGGTGAGGAGGAGGAGCTAAGTCTTCAAAATCATCCTCGAATTGATTTGAGGATGGATGGGAGTTACTCGAAGAGTCAAAATGAGAACTAGGACCGATGCCATCACCATCACTTGGTGGCATATCGGTGTCCTCATCATCCGGCTCTTGACGGTCGGATTTTCTCGAACCACGGTCACTTCTTGGCTTTCGTTCATATGCCTCTTGAATAGGCATCATAACCCGTTGAACCGGGTGAAAGCGAGAAAAATCGAGTTGAGGAAAATCTTGACCAACCTTTCTAAAGAGGCGAGTAAGAAGCATAGCATAAGGGAGGTTTGTTTTGGGTTTGGAAAGAGCATAATTTATACGTCGAGCGATGTAATATGCAAGATTGTACTTGGTGGAAGTAAAAAGGCAAAACAACATATGCCCTATGCAAGCCGGGATACGATCTCGGTTCCCACCAAGACAAAACATATTTTCCCTAAGGATGTTTGCCCATTGGAGCATGTAATCCTTAAGGTCGCTTGAGAGCACTTCATACCTATTCACATTTCGCACATTTGTATGAAGGCTTCTCACAACGTTTCCACTACGCTCTTTCGTGATGATTTCAAGGATGAAATTTAGATCAACTTCGGTGGTGTCATTTGGAGGTTTATCGTTAGACTCCAAGAGAGCATCTAGTCTCCACTTATCCGTAAAACGACAAGTGCCTTCAAATGGCACACCAAGAATATCACCAAAGTCATCGAGGGAATATTGAATGATTTGACCATTCAACAAGAAACGAATAAAGATTTGGTCGTTGATTTCAAGCATGGAGTAATTACTAAAGAACTCAAAAAGAAACAAGGGATAAATTACCTCGTCTATGTAGAGCAAATAATCAAACCCAATAAGCTCGAACATAGAGTTGATATAATTATCTCCCGTTATTCTTGAATCTACAATCCTACCCTCATGGAAATTTCGAGAGGAAAGGGATGGGTAAGAGTTTTGGAGTTGAGGGGAAACAAAGGTTTGAGAAATGTCGGGCATATAATCTCTAGTGAATTGATGATCTTTTTGATATTGAGAAGGCATGATTAAGTACCTAAATACAAACAAAAATATTTCCAATCACTCATATGAAAATTAAAAAGAAAACGAAGAATGAAAATGTGTTATATCAATTTCTTGACAAACATAGGATTGAATCCATATCATTTTCATGTTCACAATGTGTCTATTCCATCATTAACCAAGAACACATGATCTATGTTAGATCAACAATGGATTAGAACATTGGTTTTTCAAAACAAGGTTTTTAGGTAAGCATTCACAATGTCATTACCTACTTGTTCATGGGTTCATCTCAAATCCATCTTTTAATCAAAAATAATTAATCAAAATTCGGATTTGTTCTACAAGTGGGTTGTAGTGAAATCTTAATGAATATCAACCTAAGGAATCATAGTAAAATAACCATGTCAACCCACATTCCTATTAAGGTTTTAATTCAATTTCAATTTAAAAAAATCCCCAATTATAAAAGGATGAACCCTAGAACAAAATAGATGAAATTGAAAGAAAATACTTACAATTAATTGATGTTAGATGATGGATGAGTGAAACCCACAACTTGGAATCAATTAATTTGAGTGATTGAAGGTTTTGGAAGCTTCAACAATGGTGGAAAACAAGAAACCCGTCGGCTGTGTGTTTTTGGGAGAGAGAGGGTTTGGTTTGAAAAAGAATAAAATAGTCAAACTGGCGCTCTGACAAAACTTACTGCCCGCGGTACCTTATCGATAAGGAACCGCGGGTTTGAGCCACATAGATAAGGAACCGCCTACAGAGGTAGGTTTTTATCTATGAAAAACGCCAAATTTTAAAAACCAAGTTTTTCTAAAATACTTAAAATTATATCATGAGCCTTTTAGAATATCACTGGATCATCATAACACTAGGCAATATGTTTTAATGAAGGATTACGAGTTGAATCGAGATCGAAAAGAACGAAACGGACAAACGACTACTCGTAGCAAAACGACTAAGTGGAGAGAAGACAAGGGAAGTGAATCAAGACTAGGAAGGATGCTCAAGGGAATAATGACAATCTTCAAATAGTGGTAACGAAGAGCTTGTGTCATATATAGTGGTTTAAGACGTGCCTTTCCGGTGAAACGTTAAACGACTTTGGTAATGAATAAGCACAAAGCAACTATTCAAGTATAGACTAAGATCACTTTCAATAATAGTCTTAGTCTAAACCAAAATATGAGTAAGGTATTAATTCACTTTCTCTCCCACAAAGGGCCTACTAACCGTATGGGTGCAAACCATGGAAATCATGCTTGATACTTTAAGCTTCTACTAACTCACTCTACATCACCATAGTGAGTCAAGTATCCAAGCAATGAAGGTTTGAGAGGATAAAAGAAAAGAAACACAAACCACAAATAAATGTCAAGGCAAGGATGCCAAGAACAAGCACATAGTCAAGTAGTGATCAAAAGAGTGATCAAAGGGCGTGTGGAAGAACAACAGCGTACCTTGGCCACAAAGAGCAATCTATGACGGAATAAGTGCTATGCCCAATCAATGACTATGATGAGTACTAAGTCTTCAAGGACTAGTATCATTCCCAATCATCTTGGTATCATCATTCAAGGATGTTAAAGATCAATGAAGATGAGTCTTCTACAAGTGCAAGTAACTCAATCCACAACCAATTAAGTGATTGATCTTCATGAGTACCTACACAAAGCAAGATGCAAACTAGTAGATACATTTCAAGAGTATATCTAATATGCATAAAAGCTACTAATCTTAAGTGGGATGCAATATTATCAATTAAAAGACCTATTTTTAAAGAAAACATAGTTTTGACCAAAGAGAAACTTTAGTACAACTAGACCTTCTAATTTGAGGAGAAAATGGATCGATCCATGTTTCAAAGTACAATATACTTTAAAGATCTTGAGTGACCATTGCTCTGATACCAATTGTAGAAACTAGAAAGGGGGGGGGGGGGTTGAATAGTTTCTCTTCGATTGGTGACCAAATTAAAATTACTTTCAATTTGGTTTGTATCAAAACTATCTTTTACTTTGCATAATGATTAGGTTCAAGTCAAATGCACTAGCAAAGATAATAGGTAAGTATAATGATAATGAAATAAGTAAAGAGTAAGGAAGGAGACAACCTAGTGGGAAGACACCAAGATTTATAGTGGTTCGACAACGAGGCTCTATCCTCGTTTCTACTCCACTCCTCGAGTACACCTACTCGAGATTTCCACTTTATCCACAAGCTCCCTTCTCGGCAGAGAAAACCTTACATCGTTGCTTACATTATTTTCCGACACTAAGCTAAATGTCGAGACCTAATCTTTAGCTAGGACCAATCTACACGACGTTGCCTACTTCACAATTTAACGACACAAGGCTAAATGTCGGGTTCTAATCTTAAGGTAGAACCAATCTTCACGACGTTGCCTACTTCACCATTTTACGACACAAGGTTAGATGTCGAGTTCTAATCGAAAGCTAGAACCAATCTTCACGACTCTTCACTTTGAAGCTAGGTGAGAACTTCACACAACACAACTACTAATCACTTTAAAGTTTAGTGAGAACTCACAAGACACAACCACATCACTTTATAGTTTAGTGAGAACTCCTAATCAAATCTATTACAACTCAACTAGACTTATCCAAGTACACACATGTAGCTTGGATTTACATAACACAAATCCAAGCAAACACATATGAAATGGATGTACACAACAAATCCAAGTATCCACAAATAACTTGGATGAACACAACTAGTCCAAGTATTCATAAATACATTGGATTGACCTAAAACAAAAAGGGTATCATGATGAATATGACTAGCTCATAGATTCATCTTTATCACAACACTAGTGAGTGAGTGATCTTCTCATTGGACAAGGTAAAGGAGGGGATCAAGAGGATAATCATATGTAAACATCCTTAACACTTTAAGTGATCATTTACTAATGATTATGCTATAGAAAACAGAAAGAGGGCTGAGAAAAACGTCCAAGAGGCTTACTGGAAATATGAGATTTGACCCACTATTTAAAGGAGACAAAGTATAACGGATCTATAACGGCTAGCTGTACGCGGTACCTTATCTCATCTCGCAATACCTTATCGCTAAGGAACCGCGTAGGTACCGCCACTAGACTCCGCTCCGTTTTTTGTCTTTTAGTGGGGTGGGAATATCTGAGGTATTTGAAACCTTCAAAGGATATTCTAACAGCATTTGGAATATGCTATATTTCAAATTTTCATTTTCCATTTTAATAAAACATTTTCTAAAAAAGAAAGTTTATTAAAAAGTCTTTTGTCATATTAATAAAAGTGAGTTTTACGGATAATCATTTTGATGATCACTAAGTATGATTAAGAAAGGTTAGTGATATGATTATTACCTTGATGATAGTGTTAGTTAAATAATTCATTTTGTGTTTTACACTAAATGTGTTGTATGGTTTGTGTTGATCAAAACTAAGAAAGATTAGTTAACACTAATAATGTTTTTAGGCATCACTTGCATTAACAGATTAGTTTACACTTGTTGAATCATGTGATGCTTTAATATTTCGTTTTTTTAGTTCGTTTTCTCTCGGTCTAATCGAATTGATTTACAAGGTTACAAGTTTGACTTATCGTTTTTGGTGATAAAAGATTGTTTGGTAATCTATGTCTAATTTGCACAAAGAACGTAAAGAATGTAAAATATTATACTATAATTCCTACTTATACGTACTATTCTACAAAACACATTGCAAGTACTACATTCAAATGCACAAATAAAATGTAAAAATACAATTTTATACTACAATTACAAAATACAAAATATTAAACTAAATGTACATTTTAAAAATACAAAATGCAAGTTTATTTAAAATCTACAAAACTAAAAGTTCACAAATCTCATTTACAAATTTAACTGGCCCAAATAAAAGACTTTAAAAAGCCCAACTATATGGCCCAAATGACAATCTAGTTACTGTATATCTAAAACTAACGAATTGGACTTAACTTGCAACTAATCTAACCAAGAAGGATAACTGGGTAACTAACAAGGACATAAATCGCAACTAATATTCTAACTGAGGGTCAAATTGCAACTAACTGTGGTTAACTCTGGACTGTAAGCGTAACTAGAGCATTCAAAGTGAAGGACTAAAACTGACAATTAACAAAACTTATGCAAATTGACAAAATAAGCTAAGAAACTAATAACTAGCAAGAACCAAGCAAAAATCAGATATTAGTAGACTATATGTTTCATGCAGGGAAACAAATCAGATGTCCATTAGCTGAACTTAACAAATTCTAGCTATGAAAATATCACAGAAAATTAAATGAGTAGCATTTAACTAGATGAACTAATCAAATGGCACTAGGAAACAGGTAATGAATAACTTGCAATCTAAAATCACACTACAAACGATCAATCTTGGAAAAGATTAGCAAATACTGAAAATGAAATAAGTGCTAAACCAAAACATCCAGGCCTGCCCTTTGACGGTGAAGCGGAGCGCTGAGCTCGCTTAGCTAAGATTGGACTGGACCGCTAGCTTCGTTGACTTACGTATTCAGCTACTCCAAACAGTCTTACGAAACTGAGATCTACAAAGTTTCAGCAAATCAAAAAGAACTCTTGAATTTGAAACCTGCATAAACTCAGTTCTCCTGCAAAATCAAACTAAACGAGCAAACAAAAATGCCAACTCTATCACAGAAACAAAAGCTTCAAACAAAAGCTTGATTCAGCTTTTCGTAATAAGCTGATCCTAACACCACTATCTGAACTGAAAATCAAATCCAAAACTCCAGTTGATCTGCTATTTATATCAGCAAAGCTAAAAACCACCACCCGATCTCAACTTCCACAATCTATTTCCTCCAGGCCTTAACCGTTGATGTCGATATTACTGAATTTGGATCTATACTACTTTCTAAAATAGAGCCTCCAATAGCTTATACCAAATCCAAAGAAACATAAGCTGATAGTAAACTGATTGAATCATCAAATCCAAACAGACAGTCTGAAAAGTATGAATAAACAACTATCCGGTTCACCAGCTCGAATCAAAAGCTTTACCAGCTGATATCTAACTTTTACTCAAGATTCGCAGAAAGTGAGAATTGAACTATAATGCTTGTACTGAAATTAATAAACTGATTAGAATATCTAAGAACTGTAGAGGAACTCATTTAAAAGATGTGTAAAATCTTATAAGCTCTTTGACTTATAGGTGCTAAAAAAAACTCAGAAAGTTGAAAACCTTTTGAAACATTTGAAAGAAAAGAATTGAAGAACATCAATGGTTGAGTTTGTTATAATAAACTAACTGAAATCGAAACTGTAAAAAAAAACTAATTCAGAATTATGTAATAATCGAAAACATAAATAGTAAAAACTTGTAATCGAAGGTTCAATTCTTCATTAATGGAGAACGCTAGCTTTGTTACACTGACAAACCGGAAATGATTATAACAGAAACTCATAAGCTGCTTATCGAAAACACAGATTAAAGTAAATGATTGAAAGTTAAAGTTTGAATTCATTAATGGTGGAAATCATTCGGTTACAAAAGCTTAACTAATTCAGTTACAACAGTTTAACAAGAAAGATGAAAGAAAGTTAAACTAACTAACTAATTATCCTAACTACTATGTGAAAACTACACCTAAGCTAACCCATTGAAGTGAGGGTCTTCTCTTGTATTTATAGCCGTCGAGAGGAGGAGAGGTGACGTGTTTCCTCCAATTAAATCGTGCCACGTGTTTAATACGATGATCTTGAACTCGTTCTTCATTCTTCATCATTGGGGGTTTCTTCTCCTTTGCGTCTTGATCTAATTAACTTGTATCTTCATGTAGAGGAGATGAAGAGGAGTATTTTTCTAGTTGTAAGCTTGGCCTGAAACTCCTTAAATCTCTCGTAATAATGACTTGCAGGTTCAAGGTGGATAGAAGATGAAAGTCGTTTTTTTTCTCTCTCTTCTCGTTGGAGAAGGAGATGTAACGTGTATGTTTTTGTTTTTGACCGAATATTGGTCAATGACCAAGTAAATAAGACTTTTCAACATATTTGCCATTTGGTCCCTCAATTTTCATTTCTCTTCAAATGGTTTTAAAACCTTTTTAAGTAAATTCCTTTCATCCTTTATCTTGTTAAAAATTGCAACTTAAGTCCTCGATCATTGAAAGCTTGGCAAATAAGGTCCTTGAAAGCATCTTTCGTCT
The DNA here is from genome assembly GCA_025667525.1 of Glebionis coronaria. Lineage (NCBI taxonomy): Eukaryota > Viridiplantae > Streptophyta > Magnoliopsida > Asterales > Asteraceae > Glebionis > Glebionis coronaria. The sequence goes on along the minus strand of CM046876.1, from coordinate 234,527,769 downwards.
TTTTCTTCGTCTTTTGATAAAATAAGTCCTTAAAACCGCGTGATTGCTCGAAAATGTATCTTCTTACCTGAAAACACATGAAACACAAATACACGCATAATTCTGATATTTTAAAGTTAAATATTATGTATTTGACTGTGTTTTTAGTGGTTTTTGGATCATTATTGATGAGTGTTTTCACACTTATCAACTCCCCTCCACTTGACCATTGCCATGACCTCATGCAATGTAGCATTTCAAAGCTCTAGAGTGCACTTTTCTCATAATTAACCCACCTTGGCCATTTTATGATTTAATAGACTAAGCTATACTACATGATGAATGATATTGAATTTTAACAATGCAATGCACAAGTAACAATTCTATTTACATCTTTTTGATTTTCTTGAAATGGTTTGATGGAAATAACTCATAAAGAAATCAATGACTTAGATTAGGGCTTTGGTACCATGGACATTTATCACCCTCAAGTTTCACTTTCCCCATACCAAGCTTAAAAATGGGATCATTGCATTCACAAGTAAAAAGTGCATCAACTTATTCATGACAATTAAATGTGGAACCGGTTATTATTTGAGCAAATTGCTTGTGGGCAAATTTGTCATTTATTCAAGTGTGAAGTATAAGAAGTGCAAAATCCAAAAGTAATGAAGCACGATTTTAATCCTAAGTAATCCTCTCATCCATTACTTGAAAAACCGCTCACAATTAATACAAGTCCGTTTCAAGAGTAATAAGTCATTCGCTTTATGTGTAAAATCCTCATGTCATGCTTTCATAAGTAGCTACACACTCGCTAAGGAAAGAAAAATAAAACTCACGCAATAATTTACATCCGCCATCTTTTTGAGACTTTGGATCTTCAACCCCGCAACCCGTTAAAGTAATATTGGATTGGAGCAATCTATTGAATCCCCGCAACCCGTCAAGGTAATATTGGAACTCAATAGTCACTATAATTAACACCACACTGCCCCTCTTGGGAGTCTTGTATTATTATTATTTTTTTTTTATTTTTTTTCTAGCCACTCATTTTTTTGTAAGCCGCTCTTATTTTTCTTTATTCCTCACAAAGAAAGTAGAAAAGAATAAAAGGAAAAACACCCGCTTAATATTGAGCATGACATAAGTCTAGTACACATAAAACGTTCTAACTTAGAATCTTAAGACGTACTTATATCAACCATGAATGATTAGGCAAAAATGCATAAGAGATTACAAACCAATTAAAACCGTTCTTGATTATTTATTAACAATATATACATGCGAAGAAAATATAGGCAAAGAAGAGAAGGGTTTAGCCACAAGTAATTATCATGAAGTTTATCTAGCCCTTTTATACTTGCTTCAACTCTATCATTTCCCATTCTCCACAAATTTAAAATCTCAAATAATGAGATTGGTGGATGCTTAGCCTAATAGACCAATGAAGGACTACATGGTTAAGGATACTAGCTAGAGAATGCTAAGATACGCAAACTCGGGTTGAGTCAAAATATCCATGGCGGGCCTAATATGTCAAAGAAGTCTAGACTTGTTAAAACCATGCTTTTATTATATTTTTTTTTCTTTTATAAATTTTTGATGAAAAATAAAGAAGAAATATACGCAATGCAAATGTGTTATGCAAATGAAAAATGATTGATGCAAAAATTATGAATGCGTATTTTTGGTGGCCAAAGTAGATCAAAAATTTGAAAAATGTTTGAAAAATTAATTTCCCAATTATCATGAAGTTAAGGCAATGGTCTAGGTAAGGTCACTTCGATAGAAGTCTCCCCTACACTTAAGATAAACATTGTCCTCAATGTTTAAGAGTATTGGAGTGAACTTCCCTACACTTATTACATTGATTACTTTGCTTAACTCAAGTTAAGGAAGAGACAACTAAAGGGTATTCATTTTAAGCACAAGTTTTTGAATAACACAATAGAAAAAACTAATCGAAGTGAACCAGATACACGGGCCTCCTCCATAAGCTCCAAGCATGAAATGTGAGAGAGCAACCCTTGAAGCAAATACGAAAAGACGAAGAAAGGCACCCCTCCACTTCAACTCTATTATAACATCCTTTTAATTAAACCTAACCTATTGAAAATCTACTCTACATTTTCTAACCTAGTTAATCAATGCTTGAGTTTTTTTAACCCTAAGTCGCTAGCTCGACTCGGCCCCGAATTAGGTTGTCCTTGGGGAAACCATCATGGAGAATAAAGGATAACACTTTGAAGCTCGTCTCACGTGATACACTCAAACTTAGCACGTTGCCATTTACTATAAGATTTACAATATCCGCCTTGATAAACGGAACGGTCCAACGTGTCTCATGTTTTTCCAACATACGAAAGCTCTCATATATGAAGCACACCAGGATCAAATACAAAGTTTCCATCTCTACACTCGAACAACTCCAAAGTAGGTAGCATCAACAAAGTAAGCTCATACAAAAAGCCCAGATCAATCGAAATCTCACTCTTAAGTCGAGTAGATGAAAACCATTTTTTTCCAACATATGTATCCTAGGATCAAAAACCTTTCCCTTCATGGGAAAATAAGAAGATGAGCTCATATCAACCATATAAGATTCCCCCTTAGTGATCAAAGCATCATGAGACAATGAAGGTGTAGGTATCAAAACATTCATAACTATTATGTCCATATTAGGCCCTTCATCATCATCATCAAAAGGTGGGTAATCTTCCATAGAAGGCATAGAAAAAGAAGGATCAAGATTAATAGTGTCTTGTGGAAGAGGTGTAGGCTCTAGGGTACCAAAAACCAAGTTCTCACTAAGACGAATCTCCTCTTCCCAATTAGAATCACTATCATCAACCTCAATATCAATATTAGCAAGATAAGCCTCTATGGTGGCATCAATATCCATATGAGAATCCATATCAAAGGTTTTAGGTTCTAAAGGTGCCATAGGTGAAAAAGGATCAATCTCTAAGAGTATAGGATCTTCATCAATAACCAACTTCAAGGGTGGAAGGGTGGGAATAGAAGGCTCAAAAGAAGGTGTATTGAGAGAATCACTCAAAGGGATGATATCATCATAAAAATCAATAGGTGCAACCTCAAAAACCGGTGAAGAAATATCATTGAAAGGTTCTTCATCTATGGACACAACATTATGGTTTTCATTCAAAGCTTCAATCAAGGAGATAAGATTATAGACGTTTGATAAAACCTCACGAATATGAACATCTTCCACTTCTTCTATATGATCAACATCATCATCCAAATTAGGAATGTCATCTTGACATGAAAATCCTCGGATAATATATCATAACATGCCTCACTAGAATCACAATCATCATCCTCTATTCTTGGCAAATCTTGCATAAACTCTTCCTCAATCTCATTATCCCTTTCTTTGAACAATTCATCAAGATCAAAGTCATCAAAATCACTAGTAGTAGCATGAAGGTCAACATGGGATGAAATCTCAATGTGATCATGAGGAGAAGAGGTATCAATACAAAGCTCGTCACATGGTTCAATGGAAACACACTCAAGCTCTCTTTGGATTGGGATAAGGTTCTCAACACTAGAAACGGTTAATTATTCCAAATTGGTATTTGTATTAGTGCTAAGAGGCTCATCCCCCATGGTTAAAGAGTCGGTGGGTTCCACGTGAGGTAAAGGTGATGAAGGTGTGTCATCATTAAGTTTCATACAAATCGGAGGATCGTCATCATCATCATCATAAAATAATGGATAAGGCCTACGAGTAGCAAAATATTCTTCTTTTCTGCCTTCATCTTCTACTTTTTCGTCTTTTTCTAAGAGCAAAGTACGTAACTCTTGCTGAAGTTGACGATATTTAATATTCAACTCGTCACCAATGTCCGCTTTATTAGATAGTTTCATCTTCGCATTATTAAAAAGAGATATCATCTTTTCATGTATCCGCACATTCTCCTCGTCTATTTCCTCAAAGCTCATGGTTTTTATGCGTTCACGTTCCTTTTTATCAATCTTAACGAGTAAATCATCTAAATCTTTCTTGAGGAACTGAGAGGATTTGTTCACCGATTTTCTATAAATGTCACCAATTCTCTTGATATTAAACCGTTTGTTCCTTACATCATCCTCAAGATACTTAATTTCTTCCCTTAACCACCGAGATTCTTCTCTCATTTCCTCGATACTCATCTCTCTCATACGTGTAAAAGCCTTTAATCTATATCCATCGTCTCTTCCTTGTTGCTCAATTAGAAAAGAAAGCTCATTGAGATCACTAAGAGCATAAGAAGGCGGATCCCTTGGTCGACAATCATAACCATAATGGGGTTCTTTTCCACAAAACTCACATGAATAAGTCGAAGAATAGGGTGGAGGTGGATTTCCATAATTAGGTGAATCATAGTTTTGAAAAGAGTCTTTATTATGAAAGTTATCATGATCGTAACCTTGAAAATTCCCTTCATTTTGAAAACCCTCATAATGTGAAAATCCTTGATTTTGAAAAGTATCTTGATTATAGCATGGGAAATTTTCATCATTTTGAAAGCCTTCATTGTTTGAAAATCCTTGATTATGAAAGGTTTCTTGATTATAGCCTTGAAAATTATCATTATTTTGAAAACCCTCATAATTGGAACATCCTTGGTTTTGAAAAGTTTCTTGATTAAAGCTTTGAAAATTATCATTATTTAGAAAACCTTCATTGTTTGAAAAATCTTGGTTTTGGTATGGCTCATCAAAGGGTTGATCATGAAATGATGGTGGATTTTGTGATGAAAAACCGGAATATCCCATATAGTCAATACAAGTGTAGTCCATTTGAATGTTAGGTTGAAAATTATGGTTCTCGGTTCCATTGTAAGCATATCCCTCCCTATAATAGCCATTATTTTGATCACATAAATAAGTATCGTGTGGACCTCCACAAGTCGAACAAGTCGAATAATTAGCGTTGGCGGATCGTTGTTGCAAAATCTCCAACATGGAACGAGTATCCATGTGTAACAAGGTGGCCGAATGTATATACAAGTAAAATGACGTTTAAAAGCTTCCTCGGGGAAGGAAGTAATACACCAAAGGTGGTATGTTTACACGTGTGCGAGTACACGTGTAAGTAAACACGAGGAATGAGGGAGTAGCCCTCAGTCGACTTTGAAGAGAAAAGGATTATCCTCTTCGAGTTTCGATATGGAATATCCACAAGAAAGTAATAATATATGTATGTACTACTTGGGTGCAAGACCCCCAATGAATCCTTCCTTCTTAGAATACTCACTAGTGAACGGGGGGTTAGGTGGCGCGAAGCACTTAAGTACCTATTGACCCTTAGATGGCATTTTATAGCATATCGCCTTTCTATTCACTTTGTAGTTTGTATTCTTCGAATTATTGCCTATTGGAAGTATTTATCTATTATTGCTTAATTAGATTGGATCGATACGCGTGTCAAGGACCGGAACGCCCCCTAACACGGTGTATTGCCTCGGCAATACTTATGGAAATAGGTAACTTGATTGTTCGTATCTACGTATACTTATTTACATATAATAATATATCAAAAATATTTTTGTATTTATTTGTTTTTTTTAAGAAAAATACTATATGTACGCAAAAACGATGAAAAGCGATATAATATATATTTTTGGGTGTAATCTTTTAGGAAAAAGATTACTTTTTGGATTTTTTTTTATATTTTTTTTTGGTTCAATTCTTTAGGAAAAGAATCGATTTTGTGATTTTTTTATTTTTTTGTATTTTTATCTTTTTGATATTTTTTATCTTTTTGATTTATAATACGTAAAAATAACGTTCACAAAGTGAACGGATCCCAAGATCCAATCGTCTCACTCGAAACCGTTAATCTTCACGAAAAGAACCGGCAGCGGCGCCATTTAATATTTCGTTTTTTTAGTTCGTTTTCTCTCGGTCTAATCGAATTGATTTACAAGTTTACAAGTTTGACTTATAGTTTTTGGTGATAAAAGATTGTTTGGTAATCTATGTCTAATTTGCACAAAGAACGTAAAGAATGTAAAATATTATACTATAATTCCTACTTATACGTACTATTCTACAAAACACATTGCAAGTACTACATTCAAATGCACAAATAAAATGTGAAAATACAATTTTATACTACAATTACAAAATACAAAATATTAAACTAAATGTACATTTTAAAAATACCAAATGCAAGTTTATTTAAAATCTACAAAACTAAAAGTTCACAAATCTCATTTACAAATTTAACTGGCCCAAATAAAAGACTTTAAAAAGCCCAACTATATGGCCCAAATGACAATCTAGTTACTGTATATCTAAAACTAACGAATTGGACTTAACTTGCAACTAATCTAACCAAGAAGGAAAACTGGGTAACTAACAAGGACATAAATCGCAACTAATATTCTAACTGAGGGTCAAATTGCAACTAACTGTGGTTAACTCTGGACTGTAAGCATAACTAGAGCATTCAAAGTGAAGGACTAAAACTGACAATTAACAAAACTTATGCAAATTGACAAAATAAGCTAAGAAACTAATAACTAGCAAGAACCAAGCAAAAATCAGATATTAGCAGACTATATGTTTCATGCAGGGAAACAAATCAGATGTCCATTAGCTGAACTTAACAAATTCTAGCTATGAAAATATCACAGAAAATCAAATGAGTAGCATTTAACTAGATGAACTAATCAAATGCCACTAGGAAACAGGTAATGAATAACTTGCAATCTAAAATCACACTACAAACGATCAATCTTGGAAAAGATTAGCAAATACTGAAAATGAAATAAGTGCTAAACCAAAACATCCAGGCCTGCCCTTTGACGGTGAAGCGGAGCGCTGAGCAAGCTTAGCTAAGATTGGACTGGACCGCTAGCTTCGTTGACTTACGTATTCAGCTACTCCAAACAGTCTTACGAAACTGAGATCTACAAAGTTTCAGCAAATCAAAAAGAACTCTTGAATTTGAAACCTGCATAAACTCAGTTCTCCTGCAAAATCAAACTAAACGAGCAAATAAAAGTGCCAACTCTATCACAGAAACAAAAGCTTCAACCAAAAGCTTGATTCAGCTTTTCGTAATAAGCTGATCCTAACACCACTATCTGAACTGAAAATCAAATCCAAAACTCCAGTTGATCTGCTATTTATATCAGCAAAGCTAAAAACCACCACCTGATCTCAACTTCCACAATCTATTTCCTCCAGGCCTTAACCGTTGATGTCGATATTACTGAATTTGGATATATACTACTTTCTAAACTAGAGCCTCCAACAGCTTATACCAAATCCAAAGAAACATAAGCTGATAGTAAACTGATTGAATCATCAAATCCAAACAGACAGTCTGAAAAGTATGAATAAACAACTATCCGGTTCACCAGCTTGAATCAAAAGCTTTACCAGCTGATATCTAACTTTTACTCAAGATTCACAGAAAGTGAGAATTGAACTATAATGCTTGTACTGAAATTAATAAACTGATGAGAATATCTAAGAACTGTAGATGAACTCATTTAAAAGATGTGTAAAATATTATAAGCTCTTTGACTTATATGTGCTAAAAAAAACTCAGAAAGTTGAAAACCTTTTGAAACATTTGAAAGAAAAGAATTGAAGAACATCAATGGCTGAGTTTGTTATAATAAACTAACTGAAATCGAAACTGTAAAAAAAAACTAATTCAGAATTATGTGACAATCGAAAACAGAAATAGTAAAAACTTGTAATCGAAGGTTCAATTCTTCATTAATGGAGAACGCTAGCTTTGTTACACTGACAAACCGGAAATGATTATAACAGAAACTCATAAGCTGCTTATCGAAAACACAGATTAAAGTAAATGATTGAAAGTTAAAGTTTGAATTCATTAATGGTGGAAATCATTCGGTTACAAAAGCTAAACTAATTCAGTTACAAATGTTTAACAAGAAAGATGAAAGAAAGTTAAACTAACTAACTAATTATCCTAACTACTATGTGAAAACTACACCTAAGCTACCCATTGAAGTGAGGGTCTTCTCTTGTATTTATAGCCGTCGAGAGGAGGAGAGGTGACGTGTTTCCTCCAATTAAATCGTGCCACGTGTTTAATACGATGATCTTGAACTCGTTCTTCATTCTTCATCATTGGGGGTTTCTTCTCCTTTGCGTCTTGATCTAATTAACAGGTATCTTCATGTAGAGGAGATGAAGAGGAGTATTTTTCTAGTTGGAAGCTTGGCCTGAAACTCCTTAAATCTCTCGTAATAATGACTTGCAGGTTCAAGGTGGATAGAAGATGAAAGTCGTTTTTTTTTTCTCTCTCTTCTCGTTGGAGAAGGAGATGTAACGTGTATGTTTTTGTTTTTGACCGAATATTGGTCAATTACCAAGTAAATAAGACTTTTCAACATATTTGCCATTTGGTCCCTCAATTTTCATTTCTCTTCAAATGGTTTTAAAACCTTTTTAAGTAAATTCCTTTCATCCTTTATCTTGTTAAAAATTGAAACTTAAGTCCTCAATCTTTGAAAGCTTGGCAAATAAGGTCCTTGAAAGCATCTTTCGTCTTTTTTTCGTCTTTTGATAAAATAAGTCCTTGAAACCGCGTGATTTGTCGAAAATGTATCTTCTTACCTGAAAACACATGAAACACAAATACACACATAATTCTGATATTTTAAAGTTAAATATTATGTATTTGACTGTGTTTTTAGTGGTTTTTGGATCATTATTGATGAGTGTTTTCACACTTATCATGCTTCAACAAAAACTCCGGAGCCGTGATTTGCATCGGTGCAATCGGTCCTCCTCGTCCAAACATTGTGGGTTGACAAAGCTCCTCCATTCTCCGAAGATCGGGCTGTGGAAGAACATTGTTGTTGTTATTGTTGAGGTGCGGTGGGTTATTGTTGTTGTTCACACCTGCCATAGCTAAATCTTCACGAGTCTCGGGCTCTTGATAAGTTGAAGATCTAGTACGCATACACCTGCGAAAGCAAAAGAAAAAGATACCAAAGCAATAGACAATATATACACTATAAAGAAAATAAAATCTTTTTGGATTTTTGAAATTTTTTTAATTTTTTTGGATTCTTTAACAATTTTTAATTTTTATTGATTTTTGAAAATTTTTAAGCAAGAAAAATAACGCTCACGAATGAACGGATCCCAAAAAGCAACGCGTCTCTCACAGAAAACAGTTAATCTTTACGAAAAGAGCCGACAGCGGCGCCATTTAATACTTGGTTTTTACCTAGTATAAAAGTTAAAGTTCTTTGTCATGGTCTAATCAAATTGATTACTGGTTTAAGGTGTGACTCAGTCGTCTTTGGTGAAAACAAAAGTTGTGTCGTTGTATTAAAAGGAAAAGTGCACAAACTTTAAAGTAAAAGGCAGGTAATTTAGTTCTAATTGAAATTTAAAATAAATGACGGGAAATTTTAGCGAGACGAAAAGTAAATGGGCAATTAAAGTAAATGACGCGAACTTAAAACTATCCTAAAGGCAAACTTAAAATAAATCTAAGGCAAGAAAACTTAAAGTGCGACTAAGTAAAAAGGCGGGAAATATAAAGCTTAAGAATTCAAACTTAAAATAAAATAAAAACAGCTCATTCGGAATAAACCTCCGCTTAGAATAATCACTCGTTCGGAATGTCACCTTCGTTCGGAATAATTCTTCTACACTCGGAATAATTACCTCATGCGGAATAAAGCTTCATCCAGAATAATTGAGCAAAACCTTCATTCGGATATGTGGTTCATCCGGAATATATCCCTCGTTCGGAATAAAAGCTTTATCCGGAATAATTGATTATTCCGAATAAACGACCTTGATTCGGAATACAAGTTATTCCGAATGAAGACCCTTGATCCGAAATATAAGTTATTCCGAATGAAGACCCTTGATCCGGGATATAAGTTATTCCGAATGAACACCCTTGATTCGGAATACCAGCTTGGTTTGGAATATCCACTGATCCGGAATATTTAGAAGAAATTCCTTGGTTCGGAATGTTTTCTTCACTCGGAATAAACTGCTGATCCGGAATGTGGCCTTGATCCGGAATAAATGGGACAAAATGCTGATCCGGAATAACCTAAACTAACCCTTCATCCAGAATAACGAGTTGATCCGGAATACCCTGAAAAACAAATAGCGAAGAACACGGGGAACAAATAGACAAAACTAATCCAAATCAACCAAAAGATTAAATCAAACTAACCAAATAACATCTACTAATCATAAACAAACAATCCAAATCAATCAAACTAACAACACCAATCAATATAATCAAAACCCACTTAATCAATTTAATAAAAACTTCAAGAACATGAACATAAACAATAAGCAATAAGATTAAAGATTAAACAAGAAAGGAAGATAAGAGATTAACAATAAAGATAAAGATTCAATAACATAAAAAAGAAACTTACTTGAAAATAAAGGAATTTAAGGTGCAAGACAATTAAGTAAATGACATGAATTTAAATGCAAGTAATTAAAAGGGTGGAAGAACTAATTGTCACTATTAGCCAACAAAACTAAACAAATGACTAATGAGGTCTATTTATAGGGGAGGAGGGGATTAGTGGAAGGAAGCTTCCTCCTCTCTTTCTTCTTTCTTTAATTATCATTAAGTCCTTGTCTTCTTAATTCTTCGACTTTTGTCTCGGGATTAATGAACTCGTCTTGTAATTTCTTCAATAAATTAGACTTGAGTTCTTCGGCTTTTAGTAAACTTCCGTCATTTGACTTTTTCTTCGATAAATCTTCAGAATTGGTCTTGGACTTCCGTTCTTTTTGTACTCTTGATTTCTTGACTTCGTCTTTTGTGTTTTCTTTGATAAAAGTCCGTGAAAGCCGTGTTTTCTTCCCTTTTAACATTTTTATCCTAAAATCACAACAAAAACACAAACCACGCATAATTCCGACATTTACGACATAAAATACACGTTTTGGCCTGGTTATTATTGTAATTAAGTGGTAAAAGGATGGGTGTTTACACACCTATCACCTGGGAATTGATTTGGAACCCGACGAGTGGATTAAGGATAGTGGTTGTTCTAAACACATGACGGGTAATCAAAGTTTATTCTCGCACTACAAAACATATGATGGAGGTAACGTCACATTCACTAGTAGTCTACGTGGTAATATCATTGGAAAAGGTGTTAGAAAGATGGAAAGGTCATTGGAAAAGGTGTTAGAAAGCTTGGGATTTATATCATGAAGGTCAATAAGAAGTCAAAAGACAATATATGTCTTGCGACTATAGATGATAGTTCTACTCTTTGGCATAGGAGATTAGGTCACGCTAATATGCTTTTAATTAAATCTTTAGTCTCTAAGGAGTTGGTAAGACACCTCCCCAAGATGATGTTTGATAGTCACTTTTGTGATGCTTGCAAAGTTGGAAAGCAAGTTCACTCAAGTCACAAAGCCAGGAATTTGGTTTCAACCTCTCAGTGCTTAGAGCTCCTACATATGGATCTCTTTGGACCTTCCGCCATACGGAGTTATGGAGGTAACCTTTATAACCTAGTTATAGTTGACGACTATTCTAGATTCACTTGGACTAGAATTTTGGCATCTAAGAATGAAGCTTTCGATCATTTCGAAATCTTTAGTCGAAGAATTCAAAATCAACTAGGATGTCCAATTGTCTCTATTAGGACGAATCATGGTAGGGAATTTGATAATGAAGTGCAATTTGGTTCCTTTTGTGAAGCTCATGGTATTACCCATAACTTCTCGGCTCCTCGCACTCCACAATCAAATGGGGTAGTTGAAAGGAAGAATAGGACCATCTAAGAGATTAGTAGGACGATGTTAAACGAGCAATCTTTGCCTCAAAAGTTTTGGTGCAATGCCGTGGACACATCGACTTATATTCTCAGCCGAATTCTTATTCGACCTTTCCTAGGAAAGACCCCCTATGAGATTCTTAAAGGTAAGAAACCCTCATTGGAATACTTTAGGGTGTTTGGAAGCAAGTGCTTTATCCTCAACACCAAAGACTACCTTACCAAGTTCGACCCAAAGTCTTACGAAGGTATCTTTTTATGTTATTCCCAAACTAGGAAATCCTACATAGTCCTCAATAGAACCTCGGGCGTAATTGAAGAATCACTTAACGTGACTTTTGATGAAACCCATCCTTTACCCAAGACACCACCATTGGTTGATGATGACTTGGATGAAATAGAAGTAGTTAAAGCCAAAGAGGTTAGAAAAATAGGAGTTTAAGACTTTAGTGTTGAAAAGGAAGTAAACATTAAGGAGTCTAAGGATCATACTCTCAATAATATCATTGGTGACTTAAATCAAAGGACCCTAAGATCTCAAGTCCAAAACCAAAGCAACTTCTTTTGTTTCGTCCCCTTGACTGAACCAAAGAATGCTAAAGAAGCTTTGACGGATGAGAGTTGGGTCATTGCGATGCAAGAAGAATTGAATCAATTCGTTGCTAATGATGTTTGGGAACTTGTTCCTCCACCTAGAAGTTCTACCATTATAGGAACAAAATGGGTCTATAGGAATAAGTTAGATGAGAATGGTGTTGTGTCTCGTAACAAGGCTAGACTTGTAGTTCAAGGGTATAATCAACAAGAAGGGATTGATTATGACGAGACATATGCACCGGTAGCAAGATTAGAATCCATTAGAATCCTTTTAGCCTACGCTTGTGCCTTAGACTTTAAGCTTCAACAAATGTATGTAAAGAGTGTGTTTCTTAACGGTTTGATCAATGAGGAGGTATATGTGGCTCAACCTCCCGGCTTCATTGATTTTGAGAAACCGGATCATGTTTACAAGCTTACGAAGGCACTTTATGGTCTTAAACAAGTACCCAAAGCTTGGTATGATAGACTTAAAGCGTTTCTTGTTAAACATGAGTATACCATGGGGATGGTAGACAACACACTCTTTACAAAGAAGAAAGGTTCTCACCTCATAATCATGCAAATATATGTTGATGACATTATATTTGGCTCAACTTTTCAAGAATTGTGTGATGACTTCGCCAAAATCATGCATGATGAGTTTGAAATGAGTATGATGGGAGAACTTAACTTCTTTTTAGGACTCCGAATTAAGCAAATGGATGAGGGTATTTTCTTTAGTCAATCTAAGTATTCTAAAGAAATGCTAAAGAAATTTGGATTAGAAGAATCTAGACCAATGAAGACACCAATGGCCTCGGATACTAAACTCACCGTAGATGATGATTGTGAGTCGGTAGACAACACCAAATATAGAGGTATGATTGGTAGTTTGTTGTACCTTACAGCAAGTCGACCGGATATCATGTTTAGTGTTTGCCTTTGTGCTCGCTTCCAAGAGGCTCCCAAAACCTCTCACCTTGAAGCGGTTAAGCGTATCTTATGATACATTAAGGGCACTATACATTTAGGATTATGGTATCCTAAAGGGACTGGCGTAGAAACCATTGTCTACACGGACTCGGATCATGCGGGAGACTATGTGGATCGGAAAAGCACTAGTGGAGTTTGTACCTTCATGGGTTGTTGTTTAACTTCTTGGTTCTCCAAGAAACAAACCGCTCTTGCGATATCCACCACGGAAGACGAGTACGCGAGTGCCGGAAAAGCATGCCAACAAGCTCTATGGATGAAGCAAGTGCTTGTTGATTACGGGATTTCTCTTGATGATGTTCCCATCATGTGCGACAATAAAGGTGCTATAGACCTTAGCAAGAATCCCGTGCAACATTCGCGAACCAACCACATAGAAATTCACCACCATTTCCTTAGGGATAATGTTCAAAAGGGGAACATTTCGATTGAGAAGGTACCCTCCAAGGATAACTTAGCGGACATCTTCACTAAGCCACTTAAGAGGGAACCTTTTCATTACTTGCGTCTAGGTCTAGGATTATTGGAACATATTCCTTAATTGCTTTCCTTTTATTGAGTCTCTTATTTCTTTTGAGTCTTTTATCACTTTGAGTCATTGAGTCTCCTAAACTCTTCTTGAAAATCTTCTCTTCTCCTTTTCAAAATTCTCAAAGTCTCTTTCTAAAATGGTCGAGAAATGTTTTGACATTGTTAATTTAATCTAAAAATGTTTTTCATAGATTCTTGCTATTAATCTCGAGCTTACATAATTCATATGTATGATTCTCTCAAACATAGTAAGAACAAGATAGAATCATGGAGGATCATTGTGTCGTGACTTAAGGTCTTGTCTTACACACCTCCTACATAGATTTTTATTTTAAAATCCATATATATTGGTCAAATCTCTATTTGGTGAGTTCGTATGTGTTTTCTTTGTCTATTTTGCTTTTAAGCATATCCATATGATTAGTTAGACTAGAAAAATAAGATTTGTTGAATTGAAAAATCTTCCTTCACCACCAAAACACAACCTCTGTAGGCGGTTCCATATACGAACCACGGTCCCTTAGTGATAAGGAACCGCCAGAAGTGATAAAGAACCGCGTACAGTGCTTCCTTTTTCGGGTATTTCTGAAACTCCCAATTTGTTCCAACACTTTTGGGAATCTTTGTTTCAACTCTTTGACCACCCAAAAAAAAACCTTAAGCCTTCCCTATTTAACCATAAGCATTTTGCCATACTTCACATCCCAAAATGTCTTATTCTCCTAATGAAAGCCTTGATTCTCCTCCATTTTCCCCAATTGCTTTCAATCCCAACTCACCCAAGAACACTTTCAATCCAAATTCACCCAAGAACACTCTTAATCACATTTCTCCTACCAAGAATGCTGATTGTGGAACGTCTTTTCTTCCACCACCACCCTTTAGTGTTCTTCCTCCTTCTCATGATAATGTCATGCACCATGGGACATATTGTCATTGTTGTCAATATCAACATCTTGCTATGGAACACATCTATGAGGAGTTGAGCTACATCAAGGGTCTCTTAATCAAGCCTCCTCTTCACTTTGATTATGAGATCTCCACCAAGCCACCACCACCACCTTCCGCCACTACCTTGTCTTTCATATAAACATTGGTTGTTTATTCACAAGATACCTAATTCAAGTAAATCTTAGAATTCTAGACTAACTAGGATTAGATTTATGCTTTTGGCTTGTTTCCTTTTTCATACATCTTTGTATGATTTTATTTACATGACTTCAGTTGGATCTTAGTCTTTGTGTTTTCTTCTCTTTTTATTTTATTCTTTTGTGACCTATAGCTATCTCTTGTTGGTTGTCTCTTTTGTTCAACTAACCCTTCTATGTACCTTGTCACCATATCTCGATTCCTCGATGCCCCAAGCAAGGCGGAGTAAGCACCAAGGGGGAGTCTTTGCAAAGTCCGTCTCTTCAACACCGACTTGTGCAACCTTTTTGCTTCGACAAAGGAGGAGAAATTAATAAACTCGTCTTCGAAAATCTTGTTTTTGTGTGATTGAGTTTGTTGGAAACTCACTTTATGTGACGACATTTAAGAATTCCCGTTAGTTATCATAGTCACGCACAGTCAGTCTAGACTAGGCCCTTTGTAAGGTGCGTGACTATATATACCCCTCCTTAGCTTCCAAGGAGGGGTGTTGATTGTATTTGTTCATTTTGAGGAACACACACATTTCACATTCAACCTCTCTTCTCTCTCTCTAAGTTTAACAATGGCTTCCACCACCACTTTCCACCACGTTAGACCACCGGATCCGATTTAGCTTTTCTACATTTGGTATCAGAGCCACGGTTCCATCCTTGGATCGTGTTTATTTATGCGATTTTGGTGGTCTATATCATTTCTTGTGTCTCGTTTATATGGTTTCTGTCCATTGTCACAAAAATTTTTTTGGTGTCACGTCTTATTATCTTGTTTCATTGTCCAATCAGTCACAAGTTTTTGGTATTATCATATCTATATCTGGTTCTCGGTCCAAATCTATTTGTCACATGGTCAAAATATTGTCCATTTATTATATTTTCACTGGTCAAAGTCTATATCACTGGTCAAAAAATTATCATGGTTAAGCTGCTCATTATGTCATCATTGTTACCTGTGTTCGTATATTTTTTATATCTATTTTCTGGGTTATATTTTTTGAAGATGAAGGTGATAAACTCAGAAAATCTACCAGAAAATATGCCCAGAAACATGCTCCCTGAAAAAACGGAACAAGGACACTTTTGGACTTATCTTCTTGGTATGATCGCATGTATTGCGATGGGGTGTTTTTACACATTCCGATGGGCTTGACTTACCCATTGCGATGGACTCATTCCGATGAGTCACATTGCGATGGGTAGTCGGGTCTGTCGCAATGGATCAGCCAAGACGTCATGCTGCCCGATTACTTGCAACATTGCGATGGATGTTTTATATTGCGATGGGTACCATTGCGATGGGTACCATCGCAATGGGTACCATCGCAATGAGGCTGTTGACTTTGCGATAGGTTGATCAGATATTGCGATGCATTTTTTTTGTTTACAAAAAGACTCATTGCGACGACTTGACTTGTTTAACACCTGACCCGGGGCCAAAAACGCAACCTGACCAAACTGTGCCCATCCCAACCGAGTCAACTCGGTCATTACCGAGTTGACTCAGTCAAACTCACTGAGTTGACTCGAGACCTCCATCCTTATATCGCCTCAACAAATCCACAAATCTATTCCTACACCCATCGACACCTATCCCATCTAATCACTCAAAACAGAAAACTATGATCTCAGACTCTTTCGATTTGCATGTGTAGATCCTTCAAGATCTTACACGAAAACGAATTTAATCATCACAGATCTATGTAATTGGTTTAACCAATTTTAATTTTCGATAACAAGTTTAGATTAATAACATGCATGTTAAAATCTTATTCCTTGTTTCGATTTTACTCAACAAAAACAGAAATTAAACCAAAGTAACAAAACATACTTACCCGAGACCTTATACAAGATCTAGAACCAACAATCATTGGTTGTTCTTCGTTCGTGGGAAGATGTATGACGGTGTGAGACTTGATTTATGTCGGTAACTGAAGATTGAAGGAGATTGAGTATTGATTGTTGGGTGTTTGACTGAGATTAGGGTGGGACGGAGGTTTTGATGTGGGAGTAGTGAGAGAAGTATGGGACGGAGGAAACGAGGTAGGGAGGTGGGAGATAAGTTAGGTGAGATGGGGGCGGATGAAACGAGGGAAGGTGTTTAGGGTTAATATGATAAGAGTGAAATTAGGGATTGTGAAGTTATTTAACTCAAATCCTTGGACCGGTTTTGGATTGGTGATGGACCGGGTTTGAATGATTGATGATGGGCCGACTTGTCTTAATCTTCTATGTTTTGGACTGGGCCTATGAAATTTTTGGACACTCGAATTTGGTTGAATTTTAGATATATGAAATGTTTAAACAGTGTGTTTTATTAACACACATACACACAAATTTTTTTAAAATTTTTAAATAAATTTGTTGTGTATTATGTTTTAACTCATTAGGACATCGGGTCGAGACAAAAAGTGTCGAGAAATTGTTAAGGATAATAGATGCTCAAACAAACAAATTCCTTTTTTTGAATTTGTAGTTTTTTTGTCGCATTTGGGGTTCTTTAATTTTTTTCTTGACACCGATTGGGTGACGAGAAATATGACGCGACAAAATTAAAGTGACAAATGTGACAAGGATTTATTTTGACGAGACAAAGAAAGAATGGGCGATTTTTTAGTGGCTTCAGATTTTGTTTGATCAGGTATTAATTACGTGACGTTGAAGACGGATTTTTCGAAGGCGTGTATTTATTTTATCTTTTAGTAGATGACTTGCTCGTGCTTAATCCTAGAATGGAGACTTGGTTATCTGGTTTCCGGGTTCGGGGTGGATGGTTGATGACTCGGATAACTATCACTTAAAGGGGTTACATTGTTGTACTCAGTGTCACGCGCGTAGTCGACGTGGATAATTTCAAGAGGTGTTGTGCTTATAGACTTCTTCAGTGATGCATTGAGTACTTAGAGATTTCTCCACCGTTCTTCATTCAACAATAGTGCAAGCTTAAGTCACAAGATCGAAGGATTTTTATTCAGCTTCACGTTTGATGTATCCGGTTCATTCTTTCTGTGGTCACTTCAAATTGCTTTCATGTGGTATGGTAAAGGTGGCCATGGAGAGTTTATGAGAAGAGATTTTCGATCAACAGCTGATTCTCACAAAATATATAATTCAACTTATTTATTATTCTCACGAGATTTCAGGTTCACGTGCGTACAATTTATTGATGGTTCCGAGTTTCGAAACCATCAAGGGGGAAGAAGAAGACACATTGAACGCACACCGAGTACACGTGATGAACTTCATACCTTCTTTTGATTTGAAGATATTCCGGGATGACATTTGTCATAGCCGCAGAGAAATCAGTGTTTTAACTCGTGTCGTTATCAATCTCCAAACGGTACACTACTGATTCGAGGTTTAATTGTTTGATTGTTGCAATTAAACATCATCATTATCCTATATGCATTCCCGGGACTTAATTGACTCTGGTGCATCTCCGGAAGAAGACGTGTGCATTTCCGGGACTTGATTGACTCTGGTGTTACGATGTCAACTTCATGAATGGGATAAAGTGTCCACTTCAGTATTTGAGCTTCATAATTGGGATTGATTTACCTTCTTCAACTATGTGGGGGAAGAAGTGTCTTGATTCTTTCTGGTATGCATAACTTGAACTCTCAGGGGGAAGAAAAATTCAGAAGAATTATTCAAGCGTGAGAAGAAAAGTTGTTGATCTACTTGGGGGAAGCTATTTAAAAATTGCTTCTACATCAAGTTTACGTGGCATGAATTAGGGGGAAGCTAATTCAGAAGCTTCTCCTTAACCAGAAGTGTATGGGTTACTTAGCTCGTGCCGTTACAGTATTTCTACTACAAGTGAAAGATGAAGACGAAGGCCTTAGAAGACTTCATCAGCATTGGATGCTTCATGGAAGCTCTTGTTCTTAATTATTTTGTACTTGATAGGTAGAATATTGTAAGGAATTCTACACGTCGTCCCATGGGGGAAGATTGTTGGAAACTCACTTTATGTGACGACATTTAAAAATTCCCGTTAGTTATCATAGTCACGCACTGTCAGTCTAGACTAGGCCCTTTGTAAGGTGCGTGACTATATATACCCCTCCTTAGCTTCCAAGGAGGGGTGTTGATTGTATTTGTTCATTTTGAGGAACACACACATTTCACATTCAACCTCTCTTCTCTCTCTCTAAGTTTAACAATGGCTTCCACCACCACTTTCCACCACGTTAGACCACCGGATCCGATTTAGCTTTTCTACAGAGTTTATGTATTGTTGGAATAAAAAAGGGGGAGATTGTTAATGTAAAAATGCCTAAAAACGTTACTTGCATTTTTCAGTCTCGCTTAGTTTTGATTACGACAATATGTAAAAACAAGCATTTAAGAAAATAACGAAAAACGAATTCTTGAGTTCAAGTATTTTTCATTTTACCCATTTTCACTTAAGGTATGAATAAACAAGTACTAACCTTAATCAAGTGATCAAGTGACTTAATCTTTTCTTAAAACTCACTTTTTATTAAGTGTGACAAGTTTTTTTATTTAACTTTCTTTCTAAGAAAATGTTTTATTAAATTAAATATTTGAAAATTTGAAAATGGCATATTCTTTTTTGATTTGGAATATTCTTTCAGGATATTTTATAATCAGATAAGACCTCCACCACTAAAGGACAAAAAGGGAGCAGAGTCTACTCTGGCGGTTCCCTAGTGCCTATGCGGTTCCTTATCGATAAGGAACCGTCGGCTGAGATAAGGAACCACGGGCAGATATAGCCGTTGGCCCTTTTTTCCTATAAATAGTGGACCATTCTTAGATTTTCTCTTCACCTCTTTTGCACATATATTTCCAGATTCAAACATACTTCTTAAATCACTCAAATCCTTGATCATTTGATTGATTACTACTTGTTTAGAAGTGAATCTATCCCATCCATCCCTTCCTCTCTAAGTGCAAAGAGAAGAACACTATCCTTGTGAAGTGTTGAGTCCACCACCAAAGATCCTTTGAAGATCAAATCTTATACACTTGTTGTTGTGTCATAGTTGTGAAGATCCAAGTAGTTGTGTCTATTTGGAAGTTGTGTATGTACTAAGTATAGTTGTGTAGATTGGTCTTAGCTACGAGTAGGGCTCGACTTTTAGCTTAGAGTCGGGAATTGGTTAAGCAACGTGTACGGTTTTCTCCACCATAAGGTTCTTGTTATGTAGTGAACTCTCTATTAAAGAGTACTCGAGGAGTGGAGTAGGAACGAGGAGTGAGCTTCGTTGCCGAACCACTATAAATCTTTGGTGTTTGCTTTGATCTTTCTTTACCCTTAAATCTTTACATTCTTTATTCTTTGTGTATATACATTCGTTACTATTAGTTTAGTTACACTATCATTGTTCATATTGTGCATAAGAAGATTTAACATATTTCCTCAAGCCTAAGTTTTTGAAAAAGGATTTTTTGAAAACCATCTTTTAACAAGTAAATATAAGAAACTATTCAACCCCCCCCCCCCCCCTTCTAGTTTCTACAGGTGTCAAGAC
Organism: Glebionis coronaria; assembly: GCA_025667525.1. NCBI lineage: Eukaryota > Viridiplantae > Streptophyta > Magnoliopsida > Asterales > Asteraceae > Glebionis > Glebionis coronaria. The sequence goes on along the minus strand of CM046876.1, from coordinate 234,507,252 downwards.
AAAAATATCAATCGTACACATGGTGTCAAGAGATAACTTCAGACGTGACGAGGGGACCAACATTCGTGAACAAGAACCATGTGATGCTATCATATGATGTTCTCCATCATTCAGGTCCAACCTCGTAAATTATTAATCTTTTGAATACATTATCATATATGATCTTTTCACGTGATAAATACCTTACACATGTGTTTAAAACGTATTTAATTTACGTTTCAAGTACACCCTCATTAATTTTAGGGGGGGATTGTGAAAATCATGAAGATAATTGGATTTACATTTTTCTTCCCATATTTTCTTAAAATTTCATTAAATCAATTGATAATAAAAACATCGATTGGGTTAATATTTTTAATATTGGTGAGAAAATGTGATTTAATATTGAGATCAATAATGGTTTGACTTAATGTGCTAGCTCATCCCGACATGTGCGAAATGTTTTCTTAATTTCTTTCGCATTTAGATGCACATGTGTGGGGGAGCAAATGGATTTCATGTTCAAAACATTCATGGTACAAAATGCTTTGATTTTATAATCACAAGTGCCTTGAATGGTTTTCAAAGAAGTTTTCATGGTGACAATATACTTACTCTCAGCCCATTTATTTCACGACAATGAAGATTGTGGTGACATAAGGACGGTAGGATAGGTTAAGTCCAATGATTCTTCCAAAACAAGAGGAATCTTCCCAAGAACATTCCATAGCTAGAAATAGTAGTCCTTAGGAAAGATGGAGAAAGTTTGTGACCATAGCTTAATGCCGACCAAGTACATAACTTAGCACTGGAACAATCAGAACAATGTGCTAGTTATGACGTATTGGTAAGCATTGAAGGGGTTGAAGAATGAAAAAGAATTATAAAGATAAAGGGTGTAAAGAAAGTAGCCCTCCTTAAAACTTAGGCAAAACCCGGGTCAACACATATGCTATTGAGATCATTTTTAATAATGCTCAATATTGAAGATACACATCATGAACCCAATGATGCAATGCACAACCCATCCCAGCTAACTCAGATATCTCTCAAAAGGTATATGTTTTAATTACACGGAGACAACGCATTATCTGTCAATTTATTCACTCCGAATATATTGATATTGAAATGGTGGCACTCCTCTCCAGCCTCCGATCACTAAAAATCCAAAATGCACTATCGAGTCTGTAACACTCTCAAATTTTGTATCGGGTCAGCGGAAGGGTCAGTAGAGTGTTACGGGATAGCACAATAACTCAAATCATAGACAACGCATAAAAATGGTTGTACAAGGTTTAACATACATTCATTCGAATATAGATCGAATGAATAATTTTATTATGTGGGCCATCAGAGTTATTCTCCATCCAAGTTACCTTCAAGCACCTGAGATAAAACATGCGAAAATTATATCAGCGAATGCCGAGTGAATTCATAGAGTTTAATAAAACCGTTATACAAAACAGTTATAGAAAGCAGAAAACAAGTATAATATCAGAAGTGAGTCCTCGTATTACTAGTCAGGTAATATATATAAATCAAGTCATACATCTTAAACCGTCCATGAGACCGTAGTCCCAATATTATCGTTAATTGCATTGCATTATATTGTATCGGATTGCATTGGATTATTACTAGCCGCATGACATTGCTACCTTACTATAACAAACAACGGGCCGCGAACCCGACAAACAATTTGCCCATCTAAATTAGCGTGTCGTCACAAAAATCACGCTATGTAAATCTTCTCATACATCAATTTACTTACCAATCAATGTGGCACGACGGGGATCAACCGTCAAGACGCGAACTGGGGTGATCTTTCCCAAATAGTACTATTATATGCATAAGCGTCTACCAAATCCCGGTAGTTCGAAACTCATGCTAATGGGACTTTAAGTGACATAACCTAACCAATAATAATCCTTTTCATCTCATTCATTGGGTCATAATATCATTCGGGTCCATATCAATAAGCATACCATCGGGACTACTTGTGTTCTATATTTATCAAAACTAGTATGTTATCTCCCTCGCGGGTTTACAAAACATTTCATAAAACATTTAAAAGAGTGTGAGGCTATGAACTCACGTTGATTAGGAAAGGCGGGTTATCGGCGATGGTGCGTGCTTCAATCACGGAAACCTAGACAAATAATACTCGGTCTTAGACTATCGTCAAATGACTTTATAAAAATAATGGTTATGTATATATGATGATATCATAAGTATGATGATGATCAAGTAGGATTTTATGTCTTCATACAACATTATAGTTGTTATGTGTTAGATAAATTTAGACTAGTTACACTAGTTTTAACTTATTTACATATTAAGGCCAAATAAGCCCATTAAAAGTCCAATAAATTATATTAGTCCACTTATACTTTTAATACTAGGCCTATACTCATACGTTGGGCTCAAGTGGGTTAAGCCCATGAGTAAGTCCATTGGTGTTTAGCCAAACTAGTTGGGCCTAATGGTCCAATAAGACTACTTTGGCCCGTTAAGGTCCATATGTTATAAAGATCGGGTTTATCGGTTTTTACTTTTAAAATGTACTTACATATCAGTATATGAGTTATAAAAATGTTACATTAGACGGGTCCGACCGTCTAAGTTTTATTTGGCGAAAACGTTAATCTTTCGGTTTTAGCCGAAAAGACGTAAAACTTATATATAGTTTTATAACTTTAGAAAACATTTGAGTCTTTACTTATATAAAAATGCCATACTTATTTATTTTAGTATACAACTCATTTTATAATAATTATTATTAGTTAGTGGGTTTTATATATTTATTTTATAATAATATTACTTGGGTGCTCTTATTATACTATAATTTTATTTACAAATCTGATTATCAAAGTTCATTCCACCATTTTTGCCATATCTTGAGTTCTACAAAGAGATAGAAGCTCAAATTTGAACAGAATAAACTAAATAATATGTGCTACAATTAACTCTTTTATAGCTACTTCTCAATCTGTTGGGAATAAAATTAGCTAAGTCACTGGAACGCTGACAAGAGGAAATTGGACGCTGACAAGAGTAAACGAGACGCTGACAGGTGAGACGCTGATAAGAATTATCAAGGCGTTGACAAGAAGAATCTTAAAGACAAAGACAAGGACTAAATCTGCCAATGATGAATTCTTCAAGCTGGTGGACAAAATATGAAGATAAGAATTCAGAATATATTCTTAATGTTTAAAAAGATTTAGTCAATAAGTTATGTTTATCTTATGTCTCTTCCTAAAGTAGTTGATCATATCTTTTTGTACAAGGCTCCTTAAACCTATAAAAGGAGGCCTTAGGGTTAGACATAAGACACATATTTTTTACACATCTCTTCCACATATCTCATAAGTTTTCATTCGTAAACTACTTTCATTGTAAGTAAGTTTGATATCATTAATCAAAGTGAAAGTTTGTTTATATCTTGTGTGTTCTTGTTTAAGTGTTAATTCCACATAATACTTAGATTATCATATACATATACAAAGGTTTCTCTAAGTGTATTACTTGATCTAATCTCGTATACATAAAGCTAAATCGATCTAAGTTTGGGATCAACAAGTGGTATCAGAGCTTGTTGAGAAACTTTGATTTGAAGAACGAGATCCAATACCGTGAGGTGAACCAGGCTAAGGAAGAAGGTGAAGAAGAATCTGATGATGTTTTCAGTCAAGGCCAAGTCTACTTCAAGTTCCAACTCATCTTCGTCATCTGATAATGAGGTATGTAATGACTCTTCTTGTAGGTTAAATACTGAGAGACTTAACTAAGAGGTGTTAAGGTTGTTAGATGATGTGAGTACTGAAAGATGCAAACTGTCTAATTATCAAATTGCTCTCACTCAAACTGAGAAGACAGTTTCTGAGTACAAGAAAATGGAATTTGACTTAAAAGATAAAATAAATATCTTAAAACATGAGTTAAATGCTAGTATGGATATTAGAAACATCATGGAGAGAGTCAATGCTGAATTACAGGCTAAGTTAGATGAGGCTATTGAAAATAAGGATAATGTAGACCTTAAAATTCAGAGATTTGATAAAGCCTCACAAACCCTAGAAAAATGTGTTAGTGAACAAAGGGATTCTAGGGATATGTCTGGGATTGGGTTGAAAGAATATGTTGCCGTTCCACCACCTGCTGGGGACTTCTATGGTGTCCATAGAAAGGATCTCTCTTGGACTGGTATTCCAGAACTCCAAGAAGAGGAATTTATTCCTCCACCTAGAGTTCTTTCCCCAGTTGAGGAATATCGACAAAAGGTTATTGACCTAGAAGAGTGGAAAAAGGACAACCCCACTTTATTTGTTAAAGGCGGGATACTTAGTGAGAGTCCATTTGTGCCTACACCCATTGAGAGTCCAGTTGTATCTACACCTATAACTGTGACAAATCCCATCACTGGAAAAGCTGTTAATCTTGGCTCCCCAATTAAGAAACAACCTAGTGTTAAATATGCTGAAATGTATAGGAAACCTAGGTCACCCCAAAGCCAAGCAAGTGTTAATGGGACAGGGTTTTATCAGTCTAGGCCTAAGTTTGTGTCCAAAAAGGCTTGTTATTCATGTGGGAGCTTTTCTCATTTGGCCTATAGTTGTGTCAGTGGATATAATTCATTCGCTGACAATAGGTCATCCAATGTTAACCATAGACCTTTTGTCCACACTAGACCACAGGCTACTAGACCAGCTCCTTTCTTCTCTAAGGCAGCTAATACCCATGGACAAAGGCCCTTTCAAAAGACCAACACTTGGTCAAACAGACAGTATGTTCCTGTAGCAAACCCTAATTTGAGCGCTGACAAGAACAAATTCAGCGCTGACAGGAACAAATTCAGCGCTGACAGGAACAAATTCAACGCTGACAGGCACAAATGCAGCGCTGATAGCCCCAAGTTTGGTAGGAGACCTTATTTTAGACCATATAAACAAAGATACTTGGTTAATAAGGGTCAAGGGTCTGAAGTATCATCCTACTTTACTTGGAAACCTAAACAAGAGCAAAACTCTAATTTTAATGGTATTTCAATGAGTTGCAATAGACTTAAATATCTAGAGAAGGTCATTACTAGACTCATTGGAACAAATTGGGTGTTTAGATCACAAAGGGATGAACAGGGATTTGTGGAAAAGAATAAGACCACTCTAGTTGAACAACTAGACAGATCTAATTCTAACAAGGCTTGGATCTCCAAAGAAAACTAATTTGTTTTCTTTTTGAGCAGACTATCCAAAAGCAGGTTAATGATCAAGGATATTGGGATAGTGGATGCTCAAGGAACATGCATTTTTGGTCTTTCCACTGATATTATTTTTATCCACTGACAAGTTATCTCTACCCATTATCATGGGATAGGGTAGCCTCTGTTGGTGTGTTTTTGTGGTTTTTATCTAACTATGTAGGAATGTGGAGCTACATTTGGATGGATACAGAATTGCAAACTTTTATTTATGATGGTTGGAGTGTTTACATTCCTATCTTGAGATAAAATTTTGCTTCTTCACATATAATGATTTGTATGCTTCTGTTAAGGGGAGGTAAACCTTTAGGTTTTTGGGTACTCTTAGAGCACTTTTGCAGAATTCTAGATTGTGTCCACAGGTGAGTGGGGGTTAGAAATAATGAAGGCTCTTTCCTTATGAAATTGTTGGAATTTCTAAACCTTGAGGCACTGTAGCATGCACGTAATTTATTTTGCATGCATGCTGCCAAGACTTTTGACCTAGAATTGGGTGTGGTCGTATGGGTGACTTGGGGTAGATATATTTTTGGGCTTACTTGGGGAGTTGCAAAGGTTTTATACAAGTTAACTTTCTCTTTGGGGCATTTGTGAACAAAGGACTCTAGAGTTCATGTGTGTCTATCATGCTTTTGCATGAGTGTATGCATGAACAGTGTTTGTCATTCTTGCTTATTAGAGACTAGTTAGTTTCATTAGGATTATTACCTTTGTTTGTGTTTTAACTAAGGTTTTATGCATTCTCAAGTACATTTTATGCTATGCCATCTTAGCTGATGTCATTTTTTTAAAATTTTTTTTATAGACCCAAAACGTTTCTTCACCCTTACATTTTTCAAATTTTTGGATATCTGGAAGCCTAATGATCATTGAGATGTTTTTCCTAGTGATTGACATCTAGTAGCAGCAGAGATCACTTTCACAAGGGTGTATAGTGTTATGGAGATGGTTGAGACTATTGGCACTAGCTTTAATGCAGGTCAAGTCAGTCTTATCATCAGTAAGTCCATCCCCATGTCCTATGAATCAATATTGAGGATTCATTTCCCGAATGTGGATGAGGACAGTATGAAACCTTTGACATTAATGGAATTGAAAAAAATCTGTATTAGCTTGTAAAAGCATAATACAGAAATGGTACAAATTGTCAAGGATCATAGTTTTGAACTGATAGACTTGTTGTTTTCGAAGCTGATGCAAGGAGGACGTTCTTAGTTCCGTCCTTGTATTTTGATCTTGGAGAGGAGTCTTAAAAAGGGGAGGAGCAATCGAATTTGAATGACAAAAGTAATAAAGAAATCTTCAAAGACTCTACAGGTGCTGAAGATGATTAAGACCAAGTGAAGGCTGACTATACAAGTGATTTGAGTGATTGACTTTTCGAGATTTATTATTACTCAAATTCAGGGATAAGTATATTTGTAAGAATCCTCTCTGTATGTTTTATTCAGAAACTTGATTACTAGAGTAGATATCAAGTTTAGGGGAGGATTGTTGGGAATAAAATTAGCTAAGTCACTAGAACGCTGACAAGAGGAAATTGGACGCTGACAAGAGTAAACGAGACGCTGACAGGTGAGACGCTGATAAGAATTATCAAGGCGTTGACAAGAAGAATCTTAAAGACAAAGACAAGGACTAAATCTGCCAATGATGAATTCTTCAAGCTGGTGGACAAAATATGAAGATAAGAATTCAGAATATATTCTTAATGTTTAAAAAGATTTAGTCAATAAGTTATGTTTATCTTATGTCTCTTCCTAAAGTAGTTGATCATATCTTTTTGTACAAGGCTCCTTAAACCTATAAAAGGAGGCCTTAGGGTTAGACATAAGACACATCTTTTTCACACATCTCTTCCACATATCTCATAAGTTTTCATTCGTAAACTACTTTCATTGTAAGCAAGTTTGATATCGTTAATCAATGTGAAAGTTTGTTTATATCTTATGTGTTCTTGTTTAAGTGTTAATTCCGCATAACACTTAGATTATCATATACATATACAAAGGTTTCTCTAAGTGTATTACTTAATCTAATCTCGTATACATAAAGCTAAGTCGATCTAAGTTTGGGATCAACACAATCATCCTTTAAGTATTTCAAATAATTCGTCCAAAACAGACTATACAGATTTGTACCTCAATAGTATTTTGATCATATCTTGCTCATTTTAATGATTCCATTGAGTGACCAAATCACCACATATGTAAAAATCATATATCTAACTGTATATGTAATAAACCAAGACATTTTACCAAGTGATCATATTGATACTTACTGTTTTATACAGCCTATGAATCTAACCAAGATTTTAACATCTTTACTTGTTGATTTTAGTCTTTTTAACCAAATCTATTAACACAAAATCCCCACATAATACTTTGATCATCATTCATCATCATATACATATAAATTTATAAAGAAAATACATGATTACATTTACAAAATAACAAGATGATTGAAGAAATGATCTTGTTACCAACCAATACAGTGAAAGGTTAAGAACAAGACTTGGTTTTTTGTAACCAATCTTATGAAATATCAAGACCACCTTCAAAATCACCAAGTATATGAAACACCTTGAGAAAATCAGCCCTAGACTCCTTTGAAAACATCTTATTAGTTGTTAGGATCACCTCAAATCACCATGTCTTTAATGGGTTTTCATCTTATGCAAGTTATACACAAGATTTATGGTAGAAATTTGTGATGAATGGGGTGTTTGGTGATGGAGTATGGGACGGAAAAGAGAGGGCTAGAGAGAGAGATTGTGAGTGGTTTTTGGTTTGCATGTATGAGAAATTGTTTAGTTAGCTAGTTTTATGTGTTAAGTGGTTTTGGTTATGCACTAAGGACATGTGTCCTTCGTGTGTATGAAAAGTTGACACCACTTTGGTGTATTGGCTAAGTCTTGGCCGCCCATAGTGGGGGTGAGACAAGTGTAAACTTGTTTCATCCCCACTAATTTACGGGTACTCCTCGATTCTATTTTCCTCGATTTGCATGCCCTCGGGTCGTTTAACGAAAAACGATTTTATAAATTATGAATCTACAACACAAAACGAATCTAATAAAAATTGTCTCATCAAAAACGGAGTTCAAAAACGTAAATACGTAAACCTAGGGTTTCCGGTTTAGTCGTAAAGGACGTTAAATTATGCCCGTAAGCCCTAATTTCAACCCGTAAATTGTGAGTTCATAAACCAACACAAAAATAAGTTTCAAAATAATATACAAGAAAATAATTTACTACCTAAAAATGTCAGATTGTCACAGCATTTCCTCCTAAAAGGGATCAACGTCCTCGTGATCCATTTCATTTTTGATGCCCGTTTCTTATTGAAATCAAAGAGGTGTGTGTATTTCTTACACATTTCATCCTCTCGTTCCCAAGTAAATTCTGGTCCATGCTTTGAATTCCACCGAATCTTAACGATAGGTATCCAACTTTGTTTAAGTTGCTTTACCTCATGATCCGTAACTTCTACGGGTTCTTCGATAAAATGCAACTTCTCATCAATTCTAACCTTATCCAATGAGATTTTCTCATCACACACTGCTAAACATTTCTTCAGATTAGATACATGGAATGTGTTGTGAACACCATGAAGTTCTTGGGGTAACCCTAATTTGTAAGCCACCGGACCTACTCTAGATAAAATCTTAAATTGTCCAATATAGCGGGGATTCAATTTCCCTCGCTTTCCAAATCTTATGACGCCTTTCCATGGCGACACTTTCAACATCACACGGTCACCCACTTCAAACTCCATCGGTTTCCGCCGCACATCCGCATAACTTTTCTGTCTACTTCGGCCAGTCAACAGCCGTTTCTTAATCTGAACTATTATCTCCATAGTCTCTCGGATCAATTCCGGTCCTGTGAGCTGGGTATCCCCAACTTCACTCCAACATACAGGAGATCCACACTTTCTACCATACAAAGCTTCAAATGATGCAGCCTTAATGCTAGAATGATATCTATTATTATATGAAAATTCTGCTAAAGGCAAATGTTTATCCCAATTCTTACCAAAATCTATCACACAAGCTCTCAACATATCTTCCAGTGTCTGTATCGTCCTTTCACTCTGCCCATCAGTTTGGGGGTGATAAGCAGTGCTCATGTCAAGATTCGTTCCCAAAGATCTTTGGTGGGATTTCCAAAAATTCGATGCGAATCTAGGATCTCGATCAGAAATAATCGATACAAGCACTCCATGCTTACATACAACATTCTCAAGATAAATACGAGTCAACTTCTCCAATGAGAACTGCTCTTTAACAGGAATGAAGTGAGCTGATTTTGTCAGTCTGTCGACAATGACCCAAATCGAGTTATTTCCAGAAGATGTTCTAGGAAGCTTAGTGATAAAGTCCATCGTGATTCGTTCCCACTTCCATTCAGGAATTTCTGGTTGTTGAAGTAGTCCTGACGGCTTTTGATGTTCAGCTTTGACTCTTGCACAAGTCAAACATTAAAGAACATACATAGCAATATCAGCTTTCATATTCGGCCACAAATAAAACTTCTTCAGGTCATGATACATTTTATCAGCACTAGGATGAATGGAATATTTAGATTTATGGGATTCCAACATGATTAAATCTCTTAAGCCTCCAAACTTAGGTACCACATACGACCTCTTAAGCCTTTCACTACATCAGCTCTAACTTCAAAAGGATCTCCTTCACCTCAAAACCTTCGTTAACAAAATTTTCTTTCTTACAGGCTTCTATTTGCGCATTTCTAATTTGCTCAGGCAAATTATTATGCACAGTCAGGACTATAGAACGTACCCTGATAGGCTCTCTATCCTTTCTACTTAATGCATCGGCAACAACATTTGCTTTACCTGGGTGATATTTTATATCACAATCATAATCACTTAACAGTTCTATCCATCTTCGTTGCCTCATATTTAATTCCTTTTGATCGAGAATATATTGTAGGCTTTTTTGAGCGGTGAACACCGTACACTTGGTGCCATATAGATAATGTCTCCACAACCTAAGACCAAATACTAAAGCTCCTAACTAAAGATCATGAGTAGTATAATTCTCCTCATTCTTCCTTAATTGCCTAGAAGCATATGCTATCACCTTTTCTCGCTGCATCAAGACAGCTCCATAACCTCTAAGAGATGCATCACAAAATACTACAAAATCTTCACTTCCGTCGGGTAATGAAAGAATTGGTGCACTACAAAATTTTTTCTTCAATATCTGAAATGCTCCATCTTCTTCACTTCCCCAAATGAAAGGTTTATTTTTCTGAGTTATCTTGGTCAGGGGTTTAGCTACTAAAGAAAATTCTTTAATGAATCGTCTATAATAGCCAGCCAATCCTAAGAACTGTCGCACCTCCGTTAGCGTTGTCGGTGCAGACCAATTCTTAATGGCTTCAACCTTTGTTGGATCAACATGAATTCCATCTTTGTTAATCACATGACCAAGAAATTGCACAGAGTCCAACCAAAAATCACATTTCGAAAACTTAGCATACAACTTTTCATCCCTTAACAAATTCAAGATAATCCTTAAGTGTTCTCCTTGTTCCTCTTTATTCTTAGAATAGATTAGAATATCGTCAATAAACACGATCACAAATTTATACAAGATAGGGTTTGCATACTCGGTTCATTAGATCCATGAATACCGCAGGTGAGATAGTTAGCCCAAATGGCATCACTTGAAATTCATAGTGTCCATAACGAGTTCTAAATGCAGTTATAGGAATATCTTCTTCACGGACGCGAAGTTGGTGATATCCAGACCGTAAATCTATCTTAGAATACACACCAGAGCCTTGTAGTTGATCATATAAATCATCAATCCTTGGTAAAGGATATCGATTTTTGATTCTCAACTTATTCAGCTCACGGTAATCGATGCACATACGGAAAGATCCATCCTTCTTCTTAACGAACAAGACTGGAGCTCCCCAAGGTGACGATCTCGGTCGAATAAAACCTTTATCAGACAACTCCTTGAGTTGTTCGGATAATTCCTTTAATTCAGAAGGTGCTAATCGGTAAGGCGCACGTGCCACCAGTGCAGCACCAGGAATTAGATCGATTTGAAACTCGACTTGTCTTATCGGTGGAAGTCCGTGTAAATCATTGGGAAATACCTCAGGAAATTCACAAATAATAGGTACATCTTCCAATCGTTTCTCCTTAGACTCATTTCCGGTCACTTGAGCTAAGAATAGCTCGCAACCGTTCCTGATGTACTTTTGGTCTTTAATACATGAAACAATTTTCAAACAGGATTCACCTCGATTACCATCAATTACTAATGTCCTATTCCGAAGAGGAATCTTAACCTTCTTTTCTCCACATAAAATTGTAGCATTATTCAAAGATAACCAATCCATACGAATAATAATATCAAAACTACCTAGTTCTATCAACATCAAATCAATCAGAAAGGTATGGTTTAAGAGATTTAGGGAGCATCCTTTTAACAACTTATTAGTTTTTACCAATTTACCATCAGCCAATTCTACTTCGTAACTGGTATTTATCTCAACAGGTTCAATGTCAATAAGGTCACTAAATTTAGTAGATACAAAGCTCCTATCAGCACCCGAATCAAATAAATCAACAGCATAATGATTGTTGAGTAAAAATGTACCAGTAACGACATTCGGATCCTCTTTCTTAACCTCAACCGTTCCAAGTTGATAAGCACCATCCTGGTGGTTTCTTCCAGGTCCAATCCTTTTCAACTTGGGGTAATCCGATTTCTTATGACCCTCTTCACTACAGTTGAAGCAAATGACTCCCCTCTTACACTTTTCCACTTTGTGTCCTAGCTTTCCACAATTTCGACACTTCCAGCAGTCGCCAGCATGCCTCTTATTACCACACTTAGGACACATTTCATCATTGCGCGGTGTGTTGTTGGTAAGAGCATTTGCATTCCCCCTTCTTTGATTTTGACGGCGATTAAAATTCTACCTATTATCACCTCGACCTCCATGATCGCCTTCACCCTTTCTCTTCTCACCAGCATGTGCTTCATCCTCCTTGTCCTAAATTATTTGTCCAATGAGTTGGTAAGCCATTCGAACAGCTTCATCAATGGTCAATGGTTTTGATGATGTCACATCCCCTCGGATATTCTTGGTCAACCCTTTAATGTATTGTTCAATTCGGATCTCTTCGGGTTCCACCAATCGAGGACACAGCAAGGCCAACTAATAGAATCGGGTTGTGTAGCTATCAATGTCCACACCTTTCATTCTCAGATGAATCAACTCTTGCTACAACCGTATAATCACACTATGGGGACATAACTCCAGAGTCATCCACTTTTTAATTTCAGCCCAAGGAGTAGTATTAGCAACATCAATGCCCATAAAAGCAATTCTCTCATTCCACCAAGTCAACGCACGACCTCTAAGAGTAGCCATAGCAAAAGTCACCTTATCCTCCTCCTTACACTTACTAATTCGAAATACCGACTCAATCTTCTCAATCCACTGGCTTATTCCTACAGCACCTTCAGTTCCATTAAAAGGGAGTGGTTCACACTTCATGAATGTCACATAAGTACAACCACCGACTTCAGGCGCATTAGGTCCAAGTCCTCTTATATTTCCTCCAGCATTAGCATTCACATTCACATTAATACCACTAATTCCACTACCGCCAACTTCACTACCGCTAGCTCTACTACCACCAGCTCCACTACCGCCAGCTCCACTACCGCCAGCTCCATTACCGCCAGCTCCATTTCTAGCATTTGCCATAAATTCAGTCATAGATGCGGCAACTTGTTCCGCAATGATCCTACGCACATCATCCTCAGTCACAGCTCTCTTGGGCGGCATGGTTCTATAATTTCACAATTTCAAAGTATATTAAGCATTCACCCAATGAGGGATTTATATAAGATGGATTGAATTTATAATCAAGATACAAATAAGGCACGATATGGAATTCAAAACAAAGATACATATTTCATTAGATTATATGTGACAATCTGTCAATTTATGATCGGTATTTTATTCTCAAATATTATTTAAAATCACTATTTTATTGTTAACTTATGAACTCACTCACTTTTGGGAAGAAATAAGGGTTTACGTCTTAAAGTAGCATCGACTACGTCTAAACCAGAGAATTCTACGTTACGTGCTTACGTTTACATACACTGTTTTTGTGACAATCTAACATTTTCAGGTAGTAAATTATTTTCTCGTATATTATTTTGAAATTTATTTTTGTGTTGGTTGATGAACTCACAATTTACGGGTTGAAATTTGGGCTTACGTGCATAATTTAACGTCCTTTACGACTAAACCAGAAACCCTAGGTTTACGTATTTATGTTTTTGAGCTCCTTTTTTGATGAGACAATTTTTATTACATTCATTTTGTGCCGTTGATTCATAATTTATAAAAACGTTTTTCGTAAAAATACCCGAGGGCACGCAAATCGAGGAAAATAGAATCGAGGAGTACCCGTAAATTAGTGAGGATGAGACAAGATAACTCTTGCCCCACCCCCACCATAGGACGGCCAAAACTTCACCAACACACCTCATGTGTGTCAACTTTATAATAAAACTAGGACACTTGTCCTAGTTTTGTCACAAAACCATTCACACATCAAAACAACCAAAACACCAAACCACTAACTCATTTTTACATGTAAACTCACAAAACTCTCTCTCTCTAGCTCTCTCTTTGTCATCCACTACTCCACCAAAAACCCCCTATTTGATCCAAATTTATCCATGAAATCTTGTGTTAAACTTGCATAAGATGAAAGCCTTTTGAAGTCTTGTTGATTGGAGGTGATTCTAACATCTACAAAGAAGTTTCCTTGGAGTCTAGGGCTGATTGTTCACAAGGTGATCATATAGTTGGGTGATCTTGAAGGTGGTCTTCGTTTATTACAAGATTGGTCATCAAAAACCAAGCCTTGTTCATAACTTTCACTATCTTAGTTGGTAACAAGATCATTTCTTCCATTACCTTGTTATTTTGTAAATGTAATTTTGTATTTTCTTTATAAATGTATATGTATATGATGATATATGATGATCAAAGTATTATGTGGGGATCTTGTGTTGATAAATTTGGTTAAAATGATTAAAATCTTCATGTAAAGATGTTAAAATCATGACTAAAATTATAGGCTGTATAAAACAGTAAAGAACAATATGATAACTTGATAAAATCACTTCTATTATTGAATATACAGTAAGGTATATGATTTTTACATATGTGAGAGTTGACCACTCAATGGAATCCATAAAATGAGCAAGATATGATCAAAACATCATTAATGTTCAAATCTGTATAGTCTGCTTTGGACGAATTATTAGGGACACTTAGATGATGAATGAGTGATAGGTGTGAAAACACCCATCCTTTTACCACTTAATTATAATGAAAACAAGACCATATCGTGTATTTTATGTCGTAAATGTCGGAATTATGCGTGGTTTGTGTTTTTGTTTCAATTTAGGACCAAAAGATGAAAAAGGAAGAAAACACGGGCTTTCACGGGCTTTCACGGGCTTTTATCGAAAAAAAAAGACAAAAGACGTAGTCAAAAGATCAAGTGTGGAAAATATCAGAAGTCAATGGGCCTATTTTGAAGATTTATTGAAGAAAAGGACCAAATATGGAAGATTTACAAGTCGAAGAACCCAAGTCTAATAAATGAAGAAATTATAAGATGAGTTCAAGATTTTATCGACAAATCCCGAGCCAAAAGTCGAGACTTTAAAGACGAGACGGAAGAAAAGAAA
The DNA here is from genome assembly GCA_025667525.1 of Glebionis coronaria. NCBI lineage: Eukaryota > Viridiplantae > Streptophyta > Magnoliopsida > Asterales > Asteraceae > Glebionis > Glebionis coronaria. Next base: position 234,492,242 of record CM046876.1, on the reverse strand, counting down.
GAAAGGAGGAAGCCACCAACCACTCCCCTATCCTATATATACCAACCTCATTTGTTAGGAAAGGGTTGGTTAGTTTTAGGAGTAGATTAGGATAAATTAGGAGTAGTTTCTCTCTCTAGATTTATTGCTTTTTCTCTCTAGATTAATGTTTAGAACTTAAATCTTTAAAGTTGTTATTGTTGAATCTTTGCTTTTTAATCAAGCTTTTAATTAATCTTCTTCTTCCTTTCTTGTTTAATCATTCCTTATGTTCATGGTTGTGTTCTTGAGTTTTCATAGTTTTAATCAAGTGGGTTTTGATTGTTTTGGTTATTATTGTTAGTTTTGTTGATTTGTTTCGAGTGATTATTGTTAGTTGATCATTAGTGGTTATTTTGGTTTAATCTTTAAGTTGATTTTGGTTAGATTTGATCAGATTCGTAGCCTTATGTTTTTCCCTTTTCTTCGTAAGTTTTAGTTGCCCAGATTCCGAATCTAGCACTTTAGTTTAATTATTCCGCATTAGTTGAATATTCCGAACCAGCACTGTCTGTTTATTATTCCGCATAAGCTTTTTCATCTTCATTATTCCGAACCAGCATAACATTCCGAACCAAGGGTTTTGTCAAATTATTCCGAATGAGCTAAGTACTCCGAATGAAGGTTTTGTTTAAATTATTCCGAGCCAACGATTTTATTCCGAGTCAAGCACTTTCTGAATGATCATTTTTTTTCCGCATGAACAATTTATTCTGAGTCAAGCATTTTTTCCGAATGAACCACGTTTTCTGAATCACCTGTTTTTCCGGATGAACTGTTTATTCCGAATGAAGGAACATTATTCCGGACCAAGCTTTTATTCCGGATGAAGGTGTCATTCCGGATCAGCCATATATTCCGGATGAAGCTTTTATTCCGAATGAAGGTTTATTCCGGATGAGCAATTTATTCCGGATGAGTTGTTTTTCTTGGATTTGTAATTTTTATATTTTTTATTTTATTTAGAAAAGTGATAGCTTTCTGGTATTTGTTTTAGCTTATTTTTATTACTTCGCGCATTTTATTTTTCAGTCGTTAGTTAATTTCGTCTTTTAGATTTATTTTTATTTATCGTTTCGCTTTAAGTTACGTTTTATTATTTGCATTGCTCCCTTGTTATTCTTCTTGCTTATCTATTATTCTCCATGGATTCGTCTTGCGTCCGGTGTGGGAGACCATGGCATGGTTTTCAAACATGTCAATGGTGTACTTGTGAGCGGTGCGGCTCTGATATCGACAATACACAATTTTGATTTTGCGCATTTTGCAATTCAAAAAATTCGTACTTCGCCTCTTACAATACTTTCTCACCCTCTCCCGTCTATGACAATCCTTATCCTCAAAATGCACCGGGTTTTTCACTATACCCGTGGTGCTATATTTGTGGGGGCCCTCACGATGCTTCTTCTTGTCAACCGATGAACATCTTTGAGAAAATTCCGTGCTATCATCCCAGTGTGTATAAGTTTGAGCCCCCACATCACACCCTCAATCATCAATTCTCTCAGAAAATTAGTCTTGACCAACAACTCACTACTTTGAATGATGTTCTAGAAAGTTTAACTCAACTCCGAGCTGACTTGCATCAAGAAAGGGAACCTTTGCTTGATGGTGAACAAATCTTGAAATCCACCAACACCTTTTTGAGCCAATTTGGTCGTTTTCCCTTCTTTTCTACATCCAAAATGTTTAATTACAGCGTGGGATAGAATCGGTTCAATTTTACAAACTCGGGGAGATGAACAACAACAGTTGCTTCATGAGCTTTTTAAAAATGTGGAGGTTATCAAGGAGGAGTTAGCCGACTATATCACTCCTAACTGAAATGGTCCCGTCTATTATGATGATGATGACGACGATGATGTCTACGCTCTCAACCAATCTTCTGAAGTTGCCACTCCTACTCTCGATATTCCTAATGTGTCTAAGAATAGTGATTCATTGAGTGAGATTAGTGACTTTGGTCTCGATAAATTCTTTGATGATGAGGTTTGTGACATACCGACTGCTATGGAGTTTGAGGACGACGTTGCTCTTACGAAAGAGGTCGATCCTACTGATAACGATTTTTCTCCACGCTATGAGAATTTCACTTTTGAAATTTCTCAATCTCCACCGGGAGATGCGGGCGTTGACGATTTATTCTCTCCAGCTTACGAGAAGTTCACTGATGAACTTGCTCTTGTAGATGAGGTGGAAGACGTGATTCTTCGCGACAGATTACGGAAAGTACATCTTCTTATTGCTCAAATTGAAGCTTTGACTTCCCCTCCTCTTTCCGAGTCTTTACCTCTATCTATTACTCTCGTTGAGGATAATGACCCATTGCTGGAAGAAATCGACATTCACTCAATACCTCCGGGTATTGATGATGATGACACGAAGGGGATATCCTTTTTGATACTTTGCTTCTTGAGGCCATTGTCCCAAATCCCCCTCCCGAGCACCTTTCATCCACTCCTTTAGCCACTATTATGGAGGATGAGTGCTTTGACCCGGGAGGTGACATTGATTATTATATGATTGACAACCTTACGGCTTTGCCGCTTTCTGAGCATCAATTGTCTTTAGGGGATGACAATTTGATTCATTTACCCACCCCACCTCCCGTGGCTCACGACTTCACATACTTTTCGTATGTTGAATGGACTTTTCTCCCATTCAAGACTTATCCTCCCGCATCTTCTTCATTGATGTCCTCCGGGAACGAGGACAAGGTCTTTGATCCCGGTATTACATTCGAGGCTTCCCCATGGACCATTTAATTTGGGGACGAGTCAGGCTCGTGACTCGGTTAATATAAACAAGCGCTCTTCGGGAGGCAACCCGAGTATCTATCTTTATCTGTTTTCATCGTAAGTGTAGGGGGAGCCCCGTTGGTATTTCTTGTTTTCTTTCTTTTATTGTGCAGGGATTAGAGCTTCAAAGACACACTCTTAATGACTTTTGATGACCCGTGATTCCGTGTTCTCATCTTCCCGGTTCTATCCTAAACTCTTTTGATTCATATTTTATATTTTCCATATTAAAATAGGAATCACTTTAGTTGTCTCTTCCTTAGTGAGATTTAAACAAAGTGCACAATGTCCTAAGTGTAGGGGAGTTTACTCCCACATGCTTAAACATTGAGGACAATGTTTATATCAAGTGTAGGGGGACTTCTATCGAAGTTAAGTGGCCTTTTCCTTGTATTTGTCCTCATTTTAACCGGAAAATTGATTTTTCGACATTTTTCAAAATTTTTGATCTATTTTGGCCTAGTAGTTTTACCTTTGTATAGTTATTTTCTTTCTTTACTAGAATAAATTTTAATAAAGTGGTTTTAATTTTTAACGTTGGAATCTTTTGACTCAACCCGAGTTTACTTATTTAAGTTTACTCTAGCTAGTATCCTTAACGTGTTTAAATCAAGTTTTGCTAGGCTTTTATATAGGGAGCTTTAAAACGTGAAAGGCTTAACTCTCACGGGTTAAGAACAAGAACTTTTCGCAAGTTCCTATAATTGATCCTAGAGAGTCGTTTATCAAGGGAATTTTAAAATGCGAATTCTAAACTTGAAAAAGTCTAAGAATTTGCCAGATCCTATAGATGACTCGAAAACCCAAAACTTTGATTTAATTGGCTAAGCATTCACAAGTCTCATTCCTTGAGATTTTAAATTGTGGAGAATGAGAGATGATAGAGTCAATTATAAGTTTGGTATTCTTTCGTGAATTTATGTGAGTTGATTATAAGCCTATTCTCCCATCGCTTGTTAATAAATTTATCTGCAATAAGTAAGGTCGTACGATTTGAAAAGTTACTTAGCTTCTAGCCCAAGATCGTTTAAAAGTTGCTCTGTATTAATTATAGTTCATAGCCAAGGCATAACTTATTGAAGCGGGACGCGAAGATTGGCGAGTCCGAAAAGGCCCTAACAAGGCATGAGGGCTACATTTTGTTGCTAAATATCCCAAGTGATGTGAAGAATCATTTATCAAGAATCAATATGAAGGATCGAGACACACGACGAAAAGCAAATACTCCCCTAAAGATCATGGAGAAGTCTATCCAAAAAGACCCTAACAAGGTATGAGGATAAATAGATTCAAGTCCTTAAAGGAGGCGGATCGTTGTATATCAAAATCCCAAATAAAGATTGGAGAAAAATGAAGAAGTCGTGGTCCAAGTATGAAGAATATCTCAAAACTTGAAGTGAAGAAATTCCTATTATGAAGAGAAGACCATTATTTCATGAACGTCTCTCAAGATTTGAAGTATGAATTCACTACCAAATATCGGTCCGAGAAAGGTCTCAAATCGTGAAGCGAGTTATGCCAAGATATGAACTTTATGAGGTCCCGAGAAGCAGTTTTAAAAGATTTTGTCCTTTAGCTAACTATTGGTTAAATCATCCCACTTTATTTTCAGCCTTAATAACTATCGAAATTAGTCAACAATGCATCCTCGTGATCATTCAAGACAATAATAAAATATAAGAGATACACCTAGGAATAAGGGAGTCTAAGTAAATAACTGGCCCACATGAGCTCATGTTAGTTTGTTAACTTATAATAACAATGATCTCGTTTTTAAGCTTGGTATGGGGAACGTGAAACTTGAGGATGATAATCATTCATGACATTCCAAAACCCTAAGGTAAGTATTTGATTTCTTTACTTGTTTTGTTATTTTCTATCTTTTTAATAAAGGCCAATGTGGATTGATTGTGATGAAAAGAGTAATCTTGCTTTGTAATTAATGCATTGCATGAGGACATTGCAATGGTCAAGTGTAGGGGATTTGATAGGTGTGAAAACACCCATCCTTTTACCACTTAATTATAGTGAAAACAAGACCATAACGTGTATTTTATGTCGTAAATGTCGGAATTAAGCGTGGTTTGTGTTTTTTGTTGTGATTTAGGACAAAAAGATGAAAAAGGAAGAAAACACGGGCTTTCACGGGCTTTTATCGAATAAAAAGACAAAAGACGAAGTCAAAAGATCAAGTGTGCAAAAGATCAGAAGTCAATGGGCCTATTTTGAAGATTTATTAAAGAAAAGGACCAAAGATGGAAGATTTACAAGTCGAAGAACCCAAGTCTAATAAATGAAGAAATTATAAGACGAGTTCAAGATTTTATCGACAAATCCCGAGCCAAAAGTCGAGACTTTAAAGACGAGACGGAAGAAAAGAAAGAAAGGAGGAAGCCACCAACCACTCCCCTCTCCTATATATACCACCCTCATTTGTTAGGAAAAGGGTTTGTTAGTTTTAGGAGTAGATTAGGATAGATTAGGAGTAGTTTATCTCTCTAGATTTATTGCTTTCTCTCTCTAGATTAATGTTTAGAACTTAAATCTTTAAAGTTGTTATTGTTGAATCTTTGCTTTTTAATCAAGATTTTAATTAATCTTCTTCTTCCTTTCTTGTTTAATCTTTCCTTATGTTCATGGTTGTGTTCTTGAGTTTTCATAGTTTTAATCAAGTGGGTTTTGATTGTTTTGGTTATTATTGTTAGTTTTGTTGATTTGTTTCGAGTGATTATTGTTAGTTGATCATTAGTGGTTATTTTGGTTTAATTTTTAAGTTGATTTTGGTTAGATTTGATCAGATTCGTAGCCTTATGTTTTTCCCTGTTCTTCGTAAGTTTTAGTTGCCCAGATTCCGAATCAAGCACTTTAGTTTAATTATTCCGCATCAATTGAATATTCCGAACCAGCACTGTCTGTTTTTTGCTCCGCATAAGCTTTTTCATCTTCATTATTCCGAACAAGCATAACATTCCGAACCAAGGGTTTTGTCAAATTATTCAGAATGAGTTAAGTATTCCGAATGAAGGTTTTGTTTAAATTATTCCGAGCCAACGATTTTATTCCGAGTCAAGCACTTTCCGAATGATCATTTTTTTCCGCATGTACAATTTATTCCGAGTCAAGCATTTTTTCCGAATGAACCACGTTTTCCGAATCACCTGTTTTTTCCGGATGAACTGTTTATTCCGAATGAAGGAACATTATTCCGGACAAAGCTTTTATTCCGGATGAAGGTGTCATTCCGGATCAGCCATATATTCCGGATGAAGCTTTTATTCCGAATGAAGGTTTATTCCGGATGAGCAATTTATTCCGGATGAGTAGTTTTTTTTGGATTTGTAATTTTTATATTTTCTATTTTATTCAGAAAAGTGACAGTTTTCTGGTATTTGTTTTTAGCTTATTTTTATTACATCGCGCATTTTATTTTTCAGTCGTTAGTTAATTTCGTCTTTTAGATTTATTTTTATTTATCGTTTCGCATTAAGTTACGTTTTATTATTTGCATTGCTCCCTTGTTATTTGTCTTTGGTTTATTTTTATTTCGCTTCACATTTACCTTTTCAAGTAGAATAGATATCCAACTTCCCTTTTTGTTACCGAGAACAACTGAGTCACTCTTAAACCTTAATCAATTCGAGGAGATCGGTTTAACGAACTTTTCTACTAGCAAAAACTATGTATCAATGAGCAGTAGCTAAAAAGGAGTTAATTGTAGCACATATTATGTTGTTTGTTCTGCCCAAAAATGAGCTTCTATCTCCTTCTAGAACTCAATATTTGGTAAAAATGGTGAAAGTGAGTTTCATGATAAAATTTTGAAAATAAAAGTATATATTATAAAATAAGCACTCAAGTAATACTATTATAAAATACATACCTAAAACCCACTAACTTATGATAATACTTATAAAATAAGTTATATACTTTGATAAATAAATGTGACATTTTATAAAATTAAAAATTGATATGTTTTCTAAGTTATAAAAGTATATACATAAGTTTTACGTCTTTTCGGCTAAAACCAAAAGATTAACGTTTTCGTCAAATAAAACTTAGACGGTCGGACCCGTCTAATGTAAACTTTTTATAACTCATCTGCTGATGTATAAGTACATTTTACAAGTAGATAAAATCCGATCTTTATAACTTATGGACATTAACGGGCCAAAGTAGCCTTATTGGACTATTAACCCAACTAGTTTGGCTAAACACTAATGGACTTACTCATTGGGCTTAACCCACTTGGGCCCAACATATGAGTATAGGCCTAGTATTAGAAGTATAAAATGGACTAATATAATGTATTGGGATTATAATGGGCTTATTGGGCCTCAATGTATAAATAAGTTAAAACTAGTGTAACTAGTCTAAAAATTTACTAACACATAACACTATAATGTGTATGAGGAGATAAAATCCCACTTGATCATCATCATACTTATAATATCATCATATATACATAGCCATTATTTTAATAAAGTCATTGGACAATAGTCTAAGACGAGTATTATTGTCTAGGTTTCCGTGATTGAAGCACGTACCGTACATCCAAATCGCCGATAACCCGCCTTTCCCAATCAATGTGAGTTCATAACCTCACACTCTTTTAAATATTTTATGAAATGTTTTATAAACCTTGGAGGGAGATAACATGTTAGTTCTAATAAAATAGGACACCAGTTGTCCGGATTATTTTCTATTGATATGGACCCGAATGATTGTATGACCCGATGAATGATTATATGACCCGATGAATGAAATAAAATGGATTATTATTAGTTAGGTTATGTCACTAAAAGTCCCATTAGCTTGAATTGTGAACTACCGGGATTTGGTAGACGCTTATGCATATAATAGTACTATTTGGGGAAGATCACCCCAGTTCGCGCCTTGACGGTTGATCCCCGTCGTGCCACATTGATTGGTAAGTGAATTTATGTATGAGAAGATTTATATAAGCGTGATTATTGTGACGACACGCTGTTTTAGATGGGAAAAGGAATTACGGGTTAGCTACCCGTTGTTTGTTATAGTAAGGTAGCAATGTCATGCGGCTTATAATAATCCAATAACGAAAATACTGATATACACATTGAATTATAATATATTACTTGATTAGCAATACGGGGGCTTATTACTGATATTATGTTCGTGTTTTTGGTTTTACATAACCATTTTCATATAACGGTTTTTATTTAACTCTATACAACGTTATAAAACGTATTGTATGATGTTTTTGCCAAAATGGATCGTATAAAGATTTTGAAGGCTGAAGCCTATATTATGATTTATGACTAAGAGTTGTATAAAATGTATTTGGCCTATTTTATGGCCTACTACAAAGATTTGAACAAAAAGATTTTCGGTAACAATGATATACCGATGATATATTAATGGTTTTTATTAAACTCTATGAATTCACTCGGCATTTCGCTGACTTTTTAACATGTTTTATCTCAGGTACTTAAAAGGTAATTCTCGCTATTCTAGATCTAAACCAAGTTGTGGATATTTATGATCCCAACAAAATGGATGATATTCGTAAAAATGTTGATATTAGTTGATTGTGATATTAAAGAAGAATTGGCGAGATTAAATCTGATATCGATGTCATGACGATCTTTCCTTATAGAGTGGAGTTTGACAAAACCTTACCACCTAGAAAGGTGTCATCTGATTCGGTTTTACCCAATTCTTAAATTGAAATCGAAAAGGTAAATGTTGCACTTGAGGCTGTCATTGGAACCATTACCCAAAAGCCTCATGCCACTAGTATCTTTCTGAGAAGTCTAATGGAACGTGTGAGTCATTTCATACTAGTAACTCATTTGATAACTTTTGTTTTAAGAGCTATAGAATTAGAAATTAAGTGTTGTTCATATCGAGCTTTTATTGCCCTTTCAAGGTATATGAATAAGGTTGAAAGTATTGGAGAATGAGGTAGGATGTCGCATTGAGTATAAGTTGGTTGAAACTTGAATAAAGTCAAATTTAACTCGTATGGAATATGAGATTGTTAAGAGGAATTTGTTAAGTCCTGTGATTGAATTATAAGGTGTTAAATGATTGTTGGTTTGTGTTAAGGGTTGTTCCTAGACCATTATCCATTGACGAGGATGCCCAGTGTCCAATAAATAAATAAAAGAAATCTTCTTCTGAAATTGGGACCGATGGATCTTTCGGGACATGTGGAACACCTAATGACTCATGTAGATTAGTATCCATTGTAGTATCTTTTAAAATCCCTACCATAACTGAGACATCAGTGGTAGGATGAGTCTTTGGAATTGTATGACATGCCGACACGTAATAAGTTACGGTACAATTTTTGACTTGTTTGAGATTAATGAAAGGACTATCTTTGATTGCTAAATTCTACATGTATCAAAGTTATCTATCTTTTATTGCTTCATCCTAATGTTCGCATTAGTGATGCAACCTTTGAGCAAGTACTCATTTCGGATACCGTTGTATTGTAGATTCTTCCTTTTGTAATCCTGAGTGCCATTGAGGTCATGAACCTCATGAATATTTGGCTAAGCTCGTTTTCTATCATATCGTAGTTAATTCTTGGTGACCAACTCTTCATCACTCTTTTGTAGATCACTCATTGTTTTATAAGTTAAAGCAGTATTCCTTGAGAAATTTTTTTGAATTTTCATCAACATATGGATTATTTAAAGTGAGACTTATAAATAATCATTATCAAAATAAAGTTGTTTATGAAACACTTTGGAAAACTTGATTGTTTCCATAAGAAAGAACATCTCTGTAAATTCATTTTGATTCTTATTCTAGAATTAAGCATGAAAATATATATATTTTAAACATGATGACAAAGTTTTGACGAACTGAGTATTGCATTGTTAATCCAAAAATTGTATATAGTTGCGCGTCTACGTACAATTTGGAAGGGACCATGCAAGGCTGATTAGTAGTCACCATGAAACTGTTAATAAACATTACATTTTTCTTTGTAATTGTGAAAGATTGAAATTTTATGAGATCAACAAGAAGTGCAAAATAGGGACATATTGCTAGGGACACCTACATATGTGCCCGTACCATTTATTCTTCTGAATCGAATTTACTCATCTGTGGATATTTTCTTAATTGACAATTGATATCCCCTTCTTGTCCAATTCTTTCATGGCAAGATTCTTTGGAAACTTTACTAATTATCGAGTATTAATACCCGATTGGGTGTATCGACGTTCCTATCATTTCTTTTGATTAGATTTCATTTGAATGACCTGAGTAACGATCCGAGGAGCTTTCGAATGCGTACTCAGACCATAAAAACATGAGATATACTCATATCTGTTAATGTTTTCGTATGTATCTGATTGGAAATTCTCTCGCGTAAATCATGCGTTGACTTTACTGTTTTAATGTTAGCTATGTGTCCAGATATCCTTGAATTTTTGAAGGATTATGAGTTATTATTAGTCTTTTGAGAAGTTCACATCTTATCAACGACAATAAAACTGAAAAGTTGGTAGTGCCATTAGAATGGATTGGTTGATTATTACATGATGTCATTGTCTAATTGATGGGAACTCGAGTAGAATTCCCCTAAAAAGATAAGATGTTGATTATCAAAGGTGATTTAAATAATTCTTGATGGATGACCATATCCTGCATTTAGACTTGAAATTATACCATGAATGGTTATAAACTAGTCATAGATCTTGTAATCTAGAAAGAACCTAATGTGGATTTATTAAAAGATGTTTCTGTTATCTGAAACTTTAGGAGGTATTTGCTGTTGTATTACCTAGACTTTCGCCATTAAGGCAAGTTGAATTTGGTATTGATTATATTCCCGGTGCTGCATCTGTGGTGTGTGCACCCTACGTCAGCACCATCTGAATTAAAAGAATTACCGTGCAGCTGAGAGAGTTGTCGGAAAAGGCTTTTATTCTACCAAGCTCGTCATTATGAAGAGCTATGGTGTTATTATTCCTTATATTTATGGATTACCGTGAACTGAATAAATTGACGATCAAAATTTATATCCATTTCCCAAGATGGAAGTTTTGTTGAATCATTTACAAGGTTCTAGCGTATATTCAAAAATTTGATCCACGACATGGTTATTATCAACTTTCCGTCTGCAAAGAAGATTATCTGTTCCAATCACTACATCCAGAACTCGTAATTAATATTATGAGTTTCATGTTATGTTGTTTGGAATGCCCAATGCACATGTAGCATTCATAAATTTGGTGAATCACGTGTGTAGGCTGTAATTTGATACATTCATGCTTGTGATCATTAAGGACCATTTGTTTGTTTCTAAGAATAAGAAGGAGTTAGTAACCATTTTGTAAACTGCCCTGAGTTGGCCGAGCAATGAAAAACCTGTACCTTGAATATTTAACATGTGATTTAAGGCTTAATCCTTTACATTATTTGACCGTGTGATTAATAGATAGGACTGACTCTTCAAAGATTAGAGTCATTAAGGCTTTGGGTTATAACAAAAAGAAAGTGCAAAAATGTTTTGACAAATATTTATCAAAGGATTTTTAAGGAGTCATTCCCTTATACCCAGACAATTTAACTAAACTCGTTTAGGAGTAAATGTTTGTGTATACCTCAAGACAACCTAAGAGGAATTGAGGAAACCATTTAAACCATGATTTGGAAATTGAAACGACAATTTTTGCTTTTCAACTAAGAAAATTTTGACTAAAGTATAAACAAAGATTTTTCGAACATTTACGAATCTTATTAATTATTTTCAATAAATAAACAAAAATCGTGTTAACTAAATTCAAATTTATTTTGAACATTTTTCTATAATTGGACGAACTGAGAAATTTAAAATTTTTACGTTTACGTTTCATAAAAATTAAATATTTATTATTTAATTACTTGTAATAACTATCGACGCTTTAAACGTAGGATTGAGCAAAACTAATAAAGATGATAGTTGAGATGAAACAAAAACTTAGAAAATATGAAGAAATAATTTCTGAGTGATTGTGGTCGTGATATTTATGTCATCAGGGAAGGTGAATGTAGATACTGACACATTATGTAGAAAGGATAAAAAAATAATTAGGATGTGCTCCCTATTAATGAACTGTTCAAAATAATTTGCCCGAGCAATTTAGGAATAACTAATGCTTGTAAGAGAGATAATTTATATAATAGAAAGAAGTTTCGCGACTAATGTGAACTATTAGAAATGAGAGCCGATGGCGTTAAATGTTTAAAAGGGCGCTTGTGGTTGCCTAACTATGGAGAATTTCGAGATTTAGTCATGTTGGAATCTCATAAGTTTAAGTATTCTATTCATGCCATTTCTGATTAAATGTATCTTATCTAAAGAAGTTGTACTGATGGCCAATTATGAAAGCAGACATCGCAACATATGTTGGCATGTCTAACTTTTGCGAAGGCTGAGGCTGAACGTCAAAATCCATAAGGATTGCTTCTACAGCTTATAAATCTTGTTTGGATGTGAGATAGAACCACCATGGATTCTTATGATAAAACTTCTGTTGGAAATACGTTTTTACGTATTTATGAAGGATCGGTCGCTCCAACGATATATTATTGTATTAGGCTCGTGATCCAATTTATAGCAAATATAGTCCATATAGCACACATGTAGGGTGGGCTATATATATACCCCTCCTAGCATGTTAGGAGGGGTGGTTCATTCATTTACAACATTTCATTAATAAAAAAAAAACACTTTCTCTCTCTACTTTTCTTTTCTCTCCTTTCTCTCTCTACACCTCATCTCCTTCTTCCCCATTTCCACTATCTAATCAAGAGATCATCCATCATTTACCAAATCCTTAGATTTCGTAGACCTTCAATTGGTATCAAGAGCCATGGTTAAATCTTAGGATTTGTATTTTTTTATCTATTGATTTGATTGAAATTTTTTTTTTAATAATCTTTTCGTTTTATTTTTTTTTATATATAATCGTCTCATTTTTTTTTTCTTCTTTCTGTCTTGAACATCTATCCAATCAGTTTTTTATCAAGTTTTTTAATCATATCATTTTTTAATCATATCATTTTTTTTAATCAGTTTGTCAGTTTCTCATTTTTAAAAATTTTTTTTAATCAGTCATTTTTTAGTGAGTTTTTCTTCTTCATTTTTCCCATCAGTCTAATCCAATTTGTCCAAACATTGTCCAAAACAGTCCAAAAAATGTCAAAAGTGTCATCTGTTCTTTTTTTTTGTTGATCCATCCCGTATATCAGTTTTTGAGTTTTTCTGATCAAGTGATTTCTTTTTTCGAATAAGCCACATATTCCGTATAAGCCATATATTCCGTATAGACAAATTTTTTCCGCATAGGTTTCCGCATAGGTTTCCGCATAGGTTTCCACATAGGTTTCCACATAGGTTTCCGCATAGGTTTCCGCATAGGTTTCCGCATAGGTTTCCGCATAGGTTTCCGCATAGGTTTTCGCATAGGGTTTCCGCATAGGGTTTCCGAATAGGGTTTCCGAATAGATTTTTTCCGAATAGACAGCCTCTCGACTGTTAAAATATATCGGGACTGGACTCAAACAAAAACCAACACCCTAACTCCCTCACACCCAAACCCACATCTCTCGTCAGACTCAATCACACCACTCAATTTAGACACACTCGAAAACCTGATTTCCAACTCTCGGACTCCACAAACCAAACACACCCGCTCACCTCACCCGATCCACCCTCACAATACTCTCGACAATCTCTCGTCAACATCTTTCATCTCTCGACAACAACTGACCTCACACCCTCGACACCCCACAATCCAAACTCACGATTACCCACCCTCCTCAAAACCTCCCTCTCGACCAAACAACCCCTACCCAACCTCACCCTCGTCTAAATTCTAAACAAAACAACACTACGCCTAAACTCTTTCTCTCAAATCCAACTCTTTTTCCAGACAAACAACCCTCTCGACTCCCTCAAAACCCTCACCTCTCGACCAAGACTCACTTTCGACTCCAATAACATACACAACTCCCCATACCCTTCGACTCACTCACTCACATCAACCTAGACTCAAAAAGATCTCAGTTTCAAAAAGAAAAACTTTCATAGATCTAAAACACAAACCCACACAAATCTTTTACTTCCTCATCCCAACACTCAACCTACCAAACTGACACACACAGAAGGACACTACAGAAGATAGAAGACAGACACACGCATGCAACAAAAATAAAATCTTACCCGAGACCTAATTAAAGATCTTGTAGAAGTTTCTTGATCAGTTTCTTGCACATAATTAAAGACGGGTTGTTTGAATGGGATGCAATTCATATGTTATTGATCAATCTTTTTTTTAGGAGGCTGCGTGAGTGAACGAAAGAGAAGGAGGGTTACAAGGTGGCCATGTTTTGTTGCAAGTTTTTCAGGCTGTGAGATTAGGAAGAGAGACAGCGATATCTTTGAGAAGCCATACATGAGTTTTGATCTGAGCTTGTGAGGAGAGAGAGATAAGGTAAAAGATGGAGTGATTAGGTTAAAATTGTGAGACGGAGTATCCAACGTCTTTGTCTTTTTGTTTTAGTAGCCTCGAGTAGAGAGTTTATAGTGGACGGAGAAAACAAAGAAGCAAGTGGGGCGGTGGAATTTTTGTTATTGGGCCACGTGTTTTTTTTGGACAGAGAAAACAAGGAGGCTAAGTTTTGAGGACACGTATAAGATTTTTTTTATTATTTCAATTTTATTTTATTTTTTTCAAGAAAACGTTTTTAGTTTTTGTTTAGTTAAATTAATTTTTATTTGTATTTTTATTTTATTTTAATTTTATTTTATTTTATTTCAAATTTTTTATTTTGAAAAACTTTATGATATTAAGTGATAATCGCAACGTGACAAAGTGACGTGTTAAGGTGACAAGTTTTATTTGTTGACGGGTTTATTTTTTTGAGTCAGACGAGGGAGTATTGGATTCCGATTTGTTTTATCAAACGGTTGAGTCGACAAAAATTTCTTGAGCTGACAATAGAGATATATCATCTATCGAGAATTATTAGAGTCATTTACGGATTTTTTGTTGGTTTGTCAAAACCCGAGAACTCAATTTCTCGTCAAATTATACTCTCCCGTTGTAACTTATCGTTCATCGATTTTCAATGGATTTCTTTATTTCGACATCGAACAAGGGTGAATTGCATCAAGTGCAAGCCAAAGCTAGAGAACGTGGTATAAATTCATTTCAAATGCTTCAGTCTCATCTTGTCACTCTTTCGAGGATTCAAGGAGGGAGCGAATTTGTGACAATCTTTGGACAAGATCGTCACATATTCATCGACTCAATTTTCACCACTTTGACCGAACTCGCCAAGCAACTCAACCGTGACAACTTTAATCACTCTGCATCGGCACTTGCATACAAGACTCTTGTGACACAACTCACGCCTTTCCTCCAACTCAATATCATCACGTCTGAAAGTTCAGTGATTTGCCAATCATTTCTTCGAGATACACATACCGAGCTTCGAGTTTTCCGTGATACAATTTTGAAACTCATGACATCGGTCTCGTCTTCGATTTATCAAAGATCACAACTTCAGCAAGCATATGATAATGGAGTGCAAGAATCAATGACACAGATGCAAGAAGAGAATGGTCATACGGTTGACAACTTGGAGTCTAACGATGGCAAGAGCACCGAATCAGGAGGACAACATGATGCCAGTGGCACGTCAGGGAATGTTCACGAGATTTCTCTTGATGACACCTTACCCATTTATGACACAGAGCCTGCAAACATGGTACAATGTAATGTTGTTTATGATGTATATGCTGATGATATGCCGCATATTCAGAATTCTGAACCTAATTATGACAAACATGGGATGGAAACGAGTGATAGCAATACCACTTCTGATTCATCCGATGTAAGTCATAATGGGGGAGAAAGTGTTCAAAATGCTAAACATCATGATAAATGCTTTATAACTGCCTCGTTAACTGATTCTGATTCCAAGATTAAAGAGCTCGAAACGATCGTAGCTCGGCAATCAAAAGATCTTGAGGATGCCAAACTTGAATTTTCTAAGAAAACGGACAAATTTGAAACATACTTTGAAAAACTTGAAAAGTCAAACGTTGTTCTTGAAAGAAAATTAGATCAAAAAGTTTTAGATTCTAAAGCTGAAAAGGAAAATCTTTTGAAACAAATTTAGTTTCTAGAGTCTAAATTGGCATCCCAAGATAGAGTGCTCAAAGAGAATGAGACTTTAAAAGCTCAAGTACAGGAAAAGGTCTTTGCTATAGCCGCGTTGAAAAACGAGTTAAGGAGAAATAGAGGACCTAGTGTGGACACTAAGCTTGAAAAACCATCAATCTTGGGGAAACCGCCTACAAGTCAGTTCGTCAGACAACCTACTGCATTTAGATCCGAGCGACCACAATCCTCGAGACCACGGTTTGCCTCCCAAGTTGATTTGGGTCATATTTCTAGAACAGTCACTCCACCAACTAGGCCTAATGTGACTAAATCAGTTTTAGCAAGACCTCATCACATGATTGCCTCTAGTTTCTCTAAGAATAGTTTAAAGAACACGTCTAGAACTAGTTCAACTAGTGTGGGCTATGATTTTGGTCAAAGGGAAACTATTCAAAAGACACATGTAAGAGATAGCAATGTCCAACCTAGTCAGATGCCTTCTAGATTACCCAACACTGCTAACCGTAGCATGCCATCTTCTAGGAGCATCGATCAATCATCTAGGAATTATTCAGACATTAAATATGCTACTTGTAAAACATGTAGAAAATGTGTCTTTACGGCAAATCATGATTCCTGTATCAAAAAATTGCTTAATGAGGTGAACTCCCGTGCTAGACTTAAATCCCAGTGGGTTGCTAAAATCAAACCCGTTGGCAAAATGTGGCACCCCACTGGTAGAACTTTTACTCTTGTAGGAAACGAGTGCCCTTTAACTAGGATTGTCTCCGATTCTACTAAGTCTACTAGGGAGGAAACTGATAAAGATGATACTTCACTTAAGGTTTTCTATAAAAGGAAACGTTTGCCAGCCAAGACTAGTGAATCATCTACTCAGGTCGCCTCTGAAACAAGTAGAGCCAACTGTGAACCCCCATGTGCTTCTATAATTGATATCGCTAACCCACGTCAAAGCATGCAAATTCCTAATGAGATTGCAGGTACCAAAGTTGATGTTCCAAAAGAACGAAGCGGTCCAATCGTTGTGTACCGTTCAACTAAGGACACTCTTAGAGTTTGGTTGCTGAAGAAGCAGATATCAGAGAAACAAATGTCTCAGGGGATTCATGGTTAAGCTGCAAACAGGACTTATAGTCACATCACAGACTATAACTCGATCATCAAAGAAAGGAAAGTTTATCGCCGATGATAAACTTATCCTAAAAACGAGAAATTCATTTTTCTCGGGCATGAGCTTATATCAAAAACATTCCAAGTTTTTAAGCTCATGCATTAAGGCTTATAGATAAATGACAGTCTATAACCCGCTCTTCAAAGGCAGGAAAGTTTATCGCCGATGATAAACTTATCCTTACAACGAGAAATTAATTTTTCTCGGGCATGAGCTAATAATAAAAACATTCGAAGTTTTTTAAGCTCATGCACAATGACTTACAGTTAAATGTCAGACTGTAACTCGAACTTAAAATAAAGGAAAGATTATCTTTTATGATAACTTATCCTCTTAACGAGAAATTCACCTTTCTCGGTCATGAGCTTGTATTAAAACATTCGAAGTTTTAAGCTCAGAAAGGAAAGTGTATCTTTTAAATAAGAGAACTTTTCCTCATAACGAGAAATTAACCTTTCTCGGTCATGAGCTTTCCGTTAAAACAGTCAAAGTTTTCAAGCTCATGAAAACGACTTCTAAGTAAATGTCAGCTTAGGACTCGTTCTTCAGATAAAAGGAAAGTTTATCGCCGATGATAAACTTATCCTTAACAACGGGAAGTTTACAACTTCTCGGACTTGAGCTCGTTTTATAAGATATTCAACATCTTAAGCTCAAGTAATTGGTTTTCAAAACTTTGAACACAATTTTTCGAGAATTTCTCAAAAGGTTTTTCTAAATCTTTCAAAATTGTGTGTTCAAAAATGTTTTGATAAAAAGAGCATGTCTTCTGGAATCGATAATATTTACGAACCTATAAATGTCATTCAATAATGACACGGGGTTGTAAATAAAGTTCGAGCAGAAGTTCAAATTTTTAAAACATGCTCAAAATGGTTTGCTATTATTTCAGATAGCAACCCGCTTTTCATAATCAAGTCAAGCATTTCACCGGAAAGCTTTGACTCAACAACGGGAATTAATTTTCTCGGGGACGTGACGAGGTGACCAACATTCTTGAACAAGAACCATGTGCTTCTTTCATATGATGTTCTCTATTATTCAGGTCCAACCTCGTAAATTGCTAATCTTGTGAATTCATTATTATATATGATCTTTGCACGTAATAAATACCATACACTTGTGTTTAAAAGGTATTTAATTTACGTTTCAGCACACCCTCATTAATTTGAGGGGGAGCTTGTGTAACTCATGAAGATAATTGGATTTACATTTTTCTTCCCAAATTTTCTTAAAAGGCTATTAAATCAATTGATATTAAAAACATCGATTGGGTTAATATTTTTAATATGGGGGAGAAAATGTGATTTAATATGGGAAATGATTAATCACAAATGGTTTGACTTGACGTGCTAGCTCATCCCGACATGTGCGAAATGTTTTCGGATATCGTGGCATATGTTAAGGGGGAGCAAAATGGATTTGCACTTCAAAATGGATTTCATGGTGACATACACTTACCCAAAACATCTCTATTCACGACGATGAAGATTGTGGTGACATAAGGATGGTAGGATAGGTTAAAGTCCAATGATTTCTCTAGAACCGGAGGAATCTTCCCAAGGACATTCCATAGCTAGAAATAGTAGTCCTTAGGAAAGATGGAGAAAGATTGTGAACGTAGCTGAATGCCGACCAAGTACTTAAGTTAGCACTGGAATAATCACAACAAGGTGCTAGTTATGACGTATTGGTAAGCATTGAAGGGGTTGAAGAATGAAAAAGAATTGTAAAGATAAAGGGTGTAAAGAAAGAAGCCCTCCTTACAACCTTAGGCAGAAACCGGGTTAATTCATATGCTATTGAGATCATTTTTAATGATTCTTGATATTGAAGAAAGGCATCATGGACCCAGTGATGCAATGCACAACCCTTCCCAGCTAACTCAGATATCTCTTAAAAGATATTTGTTTTAATCACACGGAGACAACACATTATCTATTGATTTATTCACTCCGAATAAATTGGTATTGAAAAGGTGGCACTCCTCTCCAGCCTCCGATCACTAAAATCCAAAATGCACGATCGAGTCTAGAGCCATTTGAGATCATCAAATATCTCATTAGGACACACTTTCATATTTACTTGCTTCTTCACACACTGTGAAAAGTAAGAAAGTTCTTAAGAGTCCTACGCAAAATCTTCGTGATCTTGCCTGAACATCCGAGTAATAAGAAAGTATTTACAATGAAGATGGAAATCCTTCTTGAGCGAATATCAAAAAGCTCATGGTAGGTGACTTGTGCGATTCTTTATGAATCAAACTTGTGATAACTGGAAAGCAACAGTGGTTTAATTCTTAAATGAATTTAAACACGTTCCAGGCCTCTACGCATTATCATATGATCTTGCCAGAACACTCAGAGTGACTCTTTATCGATCACAGTGACGAGTGGAAATCCTTCTAGTGTTAACATCAAACAGCACTTGGTAGGTAACTTGCAAGATTCTTTATGAATCAAGCTAGTGACAACTGGAAAGCAACGATGGTGTGGTTCTTAATTGAACTTCACTTGTTCCAGGAACATGAATTTACGGCTTCAAATCATGCGGATAATATTATCCAAATGATTCACTCTTTACGTTCGCAGTCAGCTTTGGACGGTCGAGTAAAGAGAACGGGTTTACCCGCGAAATCTTGTCAAGGAGGTACTTTATTGAAACTACCTGCCACAAGTACGATATTTAATATCGTCCAACGGTCTTCACCGACCGGAGGTAAAATGCTACCGAATTAGAATGAAATGTTCAAGGCCATTTCATCCGTGTATATGGTTTGTTGCTAACTGTCTTATGCAGCGTAACAAGAAGGTGGCATTGCGGTGTATAATCCAGAAGAAGTCGTCACCACATGCTTATACTACATACACTTAGTACTTCAACAAATTCAAGAAAGTCTGAAGGTCAAGTCTTCCGCTGTATCAAACTCTGAAGCTTTCAAGAATTTAAAGGTATAAGTATGTGGTACATGAAGTCACGAAGAGGCAAATTTCATAAGTGATGGATGCACAAGGTCAAGGCAAGGAAACATGCTCAAGACTAAAGTCAAAGATCACATCAAGCATATTCACAAGAACAAGATCGAAGACTCAAGCATAGTATGCTAGGTTTAAGATTTTGTAAAATGGTGTGACCTCCCTTAGGGGGAGATTGTTGGAAATGTGTTTTCCCAAAGAAAGTCTCGGTCACATCATTATTAGCATAGATCACGAGCTATAGAATATTTAGAACTTTGTAACTTGGAGCGACCTCCCTTAGGGGGAGATTGTTGGAAATACGTTTTTACGTATTTATGAAGGATCGGTCGCTCCAACGATATATTATTGTATTAGGCTCGTGATCCAATTTATAGCAAATATAGTCCATATAGCCCACATGTAGGGTGGGCTATATATATACCCCTCCTAGCATGTTAGGAGGGGTGGTCCATTCATTTACAACATTTAATTAATAAAAAAAAAACACTTTCTCTCTCTACTTTTCTTTTCTCTCCTTTCTCTCTCTACACCTCATCTCCTTCTTCCCCATTTCCACTATCTAATCAAGAGATCATCCATCATTTACCAAATCCTTAGATTTCGTAGACCTTCAATTTCCAAGGTCATCATCTGAATTTGATTTGATTTGGGTCATCGTCGACAGACTGACCAAATCTGCTAATATCATTCTCGTTAATGATAGATTCTCGATGAAGATATTGACTATTTTGTATTTAAAGGAGTTGTGTAAGCATGGTGTACCTGTATCGATCATCTCTATCAAGATCCTCGCTTCGCATCAAAATTCTAGAGATATCCTCAGAAGTTATTGGGAACGAATCTTGATGAGAGTACTTTTTACCACCCCAATCGAAGGGACAGGGTAAAGTAACGATACAAACACTAGAAGTCTTGTTTTATGTTTGAGTGAGTGACCTTTGGTAGTGTCTAGAAAGAGCATTTGTGTGACAATCCGTCAATTTATGTTTGATATTTTGTTCTCAGATATTATTTAAAAACATTATTTTAATATTATATTATGAACTCACTTATTTTTGGGAAGAAATTTGGATTTACGTCTTGAAGTAGCATCGACTACGTCTAAACCGGAGGATTCTACGTTACGTGCTCACGTTTACATACACCGTTTTGGTGACAGTCCGACATTTCAGAAAATAAATTTATCCGTGGATATTATTTTGGAATTTTAAATTTGTTTTGGTTCATAAAATCACAAATTTACGAGAAGAGATTAAGACTTACGTGAATAATTTAACGTCATTTATGACTAAACCGGAAACCTTAGGATTACGTATTTACGTTTTCGAACTCCGTTTTTGATGAGAAAATTTTTATTAGATTCGTTTTGTGCCGTTGATTCATAATTTATAAAAACGTTTTTCGTAAAACGACCCGAGGGCACGCAAATCGAGGAAACTAGAATCGAGAAATACCCGTAAACTAGTGGGATGAGACAAGTGTACACTTGTCCCACCCCACTATATGGTATGGCTACACAAGACACCACATCACAAGATGTGGCAAACTTATAAGCTAAATACTTACACTTGTTGCTTAAGCTTACAATGTAAGCTAAGCTTACCTCAAAACCATCAACCAAACCGTTTTCTTTCATTTCCACTCATGCAAACACTCTCATCTCTCTCTCTAGCCTCCATTTATGTCGTCCACTTCTCCCCCCTAAACACCCATTTTGATCAAAAATTAACCACAAAATCTCATGTTATTCATACATAAGTTAAAGCCCTTTTGAAGCCCTATTGATTGGTGGTGATTATAACATCCAAGGAGAAGTTTCTATGGAGTATTAGGGCTGATTTTCCACAAGGAGTTCTTGAAGATTGGTGGACTTGAAGATGATATTGGTTTATCACAAGTTTTGCCATCAAAATCCAAGCCTTGATCACAACCTACATCATCTTGGTGGTATAAAGATAGTTCTCCCTATCCTCTTGTTATTTTGATTATGTAATCATGTATTTTCTTTCCTATTGTATATTTATATGATGAACATATGATGATAAAAATATTGTGTGGGGATTTGGTGTTGATAATCATGGGTAAAAAGATGAAAAACTATATGTAAAAATGGTTAATCTTAATTAATTTAGTAGGTTGTATAAAACAGTAAAGAATCATATGATAAACTAATAAAATGGCTTGAATAAATTAATATACAGTAAGTAATATGTCTTTTACACATGTGAGAGTTGGTCATGCAATGGAATCATTAGGATGAGTGAGATATGATCAAAACAATATTAGAGTACAAATCTGCATAGACTGTTTTGGACGATTTTTAGAAAATACTTAAAGGCTGATTCAACAGTAGCCATAGAAGAGTTAAATGGAGCACCTATCATTTAGTTTATGACATAAAAATTTGAGCTTCTATCTCCATATAGAACTCTAGATATGGCTGTTTTGGTGAACATGGAACTAAAAATCAGATTTTTAAGAATTAATGTTTAATAGTATTATATAAGCACTCAAACTAATATAGTATAAAATGTGAACTAAAACCCACTAACTTATAAATTTCATTTATATAAATATGAATAAGGTTAAATAAATGGACACTTTATAAAAATGGTAGTTGAATAAGATTTATAAGTATAAAAACTATAAACATCATTTTTACGACTTTTTCAGCTATTATCGTAAAATTAACGTTTTTCGCCAATTAAAACTTAGACGATCAAACCCGTCTAATGTAAAGTTTTTAAAAGTCATATACTGATATATAAGTACCTAATACAAGTAAAAACCGATAAAACCCGAACTATACGACATACGGACATTAACGAGCTAAGTTAGCATATTTGGACTAATAACTTAACTAAATAAGTTAAACACTTATAAAAATTACTTATTGGGCTTAACCCATTTGGGCCTTACATGTAAAGTATAATACTGATAATAAAAATATAATTGGGCTAATGAATAGTATTGGACTTGTAATTGGACCATTGGGCTTCAAAATGTAAACAAGATTGAACTAGTATAACTAGTCTTGAAATTTTCCAACACATAACACTAAAATAAGTAAATGAGAATATATAAACCCACCTGATCATCATATATATAAAATCATCATATGTATACATAATTGTTATTTTTATCAAGTCATTGGACATGAGTCTAAGACGAGTATTATTTGTCTAGGTTTCCGTGATTGAAGCACGTACCGTACATCCAAATCGCCGATAATCGCCTTCCCACATCAACGTGAGTTCATAGCCTCACACTCTTTTAAATGTTTTATAAACCCGCGAGGGAGATAACATGTTAATTTTTATAAAATAGGACACATTTGTCCCGATTGTTTGTTTATTGATTTGGACCCGAATGATTGTATGACCCGATGAATGATTAAATGACCCGATAGATGAAATAAAATGGATTATTAAAGTTAGGTTATGTCACTAAAAGTCCCATTAGCATGAATTATGAACTACCGGGATTTGGTAGACGCTTATGCATATAATAGTACTATTTGGGGACGATCACCCCAGTTCGCGCCTTGACGGTTGATCTCCGTCGTGCCACATTGATTGGTAAGCGAATTTATGTATGAGAAGATTTACACAAGCGTGATTATTGTGACGACACGCTAATTTAGATAGGGAAATTGAGTATCGGGTTAGCTACCCGTTTTTTGGTTTAGTAAGGTAACAATGTCATGCGGCTTATAATAATCCAAATAACGAAATACTACTATACGCATTGAATTACTATATATTGCATGACTAGCAATACGGGGTCTTACTATTGATTTTATGTTCGTGTTTTGGTTTTATATAACCATATTCATATAACGGTTTTTATTTAATCTATACAACGTTTTAAAACGTATTGTATGATATTTTTACGACATTGGTTCGTATAATGGTTTTGAAGGCAAATGCCTTTATTTTGATTTTTGATAAGGATTTATATAAAATGACTTTGGCTATTTTATGGCCTATTACAATGATTTGTACAAAATGATTTTCGGTAATAATTTTATACTGATGTTATATTGATGGATTTCATTAAACTCTATGAATTCACTCGGCGTTATCGCTGACCTTTTCTTTTAACATGTTTTATCTCAGGTACTTGAAGGTAATTCTCGAGAAGACGACAAGAATTCATGGCCCACACTTAAACAATAATTTCCATTCAAATGCTTTGTAAAACTTTGTATGAAATAAAATGACTTGGGACCTATGTAAATCTGATATTTATGAACGGAAATGCTTTATTAATAAACGACGCGATTTTTAAGCGTTGTCTATGATGTGAGTAATGTGCTATCCCGTAACACCAACGAGTCTTCCGCTGTATTGAGTTGTATAAATTTGGGGGTGTTACAGTTTGGTACCAGAGCTCTCGTTATAGAGAACGAAAGATTTTTAAAACCAAGGTTTTGAATAAAACATTTCAAAATCTTTTAACTATAAACATTTTTCTAAAAATGTCTAAAAATCTTTTGACTATAACTGTGCCGAAGAATTTCCGAGTTACCGACAAGGCCAGACTGAGAAGTGTTATTTTAATATATATATATAACTTGAATTATATATATATGTTGTAATTTGATTACATGATTGTTTGATGATTATTTTGATATTTATACGAGGTATTTATACGACGTAGATTGTCACAAGGAACCCTAAATCCCCTAGTAATTTAATCGAAGCTATTCTCGTAGGAATTATAGCTATCCTAGATCTAAACCAAGTTGTGGATATTTATGATCCCAACAAAATGGTTGATATTCGTAGAAATGTTGATAGTGGTTGATTATGATCTTGAAGAAGAATTGGCAAAATTAAATCTAATATCGATGTCATGACGATCTTTCCTTATAGAGTGGAGTTTGACAAAACGTTACCACCTAGAAAGATGTCATCTGATTCGTTTTCATCCAATTCTTAAATTGAAATCGAAAGGGTGAATGTTGCACTTGAGGCTGTCATTGGAACCATTACCCAAAAGCCTCATGTCACTAGTACCTTTCCGAGAAGTCTAGTTGAATGATCAAGTCATTCATACTAGTGACTCATTTGATAACTACTGTTGTAAGAGCTATAGGATTGGAAATTAAGTATTGATCATATCGAGCTTTTATTGTCCTTTAAAGGCCTAAGAATAAGATTGAAAGTATTGGAAAAGGAGGTAGGATATCGAATTGAGTATAAAATTGGTTAAAACTTGAATAAAGTAAAATATAACTTGTATGGAATATAAGATTGATAAGAGGAAGTCGTTAAGTTCTGTGATTAATTTATAAGGTTTTAAATGATTGTTGATTCGTGTTAAGGGTTGTTCCTAGGCCATTGTCCACTAACGAGGATGCCTAGTGTCCAAGAAATAAATTGAAGAAATCTTCTTCTGAATTGGGACCGATGGATCTTCCGGGACATGTGGAACACCTAATGAATCTTGTAGAATAGTATTCATTGTGGTATCTTTTAAAAATAATCCCTAACTTACTGAGACATCAGTTGGTAGGAGGAGTTTTGAGAATTGTATGACATAGTGACACGTAATGTGTTACGGTACAATTTTGACTTGTTTGTGATCAATGAAAAGACTACCTTTGATTGTCAAATTCTACATGTATCGATGTTATCTATCTTTTATTGCTTCATCCTAATGTTCGCATTAGTGATGCAACCATTGAACAAGTACTCATCTCGAATTGAGTTACGTTGTGAATTATTCTCTTTTGAGTGCCATCGAGGTCATGAACCTCATGATTAAATGGCTAAGCTCATTTCCTATCATATCGTAGTTAATTCTTGGTGAACAAGCTTTCATCACTCTTAAGGCAAGTTGTTGATGAATTACCCAGACTTTCGCCATTAAGGCAAGTTGAATTTGGTATTGATTATATTCTCGGTGCTGCACCTGTGGCGTGTGCACTGTACGTCAACACCATCTGAATTAAAGGAATTACCGTACAACTGAGAGAGTTGTCAGAGAAAGATTTTATTCTACTGAGCTATGGTGTTATCATTCCTTATATTTATAGATTACTGTGAACTGAGTAAATTGACAATTGAAAACGATATCCATGACTCGAAATGGAAGATTTGTTCGATCATTTACAAGGTTCTAGCGTATATTCGAAGATTTGATCCACGGCATGGTTATCATCAATTTCGCGTCCGCGAAAAAGAATATCTATTCCAATCACTACATCCAGAACTTGTAATGAACATTATGAGTTTCATGTGATGTCGTTTAGATTGACTAATACACATGTAGCATTCATAAATTTGGTGAATCGCGTGTGTAGGCTGTAAATTGATAAAATCATGCTTGCGATCATTAAGGACCATCTGTTTGTTTATAAGAATAAGAATGAGTTAATAATTACTTATAGACTGCCCTAAATTGGCCGAAGAATTAAAACATGTACCTTGAATAATTAACATGTAATTTTAAGGCTTAATCCTTTATATTAGTTGATCGTGTGATTAATAGAAAATGAAATATATTGACTCTTCAAAAATTAGAGCCATTTAAGACTTTGAATTATACTAAAAAGAAAGTGCAAATATGTTTCGACAAATGTTTTAACAAAAGAATTTTTAAGGGATTATTCCCTTATACACAAATCATTTAACTAAACTCCTGTTTAGGGGTAAATGTTCGTGTATACCTCAAGACAACCTAAGAGGGATTGAGGAAACCGTTTAAACCAAGATTTAAAACGACAATGTTTGCTTTTCAACTAAGAAAACTTTGACCAAAATATAAACAAAGATTTTTCAAATATTTACGAATCTTATTAATATTTTCGATAAATCAACAAAAATCTTGTTAGTAAAACTCAAATTTATTTTGAACACTTTTATAAAATTGGTCGAACTAAGAAATATAAAATTTTTACGTTTACGTTTCATAAAATTTTTAAAAAAAAAATTATTATTTAATTACTTGTAATAATTATCGACGCTTTAAACGTCGGATTGAGTAAAACGGATAAAAATGATAGTTGAGATGAAATTAAAACTTAGAAAATATGAAGAAAGAATTTCTGAGTGAATTGTGGACATGATAATTATATCATCAGGAGAGGTGAATTTAGATACCGACGCATTATGTAAAAAGGATAAAGAACCAATTAGGATGTGTTCCTTAGTAATGATGGTACAAAATAAATTGCCGAACCATTTAAAATATAGCCGATGCTTATAAAAAGGATAATATAGATAATAAAAGTGGTTCACGGCTAATATGAACCATTAAAAATTGAAAAGCCGATAGCGTTAAATGTTTTAAAGGCCACTTGTGGTTGCCTAAATATGGAGATTGTGAGATGTAGTTTTGTTGGAATCTTGTAAGTATAAATATTTTATGCCTGTCATTTTTGATTTAATGTATCATTATCAGAAGGAGTTGTACTGATGGCAAATTATGAAGGTAGACACCGCCTCATACATTAGTAAACGTCTAGCTATTGCAAAGGTCATCATCTGAATTTGATTCGATTTGGGATCGTCGACAGACTAACCAAATCTGCTAATATCATTTCTATTAATGATAGATTCTCGATGAATAAATTGACTCTTTTGTATTTAAATGAGTTGTGTAAACATGGTGTGCATGTATCAATCATCTCTAACCAGATCCTCGCTTCGCATCGAATTTCTTGAGATTTGCTCAGAAATCATTGAGAACGAATCTTGATTAGAGTACTGTTTACCACCCCAAATCGAAGGGACGAGGTAAAGTAACGATACAAAACACTAGAAGTCTTGTTTTATGTTTGAATGATTGACCTTTGGTAATGAACCGTATAATCGTTTCCTTTGGAAAGATTATCATTGATAATTATCGTATTAGGATCGAGATCGAATCTTGTTAGGATCTAAACATAATAGTATCAGTAAGTAAGGATTGGGATGAAGACATCCGACATACACCCATTGTGAGTTGGACATGTCTTTTAGGTTAAAGGTTTCCTATGATGACGAACCTAACCTTACAAAATACTCGACCAGCGAGACCTGAAATGATTGTTGAAATTAGGATCTGATTATTGACTGCCGGTAGTGGGCAGGAGATTATGTGAATATGAAATGTAGATCTTAAAGTGCCAGATGGGTAGCGAAGTTATGCCAAAAATTTTAACCATGGAAAAATGAATTGATGATCTGAAAGATCATGGGATATAAGTCCCCGTTGTATGGGACCATTGAGATGATGTAAAAGATTCGTTTGAAAGACATCTAAGCTGGATCTACCCTAGGACTTCAAGAGCTGCGTGAACTATGATTCGTATATCGAACTTGATAAAATGTCTATCAAGTGAAAATCTGATTGTTTCTTAGTAATGTTTAGATCGGCAAAAAGTTGCATTCATCAAAAACCCGTGAACATCATGGATAGAGAAAGTAAGTCAACATTAAGCCTGATCTTATTCCTGTAGTTATGTTTGATGAAACTCGCATATTGTAATGAATTACACTTGTGAGAAAAGACCGAATGTGGAGGAAATACCCACATGGCTTTAACTCTATAAGAAGCGAATAGTAAGATGATCTTTGAGGACAAAGATCCTGTTTAGGGGTAAATGCTGTGACAATCCGTCAATTTATGGTTGATATTTTATTCTCAGATTGTAACACCCCACTTGGATAAGTGGACCGTTACGTGTATTTATGGCGTGTCATCAAAGCATAAGGTAAATGTACTAAAACATTAAATGACCATAACGGAAATACCGGAATCAAACATCGGTAATCCAACCTAAGCTCAAAACATGAAAAATAAAATACTTAAGGAAAGGACTAAACAATTTCCAAATAAGCAGAATAATGTAAGTGCATAAAATAAGAAGTCTGGATAGCTTCCATCCCAAATGCACGTGCTCTTAGAATCCTAAAAGCGTCCTGGTGTACCTGCCGTTAGAACATGAAAGGAACTACGGCTGAGCATAACGCTCAGTGAACGGATATAAAACATGATAAGAATATACTGAATGAAACAGGCGATAGAATACTGAAGCTGTAAGAATGATATGCAACATGTGGTAGAACTCTGCATAAAATCTGAGAAACCTGGTTCGTATATACTGATACTAAAATATAACTATTAATTCTGAAAACATGCATTTACTGTATTTTATTTGCCAGAGCTTATATAGGTCACGTGTTGTAACAACCGTGCATGAATAACTGGAGGGGTGACCTCATCATGCTATAGAGGGGTGACCTCTAAATAACTGTGCTGGGTGGAGGGATCAGCTCCAATGTGAAGGATGTAGAGCACACACCACATTCACCCTAATAACTTGTAACACATATAAGCCTAGGATGCATCCATACGCCCCACTAATAATACTGATAAAATGGCCAAGCTGAGCTGAGTGGAACGATGCAGGATATCACTCTCCTGCATGTGAGTCACGACACCGGTGCCTCTAGTGCCGTGGTTACGGTACCTCCGTAACTAGTACATAAACTGGTCGTGCTTGTATATAATGCTCAGGCAATTTATTTAGTTATTAATATGATTACTGATAAACTTAAACATATACTGGGGAAAAACATTTGGCTGAAGACGGGAAATCCTAATCATGCATAGAAAGAAAGTCCTTACTGAAAGGACGGAAAATCCGTACGATTAATCGAATAAACGAAAGAACCGACTAATCAGAATGATAGTAGAGATAAGGATATCCGTACCTTCGCCCAAAGTTAACGCTAAACAACCTCCAAACTTATTCTCGTCACATGCTCTACATATATTAATAAACAACTAATTAATAACCAATTACTAATGCTTGTTCTAAGGTAATTTGTAATCATAAGCCATGCTACAAGTTTGATTAATACTTACGAAGGTTTATGTAATATGGACCAAAATTCATGTTTCATTATGTATTAAATCTCTTATTATTCATTAGATGGTTTATAACTAATAGTGTCATTATTTTCCCAAGTCCACTTATGCATGCCTAGCTTGATATCTCATTCTTTCCTTTACACATTGGCACATATGATCATTATACAAATTCTCTTATTTCTAGTTCTATGCATGTCTACTCAACTCAGACATCAGTTTATCAGGTTTAACGCATATAGATTACTTCATTTTCGACATGTAAGTTATAAGTCATAAGTTGCACAATTAAATAAATGTTTGAGGTTCCGTTTTAAGCATCCACACTTGAACGACATAAACCAAGACCAAAATATGTAAAATAACATTTAAAATGCCATGATACATGAAGATGACGTGAACAATGCGTTCATTTTTAGTTTTCATTCGAATATTGATCGTGTGCCATAGTTCTATGTTATCATCGTGACATAACAAAACAATAAGCAAACACTTTCAATGGAAAGTTTCTGAATTGACTAAACGACATGTTCGCACATGTAAATATATCGTACGTGATGGTGTCAATTATAGTAATAGATCAACGATTTATCATGAATGGGATTCAAGAGTAAACCTCATAGTCGAAAGAAAATAGTTTGATAGAGGATGAATATGAGCAGTAGCACTGAACCGAACACGAACATGAACGAGTATGATCGAACGTCGACCGACCGCGATCACTTCAAAGAGATGCGATTAAAACGCAACGTACACGGTGGCTAAACGTATGACCAAGGATCTACTAACTCTGGAACTAGCGTTCATAATCAAACTTAACCAAACACGAACCGTAACTCGAACCTTGAAACTCCCATGAATGAACCACAAACACCGACTGGCCGAATCAACACTAGCACGCTTCAACTTGAGCAAACTACCGTGAATATACTCAAACCACAACTAAAGTCGAACTCTACTGAAACACGAATTCCAAGATCCGACAGCACTTGGCTGCAGCTCCGTTTCGATGTATATATGTCCATGGCGTTTATGCACTTGCTGTCGTCGTTAATATAGGGAGGTAATAAAGGATTGTTAGGACATAATTAGTCAATGATTTCTCAATAACTCTCAATCACATTGAATGAATTTATTTAGATACATAAGGGGCAAAATTTTTGAGATTTTAGACGTGCATTGACAGCTTATAATTGATTTCTTTCTTTATTTAAATGGTTTCATACACTTTATTTACTAATTTTCTTTAATGGCAGTTATTGCTATTTTGTAGGCTTATATCGTAATACTTGTAAAGTTTGAAAAGTATTATCATTTATTATTCTGAAATGACTGGAATGATTAACTGCGTAAAATTTAAATTAATATGAGACTGCGTATATTTAATATTCATTGATTTTTAAAATGGTTAATATCTGAATAGCTAAAATTAATTATTTTTCTGAATAATTAATCACGTTTTAAATAAAGCTGAGACGGTGGCTAATTAATGTTCTTGGATTATAAATGCGGGTTTTACAATTCTTCTCCTCTAAAAAAATAATTCATCCTCGAATTAGAGACACGATAATGCTGTGGTTTACAATTCTTCCTCTCTAAAAAGGAGAAATTCGTCCTCAAATTAAAGGTAATAAGCTGATAAAGTTATAAAAGCTGAAAAGACACATATGCTGAAAGGGCATGAAGGCTGAAAAGACATATATGCTGAAAGATCATTCGTACTTGATTTAGAACATACTGCTGCTGAAAGGGTATAAACGTGACATGACTGATGTGAACATGGAACGTGACATGGCTGAAGAGAACATAGAATATAACATGTCTGAAAGAACTTAACTGCATTATTGAAGGAAAAGGATGAGAGGTCCGGATGGACTCCTCCGTTCCGAGTGGCTTCCCGCTCGAAACGACTCCTTCAAAGGTCTAAACACAATGAAAATCTTGGTCCTGATGACCCTGTCTTGATCAATGTTGAAATAGTTTCTGGTTCCATACTTGATGGATATTATGAATCTGATAGAATGAACAAGCCATAGCCTGAAAAGGTACGTACACTTATCCTGAAGAGATAACATTTATATTTCTGGGCAGGCTACTGAAAGTATATAGGGACGAACTACGTGAACACTTTTGAGCGTGATATGTGAGCAATTGTGAACGTGGTTCACGATTATATAAGGAACGTTTGGGCATGGAATATTCTGTGAACGTGATACTAGGACATATCATGATTGTGTGCTGACTGAGGAAAAATGGGCGATACGGCTTGAGACGTGAAACGTCTGTCTGGATATGGAAAATCTATGCTAAACTTGAGTCTGTTTTTCTCAAGGTTTCTGTAGCCAGATGCGGTACAAGACTTGGAACGTATACACTGAGATGGAACACGAACCTGAACGTAAAAAAATGTCATGAATGCGAATCGTGAATTTAGATTATGAGATATCATAATCATGAACTGAAACAACATCATAATATGAATGAGACGTAAACGTGAAAGTGAAAATAAACGTCAACATAAAGTGAACGTAATCATACACGTGATCGTGAACATGAATTCTGTCTGATATGATGGTCGGTGGAATACCTTGAATTCGTACAATTTACTACTAAATTTCTAAATTATCTGCAGGTCTGCTACTGCGTGATCCTTTCGGATGAAAGAAACGCGCAGGCTGATTACATGGTTGACGATAACTTAGATAGCATCATACTTTCTCTGAGCCTGTGGTAGCTGATAAAAATTTCATGGAATTTCATCTCATATCTGTTCAGAAATTTCTAAGGGTTGTAGTAACTCACTAATATGACGGTATTCTATCTTGAACCTGTGGTATGTCAGGCATTTAGATATGAATATAGCTGCATTAATGTGTGATACTGCTTATATAAAAAAAGTTCTTTCTGGGATTATGGAACATCTTGGTGGAAATCTGGTTGACTAGTCATGGAAAAATTTTATTCATAAATTTCATAACATAGCTGGAGCATTAGGGAGCTCAGAAGTATAAAATAATTTTTTGTTAGAAAGACTTCAATATGTGCAACAGCAGTCTGGAAAACATCAAGTTCTTCTCTCATCACTACTGGTGTCACGGTTGCGAATTGTTCTGGAAAATATTTAAGATATCGTAGCAGGTCAGGTAACCTCTTATTCGTGGAATGAGTATCGTTTTATGAATGGCGATCTTGTAAATTTTCGGTGATCGATACATGATCTCATGTTACTGGCCTTCTTTCTGATAGACAAAAACGGTACACCTCCTAGTGGTGCGTTAGGGCGAATACAGCCTTGTTCTAGTAACTCTTGCAGCAAATGCTGCAACTCTTTTAACTCAGTTAAAGTCCTGCGATAAAGAGTTCTGAAAATAGTTTCCGTCGTTGAGACAAGCTCGATGTTAAACTATCTCTCGTAGTTAGGAAGGAATTTCTGGAATGACATCTGGAAATTTTAGCAAAATCTGTTGATCATGGATTCGAGGAATTTTAGAAGTGAATTTATAACCGGTAACTAAAAGTCTTCGTAGCTATGGACTGATAGGTCACGCGCTTGTAAGGCAGAAATAATTTGTACTGATTTTTCTGGCAGAAAGTATAATGAATATATTTGGGATTTAGTAAGACGGATCTCGTCGTTAACTGAAAATAAGGCTTTAATGAATATGGTGATACTGTTGAGTCCTTTCCGGCTGAGAGATAGGGGACTACCTGATTTAAGATAAGGCTGACATAGGAATACGTGAAGTGATCATGGCGACTTTTCACTGAATGTGTTCGTCTGTCACCTCACAGAGTGAATACTGCGTGTTTAACCTGAATCATACTCTAATGGTGGTGACTAAAATTTTCAAATGATCTGGTTTATGTGTCGCATAATAGAACGGGTATGCCCCTTTCTGAAAGATATCCTGAATTACTGAGGGCCTGATTTAGAAACATACTGGAGTTATGAGTTCTGACTCGAATTTTGAGAAAAGATTCGTATGACGTGTATCATGACTGGTGTCCTGATATGTGTCTTTCGAAATGATACCTGAGACCTATGTTTTGACTGTTGTCTTGACATGTGTTTTAGTGGACGAATCTGGACAAGGCTAATTTTTTTTTCCGTAACTACTAGGATTGGCGGACCGGTTATACTACTGACCTCTGTATTTCTTGTCACGTCCGTTCTGTAGTTTCGATGGTTACTGACTGATTAATAATAAGCACGGTGGTTGTCACTACTGCTTTGTTTGTCAATTTATGACGGTCATTATCATGACCGTTATTCGTGTAGCTGACCATAACGGAAATACCGGAATCAAACATCGGTAATCCAACCTAAGCTCAAAACATGAAAAATAAAATACTTAAGGAAAGGACTAAATAATGTCCAAATAAGCAGAATAATGTAAGTGCATAAAATAAGAAGTCTGGATAGCTTCCATCCCAAATGCACGTGCTCTTAGAATCCTAAAAGCGTCCTGGTGTACCTGCCGTTAGAACATGAAAGGAACTACGGCTGAGCATAACGCTCAGTGAACGGATATAAAACATGATAAGAATATACTGAATGAAACAGGCGATAGAATACTGAAGCTGTAAGAATGATATACAACATGTGGTAGAACTCTGCATAAAATCTGAGAAACCTGGTTCGTATATACTGATACTAAAATATAACTATTAATTCTGAAAACATGCATTTACTGTATTTTATTTGCCAGAGCTTATATAGGTCACGTGCTGTAACAACCGTGCATGAATAACTGGAGGGGTGACCTCATCATGCTATAGAGGGGTGACCTCTAAATAACTGTGCTGGGTGGAGGGATCAGCTCCAATGTGAAGGATGTAGAGCACACACCACATTCACCCTAATAACTTGTAACACATATAAGCCTAGGATGCATCCATATGCCCCACTAATAATACTGATATAATGGCCAAGCTGAGCTGAGTGGAACGATGCAGGATATCACTCTCCTGCATGTGAGTCACGACACCGGTGCCTCTAGTGTCGTGGTTACGGTACCTCCGTAACTAGTACATAAACTGGTCGTGCTTGTATATAATGCTCAGGCAATTTATTTAGTTATTAATATGATTACTGATAAACTTAAACATATACTGGGGAAAAACATTTGGCTGAAGACGGGAAATCCTAATCATGCATAGAAAGAAAGTCCTTACTGAAAGGACGGAAAATCCGTACGATTAATCGAATAAACGAAAGAACCGACTAATCAGAATGATAGTAGAGATAAGGATATCCGTACCTTCGCCCAAAGTTAACGCTAAACAACCTCCAAACTTATTCTCGTCACATGCTCTACATATATTAATAAACAACTAATTAATAACCAATTACTAATGCTTGTTCTAAGGTAAATTGTAATCATAAGCCATGCTACAAGTTTGATTAATACTTACGAAGGTTTATGTAATATGGACCAAAATTCATGTTTCATTATGTATTAAATCTCTTATTATTCATTAGATGGTTTATAACTAATAGTGTCATTATTTTCCCAAGTCCACTTATGCATGCCTAGCTTGATATCTCATTCTTTCCTTTACACATTGGCACATATGATCATTATACAAATTCTCTTATTTCTAGTTCTATGCATGTCTACTCAACTCAGACATCAGTTTATCAGGTTTAACGCATATAGATTACTTCATTTTCGACATGTAAGTTATAAGTCATAAGTTGCACAATTAAATAAATGTTTGAGGTTCCGTTTTAAGCATCCACACTTGAACGACATAAACCAAGACCAAAATATGTAAAATAACATTTAAAATGCCATGATACATGAAGATGACGTGAACAATGCGTTCATTTTTAGTTTTCATTCGAATATTGATCGTGTGCCATAGTTCTATGTTATCATCGTGACATAACAAAACAATAAGCAAACACTTTCAATGGAAAGTTTCTGAATTGACTAAACGACATGTTCGCACATGTAAATATATCGTACGTGATGGTGTCAATTATAGTAATAGATCAACGATTTATCATGAATAGGATTCAAGAGTAAACCTCATAGTCGAAAGAAAATAGTTTGATAGAGGATGAATATGAGCAGTAGCACTGAACCGAACACGAACATGAACGAGTATGATCGAACGTCGACCGACCGTGATCACTTCAAAGAGATGCGATTAAAACGCAACGTACATGGTGGCTAAACGTATGACCAAGGATCTACTAACTCTGGAACTAGCGTTCATAATCAAACTTAACCAAACACGAACCGTAACTCGAACCTTGAAACTCCCATGAATGAACCACAAACACCGACTGGCCGAATCAACACTAGCACGCTTCAACTTGAGCAAACTACCGTGAATATACTCGAACCACAACTAAAGTCGAACTCTACTGAAACACGAATTCCAAGATCCGACAGCACTTGGCTGCAGCTCCGTTTCGATGTATATATGTCCATGGCGTTTATGCACTTGCTGTCGTCGTTAATATAGGGAGGTAATAAAGGATTGTTAGGACATAATTAGTCAATGATTTCTCAATAACTCTCAATCACATTGAATGAATTTATTTAGATACATAAGGGGCAAAATTTTTGAGATTTTAGACGTGCATTGACAGCTTATAATTGATTTCTTTCTTTATTTAAATGGTTTCATACACTTTATTTACTAATTTTCTTTAATGGCAGTTATTGCTATTTTGTAGGCTTATATCGTAATACTTGTAAAGTTTGAAAAGTATTATCATTTATTATTCTGAAATGACTGGAATGATTAACTGCGTAAAATTTAAATTAATATGAGACTGCGTATATTTAATATTCATTGATTTTTAAAATGGTTAATATCTGAATAGCTAAAATTAATTATTTTTCTGAATAATTAATCACGTTTTAAATAAAGCTAAGACGGTGGCTAATTAATGTTCTTGGATTATTAATGCGGGTTTTACACAGATATTATTTAAAAACATTATTTTAATATTATATTATAAACTCACTTATTTTTGGGAAGAAATTTGGATTTACGTCTTGAAGTAGCATCGACTACGTCTAAACCGGAGGATTCTACGTTACGTGCTCACGTTTACATACACCGTTTTGGTGACAGTCCGACATTTCAGAAAATAAATTTATCCGTGAATATTATTTTGGAATTTTAAATTTGTCTTGGTTCATAAACTCACAAATTTACGAGAAGAGATTAAGACTTACGTGAATAATTTAACGTCATTTACGACTAAAACGGAAACCTTAGGATTACGTATTTACGTTTTCGAACTCCGTTTTTGATGAGACAATTTTTATTAGATTCGTTTTGTGCCGTTGATTCATAATTTATAAAACGTTTTTTGTAAAACGACCCGAGGGCACGCAAATCGAGGAAACTATAATCGAGAAATACCCGTAAATTAGTGGGATGAGACAAGTGTATACTTGTCCCACCCCACTATATGGGACGGCTACACAAGACACCACATCACAAGATGTGGCAAACTTATAAGCTAAATACTTACACTTGTTGCTTAAGCTTACAATGTAAGCTAAGCTTACCTCAAAAACATCAACCAAACCATTTGCTTTCATTTCCACTCATGCAAACACTCTCATCTCTCTCTCTAACCTCCATTTATGCCGTCCACTTCTCCCCCCCCTAAACACCCATTTTGATCAAAAATTAACCACAAAATCTCATGTTATTCATACATAAGTTGAAGCCCTTTTGAAGCCCTATTGATTGGTGGTGATTATAACATCAAATGAGGAGTTTCTATGGAGTAATAGGGCTGATTTTCCACAAGGAGTTCTTGAAGATTGGTGGACTTGAAGATGATATTGGTTTATCACAAGTTTTGCCATCAAAATCCAAGCCTTGATCACAACCTACATCATCTTGGTGGTATAAAGACTGTTCTCCCCATCCTCTTGTTATTTTGATTATGTAATCATGTATTTTCTTTCCTATTGTATATGTATATGATGAATAAATGATGATAAAAATATTGTGTGGGGATTTGGTGTTGATAATCATGGGTAAAAAGATGAAAAACTATATGTAAAAATGGTTAATCTTGCTTAATTTTGTAGGCTGTATAAAACAGTAAAGAATCATATGATAAACTGATAAAATGGCTTGAATAACTTAATATACAGTAATTAATATGTCTTTTACACATGTGAGAGTTTTCCATGCAATAGAATCATTAGGATGAGTGAGATATGATCAAAACAATATTAGAGTACAAATCTGCATAGACTGTTTTGGACAATTTTTAGAAAATACTTAAAGGCTGATTCAACAGTAGCCATAGAAGAGTTAAATGGAGTACATATCATGTAGTTTAATCCATAAAAATTTGAACTTCTATCTCCATATATAACTCTAGATATGGCTGTTTTGGTGAACATGAAACTAAAAATCAGATTTTTAAGAATTAATGTTTAATAGTATTATATAAGCACTCAAACTAATATAGTATAAAATGTGAATTAAAACCCACCAACTTATAAATTTCATTTATATAAATATGAATAAGGTTAAATAAATGGACACTTTATAAAAATGGTAGTTGAATAAGGTTTATAAGTATAAAAACTATAAACATGATTTTTACGACTTTTTCGGCTATTACCGTAAAATTAACGTTTTTCGCCAATTAAAACTTAGACAATCAAACCCGTCTAATGTAAAGTTTTTAAAAGTCATATACTGATATATAAGTACCTAATACAAGTAAAAACCGATAAAACCTGAACTATACGACATACAGACATTAACGAGCTAAGTTAGCATATTTGGACTAATAATTTAACTAAATAAGTTAAACACTTATAAAAATTACTTATTGGGCTTAACCCATTTGGGCCCAACATGTAAAGTATAATACTGATAATAAAAGTATAATTGGGCTAATGAATAGTATTGGACTTGTAATTGGCCCATTGGGCTTCAAAATGTAAACAAGATTGAACTAGTATAACTAGTCTTGAAATTTTCCAACACATAACACTAAAATAAGTAAATGAGAATATATAAACCCACTTGATCATCATATATATAAAATCATCATATGTATACATAATTGTTATTTTTATTAAGTCATTGGACATGAGTCTAAGACGAGTATTATTTGTCTAGGTTTCCGTGATTGAAGCACGTACTGTACATCCAAATCGCCGATAATCGCCTTCCCTCATCAACGTGAGTTCATAGCCTCGCACTCTTTTAAATGTTTTTATGAAATGTTTTATAAACCCGCGAGGGAGATAACATGTTAATTTTTATTAAATAGGACACATTTTTCCCGATTGTTTGTTTATTGATTTGGACCCGAATGATTGTATGACCCGATAAATGATTAAATGACCCGATAGATGAAATAAAATGGATTATTAAAGTTAGGTTATGTCACTAAAAGTCCCATTAGCATGAATTGTGAACTACCGGGATTTGGTAGACGCTTATGCATATAATAGTACTATTTGGGGACGATCACCCCAGTTCGCGCCTTGACGGTTGATCCCCGTCGTGCCACATTGATTGGTAAGCGAATTTATGTATGAGAAGATTTACACAAGCGTGATTATTGTGACGACATGCTAATTTAGATGGGAAAATTGAGTATCGGGTTAGCTACCCGTTGTTTGGTTTAGTAAGGTAACAATTTCATGCGGCTTATAATAATCCAAATAACGAAATACTGCTATAGGCATTGAATTACGATATATTGCCTGACTAGCAATACGGGGTCTTACTATTGATTTTATGTTCGTGTTTTGGTTTTATATAACCATATTCATATAACGGTTTTTATTTAATCTATACAAACGTTTTAAAACGTATTGTATGATATTTTTACGACATTGGTTCGTATAATGGTTTTGAAGGCAAATGCCTATATTATGATTTTTGATAAGGATTTGTATAAAATGACTTTGGCTATTTTATGGCCTATTACAAAGATTTGTACAAAATGATTTTCGGTAATAATTTTATACCGATGTTATATTGATGGATTTCATTAAACTCTATGAATTCACTCGGCGTTATCGCTGACCTTTTCTTTTAACATGTTTTATCTCAGGTACTTGAAGGTAATTCTCAGGAAGACGACAAGAATTCATGGCCCGCACTTAAACAATAATTTCCTTTCAAATGCTTTGTAAAACTTTGTATGAAATAATATGACTTGGGACCTATGTAAATCTGATATTTATGAATGGAAATGCTTTATTAATAAACAACGCGATTTTTAAGCGTTGTCTATGATGTTAGTAATGTGCTATCCCGTAACACCAACGAGTCTTCCACTGTATTGAGTTGTATAAATTTGGGGGTGTTACAATTTGGGCCTTGGATAGGTTATTATTGATAATTATCGTATTATGTTCGAGATTGAATCTTGTGAGGATCTAAATATAAGAGCACCTATAGGTGAGAGATCATGGGAAATGTTGGAAATACGTTTTACGTATTAGAAAGGATCGGTCACTCCAACAATAGTCTAAGTAATAGCTCGTAGTTTAGTTTTACTAATATTAAACAACTAAGGCCATGCCAAGCCTACAACATGTGTAGGCCAACCCAACTTGTAAGCCCAAGCCCATCTCATGGGCTTGGGTATATAAACCCTCTCCTTAGATGGAGAGGGTGTGGTTTTCATTCAATTTACACATAGTTAAGTGTGTATTTCTACACTTTCTCTCTCTAAAGTGTGTGTGAAATCTACCATCTTTCTATTTGTTTCTCTCTCTAAACATAAGCAAGATTTACAATATCATACAAATGGTATCAAGAGCCATGGGATGATTGTATTGTTTATGTGTTTGTGTTCTTGATTTTTTGTGCCTATTTTGATCCATTTCATACGAACCAATTTTTTTTGTGTTTTTTATGGTTTTTTCTTGAAAAAATATTCTACATAGTTGTGGTAGAGATTTGGTATATTTACTCTGGCTAAAAACACAAAATTTTTTGGTGTGTTGATATTTTTTTGGCTTAAAATCTCGAATTGGTTGAGTTTTGTCCGAGAAAAGTGGGTACTATTCTGACAGAATCCATCGGAAAAGGGTATAGTTATTCTGACAACTTCCATCGGAAAAAGGTTTACACATTCCGATCGTTATTCCGACGGGTATTCCGATTGAGGTATTGCGACAGGTTATTCTGATAGATTTATTCCGACAGGGGGTATTCTGATTGTGTATTCCGACAGGGGTATTCCGATAGGTTTATTCCGACATGGGGTATTCCGATAGATTTATTCCGACAGGGGGTATTCTAATAGTTTATTCCAACAGGGGGTATTCCGATAGTTTATTCCGACATGGGTATTCCGATCAGATATTCTGATTAATATTCTGACGAACCCAAAATTATTCCTTAAAACATATTTTAGGGGATTTCGAAATTGTTTCTCGACTTCAACTCACAAAAAC
Source organism: Glebionis coronaria (assembly GCA_025667525.1). Taxonomy (NCBI): domain Eukaryota; kingdom Viridiplantae; phylum Streptophyta; class Magnoliopsida; order Asterales; family Asteraceae; genus Glebionis; species Glebionis coronaria. The sequence goes on along the minus strand of CM046876.1, from coordinate 234,450,815 downwards.
AAACACATTTACTTTCTCTCATTGTTCGATCAACGTTTGTAAATCTTAACTTATCGAAATGGAGTACACATCTCTTACGGATAAGTCCATCCTCTCGGGTACGGATAATCGTCCACCAATGTTGAAGAAGACTATGTACGAGGATTGGACTTCCCGAATGGAACTTTACATGTCGAGAAAAGAGAATGGACATCTCATTTGGGCATCGGTGCTCAATGGACCATTATATTATGGTACTGTGACGGAAGGTAGAGTTACTCGTCCTCGCACAACGGGTGAATTGACCGGAGATATGAAGATTCAAGACAAATGTGATAAGTATGCTACAAACATCATTCTCCAAGCCCTTCCTCCAGATGTCTACAAACTCGTCAGCAAACATAAAGTTGCCAAAGAGTTATGGGATAGAATTCCTGTTCTAATGCAAGGCACCTCGTTAACTAAACAAGAACGAGAGTGTAAGCTATATGATACGTTTGATAAGTTTGCCTATGTTCCCGGGGAGACTCTCAATGATTACTATTTGAGATTCACTCTTTTGTTGAATGAGCTCAATATCTATGGCATGGCAATTCCTACGTTTTAATTAAACACCAAGTATTTGAAGACCCTTCCTTCAGAATGGCGTAAGTACGTGACGGCTGTTAAATTGGCTAAGGACTTGCAAAACACCAATGTGGATCAACTTCAAGCTTTTCTTCAACAACACGAATGCCATGTGATCGAGGCTTGGTTGTCTACACCACAAGTTCGTGATACACTTGCCATGTATGCTTCTCAACAAATGACCCCCTCCAACAAAACATGGCTTACACTTATCAACAACAGTCATACTTGCAGCAACCACCACAACACACATATCAGCAACCACAGCAACCATCTTATCAACCACTAATGATGCAACAACAAGCATATCAACAAAGTGTTCTTCCACAGCCTTAGCCACAGTTACCAGCACATCAGGCATCACCCTCACAAGCTAATACTTCTCCTATGGGCTATACTCCTCAGCAAGGATATTTTCCAATTGAAGCACCACAAGCACAAGCCTTCTACTCCAATGAACTTCCACCAATTCAACCACCAGTCTTTACTCCAAATGATACGCCTACTGATGTCTTAAACCATCTCACTGCCTACTTGTCAAAACTTGTTGCTACTAGAGGTTTTCCACAAACGAACAACCAGCTCCGCACCTCTTCAAATCCTCGACAACAAGACACTGTTCAAGATGGTGAAATGACAGTGCAACCTATTCAGGGAAGGCAAAATTCATATGGAACTTCTACAAGAACCGTGAATGATCAAGCTGTGAATTCTCAAGCTAATGGAAATGGAAGCACTGTTGGTCCACAAAAGGTTGTGACTTGCTACAATTGTAGAGGACAATGTCATATGGCTAGGGAATGCACTCAACCAAAAAGGAAAAGGGAAGCAACGTGGTTTCATGAGAAGATGTATTTGGTCGATGCTCAGTCTAAGGTAAATATTTTAGATTCAGAAGAGTTAGCATTTCTTGCAGACCCAGGGGAAACAGACAATGAAGGCATTGCAGTCGTTTCCACTTCTAATGCAGCTTATCATGCAGATGATCTTGACGCATATGATTCGGATTGTGATGACATTCACTCTGCCCAAGCTTTTCTCATTGCTAATCTCTCTCACTGCGGTTCTGATGTCGTTAGTGAGGTACCAAACACATCTAATAATATTCTTCCACATTGTGTTGAGCATGACAATAACAACCTTGAACAACATTCGGGAACTAGTAGCTCAAATGATGTGGTATCCAATCTAACACATTTGAGTGAACCTCAACCAAATGCTACGACGGGTATGGAATCTTATGATCAACGTGATCTGGTAATGGTGCCTAAACATATTATTGATAACGTGAATGTGGCTGTTCGACAAACCATAGATATGAATGCCAACCTACCCGGTGAGCTTGCGCTGTATAAGGGAAGGGTCAAAACTTTTGAAATAGTCCCTCAAGTAGAGAAAATAACATGTTCTGAATTTGACCAATTTTGTTTTGAAAAGATTGAACACTTAAAAGAAATAGAATCATTAAAAGCTAATCTTTCCAATGATTTAAAAGTAAAAGAGTCGGTTGTCAATAATTTTCAGAAACTTAAAACGGATTTCGAAACTCTCGAGTCTAAAAAGTTTGAATCGGAAATTATTGCTACCAAACTTCTTAGATTTAAAGAACAACAGCTTTTAAAACAATACGCTTCCGCAGAAAAGGTTCATCTTTTAACTAAATCGTTTAAAGAACTCTAACTTAAGCGTTTTCAAGATTTACCACCTAATCCCGATTATGCAAAACAAGCTCAGGAATATATTCCTTGTCTTTATGATGTGACCCTAATTGGCAAATCGAAAGAAGCACCTTATGTTCGTAGTACTTGGGAGACACAGTCTCTTGCGGAAGAAACTCATTCTAAAATGCTTTCAATATTCCATAAGCTTGATTATGATAAGCATAATAAAGATCAATTTTCTAAACAGACCCGCATTCGTTTACAAAAGGAATTAGCTAAATTAACAGTATTTGTGCCTCAGAGTTTGTCAACGGAAAACCTTCCTAGTACGTCTCCTACACTTGTCCAAACGGATTTAACTAAGTTAATTCCACCGGTAAGTAAGGTGTCCGTTATCTTAAATGCGGTGCACCAACACTTAGCCGATTTTGACAAGGTTAATACATAATGTACGACGGCCACGGCCATAACGGAAAGTGAATGGAATTTTGAGCACACTAGAGCTATGTTCCGAGAAGAAACTGTTCCATTTGTAAACAATGTTAAAGCTTGTCTTAGTAATATTGATCAAGATTTGCTTTTGGAAATAGAAGAAGTTAGACGTGTTTTCAATGAAATGGATGATGCTTATGAAAATATTTTACTTGAAATAGAACGAGTTTCACGCCAAAATGATTAGCTTCTGAAGCAAGTGATGTCTCATGAAATTGTTTCGTCCGTGTGAATAAAAGTGTTGATAATGATTCTATTGTGCATAATGTTGAATCTGTGGATAATGTGGTAGATAGTACTTGTCACGAATCTGACGCTGAATTTTTAAAGCTTCAAGATTCATATTCTTCGCTTTCAAAACATTTTGATGAGATTCAAACACATTGTATTTCGCTTGAATGCAAGCAACAATTTATTCAAGAAATCTTTGAAATGTCATCGAAGGTGTTAATATCGATGACGCAAATTTTCAAAAGAATTTTCGATTGAATTTACAATCAAAACTACGTCAGCCAAGTGACAAGGTTACTCAATCATTACCGATAGACATAGAGAAATCTCAGGAAATTAACTGTGTGAACGTACTTGAGGCCGCTGAGAATTTTAAAATTTATCTAGATAATCGAGTTTCCAAGATTTTGTCCAAAGTTGATAACTTAAAACAGAAGAATACACAACTCTTCGATTTAGTAAAGCCCGCATGTGCTAATACCACCGCACAGAATCAATCGTTGATTGAATGATTGAATCGAAAGTCAGTGGAAATATCTGATTTGAGGGAACAAATTTGTAATAAAAATCTAGTTTTGACTGAGTTAAAGGAAACACTTCGTACCCTAAAAGGTAAGAATGTTGTGGATAACACAGCCACTGTCTCAGCATCGTCCTCTAGTGCAATCAAAAAGAACCTTATCTCTGTCACACCATTTAAAAAGGGCCCTAGGACTAAACCATCTCAAACATTGGTCACTAAAGATAAGTCAAAATCAAAACCAGCTTCTAATATTCCCGTGTTGCCTTCTACAGGAGTAAGCACCACTACTAAGGCTCAAAGATCTAAGCTTAAAAGAAACAAGAAGAATGATAGGATCTTGCCCCCATCTAGTAGTCAAGTGAAGAAGAAAGTAGAAGCCCATCCTAGGAATGTTATTTCTGTTTTGAATAAAAAGAATCATGTAGTTAAACCTAAAGGCTCTGCGGTTGTGCAGCGTTCTAAGCCTACTATGAATTCTGATTTGAAATGTCGGAATTGCAATGAATGTATGTTTTCTAGTCGTTATGATTCTTGCCTTATTGACCATGTGAATGAGATGAATGCCCGTAAAAATGGTTTAGAATGGAAACCGACTGGGAAAGTGTTAACCCAAGTTGGTTGGATATAGCATCCCACTGGTAGAACTTTCACTATAGTAGGAAATGCGTGCCCTTTAACTAGGATCACTCCCACTATAGCGAAGAAAGCATGCCCTTTAACTAGGAGTACCAAGGCTACCAAAACATAAGCGTGATTTTTAAACTAGGAACACCCACACTACCGTAGGAACCAAGTGCCATTTAAATAGGTCTACTCCCAATGTAGTGCCCGCGAATACTCCAAAACCTAAGAAAGTTGGAACAGTAAAACTTGTTAGTGCTAAAACTCACATTAGAAAACGCAGGAAATCTAAGGGTCACACAAATATTAGCAATTCTAATAACTTCATATATGTATCTGCTAACAATCCGGAACCAATAGTTTCCAATGCACTGTCTACTGTTGTTACTGAAAACAGGAGATCGCTCTCAGCTCAGAAATTTCGTCATCAAGTTTCTTGGTACAGTTTGATTTGGTAATGATCATATTGCAAAGATAATGGGTTACGGTGAATATCATATTGGGAATGTTATAATTTCAAGAGTGTATTATGTGGAAGGTCTCGGTCACAACTTATTTTCTATGGGACAATTTTGTGATGCAAACCTAGAAGTTGCTTTTCGAGAGCATACCTGCTTCATTCGTAATTTGGAAGGGGTTGATTTATGGAAAGGTACTCGAGGGAATAATTTGTACACTTTGTCTCTACAAGATATGATGGCTGCTTCTCTCGTATGTCTTCTCTCCAAAGCATCTAAGACTAAGTCATGTTTATGGCATCGACGGTTATCTCATCTTAACTTTGACGCTATTAATCATTTGGCAAAAAACGAACTTGTTCGTGGTCTTCCGAAACTTACATTTCACAAGGTCCATTTATGTTCCGCGTGTACAATGGGGAAAAGCACTAAGAAATCATACAAACCCAAGACTGAAGACACCAACCAAGAGAAACATTATTTGTTGCATATGGATCTTTGTGGGCCAATGTGTGTTGAAAGTCTTATTGGTAAAAAGTACATCCTCGTCATTGTCGATAATTACTCTCGGTTTACATGGGTGAAATTTCTTACAACAAAAAATGAAGCACCTAAATTCATCATCAAATTTCTCAAGATGATTCAAGTGCGTCTCAACACTACTGTCCGACGCATTCGTACAGATAATGGAACCGAATTTGTGAATCAAATGTTGTGTGATTATTATGAAGAAGTTGGCATATCTCATGAAACATCCGTTGCTCGAACTCCACAACAAAACGATGTCGTTGAAAGGCGAAATCGCACATATGGATGATGCTCGAACGATGTTAATTTACGCAAAGGCTCCATTGTTTTTATGGGAAGAAGTAGTATCTACAACAGTTTTCACCCAAAACTGGTCACTAATTCGTAAACGCCATGGTAAAACACCTTATGAGCTTCTCCATGGAAAAGTACCAGATTTATCATATCTTCATGTGTTTGGTTCTCTTTGCTATCCAAATAATGATGGTGACAATTTGGGAAAACATCAACCAAAGGCTGATATTGGTATTTTCATTGGTTATGCACCCACAAAGAAGGCATACCGAATCTACAACCATAACTCTCGCAAGATACTCGAAACTATGAATGTTGATTTTGATGAGCTGACAGCAATGGCTTTTGAGCAAAGAAGCTCTGAACCCGCACTTCATGAAATGGGACCCAATAACATTAGTTCTGGTCTTGTCCCAAACAACCCCACTTCATCATCATTTATACCACCTTCTAGGAATGAATGGGATACGTTGTTTCAATCGTTCTTTGATGAATTCTTTACTCCTCCAAGTATTGTTGCTCCAGAACCTGAGGTAATAACTCCGGTTACCGAAGTTTTCCCTCCAGCAACCGAAACACAATCGGATACGTCTACACCTACAATTGGTCAAGATATACCTACAACGAATAATTCTCAACTAACACATGTTTCAACTACCCATGTCACGCATATTTATGATGAAGAGGATGATGATGATCACGATTTGGAATTCGCTCAAATGCGTGAACTTCCTTTCTTTCGTGTACCAATTCCCGACTCTAATCAAGTCGGGTCGTCCACCTCAGAGGAAGCTCCTACTACGGTATACTCCAATCCGTGGATTCGTGAACATGACAGCAAGTGGACAAAGGATCATCCAATAGATTCTATTATTGGTGACCCTAATCGTCCGGTATCCACACAAAGCCAGTTACAAGAAAATGTAATGTTTTGTCATTTTGATGCTTTTCTCACTAAAGTTGAACCTAAGACATGGCAAGAAGCTTTTACTCAATCCTGTTGGATAGAAGCTATGCAAGAAGAACTTAATGAATTTATACGTCTTGAAGTATGGGAACTTGTCCCATGCCCGGATCAAGTGCAATTACTCACTTTGAAATGGGTTTACAAGGTGAAACTCGACGAGTTAGGCGGAATATTGAAGAACAAAGCTCGACTAGTAGCTCATGGATACAAGCAATTATTAGGCATCGAATTTATGGAGTCCTTTGCACCTGTTGCCCGTTTGGAAGCTATTAGACTATTCCTTGCTTATGTAGCCCACATGAATATGATCGTCTATAAGATGGATGTGAAGACGACATTTCTTAATGGTGACATCAAGGAAGAGCTCTATGTTCAACAGCCGGATGGTTTTGTGAATCCTAAATATCCGAATCACGTGTATAAGTTTAAGAAGGCTCTCTATGGGTTGAAGCAAGCTCCACGCGCATGGTATGATCTATTGGCACAATTCCTCATTACGCAAGGCTTCTCAATAGGCAAGGTGGATCCCACGCTGTTCATACCGAAACGAGGTAAAGATATGATTATGGTACAAATATATGTTGATGATATTATATTTGCTTCCTCGACCCAAACCTTATACGATGAGTTTGGGACACTCATGTCTTCTAAGTTTAAGATGTCACTGATGGGCAAGGTATCATTCTTCTTAGGACTTAAGATATCTCAGAGTCCTAGAGGCATCTTTATCAATCAATCCAATTATGCCCTTGAATCTCTTAAGAAATATAAGATGGAATCTTGCGACCCCATGGATACTCCAATGGTGGAACGAACTAAGCTTGATGCAAATCCACATGGAGTTGCCGTTGATCTGACACTTTATCGTGGAACGATCGGTACCCTTCTGTATATCACAGCCAGTCGACCTGATCTTCAGTTTGCTATATGTTGGGAATTATTTGTTAAGTGTCAAGTACTGTTAGTATATTCCAAGTACTGTTAGTGTTATGTATGTACCGTTAGTGTTAACGCAGTACATAGTAAGTACTGCTACTTATAAAGTAAGTACTGCTATGATGATTAGGACGAATATATCTTTGTATAAGATATGTCATAGTTATAGTTAAAGTATATCTTATGTGATATATCTAAATAGTTAGAATATTGATAATATATCGTTTGTGATATAGTTATCTTTATAGAATATTCTAAGGTTTCTAGGGTTCCTTACTCTATAAAAGGAACATAGGTACAATGTCTTTCATGTACCTCATTCAGGTCGATTAATAAGAGAATCGAATAGTTAAAAGTAATTCTGTTCTTCTGTGCTTTATAAGTTAGATTCCGCATAACTTATTTAGTGTTAGTAAGAGTGCTCAAAGTGTTTTAGTTTGATTACAAACTATTATACTAAAACAGAATATAGATCCAACCAAAGGGATCAACAAGTGGTATCAGAGCTTGTTGAGAAACTCTGAAAAAGAAGAGCACGACCCAAAACACTCTACACATACCAAATCTCAATGTCTCAACCAGATGGTGATAATGCTCACTTGGATGATGTTCAGAACCCTGATCCTGTTCTGCCACAGGGACAACCACAAGTTATGCATACTGCACCAGCACAAGGTGCTCAAGCCGTGAATGCTGTAGCTACCTCTACACCAACACCTTTCTCATACTCTGTCTGCTGTTTAACTCGCAGTTCTCAAAGGTGACAATTATGAGACATGGGCTATGTAGATGGAACATTACTTGAATCACACAGATCATACTGTGTGGCAAGCTATCAAGAATGGGAATACACCAAAGAAGCTACACTGGTTGCCAGACAATACATGCTATGTTTTACCTGCTGTGACTGCTGAGGAGGTACAAGCAGAGATCAGAGAAAGAAAAGCCAGAACTGCTTTGGCTATGGCTCTTTCTGAAGACATTCTACCAAGCTTTCATCATTATAAAGATGACAAAGCTATGTCGGATGCTATAAAACTTAGATTTGGAGGCAATGACAAATCTAAGAAAATTAAGAAGATTGTTCTTAAGCAAGAATTTGATAACTTCTCAAGTACCAGTATAGAGGGGATACATGGTGGATATGGAAGGTTAAGTAAGTTGCTTATTCAGTTAGCAGTTTATGGACAAGTAATTTCTAATGAAGAAGCCAATATAAAATTCTTAAGAAGTGTTCCACCAGAGTGGAAAGCAATGCCTATGCACTTCATCACAAGAGATGATTTGGGAACAATTCCGTTTGATCATCTCTACAACAATCTTAGAGCATATGAAATGGATGTGAAGGGCACTGAAGTAAAGACAACAACTACTTCAAAGTCTAACTTGGCTTTTGTGTCAGATGGGAACAATGGTGCTTACTTTCAAAATACCGCTAGTGGATCTAGCAGCGGTACATACTTCACAAATACCGCTGGAGGACTTACTAGCAGTACTTACCCACAAAGTATTGAAAGTAGTCCAATAGTCTCTCAAAATCCACATGGAAGGTCTTCACCCTTGTTTAGTGACAATTATGCCTTCTCATTCTTTGCTGGACAAGACAACAGGCCAAGATTGACTATCAATGACTTGTTCCAAATGGATGATGCTGATGTTGAAGAGATGGATCTTAATTGGCAAGCTGCTATGGTGTTAGTAAGATCTAATAGGTTCTTCAAGAAGACTGGAAGCAAAATGACTGTTGATCCTAATGCGCCATTAGGATATGACAAGTCCAAAGTTGAATGCTATAACTATGGAAGGAATGGACACTTTGCAAGAGAATGCTCTATAGATAAAGCTGAGACTAGCAATCAGAAGTCCAAGAACAGCTATAGAACCAGTCCAAGAATAACTGAAAGCTTTCCAAAAGGAAATAGCAGGAGTCCTAAAGGAACCAAAGAATTGGTTACTATAGATGGAGTGGTGAATTGGGTAGAAGAAGAAGAAGAAGAAGAGCTTGGATACATGGCTCTCTCACATGAAGATACTGAGGTACATCCTTGTTCTAAAGATTGTATTCTTAAATTTAATAGCCTAAAATTAGAACTAGAGGAACAGTATCAAAAGGTTAACACATGCACTGTAGAAGTAAAAGCTTTCAAACAGGGTGTTGTTAAATTATAAGAAAATATAGTTTTGTACAAAAAGGATCAACAAAACTATGAAGAGAAAATAAGGATTTTGACTCTTCAAATGAGGGAAAAAGATGTGGAAATAAAAGCTTTTGAAAGACAACTTTTAAAAATAAATTCAGAAAATGAAGCTTTAAAAACCAGTCTTTGTAATGAAAGGGAAGTGATTAGTCATTGGCAACAATCCTCTAAGGGATTGGGAAAATTGATTAATTTACAAATGGGGTATTATGATAAAACAGACCTAGGATATACTGAGGACCAACCTGGGATAACCTTAACTAACAAGGACTTATCAAAAGGGATTTTTGATAGTTTTAGTGAGGTAGATGATACACCTGAAAATGATAGATATGCTGAAGGAATGAAGGCAGATCCTCCACCAGTATCAGGAATTTTAATGCCCCCTTATAATGATACTAGTATAGAGTTAGAAGAACCTAAGATTAATAATGTCTTTTGTAGAATATTGATAACCTATGAATCTATGAAGTGGGTTGATGTTTTCTAGTGAGAGAAACTAGAGAGAGAAAGTGAGAGAATATGTGAAAGATTTTATTAATATGAATGTGTAAAATGGAACAACAACCAACCCCTTTCCTTAGTGGAAAGGGGTATTTATATTCCAAGCCTAACATTGGGCTTGGGCCGGTCCATGACAAGCCCATGGACCGGTTCTTACTTAAGTTAATAAGCAACTAACAACTAATTACTAACTACGAGCTATTACAACATAAATCATATTGTGCAGTGACCGATACTTCTAATATACGTTAAAACGTATTTCTAACAATCTCCCCCTAAGGGAGGTCACTCCACGTTACAAAGTTCTAAACCTAGCATACTATACTAAGTCTTCGTTCTTTAGCTCGTAGTCTTTTCTTCTTTTCTTTCTTTTGTTGTGAATATGTTGATTTGATCTTTTTGGCTTTGACTTGAGAGCATTGTTCTTTGGCCTTTCATGTGCGATTTTTGCCTTTCTTGTGAACTTTGCCTCCTCGTGACTTCATGTTCCACACACTTACGTCTTTTTGTTGAATTCTCGAAAGCTTCAGAGTTTGGTACAGCGGAAGACTTTATCTTGTACTTTCTTGAATTTTTTGCTGAACTTTGTTGCAAAAGACATAAGCATGTGGGAACGACTTTTACAGGTACACCGCAACACCGCCGTCTTCACTGGTACACAGCAACGCCACCGTCTTCAACAGGTACACAGCAACGCCACCGTCTTTAACAGGTACACAGCAACGACACGAATAAAATGGCTTTGAACATTTTATTCTAATTCGGTAGCATTTTACCTCCGGTCGGTGAAGACCGTTGGACGATATTAGATATCGTACCCGTGACGGATAGTTTCAATTAAGTAACTTCCTGACAGGATTTCGCGGGTAAACCCGTTCTCTTTATTCGACCGTCCAAAGCTGACTGCGAACATAAAGAGTGAATCACTTGGATAAATTATCTTTGTGATTAAAAGCCGTCAATTCATGAAACCTGGAACAAGTGAATTTCAATTAAGATTTTCACCATCGTTGCTTTCCAGTTGTCACGAGCTCAATTCATAAAGAATCTTGCACGTTACCTACCAAGTGCTGTTTGATGTTGACACTAGAAGGATTTCCACTCGTCACTGTGGTCAATAAAGAGTCACTCTGAGTGTTCTGGCAAGATCATATGATAATGCGAAGAGGCCTGGAACGAGTTTAAGTTCAATTAAGAATTAAACCACTGTTACCTTCCAGTTTTTCACAAGATTGGTTCTAAAAGAACCGCACGTGTAACCTACCATGAGCTTGTTTGATGTTGGCTCAAGCAGGATTTCCATCTTCATTGTAATACTTGCGTATTACTCGGATGTTCTGGCAATATTACAGGAATACTGCGTAGGACTCATGAAAATCTCTTACTTTTCACAGTGTGTGAGAAAGCAAGGAATAAATGAAAAGTGTCCTAATGAGACTTTTGATGATCTCTTGGCTCTAGACTCGATTGTGCGTTTTGATTTAGTGAGCGATGGCTGGAGAGGAGTGCCACCTTTTCAATACCAGTCTATTCGGAGTGAATAAACCAATAGATAACGTGTTGATCTCCGTGTGATTAAAACAAATACCTTTTGAGAGATATTTGAGTTAGCTGGGGAAGGGTTGTGCATTGCATCACTGGGTCCATGATGTCTTTCTTCAATACCGAGAATCATTAACAAAAATGACCTCAATAGCATATGTATTGACCCGGTTTCTGCCTAAATTTGTAAGGAGGGCTTCTTTCTTTACATTTCTTTTTCATTCTTCAACCCCTTCAATGCTTACCAATACGTCATCACTAGCACCTTGTTGTGATTGTTCCAGTGCTAGCTTAAGTACTTGGTCGGCATTCAGCTACGTTCACATTCTTTCTCCATCTTTCCTAGGACTTCTAATTCTATCTAGGGAATTGTCCTTGGGAAGATTCCATCGGTTCTGATGAATCATTGGACTAAACCTATTCCTACCACCCTTTTGTCACCACATCCGTCGTGAATTAAGCGTGTTTTGGGAAGGAATTGCCACCATGAAAAATCATTGAAAATCACATAAGGTACTTGTGATATTGAAATCAAAAGTTTTGTACCTTAGGTGTTTTGTTCATCAAAAACGCTCCCCCTTAACACGTGCTTAACACATATTAAGTTGGATAATCTTTAAGTCTTTTTCATCTTTTAGCCAAGTATCACTTACGTCTCCTTAATCCCATTTTCTCCCCTTATCCAAAATGTTAACCATTAGTATTTGGGATATTGAATGGATTAACCGGTCTTTGGGTAAAAATGAAATCGATGTTTGGCCATAGAACAAGTTATTGCTCCCCCTTAAGTTAATAAGGGATGGTTGTAGTGCTTTAGTATGATATATTTTGAAAGATTTAGAATCTCGTGAGAAATTCTTGAAAAATTATCATACCTTAACACTACAACAAGCCATTAAAGCACAGTATTCACAAATATACATATTCACAAATAATACCAATATAGAGTGACCTGAAATGTACGACCCTTTAGATGGATCGTTGCAGTGTCCTGTAGTGCACTCCATATGGTCTACCACCCACGAATCTTTCCAAACTCCTCATCAATCTACGTTCACGGAGCTTTTGATCGATCTTTTTGATCACGTACTTCGCCATTTGTCGGTAACCTGGATGCCAATCCTCCGTCATTTCTGGCAAAGTCCCACCCGAGTTCAGATGATCCAACTTTCCTCTGACTTGTAGAAGAGTGCCATCACTATACTTGTGGAGCTCCCCCACCCTCATAAACTTCATCAAACCTCGACTGTTCAAGTAGAAAATGCCGTAATTCGGGACAGAAATGCCGGTATAGGGACATCTTTCTACATGTTGAGGTAGCACTTTATTCACTGGACGGGTCAGGTTGAGCTTCCTTTGATAGCTTTCGACTCCCAACTGAAGATCTTCAACTCGTGTCTTGATAACAATGCTTTGTGTGAACATACGAAGTGCTGTATTCAAAGCAATGAGGTCCTCACGAGGAATATGTGTCAGTTGATCTCTGGTCATCAGAAGCAGCATATCTTCGATATCCTCAAGGCGAATGATGGAAAAATCTCCCTGCTAAATTTTGTATTCCCTGTCATCCTCCCTTTTCAAACGAATCTCCGTCACATGATAGTAGCCATTCTTGGCTTCAGTTTTCATTCCTAAGATGCTGGAGATACGGATGTCGGATCTAACATTGCTTCCAGAATTGACCAAACAGCAACCCCTGTACGCCCTTCGGACTCGTTCGTCCCAATGAGATGCACCTATGACAGCATACATATCATAATTACGATTTATCTTAGGGACCCAGAGTCGGTTTACCTTTTCCTCGATGAAGGGTATTGTCCCCCAGTTGGCAGCTTTCAGCAAAGTCAGTGAGGTTGCGTACTTTGATGACCCCTTCAGTAGATAAATAAGATCATTGGTGACGAAGAAGTCAAGAGCAATCTGATTATCTTGAGCAGGATCCATTGGAGGTGGAGCTCTTTCTGATTCATGAAGTCCTAGCTGTTGAGTGGTATTCAGAGCCTTCAGGATCTCATCGGCATAATATTCGAACTCCATTTGGGTCAACCGGGTTTTGGCTCGAAGTCTTTTATCCTTCAGTACTTTCCTCACCAAAGATGGAGTAACCGAAGTCTTATACTCATGAGCAATAAATGCACATAAGTCAATCGGACTGCGGATACGAAGATACAAGACATCTTTGTCGGCATCGGTGATCGGATCATACTGAGCTGCTGCCGTGATCCAAGCCTGTGGTGGAGCAGTCTCGTCGATTTCCAACGTGTCCGCCCAGTCCCTTGTGCTTGGTTCAGGAATAGTAGATTGTGGGTTTTGTTGCAGAGGAGTAGAGACGTGAACATCTGCTTGTTCAGATTCAGGCATTTCAGCAGTGTCATGGACGGGTGAGTGTTGTGCAGCTTCTGGTTCGGTTACCGATTCTGCAATCACAGGGGTAACAACAATAGAACTAACGGGGTTAGTGGTAACAGGTATGGATGCAGCAATAAATGTACCAGGAATAGATGACCCTGTAGTGGCATTCACATCGTGGCGCCACTTCGATCGTCTGGATTCCGTGGATGTAGATTTTTCCTTTGGTGCTGCATCTTTCTTGGATTTGGTGCCAGACTTAACCACTTTCTTTGAGCTGGCGCCTTTATCCCCTTTCTCACGCTGTTCACCTTTATCCGCATTGCTCCCCTTAACACTCTCCTGGTGACCATCACCACCATCATTACCATCATTATCATCATCATCCTCATCATCATCATCCTTATCCTCATCCTCATCATGATCATCATCTTCATCATCATTATCATCATCCTTATCATTATCGTCCTCATCATCCTCATCATTCTCATCCTCATCATCCTCCTCATTCTTATCTTCTTCTTCTTCTTCTTCTTCCTCTCCACCAGTACCCTCTTCTTCGTCGCTCTCTTCCCTTTCTTCTTCAGGGAGAATGTGGTAGGGTACCACACTTCCAAACGTCTTGAACAACCTATCATCCTCCATGATAGCGTCATTCAGGGATTTGAAGAGAGCCCGTTGATTCCTTGATTTATCAAACGATCCAAGTTCCTTCATTCGAGCTTTGAGGATCTTCTTAAGTTCAAAATCCGTCAAGTCATAAGCGATCTTGTAGGCGGCTTCTGAAGGATTGGATGATTTGATCATTAAGTTGTCAGCAGCAAGCGTCTTCAAGTCATCACGCAGTTTAGGCATTAAGGATTCAATGGAGTCTTTCACTCTCTGCTCAATAGAAGCTTCAATAGCTGCTTTTTGCTCTTTGAGGTCATCCTTAATAGCTTTAAGTCTCGTAATTCGTGCTTTATGCCTATCAGCTTCAGCCTTTTTAACCTGAGCAAGTTCTTCTGCATGAACTTTACGTGTAGCTTCCATGTCTGCAGCGAACTTGGCAATCAACTCTTCCTGAGCTTTCCTTGATGCTTCTTCACTTTGAGCTCTTCTATTTAGCTCTTGGCGAAGTTCATCCATTTCTCTCTTGTGATTATCCACATGTTTATCCAACATCTCGGCCATCACTATTGCTGCCATTGCAGACGTTGCAGAGCTGCTCTGGGTTGATGGAATGGGCTCGGTTGTGACTGCGGTGCTAAGGATGGGCTTTATTGGTGGTGGAGGAAGTGTTGTAGAAACCGGTCTGGTTGGTATGGGTTGTGTTGGTGGAGGTTGAGTTGT
Organism: Glebionis coronaria; assembly: GCA_025667525.1. Taxonomy (NCBI): domain Eukaryota; kingdom Viridiplantae; phylum Streptophyta; class Magnoliopsida; order Asterales; family Asteraceae; genus Glebionis; species Glebionis coronaria. The sequence goes on along the minus strand of CM046876.1, from coordinate 234,435,573 downwards.
TAAAGGTTGAGTAGATGCCTTTTCAATACCAGCTGAAACAGGGATTGATGGCTCCTTCAAAGTGGAGTAATGTTCAGGGGACCCAAACTCATCAACATCATCAGGTTCCATGTACTCATCCTCAACGTCTACTCTTACACCTAAACCACTACCGCCAGTATCTTTCCTGCTCCTTTGAATGGCTATCTTCATTATTTGTTTCTCAGTTTTCTCAAGAGCAGGATCAGCAATATTTTCTTCGTCACGCAGACGCATCTCATCAGCCTTACCCTTTCCTTTCTTACCCTCTGTCTTCTTCTTCTTGGTTTTGGGTTCAGGTAAATCTGTTTGCTTCCTTTTACCTTTGCTTTTAACCGTGGTAGATGAGTCTTCACCTGCTAGAAGGCTTGCTCGTTGATTCTCAATTTCTGTTAGCAAGTTCTTGTAATCATCGGATGCAATAATCTCATCGGTCAGAAGATGACTGGGAATGGGACCAGGAATAACCGTATTCGAATGAGTCTCCTGCCTTAAGTCTACCAAATCATCATCATCTATCATGTGGTGACGACTACCTGCACGCTTGTTAATGGATGCATCGTTTTCCATAAAGTAATGTATGATCAACTTAATAAACCTAGGGTACTGGTAAGTTTTAACTTTACCCTTTGTGTTAGTGAAGAGTTGAAAAGTGAACTCCTCCCACAGCAGTGATGCATAATCAATACCCATACCTTTAAACATACCATAAAACATCTTGATGATTGGTGGACGAACAGCATCATACCCAGTTGTTTTGGGTGTTAAACATCGGCTTAGAATCCCAAAAATAGCTTTCCATGGTTGACCAATTTTGGCAGTAGTAAACTCAGACGGGGTTTGTATGTCAAGACATCCAATGGCGGTGAACATCTCCATGATCTGGTCCTTGGTTGGGCTGGCTGAGTATGATGGTAGACCTTTGAGTATCAGTCGAAATCCAAAGATCTTTCTAAAGTCTGACACAGTAAGCGTCTGCTGCTTGTTGTCCAAGGAAAAAGTGATCTTGTTCGACGTCCTCTCTTTGGTAGCCCAGAACTCGTAAAGATATTCATAGGGCACCGAAGCACTTCTCCTTAGCGCATGCTTGAAATGAGATTTATCAAGCATGGCTGTACCTACCTTAAAGCCATTATGGGTAGAGTGAGATACCTCCTTCAAGCGGAAGTTGTTTGGAATAAACTTTAGAGTCTTGGCTTCAGCAATGGCGGTGGCTCTGTTGTCTTGTAGTTGTTGTACGGTAGGGTTAGTCATCGTCTCTGCTTAAGATAAAACACAAAGGTTGATACAAACAAGTATGAATATCATTATGACTTTAAACCTAAGCATTGTACATATGACATAATCCCTTAAGCTTTGAAATCATTCAAACATCTTCTATCGGAATAATCACTCAATTCGGAATAATAGGTCTATACTGAATATAAGTCCTATGCGGAACATTAGTCTATTCGGAACATATAGCCTATGCGGAAAAACATCCCTATTCTGAATAAAATACTCTATTCGGAACATTTGGTCAATGCGGAATAAATTCTCCATTCGGAACTTTTGGTCTATGCGGAATAAATACCCTATTCGGAACATTTGCGCTATGCGGAATAAATTCCCCATTCGGAACTTTTGGCCTATGCGGAATAAATTCCCTATTCGGATCATTTGGGCTATGCGGAATAAATTCTCCATTCGGAACATTTGGGGCTATGCGGAATAAAGTCCTTATTCAGAACATTTTGACCTATTCGGAACATTTGCCCTATTCGGAACATTTGCCCTATTCGGAACATTTGCCCTATTCGGAACATTTGCCCTATTCGGAACATTTGCCCTATTCGGAACATTTGCCCTATTCGGAACATTTGCCCTATTCGGAACATTTGACCTATTCGGAACATTTGCCCTATGCGGAACTTTTGCCCTATGCGGAACTTTTGCCCTATGCGGAAGTTTTGCCCTATGCGGAAAAACTGTTCTATTCGGAAAAACTGCTTTTATGCGGAAAGTTTTCAACACTTATATTTTCTAATTAAGCACTTAATCCGTTTGATTCAATTGATCTAAAGGCCAAAGTAGTGCAATTAAACCTATTCCGAATACAACCCAAGCAAAACCCCCAAATTAATCAACCCTAATTGAAGCAGAAACTGATTTCGATTGTTTTTCAATTTAAAAGGTTAATTAACTTGTTGTGCATGAAAGATTAATCCGTTTTAATACCTTTTTGATGATCTTGATCTGATATTGAGATGTTCTTGGTTGATTTGCGTGAGTGTTTGTGATTTTGTGTGTTTTTGATTATCAATGGCGGCAAGAGATAAGGGGAACAGTGAAAGACGAGTGGGAACGGGGGGGAAGGTTTTGACTAGGTCAACTTTTCCACAAGTTAGACATATTGTCAACTTTGCCCCCTCAACTTTTCTTTTTGCTTCATTCAACATTCTTTTGTGTACCAAGTTTTAATACTTGACACTTTGACCCTATCTTATGTAAATTACCCTAGCCTTTGTGATTATCCTATCTTAACACAAGCACAATCCACAACAAACTTATAAGCAACAACAAGACAAATGCCAAAGCAATCCAACCATTAACTATTAAGCTTTGTGAGTTTCCTTGAAAACTTTTGAAGATCTTTTTGATGTGAAAGATGATGAAACATTTTCTCCCCCTTAAACGATGACCCGTTTTCTATTTAAAGAGCTGTAGTCATTGTTTAACGAGGCACATGATGATGAAAAAAATTTCCCAATTGATATCTTGAAAAAGTTTGATTCGTGGTGTCAATAAGATTTCTCTTATTTTAACAAGTTAATGCACTGAGACGTACACAAATTCGTGTTAGACCAAGTTGTAAAGTAAACTTGATCCCTTTGCATGATTTGGCTTGTAAATCACGCCCGAGAAAATTAATTCCCGTTCTGAGCCAACGTTTTCCAAAGAAATACGTGACTTTAATATGAAAACCGGGTTGCAGTCAGAAATAACTACAAGCCATAATGGGCATGTTTTAAAAATGTACAACTTTTATACGGACTCTATTTATGGCACCGTGTCAATATTGATCGACATTTCTAAGGCCGTAAATATTACCGTACTAAAAGACATGCCCGTTTTAAACGAAAAATATTTTTGGTTTTTCTTGATTTTATAATTTTTATGGTTTTTCTAGGTTTTATATTTTTTAAGGGTTTTCTTGGTTTTATATTTTTTATGGTTTTTCTTGGTTTTATATTTTTGTATTTTTCTTTTGTGGTTTATATATTTACGATAATATACATGATCACAACCAAAGGATACTCTGAATAGTTTACCACGACTATTCAGCTGATTCTTCTGCCAACTCTTTGAGAGTCGCTGGAGTGAATGATTTCATGTCAAGCTTGTCGATCAAAAACTCGATTCGTCCTCGATCTAAGGCTTTGGTGAACATATCCGCCAGCTGGTACTCAGTAGTGACAAAATACAGCTCGATCACTCCGTTCTCCACCTGCTCCTTAATGAAATGGTAGCGAATGTCTATGTGCTTGGCCCGGGAGTGTTGAACATAGTTGCAGCAAAGGGCAATGGCGCTCTTGTTGTCACAATACATCGGGATTTTGTTAAATCCAAGACCGTAGTCAGTTAATTGTGATCTCATCCAAAGGACTTGAGCACAACAACCGGACATGGCGATGTATTCAGCCTCCGTGCTTGATATTGCAGCGCTTTTCTGCCTTTTTGAAGACCAACTGATCAATCTATCTCCAAGGAGTTGCACAGATCCAGAAGTGCTACGCCTCGTGTCTTGACATCCAGCATGATCGGCATCTGCGTATGATATTAAAGCAATCGAGGAATCTTTCGGATACCATAGACCACGATGAAGTGTTCCTTTTAGATACCGAAAGATCCTTTTCACAACATGTAGGTGCTTTTCGGTAGGCCGAGCCTGATACCGGGCACACATGCATACAGCAAATTGCAAATCAGGCCTGCTAGCAGTCAGATAGAGAAGGGTGCCGATCATTCCACGGTAAAGTTTCGGATCGACAATAATCCCATCCCTATCTTCATCTAACTTGGATTTCTCCACCATTGGAGTGTCTACGGGGTCACAATTCTCAAAGTTATATTTCTTAAGAGATTCTAGAGCATATTTGGATTGATTTATAAAGATGCCTCTGGGATTCTGAGAAATCTGTAATCCTAAGAAAAATGAAATTTTTCCCATCATCGACATCTGAAAGCGTGTGGACATTATCTTCTCAAATTGTTTAGACAATTCTATGTTAGTGGCAGCAAATATTATATCATCAACATAAATTTGTACCAGAAGCATGTCGTTGCCGTCCTTGAGAGTGAATAGAGTGGGGTCCACTTTGCCTTTGGAGAAGCCTTCCGACATGAGATATGTTGACAGGAGATCATACCACGCGCGTGGAGCTTGTTTCAACCCATAGAGAGCCTTCTTAAGCTTGTACACATGGTTAGGAGACTCCGTACTGACGAACCCATCCGGTTGACTAACATAAACTTCTTCCCTTAATTCACCGTTCAAAAATGCCGTCTTCACATCCATTTGATAGACGATCATGTTCATATGAGCAGCAAACGCAAGGAATAGTCTAATCGCCTCCAATCTAGCCACAGGAGCAAAAGATTCCTCAAAGTCTATACCCAAGGCTTGTTTATATCCTCTAGCGACCAATCTTGCTTTATTCTTCAATACCACACCCATCTCATCAAGTTTAACCTTATAAACCCATAACAAAGTAAGGATGTTAACCTTGTCAGGGCGAGGAACCAATTCCCATACTTCTAGTCGTTTGAATTCATTGAGTTCCTCCTGCATAGCTTCAATCCAAGATGATTGGGTCATAGCCTGCTGCCAATTTTTGGGTTCAACTTCAGAGAGAAATGCATCAAAGTAACAATATAGTGCACTCTCTTGTAGTTGATGGCGTGTAGAGACTGGTCGATCTAGATCTCCAATAACATTCCTAATTGGGTGATCTTTTGTCCATTTAGTGCTATGGTTTTCAATCCTAGGTGGTCTGGAGTGAACAATAGATGGAGCTTCTTCTGAGGTAGACGCGGCTGAAGGGTTTTCAGGGATCGCTACACCAAAGAAAGGAAGCTCTTGCAAGTGAGCAAATTCCAAGTCGTGATCAGTAGAATCCACTTCCACATCATTAGGCACAAGTAGGGGTGATGATTCAGGTGTAGTTTGAGAATCACTTGGTGAAGGTGCATCCGGTTCAATGTGAATTGTAGATGCATTAGATAAAGGTTCATTAACTTGAGCAACCACTTCAGGTATTGGAGCAATCACTACAGGTGCTGGAACTTCATCAGTCGGGGGATCGAAGAATTCATCAAACAACGGTTGAAACAGTTTATCCCACTCGGGCCTTGATGGTGGTAAAAATGATGTAGAAGTAGGATTGTTGGGAACTAATCCGGAACTTATAGCACCGGTTCCCATCTCATGAAGCGCGGGTTCAGAGCTGTGTTGCTCAGAAGCCATCACTGTCAGCTCGTCGAAATCTGCGTCCATAGTTTCCACAATCTTGCCAAGACGACGGTTATAGATTCGGTATGCTCTTTTGGACGGTGAGTAACCAATGAAAATACCTATATCAGCTTTTGGTTGAAGCTTACCCAAGTTCTCACTATTGATGTTTGGATAACACAGAGCACCAAACACATGGAAAAATGAAACATCAGGTTTGCGGTCATGTAGAAGCTCATAAGGTGTTTTTCCATGGCGTTTCCGAATGATAGAACGGTTTTGGGTGAAACATGCAGTAGAAATAGCCTCTGCCCACAAGAACAATGGAGCGTTCGTATAAATAAGCATGGTCCTAGCAGCTTCCATAAGTGTACGATTCCGTCTTTCAACGACACCGTTTTGTTGTGGAGTGCGTGCAGCAGATGTTTCATGTGATATACCAACTCCTTCATAATAATCACAAAGAGTCTGGTTGACGAACTCTGTACCATTGTCTGTACGAATACGGCGGACAGTGGTATTCAAACATACCTGAATGAACTTCAGAAAAGTGATGATAGCCTTCGGTGCTTCATCCGTTGTACGTAGAAATCTAACCCATGTAAACCTTGAGAAATCATCCACAATTACCAGAATGAATTTCTTACCGCTCACACTTTCAGTTCTCATCGGTCCACAAAGATCCATATGCAAAAGATGAAGTTTTTCTTGATTAGTGTCTTCAGCTTTGGGTTTGTAAGATTTCTTGGTGCTTTTCCCCCTTGAACACGCGGAACATAAATGGTCCTTGTGAAATTTAAGCTTGGGAAGACCACGAACTAACTCGTTTTTAGCCAGATGATTAATAGCATCAAAATTAAGATGAGATAATCTGCGATGCCATAACCATGACTTGGTCTTAGAAGCTTTAGAGAGAAGACATACTGGAGAAGCGGCCATCGTGTCTTGTAAGGACAAAGTGTAAAGATTTGCACCACGAGATCCCTTCAACAAATCTTTTCCTTCCAAGTTGCGGATGAAACAAGTGTGTTGTCGAAAAGCAACCTCAAGGTTGGAATCACAAAACTGTCCTACTGAGAATAAGTTATGACCAAGACCTTCTACATAGTATACCCTAGAAATCGTCACGTTTCCAATCTGATATTCACCATACCCCATAATCTTTGCTATATGATCATTCCAAAATTTAACCGTACCAAGAAACTTGCTGACGAAATTTCGGAGCATCGAGCGATTTCCGGTCATATGTTTTGAACAACCGGAGTCCAAATACCAGAGGATGATTTGGACCACCTGAAAATATCACCACACAAAGACAATGTAGAGGTATCGGAATCTGAGTGTTCCTTGTTATTAGCAGGTACAGATTTAATAATCTTAGATTTGCTAACTCTAGGTTTCTTAGATTTCCTAGCCTTCTTCTTCTTAATTGGTGGTGTAGATTCGAGTTGGCTCAAATCCTGAGGTATTTCTACACTGATAGGCACTATAGTGGGGGCTGACCTAATTAAAGGGCGCTGTTTCCATACTTGAGTGCGAGTGTTCCTAACTAAAGGACGCTCAGACCTAACCTCAATGGATGCATTCCTAGTTAAAGGGCACATTTTACCATCTAGTGTAAAGGTCCTACCAGTGGGACGCCATTGCCAGCCAACTTGGGCACGAGTTCTACCCGTTGGCTTCCATTCAAGACCATTCTTAATAGCATTCATTTCATTAACGTGATCAATCAGACACAAATCATGACGCTGGGAAAACATACATTCATTACAATTCCAACAATTTAAATCAGAATTCACGAATGGTTTAGGCTGCTGCACAGGCGCAGAGCTTTTAGTCTTAACATGATTCGTTTTATTTAAAACTGAACTAGCATTCCTATTGTGGACTTCTACTTTCTTCTTTGTGGCACTACTAGTGGAGGGCTTGATCTTAGCTTTCTTGAGTGGCGATCCTTTAGCCTTAGTAGTCGCGTTTAATCCTGTAGAAGGCAAATTGGGAACATTAGCATCAGATTTTAAAGGTGTCTTACTTGATTGTGCCAATGACGGTTTCGCTCCTGGAGTCTTATTAAATGGAGTGACAGCAATGGGCCTATTATTAAGTAGTGCAGAACCTGGTGTACCTATGTATTGCAAATAAGCCAAGCAATATTGAACTCGCTTAACATATTCATGAGCCGAATAATAGTCGCTACTTGAGGGATCTAAGGCATAAAGATCGTCTAAAATATCCCTAAGAAGATCGACATGCTTAATGGCATTCCTCATATAATCATCATAGGTAACCTGGTTTCTCTTATGAAGCGGATTCTTATAAAGCACTACTGACTTGGTTGTTGGAGCACTAGTGGACGGTGCAGAGTCGGTAGCTAAGTTATCAACAACTTCTTGTCGGGTGAGAAGAAGTGTCTCCTTTAACTCAGCCAAAACCATATTTTTGTCTATGAGCAGGATGTTCAAGTCAGAGATTTCTTCGCACTTTTGGTTCAGTTATTCAACATAATATTGTTGCTGTGCCGCATTAAAAGCGAAGCGTTCTTCTAGTGAACCATAAAGAGCGGATAGTCCCTGCCTTGTCCGATCCATCTCCCCTAGAACAGTTGATAGTCTAATTTCTAAGACCTGGTTTTTAGACTCTGCAGCCTCTAGTTCCATTCTTAATGTTTCCTTTGATGATACCTCTCTCTTCAATCTCATGATTTCTTCCTCTAATGTCTTAACAATTGCAATCATCTTGTCACTATTCTCAACACCGTTTTCACAAACATTTGATATCAAAAGATTTTCATTTTGATTTTGTTGTTTTAATTCTAAAGATATACAATGTTGTTCTAGTTGATTAAAGCGTTGTGAAAGTAAATTATAAGAATCTTGTAGCTTTAAAAACTCAGCGTTAGATTCGTGACAAGAATGATTTTCTACCTCATTTACAGTATCAGCAACATTTACAGAAAGATTACAAACATCATCACAAATATCCTCACAAATATTCACAGCATCACAATTAATCATAGCGGATGTAAGCTCATTCGAATAATTAACATTTACAGTAGTAAGCACATCACACGAGATTACTTCGGACAAGAATCGGTCATATTCGGTTAAAATCTTTTCTTTTTCAATTAGTTGCAGTTCGTAAGCGGTGTCCATTTCATAAAACACTTTTTGAACTTCACCAATTTCAAACTGAAGATTTTCCTTAAGAGATGCAAAACTTCCTTTTAGACTTTCGACAAACGGATTGATCTCAGTTTTAAACACCTCGTTCATGTGTTCGAAAGCCCATTCTCCGGCGTTTAAGCCATTTGAAGTCGTACATTCCAAAATGACCTTGTCAAAGTTAGTAAAGTATCGGTTAATCTCTTTCAAGTTTAACCATACAGTGCTAACAGGTGGAAGATTCTTTGGAATTTCCTTAGGACCTTCCATGTTGACAAGTGTAGGAAATGTACTAGGGCTTTCTTCCTCTATCATGTAGGTTGGTGCTGTGATGAGATCTTTATCCATATGGAAGCGAACTCTAAAATCAGTTTTTGCAAGCTCCTTATTCATTTTAAAATAATCACAATCGGGATATTTTGCAGAATTGTATGACCGATCCTCATCAACTAGATCCTTACTTGTTCGATCATCGGGAAAAACAATCGGGTCTAAAGCCAATCCTAATTGAGTTGCATTATAAAGTCTAGGACTATGTCTTAAAGCTTGTTTTGCATACCGTGGATTAGGGGGAAGGCCTTTTAGACGTGATAAGTTAAATTCTCTAAATGAAGCATCAAATAAGTGAACTAGTTGAGAAGCAGCGTATTGTCTTAACAGCAAGTAATCTAGACTTCTAATCTTATTAGTGGCATTAATCTCCATTTCATTCTTCTTAGACTCTAGTGATTCAAAATCCGTTTGAAGTTTTAGAAAATTAGTGACTACTAACTCCTTTTCTCGAAGTTCATTAGACAGATTTGCTCTTAAGTGTTCTATTTCTTGCAAGTGACCCATTTGTTTGTTTCTAAAGTGATCATATTCGAGATTAGTTAGAACACTAGACGAAGGCACTAATTCCAAAGTTTGTACTTTCTCATTGCTTAAGGCAAGCTCATCAGACAAATTCTTATTCTTAGCTAAGGTTTCTAAGAGTGCAGCATTCATTTGGCTAAGTAATGTAGCAGGAACCATGACCAAATCTTGTTGAGCAGGAGTAGGCGTATGCGAACTGGGTCCCGGTTGTGATTCACTCAAAGTCTGGGGACTCACATTGATATTGCTATCATTGTTTGTCTCCTCGTTTGAAGGACTCACCACCGAAGATTCATTCGAGTCAGCACTCTCTTGCACAACTTGATGTGGTTGAATACTAGCATCAATGGTATTATCGGTGTTATTAATAAGTACCTCAGATCTCTTATCTGGCCCTAAGCTGGAGATAGTTGCCATGAGAGCAGCCTTTGCAGTTTGAAAGTCATCACAGTCGGAGTCATACGCATCAAGATCATCGGCTTGGTAAGCTGCATTCTGCGTAGTGACAACGTCTTGTTCAGCAATCCCTGGGTCAGCAAGAAATGCAAGCTCCTCTTCATCAAGTTCCCTTCCTTGCGCCTGAGCATTTACCAGATAGATCTTTTCTGCAAACCACTGTCCATCCCTTCTCCTCTTGGGTTTCTTACAATCCCTGGACATATGACCCTCTTCCTTGCAGTTGTAGCATGTAATCATTCTCAACTTGCCTGTATTAGCCCGTGGAGGATTGTTGACCATTGGAGCAGGAGCAGGATTGATTGTGCGAGCATTGGTTGAAGTGGAAAGTCTCCCCTGATATGGTTGAATTGGCTGAACCATTACCCTGCCATTCTCAATTGTAGCTTGTTGGCGAGAATTGGATGAATTCCTCAACTGATTGTTGGTAGGAGCTGATCCTCTGTATCCTCGTTTGCTTAAAGTTCTTGTGAGATAAGCAGACATAGTAGTTAGCACTTCAACTGGGTCAGCTCCTTGTTGGAAAACAGGAACGGGGACTTCCTCATCATCACAATATAGTGCTTGATCTGGATGAGCTGCATAATCAGTAGAAGGAATACTCATTTGATCAGGGTAGCTTGTTGGATATGCTGCATTCTCTTGATAAGAAGAGTATGAAGGCTGAGCATAAGGTGCAACATTTGCTGGATGAAGTTGTGAAGCATACTGTGGTGAAGGTGCATTGAACCGATATTGTTGCTGATGTGAGGTGGGAGGTTGTGGCAAAATCGAGTATTGTGGAAAAGTTGGTGTCATGTAAGGTGATGGATGATAGGCTTGATGTCCCAAAATATAAGGTGTGTTGTTGTGTGACAAGCTTGGTTGATTCGCCATCAAAGCTAAGGAATCTGGGTACATACCGTGAGGAGAACGGTGCATAATCACATGCTTCTCATGTTGCTGAAGAAAAGCATAGATTTGATCTAAGTTGCACTTATGCAAATCCCGGGTTAACTTCACATCGGTAATATACTCACCCCATTCAGCTTGAGGTAAAGTATTCAAGAACTTGGTGTTAACCTGGAATGGAGCAATTACAAGATTGTATACATTCAGATCATTCATTAGAGTAGTGAATCTGAAGTAGTAATCGTGTAGTGTTTCCCCTGGGCTGTACGTAAATCTATCAAACAAATCATACAGCTGACACTCCCTTTCTTGTTTGGTGAGAGACGTGCCTTGTAGCAACACCTTTAACCGTTCCCATAAATCTTTGGCCACTGTATACTGACTTACCATCCTATAGATGTCATGGGGAAGAGCTTGGAGAATTGTTTGAAGAGCTTTTTCATCTGCATCTGCAACAAGTTGTTGAGCTGGAGTGAGTTCTTCAAATTCTCGTGGTCTAGTCACGTCGTCAACCACAATGGTACCATAGTCGAGTGGACCATTCAAAATCGATTTGACCATAAGCCTTCCGTATGTTGGTTTCCCCTTTAGATATTGCATCATTCGACCTTGCCATGCCTCAAACACCTCTTTAATAAGCATCGGTGGACGACTATCAGTCCCCGTTATGATCGAGATATCCGTAAGAGATGTCATCTGAGGCATTAATGAACTTGGATTCATTGTGATCACTTAACAGACTCAAGGATTATCGGTTGATCGAGCAGTGAAGAAAGGTTGAGAATTTGTGTTGTGTTGGTTGAACTCAAGATTAAATCCACTAAAGATCGTCGAAAAAACTCAAATACCCCTTGAACTTGCTTATACGGAATAACCCAAACTCAGAATAAACCCTTATTCGGAATAATGCCTATTCAGAATAATCCTATGCTGAAAATACCCTATTCGGAATAAACTCTATGCAGAATAACCCTTATGCGGAAAAACCCCTATGCGGAATGTTTTCTTCAATTCGGAATATCTTGGCAATTTGGCTTATTCGGAAAAATATCCTATTCGGAATGATGGGCAATTCGGAAAGATATTCGGAAAATTTCTCCTATGCGGAAAAAAATTGGCTATTCGGAAAAATCTGGCTATTCGGAAAATTATAGGTTATTCGGAAAATTTTTGCTATTCGGAAAGATATCTTCTATTCGGAAAGATTACTTCTATTCGGAAAGATTTCTTCTATTCGGAAAGATTTCTTCTATGCTGAAAATCCTCCTATTCGGAATCCTATTCGGAATAAACTTTCTATACTGAAAATCCTCCTATTCGGAATCCTATTCGGAAAATTCTGGAAAAATTGTTTCCGAGACTTAAAAAGAAGCTTTTAACCCCGATTTTTGATCCAAAACCACAAAAAGTTTTATGATTTTTACCAAAATAAGCTAAACCCAATCCTTATCAATCAATCCCAATAACAAAAACACCAAAAACAACAAGATTCAAGATTGATTTTTTCTAAAGATCACTAATTGATTCAAAAACTAAAAAAGCAACACAATCCTTACCTTAAATCACCCCATAGCTCTCTGATACCAAATGTAGAATATTGATAACCTATGAATCTATGAAGTGGGTTGATGTTTTCTAGTGAGAGAAACTAGAGAGAGAAAGTGAGAGAATATGTGAAAGATTTTATTAATATGAATGTGTAAAATGGAACAACAACCAACCCCTTTCCTTAGTGGAAAGGGGTATTTATGTTCCAAGCCTAACATTGGGCTTGGGCCGGTCCATGACAAGCCCATGGACCGGTTCTTACTTAAGTTAATAAGCAACTAACAACTAATTACTAACTACGAGCTATTACAACATAAATCATATTGTGGAGTGACCGATACTTCTAATATACGTTAAAACGTATTTCTAACATCTTTAACTCTAGTACTTTGTCCCAAGAAAAGACTGATGTGAACAAGAATATTGTTTATCCACCTTTAATGAACAACTTTGTTTCTAAGGAATCTATGACTAGTTCTGCTCCCAAGCAGGTAAAAACTGCTAGCAAGATATTGGAAAACAATATAAAACATAATAAAGTCAAAAGGGGTGGGCTAGGTTTTGAAAATGTAAAGTCAAAACAACCTTTTGGGTCTTCTTTAAGAAGAAAAGGATGTTATGTTTGTGGTAGTCTAAGTCATTTTATCAAAGATTGTACATTACATGAAGATAAATTTGTGAAACAAAAGGCTACACAAAGGGTCATGAAAAACAGTAATAGGAAAAATGCACAGGTTTATAGGAATCAGAAAACTAAAGATGACAAACCTAAGTTTAATCACACAATGGTAGTTAAACAGGTTAAAAATAATCCTACCAAAAGTTTTGTTCCTAGGGCAGTACTTATGAAGCAAGGACTAGTATCTTTAAAGTCTGGCAAACCAAGTACCGGCAAGTCTAGATCTGCAAGTACTGCTAGACCAAACTCAAGTTCTGGCAAACTAAGTACCGGCAAGTCTAGATCTGCAAGTACTGCTAGACCAAACTCAAGTACTGTTGGTTTAAAGTCTGTAAAACTAATGCTCTCCAAGACTTCTAAGAAAGTTTTTGAAAAAGTTAAAACACCTAGAATTAAGGATAAGAACAAACCAGTGCAAATGTGGGTTCCTAAAAGAGATAAACCATGTGTTAAAGCAAGTACCGCTAAGGCAATACTTAAGTCAAAGAAGTAAAAGCACATAGAGTCACCTATGACTTTGACTACATAAATGAAACCATGAAGTATAAGAGTAAAAGTAGCATTACTTGGAATGCTTCAGCACAAACTCTTAAATGTGTAGGTCCCACAAGATCCGAGCCAAATGTGGCTTGGGTCCCTGTTAAAAACTAATGAGTTTTATTTATGAGTTTTATTTTTGTGCAGGGGCATCTCATTGATGAATTAAAAGATAAAGGAATTGTAGATAGTGGATTCTCAAGACACATGACAGGAAACAAAGATTTTCTTGCTGAATTTGAAGAATTCAGAGGAGGTCGTAGCCTTTGGGGGTAGCAAAGGTAGAATCACTGGCAAAGGGAAAATCAACATAGGAAAGTTAGAATTTGAAGATGTTTTCTTTGTAAAAGAATTGAATGAGTTCTGTAACACCCCATTTTGATAAATGGAATGTCACGCATAATTATGGCGTGTCTTCAAAGCATGCAAGGTAATATGTAGTAAAACATACATGACCATAGGGAAAACTGGAATCAAACATCGGTTCCCGAACATAAGCCCAAAACATAAATAAAGTAAATGAACTGAACAAAGACTACACAAGCATAAATATATGAAGACAAAAGGAAAAGAAGTCTATGGCAGCTTCCATCCCATGCACGTCCTCCAAATGCTCGAGTCTTTCCTAGGGTACCTGCCATTTTGGACATGGAAAGGAAAGTAACGGCTGAGCAAAACGCTCAGTGCACGGATGTACAAATAAAGCATGAATAATATAAGCATCTAAGCATGAAACAGCGGAAGAAACTATGTCATGAATAACCCGGTTAAGTCTTAGTAAAACTGGTTTTATAGTTTGAAAAACTTTATGTTTATCTTGGGAGAACTGTTTAACATATTTTACCGTTAGCCAATATAGGTCATGAAATATCAATGTGCATGAATACTTGGAGGGGTGACCTCATCATACAAATTAGAGGGGCTGCCTCTAATTTAATATACTGGTTTGGGTAGGAGGGATCAGCTCCTTGTGAAGGATGCAAGGCACAAACCACATTCACACTGATTAATCTGCTGAAAACATGTAACTAGGATGCACCCATACGACCCACATGATAAATATAATAATAACGCCAAAAGCTGAAGGGACGCCACGAGCAATCACTCCGCCGTGGGGAAGTCATAACACCAGTGCCTCTAGTGTTATGGTTATGGTACCTCCATAACTAGGTGAAACTGGTCATGCATGTATATGGCTTCAGGTATTCTAAATTAAACATAAGCAATCAAACATATAAACTTATACTATGGGAAAACAGTTGGCTGCATACGGGGAATCCTAATAAGGAAAGAATGTCCATACTGAAAGGACGGGAATCTGTACCTTATGTCCAGTGAACAAAGAAGACGAACTAAAGAGAATCCTACTTCGGTATCACTAACGCTACACAAATACATACGTGTATAAGTATCTGATTGCTAAGTACGTAACTGGTTTTATTTAATGTCTTGGCTTGTTTTATATGTTTATGTCATGTTTTACTGTTTTAAGCTTTATACTGTGTTTATCGTATATTCTGTCTATTCTGATTAAGTATTACTTGTATTTCATGTATTATTATACTTGTTGTGTAATAATAAGTAACTTTCTAAAAATAGCAGGTTTCCTAAAATAGAAAAATTCCAAAAATAGAAAGTTACCAAAAATAGAAAGTTTCCAAAAATATAAAGTTTCCAAAAATAGAAAGTTTCCAAAAATAGAATGTTTCCAAAAATAGAAAGTTTCCAAAAATAGAAAGTTTCCTAGAATAGAATTACTGCTTAAAATAGATAAGTTTCTAAAAATAGAAAGTTTCCATAAATAGATTAGTTGCCTTAATTAAATAAGTTTCTAAAAAATAGAAAGTTTCCATAAATAGATATAAGCTAGTTAAATAAGCTAATTATATAAGCCTAAGTGTTTTCTGATTATTATTCTAAGTCATGTGATTATAAAGTATAGTTTATTAATTATTACATGTAAATTAAATAAACTATAGGTTAAAAGTATTTAATTAAATATAACACGATTTTAATTAAATAAAGATAAAATACTTAGGTTAAAACATGTATTATTAACTATTAATAATATAACCTAAGTTATGTTAATTAATTAATTATAGTCATGGTTTTAAATAATTAATTAATTATAAAGTCTAATTAAATATAAATACTTAGGTTAAAATTCATGAATTACTAATTAAATTATAACCTAAGTCATGTGCATTAAATTAATCATGTCATGTTTTATTAATTTAATTTTAACACATAACTAGTAAAATCATAAACCTTAAAAATAATTTATGAACCGGACCCGGGACTAAAAACTATGAACCGGACCCGTAACTAACACCATACCCCGACCAAGGTCAGGTTTACCCTTGCCCCTTGCTGCTGCCGTGACATCATCACCACCATACCGAGACCATATGGTCTCGGTGGTGGGTAATAAGCCAAGCTGAGACCCCCATGGGGCTCGGTTAGGCGTCGACTAGACCACAACACCCCTAAAACCCTTGTTTTGATTTACCCCATGATCATTAACATGTTTAAAATAATTGTTTTTAATTAGTTAATTAAAAACACCATAATTTTATATGATTCAATAAATCAAAACATAAAAAAAAAGGTTAAAAGTTATACCAATCACATGAATCGAATAAGGACGAACACACAACGATCCTTGTAATAATTCCAAGATTAAAACCAAACCGAAACACCCTTGTGGTGTTCTTGAAAGTGGCGGCCAAAGAGGAGCAAGAAGGAAGAACTAGGGTTTTTCTTATTTTCAATATTTTGTAAATAATGAACATGTTTTACCCCTTTTTCCTAGTTAGTTAATTTTGCATGGGCTAAGCCCATTTCTTCTTCCTAATTTCGTGGGTATGGGGCCCACATGGGATAACCCAAACATTTTCCATGTCTAATTAATAAGTGTGTTCTCGTGTTCGTGTTTTACGTGTTTTAATTAGTTATCGATCGTGACTTAATATATTTATTCGTGTTCGTAATAAATATATATATATATATATACGTAATATTAGTTCGTGATTAATTTTCGTTCATGATTTCATGTTCGTATGCTCGTGATTATAATTATTATTGGAATAATTATTGTGTGTTCATACGTAGTAAATACTTATCGTGTTATAACACGTACGTAATACTAATAATTCTTGTACGTGAAACGTAAACGTGCTATAAAAGGAAAGTTCTAATCATATACATACGATCTTAAGGGCACTATTCATGGTAAAAGCATACGGATTTTACAAGTTCAATCTCTTTTCTGTATCACAAATGTGTGATAAGAAGAACAAGGTGTTATTCACATACAAAGACTGCTTGGTGTTGTCCAAAGACTTTGAGATGCCTAAGGAATCTCAAATACTGCTTAAAGTACCCAGGCAAGAAAATATGTACACCTTTAATCTTCATACTATTACTCCAACAGGTGGTTTACATGTTTGCTAGCTAAGGCTTCTTTAGATGAGTCAAATTTGTGGCATAGAAGGTTAGTTCATGTGAATTTCAAGAATCTTAATAGATTGGTAAAAAGGAATTTGGTTAGAGGTCTACCTAACAAATCTTTTCAAAATGATTTCACATGTGCTGCTTGTCAAAAAGGTAAACAACATAGAGCCTCTTGTAAGACCAAGACTGTAAACACTGTGACAAAACCTTTGCAACTCTTGCATATGGATTTATTTGGTCCAGTTTCTATCAGAAGCATTAGTCATAAGACCTTTTATCTAGTCATAATTGATGATTATAGTAGATTCAGTTGGGTTTTCTTTTTAGCCCTTAAAAGTGAAACAAGTGAATTACTAAAGGATTTTATCACTTTAGTTGAAAAATAGTTCACTAAACAGGTATTAATCATTAAGACTGATAATGGAACAGAATTTAAGAATGCTGATTTTGATGAATTCTGTAGGTCTAAAGGAATTAAGAGAGAATTTAGTAATCCTAGAACTCCACAACAAACTGGAGTAGCTGAAAGGAAGAATAGGACATTAATTGAGGCTGCTAGAACTATGCTGACTGATTCACTTTTGCCAAATACCTTTTGTACAGAAGCAATCAATACTGCATGTTATGTGTTAAATAGAGTTCTAGTAACTAAGCCTCAAAACAAAACACCTTATGAACTCTTGACTAATGTAAAGCCTAACATAAGTCATTTAAAACCTTTTAGGTGCCATGTGTCTATACTAAATACTCTTGATTATTTAGGAAAGTTTGATGGAAAGTCTGATCCAGGATATCTTGCAGGATATTCTTTGCAAAGTAAAGCATATAGGGTTTACAATTTGGCAACTAAGAAAGTTGAAGAAAATGCTCATGTCAATTTCTTAGAAAATAAACCCAATGTTCCAGGAATAGGTTATGCTTGGATGTTTGATTTAGATTATCTAACTAACTTCATGGATTAATATTCTTTGCAAAAGGATTGTCAAACTAACAATGCAGGTAGTGAGTCAAGTGCAACTAATTCAGGTTCTCAAGAAGATGTTTTTTATCAGATGATGATGTTCATGTCTATGTGCCCAACATGCCTACTGTTACTCCCATATCTGCAACTCCCAAGAAGCAAATCATGCCATCAAATGATGAACAAGCCTCCCATGAGCTTTAGAGGATTCAAGATCAAGAAAAGAATGCTACATCTACCAATAAGCATTCAGGAGAAGAGTCTTTTGAGTCACAACACTCAGCAGTACATACTATACCTAGTAGTACTTCATCTGCAAGTACTGCTAAGTCAAAATCTGCCAAATCTGTTGACTCACTAGAAGAGATTTTACAACCATTGGACGATGAAGACTTATATGCCAGTCCAGCTGAAGGAATCATCTCCAAAGCTTCCTATGATGAGCAGGGTGTAGTAACTGATTTCAATAATTTGGAAACATAAATTCCAGTCAGTTCTATACCCACTCATAAAGTCAACAACAACCATCCTACTACACAGATTATTGGTGATCCAAAATCTGTTGTACAAACCAGAAGACAACTGCAAACCAATATTGAAACTCATGCACTAGTGAGTTATGTCAAACAACAGCAGAGAACAAATCATAAAGATACTCAACATTGTTTGTTTGCCTGTTTCTTATATCAAGTAGAGCCCAAAAACATCTCTCATGCTCTTGATGAAGAAAGTTGGGTAGATGCCATGCAAGAAGAATTAACACAATTTGAGCTACAAAAGGTTTGGATTCTTGTGGATCTTCCCTTGGGTAAAAGAGTAATTGGTACTAGATGGATCTTCATGAACAAGAAGGATGAAAGAGGGGTTTTTGTGAGGAACAAGGAAAGACTTGTTGCTCAAGGCTATAGACATGAAGAAGGGATAGACTATGATGAGGTTTTTGCACCAGTGGCAAGGATAGAAACCATTAGGTTACTTTTGGCCTTTGCATCATATATGGGTTTTATAATCTATTAAATGGATGTGAAAAGTGCCTTTCTATATGGTACTATTTCAGAGGAGGTATATGTCTCACAACCTCCAGGTTTTTTAGATCCTAAATTCCTCAATAGAGTCTACAAGGTTATCAAAGCACTTTATGGTCTGCATCAAGCTCCAAGAGCCTGGTATGCAACCTTATCCAACTTTCTGCTAGAACATGGATATAGGAGAGGAACCATTGACAAAACTCTGTTCATCAAGAAAATTGCCAAGGACATCATTCTAGTTCAAGTTTATGTTGATGACATCATTTTTGGTTCTACCAAGAAGACGTGATGTGAAGAGTTTGAAGCTTTGATGAAAGGAAGATTTCAAATGAGTTCTATGGAAGAACTAACTTTCTTTTTGGGACTGCAAGTCAAACAAAGGAAAGATGGAATATTTATCAGCCAAGATAAATATGTTGCTGAAATATTAAAGAAATTTTCATGTATGGATACAAGGAGTACAAGCACACCTTTTGAAGCCAAGAAGTCTCTATCAAAAGATGAACATAGAGAAGATATTGACATTCATCTCTATAGGTCAATGATTGGTTCATTGATGTATCTTACTGATTCAAGACCAAATATAATGTTTGCTGTGTGTGCCTGTTCAAGGTTCCAAGTTCATCCAAAGGTGTCAAATCTACATGCTGTGAAGAAGATTTTTAAATATCTTAAAAGTCAACCCAATCTAGGATTATGGTATCCTAGAGATTCCACCTTTGAATTGGAAGCCTACTCAGATAGTGATTATGCTAGAGCAAATCATGATAGGAAATCCAAAACAGGAGGTTGTTAATTCCTAGGCAGAAGACTCATATCATGGCAGTGTAAGAAGCAAACCATTGTTTCCACTTCTACAACTAAAGCTGAATATGTAGCTGCTGCTCATTACTGTGGACAAGTACTTTGGATTCAAAATCAATTGTCGGACTATGGGTTTAACTACATGAACACCAAGATTTACATTGATAATGAAAGTACTATATGCATTGTCAAGAAATCCAGTATTTCACTCCAACACTAAGCATATTGAAATAAGACATCACTTTATAAGAGATGCTTATGACAAAAAGCTTATTCTAGTCTTGAAGATTCATACAGACAAAAATGTAGCTGATTTGTTGACCAAGGCTTTTGATGAAAAGAGATTCGAATTCTTGGTGACACACATTGGTATGCTCAACCAATAACATGCTGCATATGTTGAGGGGAGGTAATGGCTGTACAATTTTTTTTTTATAATTTTTATTGTATAGTCTATGTTTTGTGTTTTTTATGTTATTGCAGGTTTATAGAAAAAGATAAAAGAGGTTACATGTCTAGTGGAAAGCATGAACTGGTCAAAATTGTGAGGTACCGTTGTCACTCCAAGTACCGCTAGCACAAAACCAAGTACCGCTTATGTTCTATGTACCGCTACATGTCCGTTGTACCGTTAAGGGTCTCTTTTGTAAATTTGGCGGTTTCTTCGTGCTTGGGTTTGTTATTTACTTAAATACTTACCCCAATTACATAATTGATTCACCTAATCTTTTATTTTTATCTCTTGATTCTATAACCTTCTCTCTAATCTTTCGATCATCAAAAATACTAATGGCTGCTTTACAAGTAATCTCTAAGCATAATTTGGTTGCGAATCTTGCTACGAATGATGACTCTCTTGGTTTCCATGAGATGCTTGGTTTCCTATCTCGAAGTCATGTTCGCTTCACACTTACTGTAAGTCTAGTTGTCTCTATACCCATTGTTGAACAATTTTGGGATACTGCTGTATTAGGTACTCGTTTTGGTCAACCTTGCATTAAGGCTAGGGTGAATCATAGAAATATATATGTCACTGAGGTACTACTACGAGAAAGTTTGAGATTAAATGATGAAAATGGACTTAGTATGTGTAAAACCCACAAAATAAGGTCATTACTTAATCTTACTTTTCAAATATTTTTGAAGTATTTTATAATATTAAATATTATTATGTTTAACGGTTTAAGTTGAAACCGATATTAAATATTTTATTTTAATATTTTGACGAGCAACGAGGACTACTAGTGATCGCGATACCGACGGATGCCCACAATTTTATATTTTATTATCAATCGTTTCGATAAATATATTCGACGATATCGTTTTAATTACGTATCGAGTCGTTATATTATTATTTTTCGTGTGCGTTTAAACTTTTAAGTATTTTTACGAAACCCGAGTCCCGTAAATATTTGTAAAATCGACTTTTAGTCATTTCCCGGTTTTTAACTAATATTTACATTTTGGACCAAAACTATCACAAATTGGCAAAAACTACCCTAACCTCACACTATATTTAATTTTTACACTATCTCTTTTTCATTTTAAAAATTCATAAACAAAATTCATCTTCCTCCTTTCTTTTTTTTTCTTCTTAACCATACACCCCCACCCTTCAATTTCATCAAATTTTCTCAAGTTCTAGTTTGAATCTTCCAAAATCAAGCAAAGTCCCATCCTAGAAATCACAAGGGCTACAATTTGGTATAAAATTTTCATACATGCAACCATATTAATTTTTTCAAGAAAAGTTAGTGATGTTTGATCCAAATTTGTTGTATGCATGTGTTAGTAGTGATGATCAAATGGTGTTTATGCCATGTTTTTGTTAAAAAGTTGATTTTTAATTTTTGGGTTTTTGATTTTGATGATGATACAAGTGTTTGGAATGGTTTATGATGATATTAGGGGCTTAGGTAGATGGTAAAAGTTGTTGGAATTGATCAAAAACATGATTTTGCAAGAGATTTTAATAGTCAATTTTGGGCAGTAGGTTTGAGGTCATTTTCGGAAATCTTAAGTCTGAATATAGGTTGTTATTATGGGATTATATCGTATAGAATTTCGTTAGCTTCGATTTTATATAAAGTAGGCCTTCCAACTCCAAACGAGGTGGAAGATACACTAGTTTGATTTTCGTGTACCGGGAGACGAGTGTCGACACAATCCGAAAATTGTTGTCGATATTTGGATCGAATCTCGGCGACTATAAAATGAGTTTCAAAATGATTCAAGGGCTGTTCTCAGGCTCCAAGTTTAGTATTTTGAGTCTATTTTTAGAATCAAGTGGCGGTTTTACAAATGGAGTTGTTTAGATTGGTCAAAATGGTTTCGTAAGTCAAGGTCGCTAAACTGTTCGGATTTTGTGATTCTAAGATGAGGCGGGCAGGGAACTTTAGAAGTAAAATCTTTTAATGGGCTTTTGAGAAGACTTTCTATATATAGTAATTAAGTTCTCTGAGTAGTATCATGAAGTTTTGATGTGTCTAAGTATGGGAAACGGCTTGGACATTCGGTATGTTCCGGCAGATTTTTATTAAAGGCATATAATAATAAAATGAATATATAGGAGAGTATAATAGAACCACTTGCATCGTTTTCTCTCGAGTTGTCGTGATTTTATACTTGTGTTTGATTTTGTTAAGTATCATTTATTTCTCGAGTCTATTATTAAAGTACGCACCTTATTTGCTAGGTTGCGGTTATCGTGATTACCGGGCATCTACTATCGTCGGCGATTGTCTTCAACTACTATAAGTACTAAGGTGAGTCTATAGCCTCGTTTGAGCTCATTCAAATATTTTAAAACCCGCGAGGGGGAATACATGTTTTGTAAACTTAGAAACACAAGATTTTTATTGTATGCTTGTCCCTTTATGAATGGACCCGTGGTTGCCTTTAAATTGCATTAAGTGATTGCCTTAGTTAAAGCCTCAATTATGGACCGTTAATTAACCTATGATGGGTTAACCGCTAGTACAATTAATAGATCTATGAGGGAAGCCGCCCCGGTTCAGTTTTTGTGGACTTGTCATAGAAGCTTAGGCCCGACCTCCACACTGTTTGAACATATTGTATTGAGAAGTCAGGTATACGGCAATGTACCAATAATCTAGAGGTAACCGACAATTAATAAATCTCCTGTCTTATCAGACCTCTAAAGGGAGTGTCTAAGGGCTCGGTTCCATGAGCTTATTGCAATTTATGCTATATACAATTATTATTGTTGATGCAAATTATTATTTGATGCTTGTTGCCTTTAAGCATGCCACAAACTTATAATCTTTGCTTGTGTTCAAAATGATTATATAAACCTATAGATTCACTCGGCATTTTTGCTGATGATTTTCTCACATGTATTTTAGGTAATCAGGAAGGGTGAAGCTTGGAAGCCACGAGAATGAATGTTGTGCACTACTTTGCAATATAAACTCTTTGAATATTTGTCGTTCCTTTTGTTCAAAACAATTTAAATCTTTTGTTTTGGTTGTACTTTGGTTACGATGTCTTGGGACTACGCTACTCTGACAAATGTTTTAGGAACGATAAATCTAAAACGTCTCTTTTCGAGTCGTTCTTTATAAATTATGTGTTGTTGTATCATTGTTTAGCACCCAAAGATGTATTCCGCTGCGTGTAAATTTAGGGGTGTTAAAGATTGGTACCAGAGCCATGAGTTATAGAGAACTAGGTCTTTTTCTAAAAACCTAAACTATAACTGTCGGTTTTATTTTTCAATGAGTTGGTGCACATGATTTCGCGTGACTTCAGGTTCAAGCTACTTCTGGGATTACAACTTTAGTATACATTATTATGTATGCCTTATTGCTAAGTATTTCTAAATAAATACTATAATCCTTTATCGATATACATTGATATCGTTAAACTTTTCGATAAGAGTTATCATTTATTAATGATTTACTTAAATAAATTTTTGGAATTTTTCCTACAATTATTTTGAAGGATTCTCTACATTTATTTAAATTATTGGAAATTATCTATTTCATTTTATTATGACCTTATACCTATTTTGTGAAAATTTACCACCATCAAATTACGTCTTCGATGAGTAGGAAGCAGGTTTCACTGCTGCAAGCGAGACACAGTCAATTAAGCCATGTGGATCCCCACGTGCCTAGTGTCTATTATTTTGTGTCATTGTACTCTATTTGTCTTTAAGATCATTCCTTGTTGATCGATGATAATAGTTTCCTTTGATCCTTATAATGATTGTGAATCCTTGTATTGATAATGTGTATGCATTTGATGATTGATTTTGTACATGATATGACTATACCATGAATACAATTAACTCATTCATTTTATCTTCTCTTTGTGATGTGACAGAATCATGCCACCTAGGAGAATGACAAATGATGCCACTGCAAGGCTAGTTGTTGAAGAGGTTGCGAAAGCATTAGCTGCGGATAGAGCTGCGCGTGTTAACACTGAAGGAGCAGGTGGCTCTGGAGGTGCGGGTGCTGAAGGTGAAGGTGAACCTGCGGGACCAGAAGCTGCTGGGGCAGGTGTAGCTGAGAATCCTGCAGATGAGGTTGCTCCGGCAGCTGCTACGGTTAAAGAATGTACTTTTGCTGGATACATGAAATGTGGACCCACTACATTTCAAGGAACTGGTGGAGCACTGGAATTATTCAGGTGGATTGAGAAAACAGAAACAACATTTGAGATTAGTGATTGCTCAGAAAGGAACAAGGTTAAGTTCGCAGTTGCTACTTTCAAGGATCGAGCTTTAAGCTGGTGGAAGACTCAAGTTGCTACAGTTGGTTTAGAAGCTGCAAACAGGAAACCTTGGAATGAAATTAAAAGGTTGTTGAAAGAAGAGTTCTATCCAGAAGAAGAGTTATCTGCTTTGGAGGATGAGTTGAGGCACCTGAAGCTGAAAGATAACAACATTGCTGCATACACTAGCCGATTCAATGAGTTGGTTTTGTTGTGTCCAGATGCTTTTGCTACTGAGAAGAAAAAGATGGATCAATACATCAAAGGGTTGCCTGGGTACATTAAAGGTGAGACAACTTCATCTCGACCGAAGAACTTTGTTGAAACTGTAAGAATGGCTCATACACTCATGGGGCAGAAAGTTCAAGATAGGGCTGAGAAAGCTGCTGAGGGTAATAAAAAGAAATGGGAGAATTCACAGAGTGGTAATCAAGGTAGTAACCGCCATAGGCAGTACAATCAGAAGAGAAATGATGGGGCTAGAGCTGCGACTAACAAGAATGATAATGTTGATCAAGGGGGACCAGCTCAGAAATGTAAGAGTTGTGGTGCTTGTCACTTTGGTAATTGTCCACCAAGGTGCACTAAATGTGGAAAGGTTGGTCATGTTGTGGAGAAATGTAAGACAAGGGTCCATGCTACTGGAGCGAATGCTATTCCGATCAGGACTTGTTTTGAATGTGGAGAACGTGATCATCTTCGTCCTCAATGTCCGAAGTGGAAGAAAAAGAAGGCAGGTGAAGCTGTTGGGGCAGTTTATGTTGTTAAGGATGCTGATCAGGCACAAGGTCCAAATGCGGTGACGGGTACGTTCTTACTCAACCATCGTTAAGCTAGTGTGTTGTTTGACTCAGGATCTGATAGGAGCTTTATAAGCACTTCCTTTAGTCGTTTAATTAATGTTAGCCAACAAGCCTAAATGCTAGTTATGAGGTCGAGTTAGCTGATGGACAATTAGTTAGTACTACCACTATATTTAAGAAGTGTCCTTTGAAATTAGCAAATCATTTGTTTGAAATTGATTTGATGCCGATTGAGTTGGGTTCGTTTGATGTGATTGTCGGTATGGATTGGTTGGTTGCTCATGATGCGGTAATTGTATGTGGGGAGAAAGTTGTTCACATACCGATGAAGGGCAAGGTGTTAGTAGTTAAAGGTGATGTCGATAGATCTCGTCTGACGGTGATATCTTGTATCAAGGCGAAGAAATATGTAGAAAGAGGTTGTCACCTGTTCTTGGCTCAAGTAGTGGAGAAAGAACTACCGGTTAGGCGTGTGGAAGATGTTCCTGTTATTCGTGATTTTCCTGAAGTATTTCCCGATGACTTGCCAGGGCTTCCGCCTCAGCGAGAAGTCGAGTTCAAGATTGATCTAGTGCTGGGAGCTGCACCGGTGGCGCGTGCACCTTATCGTTTGGCACCGTCTGAGATGAAGGAGTTGGCAGATCAGTTGAAGGAGTTAATGGAGAAGGGGTTCATTAGACCAAGTTCGTCACCTTGGGGAGCTCCAGTATTGTTCGTGAAGAAGAAGGACGGATCGTTCAGAATGTGCATAGACTACCGAGAGTTGAACAAGTAAACTATCAAAAATCGTTATCCACTTCCTAGGATCGATGATTTGTTCGATCAACTTCAAGGTTCGTGTGTGTACTCAAAGATCGACTTGAGATCGGGTTATCGTCAACTTCGTGTTAAAGAGGAGGACATGCCTATTACAGCTTTTCGGACGCGTTATGGACACTTTGAATTTCAAGTAATGCCGTTTGGGTTAACTAACGCACCTGCGGTATTCATGGACTTAATGAATCGTGTGTGTAAACCATACCTCGACAAGTTTGTGATTGTATTTATCAACGATATCCTGATTTATTCTAAAAGTCGGGAGGAGCATGCAGGTCATTTGAAGATTATTTTGGAGTTGTTGAAGAGGGAGAAGTTGTATGCGAAATTCTCCAAGTGTGATTTTTGGTTGGATTCGGTCCAATTCCTTGGGCACGTGATCGATAGTAGCGGTGTTCATGTTGATCCTTCCAAAATTGAAGCTATTAGAGATTGGGCTAGGCCTACGACCCCGACTGAAGTTAGACAATTCCTGGGATTAGCTGGATACTACCGGCGATTTATATTAGGGTTCTCTTTAATTTCTAAACCTCTTACTAAACTTACACAGAAAAACAAGAAGTATGAATGGGGTTCAGAAGAAGAAGAAGCATTCTAAACTTTGAAGCGGAAGCTGTGTTCTTCACCAATTTTGGCATTGCCCGACGGAGCTGAAGACTTTGTGGTATATTGTGACGCATCACGTAAGGGTTTTGGTGCTGTGTTGATGCAAAGGGATAAAGTGATCGCGTATGCATCTCGTTAATTAAGGAAGCATGAGGAGAACTATACTGCACATGATTTGGAATTAGGAGCTGTTGTCTTTGCTCTTAGACTTTGGAGACACTATCTCTACGGTACAAATAGTATGGTATATACCGATCATAAAAGCCTGCAACATATTTTAGATCAGAAGGAGCTCAATATGAGGCAGAGAAGATGGGTAGAATTATTGAGTGATTACGACATTCAAATTTGCTACCATCCCGGTAAGGCGAATGTAGTAGCCGATGCACTTAGTAGGAATGACAGAGAAATAACCAAAAGGGTTAGAGCTTTAGCCATGAAAACTTATTCTGATTTATCTAATCGATTACTTAAAGCTCAAACTAAGGCGATGGAGGAAGAGAATGTGAGAGATGAAGACTTGGGTAGAAGGATGACACCTATATTCGAAATTCGTGATGACGAAATTCGATATTTCGAGAATCGTGTGTGGTTATCGGTGTATGGAGGACTGAGAGATCTAATTATGCACGAATCTCATAAGTCTAAATATTCGATTCACCCAGGATCGGATAAAATGTACCAAGACTTGAAGAAATGTTACTGGTGGCCGAATATGAAGGCTAACATTGCTACTTATGTTAGTAAATGCTTGACGTGTGCTAAGGTGAAGTTTGAGCACAAGAGACCATCGGGTTTACTGCAACAACCTGAAATTCTAGAATGGAAATGGGAGAAGATCACTATGGACTTTGTTTCGGGACTTCCGAGGACTTCTAGTGGTTATGATACGATTTGGGTGATTGTTGATCGATTAACTAAGTCGGCTCATTTCTTGCCGATAAAGAAAACTGATGACTTAGACAAACTTACTCGGTTGTATTTGAAGGAAGTTGTTTGTAGACATGGGGTTCCTTTTTCAATTATATCTGATCGAGATAGTCGGTTCACATCTGAGTTTTGGAAATCGCTTTA
The DNA here is from genome assembly GCA_025667525.1 of Glebionis coronaria. Classification (NCBI taxonomy): domain Eukaryota; kingdom Viridiplantae; phylum Streptophyta; class Magnoliopsida; order Asterales; family Asteraceae; genus Glebionis; species Glebionis coronaria. The sequence continues at coordinate 234,407,652 of CM046876.1, read as the reverse complement.
GCGAGCTTTGGGGACTCAGTTGGATATGAGCACTGCGTATCATCCGGAAACGGACGGACAAAGTGAGAGGACTATTCAGACCTTGGAGGATATGTTACGAGCGTGTGTAATAGACTTTGGAGGTAGTTGGGATCGACACTTACCTTTGGTGGAGTTCTCGTACAACAACAATTATCATGCAAGTATCAAGGCTGCGCCTTTTGAAGCACTTTACGGGCGAAAGTGTAGATCACCTGTGGGTTGGTGTGAAGTTGGAGAAAGTCAGTTGACGGGTCCTGAATTGATTAGATAAACGACTGAGAAGATCGTGCAAATCAAGAATCGTTTATTGACAGCTCGTAGTAGACAGAAGAGCTATCCGGATAAGAGGAGAAAACCATTGGAGTTTGATATTGGCGACATAGTTATGCTGAAAGTATCACCTTGGAAAGGAGTAATTCGATTTGGCAAGCGAGGAAAGCTTAGTCCGCGCTATATAGGTCCATTCAAGATTATTGATCGAGTTGGTCCTGTGGCATATAAGTTGGAATTGCCAGAGAAGTTAAGTGCTATTCACAATACTTTTCACGTTTCTAATCTTAAGAGGTGTTTGGCGTACGATAATTTGATAATTCCACTTGAGGAGATTCAACTGGACGACAAGCTGCATTTTATTGAGGAACCGATGGAGATTATGGATAGAGAGGTGAAACGGCTTAAGCAAAGTCGTATCCCAATAGTGAAAGTGCAATGGAATTCCCGACGTGGACCCGAATACACTTGGGAGCGAGAGGACTACTTCAAGAGCAAGTATCCACATTTATTCGTAGACGGACCTAAGGAGAAGTAAGCCCCGGGACGGTGCTCCCTTACGGTGGTGAGGATGTAAAACCCACAAAATAAGGTCATTACTTAATCTTACTTTTCAAATATTTTTGAAGTATTTTATAATATTAAATATTATTATGTTTAACGGTTTAAGTTGAAACCGATATTAAATATTTTATTTTAATATTTTGACGAGCAACGAGGACTACTAGTGATCGCGATACCGACGGATGCCCACAATTTTATATTTTACTTATCAATCGTTTCGATAAATATTTTCGACGATATCGTTTTAATTACTTATCGAGTCGTTATATTATTATTTTTCGTGTGCGTTTAAACTTTTAAGTATTTTTACGAAACCCGAGTCCCGTAAATATATGTAAAATCGACTTTTAGTCATTTCCCGCTTTTTAACTAATATTTACATTTTGGACCAAATCTATCACAAATTGGCAAAAACTACCCTAACCTCATACTATATTTAATTTTTCCACTATCTCTTTTTCATTTTAAAAATTCATAAACAAAATTCATCTTCTTCCTTTCTTTTTTTTCTTCTTAACCATACACCCCCACCCTTCAATTTCATCAAATTTTCTCAAGTTCTAGTTTGAATCTTCCAAAATCAAGCAAAGTCCCATCCTAGAAATCACAAGGGCTACAATTTGGTATAAAATTTTCATACATGCAACCATATTAATTTTTTCAAGAAAAGTTAGTGATGTTTGATCCAAATTTGTTGTATGCATGTGTTAATAGTGATGATCAAATGGTGTTTATGCCATGTTTTTGTTAAAAAGTTGTTTTTTAATTTTTGTGTTTTTGATTTTGATGATGATACAAGTGTTAGGAATGGTTTATGATGATATTAGGGGCTTAGGTTGATGATAAAAGTTGTTGGAATTGATCAAAAAACATGATTTTGCAAGAGATTTTAATAGTCAATTTTGGGCAGTAGGTTTGAGGTCATTTTCGGAAATCTTAAGTCTGAATATAGGTTGTTATTATGGGATTATGTCGTAGATAATTTCGTTAGCTTCGATTTAATATAAAGTAGGCCTTCCAACTCCAAACGAGGTGGAAGATACACTAGTTTGATTTTCGTGTACCGGGAGACGAGTGTCGACACAATCCGAAAATTGTTTTCGATATTTGGATCGAATCTCGGGAACTATAAAATGAGTTTCAAAATGATTCAAGGGCTGTTCTCAGGCTCCAAGTTTAGTATTTTGAGTCTATTTTTGGAATCAAGTGGCGGTTTTTCAAATGAAGTTGTTTAGAATGGTCAAAATGGTTTCGTAAGTCAAGGTCGCTAAACTGTCCGGATTTTGTGATTCTAAGATGAGTCGGGCAGGGAACTTTAGAAGTAAAATATTTTATTGGACTTTTGAGAGGACTTTCTATATATAGTAAGTAAGTTCTCTGAGTAGTATCATGAAGTTTTGATGTGTCTAAGTATGGGAAACGGCTTGGACATTCGGTATGTTCCGACATATTTTTATTAAAGGCATATAATAATAAAATGAATATATAGGAGAGTATAATAGAACCACTTGCATCGTTTTCTCTCGAGTTGTCGTGATTTTATACTTGTGTTTGATTTTATTAAGTATCATTTATTTCTCAAGTTTATTATTAAAGTACGCACCTTATTTGCTAGGTTGCGGTTATCGTGATTACCGGGCATCTACTATCGTCGGCGATTGTCTCCAACTACTATAAGTACTAAGGTGAGTCTATAGCCTCGTTTGAGCTCATTCAAATATTTTAAAACCCGCGAGGGGGAATACATGTTTTGTAAACATAGAACACAAGATTCTTATGGTATGCTTGTCCCTTTATGAATGGACCCGTGGTTGCATTTAAATTGCATTAAGTGATTGCCTTAGTTAAAGCCTCAATTATGGACCGTTAAATAACCTATGATGGGTTAACCGCTAGTACAATTAATAGATCTATGGGGGAAGCCGCCCCGGTTCAGTTTTTGTGGACTTGTCATAGAAGCTTAGGCCCGACCTCCACACTGTTTGAACATATTGTATTGAGAAGTCAGGTATACGGCAATGTACGAATAATCTAGAGGTAACCGACAATTAATAAATCTCCTGTCTTATCAGACCTCTAAAGGGAGTGTCTAAGGGCTCGGTTCCATGATCTTATTGCAATTTATGCTATATACAATTATTATTGTTGATGCAAATTATTATTTAATGCTTGTTGCCTTTAAGCATGCCACAAACTTATAATATTTGCTTGTGTTCAAAATGATTATATAAACCTATAGATTCACTCGGCATTTTTGCTGATGATTTTCTCACATGTATTTCAGGTAATCAGGAAGGGTGAATCTTGGAAGCCACGGGAATGAATGTTGTGCACTACTTTGCAATATAAACTCTTTGAATATTTGTCGTTCCTTTTGTTCAAAACAATTTAAATCTTTTGTTTTGTTTGTACTTTGGTTACGATGTCCTGGGACTACGCTACTCTGACAAATGTTTTAGAAATGATAAATCTAAAACGTCTCTTTTCGAGTCGTTCTTTATAAGTTATGTGTTGTTGTATCATTGTTTAGCACCCAAAGATGTATTCCGCTGCGTGTAAATTTGGGGGTGTTAAAGTATGCTTAATAATACAGAGATTTATGATGGCCTTGCAGCCATGGGCTATGGAGGTGGTAGGGAAAGTCTTACTTTCTTTAAAGCTTTATTTTCACCTCAATGGAAAGTGCTTTTTCATGCTATTATTCACTGTTTAAGTTCAAAAAGTACATCTTTTGATCAAATACCTGCTGCACTGGCATCTGTTGGTATTTGTCTAGCAAATAACAGGGTTTTTAATTTTTCAAAATTAATTTTTGAAGGCAAGACTAGGAATTTGGAAGGGACTAAGAATTTTTAATGTATCCTAAATTCATTCAGACTTTAGTTAGTGACCAAATACCTAACCTACCAGAGTTAACTAATACATGGGATGTTCCTTTATTTACAAAGAGAAATTTCTCTTTCTTGACCGAACAAGGCAATGCCTTTTCGGGAACAGTAACACCATTGTTTGCTCATATGTTAGCCTAACCTGCCAATTAAGAAGGTGAGGAACCTAGCAATGCTAGTGCTTCTCAGCAAACTCCTTCTCACTAGAGTTCCCATTCCCTAGAAGATTCACAATCTTCTTCTCACAATGTTGGTGTTCCACCAAACACTAATGAGATGATCCACACACCTGCTGCTTCTATTGCTGCTAGTGGTTCACCACAAGCACAAGCACCAGAGGTGGTGGATGTTGCAAATTTAACTGCTTTGTGTACAAGTTTGTCCCAACAGGTACAGGTATTGCAAAAAGAAAAGCTTGTTCAAGACAAGAGAATTGTTGAATTGGAAGCTAGCCTACTCAAGTAAAGAAACAAAGTGTTACCTTGGATGAGGCAATATAGATCTGTTTAGAAATCTGCAATCAAGAAGCAAATATTCAGGAACCATAAGAAAAGGCAACTGAATGCAACCAAACAGGGGAGGAATAATGAAGAACAACCACCTTCTTCTGATAATCAGACAAGGATCTCTGGAAATGACATCAATTTTGAATTAGATGAAGATGTCATGGGGACTTATAAAGATGGAACTAGTTTAGAGACTGGTGTGGATGGACCTTTAGATATGGAGATTCAACAGCAAGAACCACAACCTACTCCAGAGGAACAAAAAGTTCAAGAAATGTTGGTGACTCAGCCAGAGGAGCCACAAGTTGAAGAAACATTAGAAACTCAGCCAGAACCATCAATTCAATCACCACTTCAAGCAAATTGGAGTGCTTTATATGAGAAGTTGGAGGAAATTACTATTCAGATTCCTGTATATTCAACTCCATCACCACAAAGACAAGTATGGTTTCAAAGGAAACAGACTTTGCAAGTACTGTCTAGATCAAGAATGAGCAATGAATCAGACAAGAATGAAGAGGTACAAGTTGATATGATGGCTTCTATGGAAGAAAGAGTATCTGGGGATACACAAGTGATTGAAGAAACAAGTGTGTCTAATACTGGTGAAGTCAACTTTGTTGAAGATCCAAGTACTGCTAAGCCAACTAAGCCGACTGCAAGTACTGCTAACATTGTTGAAGACCCAAGTACTGCTAAGCCAACTAAGCCGATTGCAAGTACCGCTGGTGATCATCCTTCACTAGAAAGTCAAACTTCTTTTGGAGAAAATGAGACTTTAGCCCAATTGCTGCTTGATTTAAAGAAGAATTTAGTTGAGAAGACTAAACAAGCAGAAGTAGAGAAAAAGACACAACAAGAAGTTCTTGCCAAAAAGGATCAAATTCAAGGTAAGAAAGTTCAAGCTTCACACCCTACAAAAGGTATTGTCATTCAACAGCTAGCTAATGAAGAAATAGCTACCAAGCTGAAGAAGAAGCTACCTAAGATTAATCCAAAGGATAAGGGGAAGAAGCAATTCTTATTAGAATCTGAAGATGAAAGTGATTCAGATGATAATATAAACAAAGTCATGTACAAATTTAATCAAATAGACCATGATGAGGAATTGTCTTATAGACTGCAATCACAAATTCGTGAAAATGAATTGCAGGAAGAACTTGTAGCAAAGCAAGATTTGCTAGAAGTTAAAAGGATACAGCAAGAATAGAACATATAAGAGTATGACAAGATTCAAGCTGAGATACATGCAAGTGAGCTTCTTACAGACTCATTGATAGCTGAAGAGAGAGATGCATATGATGAAGAAGAGAAATCAAAATTGATTGATGATCTGGTAAGGGGGCAACAAAGATTCTTTGCTGAAAAAAGAAGAAAAGAAAAGATTAAGCCTCCAACTACTATGCAGATTAGAAATCAGATGATGAACTTTTTTAAGAAAGTTAAAGGATTTACTCATATTCAGCTGGTCAAGAAGAATTTTGAAGAAATCAAGACTTTGTATGAGCAAAGTAAGAGGACTGAATTGAATTTTGTTGAGATTGGATCTAAAGCAGACAAGAAAGTTGTTGAAGAATTCAAGAAACATCTGCAACAACAAAGACAATTTGGTAGTACTCCTAGAATTGAGCCAAGTACTGCTGAACCTACAAATACATCTCCACCTATCAAGACCACTTATGTGAGGAAGAATAGAAAGGAGAAAGTAAGTTCAAGGGAGGAAGAGACTGCTCAAAGAATGAATACAGGAGGTGAAACTCAAGGTATTACTCAGACTGAAAATGTACAAGCAGTACATACACAATCAACAGTACATACAAAAGTACATACTGAGGAAACGGTACATACAAACTTGGAAGAGGGTTGAACAGAACTTGAGGGAATTTCCAAGGGTGTTAAAAGGAAAAGGTCAACAAAGCTAAAGAAGAAAGCTAAGAAAGCTAAAACAACAGCAGAGGATAGTGATGATGATGAGAGCTTAAAGAAGTACTTGAAGATTGTGAAATTTGAAGATCAATGTATTGATACAGAGATTTTTGGAAAGAGAGCATCCATTTCTAAGTGGATTTACTCTACAGATCAAGGACTTGAAGCTCATGGAATTCAGAGAAATGATGACACAAGAAGAGTATTCAGACTTTTAGAGGATATTCTTCACATTCTTGACAGACAAGATATTCAAGATCTTTTAAGGTTAGTTCAAGAAGCCAGTGTAGGTAAAATTGAAGTATCACTATTATATAGGGAATTTCTCTTTATGTATGAGCCACACAACTGTGATCAAGAAATGTTGAAGGTATTAGAGAATCAGGTTCCTAGTTACTGAAGATATTACAGGTCATGTGGATTGCATATTTTGGATGTAGAGATGTTACATACTATATGCTGCAAGAGAAAACCTACCCTTTCAAAATAAAATTGTTGGAAAGGATGTTAGAACCACAATTAGAAGTTACAGAAGAGTCTGCTGATGCTTTGGAGTTGATCAGAATGGTTAAACAACAAATCAAGGATTTGAAAGATGAGGAAGAAGCTGAGAAAGAATCTTAAGTGTTTGACTTTCAGTCACACTTCACAAATGGTTCTCAATTCACCATGTCTAACACACATAAGAACTTGCTAGTCCATAAGCAAACGGTTTATGGTAAAGACTTATCAAATCCGTTGAAAGCTGATAGTTTGCTAAAAACTATATGGTTCTAACTCACCTTGTTTCGAGACAAAGGGTTGGCTAGTCCTAGACAAACGGTACTAGGTAAAGACTTCATCAAATCTGTTGATGGTTGACAATTTACAAAAAATTGTAAGGTTTTCATTACACCTTATTCTTTGTGAATAAAGTATTGGATATTCCAGAGTGTACGGCTAACTGGTAAAGAATTTATCAAATCCGTTGATAGCTGGTGATTTGCTAAAAATCATGAAGCCAATACAGATTGGTGTTTGTTGTTAACTGTTTTATTTCAGGTATAAAGATTACAGGCAAAGAAGTATTTAAAGATAATACTTAGAAGGTTTTGTTATCATCAAATCAAGACAAAGATTTATGATTAAGAGTTCAAGGACTAAACTCAAGAAGACAATAACTGATGCTGCAAAGATGAATGAATGCTTAGAAGACACAAGAAGATCATAGTTTGAAGACAAATATGATACTCATGATGTTTGAAGATTATCTTATCAGAAGAAGATCTACATTTGAAGTGTTTGGCTACATTCTGTTGGATACAAATACAAATTACCAAGTTCAATCCAAGGATGAAAGAAAGACTGAAGACATGTATTTTTAATACATCCAATATAAGAGAAACAAGAAGACAACAAGTTATCATTTCTTGTTTAGGGGAGGATTGTTGGGAATTATTTGTTAAGTGTCAAGTACCGTTAGTATATTCCAAGTACTGTTAGTGTTATGTAAGTACCGTTAGTGTTAACGCGATACATAGTAAGTACTGCTACTTATAAAGTAAGTACTGCTATGATGATTAGGACGAATATATCTTTGTATAAGATATGTCATAGTTATAGTTAGAGTATATCTTATGTGATATATCTAAATAGCTAGAATATTGATAATATATCATTTGTGATATAGTTATCTTTATAGAATATTCTAAGGTTTCTAGGGTTCCTTACTCTATAAAAGGAACATAGGTACAATGTCTTTCATGTACTTCATTCAAGTCGATTAATAAGAGAATCGAATAGTTAAAATTAATTATGTTCTTCTGTGCTTTATAAGTTAGATTCCGCATAACTTATTTAGTGTTAGTAAGAGTGCTCAAAGTGTTTTAGTTTGATTACAAACTATTATACTAATTCTTAACAGAATATAGATCCAACCAAAGGGATCAACACTGTATGTATGTGTGCTCGGTATCATACTCGGCCTACTAAGTTACATTTGGCTACTGTGAAACGGATCTTTCGATATCTTAAAGGAATTATTAATAGGGGACTTGGGTACTCGAAGGACTCTTCGATTGCACTAATGGCATATGCAGATGCGGATCACACGGGTTGTCAAGATACAAGGCGTAGCACGAGTGGAACTTTGCAACTACTAGGAGATCGACTAATCAGTTGGGCATCTAAAAGGCAGAAAAGCGCTGCAATTTCAAGTACGGAAGAAGAATAAATAGCTATGTCCGGTTGCTGTGCTGAAGTTCTTTGGATGAGATCGCAATTAACCGACTATGGTCTAGGTTTCAACAAAATTTCGATGTAGTGCGACAACAAAAGTGCAATTGCCTTATGCTGTAACAATGTTCAATTCTCCCGGTCGAAGCATATTGACATTTGCTACCACTTTATCAAGGAGCAAGTGGAAAATGGAGTGATCAAGTCTACTTTGTCCGATCTGAGTATCAATTGGCGGATATTTTCACGAAAGCTTTAGATCACGCTCGAATGGAATTTTTGGCCGACAAGCTAGGTTTGAGAACATTTTCGCCCAAGACTCTTAAGGAACCGGCAGATGAAGCGAAAGAATAGTGGTGGTAAACTATTCTCCGTATCCTTGGTGATCATTCGTATATATTGTCTATATTTTAATCCACAAAAGCAAAATACAAAAATATAAACGATATAAAAACCCTAAAAATTGAAAAATTTCAGAAAAATCCAAAAAGATTTTAACTGTATTTTTTCTTTGGCATGTCTTTTGGTACGATAATATTTACGGCCTTAGAATGTCGATTAATATTGACACAGCGCCATAAATAGAGTTCGTACAAAAGTTGTAAATACTTCATAAAACATGCCCATATAGCTTGTAGTTATTTCAGACTGCAACCCGGGTTTCACATTAAAATCAAGTATTTCTTATGAAAGCTTTGGCTCACAACGGGAATTAGTTTTCTCAGGCATGGTTTACTTTATAACCATGTAATGGATTGTGTTTACGTTATAACACAATCTAACACGGATATATGTACGCATCAGTGCATTTATTTGTTACAACACGAGAAATCTTGTTTTTATGAAGTTATCATCTCTACAACCATAGCTATCTACATTTGGTATCTACATACTCGACGATGCGAATACCCAAATGACAATTACATCTCTTTCAATAGAACACGGGTCAACAATTGAGGGGGAGCAATTATCAAGCATTCAGAATCTTCGATGCCGAAAGTGCCAAGTTCACTAATTGGTGTCAAGACAACAATACCAATCGTATATGTGGTGTCAAGAGATGCCTTCAGACATGACGAGGCGACCAACATTTGCCGAAAAGAATCATTTGATCTTATCATATGATGTTCTCATCAATCAGGTCCAACCTTGTCAATTCTTTCTTATATGGTGAATATGTGATTATATTACAAAACGGTATCATATCTCACAAATTGGTCTCATGAAGATTAAACGAACTTGCATGTTTCTTCCCAAAACCTGTGTTAAAACTTCATTAAATCAATTGATATTAAAAACATCGATTGGGTTAATATTTTTAATATGGGGGAGAAAATGTGATTTAATATGGGAAATTATCACAAATGGTTTGACTTAACGTGATGGCTCATCCCGACATGTGCAAAATGTTTTCGAATATCGTAGCATATGTTAAGGGGGAGCAAAATGGATTTCATGGTGACATATACTTACCCTAAACCTATTTATTTCACAACGATGAAGATTGTGGTGTTATAAGGATGGTAGGATAGGTTAAGTCCAATGATTCTTCTAGAACCGGAGAAATCTTCCCAAGGACATTCCATAGCTAGAAATAGTAGTCCTTAGGAAAGATGGAGAAAGATTGTGAACGTAGCTGAATGCCGACCAAGTACCTAAGTTATGACGTATTGGTAAGCATTGAAGGGGTTAAAGAATGAAAAAGAATTGTAAAGATAAAGGGTGTAAAGAAACAAAACCCTCCTTACAACATTAGGCAGAAACCGAGTCAATACATATGCTATTAAGATCATTTTTTAATGATGCTTGATATTGAAGATAAGACATCATGGACCCAATGATGCAATGCACAACCCATCCCAACTAACTCAGATATCTCTCAAAAGATATTTATTTAAATCACACGGAGACAACGCATTATCTATTGATTTATTCACTCCGAATAAATTGGTATTGAAATGGTGGCACTCCTCTCCAGCCTCCGATCACAAAAATCTAAAATGCACGATCGAGACTAGAGCCATTTGAGATCATCAAATATCTCATTAGGACACACTTCCATAATTCCTTGCTTCTTCACATTCTGTGAAAAGTAAGAAAGATATTAAGAGTCCTACGTAAAATCTTCATGATCTTGCCTGAACATCCGAGTAATACGAAAGTATTTACAATGAAGATGGAAATCCTTCTTGAGCGAACATTGATATGGGCTTAAATACTCATATCATTTGTAGCTTAAAACAATGAAATTATGCTTGGAATGTATCAAAAATGCCTTGTATATGTGTATTTCTTGTTTGAATATGTGTAGGTACAAAGATCGCAAAAACCGGAAAATATCGACACGAGTTTGAAGATAAAGATCAAAGAAGCCAAAATCGAGCTCGACTTCAGAGGATTTAATCAATTGTCAAGTTTATGGGCCAAGTGGGTTCCACAAATGCTTATTGGGCCTGAAAATCCCAATATTGGATGAACATTTGAAACTTTGCCAAATAAAGCCCAAATTCCTTAATAAGTTACAAACGGATAGAGTTTTTTGTTTTGGCCCAAATTCATGGCCCAATTGGAAGAGTTAAATAAATAAAAGGGGCGTTTGATGGGCCTAAGGACCCATTAGGGTTATAACTTTGGTCAGGGCAAACTTTTCACATATCCCATGTCACACGTCTACCATTTCCCACACCAAATAAATAATCTTGTTATTCTCATCCACTCATTCTTTTCACACGTCGCACACAAGTAAATAAAACCGTTCCACTCACACGTTTTCACACACTCATTAATTCACTTTTGATATCCTCTATGTTTTCACCTTCTTCCCCATTTTTCCATCTTCTCAAAAAATTAAAACCAGTAACTTTAAGTTACTGTGTTCAAAACCCTAGACCAATAATTAATTAATATTATTTGGGGCTTTTAACCTACAAAATTAATTCACACAAAGGGGAATAAAACCCCCATGGTTTAAGGAAGAGAAAGGTAGTAATGAAGAGGCTACGTGGCAGATTTTCAGTGGAGGCTACACATCATTTTACCCAATCCACCAATCAAAGGGCTCAAAACTAACACAACTAGTACACATGGATGCCACGTTGGCAATCCGTGTGCTAGTAGTGTTATATCCACCATCCGATCAAGGCCTCACAGGGGAGAGAAAGAAGAATAAAGATCTAATGGCCAAAATTGAAGAAGAATATTCCTTGGAATATCCGAAGATGCTCCTCAGCAAGCCCTTGGGGAGGCTATAAAAACCCCCAATTTATCTTATAATTTTATCCCTTTTCTTACTTATTGTTATAATGTTAAAATTAAAATAGGAAAGTTGTATTTCTCTTTTTAATAGTATTGTATCAGTTTATTATGATTAATAAAAGTTTCAGTCTATTAAAATTGATTCGTGAGTTTTAACTGTTTTAATTCCTTTATCTTCTTTCTCAATCTAATTTAATATTATAATTATAAAAGATATTTCATTAAACTGCTCAATAGTTTGATGAAATATTGAAGTAATATTTGGGAATAATTTGTCCTAATTGGATAAATATAAAGTTACTGGATCGATTTGATTCTATTGTTCGTTTATGGTGGTACTGGTCAATGGTGGATGATCGTGGTGGTCCGGTTCATTTACACTGCTCAGCGCAGGTCTACTACTCAAAGGAAATCTCAAAAGGTGTTATTCTCTTTTAATTTTAATTATAGTAGTTATTTGGTTAAATGTTTGATACTCAATGATGTTTCTGCTTGGTTCTCTTATATGAATCTTTATCTGTTTGTTTTTAATATTTCTGACTAGGAAGATTGTTTAGGCTGATATAGTTGAATAGGCTATTTGTTTGAAACGATTTTTTTATCTGTTTTATTGATGGTAATGGGTGATTGATTAGGTTAAACTTATATCTAAATTTGTTGAGGGTTACTGTTTCCTTTTGTAAGCATTAGAATTTCATTCAGTTTGTAAGTATATTACCTGCTGAATGCTTTATTCGATTTGGCTGTTAATAATTTTAGTAACTGATTTGAATGGATGGACAAGTCAGATACAAGGTAACTGATTTGGGACGTTTGGTACTTGATCTGCTGATATAATCGTATGATTTGGTTGTTCATTGCTGTTATAGTTTCTTTTCTTTACTGGAAGTTGCTGAAATTTGCTCATGAGTCATATTGCTATTAGGGAATTGTAGGATTTGTTAAAACTGATTTCATAGGTCTCTATTGAACCTGCTTAGTTTGGATGATGTAATTTTCTGATTCGTAGATTGGCTTTGTTAATCTGATTTATAAGCTTTATCTTTGTTTCGTTTACTTATTTGATTTGATGATTTATAAATGTTTAGTTTAACTGCTTGTCTGCTGAATGATTTGAATTTTATAAGGCTGTGTTAAGTTTTGAGTTGAGCTTTGTACTGTTTACTTTCAGCTTTTCAGATTAATTAATCTGATAAGCCCAAAAGGGTTGTTTCCTAACAGCTTTAAGCAAATAAGCTTACCAAAAAGTCTCTCCTGAGACTAATTTTATTCTTCTGTCAAAAAGGATTTAATCAAAAAAATATGCCACTTAGGGGTCTCGAACTCGAGACCTCCCCTTTAGTTGTCATGTGTGATAACCATCTGGGCTGCATGCCTTTTTAGTTTTACTCTCAGCTACTTGCATTAATATAGTCTGTTTCTCTTTGGCAGATTTTGCTCTAGTAATTTTTAAGAGAATTACGTTTTAATTTTAAAATAAATTTAAATTTACATTTATTTAATTCAAGTAAACTTTCAGATTTTTTATAATAAATAGTTTCATAAAAATAATAAATAAAATTAAATAAATATTAAAAATAATGTTTTAATTAAATTTAAATGGTTTATTTAGATAATTTTAATAATTAGATTTTTATTAATATTAGAATTAAATAAAGATAGTTTTTAAATAGATTTGATTTAAAGTAATTTGTAATAAAGTAAATTAGTTTTAAATAGTCTAATTAGATTTTTAAATAGATTAAAAGTTATTAAATAGATTTATTTTATAGAAATTTAAATAGATTAAATTTTAAATAGTGTTAATTTTTAAGTAATTGTTTTTTTTAGATTTAATAATAGCGGGGTTTACGATTCATGCACTTTAGGATAGATTTAAATAGTTTAAAATTGGTAGATTTAATTTGAATTTAAAAACCAAAAACCAATTCAAATCGATTATCCAAATCAAAATAAAACGTCTCAAATTCATAAGATCTCCGTGTACAACGAAGTTGATTCACTCACGTGTTTAATTGAATTCGTCATTGGTAATATTAGTCTATTACTTTTTCCTAAAGGTAATTTTCTTATTTACCCTATAACGTAATATCAAACTATATCACTATACACATCTCCACGCATCAAACATTCAAAAGCTCATGGTAGGTGACTTGTACGATTCTTTATGAATCAAACTTGTGATAACTGGAAAGAAATAGTTGTTTAATTCTTAATTAAATTCAAACACGTTCCAGGCCTCTACGCAATATCTTAGTGATCTTGCCAGAATACTCAGAGTGATACCTTAGTGTTTATAGTGATGAGTGGAAATCCTTCTAGTGTTAACCTCAAACAGCACTTGGTAGGTAACTTGCAAGATTTTATATGAATCAAGCTCGTGACAACTGGAAAGCAACGATGGTGCGATTCTTTAATGAATCAAACTTGTTCCAGGAATCAGAATTGACAGCTTCAATCATACATATAATTTTATCCAAATGATTCACTCTTTACGTTCGCAGTCAGCTTTGGACGGTAGAGTAAAGAGAACGGGTTTACCCGCGAAATCTTGTCAAAGATATTTTTAACTAAATCTACCTGCCACAAGTACGATATTTTATATGTAACACCCCCAAATTTATACAACTCAATACAGCGGAAGACACGTTGGTGTTACGGGATAACACATTACTCACATCATAGACAACGCATAAAAATCGCGTCGTTTAATAATAAATCATTTCCATTCATAAATATCAAAGTTACATCGGTCCCAATTCATATTATTTCATACAAAGTTTTACAAAGTATTTGAATGGAAATAAGTATTTGGGTGCGGGCCATGAATTCTTGTCGTCTTCCCGATAATTACCTTCAAGTACCTGAGATAAAACATGTTAAAAAAAAAGGTCAGCGATAACGCTGAGTGAATTCATAGAGTTTAATAAATTCCATCAATATAACGTTGGTATAAAATTATTACCAAAAATCATTTTGTACAAATCATTGTAATAGGCCATAAAATAGCCAAGTTCATTTTTATACAAATCTTTATCGAAAATCATAATATAGGCATTTGCCTTAAAAATCATTATACGAACCATTGTCGTTAAAAACATCATATAATACGTTTTGCAACGTTGTATAGATTAAATAAAAATCATTATACGAGCCAATGTCGTAAAAATGTCATACAATACGTCTTACGACGTTGTATGAAAATAAAACCGTTATACGAATTTGGTTATGAAAACCAAAACACAAATATAATATCAATAGTATGACCTTGTATTGCTAGTCAGGCAATACATCCTAATTCGGAGCGTCTAGTAGTATTTCGTTAGTTTTGGATTATTATAAGCCGCATGACATTGTTACCTTACTAAACCAAAACGGGTAGCTAACCCGATACCAATTTTGCCCATCTAAAGTAGCGTGTCGTCACAAAGGTCACGCTATGGAAATCTTCTCATACATAAATTCGCTTACCAATCAATGTGGCACGACGGGGATCAACCGTCAAGGCGCGAACTGGGGTGATCGTCCCCAAATAGTACTATTATATGCACAAGCGTCTACCAAATCCCGGTAGTTCACAATTCATGCTAATGGGACTTTTAGTGACATAACCTAACTTTAATAATCCATTTTTATTTCATCTATCGGGTCCTTTAATCATTCATAGGGTCATACAATCGGGTCATTCAATCATTCGGGTCCAAATCAATAAACAAACAATCGAGACAAATGGTGTCCTATTTAATAAAAATTAACATGTTATCTCCCTCGCGGGTTTATAAAACATTTATAAAACATTTAAAATAGTGCGAGGCTATGAACTCACGTTGATGTGGGAAGACGATTATCGGCGATTTGGATGTACGGTACGTGCTTCAATCACGGAAACCTAGACAAATAATAATCGGTCTTAGACGTTTGTCCAATGACTTTATAAAATAACAATTATGTATATATATGATGATTATTTATATATGATGATCAAGTGGGTTTACATATTCTCGTTTGCTCATTTTAGTGTTATGTGTCGGTAACTTTTATACTAGTTTACTAGTTTTACCCATTTACGTGTTTTAGGTCCAATAAACTTATTATAAGTTCTTTAACTTGTTTTAATCCATGTTATACTTATATTATCAGTATTTAAACTTTCCAAGTTGGGCCCAAATGGGTTAAGCCCAATAAGTTCTTTTTATAAGTGTTTAACTATTTAGTACAATTATTAGTCCAATACGTTTACTTAGCTCGTTAATGTCCGTATGTCCTATAGTTCGGGTTTTATCGGTTTTTACTTGTTATACATGTCTATATATCAGTATATGAGTTTATAAAAGTTTACATTAGACGGGTCCAACCGTCTAAGTTTTATTTAACAAAAACGTTAATTTTTCGGTAATAGCCGAAAAAGTCGTAAAAATCAAGTTTATAGTTTTTATAACTTATAAGTGTTATTCCACTACCATTTTTATAATTTATACACTTATTTAACCTTTTACATATTTATATAAATAAAATCCATAAGTTAGTGGGTTTTTCTTTTATATTTTATACAATATAATTTTGAGTGCTTATATAATAATATTATACTTTAATTTCCAAAATCTGATTTTTATTCTCATCTTCACCAAAACTGCCATATCTAGAGTTATATATAGAGATAGAAGCTCAAATTTTTATCACATAAACTACATGATATGTGCTCCATTTAACTCTTCTATAGCTACTGTTGAATCATCCTCTAAGTATTTTCTAAAAATCGTCCAAAACAGTGAACTCAGATTTGTACCTTAAACTTGTTTTGATCATATCTCACTCATTACAATGATTCCATTGCATGACCAACTCTCACATGTGTACAAGACCCATAGCTTACTGTATATCAATCTATTCAAGTCATTTTACCAGTTTACCATATGATTCTTTACTGTTTTATACAGCCATCTAAATTAAGCAAGATTTTAACCTTGTTTCTTATAGTTTTTCATCTTTTTAAGCATGTTTATCAACACCAAATCCCCACACAATATTTTTAATCATCATTCATCATCATATACATATACATAAGTGAAAGAAATACAAGATTACATAATCAAAAATAACAATATGATAGGAAGAAATAATCTCTATACCACCAAAGTGACGAAATGATGAGATTTTGATGAACAAGGCTTGGTTCTTGTCACCACATCTTTAACTTGGCAAAAGAATTTTTTGAGATCTTCATAGGTATGAATACCTTCTTGAAAATCAGCCCTTGGACTCCATAAAATTTCCTTTTTACTTGTTAAAATCACCTCTAATCACCTTCTTTTTATGTAGCAATCAACATATGTTGATTCTAGATGATGTTTATGGTTGAATTTTTATGGATGGTGATTGTGGGAGTGATGTTGGACGTTCAAGATAGGGAGAGAAAGAGGGATGGAGAATTTTTCCTTCTCTTGTTTTTGCATGTATGAGAAAGTTGTTTTGGTTTAGCTAGTTTTGTGTTAAGTGGTTTGTAAGGCTCTAAGGACAAGTGTCCTTAGAGTGTGTGTTATGTTGACGCCAAAGTGGTGTATTGGTAACTTGTCTTGCCACCCATAGTGGGGGTGAGACAAGTGTATACTTGTTTCATCCGCACTAATTTACGGGTACTCCTCGATTCTAGTTTCCTCGTTTTAAGTGCCCTCGGGTCGTTTTAAGAAAAACGTTTTTATAAATTATGAATCAACGACACAAAACGAATCTAATAAAAATTGACTCATCAAAAAACGGAGTTCGAAAACGTAAATACGTAATCCTAAGGTTTCCGGTTTAGTCGTAAAGGACGTTAAAATAAAATCGTAAGTCCTAGTCTCTTCTCGTAAATTTGTGATTTTATGAACCAACACAAATTTAAAATCTCAAAATAATATTCACAGACAAATTTATTTTCTGAAATGTCGGACTGTCACCAAAGGCGGTGTATGTAAACGTAAGCACGTAACGTTGAATCCTCCGGTTTAGACGTAGTCGACGCTACTTCAAGACGTAAATCCAAATTACTTCCCAAAAATAAGTGAGTTCATAAAATAATATTTTCAAATAAATATTGAGAATAGAATATTCACCATAAATTGACGGATTGTCATAGCATTTACCCCTAAACAAGATCTTTGTCCTCAAAGATCATCTTACCTTACTACTCGCTTCTTATAGAGTTAAAGCCATGTGGGTATTTCCTCCACATCCGATCTTTTCTCATAAGTGCAATTCATAATAATACGCGAGTTTCATCAAACATAACTACGGGAATAAGATCAGGCTTAATGTTGACTTACTTTCTCTATCCATGATGTTCACGGGTTTTTGATGAATGCAACTTTTCGCCGATCTAAGCTCTACTAAGAATAATCAGATTTTCACTTGATAGATATTTTATCAAGTTCGATCTACGAAACATAATACACGCAGTTCTTTGAAGTCCTAGGGTAGATCCAGCTTATATGCCTTTCAAACCAATCTTTTATATCATCTCAATGGTCCCATACAACGGGGACTTATATCCCATGATTTGTCAGATCATGAATTCATTTTTTTCCAAGGTTAAAAATTATGGCATAACTTCGCTACCCATTTGGCACTTCAAGATCTACATTTCATATTCACATAACCTCTTGCCCACTACCGGCTGTCAATAATCAGATCCTAATTTCAACAATCATTTCAGATCTCATGGGTCAGGTATTTTGCAAGGATAGGTTCGCCATCATAGGAAACCTTAAACCTAAAAGACATGTCCAACTTACAATGGGTGTATGATATAGAAGTTTTTGTATATACTTTATTTTAGGGAAAACAAAGCAACACAAAAATAGGGTAAGCGTGCACGACGATTTAGGAAAACCGTGTGTGAATGACCCTAAAAGTGAGTTCGTTCTCGAGGAGGCACGTGTGTTGTGTAATGAATGATTGATTATGTTTTTGATTATTAACAAGAAGAAAAGAAGAGAAAATGACGAAGACGAAAAAAATAGAAAAATAAAACGAAAACACTACTAGAAAGTTGCGACGTAGAACGTAAAAAAACACAAAATTTAAAATTTTAACCTAAAAATTCCTAAAAATTACTAAAAATCCCAAATAATATTCTAAGAGTTTACAAAAAATCCAAACTTGCCAAAACCTTTTAATTAATTTAATAATGACTTTTTAATGCTAATTAAAGCCCTAAAAATCACTTTTAAATATTAAAAAGCCCTAAACAAGATTTAATAGTTTGTAAACCTCAAAAATGACCTAATTAAACTAAAAACTATTTTTAAAAATTTTAAAACCAATTTAAACTATTTTTAAACTCCTAAAATCTATTAAAATCTATTAAATCTTAAATTAATTCTAAAAATTAATTGAAAAGCCTAAAAATTATTCTACAAATGGGAAAAGTCCTAATTAATGATAAAGAACCTAGGAAAAATGAAAAAGAAATAAAAATAAAACTTTGACTTTTTATGATTAAAATAATATTAAAATATTCTAAAAAATTAAAAGTTCTCAAATAAATTCTAAAAAATTATCAAAAATCCTAAATAATCTAACTAAGAAGAAAATGTAAACTAAAGTTTCTAAAACCTCTTAATTAATTTTATATTAATTTTTAAAGTTGTCTAAAAACCCTAAAATTAAATAAAATTAAAAATTAAAGTTTCTAAAAACTTTTTTATATGTAAACCTCAAAAATACAAATTAAAACCTAAAAACTATTTTTTTTGTATTTTTTTATTACTGTTTAATATTTTTTATTGACTTTCTAAAAATAAAAATTAAAATAATCCTAGAAATTAATTAAATAATGTGAAAAATAAAACTTTTAAACAGAAAAATCCTAAACTCTATTTAAAACCTAGGAAAAATGAAAAGAAGCAGAAATGCTTAATAAATAAGCTGAAAATAAACAAATAAGCCACGGCTTGATTTAATAAGCCCAAATGAAAATGCCCTTAAATATAATTCAAAACCAACACTCTCAGTCAAAGTCCCTAGGGCGCAGATGGTTAGCACGTTGGTTTGTGAGAGGAGTGGCGCAGGTTCGAGTCCTGGCCACGTCCTTTTTGAAGTTTATATTTTTTTTTTTTAAATTTTAAAAACTTGATTCCAGTAACTTAAATGAATACAAAAACACAAACCAAATCAAATCTTATCCAAGATTAAGCAAATAAATGGCAAAAACGTGCCCAGTCCTTGTTCTTCTGATGAACAAGTGAAGAGTTCTTCACTTGTCAAATTTTGAGCCAAGAGGGCTTGGCTGCTTGTTTTTGTGGTGTATTCTTGGAACAAGGCACCCTTCACTCTTTCTTAGTGAAGGGAGTCAAACAAAACACAAAAACACCACGCCTAGCACAATCAAACTCACAAAAAGCATACAAACAGGCAACTCAAGTTTCTGATGTAAAAAATGAAGGTCTGGTGGATGTTCTTGACAGATTCAAGCACACAAATGAGATTCACCCTTCAATCTTATGCACACAACTTCACCAAGTGGTACACTAGCAACCTACAAACCTAAAACATCCTAAGTCTTAAGCAGATTCCAAGATTCAAGCATGCAAGTTCATGTAAACTAAATAGAAAGTGACATATGCAGATTTGCTATGCTATTTTCCTTTTAAACTCACAAACTTGCTTTGAAATCTCACCAAATTAAACTAAGACTAGCATACAACCTAACACAATCCCTTTTAACTTCTCTAACACGTTTTTGCAAGCACAATCAAGGATCTTAACCTGCTAAAACATGTATCCAAACACCCTTTTAAAACTTTTTATGCAACTTTTTCAAATCAAAACTTATAAAAACTCATTCAAACTGATTCATATAGTATCTAACATGCATACACATATCATTTAAACACAAACCAAACCAGTTTAAACAACAATGAACACCTTTCATGCAAAAATCTCATAAACTCAACTTTTCTGAAAATTTCAAAAGGAATTAGAAATTTTACCTAAGAACCCCACATCCAGGGCTCTTTGTGGTTGCAATACCACCTCCTTATACACTGGGGTGTATGCAGAACTGAATCAACAACAAATCAACAAAAACCTGCTAAGAAGAAAATCAAAAGCAAACACAAATATATCCAATATACTGTTTTCACTTTTTCTTTCTTAAAAACCTTACACAAAAACTTCCAAACCTTCAAACACGTTTTAAAAGCAATACCAATATCAGAAAATCACAATTCCTTTTCCACTTTCACTTCCAAGGAATGAGATTTATGAAGATTGAACTTTCAAAAACCTTTTGAAAAACTTGAACACTCAAAGTGTTCACACAATTTTAAAAATGGAACTCAGTTATAGCAATCCTAACACACAAACTTTTTATAAATAATTAAAAGGAATTACAATTTATGTCAAAAATACCAAACTTTAATTTTATAAAAAAGGAATTACAAAGGAATTGCTAAAAACTGGAACAAGTGTATGATGAACAGGCTCATCATATTTATACACCTAATGGAACTATCTAGAATGTAAAATAAAATAATACAAATGCTTAAAACCCTAATGGTGAAAAGCCCTAATTTGCCCTTTGAAGAATCTTCATTCTTGGTCAAAAGTTTTCCCCATGTGACTTGACAGCTGCAATATTTGATCTTGGACGTTTAAAACGACTTGGAGGCAAAGGAATGCAATCCCATCGTTCAATTTGTCGGATTTTGGTTTTGGTGTGAAAACGATGGACAAGGGAGGTACAGGGTGGGGGCCACAGGCCATGTGACACTGTTTTGTTGGGTGGGTTTAGGTGAGGTCGGGTTGAATTAGTAATCTGGATTCAATTAGGGTTTAACCCCTTGTTTTTAGTGAGATTGGAACTGGGGTAAGTTAGGGTTTATAGGGGATTAGGCAGGTTTTGATTTGTTTTGGGTTTAAAACATTTTAAATAAATGTTAGTGGAGGGAAATAAGGATTTAAGTGGGGTTTTGACTTGGGTTGACTGGGTGATTAAGTAAACCGGGTATAAAGGGTGATTGGGCTTGGGGTTTAAGTGGGCTATGGGTGGGTTTTTACATTACCAGTCCAACACTGACGTAGTATCTTGTTAAATATTTGCAAGGCCAGTCCAAATCAGTTAACTTCTTTCACCAACAGTCCAAACCAATTTAAAATCAAGTCCTTTTGACTAACTTTAGCACATTAAATCAATTTCCAAGGGCTGATCTTGTCACATCTTCATTCTTCAAGGATTAAACTTGCACAATTAACATTTTAGAGGGTTAATTATGACAAGTTCTTCAAAGATGAGGGGCCATTTTTGCCAATTCTTCAAACTTGAGGGGTCTTTTTGCAAAATTCCAAAAGTGAGCTTGGTTCATTGTGCGTCTTCGTTTCCCGTGTTCGTTTTTGATTGATTCTTGTATTCTTTTGCTAATTCCACAATATCCGTACCTAAAAATACACAAGTAACAAACACGAGCATATATTTGATATATTTCATGATTTTTAATGCATTTTAAGGCCGTTTTGGACGATGAGACCATGTATAAAAGCAGTCTCATCACTCCCCCATACTAAACCATTGCCGTGCCCTCACGCAATGCTAAGAATAAAGTATCAAAGCATCCCCAAAATTTAATTTTATTCACTTTTATTGAAATGATAACTAGCTACATACTACCATTACTACTACTTGTGTTTTAGACATAATGTATGATTTTCATCGCAAAATGGGACGTTTAGGTTCATAGAATAAGAACACGTGAATGCTTCGTTAGAAATAATTTCGTCGTCCTCGATTTTCACCTTAATTCCATGCCAAGCGTGCAACGAGATCATTGTCATTATAAGTTAGTAATGCTAACACTACTCATATGCCCTAATCACGTACTTATTCTCCCATTATTCCTAAGTTGTATCTCTTATATTTTATTATGTCTTAATGATCACGAGGATACATTGTTGACTTATGCGTTAATAGAGATTTAGGTCTAAAAATAGAGTCCTAACGGTGTAACTAAGACCATCAAATCAATAACCCCTCCTAATAGACAACGATGTTAAAAAATTAAGTTGACAAGAAGAATCGATAAACACGGTTTTATAACGGTTTTGAACATGAGACTTATTACCAAGACTTTGTTGGGAATAAAATATGGGTCAGTTCACTAGACGCTGATAAGAAGAATGTCAACGCTGATAAGAAGACATTGGACGCTGACAGCCAAGCGTTGACATTGAAGAAGTCAACGCTGACAGCCTTGAAGATTGACACTGATGGAATCTCTTCATACTTATCTTTAGTTTATTTGTTTCTTTATTTGTGTATGGTAAAGATAAGCACAACATTCTATTTTCTATTATTATCTTTACCTAGAATAGTTGATTCGTAGCTTATTGTACAAGACTTCTTGTTCTATAAAAGAAGGTCTTTTAGGTTAAAGTCATATATCAGTTTTCATAAGTATTCGCAAGTTAAACTCTTTCATTGTAACCAAGTACGATTATTCAAATACAAGTGAAAGTTTGTTTAACATCATTGTGTTTTAGATCAAGTGTTAATTCCGCATAACACTTTGTTACTTTATTCATAAGCAAAGGTTTCTCTACGTGTAGTACTTGATCTAATCTCGTATACACAAAGCTTAATCGATCTAAGTTTGGGATCAACAAGTGGTATCAGAGCTTGTTGAGAAACTTTTGATCTTTAAGTAACGCAAGAACCCTAAAACACCAAACCCTAAAAACCCTAAATTCTCAAAACCCTAAAAACATCATGTCTGGCACAGATCAACCTGCTTCTTTGCTACAAAACAACTTCTCAAACCCTAGCATCAAAATTCCCATGTTTGATGCCAGGAACTTTTAGCTTTGGAAGTCCAATTTTGAGCAATACATAGCTATTCATGACTACACTCTTTGGGAGATTATCGAATATGGGAACACATTCGATAAAGCAGCAAAGATTACTGCTGCAATTGCCACAAGGACAGCTGTTCCTAATTGTCCTGAAGCTGATAAGGTGGAAAAGCCTGGAGATGGGAGAGCTGTAGCTGTTGAAGATATAGCCAAGAAGAGGGTGGACATGAAAATCTTGAACATCTTGAAACATGCCCTAGGTCATGAGAATCAGCACAAGTACAAACGATTTGAGTCTGCAAAAGAGCTTTGGGAAGCTCTTGAAGTAGCACATGGTGGCAATGCTGACACAAAAGAAGAAAAGAAGAAGCAACTATTACATGAGTATGCTGTCTTTAAAGCTCAACCCAATGAAAATCTCAGCAGTGTGAGAAGTAGACTTCTTGACATCACAAGTCAACTTTCCTTCATGGGAAAACAGATTGATGACCCTGAATTGAATGCTACTTTTCTCAAAAGCCTTGGTGATGTATGGAAGATTGAGACAAGATCCATTCTTGTCAATAATACCCACAAGACTTCCAGGTTTGATGACATCTTCAACAAATTAAGACTGTTGGAGAATGAATGGCAATTGGAGAGTGATAACAAATCTTCCAGCAGCAACATGGCCTTCTTTTCACAAAGTGAAGGCCAATTTGATTCCATGAACTTCTATGGACATTCAGCCCCTGGGTCTCAAGGTGTCAGCGCTGGATGTCAGTCTGTCAGCGCTGGATCATATCCTGTCAACGCTTTGTACTCAAGCGCTGACACACACAATCATGGCGTTGATAGAATTAAACCTGCTGGTTTTGATCTAGATACTGTGTGTGCATTCATTGCTTCTTTGCCCAGTGATTCAAGGATTACATATGAAGATCTTGAGCAGATAAGTGATGAACAATTGGAAGAGATGGACATCAAGTGGACTATGGCTCTTGTGAGTTTAAGAGCAAACAGGTTCAATAAAAGGTTCAAGAAGAAGATGACCTTTAATGCTAAGGATGTTGCTGGATTTGACAAGTCCAAGGTTGAGTGCTACAACTGTCATAGGATGGGGCACTTTATGAGGGAATGTAGATCTCCAAGAAGATCTGATGCTGGGAAGCCTTCAAGCCAAATGATTAAGAGCCCAGATCCCAAGGCCATGGTTGCTGTTCAACAAATTGATGGTGTTGGAGAATGGGATTGGAGCTGGATCGCTAAGAATGAGGAAGAGGACAGAGCTTTGGTTGCTGAAGTTAAAGAAGAGCATGTTGAATATGCTCTCATGGCACACTCCTCCTCTTCATCAGATAATGAGGTATATGATGATGCTTTCTGTTCTAAGGGTTGTCGTTTAAATACTGAAAAATTAAAACAAGAGATAGTTAAATTATTAGATGAGGCAAGTACTGAAAGATGCAAAGTATCTAATTATCAAATTGCTCTTACCCAAACAGAAAAGACAGTATCTGAGTATAAGAAAATGGAGTTTGATTTAAAGGATCAAATAAATATCTTAAAACATGAGTTACATCAGAGTAAGGATGTGCAAGATATAGTAAATAGGGTTAATCTTGATTTGATAGCTCAGTTAGAGGAGGCTAACAAAAATAAAGATAATGTGAGTCTTAAAATCCAGAGATTTGATAAGGCCACACAATCCCTAGGAGAGTGTGTTAGTAAACAAAGAGACTCTAAGGATATGAGTGGGATTGGGATGAATAACTATACTGGTGTTCCACCACCAGCTGGGGATTTCTATGGTGTCCAATCAAAGGACTTATCTTGGACTGGCTTGCCAGAATGCCAAGAGGAGGAATTCATTCCTCCACCTAGAGTGACTTCCCCAGTTGAGGAATACAAGCAAAAACTGACTGACCTAGATGAGTGGAAGAAAGCTAACCACACCTTGTTTGTTAAGGGAGGGTTGTTGTGTGAAAGTCCAAATGAGCCCACACCAAACATGATACCAATTGATGAGTCCATTGATCGTAAACCCATTAAGATCACACACCCTACCACTGGCAAAGCTGTTGACCTTGGCCCACAAACTGTTAGAAAACCTAGTGTTAAGTATGCTGAGATGTATAGAAATACTAGGTCACCAAAAAGCCAAGTTAGTAACCATGGAACAGGCTTCTTTGCTTCTAGACCCAAGACTATGTCTAGAAAAGCTTGTTACACATGTGGTAGCTTCTCACATTTGGCCTACAAATGTGTCAACGCTTCCAATGTCAACGCTGATAGGAACCATTTCAGCGCTGACAAAAGTCAACATAGGTCAAACACTGTCAGACCCAATACCTTTGTGAACAAAAGTTCACAAGTTGTTAGACCAGCCCCATTCTTTTCTAGAGGGTCTAACACACAAGGCCTAAGACCTTTTCAAAAGTCAAACACTTGGTCAAATAGGCAATGGGTTCCTGTAGCAAACCCTAGGTTCAACGCTGATAAGAGCAATCGGGACGCTGACAAGAGAAATTTCAGCGCTGACAGACACACTGCAAAACCTAGGTATTTGCAACCACAGGGAAATAGGTCTAAAGCTTCTACTAGCTTAACATGGAGACCAAAACAAGACCAGAATCCTAATTCTACTGGTATTTCTATGACATGCAACAGGTTTCATTATATTTCAAAGGCATTGTCAACACCAATTGGGGTTAACTGGGAATTTCATTCAAACAGGGATGAAAATGGGGTTGTTATGAGAACCAAGTCTGTTCTTGTTGAACAACCAAATGAATCCAAGTCTTCCAAGGCTTGGGTTCCCAAAGAAAACTAATGTGTTTTCTTTATGTGCAGGGCATTCAGAAGAAGATCAATGATTATGGATACTGGGATAGTGGATGCTCAAGGCACATGACAGGAAAGGAAGACTATCTGACCAATTTCTCTCCTATTCAAGATGGTGATAAGGTATACTTTGGAGGGGGCTACGGCACCATCACTGGAAAAGGAACCCTTGTCACCAACAATCTACGGTTTGAGAATGTCTTCTTGGTAAAAGAACTGGATTATAATTTGTTTAGTGTATCACAAGTGTGTGATAACAAAAATAAGGTTCTTTTCACAGATACTGAGTGCTTGGTGTTAAGCAAAGATTATAAGCTCCCTGAGGAGAAATACATAGATTTTAGAACACCAAGGCATAAAGACATATATAATGTGAATCTTAATGGAATTAAGATAAATAATAAAATGTCATGTCTGTATGCTAAAGCCTCAGTAGATGAAAGTAATCTTTGGCACAGGAGATTAGGGCACATAAACTTTAAGAATATCAATAGACTTGTGAGGCTTGGTTTAGTTGATGGTTTGCCTGAAAAGGCTTTCCACAATGACCACTCTTGTGTTGCATGTCTTAAGGGCAAGCAGCACAAGGTCTCATTCAGGTCTAAACAGGTGCACTCTAGTTCCAAACCACTTCACTTATTGCATAT
Source organism: Glebionis coronaria (assembly GCA_025667525.1). NCBI lineage: Eukaryota > Viridiplantae > Streptophyta > Magnoliopsida > Asterales > Asteraceae > Glebionis > Glebionis coronaria. The sequence continues at coordinate 234,380,715 of CM046876.1, read as the reverse complement.
GGACCTCTTTGGTCCAACTAATATAGAAAGTTTGAAGGGTAAATCATATTGTTTTGTTATCACTGATGATTATTCCAGGTTTACATGGACTTTCTTTTTAGCCAAGAAAAGTGAAACTGCCCTAAGTCTGATTAATTTCATTACTCAAATTGAGAAGAAGAATGGTAATGAGGTCAAAATTATTAGAAGTGACAATGGGGGTGAGTTTAGAAATCAGTTGTTAGATGATTTTTGTGCCAAGAAAGGGATTACTAGGCAGTTTAGCATAGCTAGAACCCCACAGCAAAATGGGGTTGCTGAAAGGAAGAATAGGACCCTTATTGAAGCAGCCAGAACCATGTTGGCTGATGCCCACTTTCCTATAGCCTTTTGGGCTGAAGCTGTTAACACAGCTTGTTATGTTCAGAATAGGGCATTGGTCAACAAGATACATAATAAGACACCTTATGAATTACTTTGGGGAAGGAAGCCAAATATTGGTTTTCTAAAGCCTTTTGGTTGTCATGTAGTTGTTTTAGAAACTAGTGAGGCCCTAGGTAAATTTGATTCTAAAGGTGATGAAGGCTACTTCATGGGTTATTCAGTGCAGAGCAAAGGATAGAGGGTTTATATTAAAAGGGAAAAACGTATACTTGAAAAAGTACATGTTAGGTTTTTAGAAAGTAAACCTAGTGATCCTGAAAGTGGTCCAAATTGGTTGTTTGACTTAGAACCTTTATCTAGAGCTTTAAGTTATATGCCTGTTACTGATCCAGACATTGTGAAGGTAACTTCAAGTGTTTTGGAAAAGAGAATTGGTAATGTTTCAGGTATACAGGTTGCTAAGGAGGATGGACCACCAGCAGTTGAATCATCTCCCACACAAGAATATGTTACACTTCCTATATGGACAGATGAGTATTATGCTGCTGCTGCTGCTGCTAGAAAAGATAATGGTGGTTTTCAGACACCACCAAATACAAACATGCATACTTCTTCAGGCGCTGACAAAGGGAAATCAAGCGCTGACAAGAGCAATTCAGACGCTGATGGATCAGACGCTGACAACAATAGTTCAAGCGCTGTTAGCCCAAACGCTGACAAGCAAGGTTCAGAGTCTGATGACACCTTTGCACATCTTTTCTCTTCCCATTTTGAACAGGGTGGACCTTCTAATGTCCATGAAGAGATTTCTGTTGATCAAGAAGAATCTGAAGAAGATATTGGCAACATGGAGCGTGAAATTGAGGACACCAGACTTTTTGAAGGAGGAGTTCTCACTTCAATAGCAAAGGATCACCCCACATCTCAGATCATTGGTGATGTTATGGCTCCAGTTCAGACAAGAAGATCCCATCAAGGTCTTGGTGGCTTTATTGCTAATATACACAAGAAGGTTGATACCCCTCTTGTACAAGCATGTTTGTTTGCCTGTTTTCTGTCACAGGAAGAACCCAAGAAAATTTTTGATGCTCTCAAAGAACCAAGTTGGGTGGAAGCAATGCAGGATGAGCTTCACCAATTTGCTATACAGGATGTTTGGGAGCTGGTTGATTGTCCTAGATATGTGAGACCAATTGGGACAAGATGGGTTCTAAGGAACAAGAAAGATGAAAGAGGCATTGTGGTCAGAAACAAGGCACGTTTGGTAGCTCAGGGATATACACAAGAGGAAGGAATTGATTATGAAGAAGTTTTTGCACCAGTTGCAAGAATTGAAGCTATAAGAATTTTTCTAGCTTATGCCTCTTGTATGAATTTTACTGTTTACCAAATGGATGTGAAGAGTGCTTTCCTCTATGGGACAATTGTTGAGGAAGTATATGTCATGCAACCTCCTGGTTTTGAAGATCCTGAGAATCCAGACAAAGTTTATAGAGTGAAGAAAGCAATGTATGGACTTCATCAAGCCCCAAGAGCATGGTATGGTACATTGTCCACCTACTTGGTGGAAAATGGTTTCAAGAGGGGCACCATAGATCAGACACTATTTACAAAGAAGAAAGGAAAACATGTGTTGCTTGTGCAGGTCTATGTTGATGACATCATTTTTGGGTCTACTGATCCAAAAATGAGTGAGGAATTTTCCAAGCTCATGACAGATAAATTCAAGATGAGTGCAATGGGTGAGATGAACTTCTTTCTAGGTTTACAAGTTCAGCAGAAAGAAGATGGTATCTTCATCTCCCAAGACAAGTATGTAGCTGAAATCTTGAAGAAATATGGTTTTTCTCCACATGAAAAGGAGGCTTCCACTCATATGGATAGACAACACCCTTGGGGAAAAATTGGAGCTGGAAAGGATGTGGATGTTAGGCACTATAGATCAATGATTGGATCATTGATGTATCTTACAGCCTCAAGACCTGACATCATGTTTGTTGTGTGTGCATGTGCATGCCATCAAGTGACTCCCAAAGAATGTCACCTTTTTGCTGTGAAGAGAATTTTTAGGTACCTAAGGTGTTATCCAGATCTTGGATTATGGTACCCAAAAGATTCTCCATTGGATCTTATTGCATATTCAGACAGTGATTATGGTGGTGACAAGTTTGATAGGAATTCCACAACTGGTGGATGCCAATTTCTTGGGAGCAGATTAATCTCTTGGCAATGCAAGAAACAAACAGTGGTGGCAAACTCTACAACTGAAGCAGAATATGTTGCTGCAGCTGCTTGTTGTGGACAAGTCTTATGGATTCAGAACCAGCTGTTGGATTATGGGTATAATTTTATGCATACCAAGATTTTTGTAGACAATAACAGTACTTTATGCATTATTAAAAATCCTGTACATCATTCTAAAACCAAACACATAGAAATTAGACATCATTTTATAAGAGATTGCTTTGAGAAAGGTTTAATACAACCAGATAGAGTAGATACAGAAGATAATGTGGCTGATTTATTAACTAAACCTTTTGATGCTGGAAGATTTCAATATTTGGTAACAAATATTGGAATGGTTAATCTCACTTAATATGTGTTTTGGAACACTTTTTGTAAAAGTATGTACAGGATAATGCATTGTTATTGATCTTTGTGATGATTTAGATTTCCACTTTATTTTTCTAACACTGACAAAGGTAAATGTAACGCTGTCAAGTGTTATTTTGTCGTTGTTGGAGATATTATTGTCTAACGCTGACAAGAGTTCCTTCAACGCTGATAAGTGTTGTCGGGACGCTGTCAGCAACAAATGTTAGTTTTGTGGTTTTCATCTAAATGTGCAGGTAATGGTAGCTTTATGCCATTGGATACAGAGTTGCTTATGGATCTTTGAAGAGCTATTTGGACATGTTTTGTTTATGGATGATGGTTGGAATATTTATATTCCTATCTTGACATAAATTTTTAATGTTCATATATATTTTGAGAACTCATGTATCATAGTTTGAGGGGAGGTTTAAGGAACCTTTAGGACTCTTGGGTATTCTTAGAATACTCTCATCACAATTCTAGATTGTGTCCACAGGTGAGTATGGGTTAGTTTTACTAAACCATGAGGCACTGTAGCATGCAAAGGTGACAATCTATGCATGCTGCCAAGACATTTTTGGCCTAGAATTGGTTGTGGTCTGATGGGAGACTTGGGAATACTTTGGTTATGGGTTTACCTGGGAGTTACAAAGAATTTTATGAAATAACTTTGTTGGTAAGTATTTTGGTTAGCAAGGGACTCTAGAGGACATTTGTGTCTATCTTGCTTATGCAAGTGTGCATAAATGGACATTGCTTGCCGCCCAGTAATTATTATCAACTTGTAAGATATTTCCCTTAGGATAAATTGCTTTGTTAAGGTCTTTTTCTTTTTAAATATTTTTATTTTTAGACGCTGACAAATTTTTCTCCAAACGCTGTTACGTCCAATCGTGACGCTGACAAGGCTTTAGGCAAACGCTGACAAGAAAATATAGCCGTTGGGCGCTGATGGGCTATTTTTGACTGTTGACACCTAGTGGGCCCTACCCAGTTGTTATTTTTGACTAATCTTTGGCCGTAATTTTGGGGAGAAGTTACTTTTAATTAATGCATGAGATAAGTTATATTTGATTCAATATTTTCATCATTATACTTTGAATATAACTGCCTCATTTTTGACCAATCAAAATCATGCATCTCTCCTATAAATTTGGCTAATCTTTTTATTCCGGGTATTCATATTTTCTTGTCTAACATTTTTCTCCTAGATTTTTCCCATCTCACATAACCTAAACAGCTTTCAAACATGGCACCCAAATTCAACTCAAAGAATTTAACATTGGAGTTCAAGAGCCAACACAATATGATAGCTTACTTGACTACTGATGATGATTTGTTTCCTCAGTATTCACAGATGGTGGCATTTTTAAATGCATCTTCATTGAGGATTGCACTTTCTCATACACCATTAGTCCCTGTCGCACACATTAGACAGTTTTGGAACAATGTAAGTTCCACAACAGCTAATGGAGTGACAACATTAACATCTACTGTTCATGGAAGAACATGGGTGGTCACTGAAGCCTTGGTTCGCCAAGCTTTGCGTCTTGATGACGCTGATGGTGTGACTACCCTTGCCATTGCAACAATAGAACAGGGTCTTAGGGAATTGGGTTATCCTATTCCTGCTGATGTCACTTTAAATAAATATCATAAGCAGGAATTTCCCTCTGACTGGTAATATTTGATACATGTCCTTTTACAATGCTTAAGTCCAAAATGTACTTCTTTTAATGAGATAAACAGGTCAATTGCAAGTGCTTTGGTTTGTATAACACGTGGGCTTAAGTATAATTTTTCAAAAATGATTTTTGAAGGGATGTGTAAAAATAAGGGAAGTAAAATGACTTTGGCTTACCCTAGATTTTTGCAAATGGTCTTTGATTTACAAGAGTATTGTTCTAGGGATCATGATACTTTTTATGAGATTCCTAAACAACAGAAAACCATTTTTGCTAAAATGAGCTCCACAAACGATCCCATACCTCTTACCCAACCCATGCTTGAAGTAATTCAGGCTGCTCAACCACAACCAGAACCACAACCAGACCCTGAACCCCAACTTGAGCCTATCCATGACCCATTATCTTCCCCAGAAAACATGGACATTGACCAACCCAGCGCTGACACTCAAAATTTAGGCGCTGACACAGCCAATCCCAACACTGATACACTCCCTGAACAATCCCAAACACCCCTTAATCAACCAACACCCACACAATCTACTTCATCTTCCACCCCCTTACAATCTAGGTTGAATAAACGCCAAAGGGTTACTGGAGTGTTCTCCTCTAGTGATCCTAGCCTTGTAGCAGAGAGAACCACCTCCACAAGTGTGGCTGGTGACATGGGTGAGGCTGGGGCTATTGACACAGGCTTAGATGCTGGTCAAGACAGTCCCAACATCATTAAGACCTCATCCATGCCCCATGATTCTATTTTGGGAGGTCAAATCCCCATTCTAGCTGAGGGCAGATTGGAACCTATGACAATAATTGAATTGACGGCTGCTGTCATTAGCTTGCAAAAGCAAAATGTCAGCCTTGTACAAATTGTCAACAAACAGGGACGTGAACTCCAAGTTTTGAGGGAGCGTGTAACTGTTTTGGAGAATCCAAGTAGCAGGAGTCTAATGGAGGAATCTTCCAAAGGGGAGGATGAAGAGGATGAAGAGGATGAGGAGGATGAGCTGATTCATACAGCTAGTGAGAAGAGTTCAGAAAAGAGTTCACAATTTAGTGAGTCTTTACAGGTTGCTGAAGCTCTCACCAACTTGAAGAAGCACCCAGTTATTGATACATCCAAGGTGACACCATTAAACTTGGAAGGAACTTTCAAAGAAACATTGGGCGCTGATACAGGTTTGAACGCTGACACATCAAGCGCTGACAAAGGTAATCGTGGCGCTGATAGGAGTAACTTGAACGCTGATAAAGTTGCAGGTGGTGTTGATGTATTCCAGCCATCAACAATTATCAAAGATGTGTCCACACAGGTTTCTTCTTCTACTTTACCAATTATTGATCCAAAAGACAAAGGTAAAGGTATTTTTATTGAAGAAGATGTTCCAAAGAAAGATGCAGCACAAATTGCATTTGATGAACAGTTGGCTGCACAACTTGTGGAAAGAGATTTGAAGAGGAGTAGAAGATCACCATTTGTTGTTTCTGAGAGTGAGGAAGAAAGTGGTGATGATAAAGAAGGTGATAGCTCAGATTCAAGTATTCAAATTATTGAAGATCCAGAAAGGCTTGAATATGGGGATGAGCTAGCAAAGGAAAGGTTGAGTGAGTTGAAGAATCAGATTGATTGGGACCTACCAGAAATCACCAGAATGTACCATGCTTGGGAAGACAAGGTTATGGACAACTCAGGTATGAGTTTATCAGATCAAATTTGGGGGTTGGAAATACTTCTCAGGGTACAAGATGACATAAAGGTGATTATGAGGTTTAATGCACAAGAGGTCAAGACCTGGCTCAAAAGAGATAGAAGGCAGTTGTATTATAAGTTGCTTAGATGTCATCAGCCTAATTGGACATCAAAGAAGTTGCTGGCCTTATCTTTTGAGGAGCTAGAGTATAGGGCACATCCTATTTGGAGGAAGGTGCAAGAACAGAATGTCTACAGGTTTCTTTCAGAAGAAAGGAAACAAGAGCTTGCTGAGGAAATGCAGATTCAAAAGGAAATGAGGATTGCTCAAAGACCAGTGAAGAAAGGAGATCCTTTCCAATTTCCTAAAGACATGGATGTGTATTTTCCAACTGAAGGTGTTATAAGGAAGCATCTCAAGCTTTCTCCATTGGAAGCTTCAGATTTGGTAAATGTAGTACCTCTAGATGACAGAAATCCAATTATCAGTTTTGATGAAGATGAGTGTGGATTTTGGAAGATTGGCAGATTTGAAAAGGAGGTACATACTTTCACTTCAGTTATTTCTATATTTGCAAGCATAGACAGGGAAGACTTGGTGCATCTATGGAGATTAATAGAGGCCAAGTATACTGCTGAAGCACCTACTTCAGCAAATGGAATAAGACTTTGGAACACATTTATGACTTTGTGTGGTCCAAAAGAAGCAGATCCTGCCATATGGAAGGATCTTGAAGATGATCTCAGTAATCTTCATTGGAGGCTGTATTCTACTTGTGGTGTATTTCATATGAGCTCTACAAAGTTTTCAGAATATCTACTTGTGGATGCTGACTATTTCTTGTCCAAAGAAGTGTTGGAGAAGATGCTAGAGACACCCTTGGAGATTGATTATACTAGTGATGTGGCCAAGGACTTGATCAGATATGTTTATCACCAACATAAGAAGTTATTGCAAGATTCCTCCTAAGCCTTAAGTTTTTATTCAGAAACTTGATCATTGGAATGGATATCAAGTTTAGGGGAGGATTGTTGGGAATAAAATATGGGTCAGTTCACTAGACGCTGATAAGAAGAATGTCAACGCTGATAAGAAGACATTGGACGCTGACAGCCAAGCGTTGACATTGAAGAAGTCAACGCTGACAGCCTTGAAGATTGACACTGATGGAATCTCTTCATACTTATCTTTAGTTTATTTGTTTCTTTATTTGTGTATGGTAAAGATAAGCACAACATTGTATTTTCTATTATTATCTTTACCTAGAATAGTTGATTCGTAGCTTATTGTACAAGACTTCTTGTTCTATAAAAGAAGGTCTTTTAGGTTAAAGTCATATATCAGTTTTCATAAGTATTCGCAAGTTAAACTCTTTCATTATAACCAAGTACGATTATTCTAATACAAGTGAAAGTTTGTTTAACATCATTGTGTTTTAGATCAAGTGTTAATTCCGCATAACACTTTGTTACTTTATTCATAAGCAAAGGTTTCTCTACTTGTAGTACTTGATCTAATCTCGTATACACAAAGCTTAATCGATCTAAGTTTGGGATCAACAGACTTTTATACGCCCCCTAACGGAAGGACCTTATTATCTTTGGTTTACCTCCATCTTTTATTCAACTTCGCCATGAAGCTTTTATTATGACTTCGGTCTTGCCTTGCCTTTTATTATCCGCCTCATCGGTGGTTTTATTAGCCAAAGACGTATATCCTCACGCTAAAGCGAATTTTGGATCTTTAAAGCTTCGAAGATTAAGGCTTGATTCACTTTCAATTTTGCATAGATTTTAGGCCTTGTGGGGCTTCAAATTGTTTGCTAGATTTAGGTGAGCACTTGAAATCTTATTATTGGGTGAAGCTTTCGATTATTAGGGTGCCAATACTTCAAAACCGTGACGCTGGCGATACCTTATTGTCTTCCCAATTTAATTACACGGAAGCTACTAGAAAAGACTAGAAACCCAACAATCAAAACTAAACCGCTAAATCAATATTTATTAAGCAAAAAATATTTACAAGCGAAGGGAGAATAAGCAAACAACGAGAACACATGAGTTTTTGAAAGAATACGAGTACTCTACGTTTAGCATAGTAACTTATAATTAACTCTATCATTTCTCGTCCTCATTTAAGAGACTTAGCCTAATGTGAAGTTAAGGAATCAAAGCTAAGTGCTCAACACGCACGGTCGAGTCAAAAATTACTCTTATTCTCGCCATCGGAAAATCTACATTCGTGTCTTCAAACACTTATAAAAAACTAGAAAAATTTTAAAATTTGGCCATTTTTAGCCTTATTTTGCAACAAAAATGATAACAAAAAGATAAACTTTGGAAAGCGTGAAGGTTTGGCAAGGCAAGTATCTATTCACCCCCCCCATACTAAAGTTAAACATTGTCCTCAATGTTTCGAGTCTAGGGGTGCAAACACCCCCATACTAGAGACGTAGTCGAATGCCTAATCTAGCATGGAAAGGGTGTAACCATTAAGTAATAGCCGTTTATGAAGTGTGCTAAAAACCTAAGGTTAGAACATAAAAGGATATATCATGATGGATATTGGGAAAGGCCTCCAAAGCAAACGATCGAGTGCTCCCATGAAACGAACACGAGAGGCTCCAATCGTGAAGATGATGATCTAAAAGACACAATGCACAAACAACCACGGAACAAAGGTTGGAAGGGCACAAATCCCCTCACATTACACTAATTAGAAAGCAATAATATGTACATGGATAAGCATGGGTCTCCCCCATGAGGCACCTTGTTTTTGATAACCGAGTCAAAAGCTCGACTCGAATCCCCATAAATGTGATCATTTAGGGATAATCATGGTTTGGTCATTTTTAGTGGGGCTTACATGATAAACAAGGCCCAAAAGTACGTGGAGTACTTTAAAAATCCGATAAACGTATACCGGGGTCAAAGATAGCGTCCTCGTTTTCGGATGAAAGACGAGACAACACAACTCCAACACAAATCCCAATGGGATAGAAGAAAATAGGAGAGAAGAAATAGAAGGGTGGGACAATGGGTAAGGCAAAACATTGAGCTACTCGAGGTAGACTCGCACCAATCAAATGAAAAGATTTTCCATTTATTGCATCGGTGGAAGACCGAGATTTCCCTATATAAGCAATTCCAGGATCAAATATCTCGTCCTCGGTGGAGAAAGGGGAGGGAACATAAGGGGCTTCCCCCACACTAAGTCCACACAAAGCATCGTCAAAAGGGGAAGACGAGCTTGTAGTACTCAATAAACGCGGTGATGACGGAGTTAGAATTGTAGAAAAATCTTTTAAATTAGATTCAAAATCTTTTCCTTTTTCATCTTTAACACTCTCCTTGTGAAAACCCGATTTAATTATGTCAAAAATATTTGGTGTATCTAAAACAATGTTAGTCACACTAAAAATTCTCACATTTTGAAAGCGTTTTGGTTTAGGTGGTGGAAAGTTTTCAAATCTTTTGTCAACAAAGAAAACCTCCCCATCGGGATCAACGTATTCATCATCCGAAGAATCACTCGAGATTGGAATCATAGGCTTAACACTCTTAACCTCCATCGGCGGAGGGGACGGAACTTCATTTTTATCAACAACTCCTAAAACTCTATTTGAAATCTTTTGACAAATGTTTTTGATGGGATTGTCATTGTACAAAGATGTGATCGAATAAACATGAGAAAGAGTGGAGTTTTGGGTTGCATTAATGACGAGTTCTTCCTCATTGAAACGAAGAGTGATTTTTCTTGCATGCACATCGATAAGTGCTCTCGAGGTATCCAAAAAAGATCGACCTAAAATTAACGGAACTTTAGGATCGATGGGAATATCAACAACAATGAAGTCCACGGGATAATAGAATTTCCCAACTTTCACAAAGACGTCCTCGGCAACTCCACAAGCTAGAATCGTAGAATGATCGGCCATTTCGATTGACATTCTTGAAGGAGTGAGATTTGGAAGATTGAGCGATTTAAAAATCACAAGAGGCATCAAATTAATACTAGCACCAAGATCGGCCAAGGCGTAGCATTCTTCCATGTCTTGGATAGCACATGGGATTAAAATTTTTCCAGGATCACCGACTTTTTGAGGTATGCGGCTTAGAAAAACTGAAGAACAACTAGACGATTTTTGCAATTTTTCTTTGTTATTCAACATACTTTTGAAGTTCGCGGCAAATCGAGGCATCATGACTAAGGCGTCGGCAAAACTTATATTAAAATGCAAGTCACGAAACATTTTCATAAAAAGTTCAAATTGATAATTATTTCGTTCTTGTGCCTTCTCCTTGTCTCGTCTTGATGGGTAGGGTAAAGGTGGTGTGGGTTGGGGCAAATTAGGCATAGGCATCGGCCTTGGAATCTCGTGTTCCATAATGGGTGTTGGTTCAACCGTAGGTGTGGTTTGAGCGGTACTTCGTGGGCTTTGAATGTGCTCCTTTTCAACCACAACCTCGGGTTCTTTCTCTTTTTCCTTCTCCATAGAAGTACTTGGACAAGAAGTGGGTTCTTTGAAAGTTTTACCACTACGAGTGGTAATAACCTTCAATTCTCCTTTCGGGTTCACGATGGTATCACTAGGAAGACCACCCGAAGAAGAGGGCTTACACATGATAGCTTCAAACATTTTAGCCATACGGTCTTCAAACTTAGATTCCCTAGCATCCGCTTTTAACAATTCTTGCTTAATCTCATGTTGTCCTTGCTCCATTTTTTGTTGATTTTGTTGGAGTCGTGTGACATTTCCTTCCATTTTATTAGCATGAGTTTTAAGTTCATTAGCAAGTTCGGTTTTAAGCTCGTTTTTCAACTCGGATCTTAAGCTAACCATTTCACGTTGCATGTTGTCAAACTTAGCATCATTAGCCTTAGCATAACTCAAAAACTCTCCTTGAAGATTTTTGGTGTGATCGTTTTGAAAACCTTGGGCATTAGTTTGAAAATCACGGTTTTGGTTTTGATTAGAAATTTGCCCATTTCCACTTTGGTAATTACCTTTGTTATAGTTTCTTTGATTTCCTTGGTAATTTCCACCTTGATTGTTGTTGTTGCGATAATTATTAGCATTTTGATTGGGTGGAGCTTGATTTGAACGAGAACCTTGACCGATTTGGTTATAAGTTCCCGTGGCTACAAAAGCATTCGAAGTGTTACCATCCGCGGTAATGCACTCGGAAAGATCATGAGCTCCCCCACACGACAAACAACTTTTAGAAACCGCTTTAACCGAAGCGGTGTTGGAAGCTTCTTGAGCCTTCCAATGGGACATAAGGTTAGCAAATCTATCGAAAAATCGGTTTTCTTCATTTGCTTCATCATGTAATGCATTGATACTTTGAGACGATGATGAGCCCCTTTTGGCAACACTCGGTGTGTGACGAGGGCTATAAACCTTAGACCTATTCTCGATTATGACCAAAGCTTCTTCAACCGTTTTATACAAAAAATTACCACCCGCGGCGGCATTTAAATAATCTCTTTCATGATCGTTAAGTCCATTGTAAAACGTGTCGATTTGGTGCAAATCGGAAAAACCATGATGAGGACATTCATGTAACATCTCCTTAAACCTATTCCAAGCCGTAGAAAAACTTTCATTTGATTCTTGTGAAAATTTAGAAATCTCATTCTTCAAATGCGTAGTCTTAGAGGGCGGAAAAAATTGGTTCACAAACTTCGAAACGAGATCCTTCCACGTCAATATAGAATTGGGTGGCTCTTTCTCTAACCAAATTTTAGCGGGCCCCGCTAAGGAATACGGAAATAACATCATCTTAATCGAGTCATTCGAGACATCCTTAAATTTGCACGTGGCGGTAAGACGATTAAATTGGCGGATATGGTTGTGGGGATTGTCCTTCTCATCACCACGGAATTTGTTGTTTTGGATCATTGACAACAAACCCGTTTTCACCTCAAAATTCTCCGCAAGGATTGCGGGAATCACAATAGCTTCTCCATAACCCTCGGTGGGTGCTTGAAGTAACTCCATCATAGTTCAATTCGCCATGGTTGGTTCTTCTCGTACAATGGGTTCGTCAATAGGAGACTCCTCACTAGAATGAGTTGGAGTGGGAGTTTTGTTCTTGCGTTTACGTGCACGTTTTGCTTTGTTACGAGTGAGCATAAACGTCACGTACAACGTGGAGACGAGCAAAGAAGATTCTTTTTGGTATTTTGTGTTTTTTCAATTTTTTTGTGGTTTTTGATTGTATTAACCTTTTTGGAAATTGGTGAATATATTAAGTAGACAACAAGTCCACAAATCTCCTCACTAATCAAATCTCTTGATTAACAAGGCCTCAAGGAATGAAAACGATCACGTGGAGTGAACGCCTTCGATGACTTTAGAACGATGGTGGAACACCAAATCGTTCAAGAGGGTTTAATCAAATAGAAACCAAGAAAATATATATAATATGTAGTAATACTTTGGGCGGCAAAACCCTCGATTCACTCTCAAAATCAAATACGCACAAGCAAGCGGAGGAAACGAGGCGGCGCGAAGCACTAAGAGCCTTTTTCCTTTAGGTCGTGAAATACAACCGCCTTATACCCACCTTATAGTTTGTATTTTCAAAATCGAGCTTCACGAAAGTATTTATCTATTTTTGCCTTTTTCTTTGGTTTGAGATTCGAATACAATGATTGGGTAATGACCTCCCAAGTCAAGGTTGTGATTGCTCACGTATTTGGAGTACTTGTGTATTTATTGTTTTACGTATACAATATAGTAATAGTATTCACACAAAAACCGAAAAACGATAATACGTATTAATAGAGTGCTATTAATACAATACTATTATGGCTAATATAGAAAACAACAATTTTTCAATCAAAACACAACACGCCTCCCCGGCAGCGGCGCCATTTTGATATAGTAGTTTTTGTATATACTTTATTTTAGGGAAAACAAAGCAACACAAAAATAGGGTAAGCGTGCACGACGATTTAGGAAAACCGTGTGTGAATGACCCTAAAAGTGAGTTCGTTCTCGAGGAGGCACGTGTGTTGTGTAATGAATGATTGATTATGTTTTTGATTATTAACAAGAAGAAAAGAAGAGAAAATGACGAAGACGAAAAAAAATAGAAAAATAAAACGAAAACACTACTAGAAAGTTGCGACGTAGAACGTAAAAAAAACACAAAATTTAAAATGTTAACCTAAAAATTCCTAAAAATTACTAAAAATCCCAAATAATATTCTAAGAGTTTACAAAAAATCCAAACTTGCCAAAACCTTTTAATTAATTTAATAATGACTTTTTAATGCTAATTAAAGCCCTAAAAATCACTTTTAAATATTAAAAAGCCCTAAACAAGATTTAATAGTTTGTAAACCTCAAAAATGACCTAATTAAACTAAAAACTATTTTTAAAAATTTTAAAACCAATTTAAACTATTTTTAAACTCCTAAAATCTATTAAAATCTATTAAATCTTAAATTAATTCTAAAAATTAATTGAAAAGCCTAAAAATTATTCTACAAATGGGAAAAGTCCTAATTAATGATAAAGAACCTAGGAAAAATGAAAAAGAAATAAAAATAAAACTTTGACTTTTTATGATTAAAATAATATTAAAATATTCTAAAAAATTAAAAGTTCTCAAATAAATTCTAAAAAATTCTCAAAAATCCTAAATAATCTAACTAAGAAGAAAATGTAAACTAAAGTTTCTAAAACCTCTTAATTAATTTTATATTAATTTTTAAAGTTGTCTAAAAACCCTAAAATTAAATAAAATTAAAAATTAAAGTTTCTGAAAACTTTTTTATATGTAAACCTCAAAAATACAAATTAAAACCTAAAAACTATTTTTTTGTATTTTTTTATTACTGTTTAATATTTTTTATTGACTTTCTAAAAATAAAAATTAAAATAATCCTAGAAATTAATTAAATAATGTGAAAAATAAAACTTTTAAACAGAAAAATCCTAAACTCTATTTAAAACCTAGGAAAAATGAAAAGAAGCAGAAATGCTTAATAAATAAGCTGAAAATAAACAAATAAGCCACGGCTTGATTTAATAAGCCCAAATGAAAACGCCCTTAAATATAATTCAAAACCAACACTCTCAGTCAAAGTCCCTAGGGCGCAGATGGTTAGCACGTTGGTTTGTGAGAGGAGTGGCGCAGGTTCGAGTCCTGGCCACGTCCTTTTTGAAGTTTATATTTTTTTTTTTTTAAAATTTTAAAAACTTGATTCCAGTAACTTAAATGAATACAAAAACACAAACCAAATCAAATCTTATCCAAGATTAAGCAAATAAATGGCAAAAACGTGCCCAGTCCTTGTTGTTCTTCTGATGAACAAGTGAAGAGTTCTTCACTTGTCAAATTTTGAGCCAAGAGCGCTTGGCTGCTTGTTTTTGTGGTGTATTCTTGGAACAAGGCACCCCTTCACTCTTTCTGAGTGAAGGGAGTCAAACAAAACACAAAAACACCACACCTAGCACAATCAAACTCACAAAAAGCATACAAACAGGCAACTCAAGTTTCTGATGTAAAAAATGAAGGTCTGGTGGATGTTCTTGACAGATTCAAGCACACAAATGAGATTCACCCTTCAATCTTATGCACACAACTTCACCAAGTGGTACACTAGCAACCTACAAACCTAAAACATCCTAAGTCTTAAGCAGATTCCAAGATTTAAGCATGCAAGTTCATGTAAACTAAATAGAAAGTGACATATGCAGATTTGCTATGCTATTTTCCTTTTAAACTCATAAACTTGCTTTGAAATCTCACCAAATTAAACTAAGACTAGCATACAACCTAACACAATCCCTTTTAACTTCTCTAACACGTTTTTGCAAGCACAATCAAGGATCTTAACCTGCTAAAACATGTATCCAAACACCCTTTTAAAACTTTTTATGCAACTTTTTCAAATCAAAACTTATAAAAACTCATTCAAACTGATTCATATAGTATCTAACATGCATACACATATCATTTAAACACAAACCAAACCAGTTTAAACAACAATGAACACCTTTCATGCAAAAATCTCATAAACTCAACTTTTCTGAAAATTTCAAAAGGAATTAGAAATTTTACCTAAGAACCCCACATCCAGGGCTCTTTGTGGTTGCAATACCACCTCCTTATACACTGGGGTGTATGCAGAACTGAATCAACAACAAATCAACAAAAACCTGCTAAGAAGAAAATCAAAAGCAAACACAAATATATCCAATATACTGTTTTCACTTTTTCTTTCTTAAAAACCTTACACAAAAACTTCCAAACCTTCAAACACGTTTTAAAAGCAATACCAATATCAGAAAATCACAATTCCTTTTCCACTTTCACTTCCAAGGAATGAGATTTATGAAGATTGAACTTTCAAAAACCTTTTGAAAAACTTGAACACTCAAAGTGTTCACACAATTTTAAAAATGGAACTCAGTTATAGCAATCCTAACACACAAACTTTTTATAAATAATTAAAAGGAATTACAATTTATGTCAAAAATACCAAACTTTAATTTTATAAAAAAGGAATTACAAAGGAATTGCTAAAAACTGGAACAAGTGTATGATGAACAGGCTCATCATATTTATACACCTAATGGAACTATCTAGAATGTAAAATAAAATAATACAAATGCTTAAAACCCTAATGGTGAAAAGCCCTAATTTGCCCTTTGAAGAATCTTCATTCTTGGTCAAAAGTTTTCCCCATGTGACTTGACAGCTGCAATATTTGATCTTGGACGTTTAAAACGACTTGGAGGCAAAGGAATGCAATCCCATCGTTCAATTTGTCGGATTTTGGTTTTGGTGTGAAAACGATGGACAGGGGAGGTACAGGGTGGGGGCCACAGGCCATGTGACACTGTTTTGTTGGGTGGGTTTGGGTGAGGTCGGGTTGAATTAGTAATCTGGATTCAATTAGGGTTTAACCCCTTGTTTTTAGTGAGATTGGAACTGGGGTAAGTTAGGGTTTATAGGGGATTAGGCAGGTTTTGATTTGTTTTGGGTTTAAAACATTTTAAATAAATGTTAGTGGAGGGAAATAAGGATTTAAGTGGGGTTTTGACTTGGGTTGACTGGGTGATTAAGTAAACCGGGTATAAAGGGTGATTGGGCTTGGGGTTTAAGTGGGCTATGGGTGGGTTTTTACATTACCAGTCCAACACTGACGTAGTATCTTGTTAAATATTTGCAAGGCCAGTCCAAATCAGTTAACTTCTTTCACCAACAGTCCAAACCAATTTCAATTCAAGTCCTTTTGACTAACTTTAGCACTTTAAATCAATTTCCAAGGGCTGATCTTGTCACATCTTCATTCTTCAAGGATTAAACTTGCACAATTAACATTTTAGAGGGTTAATTATGACAAGTTCTTCAAAGATGAGGGGCCATTTTTGCCAATTCTTCAAACTTGAGGGGTCTTTTTGCAAAATTCCAAAAGTGAGCTTGGTTCATTGTGCGTCTTCGTTTCCCGTGTTCGTTTTTTATTGATTCTTGTATTCTTTTGCTAATTCCACAATATCTGTACCTAAAAATACACAAGTAACAAACACGAGCATATATTTGATATATTTCATGATTTTTAATGCATTTTAAGGCCGTTTTGGACGATGAAACCATGTATAAAAGCAGTCTCATCAGTGTATGTCGGGTGTCTTTATCTCAACTCTTGCTTACAGATGCTCTAATATGGATCCTAACAAGATTAGGTCTCGATCTTAATACGATGATTATCAATGGTAATCCTTCCAAAGGAAAACGATTATACGGTCTATTACCAAAGGTCAATCATTTAAACATAAAACAGCACTTATATTACCTTGTATCGTTACTTTACCTCGTCCCTTCGATTTGGGGTGGTACATAGTACTCTTATCAAGGTTTGTTCTCAATGATTTCTGAGCAAATCTCTAGAAATTCGATGTGAAGCGAGGATCTTGATAAAGATGTTTGATACAGGAACACTATGTTTACATAACTCTTTTGCATTTATCATTAACGGGAATGATATTAGCATATTTGGTCAGTCTGTCGACGATGACCCAAATCGAATCAAATTCAGATGATGACCTTTGCAATAGCTAAACGTTTACTAATGTATGAGGCGATGTCTGCCTTCATAATTTGTCATTAGTACAACTTCTTCAGACAAAGATACTTTTAGTCATAAATGACCTAAATAGAATACTTATACTTACAAATTCCAACATAACTATATCTCACAATCTCCATATTTAGGCAACCATAAGTGGCCTTTAAAACATTTAACGCTATTGGCTTCTCAATTTTAATGGTTCACATTAGTCGCGAACCCCTCTTTATTATCTATATTATCCTTTTTACAATCATTGTTTATTTTTATATCGTTCGGCAATTTATTTTGCACCTTCATTATTAAGGAACATGTCCTAATTAGTTCTTTATCTTTTATACATAATGTGTCGGTATTTATATTCACTTCTCATGATGATATAATTATCATGTCCACAATTCAATCAGATATTCTTTCTATATTATGCGTCAGTAATTACATTCACCTTTCTTCATATTTTCTAAGTTTTAGTTTCGTCTTATCTATCATTTTTATCAGTTTTTCTCAATCCGGCGTTTAAAGCGTCGATAATTATTACAATTAATTAAATAATAATTATTAAATTTTTATGAAACTTAAACGTAAAAATTTTAAATTTCTTAGTTTGACTAATTATATAAAATGTTCAAAAATAATTTGAATTTAATTAACAAGATTCTTGTTGATTTATCGAAAAAAATAAATAAGATTTCGTAAATGTTTGAAAAACCTTTGTCTATACTTTGGTCAAAGTTTTCTTAGTTGAAAAGTAAAAAGTGTCATTTCAAATTTTAAGTCATGGTTTAAATGTTTTCCTCAATCCTTCTTAAGTTATCTTGAGGTATACACAAACATTTACCCCTAAACAGAAGTTTAGTTAAATGGTTTGTGTATAAGGGAATAATCCCTTAAAATTCTTTCTTAAAACATTTGTCAAAATACGTTTGCACTTTCTTTTTGGTAAAAATCCAAAGTCTTAAAAGGGCTCTTAATTTGAAGAGTTAGTATAGATTCCATTATCTTTTTAATCACATAGTCCAATAGTGTAATGGTTTAAGTCTTTAATCTCATGTTAATTATTCAAGGTACATGTTTTCATTGTTCGGCCAATTCAGGGCAGTCTATAAATAATTATTAACTCATTCTTATTCTTATAAACAAACATTTAGTCCTTAATGATCACAAGCATGAATTCATCAAATTACAGCCTACACACGTGATTCACCAAATTTATGAATGCTACATGTGCATCGGTCAATCCAAACGACATCACGTGAAACTCATAACGTTCATTACAAGTTCTGGATGTAATGATTGGAATAGATAATCTCTTTCGCAGATGCGAAGTTTGATGATAACCATGCTATGGATCAAATTGTTAGAACCTTGTAAATGATCGAACAAATCTTCCATTTCGAGTTATGGATATCGTTTTCGATCGTCAATTTACTCAGTCACAGTAATCTATAAATATAAGGAAAGATAACACCATAGCTCTTCAGGATGACAGGCTTGGTATAATAAAATCTTTCTCCGACAACTCTATCAGTTGTACGGTAATTCTTTAAATTCAGATGGTGCTGACATACAGTGCACAAGCCACAGGTGCAGCACCGGGAATAGAATCAATACCAATTTCAACTTGCCTTAGTGGCGAAAGTCTAGGTAATTTACCAACAAATACTTACTAAAGTTTCAGATAACATAAACATCTTTTAATAAATTCATATTAAGTTATTCTAGATTACAATATCTATAACTAGTTCACAACCATTCATGGTATACTTTCAAGTCTTAATACAGGATATTGTCATCCATCAAGAATTATTTAGATCACTTTTGATAATCAACATCTTATCATTTAGGGGAATTCAATTCGAGTTCCCATCAATTAGGACAATGTCGTCATGTCATAATCAATCAATTCATTCTACTTGCACTATCAACTTTTCAGTTTCATTGTTGTCGATAAGATGTGAACTTCTCAAAAGACTAATAATAACTCATAATCCTTCACAATTTCAGGGATATTAGGATACACAACTATTATTGAAAGAGTAAGGTCAACACATAATCTATGCGAGAGAATTTCAAATCAGATACAGATGAAAACATTTAACGAATATGAATATATCCCATGTTTTCATAATTTGAGTACGCATTCGAAAGCTCCTCGGATCGTTACCCAGGTCATTCAAATGAAATCAAATCATATGAAATGATAGGAACGTCGATACATCCTGTCGGGTATCAACACTCGGTAATCAGATACTTTTCCTAAGAATCTCACTACGGAATAATTGGACAAGAAAGAATTGTCAATTGTCAAATAAGACAATTTCCACAGATGAGTAAATTCTACTCAGAAGAATAGATGATACAGGCACATACGTAGGTGTCCCTAACACTATGTCCTTGTTTTCACTTCTTGCAGATCTCATAAAATTTAATCTTTCACAATCTTCAAAGAAAATGTAGTGTTTATTAATCAGTTTCATGGTGACTACTAATAAGCCTTGCATGGTCCATTCCAAATTGTATGTAGGCGCGCAACTATATACAATTTCAAGACTAACGATGCAATACTCAGTTCGTCAAAATTATATCATCATGTTTATAATAAAAACATTTTCATACTTAATTCTTAAATAAGAATCAAGAATAAATTTACAAAGATTTTCTTTGTTATGGAAATAATTAAGTTTCCAAAGCATCTCTTAAACAACTTCATTTTGATATCAATCACTTATAAAACTTACTTTAAATAATCCTTATTGTGATGAAAATTTAATTTTCTCAAAGGATACGGTTTTAACTTTATAAAAACAATGTGTGGTCTGCAAAAGAGTGATGAAAAGTTGTTCACCAAGAATTAACTACGATATGATAGGAAATGAGCTTAGCCAAATAATCATGAGGTTCATGACCTCGATGGCACTCAAGAATACAAAGTGAATAATCCACAACGTGACTCAATTCGAGATGAGTACTTGTTCAATGGTTGCATTACTAATGCGAACATTAGGATGAAGCAATAAAGGATAGATAACATCAATACATGTAGAATTTAGCAATCAAAGGTAGTCTTTTCATTAATCACAAACAAGTCAAATTGTACCGTAACACATTACGTGTCACTATGTCATACAATTCTCAGATCTCATCCTACCAACTGATATCTCAGTTAAGTTAGGGATTCTTAAAAGATACCACAATGAATACTAGTCTACAAGAGTCATTTGGTGTTCCACATGTCCCGGAAGATCCATCGGTCCCAATTCAGAAGAAGATTTCTTCAATTTATTTCTTGGACACTGGGCATCCTCATTAGTGGACAATGGCCTAGGAACAACCTTTAACACAAACTAACAATCATTTAAAACTTTATAATTCAATCACAAAACTTAACGATTTCCTCTTAACAATTTATTATTCCATATGGGTTAAATTTTACTTTATTCAAATTTCAACCACTTTTATACTCAATTCGATATCCTACTTCATTCTCCAATACTTTCAATCTTTATTCTTAGGCCTTAAAAGGGCAATATAAGCTCATTATGAATAACACTTAATTTCCGATCCTATATCTTCTTTATAAATAATTATCAAATGAGTCACTAGTATGAAATGACTTGATCATTCAACTAGAATTCTCGGAAAGGTATTAGTGGCATGAGGCTTTTGGGTAATGGTTCCAATGACAGCCTCAAGTGCAACATTCACCCTTTCGATTTCAAGTTTAAGAATTGGATGACAACGAATCATATGACATCTTTCTAGGAGATAACGTTTTGTCAAACTCCACTCTATAAGGAAAGATCGTCATAACATCGATATCAGATTTAATCTTGCCAATTCTTCTTCAATATCGCGATCAACTAATATCTACACTTCTACGAATTTCAACCATTTGTTGGGATCATAAATATCCGCAACTTGGTTTAGATCTAGGATAGCTAGAATTCCTACGAGAATAGCTTCGATTAATTTACTAGGGGATTTAGGGTTTCTTGTGACAACCTACATCGTATAAATACCTCGTATAAAAATCAAAATAATTATCAAACAATCATGTAATAAAATTACATCATATATATATATAATCCAAGTTATATATATATTAAAATAACACTTCTCAGTCTGGCCTTGTCGGTAACTCGGGAATTCTTCGGCACCGTTATAGTCAAAAGATTTTTAGACATTTTTAGAAAAATGTTTATAGTTAAAAGATTTTGAAATGTTTTATTCAAAACATTGGTTTTAAAAATCTTTCGTTCTCTATAACGAGAGCTCTGGTACCAAACTGTAACACCCCCAAATTTATACAACTCAATACAGCGGAAGACTCGTTGGTGTTACGGGATAGCACATTACTCACATCATAGACAACGCATAAAAATCGCGTCGTTTAATAATAAATCATTTCCATTCATAAATATCAAACTTACATCGGTCCCAAGTCATATTATTTCATACAAAGTTTTACAAAGTATTTGAATGGAAATAAGTATTTGGGTGCGGGCCATGAATTCTTGTCGTCTTCCCGAGAATTACCTTCAAGTACCTGAGATAAAACATGTTAAAAGAAAAGGTCAGCGATAACGCCGAGTGAATTCATAGAGTTTAATAAATTCTATCAATATAACGTTGGTATAAAATTATTACCAAAAATCATTTTGTACAAATCATTGTAATAGGCCATAAAATAGCCAAGTTCATTTTTATACAAATCTTTATCGAAAATCATAATATAGGCATTTGCCTTAAAAATCATTATACGAACCATTGTCGTTAAAAACATCATATAATATGTTTTGCAACGTTGTATAGATTAAATAAAAATCATTATACGAGCCAATGTCGTAAAAATGTCATACAATACGTCTTACGACGTTGTATGAAAATAAAACCGTTATACGAATTTGGTTATGAAAACCAAAACACAAATATAATATCAATAGTATGACCTTGTATTGCTAGTCAGGCAATACATCCTAATTCGGAGCGTCTAGTAGTATTTCGTTAGTTTTGGATTATTATAAGCCGCATGACATTGTTACCTTACTAAACCAAAACGGGTAGCTAACCCGATACCAATTTTGCCCATCTAAAGTAGCGTGTCGTCACAAAGGTCACGCTATGGAAATCTTCTCATACATAAATTCGCTTACCAATCAATGTGGCACGACGGGGATCAACCGTCAAGGCGCGAACTGGGGTGATCGTCCCCAAATAGTACTATTATATGCACAAGCGTCTACCAAATCCCGGTAGTTCACAATTCATGCTAATGGGACTTTTAGTGACATAACCTAACTTTAGTAATCCATTTTTATTTCATCTATCGGGTCCTTTAATCATTCATAGGGTCATACAATCGGGTCATTCAATCATTCGGGTCCAAATCAATAAACAAATAATCGAGACAAATGGTGTCCTATTTAATAAAAATTAACATGTTATCTCCCTCGCGGGTTTATAAAACATTTATAAAACATTTAAAATAGTGCGAGGCTATGAACTCACGTTGATGTGGGAAGACGATTATCGGCGATTTGGATGTACGGTACGTGCTTCAATCACGGAAACCTAGACAAATAATAATCGGTCTTAGACGTTTGTCCAATGACTTTATAAAATAACAATTATGTATATATATGATGATTATTTATATATGATGATCAAGTGGGTTTACATATTCTCGTTTGCTCATTTTAGTGTTATGTGTCGGTAACTTTTATACTAGTTTACTAGTTTTACCCATTTACGTGTTTTAGGTCCAATAAACTTATTATAAGTTCTTTAACTTGTTTTAATCCATGTTATACTTATATTATCAGTATTTAAACTTTCCAAGTTGGGCCCAAATGGGTTAAGCCCAATAAGTTCTTTTTATAAGTGTTTAACTTATTTAGTACAATTATTAGTCCAATACGTTTACTTAGCTCGTTAATGTCCGTATGTCCTATAGTTCGGGTTTTATCGGTTTTTACTTGTTATACATGTCTATATATCAGTATATGAGTTTATAAAAGTTTACATTAGACGGGTCCAACCGTCTAAGTTTTATTTAACAAAAACGTTAATTTTTCGGTAATAGCCGAAAAAGTCGTAAAAATCAAGTTTATAGTTTTTATAACTTATAAGTGTTATTCCACTACCATTTTTATAATTTATACACTTATTTAACCTTTTACATATTTATATAAATAAAATCCATAAGTTAGTGGGTTTTTCTTTTACATTTTATACAATATAATTTTGAGTGCTTATATAATAATATTATACTTTAATTTCCAAAATCTGATTTTTATTCTCATCTTCACCAAAACTGCCATATCTAGAGTTATATATGGAGATAGAAGCTCAAATTTTTATCACATAAACTACATGATATGTGCTCTATTTAACGCTTCTATAGCTACTGTTGAATCATCCTCTAAGTATTTTCTAAAAATCGTCCAAAACAGTGAACTCAGATTTGTACCTTAAACTTGTTTTGATCATATCTCACTCATTACAATGATTTCATTGCATGGCCAACTCTCACATGTGTACAAGACTCATAGCTTACTGTATATAAATCAATTCAAGTCATTTTACCAATTTATCATATGATTCTTTACTGTTTTATACAGCCATCTAAATTAAGCAAGATTTTAACCTTGTTTCTTATAGTTTTTCATCTTTTTAAGCATGTTTATCAACACCAAATCCCCACACAATATTTTTAATCATCATTCATCATCATATACATATAAATAAGTGAAAGAAATACAAGATTACATAATCAAAAATAACAAGATGATAGGAAGAAATAATCTCTATACCACCAAAGTGATGAAATGATGAGATTTTGATGAACAAGGCTTGGTTCTTGTCACCACATCTTTAACTTGGCAAATGAATTTTTTGAGATCTTCATAGGTATGAATACCTTCTTGAAAATCAGCCCTTGGACTCCATAAAATTTCCTTTTTACTTGTTAAAATCACCTCTAATCACCTTCTTTTTATGTAGCAATCAACATATGTTGATTCTAGATGATGTTTATGGTTGAATTTTGATGGATGGTGATTGTGGGAGTGATGTTGGACGTTCAAGATAGGGAGAGAAAGAGGGATGGAGAATTTTTCCTTCTCTTGTTTTTGCATGTATGAGAAAGTTGTTTTGGTTTAGCTAGTTTTGTGTTAAGTGGTTTGTAAGGCTCTAAGGACAAGTGTCCTTAGAGTGTGTGTTATGTTGACACCAAAGTGGTGTGTTGGTAACTTATCTTGCCACCCATAGTGGGGGTGAGACAAGTGTATACTTGTTTCATCCGCACTAATTTACGGGTACTCCTCGATTCTAGTTTCCTCGTTTTAAGTGCCCTCGGGTCGTTTTAAGAAAAACGTTTTTATAAATTATGAATCAACGACACAAAACGAATCTAACAAAAGTTGACTCATCAAAAACGGAGTTCGAAAACGTAAATACGTAATCCTAAGGTTTCCGGTTTAGTCGTAAAGGACGTTAAAATAAAATCGTAAGTCCTAGTCTCTTCTCGTAAATTTGTGAGTTTATGAACCAACACAAATTTAAAATCTCAAAATAATATTCACAGACAAATTTATTTTCTGAAATGTCGGACTGTCACCAAAGACGGTGTATGTAAACGTAAGCACGTAACGTTGAATCCTCCGGTTTAGACGTAGTCGACGCTACTTCAAGACGTAAATCCAAATTACTTCTCAAAAATAAGTGAGTTCATAAAATAATATTTTCAAATAAATATTGAGAATAGAATATTGACCATAAATTGACGGATTGTCACATTATATTGTTCAACGGTCTTCATCGACCGGAGGTAAAATGCTACCGAACTAGAATGAAATGTTCAAAGCCATTTTGTTCGTGTCTACTTATGTTGCGGCATTTGAAGACGGTGGCGTTGCAGAATCCGAGAAGAAGTCGTCCCCGCATGCTTATACTGTATGACTTAATACTTCAACAAATTCAAGAAAGTCTAAAAGTCAAGTCTTCCACTGTATCGAACTCTGAAGCTTTCAAGAATTATGAAGGTATAAGTATGTAGGACATGAAGTCACGAGGAGGGGATATTACAAGTGATGTACAAGATCAAGGCAAGAGATGAATGCTCAAGATTGATATCAAAGATCACATCAGCATGTTCACCAGAAAAAGAAAAAGAAAAGAAAGACGAAGACTACGAGTTCAAGATAAGCATAGTATGCTAGGTTTTTTTTATTATTGTAACTTGGGTAACGCCCTTGTTTGGAGTGACCTCCCTTAGGGGGATTGTTAACATCATAAGATTCAAGCTAACAAGAGGTGATCCGGAGGTCGGGGAGGATAAAAGAAATGTTTAGACATTTTAGAGAGAGAGAGTAAAGCTTGAATGTAGTGTGTGTATTTAGAGAGAGAAAGGGAAATACACAAGTAAGAAGAATCCTCACCCCTCCATGGAAGTATGGAGGGGTATATATAGACTAGACAAGAGGTCACTTTGACAACATGTCAATAGTAGTCCCTCTACGTTTTACCTATCTGAATAAAATGTAATTCCGTAAATGGCGCTCACATTTTAGGGCTAACAGGGAGATTGTTGGAAATACGTTTTACGTATTATAAAGGATCGGCCACTCCAACAATAGTCTAAGTAATATCTCGTAGTTTATTTTTACTAATATTAAACAACTAAGGCCATGCCAATCCTACAACATGTGTAGGCCGACCCAACTTGTAAGCCCAAGCCCATCTCATAGGCTTGGGTATATAAACCCTCTCTTTAGATGGAGAGGGTGTGGTTTTCATTCAATTTACACATAGTTAAGTGTGTATTTCTACACTTTCTCTCTAAAGTATGTGAAAAATCTACCATCGTTCTATCTCTTTCTCTCTCTAAACATAAGCAAGATATATCATACAGGAAATAAGTCCCCGTTGTATGGGACCATTGAGGTAATATAAAAAGTTGGTTTAAAAGGCATATAAGCTGGATCTACCCGAGGACATCAAGGGCTGCATGAATTATGTTTCGTATATCGAACTTGATAAAATGTTTATCAAGTGAAAATCTGATTACTTCCTGATGAAGTTTGGATCGGCGAAAAGTTGCATTCATCAAAAACCGTGAACATCATGGATAGAGAAAGTAAGTCAACTTAAGCCTGATCGTATTCCCGTAGTTATATTTGGTGAAACTCGCGTATTGTAATACACTTGAGAGAAAAGACCGAATGTGGAGGAAATACCCACGTGTCTCTAACTCTATAAGAAGCGAGTAGTAAAATAAATCGATCTTTGAGGACAAAGAACCTCCTTAGGGGTAACTGCTGTGACAATTCGTCAATTTATGATCGATATTTTATTCTCAAGTATTATTTAAAATCACTATTTCATTGTTAACTTATGAACTCACTCACTTTTGGGAAGAAATAAGGGTTTACGTCTTAAAGTATCATCGGCTACGTCTAAACCAAAGAATTCTACGATACGTGCTTACGTTTACATACACTGTTTTTGTGACAATCAAACATTTTCAGGTAGTAAATTATTTTCTCGTATATAGTTTTGAAACTTATTTTTGTGTTGGTTGACGAACTCACAATTTACGGGTTGAAATTTGGGCTTACGTGCATAATTTAACGTCCTTTACGACTAAACCGGAAACCCTAGGTTTGCGTATTTTCGTTTTTGTGCTCCGTTTTTTATGAGACAATTTTTATTAGATTCGTTTTGTACCGTTGATTCATAATTTATAAAAACGTTTTTCGTAAAACGACCCTAGGGAACGCAAATCGAGAAAACTAGAATCGAGGAGTAGTCGTAAATTAGTGGGGATGAGACAAGATAACTCTTTCCCCACCCCCACCATGGGATGGCCAAAACTTCACCAACACACCTCATGTGTGTCAACTTTATAATAAAACTAGGACACTTGTCCTAGTTTTGTCACAAAACCATTTACACATCAAAACAACCAAAACACCAAACCACTAACTCATTTTTACATGCAAACTCACACAAATCTCTCTCTAGCTCTCTCTTTTCCGTCCACTACTCCACCATAAACCCCTATTTGATCCAAATTTAACCATGAAATCTTGTGTTAAACTTGCATAAGATGAAAGCCTTTTGAAGTCTTGTTGATTGGAGGTGATTCTAACATCTACAAAGAAGTTTCCTTGGAGTCTAGGGCTGATTTTTCACAAGGTGATCATATAGTTAGGTGATCTTGAAGGTGGTATTGGTTTATCACAAGATTGGTCATCAAAAACGCCTTATTCATAACTTTCACTATCTTGGTTGGTAACAAGATCATTTCTTCCATTACCTTGTTATTTTGTAAATGTAATTTTGTATTTTCTTTATAAATGTATATGTATATGATGATAAACGATGATCAAAGTATTATGTGGGGATCTTGTGTTGATAAATTTGGTTAAAATGATTAAATCTACATGTAAAGATGTTAAAATCATGACTAAAAATATAGGCTATATAAAATAGTAAAGAACCATATGATAACTTGTATTATTGAATATACAGTAAGATATATGATATTTACATATGTGAGAGTTGACCACCGATGAGACTGCTTTTATACATGGTCTCATCGTCCAAATCGGGCTTAAAATGCATAAAATATCATTAAAACTGCCAAATATACGCTCGTGTTTGTTACTTATGTATTTTTAGGTACGAATATTGAGGAAATGGCAAAAGATCACAAGAATCATTCAAAAACGAACATAGGAAACGAAGCCGCACAATGAACCGGGCCCAAGTTTGGATTTTGCAAAAAGAACCTTGAAGAATTGAAGATTGTCAAGTTTGGTCCCTCAACTTTTGAAGATTTACACTTTATACCCCTCAAATATTCAACATTATGAATAGGGTCCCTAAAGTTTGAAGATATTACAAGTTCAGTCCTTGGAGAATCAAGAATATGCATTTAAAACCCTTGGATAAAGTTTTGGAAGTCTTTGTGCCATTTTTGACAACTTGCCAAAAGTTGACAAGTGAAAAATAGGCGTTGATGCCATTTATTTACAACTTGAACAAAGAAGAAACCATGGGGGATCATATTTGCCAAACCACCAATCCCATTCACCCACTCAGAATATGCCACGTCACATGACCCACCCATTTACCCAACATCTACCCAAACCCATAACCCTACCCGTCCAAACCCAAGTTTATTTATTAAACCAGGGTCAAACCCCAGTCAACCTTTTCCCATTTCCCACCAAACACCATATTTAAAAATAAACCTTTCCCTTTTTGGATTAAACCATTACCTGCTACACACCCAAAACCCATAAACCCTAAAATCCTTAAATCCTTAATCCAAAGGGTTTTCACCCAATCAAAATGATGGTTGTAAAATTAGACACTTGCTTTAGAAAAAACAAGCAACTAAAAATAGGGCAAGCGTGCACGACGATTTAGGAAAACCGTGTGTGTATGACCCTTAAGAAAGGTGAGTTCGTTCTCGAGGAGGCACGTGTGTTGTGTAATGAATGATGATTAATTGTTTGATGATTTTATTAACATGAAAAGAGGAGAGAAAATGACGAAGACGTAAAAATAAAAATTAACAAAAATCACTACTAGAAAGCTAAGACGTAGAACCATAAAAACAAAAAAAATTAAAATTTAAACCTAAAAATTCCTAAAAATTACTAAAAATCCACAATAAAATTCTAAGAGTTTACAAAAAATCCAAACCAAATAAAACCTTTTAATTAATTAAATAATGACTTTTTAATGCTAATTAAAGCCCTAAAAATCACTTTTAAATATCAAAAAGCCCTAAACAAGATTTTATAGTTTGTAAACCTCAAAAATAACCTAATTAAGCTAAAAACTATTTTTAAAAACTATTTTAAACTCCTAAAAACTATTAAAATCTATTAAATCTTAAATTAATTCTAAAAAATAAATGAAAAGCCTAAAAAAGATTTGGAAAGTGACATAGTTCCTAATTTAATGTCTATAACCTAGGAAAAATGAAAAAAGGTTAAAAATTAAACTTTCTATTTTTGGTAATAAAATAATATTAAAATAATCAAAAAAATAAAAAGTTCAAAAATAAATTCTAAAAAATTACCAAAAATCCTAAATAATGTAACTAGAACAAAAATGCAATCAAAAGTTCCTAAAACCTTTTTATTAATTTTATATTTAATTTTAAAGTTGTCTAAAAACCCTAAAATCAAATAAAATTAAAAATTAGACTTTTTGAAAACTTTATGGAATGTAAACCTCAAATTACTTAAATAAAACCTAAAAACTATTTTTCTGGATTTTTAAAATACTTTTTACTATTTTTAATTAACTTTCTAAAAATTAAACTAAAAATAATCCTAAAAAATAAATAAATAAATGGAAAAATCTACTTTTTGGCCAGAAAAGTCTAAAACCCTAATAAGATCCTAGGAAAAATAAGCTATCACAAATAAGCTTATACAATAAGCTGAAAAAGCCCAAATAAGCTACGGCTTAATTAAGATAAGCCAAAACAAAATTATCTTAAGTATAATTTAAAACCAAACCTATCAGTCAAAGTCCCTAGGGCGCAGATGGTTAGCACGTTGTGTTGTGAGAGGAGTGGCGCAGGTTCGAGTCCTGGCCACGTCCTTTTTGGTCTTTTATTTTTTTTTTCTTTTTAGCTTTTAAAACACAAATCCAGAGACCTTGTTAATCACTAAAACACAAACACAATTCAAGTTTATCAAGATTAAAGCAAGATTGCACAAAAACGTGACCAGTTTTCCTTTTTGAAGAACACAAGCAACCTGTTATCTTCACAGGTGCAAGGAGATACCAAGAGGACTTGGATTATGGATTTTTGTGGATGTTTTGATTGGACAAAGGCACCCCTATACTCTTTGGAGTATAAGGAGTCAAGAGCAAGCAGAAAACAAGCAAGTTCAAGCCAAATATCAAACACAAATAAGCCAAAAAGTTACTGAATAAGCCTAAATGCTATCTGATGAACAATGAAGCAAGTTACATGCACCAAATCGAATTTCTAAGGCTTATAACTTGAATACAAATCCACAAAAGCACAAATAGGTTATAGCACACCCTTAAACAACCTTTAATCTAGCAATGAACAAAAAATTAAGCCAAAATCTCTCAAAATTCATACAGACAAGGCAGTTACTGATTTTATATGCTATTGACCCTTTTTTAGCTTGCAAATTGGTTCAAAACTTGTTCAAACTAAGAAACAAACTTACACACAACCCTATGCTACCCTATTGAGTGTATCTAGCAAGTTTTAAACACAAAATTCTTTCAAAATTATCACTTAAATAGCAGATCCAAACACCCCTTAAGAATCTGAAATGCAATTTGACACACCAAATCACTTGCAGACCTATCAAAACTGATTTCACATGCCTCTATCATGCATAATAAACATAAATAAGCATATACAATCAATCAAACAGTCACTTTAAACAAACTACACAAAATTCATGCAAGATCACAAAATACTGAAAATATAAAAATGAAAAGGATTTTTACCACAATGGACCTACATCCAGGTCCCTTAGTGACAGCAAGGTCACCTCCTTCAGGCTGGGGCCTGAGCTGAACCTTGGACAAAATAATCAACACAACCTGCTAAGAAAAAGTGAAAAGAAACAAGCACAAATATAACTTTCTGATTTTACCAAAACTTATAAACCTTGAAACCACTTGAACCTTGGAACTTAACACGTTTCTAAAACAATCACAAGATCAAAAATCCAGGACTCTTATCCACTTTCACTTCAAAAAGCCTTGGATTTCAGAAACCTATCAAACCTTTTTCAAAAACCTTTTTGAAAACTTAAAACACACAATATGTTTCACAAATATGATGGAACTCAGATTTTTCACTCAACAATCATTTACCAACTTTTAAAACAAGTAAAAAGGGATTACAATTTCAACACAAGAAAAATACCAAACTTTTAATTAATTTAAAAAGGAATTACAAGTTGGAGTAAAAAATCTGGAACAAGAGGAAATAGAGACACATGCGTCTCTATTTATACAAATAGATAGAACTATCTAGAACTACTAAACCCTAGAAGTGGACTGCCTAAGTTGCCCTTGAGTCTTTGTCTTCAAAATCAGTCAAATGCGCCCATGTGAATGAGAGTGATGTGCCAGTTGGTGTAGGATGATCTTGAACGTTTAAATGTGCTTGGGGACCAAGGGGATCATCTGAGTCGTCCATCTTGTCTGTTTGTTGGTATTGGGGGAAAAAGACGTGTGCAGGGGAATCTTGGGAGGTCACATGGGTTGAGTGGGAACATGGGTTTTGTGTGGGATAGGGTGAGGGTGTCCTTAATTAAGGATCTGGAGTTAATTGGGTGAAAACCCTTTGGATTAAGGATTTAAGGATTTTAGGGTTTGTGGGTTTTGGGTGTTTAGCAGGTAAGGGTTTAATCCAAAAAGGGAAAGGTTTATTTTTAAATATGGTGTTTGGTGGGAAATGGGAAAAGGTTGACTGGGGTTTGACCCTGGTTTAATAAATAAACTTGGGTTTGGACTGGTAGGGTTATGGGTTTGGGTAGATGTTGGGTAAATGGGTGGGTCATGTGACGTGGCATATTCTGAGTGGGTGAATGGGATTGGTGGTTTGGCAAATATGATCCCCCATGGTTTCTTCTTTGTTCAAGTTGTAAATAAATGGCATCAACGCCTATTTTTCACTTGTCAACTTTTGGCAAGTTGTCAAAAATGGCACAAAGACTTCCAAAACTTTATCCAAGGGTTTTAAATGCATATTCTTGATTCTCCAAGGACTGAACTTGTAATATCTTCAAACTTTAGGGACCCTATTCATAATGTTGAATATTTGAGGGGTATAAAGTGTAAATCTTCAAAAGTTGAGGGACCAAACTTGACAATCTTCAGTTCTTCAAGGGTCTTTTTGCAAAATCCAAACTTGGGCCCGGTTCATTGTGCGGCTTCGTTTCCCGTGTTCGTTTTTGAATAATTCTTGTGATCTTTTGCCATTTCCTCAATATCCGTACCTAAAAATACACAAGTAACAAACACGAGCGTATATTTGGCAGTTTTAATGATATTTTATGCATTTTAAGCCCGATTTGGACGATGAGACCATGTATAAAAGCAGTCTCATCACTCCCCCATACTAAACCATTGTCGTGCCCTCACTCAATGCTAGAATAAAGTATCAAAGCACCTCCAAAATTCATTTTATTCACTTTATTGAAATGATAAACTAGCTACACTACTACTATTATTACTACTTGTGTTTTAGACATAATGTATGATTTTCATCGCAAAATGGGACGTTTAGGTTCATAGAATAAGAACACGTGAATGCTTCGTTAGAAATAATTTCATCGTCCTCGATTTTCACCTTAATTCCATGCCAAGCGTGCAACGAGATCATTGTCATTATAAGTTAGTAATGCTAACACTACTTATATGCCCTAATCACGTACTTATTCTCCCATTATTCCTAAGTTGTATCTCTTATATTTTATTATGTCTTAATGATCACGAGGATACATCATTGACTTATGTGATAATAGAGTTTTAGGTCTAAAAATAGAGTCCTAACGGTGTAACTAAGACCATCAAATCAATAACCCCTCTTAATAGACAACGATGTTAAAAAATTAAGTTGACAAGAAGAATCGATAAACACGGTTTTATAACGGTTTTGAACATGAGACTTATTACCAAGACTTTTATACGCCCCCTAACGGAAGGGCCTTATTATCTTTGGTTTACCTCCATCTTTTATTCAACTTCGCCATGAAGCTTTTATTATGACTTCGGTCTTGCCTTGCCTTTTATTATCCGCCTCATCGGTGGTTTTATTAGCCAAAGACGTATATCCTCACGCTAAAGCGCATTTTTTGGATCTTTAAAGCTTCGAAGATTAAGGCTTGATTCACTTTCAATTTTGCATAGATTTTAGGCCTTGTGGGGCTTCAAATTGTTTGCTAGATTTAGGTGAGCACTTGAAATCTTATTATTGGTTGAAGCTTTCGATTATTCGGGTGCCAATACTTCAAAACCGTGACGCTGGCGATACCTTAATGTCTTCCCAATTTAATTACACGGAAGCTACTAGAAAAGACTAGAAACCCGACAATCCTAACTAAACCGCTAAGTCAATATTTATTAAGCAAAAAATATTTACAAGCGAAGGGAGAATAAGCAAACAACGAGAACACATGAGTTTTTGAAAGAATACGAGTACTCTACGTTTAGCATAGTAACTTATAATTAACTCTATCATTTCTCGTCCTCATTTAAGAGACTTAGCCTAATGTGTAGTTAAGGAATCAAAGCTAAGTGCTCAACACGCACGGTCGAGTCAAAAATTACTCTTATTCTCGCCATCGGAAAACCTACATTCGTGTCTTCAAACACTTATAAAACATGAGAAAAATTTTAAAATTTGGCCATTTTTAGCCTTATTTTGCAACAAAAACGATAAACAAAACGATAAGTTTTGGAAAGCGTGAAGGTTTGGCAAGGCAAGTATCTATTCACCCCCCATACTAAAGTTAAACATTGTCATCAATGTTTCGATTCTAGGGGTGCAAACACCCCCATACTAGAGACGTAGTCGAATGCCTAATCTAGCATGGAAAGGGTGTAACCAATAAATTAATAGCCGTTTATGAAGTGTGCTAAAAACCTAAGGTTAGAACAATCAAGGATATATCATTTGGATATTGAGAAAGTCTCCAAAGCAAACGATCGAGTGCTACCATAAAACAAACACGAGAGGCTCCAATCGTGAAGTTCATGATCTAAAAACCACAATGCACAAACAACCACGGAACAAAGGTTGGAAGGGCACAAATCCCCTCACATTAAACTAATTAGAAAGCAATAATATGTACATGGATAAGCATGGGTCTCCCCCACGAGGCACCTTGTTTTTGATAACCGAGTCAAAAGCTCGACTCGAATCCCCATAAATGTGATCATTTAGGGATAATCATGGTGTGGTTAATTTTTGGTGGGGCTTACATGATAAACAAGGCCCAAAAACAACCGGTATTAAGGACTATGTCCTTTGATGGTGCAAAATACCGGGATCGAAGATGGCGTTTTCGTTTTCATTGGAAAAACAAATCAACGCCACTTCAAGGTTGGTCAACAAAAACTCAAAAAGTTTCAAGAAAATAGGAGAGAAGAAATAGAAGGGTGGGACAATGGGTAAGTCAAAACATTGAGCTACTCGAGGTAGACTCGCACCAATCAAATGAAAAGATTTTCCATTTATTGCATCGGTGGAAGACCGAGATTTCCCTATATAAGCAATTCCAGGATCAAATATCTCGTCCTCGATGGAGAAAGGGGAGGGAACATAAGGGGATTCCCTCGCACTAAGTCCACACAAAGCATCGTCAAAAGGAGAAGACGAGCTTGTAGTACTCAAATCACGCGGTGATGATGGAGTTAGAGTTGTAGAAAAATCTTTTAAATTTAATTCAAAATCTTTTCCTTTTGCATGTTTTACACTCTCCTTGTGAAAACCCGATTTGATTATGTCAAAAATATTTGGTGTATCTAAAACAATGTTAGTCATACTAAAAATTCTCACATTTTGAAATCTTTTTGGTTTAGGTGGTGGTAAGTTTTCAAATCTTTTGTCAACAAAGAAAACCTCCCCATCGGGATCAACGTATTCATCATCCGAAGATTCACTCGAGATTGGAATCGTAGGCTTAACACTCTTAACCTCCACCGGCGGAGGGGACGGAACTTCATTTTTCTCAACAACTCCTAAAACTCTATTTGAAATCTTTTTGCAAATGCTTTTGATGGTATTGACATTGTACAAAGATGTGATAGAATACACATGAGAAAGAGTGGAGTTTTGGGTTGCATTAATGACGAGTTCTTCCTCATTGAAACGAAGAGTGATTTTTCTTGCATGCACATCGATAAGTGCTCTCGAGGTATCAAAAAAAGATCGACCTAAAATTAACGGAACATTAGGATCGATAGGAATGTCAACAACAATAAAGTCTACAGGATAGTAGAACTTTCCAACTTTCACAAAGACGTCCTTGGCAACTCCACAAGCTAGAATCGTAGAATGATCGGCCATTTCGATTGACATTCTTGAAGGAGTGAGATTTGGAAGATTGAGCGATTTAAAAATCTCAAGAGGCATCAAATTAATACTAGCACCAAGATCGGCCAAGGCGTAGCATTCTTCCATGTCTTGGATAGCATATGGGATTAAAAACTTTCCAGGATCACCGACCTTTTGAGGTATGCGGCTTAGAAAAACCGATGAACAACTAGACGATTTTTGCAATTTCTCTTTGTTATTCAACATACTTTTGAAGTTCGTGGCAAATCGAGGCATCATGACTAAGGCGTCGGCAAAACTTATATTAAAATGCAAGTCACGAAACATTTTCATAAAGATTTCAAATTGATAATTATTTCGTTCTTGTGCCCTTTCCTTGTCTTGTCTTGAAGGGTAGGGTAAAGGTGGTGTGGGTTGGGGCAAAGTAGGCATAGGCATCGGCCTTGGAATCTCGGGTTCCATGATTGGTGTGGGTTCAACCGTAGGTGTGGTTTGAGCGGTACTTCGTGGGCTTGTAATTTTCTCCTTTTCAACCACGACCTCGGGTTCTTTCTCTTTTTCCTTCTCCATAGAAGTACTTGGACGAGAAATGGGTTCTTTGAAAGTTTTACCACTACGAGTGGTAATAACCTTCAATTCTCCTTTCGGGTTCACGATGGTATCACTAGGAAGACCACCCGAAGAAGAGGGCTTACACATGATAGCTTCAAACATCTTAGCCATACGGTCCTCAAACTTAGATTGCCTAGAATCCGCTCTTAACAACTCTTGCTTAATCTCATGTTGTCCTTGCTCCATTTTTTGTTGATTTTGTTGGAGACGTGTGACATTTCCTTCCATTTTATTAGCATGAGTTTTAAGTTCATTAGCAAGTTCATTTTTAAGCTCGTTTTTCAACTCGGATCTTAAGCTAACCATTTCACGTTGCATGTTATCAAACTTAGCATCATTAGCCTTTGCATAATTCAAAAATTCTCCTTGAAGATTTTTGGTGTGATCATTTTGAAAACCTTGGGCATTGTTTTGAAAATCAATGTTTTGGTTTTGATTTTAAATTTGCCCATTTCCACTTTGATAATTACCTTTGTTGTAATTCCTTTGATTTCCTTGGTAATTTCCACCTTGGTTGTTGTTGCGATAGTTATTAGCATTTTGATTTGGTGGAGCTTGATTTTGGCGGGAACCTTGACCGATTTGGTTATAAGTTCCCGTGGCTACAAAAGCATTCGAAGTGTTACCATCCGCGGTAATGCACTCGGAAAGATCATGAGCTCCACCACACGACAAACAACTCTTAGAAACCGCTTTAACCGAAGCGGAATTTGAAGCTTCTTGAGCTTTCCAATGGGACATAAGGCTAGCAAATCTATCAAAAAATCGATTTTCTTCATTTGCTTCATCATGTAAGGCATTAATGGAACGAGATGATGATGAGCCCATTTTGGCAACACTCGGTGTGTGACGAGGGCTACAAACCTTAGACCTATTCTCGATTATGACCAAAGCTTCTTCAACCGTTTTACACAAAAAATTACCACCCGCGGCGGCATTTAAATAATCTCTTTCATGATCGTTAAGTCCATTGTAAAACGTGTCTATTTGATGTAAGTCGGAAAAACCGTGATGAGGACATTCATGTAACATCTCCTTAAACCTATTCCAAGCCGTAGAAAAACTTTCATTTGATTCTTGTGAAAATTTGGAAATCTCATTTTTCAAATGCGTAGTCTTAGAGGGCGGAAAAAATTGGTTCACAAATTTCGAACGAGATCCTTCCACGTCAATATAGAATTGGGTGGCTCTTTCTCTAACCAAATTTTAGCGGGCCCGCTAAGGAATACGGAAAAAGCACCATCTTAATCGAGTCATTCGAGACATCCTTAAATTTGCACGTGGCGGTAAGACGATTAAATTGGCGTATATGGTTGTGGGTATTGTCCTTCTCATCACCACGGAATTTGTTGTTTTGGATCATCGACAAAAAACCCGTTTTCACCTCAAGATTCTCCGCAAGGATTGCGGGAATCACAATAGCTTCTCCATAACCCTCGGTGGGTGCTTGAAGTAACTCCATCATAGTTCGATTCGCCATGGTAGGTGCTTCTCGTACAATGGGTTCGTCAATAGGAGACTCCTCACAAGAATGAGTTAGAGTGGGAGTTTTGTTCTTTCGTCTACGTGCACGTTTTGCTTGATTACGAGTTAGCATAAACGTCACGTACAACGTGGAGACGAGCAAAGAAGATTCCTTTTGGTATTTTGTGTTTTTCAATTTTTTTGTGTTT
The DNA here is from genome assembly GCA_025667525.1 of Glebionis coronaria. Taxonomy (NCBI): domain Eukaryota; kingdom Viridiplantae; phylum Streptophyta; class Magnoliopsida; order Asterales; family Asteraceae; genus Glebionis; species Glebionis coronaria. Next base: position 234,342,919 of record CM046876.1, on the reverse strand, counting down.
TTGATGGTATTAACCTTTTTGGAAATTGGTGAAATGTATTAAGTAGACAATAGTCCACAAATCTCCTCCTTAATCAAATCTCTCGATTAAAGAAGCCTCAAGGAATGAAAACGATCACGTGGAGTGAACGCCTTCGATGACTTTAGAACGATGGTGGAACACCAAATCGTTCAAGAGGGTTTAATCAAATGAAACCAAGAAAATATATATGATATGTAATAATACTTTGGGCGGCAAAACCCTCGATTCACTATCAAAATCAAATACGCACAAGCAAGCGGAGGAAACGAGGCGGCGCGAAGCACTTAAGAGCCTTTTTCCTTTAGGTCGTGAAATACAACCGCCTTATACCCACCTTATAGTTTGTATTATCAAAATTAAGCTTCACGAAAGTATTTATCTATTTTTGCCTTTTTCTTTGGTTTGAGATTCGAATACAATGATCGAGTGATGAAATCCCGAATCAAGGTTGTGATTTCTCACGTATTTGGAGTACTTGTGTATTTATTGTTCTACGTATACAATATATTAATAATATTCACACAAAATCCGAAAAACGATAATACGTATTAGTAGAGTGCTACTAATACAATTACTATTTATGGCTAATAGAAAAAACAACAATGGTTCAATCAAAACACAACACGCCTCCCCGGCAGCGGCGCCAAAATGATAGTTGTAAAATTAGACACTTGCTTTAGGAAAAACAAGCAACTAAAAATAGGGCAAGCGTGCACGACGATTTAGGAAAACCGTGTGTGTATGACCCTTAAGAAAGGTGAGTTCGTTCTCGAGGAGGCACGTGTGTTGTGTAATGAATGATGATTAATTGTTTGATGATTTTATTAACAAGAAAAGAGGAGAGAAAATGACGAAGACGTAAAAATAAAAATTAACAAAAATCACTACTAGAAAGTTAAGACGTAGAACCGTAAAAACGACAAAAATTAAAATTTAAACCTAAAAATTCCTAAAAATTACTAAAAATCCACAATAAAATTCTAAGAGTTTACAAAAAATCCAAACCAAATAAAACCTTTTAATTAATTAAATAATTACTTTTTAATGCTAATTAAAGCCCTAAAAATCACTTTTAAATATCAAAAAGCCCTAAACAAGATTTTATAGTTTATAAACCTCAAAAATAACCTAATTAAGCTAAAAACTATTTTTAAAAATTTTAGAAGCCAAATTAAACTATTTTAAACTCCTAAAAACTATTAAAATCTATTAAACTTTAAAATTAAATATAAAAATAATAAAAAGGTTTTAGGAACTTTTGATTGCATTTTTGTTCTAGTTACATTATTTAGGATTTTTAGTAATTTTTTAGAATTTATTTTTGAACTTTTTATTTTTTTGATTATTTTAATATTATTTTATTACCAAAAATAGAAAGTTTAATTTTTAACCTTTTTTCATTTTTCCTAGGTTATAGACATTAAATTAGGAACTTTTTCACTTTCCAAATCTTTTTAGGCTTTTCATTTATTTTTAGAATTAATTTAAGATTTAATAGATTTTAATAGTTTTTAGGAGTTTAAAATAGTTTAATTTGGTTTTTAAAATTTTTAAAAATAGTTTTTAGCTTAATTTGGTTATTTTTGAGGTTTACAAACTATAAAATCTTGTTTAGGGCTTTTTGATATTTAAAAGTGATTTTTAGGGCTTTAATTAGCATTAAAAAGTCATTATTTAATTAATTAAAAGGTTTTATTTGGTTTGGATTTTTTTTAAACTCTTAGAATTTTATTGTGGATTTTTAGTAATTTTTAGGAATTTTTTGGTTTAAATTTAAATTTTTGTCGTTTTTACGGTTTTACGTCTTAACTTTCTAGTAGTGATTTTTGTTAATTTTTATTTTTACGTCTTCGTCATTTTCTCTCCTCTTTTCTTGTTAATAAAATCATCAAACAATTAATCATCATTCATTACACAACACACGTGCCTCCTCGAGAACGAACTCACCTTTCTTAAGGGTCATACACATACGGTTTTCCTAGATCGTCGTGCACGCTTGCCCTATTTTTAGTTGCTTGTTTTTCCTAAAGCAAGTGTCTAATTTTACAAATATCATTTTGGCGCCGCTGCCGGGGAGGCGTGTTGTGTTTTGATTGAACCATTGTTGTTTTTTATATTAGCCATAAATAGTAATTGTATTAGTAGCACTCTACTAATACGTATTATCGTTTTTTGGTTTTTGTGTGAATATTATTAATATATTGTATACGTAGAACAATAAATACACAAGTACTCCAAATACGTGAGAAATCACAACCTTGATTCGGGATTTCATCACTCGATCATTGTATTCGAATCTCAAACCAAAGAAAAAGGCAAAAATAGATAAATACTTTCGTGAAGCTTAATTTTGATAATACAAACTATAAGGTGGGTATAAGGCGGTTGTATTTCACGACCTAAAGGAAAAAGGCTCTTAAGTGCTTCGCACCGCCTCGTTTCCTCCGCTTGCTTGTGCGTATTTGATTTTGAGAGTGAATCGAGGGTTTTGCCGCCCAAAGTATTATTACAAATCATATATATTTTCTTGGTTTCATTTGATTAAACCCTCTTGAACGATTTGGTGTTCCACCATCGTTCTAAAGTCATCGAAGGCGTTCACTCCAGGTGATCGTTCACTCAATGGAATCCATAAAATGAGCAAGATATGATCAAAACATCATTAAGGTTCAAATCTGTATAGTCTGTTTTGGACGAATTATTAGGGACACTTAGAGGATGGATGACCCATAGCTAAATGGGAGTTAATTGTAGCACATATTATGTAGTTTATGCTCCCCAAAAATGAGCTTCTATCTCGGTAAAAATGGTGAAAGTGAGTTTCATGATCAAATTTGGAAAATAAAAGTATATATTATAAAATAAGCACTCAAGTAATACTATTATAAAATACATACCTAAAACCCACTAACTTATAATAATACTCATAAAATAAGTTATATACTTTGATAAATAAATGTGACATTTTATAAAATTACAAATTGATATGTTTTCTAAGTTATAAACTATATACATAAGTTTTACGTCTTTTCGGCTAAAACTGAAAGATTAACGTTTTCGTCAAATAAAACTTATACGGTCAGACCCGTCTAATGTAAACTTTTTATAACTCATCTACTGGTGTATAAGTACATTTTACAAGTAAAAACCGATAAAACCCGAGCTTTATAACTTATGGACATTAACGGGCCAAAGTAGCCTTATTGGACTATTAACCCAACTAGTTTGGCTAAACACTAATGGACTTACTCATTGGGCTTAACCCACTTGGGCCCAACATATGAGTATAGTCCTAGTATTAAAAGTATAAAATGGACTAATATAATGTATTGGGATTATAATGGGCTTATTGGGCCTCAATGTATAAACAAGTTAAAACTAGTGTAACTAGTCTAAAAATTTACTAACACATAACACTATAATGTGTATGAGGAGATAAAATCCCACTTGATCATCATCATACTTATAATATCATCATATATACATAGCCATTATTTTTATAAAGTCATTGGACAAGAGTCTAAGACGAGTATTATTTGTCTAGGTTTCCGTGATTGAAGCACGTACCGTACATCCAAATCGCTGATAACCCGGCTTTCCCAATCAATGTGAGTTCATAGCCTCGCACTATTTTAAATGTTCTATGAAATGTTTTATAAACCGGCGAGGGAGATAACATGTTAGTTTTAATAAAATAGGACACCAGTTGTCCCGATTATTTGCTTATTGATATGGACCCGAATGATTGTATGACCCGATGAATGATTATATGACCCGATGAATGAAATAAAATGGATTATTATTAGTTAGGTTATGTCACTAAAATTACCATTATCATGAATTGTGAACTACCGGGATTTGGTAGACGCTTATGCATATAATAGTACTATTTGGGGAAGATCACCCCAGTTCGCGCCTTGACTGTTGATCCCCGTCGTGCCACATTGATTGGTAAGCGAATTTATGTATGAGAAGATTTATATAAGCGTGATTATTGTGACGACACGCTATTTTAGATGGGCAAAGGAATTATGGGTTAACTACCCGTTTTTTGTTATAGTAAGGTAGCAATGTCATGCGGCATATAATAATCCAATAACGAAAATACTGATATACACATTGAACATATATTGCTTGACTAGCAATACGGGGTCTTATTATTGATATTATGTTCGTGTTTTTGGTTTTACATAACCATTTTCATATAACGGTTTTTATTTAACTCTATACAACGTTATAAAACGTATTGTATGATGTTTTTGCGACAATGGATCGTATAAAGATTTTGAAGGCTGAAGCCTATATTATGATTTACGACTAGGAGTTGTATAAAATGTCTTTGGCCTATTTTATGGCCTACTACAAAGATTTGAACAAAATGATTTCCGGTAATAGTTATATATCTATGATATATTATTGGTTTTTATTAAACTCTATGAGTTCACTTGGCGTTTCGCTAACTTTTTAACATTGTTTATCTCAGGTACTTGAAGATAATTCTCGGGAAGACGACAAAAATTTATGGCCCGCATTCAAACAAAATTTCCATTTAAATGTTTTGTAAAATTGTATGAAATACTATGACTTGGGACCTATGCAATTTGATGTTTATGAATGGAAAATGGTTTATTATTAAACGACGTAATTTTTAAGCGTTGTCTACGATTTGAGTAATGTGCTATCCCGTAAAACCAACGACTTTTCCGCTGAACTAAAGTATGAATATTTGGGGGTGTTACATTATAAACAACTACATCGTCTTAGTGAACATTCCACATCAAAATTTCTAGCACTATACAGGCCCAAAATTCGTGCCAGATCTACTAACCAATATGTCGGTTTAGTTAAAGTTTACAAAAGATACAAAAGATACTACTAAAGATAGACTGGTCTACTAAGAACTGCTAGAAGGTCCATCATCCATTGTCTTCGTTATCTTCCTCGGATGATCACAAGACACATCATCAGCTGGGCGCTTACGAATCACTCCTTTCTCGACCATCTCAGTATAAAACCTACTTTTCCAACCAACAGATATATTCAACTCTTTTTCTGCCTTCTCACGCATTGCACGACCCACACTCAACTGAATCTCCATCGTATTCACCTTTTTCTTCATCTCAGCATACTTACCACTTTCTAACACAGACAATCTCCTAAACGCCTCATTCAAACCATGCTCCACATCAGTCAAACCCAAATCAAGTAACTCCCGCTCTTTCTCACCAATCTTAGTCTTCGACTCCAATAAAGCAACATGAGTCTAAAAAACACCTAAACCAATCTCTATCACATGACCTTGATCACGAGAAGCATCTAAATCACGTCTCAAGGCCCAAGGTGCAAGTCCATCAATATGAGCCTCTCGAACCCTCGACGACTCTCCTATCACATGCCTACGGGCAACAATCCCATCATTACTGTCAGATGCATCATCATCCTCATCATCCTCTGATTCAGACGATTCAGACAATTCATCTCTAAGTAACTCGAACTCAGAATTGGACCAATCAACTGGAGGGGGTAAGGGCTCACCATCCTCTACATCATAAGGGAAAATAAGCTCAGCCTCATCATCATCAACCTCATCATCTATACCTACCTCCTCCTCGACATCCTTGTCGCCATCCTCATTACCTACATTATCTATCCCAATCTCATTATCTTCCTCAATACCAACATTATCATTATCATTCTCTACAACATCAACCTGAGGGGCAATCTAATCTCCTAGTCCTATCTCGGGCTCGGGATCCTCAAATGGTTCCTCCTCTTCATCATCCATATCTTCCTCTACATTATAATACACTAAGTCTAAGTAAGGGTTATCATCTACATTAGGTTCGGGAATAGTATGGTTCTCTACGGGAATATTAGGGTCAGCCATGACAATCTGCATTATATAATATATCTCGTATTAGCATAAAAATAATTATTAAACAATTACATACTAAAATCACGATATATATATATATATATATATATATATATATATATATATATATATATATATATATATATATATATGTATATATATATATATATATATATATATATATATATATATATATATATATATATATATATATATATATATATATATATATATATATATATATATATATATATATATATATATATATATATATATATATATATATATATATATATATATATATAAATTATATATATCAAAATATATATCTTCTCAATAAGGCTTGTTGATAACATCGGAGATCTTTGGCACCGTTATAGTCAAAAGATTTTTCAAACATTTTAAGAAAAATGTTTATGGTTAAAAGATTTTGAAATGTTTTATTCAAAACCTTGGTTTTAAAAATCTTTCGATCTCTATAACGTGAGCTCTGGTACCAAACTGTAACACTCTCAAATTTCGTATCGAGTCAGCGGAAGGGTCAGTAGAGTGTTACGGGATAGCACAATAATTCAAATCATAGACAACACATAAATATGGTTGTACAAGGTTTAAAATACATTCATTTGAATAAAAATTTTAAGTTTACACAAGGTCCCCCAGTTTCACAGTCATAATGTTTACAAAACATAGATCGAATGAATAATTTAATTATGTGGGCCATCAGAGTCGATCTCCATCCAAGTTACCTTCAAGCCCCTGAGACAAAACATGCGAAAATTATATCAGTGAATGCCGAGTGAATTCATAGAGTTTAATAAAACCATTATACAAAACCGTTATAGAAAGCAGAACACAAGTATAATATCAGAAGTGAGTCCTCGTATTGCTAGTCAGGCAATATATATAAATCAAGTCATACATCTTAAACCGTCCATGAGACCGTAGTCTCAATATTATCGTTAATTGCATTGCATTATATTGTATCAGATTGCATTGGATTATTACTAGCCGCATGACATTTCTACCTTACTATAACAAACAACGGGCCGCTAACCCGACAAAAAATTTGCCCATCTAAATTAGCGTGTCGTCACAAAAATCACGCTATGTAAATCTTCTCATACATAAATTCGCTTACCAATCAATGTGGCACGACGGGGATCAACCGTCAAGACGCGAACTGGGGTGATCTTCCCCAAATAGTACTATTATATGCATAAGCGTCTACCAAATCCTGGTAGTTCACAATTCATGTTAATGGGACTTTAAGTGACATGACCTAACCAATAATAATGCTTTTCATCTCATTCATTGGGTCATAATATCATTCAGGTCCATATCAATAAGCATACCATCGGGACTACTTGTGTTCTATTTTTATCAAAACTAGCATGTTATCTCCCTCTAGGGTTTACAAAACATTTCATAAAACATTAAAAAGAGTGCGAGGCTATGAACTCACGTTTTTTAGGAAAGGCGGGTTATCGGCGATGGTGCGTGCTTCAATCACGGAAACCTAGACAAATAATACTCGGTCTTAGACTATCGTCAAATGACTTTATAAAAATAATGGTTATGTATATATGATAATATCATAAGTATGATGATGATCAAGTGGGATTTTATCTCTTTATACAACATAATAGTTGTTATGTGTTCGTCAAATTTAGACTAGTTACACTAGTTTTAACTTATTTACATATTAAGGCCCAATAAGCCAATTAAAAGTCCAATACATTATATTAGTCCATTTATACTTTTAATACCAGGCCTATACTCATATGTTGGACCCAAATGGGTTAAGCCCATAAGTAAGTCCATTAGTATTTAGCCAAACTAGTTTGGCCTAATTGTCCATTAAGGCTACTTTGGCCCGTTAAGGTCCATAAGTTACAAAGCTCGGGTTTATCGGTTTTTACTTGTAAAATGTACTTACATATCAGTATATGAGTTATAAAAATGTTACATTAGACGGGTCCGACCGTCTAACTTTTATTTGGCGAAAATGTTAATCTTTCGGTTTTAGCCGAAAAGACGTAAAACTTATATATAGTTTTATAACTTTAGAAAACATTTGAGTCTTTACTTTTCTAAAAATGCCATACTTATTTATTTTATTATACAAATCATTTTATAATAATTATTATTAGTTAGTGGGTGTTATATATTTATTTTATAATAATATTACTTGAGTGCTCTTATTATACTATATAGTTTTATTTACAAATCTGATTATCAAAGTCCATTCAACTATTTTAGCCATATCTTGAGTTCTACAAGGAGATAGAAGCTCAAATTTGAACAGCATAAACTACATAATATGTGCTACAATTAAATCCTATAGATACTGCTCAATCATCCTTTAAGTATTTCAAATAATTCGTCCAAAACAGACTATACAGATTTGTACCTTAATAGTATTTTGATCCTATCTTGCTCATTTTAATGATTCCATTGAGTGGCCAACTCACCACATATGTAAAAATCATATATCTAACTGTATATTTAATAATCCAAGCCATTTTACCAAGTTATCATATTGATACTTTCTATTTTATACAGCCTATGAATCTAACCAAGATTTAACATCTTTACTTGTTGATTTTAGTCTTTTTAACAAAATCTATTAACACAAAATCCCCATATAATACTTTGATCATCATTCATCATCATATACATATACATGTATAAAGAAAATAAATTATTACATTTACAAAATAACAAGATGATAGAAGAAATGATCTTGTTACCAACCAATATAGTGAAAGGTTAAGAACAAGACTTGGTTTTTGGTAACCAATCTTATTAAATATCAAGACCACCTTCAAGATCACCAAGTATATGAAACACCTTGAGAAAATCAGCCCTAGACTCCTTTGAAAACTTATTTTTAGTTTTTAGGATCACCTCAAATCACCATGTCTTCAATGGGTTTTCATCTTATGCAAGTTATACACAAGATTTATGGTAGAAATTTGTGATGAATGGGGTGTTTGGTGATGGAGTATGGGACGTCAAAGAGAGGGCTAGAGAGAGGGATTGTGAGTTGTTTTTGGTTTGCATGTATGAGAAATGGTTTAGTTAGCTAGTTTTATGTGTTAAGTGGTTTTGGTTATACACAAAGGACATGTGTCCTTAGTGTGTATGAAAAGTTGACACCACTTTGGTGTGTTGGCTAAGTCTTGGCCGCCCATAGTGGGGGTGAGACAAGTGTAAACTTGTTTCATCCCCACTAATTTACGAGTACTCCTAGATTCTAGATTTGCGTGCCCTCGGGTCGTTTTACAAAAAATATTTTTATAAATTATGAATCTACGGCACAAAACGAATCTAATAAAAATTGTCTCATCAAAAACGGAGTTCAAAAACGTAAATACGTAAACCTAGGGTTTCCGGTTTAGTCGTAAAGGACGTTAAATTATCCACGTAAGCCTAATTTCAACCCGTAAATTGTGAGTTCATAAACCAACACAAAGATAAGTTTCAAAATAATATACGAGAAATTAATTTACTACTTGAAAATCTCAGATTGTCACAGAGTCTAGAGCCATTTTAGATCATCAAATATCTCATTAGGACACACTTTCATAATTCCTTGCTTCTTCACACACTATGAAAAGTAAGAAAGATCTTAAGAGTCCTACGCAAAATCTTCATGATCTTTCCTGAACATCCAAGTAATACGAAAGTATTTACAATGGAAATGGAAATCCTTCTTGAGAGAATATCAAAAAGCTCATGGTAGGTGACTAGTGCGATTCTTTATGAATCAAGCTTGTGATAACTAGAAAGCAACATTGGTTTAATTCTTAACTGAACTTAAACACGTTTCAGGCCTCTACAAAATATCTTAGTGATCTTGCCAGAACATTCAGAGTGACACTCTATAGTGTTCAGAGTGATGAGTGGAAATACTTCTAGTGTTAACATCAAAAAGCACTTGGTAGGTGATAGGTGTGTAAACACCCATCCTTTCTACCACTTAATTACAATAATAACCGAGCTAAAACGTGTATTTTATGTCTTTTATGTCGGAATTATGCGTGGTTTGTGTTTTTATTGTGATTTAGGACGAAAAGGTGAAAAGTGGAGAAAAAACGGGCATTTACGGACTTTTATTGAAGAAAACGATGAAAGACGAAGTCGAGAAGTCAAGAGTGCAAAAAGAACGGTAGTCCAAGACCAATTCTGAAGATTTATCGAAGAAAAAGTCAAAAGACGGAAGTTTATCAAAAGCCGAAGAACTCAAGTCTATTTTATTGAAGAATTTAAAGACGAGTTCAAAGAAATCCCGAAGCCAAAAGTCCTTAAAGTTCAAGTTTAAAGAAGATTAGAAGAATAAAGGACTAATTGTGCAATTAATGAAGATTAAAGAAGCAAGGACTTAATCTCGCAATTAAGAGAAAATGGAGGAGGGGAGGAAGCTTCCTAATCCTCCCCTATATATAGATTAGGACTAGTTAATTTTCTTTTTTGTTGGCTAAGTTTGACAATTAGTCTTCCACCATTTACTTTCCTTGCACCTTTTAATTCATGTCAATTTAAATACTTGTCAATTTAAATACCTTGTCTTGCACCTTAAATTCCTTTAATTTCAAGTAAGTTTCCATTTAATTCTTGTCAATCTTTACTTTATCTTGTTGATCTCTTATCTACCTGTCTTAATCTTTGATTTTTATGTTTATGTTGTATTCATGTTCATGTTTTTATTTTGATCAAGTGGTTTTTGATAATTGTGGTTAAATTCGTTAGTTTGTTGATTTAAACTGTTTGTTTATGATTAATTGATGTTTCGTTATTAGCTTAGTTAAATCGTTTGTTTGATTTTGGTTTAATCTGTGGTAGATCAGTGTTATTTTGATCCCTTGTTCTTCGGGGGAGTTTGTTTCTTGTGATTCCCAGGAAAACTTCTGAACAAGCAAAAGTTCTGAACCAGAGGGTGTTCATTCGGAACATTCAAAAGTTCCGAATCAAGCTTCATCCGGAAGTGTTCCGGATCAAGAACTTTCGAGTCAAGAGTTGTTCATTCGGAACTCCAAAGTTCCGAACCAAGGGGCTTCATCCGGAAGAGTTCCGGATCAACACCAAAAGTTCCGGACGAAGGAAAGGTTCCGCATCAGCAATCTCATTCGGAACTCTAAAAGTTCCGAACGAAAAGTTCTGACCAAAGTTCCGGATCAAGAAGGTTTCACTCGGAAGTCTAGAAGTTCCGGATCAAGAAGGCTTCATCCGGAAGTCTTCCGAGTCAAGTAGTTCCGGATCAAGAGTGCTTCATTCGGAAGTCAAGAAGTTCCGACTCAAGACTGTTTCATTCGGAACTCAAAAAGTTCCGAGTCAAGCCAGTTCATTAGGAAGTTTTGAACTTCCGAATTAAGGTTTCTTTCAGTTCTTTTTAGTCTTTCTTTTTAAATTTCTGTCTTTTATTTTTAAGCTTATTTTTCCCGCTTTTTTATTTAAATTGCACTTTAAGATTACTAGTCTTAGCCTTATTTTAGCCTTGCCTTAGTTTAAGTTTTAGTTGCGTTTTAATTTCGCCTTAGATAGATTTAAATTTGCGTCATTTACTACTAGTGCCATTTAATTTCAGTCATGTTTTAAATACTTGCACCATTATTTTAATTAGACTTAGATTTAAATTAACGCACTTTTACTTTAATTGTTTTGCACCTTTATTTAAAAACAACCAAAAATATTTGTTTTACCAAAATCAACTGAGTCGTACTTTAAGCCGGAAATCAATTCGTTAAGATACCGAGAACAACAATTGAACCTAGCAAAATCCAAATATTAAAATGGCGCCGCTGCCAGCTCTTTTCGTAAAGATTAACGGTTTTTTGTGAGAGACACGTTGCTTTTTGGGATCCGTTCACTTGTGAGCGTTACTTTTCTTGCATAAAAAAATTCAAAAAATCATAAAAATTCAAAATTGATAAAAATCCATAAAAATTAAAAATTTCAAAAATCCAAAAAGATTTTATTTTTATTGTGTATATATATTGTCTTTGTGTTTGGTTTCTTTTTCTTTTGCATTTTCAGGTGTATGCGTACTAGATCTTCTAATTACCAAGAGCCCGAGACTCAAGAAGATTTAGCTATGTCTGGTGTTAATAACAATAATCCACCGCACCCTAATAATAACAACAATGTACTTCCACAGCCCGATCTTCGGACCATGGAGGAACTTTGTCAACCTACAATGTTTGGACGAGGAGGACCGATTGCGCCGATGCAAATCAACACTCCTGAGTTTTCGTTGAAGCACCACATGATTCAGCAAGTGCAAACAAACCCATTCCGTGGATTGCCTGATGATGATGCCAACAAACACCTCGACAAGTTCATTACAATCACCCAAAGCATGAAGTTTCCTGGTGCCACAATGGATGTACTTCGCCTACAACTCTTCCCACATACTTTATCGCATCATGCCGAGAAATGGTTTGATCGTCTCCCGAAGAATTCTATTCACACTTGGGATGACATGACTCAACGCTTTTTGTCGCGCTACTTTCCACCATCCATGGTCACAAGCCTTCGCAATCAAATCAGCGGTTTCATGCAAGACCCTGATGAATCTCTTTTTGATGCTTGGGAGAGATATAATGTCTTGATCGATAGATGTCCAAACCACAACATGCTCCCTGTGACCTTAATCGATACTTTCTACAACGGTTTGACTTTTCGAGATCGTGATACGATTAATGCAGCCGCCGGTGGCACATTCATGAAAAGGAGACCCGAGGAGTGTAGAGAGCTTATTGAGAACATGACTACTCACCACAATAACTGGGATTCCTCTGCTTCTTCAAGGAACAATCCGAGAGTCAATGTTTCTTCCGCCTCAGCAAACCCTGATATGACCGAACTCACCCGCATGATGACTGAAATGAGCAAAAGTATCACACTTCTCGCTTCAAACCAACAACAACAACAACAAGTTAAAGTTGTTGCTGCTCCTTGTGAAACATGCGGCGGTCCTCACTCATGCACCGATTGTCCTTCGACACAAGGAAATCCGGAAAATGTGTATGCAGCTTATGGTAATTATTCACCGGAAAATTACCAAGCTCGACCTCAAGGGGATAGAAATATGCTGAGTTACCGATCTAACAACTACCTTTCACCCGGTTTTTCTCCTCAAAACCAAAACCCCGCCAACAAATACAATAGAAGTAACCAAATCCCACCAAGAGCTTCTAATCCTTATCACCCACCCGCTCAACAAACCCCACCCATTAACCCTGAGGTTGAGGCTATAATGAGAACCCAAGGTGAGCAAATCAAGAATCTTCAGAGCCAAATTATCAATTTGAAAGGAGATATCACGAAGCAAGGAAATGAAATTAGATCCGAGGTTCGCGATAATATTCAATCCTCCTTCAGCACTCAAACGAATGAATTAAAGAATCTGTTGGCCAGTTTCTTGCTCGTAGCTCAGCCTTTTTCTTCGAGTTCTCTACATTCAAACACCGTCACCAATCCGCGAGCAAATGTGAGTGCTATTACTACCCGTAGTGGAGTCACCATCGTAGGACCACCAATCTCACCCCCATCATCTACACCTCCTCCACCACCATTTATCCCTACTCCTCCTACACCTAGTATTAGTGCACCATTACGGTCTCCGCCTCGTCATGACGATGTCTCTCGGAAGGACCCTTCAACATCTCAATCTCCTGCTGCACCTTCCACCTATAAACCCAATATCCCATACCCTTCTCTCTTAGGCAAGACCAACGAGCTAACCAAGAATGACTGCCAAGTATCAAAATATGTGAAGATGCTTTCTCAAATGAACATCAACATTAGCCTTGTTGAAGCACTTGCCCAACATGCCGAAATTTGTTAAAGCATTCAAGGAATTGCTTAGCAAGAAGGAGCAGCTGATTGAACTCGCCAACACACGCTTAAATGAAAACTGCTCTGCATTTATTCTTAAAGAACTTCCGGAAAAGCTTGGAGATCCCGGTCGTTTTGTGTTGCCTTGCGTGTTCAACAAAACTGAAGAATTTACTGCCCTTGCTGGTCTCGGGGCCAGTATTAATTTGATGCCACTGAGTGTTTGGAAAACACTATCATTGCCCGACCTCACTCCAACAAAGATGACTCTTGAACTTGCAAACCGCACTCTCGCTTACCCCGTTGGTATAGCCGAAGACGTGTTCATCAAAGTAGGCACATTCACTTTCCCGGTCAATTTTGTCGTAGTTGATTATGAAATGGACCCTCGTATTCCTTTAATACTTGGTCGGCCATTCTTGAGAACCGGACGAGCTCTAGTTGATGTTGCCGAAGGCGAGTTAATCTTACGAGTCGGGGATGATTCACAAATTTTTAAAATGGGGAAGCTTACAGGCAAATACTATGGACGAGAATCAGTAAATATGATTAATGTGCTCGATGACTTTACCGTCTATGACAATCCTCTATTCGATTCTTCCATCGATAATCCACTTTTTCATGATGATGTGGATGATTCTCGCTCCACTTTGGAAGCTTCTCCCATTTATGATTCTCCACCGGTCTTTGATGCTTATCATGACGATTCTAGCTCAGATTCGGATGATTATGATGACCTTACTTCTGAGTATCCCGAGCTGCCCACATATGATGATTTTGATGAGGCTGATACTCTTTCGAGCGATTCTTCACATGCTGAAGATCCTCCGCCATCACTCGATCCTACTTTGGACGATTACTCATTTGAGGAAGACTTCTCTGAATTTCTCAACACTTACTTCCCTCATGAGAGTGATGCTCCTCCTTATGATTTTGAAGATTATCGTCTTGATCCTACTTCGGATTTGAAGAACATTCTTTCAAAGGAGAAGAAACCGGTCGACACCGAAATCCGCAGCACGTATGAGTTAACACCTCTTTGTCCCCCTTCTGAGGACGAGGTTGTGCTTCTTCGCGGATCTTCTTCACACTCTGCTGAGCCTGAGTGCTATTTTCCCTTAAAGGAAAAGGTGTTCGACCCCGGTATTGAAATTTTTAAGCCATCTCAGTATCCACCTGATGAAATAAAAGGAAAAATCTTTGGAAATTTTGAAGACATTCTTGCACTTCACCCTTGCTTCCACCGTGCTCCATCGCTGCTTAAGGGAACCTTTCCTACTCTTCTTTGGCTTGCCTTGTTCGCCTTAATCTTGTGCTATTTGATGGACGAAAACTATGTCTTTGATCCTGGTGGATATGTTTCATGCTTCTTCCTATGATGATCAAGGTCGAGTCAAGCTCACGACTCGGTTAACAAAAATCAAGCGCTTCTTGGGAGGCAACCCATGTATATATCTTTTAGCTTTCTTTATCATAAGTGTAGGGGGAGACCCTTTGGTTTGCTATTTCCTCTCCTTTCTCTTAATCAGGGATTCGAGCGCTCAATGATCCACTCTTGATGATTCTTGACGACCCGTGATTCCGTGTTCCATTATCCCGGTTCTATCCTAAACTCTTTTTGATTCACTATTTTATATTTTCTCAATATTAAAATAGGAATCTCTTTAGTTGTCTTTTCCTTAGCGAGATTTAAACAAAGTTTTCAATGTCCTAAGTGTAGGGGAGTTTACTCCCACATGCTTAAACATTGAGGACAATGTTTATCTTAAGTGTAGGGGGGACTTCTATCGAAGTTAAGTGGTCTTTTCCTTGTATTTGTCCTCATTTTAACCGGAAAATCAATTTTTCGACATTTTTCAAAATTTTTGATCTATTTTGGCCTATTAGTTTTTACCTTTGTATAGTTATTTTCTTTCTTTGCTATAATAAATGTTTAATAAAGTGGTTTTAATTTTCAAAACGTTGTGAATCTTTTGACTCAACCCGAGTTTACTTATCTAAGTTACTCTAGCTAGTATCCTTAACATGTTTAAGTCGAGTTTTGCTAGGCTTTTATATAGGGAGCTATAAAACGCGAAAGTCTTAACTCTCACGGGTTAAGAACAAGAACTTTTCGCAAGTTCCTATAATTGATCCTAGAGAGTCGTTTATCAAGGGAACTTTAAAACGCAAATTCTAAACTTGAAAAAGTCTAATAATTTGCAAGATCCTATAGGCGACTCGAAAACCCAAAACTTTGATTTAATAGGCTAAGCATCCACGAGTCTCATTACTTGAGATTTTAAACTGTGGAGAACGAGAGATGATAGAGCCAATTATAAGTTCGGTATTCTTTCGTGAATTTATGTGAGTTAATTATGAGCCTATTCTCCCATCGCTTGCTAATAATTTATCTGCTAATAAATAAGGTTGTACAATTTGAAAAGTTACTTAGCTTCTAGCCCAAGATCGTTTAAAAGTTGCTCGGTATGGATTAGAGTTCATAGCCAAGGCATAACTTATTGAAGCGGGATGCGAAGATTGGCGAGTCCGAAAAGGCCCTAACAAGGCATGAGGGCTATATTTTGTTGCTAAAGATCCAAAGTGATGTGAAGAATCATTTATCGAAAATCAATATGAAGGATCGAGACACACGACGAAAAGCAAATACTCCCCAAAAGTCATGGAGAAGTGTATCCGAAAAGACCCTAACAAGGTATGAGGATAAATAGATCCAAGTCATAAAAGGAGGCGGATCGTTGTATATCAAAGTCCAAAATAAAGATTGGAGAAAAATGAAGAAGTCGTGGTCCAAGTATGAATCTCTCAAAACTTCAAGTGAAGAAATTCCATTATGAAGAGAAGACCATAATTTCATGAACGTCTCTCAAGGTTTGAAGTATGAAGTCGCTGCCAAATATCGGTCCGAGAAAGGTCTCAAATCGCGAAGCGAGTTATGCCAAGATATGAACTTTATGAGGTCCCGAGAAGCAGTTTTAAAAGATTTTGTCCTTTAGCTAACTATTGATTAAATCGTTCACTTTATTTTCAGACTTAATAACTATCGAAATAAGTCAAAAATGCATCCTCGTGATCATTCAAGACAATAATAAATTATAAGAGATACACCTAGGAATAAGGGAGTCTAAGTGAGTAATTGGCCCACATGAGTTCGTGATAGTTTACTAACTTATAATAACAATGATCTCGTTTTTAAGCTTGGTTTGGAGAAAGTGAAAACTTGAGGATGATGATTATTCATAACATTTCCAAAACCCAAGGTATGCTTTTGATTTCTTTATTTTGAATGTTTTTAATTTTCTACCTCTTTAATAAAGGCCAATGTGGATTGATTATGATGAAAAATGTAAACGTGCTTTGTAACTAATGCATTGCATGAGGACATTGCAATGGTCAAGTGTAGAGGATTTGATAGGTGTGTAAACACCCATCCTTTCTACCACTTAATTAGAATAATAACCGAGCCAAAACGTGTATTTTATGTCTTTTATGTCGGAATTATGCGTGGTTTGTGTTTTTGTTGTGATTTAGGACGAAAAGGTGAAAAGTGGAGAAAACACGGGCATTTTTAGACTTTTATTGAATAAAACGATGAAAGACGAAGTCTAGAAGTCAAGAGTGCAAAAAGAACGAAAGTCCAAGACCAATTCTGAAGATTTATCGAAGAAAAAGTCAAAAGACGGAAGTTTATCAAAAGCCGAAGAACTCAAGTCTATTTTATTGAAGAATTTAAAGACGAGTTCAAAGAAATCCCGAAGCCAAAAGTCCTTAAAGTTCAAGTTTAAAGAAGATTAGAAGAATAAAGGACTAATGGTGAAATTAATGAAGATTCAAGAAGGAAGGACTTAATCTCGCAATTAAGAGAAAATGAAGGAGGGGAGGAAGCTTCCTAATCCTGCCCTATATATAGATTAGGACTAGTTAATTTTCTTTTTTGTTGGCTAAGTGTGACAATTAGTCTTCCACCATTTACTTTCCTTGCACCTTTTAATTCATGTCAATTTAAATACTTGTCAATTTAAATACCTTGTCTTGCACCTTAAATTCCTTTAATTTCAAGTAAGTTTCCATTTAATTCTTGTCAATCTTTACTTTATCTTGTTGATCTCTTATCTACCTTTCTTAATCTTTGATTTTTATGTTTATGTTGTGTTCATGTTCATGTTTTTATTTTGATCAAGTGATTTTTGATAATTATGGTTAAATTCGTTAGTTTGTTGATTTAAACTGTTTGTTTATGATTAATTGATGTTTCGTTATTAGCTTAGTTAAATCGTTTGTTTGATTTTGGTTTAATCTGTGGTAGATCAGTGTTATTTTGATCCCTTGTTCTTCGGGGGAGTTTGTTTCTTGTGATTCCCAGGAAAACTTCTGAACAAGCAAAAGTTCTGAACCAGAGGGTGTTCATTCGGAACATTCAAAAGTTCCGAATCAAGCTTCATCCGGAAGTGTTCCAGATCAAGAACTTCCAAGTCAAGAGTTGTTCATTCGGAACTCCAAAGTTCCGAACCAAGGGGCTTCATCCGGAAGAGTTCCGAATCAACACCAAAAGTTCCGGACGAAGGAAAGGTTCCGCATCAGCAATCTCATTCGGAACTCTAAAAGTTTCGAACGAAAAGTTCTGACCAAAGTTCCGGATCAAGAAGGTTTCACTCGGAAGTCTAGAAGTTCCGGATCAAGAAGGCTTCATCCGGAAGTCTTCCGAGTCAAGGAGTTCCGGATCAAGAGTGCTTCATTCGGAAGTCAAGAAGTTCCGACTCAAGACTGTTTCATTCGGAACTCAAAATGTTCCGAGTCAAGCCAGTTCATTCGGAAGTTTTGAACTTCCGAATTAAGGTTTCTTTCAGTTCTTTTTAGTCTTTCTTTTTAAATTTCTGTCTTTTATTTTTAAGCTTATTTTTCCCGCTTTTTTATTTAAATTGCACTTTAAGATTACTAGTCTTAGCCTTATTTTAGCCTTGCCTTAGTTTAAGTTTTAGTTGCGTTTTAATTTCTCCTTAGATAGATTTAAATTTGCGTCATTTCTACTAGTGCCTTTTAATTTCAGTCACGTTTTAAATACTTGCACCATTATTTTAATTAGACTTAGATTTAAATTAACGCACTTTTACTTTAATTGTTTTGCACCTTTATTTAAAAACAACCAAAAATATTTGTTTTACCAAAATCAACTGAGTCGTATGTTAAGTGAGTAATTGGCCCACATGAGTTCATGATAGTTTACTAACTTATAATAACAATGATCTCGTTTTTAAGCTTGGTTTGGTGAAAGTGAAAACTTGAGGATGATGATTATTCATAACATTTCCAAAACCCAAGGTATGCTTTTGATTTCTTTATTTTGAATGTTTTTAATTTTCTACCTCTTTAATAAAGGCCAATGTGGATTGATTATGATGAAAAATGTAAACGTGCTTTGTAACTAATGCATTGCATGAGGACATTGCAATGGTCAAGTGTAGGGGATTTGATAGGTGTGTAAACACCCATCCTTTCTACCACTTAATTACAATAATAACCGAGCCAAAATGTGTATTTTATGTCTTTTATGTCGGAATTATGCGTGGTTTGTGTTTTTGTTGTGATTTAGGACGAAAAGGTGAAAAGTGGAGAAAACACGGGCATTTACGGACTTTTATTGAAGAAAACGATGAAAGACGAAGTCGAGAAGTCAAGAGTGCAAAAAGAACAGAAGTCCAAGACCAATTCTGAAGATTTATCGAAGAAAAAGTCAAAAGACGGAAGTTTATCAAAAGCCGAAGAACTCAAGTATATTTTATTGAAGAATTTAAAGTCGAGTTCAAAGAAATCCCGAAGCCAAAAGTCCTTAAAGTTAAAGTTTAAAGAAGATTAGAAGAATAAAGGACTAATGGTGCAACTAATGAAGATTAAAGAAGGAAGGACTTAGGGGCCGTTTGGTATGGGGGGCTCACCCCAAAGATCTGGATTTTTATTTATTTGAGTCGTTTGGTTGGCGCTTTAGATTTCTGTGGCCCCACATAACCCCAAGTTAGTGCGTTTTCAGCAAAGGAGGTCAAGAGACCAGGATTAAGAAAAGGACATACCCACCTTTTCATAAAAATGACGTGGACCTATATGTTACCATATGTTTACAATTCTTTTTTGCTTTTTTGTGTTTTTAAAAAATACATTTACTTATTTAATATTTAATAATATTATATTTATATAATTTCTTTTTTTTATAATAAACCTAACCCTAAACCTAAACCTGATTTTAAAACCAAATCAAAACTTTGAGCCTAAACCCATCTACGAACCAAACGGGCCCTTAATCTCGCAATTAAGAGAAAATGAAGGAGGGGAGGAAGCTTCCTAATCCTCCCCTATATATAGATTAGGACTAGTTAATTTTCTTTTTTGTTGGCTAAGTGTGACAATTAGTCTTCCACCATTTACTTTCCTTGCACCTTTTAATTCATGTCAATTTAAATACTTGTCAATTTAAATACCTTGTCTTGCACCTTAAATTCCTTTAATTTCAAGTAAGTTTCCATTTAATTATAGTCAATCTTTACTTTATCTTGTTGATCTCTTATCTACCTTTCTTAATCTTTGATTTTTATGTTTATGTTGTGTTCATGTTCATGTTTTTATTTTGATCAACTGGTTTTTGATAATTGTGGTTAAATTCGTTAGTTTGTTGATTTAAACTGTTTGTTTATGATTAATTGATGTTTCGTTATTAGCTTAGTTAAATCGTTTGTTTGATTTTGGTTTAATTTGTGGTAGATCAGTGTTATTTTGATCCCTTGTTCTTCGGGGGAGTTTGTTACTTGTGATTCCCAGGAAAACTTCTGAACAAGCAAAAGTTCTGAACCAGAGGGTGTTCATTCGGAACACTCAAAAGTTCCGAATCAAGCTTCATCCGGAAGTGTTCCGGATCAAGAACTTCCGAGTCAAGAGTTGTTCATTCGGAACTCCAAAGTTCCGAACCAAGGGGCTTCATCCGGAAGAGTTCCGGATCAACACCAAAAGTTCCGGACGAAGGAAATGTTCCGCATCAGCAATCTCATTCGGAACTCTAAAAGTTCCGAACGAAAAGTTCTGACCAAAGTTCCGGATCAAGAAGGTTTCACTCGGAAGTCTAGAAGTTCCGGATCAAGAAGGCTTCATCCGGAAGTCTTCCGAGTCAAGGAGTTCCGGATCAAGAGTGCTTCATTCGGAAGTCAAGAAGTTCCGACTCAAGACTGTTTCATTCGGAACTCAAAAAGTTCCGAGTCAAGCCAGTTCATTCGGAAGTTTTGAACTTCCGAATTAAGGTTTCTTTCAGTTCTTTTTAGTCTTTCTTTTTAAATTTTTGTCTTTTATTATTAAGCTTATTTTTCCCGCTTTTTTATTTAAATTGCACTTTAAGATTACTAGTCTTAGCCTTATTTTAGCCTTGCCTTAGTTTAAGTTTTAGTTGCGTTTTAATTTCGCCTTAGATAGATTTAAATTTGTGTCATTTACTACTAGTGCCTTTTAATTTCAGTCACGTTTTAAATACTTGTACCATTATTTTAATTAGACTTAGATTTAAATTAACGCACTTTTACTTTAATTGTTTTGCAACTTTATTTAAAAACAACCAAAAATATTTGTTTTACCAAAATCAACTGAGTCGTACTTTAAGCCGGAAATCAATTCGTTAAGATACCGAGAACAACAATTGAACCTAGCAAAATCCAAATATTAGTAGGTAACTTGCAAGAATCTATATCAATCAAGCTCGTGACAACCGGAAAGCAACGATGGTGTGATTCTTTAATGAATCATACTTGTTCCAGGAATCAGATTTGACGGATTCAATCATGCGGATAATTTTATCCAAATGATTCACTCTTTATGTTCGCAGTCAGCTTTGGACGGTCGAGTAAAGAGAACAGGTTTACCCGCGAAATCTTGTAAAGGAGGTTCTTAACTGAAACTACCTACCACAAGTACGATATTTAATATCGTCCAACAGTCTTCACCGACCGGAGGTAAAATGCTACCTAAGTAGGTTGAAATGTTCAAAGCCGTTTCATCCGTGTCTATGTTTTGTTGCTAACTGTCTTATGCAGCGTAACAAGAAGGTGGCATTGCAGTGTAAAATCTAGAAGTCGTCAACACATGCTTATATTGTATGCACTTAATACATAAACAAAGTTAAGAAAGCCTAAAAGTCAAGTCTTCCGTTGTATCAAACTCTAAAGCTTTCAAGAATTTATAAAGGTATAAGTATGTGGAACATGAAGTCACATGGAGGCAAATTTCACAAGTGATGAATGCACAAGGTCAAGGCAAAGAAACATTCTTGTTAGACACGTAATTGTTCAAGTTTTCAGTGCTAATATATGTGATACCCTAGAACCGAGGTCACTAACATTACCCTAATTTACGCTAATTTTTGAAATTTTTAATAAATATTAATTGCTATATATATTAGTATTTTGGTTGAAACCGATGTTCGAGGTTATAATTTTTACGATTGACGATTCAAGAAGGACGATGACGAATACGATCCCGATGGATGCCCAAATTTCTATAATTATTGACGTTTTATCGATAATGTAATTTTTCGAGAATTTTACTTACGGTTCGTGTTAAGTCGAGTCGGGTGAGTTTTATAGCTTTCCGGGTACATTTAAAGTATCCCAAAAGTATTTTGGAGTGTTTGGGATAGTTTCCGACTCCCGTAAAATTTTCTAAAATGACTAGTGAGTCAATCCCGCGAAGTTTTAGTGTCGTTTTTACTTGAGGCTAAAAGAAAGCCTAAATTGCACAAGGGGTCCTTCCAATTTTACAAAAAGGGTAAATCTAAACACACACTTAACAAAAACACTTGGAAAAAAATTTGTTCTCTCCCTCTCTCCCTCTTTAGGCCGACGGTCACCCCAAACCACCAAAAACCACCATTAATTTTTTTTCTACTTGGTTTTGATTAAAACTAAGGTTAGACCACCTCTAATCTAATCATTCCCTACCTTTCTATGTAATCAAATCCAACATGCATTCAAATTTTTTTTCAAGAATCGAAGGAATTTTTCAAACTCGTTTTTGATGTTAATTGGATAAATGCATGTTAAATTCATGTGTAATGGGGGTATAATCACTAAACAAACCCACCAAAATTGATTTGGTTGTGGTGTTTTGGTCACCCAAACCCCACGGCTAAGGGGGGTGTTTGGGGAGCCATGGTGATTGATGTTTTGAGCATTGGTTTTGTGTTTAATCTTGTGTTCATAGGTGTTTTAGATGGATACAAGTGTTTGCATGTTTGTTTTTAGGATTTTAGCTTATGAGGTTGATGATCAATAGGGGTTAGGAACTGAAAATATGGTTTGGTTGTGATTAGGGAAGCTTAGGATGATGCCTAGTGGTGATAAATAGGTTTGGAATCGAGCGTAAGTGTGATTTTGGTATGGTTAAATTTAGGCAGAAAGTTTAAGGAATTTTCGTAAAAATCATTTTGAAAACATGTCTTGTGGATAGGATAGACTTGTAGAGCATTCTCTTAGCTTCGATTTGGTATAAGGTAGAGCTTACGACTCCTAACGAGTCAAAAGTTACGACGTTTTGAAATTCGTGTACCGGGAGATGAAAACCGTCATAATCCGAAGTTATGATTGGTTTTAGGTCAAATCCCAGGGACTATAAGTCTAGTTTAGTAAATGGTCAAGGACTGAATTTTGGTGTCAAACCTGCACATTTGAGTCTACTATAGGACTTAGGTGTCAAATGGGTCAATGGAGTATTTTAAACGGGTCAAACGGGTCCGACTTGGTCAAAGTACAATTTCAGTCCGAAAAACGTAGTTTTTGGAAAAGCGTTGAGTAACGGGTCGTAGAAGTAAAAAAATTTGTTGGGATTAAATATGTGTTATCTACAGGTCTTATAGTATTTTTGATAATTTTGTCAAATTTTATAAAGATGGTTAAGTATAGTAAAATAGTCCGTACTTTTGGTAAGTATCGGCGAAAATGAATAAAAATGGATAACGTTAATAATAAGGACGAATGGTGTAAAATGAGTAACGCTTGTTGTTTTGTTTTGGCGTGAGTTGTAATTGTCATAAGTGACTAGTATTTATGTATTTTATACAGTACCATAAGGTTTTAAAATGAGATTACTCATTACGCGTTATTTGGTTGATAGGTGTTGATTTACCCGGGCATCCGTATCGTCGTCAGTGACCGTCTCTCGAACTATCGACTACTTGATATATACGGTGTGAATTTATAGCCTCGCTTATTATTATTTCAAACTGTTTTACCCGCGAGGGAAATGCATGCTAGTTTTTAAAATGAACATATGTCATGAATGATTGTTGGTCCCGAATGTTGCCTTTGAAATTGTGTTGAGTACCTAGTTGCAAAAGTCCCTAATTTCATGAACTATTAACTATTGTTTAGTCCTAGCGTGGATTAGAAATAGCCGCTTATACAAAGTGATAGTACTATGGGGTTGACTACCCTATCCGAGACGAGGGCTAGTACGTTGATACCCCCTGCGGACGGATAATTTGTGATAAGAGATAAGGTATAATTGCAACTGATGCCTTATTAGGGGCCTTGGTTTCATCTGAATCACGCCGGTAATTATTACGCGGGTGATTGAGTTAACGGTTTAGTGTCATGAGCTTAAACACAATTGTCAATATCTTGAATATAGATTGTTTGATCGACAAGTCTATGAATGATCGTGAATGGTTTTTATTTCACATATGTTCAAAATGAATTGTAAAACCTATGAATTCCACTCAACGTTTTCGTTGACCAAATTTAGCATGTGTTTCAGGTAACCGCTGAGGTGTAGCATGGAGCGTGCATGGGATGGATGTTGTGTGTATGGCTTGGAGTCTGCTTGTTTTTCCTCCCTTTTCTACTTAAACATTTTTAACTTTAATGTTATGTTGTTGTGAAACTGTAATTTTTGGGTTAAGATTCATGGGGGACCGAAAACGCTAAACTCTGTTGTACCAAGTGGGGTTGGAAAAACCGTAGACATGTATCTTTTAACAATTTTTACTTTAAGTTTTAAGTTGACGTCTCTTTAGAGTCGTTCGATATATCTTGTGTGCGATGATAACTGCGTAGCACCCAAATGTTGTAGTTCCGCTGCGCATAGCATTTGGTGGGGTGTTACAGATTGGTAATCAGAGCCATGAGTTATAGAGAACTAGGTCGTTTTTAAAAATCCTAAACTATAACTTTTGGTTTCGTAAGAAATCGTCCAAGCACACACAACTATCCTGCATGGCTCCGGTAAGATTTATTCTTGTATTCGTGGCATTTGACGTATACTTTTGAGTTGAAGTATATATGTGGGTAATTATGACGTAAGTATGGAAATTACTATATGTAGACGTTGAAATTATACGTGGAATATCCGACACCGTAATTTTTGTATTAATCATGCATGAGCATCATATTATTACATTTTGGGCATATGTACCACCTTTGCATTGCATTTGCATGCATGTATTTATAAATATTGTATAGTTACTTACGTACCCTCCGAAATTCGCTGTTATTGCAGGAATGGCCGAGGTACCGCCTAATGATAATGGAAACGATTACGTCATAGGTCACGAAGGGGGGAGTGTTGGAACAGCTGCTGAAGGACAAGCTGAGACGAACGATGTGCAAGCCCAGGACCCCGACCAAAGGAGGACTACTTGCCCCAGGCCTATGCGTACTTCTCGTCTGGTTGGTGCACCAGGTATCCCCAGAAGATCCGAAGGTGCAGCGAGCGCAAATTTTCTTCATCAAGGCATCTCAAGAGTTTGTTGCCCCGGACCAAGAGCTTATCATGACGTACGGCGTGTTGTGAGAAGTTTGGATGAATCGATGTTCATGCGGTACATAGTGGAATCAAGGGTGATCGACAGATTCGACGAGAATGAAAGGGCACACCAAAGACTGTTGGAAAGGACTACAAGAATTGAGTACGATGGAAATGCAAACAAAAGTGATATCAACAGTCTAAGATCGATGATCGCGAATTTGAGCGCTAGTCTTGACCGTGTTAGGGAAGATCAAGTGAGATTGTCTAGGATGCAGAGTTGGGAGCATCGAGTGAGAGCATCATTGCCCCCAGATTGGAGATTTGTGGACGATTTGGAAATGGAAGCTAATGACTTCATGATCCAGCCACCTACCAGAGGTGCTTGTATCACTGTGGGAAATCAGGTAGCGCTTGAGTGTGGGTCTACATCAGGGACAAAAAAGGAGACTGAATGTGGGCCGGATGATAAAGGAAAGAGAAAAATGGATGATGTGGACAAGGATGATAGCGATGAGGAACCCGAGGAAGATGATGACGAACCGCCATCCAAGAGGCCATGTGGATCACCACATGCCTAGTTGCTTGTCTTGTATTTTATCTTTGATCGTTGTAATAGAACTGTTTTAGACTTTTGTATGATGGCATTATGACGAGAAACTTGAGGACTTAAGTTTTATGGTGAATGATTGTAGTGGCAATACTTGTCACAATTTTGGTTGATTATCAATACAATCCATGTTTACCTTTCATGATCTGTGATATGTCTTAAATTTGATCTTTTGTGATGTGAATTGATGAATATTAGTAACTCTGTAGTGATGTGTCGTTGTATTTATATTATGTCTTGAAAGAGAAATCCATCTTAATCTTGATGTGTGTACTTACATTGTTTTTCTATTTTCCCTGTCTTGCAGAAAGAGATATTTGATAACGCACCATGCCTCCAAAGCTAACCGCCGATCATGTGAACACGATGATTCAGGAAGCCATTGCGAATGCGCTAGAAGCAGACCGAGCAGGAAGGAATCCAGACCAGGGTAGAAATGCGGGGAGACAGCAAGCCCCAAGAGAATGTACTTACTCTAGTTTCATAAAATGTGGTCCCACGCAATTTCGTGGAACTGGTGGAGCTCTAGAACTTAGGAGATGGTTGGAAAAGGTTGAAAGTACTTTTGAGATTAGTGGTTGTTCAGAAGCGAACAAGGTCAAATTTGCGGCTGCTACGTTTCTTGACGATGCATTAAGTTGGTGGAACACCCAAATAGCCACTGTTGGATTGGCAGTAGCGAATGCAAGAACATGGACTGCAACTAAAGCTCTTTTGACTAAGAAGTTCTGCCCGGAAGAGGAGTTGGGTCAATTGGAAGATGAGTTGAGGCACCTGACTTTGAAAAACAATGATATCGCTGCTTACACCAGGAGGTTTAATGAACTAAGCCTTTTGTGTCCAAACACCTTTGCTGATGGTAACAAGAAGATGAAACAGTACATCAAAGGTTTATCCAGTAATATCAAGGGTGAGACGACTTCGTCTAAACCTGGGTCGTTTGATGAAGCGGTCCAGATGGCTCACGCATTGATGGATGTCAAACTCCAGGACAAGAAGAACTTCATTGCTGAAGGAAATAAGAGGAAATGGGAAGCGGCACAGAGCAATCAATCTCAGGGTCAAAGCCGAGGTGGAAATCGAAACAACCATGGTCAAAACCGCAATCAGCAGTTTAACCAGCGAAGGAATGAAGGGATGAGAGCTGTGACAAACCCCAGAGGAGTAAAAGTGAATCCCCACTGTGGTAGGTGCAACTTGTACCATGTAGGGAATTGCCCGCCTGCATGCGGCAAATGTGGAAAAGCGGGTCACAGGATGTCTGATTGCCGAACGAAAGGGGTAGCCACTGAGGCGAATGCTATCAGAATGAGGGGATGTTTTGGATGTGGAGAGAGAGGCCATATGCAAGGGAATTGCCCGAAGGCAGGAAACAAGCAGGGAGGTAACAATGCTGCTGCCGTGTATCAAGTAGGGACGGCTGATAAACCACAGGGTCCTAACGTGGTTACCGGTACATTTTTGCTAGACGCTTGTTATGCTAGTATTTTGTTTGATTCTGGCTCTGACAAGAGTTTTGTAGATGTTAAATTTAGTCGTCATATCGATAGAAAACCGGTGTTGTTAGCGACTAGTTATAACGTTGAAATAGCCGATGGGAAAATTGTTAGTACGAGTTCTATACTGAAAGGGTGTACCTTGAAGCTAGGAAATTACGCTTTTAAAATCGACTTGATGCCTATAGAGCTAGGATCGTTTGACGTGATTGTGGGAATGGATTGGCTAATGGCGCACAGTGCTATGATCGTCTGTGGCGAGAGATTAGTTCAGATTCCGTTAAGGAATAAAGTCTTGACTGTGAAGGGAGACGAATGCACTTCTCGTTTGAAAGTGATTTCCTGTTTGAAAATGATGAAGTATGTAGAGAGCGGATGCGATGTGTTTTTGGCAGAGTTTCGAGTGATGGTGATTTAGAGGCGAGGATTGAAGAGGTACCTGTTATCTGCGAATATCCGGAATTTTTTCCAGACGAGCTGCCGGGTTTACCACCCACCCGTGAGGTCGAGTTTCGAATTGATTTGGTGCCAGGAGCTGCGCCGGTTGCGCGTGCACCCTATCGCTTAGCACCATCCGAGTTAAAGGAGTTATCGGATCAACTGAAGGAGTTGATGGACAAGGGATTTATTAGGCCGAGCTCATCACCATGGGGAGCGCCAGTGTTGTTTGTGAAGAAGAAAGATGGGTCATTTCGGATGTGTATTGACTATAGAGAACTCAACAAGCTGACGGTTAAGAATCGGTATCCATTGCCGAGGATTGACGATTTGTTTGATCAATTGCAAGGTTCAAGTGTATACTCAAAGATCGATTTAAGATCAGGGTATCATCAACTACGTGTAAGAGAGGAGGATATTCCTGTAACTGCCTTTCGTACGCGGTATGGACACTTTGAATTTCGAGTGATGCCGTTTGGGTTGACAAACGCGCCTGCTGTATTCATGGACCTTATGAATCGCGTATGCAAGTCGTATCTAGATAAGTTTGTTATCGTTTTCATCGATGATATTCTTATTTACTCTATGAGTAAGGAGGAGCACGAGAAGCACCTGAGAAAGATTTTAGATCTGCTAAAGAAGGAGAAGCTGTATGCGAAGTTCTCGAAGTGTGAGTTTTGGTTAGAATCCGTGCAATTCCTTGGTCACGTGATTGATAGCAAGGGAGTTCGCGTGGATCCTGCCAAGGTCGAAGCGATCAGGGAATGGTCGGCACCGACAACGCCGACTGAAGTTCGACAATTCCTTGGTTTAGCTGGGTATTATCGGAGGTTCATTGAAGGATTCTCGTTGATAGCAAAACCATTGACAAAGCTTACCGAAAAGA
This sequence comes from Glebionis coronaria, assembly GCA_025667525.1. Taxonomy (NCBI): domain Eukaryota; kingdom Viridiplantae; phylum Streptophyta; class Magnoliopsida; order Asterales; family Asteraceae; genus Glebionis; species Glebionis coronaria. Next base: position 234,313,985 of record CM046876.1, on the reverse strand, counting down.
AAAGGGTGTATGAATGGGGAAATGAGGAAGAATTCGCTTTCAAAACGCTCAAGGACAAGTTATGTTCCGCACCGATATTGTCATTGCCTGAAGGAACCGAAGACTTTGTAGTATATTGTGACGCATCTCGTAAGGGTTATGGAGCGGTATTGATGCAGCGTGAAAAGGTGATAGCTTACGCGTCGAGACAACTGAGGAAGAATGAGGAGAACTACACGACGCACGATTTGGAATTAGGAGCGATAGTCTTTGCGTTGAAGTTGTGGAGACACTATTTGTATGGGACGAAGTGTGTTGTATTCACTGACCACAAGAGTTTGCAACACATTTTAGATCAAAAGGAGTTGAACATGCGACAGAGACGATGGGTAGAACTACTGAGTGACTATGACTGTGAAATTCGCTACCATCCTGGCAAGGCGAATGTTGTAGCGGATGCACTGAGTAGGAAGGAACGAGAGAAACCTTTGAGAGTCAGAACTTTGGTGATGAGTGAGAGCGTTGACTTAACCGAAACTATACTGAAGGCTCAAGAGAAGGGACTAATGAAAGGGAATGTTGAAGCTGAGAACTTGGGAAGAATGTTGAAACCTCTTTTTGTGATTAGGTCAGACGAATTGAGATATTTCGAGAATCGGATTTGGTTACCATTGTGTTCATCTGAGGAAGGAAAGCCGGGAGTACGAGAATTGGTTATGAACGAGTCTCATAAGTCGAAGTATTCGATACATCCTGGATCGGATAAAATGTATCACGACCTGAAGAAAGTCTACTGGTGGCCGAATATGAAGGCGGATATTGCTCGTTACGTTAGTAAGTGTTTGACTTGCGCGAAGGTTCAAGCAGAACATAAGAGACTGTCTGGGTTGTTGGTACAACCAGAGATCCCAGAATGGAAATGGGAGAAAATCGCTATGGATTTCGTGACGGGTTTACCTAGAACTCCTAGTGGATGTGATATGATATGGGTAATAGTGGATAGGTTAACAAAATCTGCTCATTTCTTACCTATGAAGAAGACGGACAGTATGGAAAAGCTGGCCAGTGTGTACGTGAAGGAGATCGTTTGCAGACATGGAGTACCGTTATCGATCATTTCGGATCGTGATAGTAGATTTACTTCGGAATTTTGGAAATCGCTTCAACGTGCGATGGGCACTGAATTGAATTTAAGTACGGCTTATCACCCGGAAACTGACGGCTAGAGTGAAAGAACTATACAGACGATGGAGGACATGCTCCGAGCATGCGTGATTGATTTTGGAGGAAGTTGGGAACGCCACTTGCCTCTAGTGGAGTTTTCATATAATAATAGTTACCATGCGAGTATCAAGGCAGCACCGTTCGAAGCGTTGTATGGAAGGAAGTGTAGATCGCCTGTGTGTTGGAGTGAAGTAGGAGAAAGTCAATTGACTGGACCCGAAATGGTTTTAGAGACGACCGAGAAGATTGTGCAAATCAAGAACCGACTACTTGCTGCGAGAAGCCGACAGAAGAGTTATGCCGATAACAGAAGGAAACCGTTGGAATTTGAAGTCGGAGATATGGTTATGCTCAAGGTATCGCCGTGGAAGGGTGTAATTCGTTTTGGGAAGAAAGGAAAGTTGAGTCCGAGGTATATTGGACCATTTAAGATCGTAAAACGAATTGGACCAGTAGCGTACAAGTTAGAGTTGCCGAGCGAGCTTAGTGCTATTCACGACACGTTTCACGTATCGAACTTGAAGAAGAGTTTGGCGGATAAGGAATTGGTGATTCCTTTGGACGAGATTCAACTGGACAACAAAATGCATTTCGTGGAGGAACCTGTGGAAATTATGGACCGAGAGGTCAAGAGGCTGAAGCGTAGTAGAATTCCTATTGTGAAGGTTCGATGGAATTCTAAGCGTGGACCGGAATACACTTGGGAACGTGAGGACTTTTTCAAGGAAAGGTATCCTCATTTGTTCCAGCGGTACGAAATGTGAGTATAAGAAGAGGCGAGCGCCGGGACGTCGCTCTCTTTAAGGAGGGGTGGATGTGATACCCTAGAACCGAGGTCACTAACATTACCCTAATTTACGCTAATTTTTGAAACTTTTAATAAATATTAATTGCTATATATATTAGTATTTTGGTTGAAACCGATGTTCGAGGTTATAATTTTTACGATTGACGATTCAAGAAGGACGATGACGAATACGATCCCGATGGATGCCCAAATTTCTATAATTATTGACGTTTTATCGATAATGTAATTTTTCGAGAATTTTACTTACAGTTCGTGTTAAGTCGAGTCGGGTGAGTTTTATAGCTTTCCGGGTACATTTAAAGTATCCCAAAAGTATTTTGGAGTGTTTGGGATAGTTTCCGACTCCCGTAAAATTTTCTAAAATGACTAGTGAGTCAATCTCGCGAAGTTTTAGTGTCGTTTTTACTTGAGGCTAAAAGAAAGCCTAAATTGCACAAGGGGTCCTTCCAATTTTACAAAAAGGGGAAATCTAAACACACACTTAACAAAAACACTTGGAAAAAAATTTGTTCTCTCCCTCTCTTCCTCTTTAGGCCGACGGTCACCCCAAACCACCAACAACCACCATTAATTTTTTTTCTACTTGGTTTTGATTAAAACTAAGGTTAGACCACCTCTAATCTAATCATTCCCTACCTTTCTATGTAATCAAATCCAACATGCATTCAAATTTTTTTTCAAGAATCAAAGGAATTTTTCAAACTCGTTTTTGATGTTAATTGGATAAATGCATGTTAAATTCATGTGTAATGGGGGTATAATCACTAAACAAACCCACCAAAATTGATTTGGTTGTGGTGTTTTGGTCACCCAAACCCCACGGCTAAGGGGGGTGTTTGGGGAGTCATGGTGATTGATGTTTTGAGCATTGGTTTTGTGTTTAATCTTGTGTTCATAGGTGTTTTAGATGGATACAAGTGTTTGCATGTTTGTTTTTAGGATTTTAGCTTATGAGGTTGATGATCAATAGGGGTTAGGAACTGAAAATATAGTTTGGTTGTGATTAGGGAAGCTTAGGATGATGCCTAGTGGTGATAAATAGGTTTGGAATCGAGCGTAAGTGTGATTTTGGTATGGTTAAATTTAGGCAGAAAGTTTAAGGCATTTTCGTAAAAATCATTTTGAAAACAGGTCTTGTGGATAGGATAGACTTGTAGAGCATTCTCTTAGCTTCGATTTGGTATAAGGTAGAGCTTACGACTCCTAACGAGTCAAAAGTTACGACGTTTTGAAATTCGTGTACCGGGAGATGAAAACCGTCATAATCCGAAGTTATGATTGGTTTTAGGTCAAATCCCGGGGACTATAAGTCTAGTTTAGTAAATGGTCAAGGACTGAATTTTGGTGTCAAACCTGCACATTTGAGTCTACTATAGGACTTAGGTGTCAAATGGGTCAATGGAGTATTTTAAACGGGTCAAACGGGTCCGACTTGGTCAAAGTACAATTTCAGTTCGAAAAACGTAGTTTTTGGAAAAGCGTTGAGTAACGGGTCGTAGAAGTAAAAATTTTTGTTGGGATTAAATATGTGTTATCTACAGGTCTTATAGTATTTTTGAGAATTTTGTCAAATTTTATAAAGATGGTTAAGTATAGTAAAATAGTCCGTACTTTTGGTAAGTATCGGTGAAAATGAATAAAAATGGATAACGTTAATAATAAGGACGAATGGTGTAAAATGAGTAACGCTTGTTGTTTTGTTTTGGCGTGAGTTGTAATTGTCATAAGTGACTAGTATTTATGTATTTTATACAGTACCATAAGGTTTTAAAATGAGATTACTCATTACGCGTTATTTGGTTGATAGGTGTTGATTTACCCGGGCATCCGTATCATCGTCAGTGACCGTCTCTCGAACTATCGACTACTTGATATATAAGGTGTGAATTTATAGCCTCGCTTATTATTATTTCAAACTGTTTTACCCGCGAGGGAAATGCATGCTAGTTTTTAAAATTAACATATGTCATGAATGATTGTTGGTCCCGAATGTTGCCTTTGAAATTGTGTTGAGTACCTAGTTGCAAAAGTCCCTAATTTCATGAACTATAAACTATTGTTTAGTCCTAGCGTGGATTAGAAATAGCCGCTTATACAAAGTGATAGTACTATGGGGTTGACTACCCTATCCGAGACGAGGGCTAGTACGTTGATACCCCCTGCGGACGGATAATTTGTGATAAGAGATAAGGTATAATTGCAACTGATGCCTTATTAGGGGCCTTGGTTTCATCTGAATCACGGCGGTAATTATTACGCGGGTGATTGAGTTAACGGTTTAGTGTCATGAGCTTAAACACAATTGTCAGTATCTTGAATATAGATTGTTTGATCGACAAGTCTATGAATGATCGTGAATGGTTTTTATTTCACATATGTTCAAAATGAATTGTAAAACCTATGAATTCCACTCAACGTTTTCGTTGACCAAATTTAGCATGTGTTTCAGGTAACCGCTGAAGTGTAGCATGGAGCGTGCATGGGATGGATGTTGTGTGTATGGCTTGGAGTCTGCTTGTTTTTCCTCCCTTTTCTACTTAAACATTTTTAACTTTAATGTTATGTTGTTGTGAAACTGTAATTTTTGGGTTGAGATTCATGGGGGACCGAAAACGCTAAACTCTGTTGTACCAAGTGGGGTTGGAAAAACCGTAGACATGTATCTTTTAACAATTTTTACTTTAAGTTTTAAGTTGACGTCTCTTTAGAGTCGTTCGATATATCTTGTGTGCGATGATAATTGCGTAGCACCCAAATGTTGTAGTTCCGCTGCGCATAGCATTTGGTGGGGTGTTACAATATACCTACATTTTTGGAATAATAAATAGCAAAACGTGTATTTATAGTGCATTTATCATTTATTTGTGCTATTTATTATTGTAGGTACGAATAATAAAGAAAATGAGCAAAAACGATGAAAAAGAGCTAAGACGAGCACAAGAAATGGAGAAAGCGCGGAAAATCGAGTTTGCCGGTGCATTCGTATTTTATTGGGCCGGCCCGACACCATTTAAATGGGTCGAACCGACCCATTAATACAACAAAACCCACCAGGCCCGAACTGCAGCCCAACAAGAAGCCACACAGCCCAAAATCATTTAACAAGTCACTCAGGCCCAGCATGCCAAAAGGCCCAGCTTAACAAATACGCAGCCAAGAGATAGCTGGATCTCACCTTTCCCTGCGTCTTATTGGAAGATTAGATTAGCTTTTATTTTTGTCTTTCATTTTTTCTTTAGTAGGATTAGATTCCATCTTTCTTTTAGTTCCAGAATTAATTTTTCGTAGTGTAGTAGCAGTGTAGGTTTTATTTTCTTTTAGTTGTTCTTCAATTTCTTACTTGTTTTTTTTATTTAATCAAATGAAGTACTAAGAGTTTTTAAATCTGCCTAGTTTTTTTTTGTATTTGTATTTGCTTTCTTCAAATCGCATGTAAACACAAAAAAAAAGAAATAACAAAAATTTGAATCTTGTTTTGCCTTGTTCTTTCTTCGTAGAGTAATAGGCAACAAAGAAGAGAAATATGTAAGTTGAATCTTTTGTTTCTTCTTTATTTAATGTTCTTGTCAATTTTTTTATTGATTAAAAGTATTGCTAATGAAAGAAAAAATTGAGAGTTTTATTTTGTTTTTGTGATGAAAAATGTTTCATGTTTGTATGTTCGATTCGAGAGTGGCTACGGAATAACCAGCTCAATCTCGGTTCAGCTCTGTCATAGCATAGTTTCCATTTTAGTCTAGTTTCGGTTCGATAGCACGTGTCGACATCAAAGGACTTCGCCTCGGACGCAGGGAGTTTCACATTTATATTTTCTGCATTTTTTAAGAGTACAATCTGCATTTTTTTAACTATGTTTGGGTAATTGGGTCTACTTGATTCAGAATAGATATTCATTTTGATAAAGGTGAATTGTTATGATCTAGTTTATAGAAAAGTAGAGAGTTCTTTGTGCTAGTATTTCATTTAGTGTAAGTTTCCTTTAAGTTAGATAGATAATATGTGCTAGTATTTCAGTTAGTTTACTTTGGTTAGGTACTTCATCTTTGCAGATTATTAGAGTTACGCTTAGATTGATATAAAGGATCATATTGCTTTGTACTTGATTTTGATTGACAAGTCAACAACATATTAGTTAAGCGAAAATAAGCTCTCAAAATAAGTTGTCCAGACTACTCTTGTTCTTATAGGTTTAAGCCACTTTACTTAATTGAGCTTTCTAGCTTTTATTATAAGTCATTTAGGAGCTTAGTGGATTAGTTAAACAAGTAGAAATCCTAAAGTAGCATAGAAACTGTTTGAATAAATTTTGTTTAGAAAAGATTGTAGATAAATTGTGCAATAAGTTTTCATAAAAAAGATTAGCAAAAAGAGGTCAACAAGATTCGAACCCTCTACTTGTTTTAAGACTTGTTTCCTTTTGGCTATTAAACTAGTTCGATAAGTTTACACTTTGAAATGTTACGTTAAATTGTTAATGTCAAATATGAATTGGGCGTTTACTTTGTTGGGCCATTTTTGCTTGTTTGGACTGTATTTGGAATCTTAGATTTACGTCATAAAAAGTTTTCCCTAATATGAGTTTTAGACTAGCTTTAGTCAATTTCTATATAATATAGTATATTAGGATATTATATTAATTTAAATTCCCGTTTTGCGTGCCAAGTAGTATAAATATCAAATATCCTTTTATTAACCAAAAACGAATAAGTCTTAACGTTAAAATTGGAAATCAATTTGAGTCGAGCCGAGGAACGAAAAATAGACATAAAAAAGGATTTGCAAAAACCTTAATTTCAAATGGCGCCGCTGCCGCTTCGCTCGTTATGATTGACGATTTGTCGTGATACGATTTGGATTTTGGGATCCGTTCGATTTTGAACGTTATTTTTCTTGTTAAAAAAACCAAAAACATAAAAAATCAAAAAGATAAAAATACATAAATTAAAAAAATCATATAAAGCAAATTCTTTCCTAAGATTTGTACCAAAAAAATTAAAAAATCCAAAAGTAATACTTTTCCTAAAGTATTACACCAAAAATTTTCTTCTTTATCCTCTATTCTGTTTAATTCTTTTTCTCTACCCCTCTTATTTATAATTCTTCATGGATTCGTCTTGCGTTCGGTGTGGGAGACCATGGTTTGGTTTTCCAATATGTCCATGGTGTACTTGTGCGAAGTGTGGTTCTGATATCGACAATACACAATTTGGATTTTGTCCATTGTGCAATTCTAGAAATTCGTACTTCTCCTCTTACACAAATTTCTCCCCCCCTCCCGTCTATGACAATCCCTATCCTCAACAAGCACCAGATTTTTCTCAATACCCGTGTTGCAATCATTGTGGGGGCCCTCACGATACTTCTTATTGTCAGCCAATGAATTATCATGAGCCAAATCCGTGTTCTCATTTATTTTCACCGATGGATTATTATGAACCAAATTCGTGTTCTAATTCTTCTCAACCGATGAATTATGAGCCACATCCGTGCTATAATTCCAGTTTTCAAAAATTTGAACCCCCACAAAACTCCTTCGTTCATCAACCTTCTTTTAAGGAACAAATCACTAGTTTGCATGAAATTCTATAAAGCTTAAAACAACTCAAAATTAGCTTGCATGACGAAAGACAACAAGAGCAAGTATCTACTCTTAGTGTTTCTACTCCTCCTCTTGTGCGTTCTTACTATTATGATGATGATGACGATGAGAATACTATTTCTTGGAATGATCTTTGTGCTCAATGTCCTAGTGCAATTGTAATTCCTTCTCTCGACTTGCCGGCTCTCGAGCCTAAGGATTCAACCATCCTAGGGGATGAGGATCTTAGCACAATTCCTGCAAAGGAATCTGACGAAGTCATAAAGTCTAGTGCTGATAACCTTGTCCAAATTCCAAGTGAGCCTACGGTTGCTTCCGATAGTGACAGTGAGTGTGAATATCTTTCTAGTGATGATTCATTACCTCCCACCGACATCTTGGTAGATGATTCTTTAATTTTCTCTAATCCACTTTTTGATCTCGATGATGATTTTACTTCTAGTGATGACGAGTCACTATCCGATGAAGACGTTCAGAAGGAAAATTTCAAGATTTATTCGAACCCTTTATTTGATTTTGATGCCGCCTACATCTCTAGTGAGGTGAATCCTCTCTTTGAAGAGGGGATTGAGGATATTGATAGCCCCGACTATGTTTCTATTGATGAGCATTCTTTGTTAGCCATGCCACCTCCCATCGTAGAGGAGGTGGAGAGATTTGACCCTACCTTCCGTTTGATTCGGTCTGGAGAGGTGACGCGGGTGGTCGATATTTATTCTGATATTTCTCATATTATGTTGCCACCCCGTCCTACTGCGTGCACACCCAAGCAGGTGATGTATCGCTTTTACTCGCCTCATTTCATACCAGGAAATGAGGATGAGTGTTTTGATCTTGGAGGAGACGTTGATGATGCTATTACTTGTGATGTTTTATCGGTTACCCCATCGACTCTTGCTTTGAGTTTCTATCAAGTGTCCTCGGGTGACACTTTGATATCTTTTTCTCCCACCCTCCCGCCCTTGGCGAAGACGAGTATTCTTAAGGATCGCCTTTATACCTATTTCTCGTATGTTATAAGAATCCTTCTGCTTTTCTTCACTTATACTGTGGATTCTTCTTCTTTATTCTCATCCGGTAATGAGGATAAGATCTTTGACCCTGGCATATCTGTTTTGAGCCAGTGGTGATTCTCTTGCTCCCCCATGGACCATTTAATTCGGGGTCGAGTGAGGCTCGTGACTCGGTTAACAAAAACAAGCGCTTCTCGAGAGGCAACCCAAGGATCTATCTTTCTTTTCTTTATTTTCTAACATAAGTGTAGGGGCGTGCTTTTCTCCATGTGTGCTTGTTGGTATTTGTTTTTTTGTGCAGGGTTCCCTTGGATCGAGAAGACTTTCAGAGGGTTGATGTTGTTGTTTTCCATCATCTTCTTCATTCAGTCTCCGATCGATCTTCATGTCTATATCAGGGGAGTACTCAGTTCTTTTCTTTATCCATACATATCTGATTGTGTTCTCCTTCTTACACTTGGAATTCTAGCATTAGCCTTTTGTGTTCTTAAGTGTAGGGGTAGCACCTTATCACTTTTGAACATTGAGGCCAATGGTCGGTTCTAAGTGTTAGGGGGTTTATATCATATTGATCATATTCATGCCTACTTGTTTGCCCTCTTGCATCCTATTTTGATCAAATATGTGTTTGTTTTTTATTAGAAATAATAAAACGTTTTTGACCGTGCGTGATTGACTTGTCCCGTAGGCTAGAACAAAGGGGATCCTGACTCTGCCTGAGTGTTGATCTGGCTGCTCCCTTAACTTTTAGACTGAGCTTTTAGGATTTGTGCAAATGAAAATGCTAAACGTGGAGTAGTTGGTTCTCTTTAGAGCTTATATGAATAACCTGTGGCTTTTCCTCCTAGATTGTAACTAAACTAAATAAGTGTGTTTTTTTCAAGCTTTTGAACGTTAAAAATTATGTTGTTATGCAAAAAAAATAAATTCTTATGCAATTTTGATATAGAGTCCTAGTTCAACTTTTTATTTAAATTTGAGTGAAAGCATACTTTCTTAATTTTGAAATAATGTTGCATGAATAAATATGTCGAAAAAAAATTTGAAAAAAAAGAAAAGAAAAAAAAAAGAGAAAAAAAAGCAAGAAAAAAAAAAGAGAAAAAAAAAATATTTGAAAAAAAGGAAAAAAAAGAATAAAAAAAAGTATATGAATAAGAGTTTTATGTTTTTGTTGCTTCAATTATAATTGTGAGAAACTTGCTTTTTCTCAAATTTAAATCCGAAGTTGAACTAGAATTCGTCAATTTTGTATAAGAGTTTAGACGGTAATTGAGAATGTAGAAGTCAAAGGTCCCGTGAGCTCTGATACTATTCTCGAGGGTGTAAAAACCTAGCCTCCTAAGCTTTGCTAAAGGACAAGCTGAGAAGAAAGTCGCTACATGGAGTGATCTATCCTTTGAATCTTCATTCTCTAATTACCGTCGTTGTTTTTTCATCTAAGTGTCTTTTATTAGCTTAGCGGTGATTTCAAGATCTTTGATTTCCAAATCCCGCCAATACCGGTACTATTCTCCGTGGGGTGTCAAAAGCCCGGGCACTTAACCGATTAGGTTGGGACGTTACGGGAAGAAAGCCGCTACATGGGAAAGGCCATTTTTGAATCTTAAATCTCGTTATTTTCGGTGAGTCTAATATTTCACTTAGATGATTAGGCAACCATAACAAATGTCGATTTGAACGATCAAAAATTTGAAAATGAACACACTTGCCTAGTCTTTTATAATTATAGGAGTGAAAAGTGATATTTACATAGGTTATTAGTATAAGTAGTGTTAGCATTTTGCCAAAACGTTTGCACAATGAATCTTAGCTTAGTTGGGTGTAATAAAAAGAGTATGGCGATATTTATTCCCTGGAGACACCCAGTTTGCGTGCTTCCCATTCTATGATCCTTATACCTTGAATAAAAAGTTGAGCATGGCGGGTCACTATGAATTTTTATTTTTCTTTTATTTAAAAAAAAAACAATTTCGAATAAAGTAGTTTTTAAATTGTTTTTGGATTTAACGTTTGTGATGATAGTTGCTTGGGGGCAAGCAACGTGTTTATGTGTAGGGTGTGTTAGACACGTAATTGTTCAAGTTTTTAGTGCTAATATCCCTTCATTTTTGGTATAATAAATAGCAAAACGTATATTTATAGTGCATTTATCGTTTATTTGTGCTATTTATTATTGTAGGTACGAATAATAAAGAAAAGGAGCAAAAACGATGAAAAAGAGCTAAGACGAGCACGAGAAATGGAGAAAGCGCGGAAAATCGAGTTTGCCGGTGCATTCGTATTTTATTGGGCCGACCCGACACCATTTAAATGGGTCGAACCGACCCATTAATACCACAAAACCCCACCAGGCCTGAACTGCAGCCCAACAAGAAGCCACACAGCCCAAAATCATTTAACAAGTCACTCAGGCCCAGCATGCCAAAAGTCCCAGCTTAACAAATACGCAGCCAAGAGATAGCTGGATCTCACTTTTCCCTGCGTCTTATTGGAAGATTAGATTAGCTTTTATTTTTGTCTTTCATTTTTGTCTTTAGGAGGATTAGATTCCATCTTTCTTTTAGTTCCAGAATTAATTTTTCGTAGTGTAGTAGCAGTGTAGGTTTTATTTTCTTTTAGTCGTTCTTCATTTTCTTACTTGTTTTTTTTATTTAATCAAATGAATTACTAATAGTTTTTAAATCTGCCTAGTTTTTTTTGTATTTGTATTTGCTTTCTTCAAATCGCATGTAAACACAAAAGAAAAAAAAAAGAAATAACAAAAATTTGATTCTTGTTCTTTCTTCGTAGAGTAATAGGCAACAAAGAAGAGAAATATGTAAGTTGAATATTTTGTTTCTTCTTTATTTAATGTTCTTGTCATTTTTTTATTGATTAAAAGTATTGCTAATGAAAGAAAAAATTGAGAGTTTTATTTAGTTTTTGTGATGAAAAATGTTTCATGTTTGTATGTTCGATTCGAGAGTGGCTACGGAATAACCAACTTAATCTCGGTTGAGCTCTGTCATAGCATAGTTTCCATTTTAGTCTAGTTTCGGTTCGATAGCACGTGTCGACATCAAAGGACTTCGCCTCGGACGCAGGGAGTTTCACATTTATATTTTCTGCATTTTTTTAAGAGTACAATCTGCATTTTTTTAACTGTGTTTGGGTAATTGGGTCTACTTGATTCAGAATAGACTTTCATTTTGATAAAGGTGAATTGTTATGATCTAGTTTATAGAAAAGTAGAGAGTTCTTTGTGCTAGTATTTCATTTAGTGTAAGTGTCCTTTAAGTCAGATAGATAATATGTGCTAGTATTTCAGTTAGTTTACTTTGGTTAGGTACTTCATCTTTGCAGATTATTAGAGTTACGCTTAGATTGATATAACGGATCATTTTGCTTTGTACTTGATTTTGATTGACAAGTCAACAACATATTAGTTAAGCGAAAATAAGCTCTCAAAATAAGTTGTCCAGACTACTCTTGTTCTTATAGGTTTAAGCCACTTTACTTAATTGAGCTTTCTAGCTTTTATTATAAGTCATTTAGGAGCTTAGTGGATTAGTTAAACAAGTAGAAATCCTAAAGTAGCATAGAAACTGTTTGAATAAATTTTGTTTAGAAAAGATTGTAGATAAATTATGCAATAAGTTTTCATAAAAAAGATTAGCAAAAAGAGGTCAACAAGGTTCGAACCCTCTACTTGTTTTAAGACTTGTTTCCTTTTGGCTATTAAACTAGTTCGATAAGTTTACTCTTTGAAATGTTACGTTAAATTGTTAATGTCAAATATGAATTGGGCGTTTACTTTGTTGGGCCATTTTTGCTTGTCTGGACTGTATTTGGAATCTTAGATTTACGTTATAAAAAGTTTTCCCTAATATGAGTTTTAGACTAGCTTTAGCCAATTTCTATATAATATAGTATATTAGGATATTATATTAATTTAAATTCTCGTTTTGCGTGCCAAGTAGTATAAATATCAAATATCCTTTTATTAACAAAAAACGAATAAGTCTTAACGTTAAAATTGGAAATCAATTCGAGTCGAGTCGAGGAACGAAAAATAGACATAAAAAAGGATTTGCAAAAACCTTAATTTCAATGCTCAAGACTAAAGTCTAAGATCTCATCAGCATATTCACAAGAACAAGATCGAAGACTAAAGCATAGTATGCTAGGTTTAAGTTTTTGTAAAATGGTGTGACCTACCTTAGGGGGAGATTGTTGGAAATACGTTTTTCCAAAGAGAGTCTCGGTCACATCATTATTAGCATAGCTAGCTAAAGATCACGAGTTATGGACTATTTAGAACTTTGTAACTTGGAGCGACCTCCCTTAGGGGGAGATTGTTGGAAATACGTTTTTACATATTTAGAAAGGATCGATCACTCCAACGATACATACGTAGTATGGGCTCGTGATCTAGTTATGTAATAGTATAACCCAAAAAGCCCACATGTAGGGTGGGTTATATATACCCCCTCCTAGCATGTTAGGAGGGGTTGGTTCTCATTTCACATTCAATCAAACATTCCTTTCTCTCATTTTCTACTTTCTCTCACTAACTTTCTCTTTCTAGTTCTTTAGATCTTTCCCTCTCTTTAGATCATTCCAACACATAGACAGTCCTTTTTTAAACACATTGCAAATACCAACAAATAAACACAATGTACAAGTAAACAAAGCACAAGTATGTATTTAATGCCAAAATGTAAAGTTCAAAAAGTACAAGTACTAAATATGTAAACTTGTAAACTATAAGGACATAAATTGTAAACTATGTAAACTAAATGCCAAACTGTAACAATATAACAAACTTGCACCTAAATATAACAACCATAACAAACTAGAGGGACTAAACTGCAAACCCCAACACCTTTAACTAATTACCAAAATTTAAGCAAGTTTAACAAGTCTAGGGACCTAGTTGTATTTTTTTAAAATGTTTAACCAAAAATGGGTTTAAGGCATCAATAAGATGGATAAGTTGATATAGGCTATATCAAGACTTCTATTTTTTTGCAAAATGTTCCAAATTGAAAATAAGCTAGCCAGTTACAAGTATTTTGCATAAAATAAGCTAAATCGTTTTTTTATCTTTTTCAAATAAGCTACTTTTAAGCTACATGCTTATCTAAACAGTCACTTAAGCCAAAAATGATTGTATACTATAAAAGACCCCTAATAAGGAACGTGGAAAAAAATAACTCAAAAAGCTCAAGAGAATAAGCCAGAATCTTAAAATAAGATAGAATTAGCTTATGTTGACCAAATGTTGATTTTTGTTGACCAAAGTTTGACCAAAGCTAAAACTTTCTAAACACTTTCTTAACTGATTTGTAAAATAAAATGGCCAAATTTATGAATGAAATCGATGGGAAATGAAAATCATTCAAGGCAGATAAGTTATTTTATCACGGAGAGTTTTAAGCCGCTCTAGCTTCTTCTACAGCGCAATCCAAGACTTGATATTTACCATTCCTAAAAGTTCATATAATAAGATTTCCAAAACACCAAAGCTCAAAGTTTAACTCCAAGAACTGAAAAAGTTCTAGTGGATTGAAAATGGCTTTTTTAGGCATATAAGACTGACCCAAACCTTTTTATGTCCATTTACCTGTTTGACCTAATGATTTGACTTGAAAAGTTGCACAAGTGATTTAGACCAGTTGTTAAGTGACTACAAACAAGTATTACTCCAATTTCTTTAATGAATTACAAGATCACAGTAATGCTAAACAAGACTTAAGCTATGAAACAGAATTTTAAACAAGACTAAACAGATTAAACTAGGAGATCAAGGGTATTACTACTCAAACAAGTCGAATAGGTCTAATAGAACAAATAGCATGAAATTTCAAGCAAGACTACTATGAGAAACTGAATCAAGCATGTTAAGCTTTTTAGAGGAAAATTAAACAGAAAATGAGTTCCTTTTAGATTGAAGCCCCCTTTGATGGAGAAGCAAGTGTTTAACTTGCTTAGATCATAATCAACACCCAATCAACTATCTACAATCACCGTTACACCATTTGCACACCAAGCTCATCACCATTCTTCTTTCTACTGTCTGACTTGATCTATTGGCTAGAACTGGTTGTGACTAGAGCTGCAACAAGGTCTGATTATGAAATCAAGCTTCCAACATAACTAACAAGTTATGTTATTCAGTTATGAATAACATAATCCATGGATTCTTGGTAGAACAGTATGGTAGTAAGAGTAATATGAGAAGTAAAGATATTTGTGAATGTAGAGTTTTATTAATAGAGGTAAATCTATTATACAGTTACAACTAACACTAACAAACTTTAGAGTGGTTGTCAATCACTCTAAAGCTGTTAAGAAGTGGAAGGAAAGAATTGAGAGGATTTAACTAAGTGTGTGAATTTACACACTTTCTATATTACATCAAGTGAACACTAAACATGGTATTTATAGACAAGAGATGAGCTGTGGTGAGGTGTTATGACGTGTTCTCTCCAATAGTAGTCTTCCACGTGTCCAAAATCTGGCAAAGATCTTCACTTGTTCTTGATCACAATTGGGGACATTTATTTACTTGATTTCATTGTAATTGAGTAGCTGGGTTGAGTTTGTCTCTTCCTTGCGATCATTTTTCGTATAGAACTCTTCTTGTCAAACAACCTCTAGCTCAATCCACGCTTTGGGGAAGATAGGACACGTGGCATGATGTGATTAGCTCATTAATTGACACACGAATTGATATCCGTTTGCATAGTGAGGATTAATGAGATGGCAATATGTGAGTGGCTAACAAATCCTGAGTGGAGTTTATTGTTAGGATTCGTGTATTTAATATCCAAGCAACTCATTAAATGTGTTGACTGGAAGTCAATGATCCATGTGAAGTAAAAGGGCTCTTCTGATTGGCTAAGGAGTATATCACACGGATTGAGCTCAAAATAAGTATTCAAATTGGTAGTTTTAACCCTCCAACTTTGGAAGATTCTGATTTTAGCATAGAAACTTTGTAGACTTGTCATCTTTAGCCTTTTGACTTGTAATTTGAACATATTGACTCTTTGACTTTGGTTGACTTGCATCTTTGACTCCTTGACTTTCTTGAATTTACAATTTAAGTCCTTCAACTTCTTGAATTATCATGTAAGCTCCTTAAACTTTGGAGACTTGTCATGAATGGTCCTTATTTTGTCTTTTTCTTCATAATTATGCCTTGAAATCCGTGTTTGCACCAAATCGTATCATTTTACCTACACAATCACAAACAACAATGAATACCACATAATTCTGCCTTATCACATTAAAACTTGGTAATTTCTTTGTGTTTTATGGTTTTATATGTTATAATTGATATGATATTTCACTCAAATCAAATCCCCTACACTTGATCATTGTCATTGCCTCATGCAATGCAATATTTCAAAGCTCTAATGTACATTTATCTCATAATTAATCCACCTTGGCCAAGATGAAATGCTTCTACACTATGCTACACTATATGATGCATGATTTTGGATTTTTTTATTTTCCTAAAATAGTTTGATGGAAATAACTCATAAAGAAAGCAATGTCTTTGATTAGAGCTTTTGTACCATGAATACTTATCATCCTCAAGTTTCACTTTCCCCATACCAAGCTTAAGCGCAAGATCATTGTTATTCATAAGTGAAAGTGCATCGACTTATTCATAAAAATTAATTGTGTTACCATTATACCCCCACTTATTTTGCCTCTATCTAATTTTAATTGATTAGATTGCTTTTGAGCAAATTTGTCTTTATTTGACATGAAATATAAGAAATGTAAAATCTGAAAATAAGGAAGCATTGTTTTAATCCTAAGTAACCATCTTATCCATTACTTGAAAAACCGCCCACAATCGATATAAGTCCGACCTAAAATAATAAGTCATTCACCTTATGTGTAAGAAACTTATGTCATGTATTAATAAGTAGCTACTCACTCGCTAACAAAAGAAAAATAAAATTCACGCAATAATTTATATCCGCCGTCTTTTTGAGACCTTGGATCTTCAATCCCGCAACCCGTTAAGGTAATACTGGATTGGAGAAACTATTAAATCCCCGCAACCCTTGTGAGAGTAATATTGGAATTTAATAAATAATATAATTAACACCACACTGCCCCTCTTGGGATTCTTGTATAATAATAATTATTATTTTTTTCTAGCCACTTAGTTATTTTTATAAGACGCTCTTATTTTTCTTGATTCCCCACAAAGAATAGAAAAAATAATTAAAAGAAAAACACCCGCTAAGTATTAAGCATGACATAAGTATAGTACACATAAAACGTTCTAACTTATATCTTAAGATATACTTATACCAACTGTAGGTCCTCGTGATCCTTGGATTATCCTTGTGTTGTGATTATCTAAAGAGATAGAGAGATAGATGAAGATGTAGAGAGAGAAAGTAGAGAGAGGTTGGAGAGAATAAAGAAAGATTAGATTAAGTGTGTGAAAAGTGAATGACCAACCCCTCCTAACATGCTAGGAGGGGTATATATAAAGCCCACCCTACATGTGGGCTATATGGACTATATGTTTACTAAACTAGATCACGAGCCCAATACATTAATATATCGTTGGAGCGACCGATCCTTCATAAATACGTAAAAACGTATTTCCAACAATCTCCCCCTAAGGGAGGTCGCTCCAAGAGATAAAGTTCTAAATATTCTATATCTCGTGATCTATGCTAACTAATATGTGACCGAGACTTTATTGGGGAAAACGTATTTCCAACAACCCCCCCCTAAGGGAGGTCACATCTTTTTACAAAATCTTAAACCTAGCATCTATGCTTGAGTCTTCGATCTTGTTCTTGTGAATATGCTTGATGTGATCTTTGACTTTAATCTTGAGCATGTTTCCTTGCCTTGAACTTGTGCATTCATCACTTCTAATTTTCGCCTCTTCGTGACTTCATGTTCCACATACTTATACCTTTATAATTCTTGAAAGCTTCAGAGTTCGATAAAGCGGAAGTCTTAACTTTTAGGCTTTCTTGAATTAGATGAGGTATTAAGTGCATAAAGTATAAGCATGCGGGGACGACTTCTTCTTGGATCCCGCAACGCCACCGTCTTCAAATGCCGCAACATAAGTAGACACGAACAAAATGGATTTGAACATTTCATTCTAATTCGGTAGCATTTTACCTCCAGTCGGTGAAGACCGTTGGACGATATAAAAAATCGTACTTGTGGCAGGTAGATTTAATTAAAAATCTCCTTGACAAGATTTCGCGGGTAAACCCGTTCTCTTTACTCGACCGTCCAAAGCTGACTACGAACGTAAAGAGTGAATCATTTGGATAAAATTATCCGCATGATTGAAGCCGTCAATTCTGATTCCTGGAACAAGTTTGATTCATTAAAGAATCGCACCATCGTTGCTTTCCAGTTGTCACGAGCTTGATTCATATTGAATCTTGCAAGTTACCTACCAACTGCTGTTTGATGTTAACACTAGAAGGATTTCCACTCATTACTGTGAACACTAAGGTATCACTCTCAGTGTTCTTGCAAGATCACTGAGATTTTGCGTAGAGGCCTGGAACGTGTTTAGATTCAGTTAAGAATTAAACCACTGTTGCTTTCCAGTTATCACAAGCTTGATTCATAAAGAATCGCACAAGTCACCTACCATGAGCTTTTTGATATTCGCTCAAGAAGGATTTCCATCTTCATTGTAAATACTTTCGTATTACTCGGATGTTCAGGCAAGATCATGAAGATTTTACGTAGGACTCTTAAGATCTTTCTTGCTTTTCACAGTGTGTGAGGAAGCAAGGAAATATGAAAGTGTGTCCTTGTGAGATATTTGATAATCTCAAATGGCTCTAGACTCGATCGTGCATTTTGGATTTTAGTGATCGGAGGCTGGAGAGGAGTGCCACCTTTTCAATACTAATTTATTCGGAGTGAATAAATCAATAGATAATGCGTTGTCTTCGTGTGATTAAAACAAATACCTTTTGAGAGATATCTGAGTTAGCTGGGATGGGTTGTGCATTGCATCACTGGGTCCATGGTGTCTATCTTCAATATCGAGCATCATTAAAATGATCTCAATAGCATGTGCGTTGACCCGGTTTTTGCCTAAGGTTGTAAGGAGGGCTTCTTTCTTTACACCCTTTATCTTTACAATTCTTTTTCATTCTTCAACACCTTCAATGCTTACCAATACGTCATAACTAGCACCTTGTTGTGATTGTTCCAGTGCTAACTTAAGTACTTGATCGGCATTCAGCTACGTTCACTATCTTTCTCCATCTTTCCTAAGGACTACTATTTCTAGCTATGGAATGTCCTTGGGAAGATTCCTCTGGTTCTGGAAGAATCATAGGACTTAACCTATCCTACCATCCTTATGTCACCACTATCTTCATCGTCGTGAAATAAATAGGTTTTGGGTAAGTGTAAATCACCATGAAATCCATTTTTGATATGCAAATCCATTTTGCTCCCCCTTAACATATGCCACGATATTCGAAAACATTTCGCACATGTTGGGATGAGCCAGCACATTAAGTCAAACCATCTGTGATAATTTCCCATATTAAATCACATTTTCTCCCCATATTAAAAATATTAACCCAATCGATGTTTTTAATATCAATTGATTTAATAGCATTTTAAGAAAATTTGGGAAGAAAAATGCAAATTTAGTTATCTTCATGAAGTACACAAGCTCCCCCTCAAATTAATGAGGGTGTACTTGAAACGTGAATGAAGTACCTTTTAAACACAAGTGTAAGGTACTTATCACATGCAAAGATCATATATGATAATGTATTCACAAGATTAGCAATTTATGAGGTTGGACCTGAATGATGGATAACATCATATGAAAGAAGCACATGGTTCTTGTTCACGAATGTCGGTCGCCTCATCACGTCTGAAGTTATCTCTTTACTCCATGTGTACGATTGATATCGTTGTCTTGACACCAATATGTGAACTTGGCACTTTCGGCGTCAAAGATTCTGAATGCTGGACAATTGCTCCCCCTCAATTGTTGACCCGTGTTCTATTGAAAGTGTTCTAGTCGCCGTTTGAGTAGTCGCATCGTCGAGTATGTAGATATCAATTGTAAATTGCTACGGTTGGTGGAGATGATAACTTCATAAAGACAAGATTTCTCTTGTTTTAACAAATAAATGCACTGACACGTACATAAATTCGTGTTAGATTGTGTTATTACGTAAACACAATTCCTTACATGGTTATAAAGTAAACCATGCCCGAGAAAATTAATTCTCATTGTTGAGTCAAAGCTTTCCGGTGAAATGCTTGACTTGATTATGAAAAGCGTCTTACTATCTGAAATAATAGCAAACCATTTTGAGCATGTTTTAAGATTTTGAACTTCTGCTCGAACTTTATTTACAACCCCGTGTCATTATTGAATGACATTTCTAGTATCGTAAATATTATCGATTCCAGAAGACATGCTCTTTTTATCAAAAAACTTTTGAACACACAATTTTGAAAGATTAAGAAAATCCTTTTGAGAAATTCTCGAAAAATTGTGTTCAAAGTTTTGAAAACCAATCACTTGAGCTTAAGATGTTGAATATCTTACAAAATGAGCTCAAGTCCGAGAAGTTGTAAGCTTCCCGTTGTTAAGGATAAGTTACCATCAGCGATAAACTTTCCTTTTAGCTGAAGAACGAGTCCTAAGTTGACATGTACTTAGAAGTCGTTTTCATGAGCTTGAAAACTTTGACTGTTTCAACGGAAAGCTCATGACCGAGAAAGGTTAATTTCTCGTTATGAGGAAAAGTTCTCTTATTTAAAAGATACACTTTCCTTTCTGAGCTTAAAACTTCGAATGTTTTAATACAAGCTCATGACCGAGAAAGGTTAATTTCTCGTTATGAGGATAAGTTATCATCAAAAGATAATCTTTCCTTTATTTGAAGTTTGAGTTACAGTCTGACATTTAACTGTAAGTCATTATGCATGAGCTTTAAAAACTTCGAATGTTTTTAATATAAGCTCATGCCCGAGAAAAATTAATTTCTCGTTGTAAGGATAAGTTTATCATCGACGATAAACTTTCCTTTCTTTGATGAACGAGTTACAGTCTGTGATGTAACTATAAGTCCTCGTGCACTGTAAGCTTAACTGCAAATCCCCTGAGACACTTGTTTCTTATATATCAGCTTCTTCAGCAACCAAACTCTTAGAGTGTACTTAATTGAATGGTATACAATGATTGGACCGCTTCGTTCTTTTGGAACATCCTCTTTGGTACTTGCATTTGGAATTTGCATGCTTGGATATGGGTTAGCGATATCTATCTTAGAAGGAAGTGGGGGTTCACAGTTTTCGTTTCTTATGCTAGAGGTGACCTGAGGAGATGATTCACTTGTCTTAGCTCGTAAACGTTTCCTTTTATAGAAAACCTTAAGTTCAGGCTTAAGTGATGTATCCTCCTTTCCAATTTCCTCCCTAGTAGTCTTAGTAGAATTAGAGACTATCCTAGTTAAAGGGCACTCGTTTCCTACAATAGTGAAAGTTCTACCAGTGGGGCGCCACATTTTACCAATGGGTTTGATTTTAGCAATCCACTGGGATTTAAGTCTAGCACGGGAGTTCACCTCATTAAGTAATTTTTTGATACAAGAATCATGATTGGCTTTAAAGACACATTTCCTACATGTTTTGAAAGTAGCATATTTAATGTCCGAGTAAGATCTAGAATTCCTAGAGGATTGATTGATGCTCCTAGGATGTGACATGCTACGGTTAGCAGTGTTGGTTAAACTAGAAGGCATCTGACTAGGTTTGAAATTCCTATCTCTTACTTGTGTCTTTTGCTTAGCTTCCTTTAGACCAAATGTATGGCGAACGTCATTTGAACTAGTTCGAGACGTATTCTTTGGACTATGTCTAGGGAGATTAGATGCAATCATGTGATTAGGTCTAGCAAAAGCTGTTTTAGTCACATTGGGCCTAGATGGTGGAGTGACTGGTCTAGAAAGATGAACCATATCAACTTGGGAGGCAAACCGCGGTTTCGAGGATTTTGGTCGCTCGGATCTAAATATAGTCGGTTGTCTAACAGACTGAATTTGAGGCGGTTTCCCCAAGATTGATGGTTTTCCAAGCTTAGTGTCCACACTCGTTCCTTTAGTTTTCCTTAATTCGTTTTTCAACGCAGCTATAGCAAAAACATTTTCCTGAACCTGGGCCTTTAAATTCTCATTATCTTTAAGCAATTTATCTTGGGATGCCAACTTAGATTCTAGCAAAGTAATTTGTTTCACAAAATTATCTTTTTCAGCATTAGAATCTTGAATTTTTTGATTTAATTTTCTTTCTAATAACGTTTGAATTTTCAAGTTTTTCAAAATACTTTTCAAATTTATCCGTTTTCTTCGAAAATTCAAATTAATGTTGGGATTTTTATATATACTTTATTTTTAGTGAAAAACAAAGCAACACAAAAGTCGTTGGTAAGTATTAATCAATACGTTTTAGGAAAAACGTAAAGAAGAATAATCGAGTTCGTTCTCGGTGGAGGTATGGTGTTTAGCCAACAAAGTTAGACGTTATTTATTCAAGTGATAACGTTTTTGGATAGAAAGAAAGAAGGGAAAACGGAAACTAGTTACGTTAAAAACGGTTGAAAACGCTTAAACGTACGAACGTAAAAACGCGACCCAACGAAAAATTTCACCTAAAAAATAATTAAAAATTACTAAAAAGTCCTAAAAAATCCCAAATAATATTCTAAGGGTTTACAAAAAATCAAAACTTGCCAAAACCTTTTAATTAATTTAATAATGACTTTTTAATGCTAATTAAAGCCCAAAAAATCACTTTTAAATATTAAAAAGCCCTAAACAAGATTTTATAATTTGTAAACCTCAAAAATGACCTAATTAAGCTAAAAACTATTTTTAAAAAATTTTAAAACCAAATTAAACTATTTTTAAACTCCTAAAAACTATTAAAATGTATTAAATCTTAAATTAATTCTAAAAATTAATAGAAAAGCCTAAAAATTAAATGGAAAGTGACAAAGGTCCTATTTTAATGTCTAGAATCTAGGAAAAATGAAAAAGAAATAAAAATAAAACTTTTTATTTTAATGAATAAAATAATAATAAAATAATCCAAAAAATTAAAAGTTCTTAAATAAATTCTAAAAAATTCTCAAAAATCCTAAATATTCTAACTAAGAAGAAAATGTAAATTAAAGTTTCTGAAACCTTTTAGTTAATTTTATATTAATTTTTAAAGTTGTCTAAAAACCCTAAAATTAAATAAAATTAAAAATTAAAGTTTTTGAAAACTTTTTTATATGTAAACCTCAAAAATACAAATAAAAACCTAAAAACTATTTTTTTGTATTTTTTAATTACTGTTTAATATTTTTTATAGACTTTCTAAAAATAAAACTAAAAATAATCCTAGAAATTATTTAAATAAAAGGAAAAATAAAACTTTTGAACAGAAAAATCTAAAAACCTAGTATAATCCTAGGAAAAATGATAAGAAGCTAAATAGCTTAACAAACAAGCTAAAATAAGCCAAAATGGTCACGGCTTATTTTACCAAAGCCAAAACACAAACACCTTATATAATAGACCTTGTAAACTCTTACCAGTCAAAGACCCTAGGGCAGATGGTTAGAGCGTATGTGTGTGAGAGGAGTGGCGCAGGTTCGAGTCCTGGCCACGTCCTTTTTGGCAAAAAAATTTTTTTTTTTTTTTAGCTTTTAAAAACTTGATTCCAGTAACCTTTTAACACACAAAAACCAAAACACAAACTAGATTCAACAAAAATTAAGCCTGGAATAAGAGCAAACGTGCCCAGTTCTTGTGCACTTTCTGATGAACAAGTGTGTTTTCACACTTGTGCTTAAAAACCAAGAGGGGCTTGGTGTATGCTTGTTTGGTGTAGATATTGGGACACAATGGGCACCCTTGTGCTTATTGAAGCACAAGGAGTCAAGATATAAGCAAATACTAGCACCTTGCACACCAAAATTCACAAATCAATGCACACAAAAGCAAATCCAGTCTCTGAGGTCTTTAAGCTAGGTCTGAGGACTGTTTGTTAAGCAAAATGCACACAAATGAGATTCAAGCTCCTATGTTTTGCACACAATAGCACCCAATGGCACACAATCAACTTCAACAAACCAAATACCCTAACACTTAACAGATTCCCCAAGATTCAAGCTCAAGTTAATAAAAAAATAAGCAGCAAAATGGTTATGCAGA
Source organism: Glebionis coronaria (assembly GCA_025667525.1). Classification (NCBI taxonomy): domain Eukaryota; kingdom Viridiplantae; phylum Streptophyta; class Magnoliopsida; order Asterales; family Asteraceae; genus Glebionis; species Glebionis coronaria. Next base: position 234,290,123 of record CM046876.1, on the reverse strand, counting down.
TTTCAAGCTCACTTTTTCACTTTTAACACTTGCAACTTGTTCCAAAACTTTCTAAACTGACTTACCAACTAGTTAATAACCTAACTCAACCTTTTTCATAAACTCTAACACGTTTTTAAATCATGAATCAAGATTTTTATCCTGCTTAAACCTGTTTCCAAACACCCTTTTATTTCTTGAAAACGATTTTTAACTAACCAATTTACCTAAAAAGCTACTCAAACTGATTCATATACTATCTCACATGCATAACATATCATGAGAACACAAATCCAACACCTTAACACACTTCTATCAGCAAATCCAACAAGATCAAATGAAACCATACTTTCTGAGATTTTACAAAGGTAAAAGAGATTTACCTTAGGGCTTTACATCCAAAGCCCTAGTGGATGTATAATCCACCTCCTTACCAACTGGGGTTGGTGCAGATCCTTGGATCAACAACAAATCAACAATCAAACCTGCAAATATCAAACAAACACAAGACAAATGCACTTTTTCTGATTTTTCTGAAAACTTAAAACCTTGAAATCCAATCACCTTAAAAACTAAACAGGTTTTAAACTTATCCAAACTCACAAATCAAAACTCCTTTTCCACTTTCACTTCAAAGGTTTTTTGCTTTCTGAATTTTGAATCAAATTTAAAACTTTTGAAAATTTTTGAAAATACTCAAAACACACAAGTGTTTAACAAATAATATGGAACTCAGTTATAGCCTTAACACAACACACAAACTTTTTAAAAACATAAAAGGAATTACAATTGATTTTATCAAACACCAAACTTTATTTCTTAAAAAAGGAATTACAAGGTTATAGGCTAAAAACTGGAACAAAGGTGCATTCACATGCGAATGCCCTTTAAATACTAACTTAGAGAACATACTAGAATGCTTAAAACCCTAGTTCTGAAATGCCTAAAAGGCCCTTGAGTCTTTGACTGATTTTTGGGTCAAAAACTTGCCATGTGATGATACAGCTGGTGTTGGTGACATTTGAATGAATCTTGGACGTTTATTTGATCTTGGGGACCAAGGGGAGTATCTGGATGGTTGGTTTGGTCGGGCATTGGGTTTGGGTGAGTGAGACGTGAGCAGGGGAGGGGTCCACCTTCACATGGGGTTGTCCAGGGTCACGGTTTGGGTGTGGGATGTGATGAGGGTGTGTTAAATTTGTTATCTGGAAGGTTTGAACAAAAAACCCTTTGGTTTGAACTCAATTGGTCCTGGTGATAATTAGGGTTTAAGTGGGATTAGAAGGGGGTTTAATCTATTTTGGGTAAAAGGATTTTTAAATAAAGTGTTTGGAGGGAAATGGGGTGGGGTTTGACTGGGGTGTTGACCCAGTTTAATAATTAAACTTGGGTTATGGACGGGTAGGGTCGGGTTTGGATAGGTTAAATGGGTTGGTGGGTGGGTAGGGCTGACGTGTCAGGGTCTGGTTGGTTGTGGGAGTATGTTGGTTTGACAAATATGGTCCCCAAGGTATCAACTTTTCTTCACTTTGTAAATAAAGTCCATCAGCGCCCTATTTAGCCTTGTCAACTTTGGACAAGTTGCTGAAAATGGCACAAACTCTTCCAAAAACTTTTCCAAGGGTGTTAAATGTATATTCTTGATTCCCAAGGGCTGAACTTGTAATATCTTCAAACATAAAGGATCATACTTGTACATTTGATATTTTGAGGGTCAAATGTGACAAGTTCTTCAAAGATGAGGGGCCATTTTTGCCAATCTTCAATTCTTCAAGGGTCATTTTGCAGAATTCCAATCTTGGGCCCGGTTCATTGTGCGACTTCGTTTCCCGTGTTCGTTTTTGATTGATTCTTGTGTTCTTTTGCCAATTCCTCAATATCCGTACCTAAAAATATACAAGTAACAAACACGAGCATATATTTGGCATATTTTATGATATTTTATGCAATTTAAGGCCGTTTTGGACGATGAGACCATGTATAAAAGCAGTCTCATCACTCCCCCATACTAAACCATTGCCGTGCCCTCACGCAATGCTAGAATAAAGTATCAAAGCATCTCCAAAATTTAATTTTATTCACTTTTATGAAATGATAAACTAGCTACACTACACTATTGCTACTACTTGTGTTTTAGACATAATGTATGATTTTCATCGCAAAATGGGACGTTTAGGTTCATAGAATAAGAACACGTGAATGCTTCGTTAGAAATAATTTCGTCGTCCTCGATTTTCACCTTAATTCCATGCCAAGCGTGCAACGAGATCATTGTCATTATAAGTTAGTAATGCTAACACTACTCATATGCCCTAATCACGTACTTATTCTCCCATTATTCCTAAGTTGTATCTCTTATATTTTATTTTGTCTAAATGATCACGAGGATACATTATTGACTTATGCGATAATAGAGATTTAGGTCTAAAAATAGAGTCCTAACGGTGTAACTAAAACCATCAAATCAATAACCCCTCCTAATAGACAACGATGTTAAAAAATTGAGTTGACAAGAAGAATCGATAAACACGGTTTTATAACGGTTTTGAACATGAGACTTATTACCAAGACTTTTATACGCCCCCTAACGGAAGGACCTTATTATCTTTGGTTTACCTCCATCTTTTATTCAACTTCGCCATGAAGCTTTTATTATGACTTCGGTCTTGCCTTGCCTTTTATTATCCGCCTCATCGGTGGTTTTATTAGCCAAAGACGTATATCCTCACGCTAAAGCGAATTTTGGATCTTTAAAGCTTCGAAGATTAAGGCTTGATTAACTTTCAATTTTTGCATAGATTTTAGGCCTTGTGGGGCTTCAAATTGTTTGCTTGATTTAGGTGAGCACTTGAAATCTTATTATTGGGTGAAGCTTTCGATTATTCGGGTGCCAATACTTCAAAACCGTGACGCTGGCGATACCTTAATGTCTTCCCAATTTAATTACACGGAAGCTACTAGAAAAGACTAGAAACCCAACAATCAAAACTAAACCGCTAACTCAATATTTATTAAGCAAAAAATATTTACAAGCGAAGGGAGAATAAGCAAACAACGAGAACACATGAGTTTTTGAAAGAATACGAGTACTCTACGTTTAGCATAGTAACTTATAATTAACTCTATCATTTCTCGTCCTCATTTAAGAGACTTAGCCTAATGTGTAGTTAAGGAATCAAAGCTAAGTGCTCAACACGCACGGTCGAGTCAAAAATTACTCTTATTCTCGCCATCGGAAAATCTACATTCGTGTCTTCAAACACTTATGAAACATGAGAAAATTTTTTTAAAATTTGGCCATTTTTAGCCTTATTTTGCAACAAAACGATAACAAAAAGGTAAACTTTGGAAAGCGTGAAGGTTTGGCAAGGCAAGTATCTATTCACCCCCCCATACTAAAGTTAAACATTGTCCTCAATGTTTCGAGTCTAGGGGTGCAAACACCCCCATACTAGAGACGTAGTCGAATGCCTAATCTAGCATGGAAAGGGTGTAACCAATAAGTAATAGCCGTTTATGAAGTGTGCTAAAAACCTAAGGTTAGAACATAAAAGGATATATCATATGTGGATATTGGGAAAGGCCTCCAAAGCAAACGATCGAGTGCTCCCATGAAACGAACACGAGAGGCTCCAATCGTGAAGATGATGATCTAAAAGACACAATGCACAAACAACCACGGAACAAAGGTTGGAAGGGCACAAATCCCCTCACATTAAACTAATTAGAAAGCAATAATATGTACATGGATAAGCATGGGTCTCCCCCACGAGGCACCTTGTTTTTGATAACCGAGTCAAAAGCTCGACTCGAATCCCCATAAATGTGATTATTTAGGGATAATCATGGTTTGGTCAATTTTTGGTGGGGCTTACATGATAAACAAGGCCCAAAAGTACGTGGAGTACTTTAAAAATCCGATAAACGTATACCGGGGTCAAAGATAGCGTCCTCGTTTTCGGATGAAAGACGAGACAACACAACTCCAACACAAATCCCAATGGGATAGAAGAAAATAGGAGAGAAGAAATAGAAGGGTGGGACAATGGGTAAGGCAAAACATTGAGCTACTCGAGGTAGACTCGCACCAATCAAATGAAAAGATTTTCCATTTATTGCATCGGTGGAAGACCGAGATTTCCCTATATAAGCAATTCCAGGATCAAATATCTCGTCCTCGGTGGAGAAAGGGGAGGGAACATAAGGGGCTTCCCCCACACTAGGTCCACACAAAGCATCGTCAAAAGGAGAAGACGAGCTTGTAGTACTCAAGACACGCGGTGATGACGGAGTTAGAATTGTAGAAAAATCCTTTAAATTAAATTCAAAATCTTTTCCTTTTTCATCTTTAAAACTCTCCTTGTGAAAACCCGATTTAATTATGTCAAAAATATTTGGTGTATCTAAAACAATGTTAGTCACACTAAAAATTCTCACATTTTGAAAGCGTTTTGGTTTAGGTGGTGGCAAGTTTTCAAATCTTTTGTCAACAAAGAAAACCTCCCCATCGGGATCAACGTATTCATCATCCGAAGATTCACTCGAGATTGGAATCATAGGCTTAACACTCTTAACCTCCATCGGCGGAGGGGACGGAACTTCATTTTTCTCAACTCCTAAAACTCTATTGGAAATCTTTTGACAAATGTTTTTGGTGGAATTGACATTGTACAAAGATGTGATCGAATAAACATGAGAAAGAGTGGAGTTTTGGGTTGCATTAATGACGAGTTCTTCCTCATTGAAACGAAGAGTGATTTTTCTTGCATGCACATCGATAAGTGCTCTCGAGGTATCCAAAAAAGATCGACCTAAAATTAACGGAACTTTAGGATCGATGGGAATATCAACAACAATGAAGTCCACGGGATAATAGAATTTCCCAACTTTCACAAAGACGTCCTCGGCAACTCCACAAGCTAGAATCGTAGAATGATTGGCCATTTCGATTGACATTCTTGAAGGAGTGAGATTTAGAAGATTGAGCGATTTAAAAATCTCGAGAGGCATCAAATTAATACTAGCACCAAGATCGGCCAAGGCGTAGCATTCTTCCATGTCTTGGATAGCACATGGGATTAAAAACTTTCCAGGATCACCGACTTTTTGAGGTATGCGGCTTAGAAAAACCGATGAACAACTAGACGATTTTTGCAATTTCTCTTTGTTATTCAACATACTCTTGAAGTTCGCGGCAAATCGAGGCATCATGACTAAGGCGTCGGCAAAACTTATATTGAAATGCAAGTCACGAAACATTTTCATAAAGAGTTCAAATTGATAATTATTTCGTTCTTGTGCCTTTTCCTTGTCTCGTCTTGATGGGTAGGTTAAAGGTGGTGTGGGTTGGGGCAAATTAGGCATAGGCATCGGCCTTGGAATCTCGGGTTCCATGATGGGTATTGGTTCAACCGTAGGTGTGGTTTGAGCGGTACTTCGTGGGCTTGTAATGTGCTCCTTTTCAACCACAACCTCGGGTTCTTTCTCTTTTTCCTTCTCCATAGAAGTACTTGGACGAGAAATGGGTTCTTTGAAAGTTTTACCACTACGAGTGGTAATAACCTTCAATTCTCCTTTCGGGTTCACGATGGTATCACTAGGAAGACCACCCGAAGAAGAGGGCTTACACATGATAGCTTCAAACATTTTAGCCATTCGGTCTTCAAACTTAGATTGCCTAGCATCCGCTTTCAACAATTCTTGCTTAATCTCATGTTGTCCTTGCTCCATTTTTTGTTGATTTTGTTGGAGTCGTGTGACATTCCCTTCCATTTTATTAGCATGAGTTTTAAGTTCATTAGCAAGTTCGTTTTTAAGCTCGTTTTTCAACTCGGATCTTAAGCTAACCATTTCACGTTGCATGTTGTCAAACTTAGCATCATTAGCCTTAGCATAATTCAAAAATTCTCCTTGAAGACTTTTGGTGTGATCGTTTTGAAAACGTTGGGCATTAGTTTGAAAATCACGGTTTTGGTTTTGGTTTGAAATTTGCCCATTTCCACTTTGGTAATTACCTTTGTTATAATTCCTTTGATTTCCTTGGTAATTTCCACCTTGATTGTTGTTGCGATAATTATTAGCATTTTGATTGGGTGGAGCTTGATTTGAACGTGAACCTTGACCTATTTGGTTATAAGTTCCCGTGGCTACAAAAGCATTCGAACTGTTACCATCCGCGGTAATGCACTCGGAAAGATCATGAGCTCCCCCACACGACAAACAACTTTTAGAAACCGCTTTAACCGAAGCGGTGTTGGAAGCTTCTTGAGCCTTCCAATGGGACATAAGGTTAGCAAATCTATCGAAAAATCGGTTTTCTTCATTTGCTTCATCATGTAATGCATTGATACTTTGAGACGATGATGAGCCCCTTTTGGCAACACTCGGTGTGTGACGAGGGCTATAAACCTTAGACCTATTCTCGATTATGACCAAAGCTTCTTCAACCGTTTTACACAAAAAAATACCACCCGCGGCGGCATTTAAATAATCTCTTTCATGATCGTTAACTCCATTGTAAAACGTGTCGATTTGGTGCAAATCGGAAAAACCATGATGAGGACATTCGTGTAACATCTCCTTAAACCTATTCCAAGCCGTAGAAAAACTTTCATTTGATTCTTGTGAAAATTTAGAAATCTCGTTTTTCAAATGCGTAGTCTTAGAGGGCGGAAAAAATTGGTTCACGAACTTCGAAACGAGATCCTTCCACGTCAATATAGAATTGGGTGGCTCTTTCTCTAACCAAATTTTAGCAGGCCCCGCTAAGGAATACGGAAAAAGCATCATCTTAATCGAGTCATTCGAGACATCCTTAAATTTGCACGTGGCGGTAAGACGATTAAATTGGCGGATATGGTTGTGGGGATTGTCCTTCTCATCACCACGGAATTTGTTGTTTTGGATCATCGACAACAAACCCGTTTTCACCTCAAAATTCTCCGCAAGGATTGCGGGAATTACAATAGCTTCTCCATAACCCTCGGTGGGTGCTTGAAGTAACTCCATCATAGTTCGATTCGCCATGGTAGGTTTTTCTCGTACAATGGGTTCGTCAATAGGAGACTCCTCACTAGAAAGAGTGAGTGATTTGTTTCTTCGTTTACGAGCACGTCTAGCTTTAGAGCGAGTTTGCATAAACGTCACGTACAACGAGAAGGCGAGCAAAGAAGATTCTTTTTGGTATTTTGTGTTTTTTCAATTTTTTTGTGGTTTTTGATTGTATTAACCTTTTGGAATTTGGTGAATGTATTAAGTAGACAACAAGTCCACAAATCTCCTCACTAATCAAATCTCTTGATTAAAAAGGCCTCAAGGAATGAAAACGATCACGTGGAGTGAACGCCTTCGATGACTTTAGAACGATGGTGGAACACCAAATCGTTCAAGAGGGTTTAATCAATATGAAACCAAGAAAATATATATGATATGTAATAATACTTTGGGCGGCAAAACCCTCGATTCACTCTCAAAATCAAATACGCACAAGCAAGCGGAGGAAACGAGGCGGCGCGAAGCACTTAAGAGCCTTTTTCCTTTAGGTTGTGAAATACAACCGCCTTATACCCACCTTATAGTTTGTATTATCAAGATCAAGCTTCACGAAAGTATTTATCTATTTTTGCCTTGTTTTCTTTGGTTTGAGATTCGAATACAATGATCGAGTGATGAAATCCCGAATCAAGGTTGTGATTGCTCACGTATTTGGAGTACTTGTGTATTTATTGTTCTACGTATACATTATAGTAATAGTATTCACACAAAAACCGAAAAACGATAATACGTATTAATAGAGTGCTATTAATACAATTACTATTATGGATAATATGAAAAACAACAATGGTCAATCAAAACACAACACGCCTCCCCGGCAGCGGCGCCATTTAATGTTGGGATTTTTATATATACTTTATTTTTAGTGAAAAACAAAGCAACACAAAAGTCGTTGGTAAGTATTAATCAATACGTTTTAGGAAAAACGTAAAGACGAATAATCGAGTTCGTTCTCGGTGGAGGTATGGTGTTTAGCCAACAAAGTTAGACGTTATTTATTCAAGTGATAACGTTTTTGGATAGAAAGAAAGAAGGGAAAACGGAAACTAGTTACGTTAAAAACGGTTGAAAACGCTTAAACGTACGAACGTAAAAACGCGACCCAACGAAAAATTTCACCTAAAAAATAATTAAAAATTACTAAAAAGTCCTAAAAAATCCCAAATAATATTCTAAGGGTTTACAAAAAATCAAAACTTGCCAAAACCTTTTAATTAGTTTAATAATGACTTTTTAATGCTAATTAAAGCCCTAAAAATCACTTTTAAATATTAAAAAGCCCTAAACAAGATTTTATAATTTGTAAACCTCAAAAATGACCTAATTAAGCTAAAAACTATTTTTAAAAAATTTTAAAACCAAATTAAACTATTTTTAAACTCCTAAAAACTATTAAAATGTATTAAATCTTAAATTAATTCTAAAAATTAATAGAAAAGCCTAAAAATTAAATGGAAAGTGACAAAGGTCCTATTTTAATGTCTAGAATCTAGGAAAAATGAAAAAGAAATAAAAATAAAACTTTTTATTTTAATGAATAAAATAATCCAAAAAATTAAAAGTTCTTAAATAAATTCTAAAAAATTCTCAAAAATCCTAAATATTCTAACTAAGAAGAAAATGTAAATTAAAGTTTCTGAAACCTTTTAGTTAATTTTATATTAATTTTTAAAGTTGTCTAAAAACCCTAAAATTAAATAAAATTAAAAATTAAAGTTTTTGAAAACTTTTTTATATGTAAACCTCAAAAATACAAATAAAAACCTAAAAACTATTTTTTTGTATTTTTTAATTACTTTTAATATTTTTTATAGACTTTCTAAAAATAAAACTAAAAATAATCCTAGAAATTATTTAAATAAAAGGAAAAATAAAACTTTTGAACAGAAAAATCTAAAAACCTAGTATAATCCTAGGAAAAATGATAAGAAGCTAAATAGCTTAACAAACAAGCTAAAATAAGCCAAAATGGTCACGGCTTATTTTACCAAAGCCAAAACACAAACACCTTATATAATAGACCTTGTAAACTCTTACCAGTCAAAGACCCTAGGGCAGATGGTTAGAGCGTATGTGTGTGAGAGGAGTGGCGCAGGTTCGAGTCCTGGCCACGTCCTTTTTGGCAAAAATATTTTTTTTTTTTAGCTTTTAAAAACTTGATTCCAGTAACCTTTTAACACACAAAAACCAAAACACAAACTAGATTCAACAAAAATTAAGCCTGGAATAAGAGCAAACGTGCCCAGTTCTTGTGCACTTTCTGATGAACAAGTGTGTTTTCACACTTGTGCTTAAAAACCAAGAGGGGCTTGGTGTATGCTTGTTTGGTGTAGATATTGGGACACAATGGGCACCCTTGTGCTTATTGAAGCACAAGGAGTCAAGATATAAGCAAATACTAGCACCTTGCACACCAAAATTCACAAATCAATGCACACAAAAGCAAATCCAGTCTCTGAGGTCTTTAAGCTAGGTCTGAGGACTGTTTGTTAAGCAAAATGCACACAAATGAGATTCAAGCTCCTATGTTTTGCACACAATAGCACCCAATGGCACACAATCAACTTCAACAAACCAAATACCCTAACACTTAACAGATTCCACAAGATTCAAGCTCAAGTTCATAAAAAAATAAGCAGCAAAATGGTTATGCAGATTTCAAGCTCACTTTTTCACTTTTAACACTTGGAACTTGTTCCAAAACTTTCTAAACTGACTTACCAACTAGTTAATAACCTAACTCAACCTTTTTCATAAACTCTAACACGTTTTTAAATCATGAATCAAGATTTTTATCCTGCTTAAACCTGTTTCCAAACACCCTTTTATTTCTTGAAAACGATTTTTAACTAACCAATTTACCTAAAAAGCTACTCAAACTGATTCATATACTATCTCACATGCATAACATATCATGAGAACACAAATCCAACACCTTAACACACTTCTATCAGCAAATCCAACAAGATCAAATGAAACCATACTTTCTGAGATTTTACAAAGGTAAAAGAGATTTACCTTAGGGCTTTACATCCAAAGCCCTAGTGGATGTATAATCCACCTCCTTACCAACTGGGGTTGGTGCAGATCCTTGGATCAACAACAAATCAACAATCAAACCTGCAAATATCAAACAAACACAAGACAAATGCACTTTTTCTGATTTTTCTGAAAACTTAAAACCTTGAAATCCAATCACCTTAAAAACTAAACAGGTTTTAAAATTATCCAAACTCACAAATCAAAACTCCTTTTCCACTTTCACTTCAAAGGTTTTTTGCTTTCTGAATTTTGAATCAAATTTAAAACTTTTGAAAATTTTTGAAAATACTCAAAACACACAAGTGTTTAACAAATAAGATGGAACTCAGTTATAGCCTTAACACAACACACAAACTTTTTAAAAACATAAAAGGAATTACAATTGATTTTATCAAACACCAAACTTTATTTCTTAAAAAAGGAATTACAAGGTTATAGGCTAAAAACTGGAACAAAGGTGCATTCACATGCGAATGCCCTTTAAATACTAACTTAGAGAACATACTAGAATGCTTAAAACCCTAGTTCTGAAATGTGTAAAAGGCCCTTGAGTCTTTGACTAATTTTTGGGTCAAAAACGTGCCATGTGATGATCCAGCTGGTGTTGGTGACATTTGAATGAATCTTGGACGTTTATTTGATCTTGGGGACCAAGGGGAGTATCTGGATGGTTGGTTTGGTCGGGCATTGGGTTTGGGTGAGTGAGACGTGAGCAGGGGAGGGGTCCACCTTCACATGGGGTTGTCCAGGGTCACGGTTTGGGTGTGGGATGTGATGAGGGTGTGTTAAATTTGTTATCTGGAAGGTTTGAACAAAAAACCCTTTGGTTTGAACTCAATTGGTCCTGGTGATAATTAGGGTTTAAGTGGGATTAGAAGGGGGTTTAATCTATTTTGGGTAAAAGGATTTTTAAATAAAGTGTTTGGAGGGAAATGGGGTGGGGTTTGACTGGGGTGTTGACCCAGTTTAATAATTAAACTTGGGTTATGGACGGGTAGGGTCGGGTTTGGATAGGTTAAATGGGTTGGTGGGTGGGTAGGGCTGACGTGTCAGGGTCTGGTTGGTTGTGGGAGTATGTTGGTTTGACAAATATGGTCCCCAAGGTATCAACTTTTCTTCACTTTGTAAATAAAGTCCATCAGCGCCCTATTTAGCCTTGTCAACTTTGGACAAGTTGCTGAAAATGGCACAAACTCTTCCAAAAACTTTTCCAAGGGTGTTAAATGTATATTCTTGATTCCCAAGGGCTGAACTTGTAATATCTTCAAACATAAAGGATCATACTTGTACATTTGATATTTTGAGGGTCAAATGTGACAAGTTCTTCAAAGATGAGGGGCCATTTTTGCCAATCTTCAATTCTTCAAGGGTCATTTTGCAGAATTCCAATCTTGGGCCCGGTTCATTGTGCGACTTCGTTTCCCGTGTTCGTTTTTGATTGATTCTTGTGTTCTTTTGCCAATTCCTCAATATCCGTACCTAAAAATACACAAGTAACAAACACGAGCATATATTTGGCATATTTTATGATATTTTATGCAATTTAAGGCCGTTTTGGACGATGAGACCATGTATAAAAGCAGTCTCATCAGGCATCCTCAAGGGTTTTAGATTGCTGAGCTAAGATCGTTTCAAGCTCTTTAATATTGGAATCAGAATCGGTTAGAGAAGCAGTCATAAAGCATTTATCATGATGTACTATAGCATTCTGAACAATTTCTCCCCCATTTTGACTCATATAGGATGAATATGAAGTGGTAAAACTATCACCCTTTTCCATCCCATGTTTGTCATAATTAGGTTCAGAATGCGCAACATGCGGTAGTTCATCGGCATAGACATCATATACCACATTCCTTTGTACCGTATTTGTAGACTCTTCGTCATATACGGGTATGGTGTCATCAATCCCTGACATGTTGCTTGTATCATGCTTTCCTCCTGAATCCTTTCTCTTGCAATCTTTAGGCTCCAAGTTGTCAACCGTATGATCATTCTCCTCTTGCATCTGCATCGTAGATTCTTGCACTCCATTATCATACGCTTGCTGAAGTCGGGATCTTTCATAAATCGAAGACGAGACCGATGTCATTAATTTCAACAATGTACCACGGAACTCTTTAACCTCCGTTTGTGTGTACTGAAGAAATGACTGACATATCCCTGAATTGTCAGACTTAACGATGTTGAATTTGAAGAAGTGCGTATGTTGTGTCACTAGAGCTTGATATGCAGATGCCGATGCAGAGTGATTAAATTCTTCTTTGTGAAGTTGCTCAGCTAGTTGGTTCAAGTTGAGGAATATTGAATCGATGAATATATAACGATCTTGACCGAAGAGTGTCAGAAATTCGCTTCCTCCTTGAAACCAAGAAATGGTCACTATATGAGACTGGAGTAGTCGAAAAGAAGTTATACTACTTTCTTTAGCTATGTTTTGCATGAGATGCAATTCTCCCTCTTGAGATGTTGAATTAAACGATTCCATTGAAAATCGATGATATATGAAGGTAAAGATTACTTGTCGAGCGATCAATGAAAGAAGGTTAATGTGTTTGTCCTTGTCGAATAAATTCCTTGAGTATTGAAGAAAATTGATTGAATCCCCTAAATAATTGTCGAATAAACATGTTTTTGAAAAATGTTAGATCGCAACACTGGATCGTAGTGGAGATCGTAACCTTAGATCATGACGAGTGATCGTACCCTACTATCGCATCCAATGATCGTATCCAGTGATCGTATCCCACGATCGAACTCCCTGATCGTACTTGGATCGAACTATGATCGTACTAGTGATCGTACCCAACGATCGTACTCAGATCGTACTGGTGATCGCACTCACTATGATCGCACTCAGATCGTACTAGTGATCGTACTCCTTGATCGCAACGAGTGATCGTACTCGTGATCGCAACGAGTGATCGTACTCGTGATCGCAGCGAGTGATCGTACTCGTGATCGCAACGAGTGATCGTGACCTTGGATCGCAAGTAGAAACCCCCAGGGTTTATGCAATCGCAACAATCAGATCGTACTATGGATACCAACTTACCACTTTTCTCAGACAGTACAATAACACAACCAATTCGAGATTCTAAGCCTAAAAATGAATCAAACACCCAAAATTTTTGCGTTTTTGAGTGATCCAAGTAACCCAAATCACTAACACGAATAGATAGATGATTTTGATGACGATCAAACCACAAAAAAAAACACCAAATTTTTTTTTTGGACGTGGGTATGGATGATCAAAACAAAAAATCAAGAACATAAGAACAAACCAATCAAACCAAGGCTCTTGATACCATTTGTAGGTCCTCGTGATCCTTGGATTATCCTTGTGTTGTGATTATCTAAAGAGATAGAGAGATAGATGAAGATGTAGAGAGAGAAAGTAGAGAGAGGTTGGAGAGAATAAAGAAAGATTAGATTAAGTGTGTGAAAAGTGAATGACCAACCCCTCCTAACATGCTAGGAGGGGTATATATATAGCCCACCCTACATGTGGGCTATATGGACTATATGTTTGCTAACTAGATCACGAGCCCAATACATTAATATATCGTTGGAGCGACCGATCCTTCATAAATACGTAAAAACGTATTTCCAACACCAACCATGAATGATTAGTCAAAAATGCATAAGAGACTACAAATTGATTAAAACCGTTCTTGATTATTTTTTAACAATATATACATGCGTTGATAAGAAAGTAAAGGTTACGAAAGGGGATACAATAGACACAAGTAATTAATATGAGGTTTATCTAACCCTTTACACTTACTTCAAACTCTATCATCTCTCGTTCTCCACAATTTAAAACTCAAATAATAAGACTCGTCGATGCTTAGCCTAATAAACCAATAAAGGTCTACATGGTTAAAGATACTAGATAGAGTAAGCTTGAATAAGCAAACTCTGGTTGAGTCAAAATATTCAAGATGGGCCTAATATGTCAAAGACTTCTAAACTTCTTAAAACCATATCCTTTATTATATTTTTCCTTTTCATATGTTTTTTGATGAAATATAAAAGAAGAAATATATACAGTGCAAATGTGTTATGCAAAATGAAAAATGATTTATGCATAAATATGAATGCAATATTTTGTGGCCAAAGTAGATCAAAAATTTGAAAAATGTTGAAAATTAATTTTCCCAATTATCATGAAGGCAAAGGAAATGGTCTAGGCAAGGTCACTTCGATAGAAGACCCCCTACACTTACGATAAATATTGTCCTCAATGTTTAAGAGTATTGGAGTAAACTCTCCTACACTTAGGACATTGCGTAGTTTGTTTAACTCGAGCTAAGGAAAGGTCTACTAAAGTGAATTCATTTTAGATATTATTAAGAGTCAATTTTGAATCACAAAAGTATCAAAGTGAACCTGATAAGAGGGCCTCCTCCATAAGCTCCTTGAATCAAATGAGAGAGAGCAACACTACAAACAGCAAAAAGACAAAAGAAAGGTACCCACATACACTTCATCTTGACTATATCACCCCTTTTATTATTCCTAACCTACCAAAATCTACTCTAGATGATCTACCCTAGTTATTCAAGCTTTATTTAAGGAGTCTCTAGCTCGACTCTTCCACAATGAATTAATTCATAGGGAAAATGGGGGTCTCTTGGACCATTTCAACGGAAATGTCCTCCCCAAAATAATGCTTCACACGATGGCCATTCACTTTAAAATTTGGGCCAATTGGTTGAGACAACTCAATAGTCCCATATGGAAACACTTGAGCTATAAGCTTGCCCGTAAAAAGTTTCAACCGTGAGTTGTAGAGTAAAACAGAATTTCCAACTTTGAACTCACGGTTCTTAATCTTGGCATCATGAAGTTTCTTAGTCTTTTCCTTGTATAGCAATGAATTCTCATAAGCGTCGGTTCTAAGCTCATTCATCTCATTGAGTTGGTTCTTCCTATGTGAACCGGCTTGGTTAAGATCAAAGTTATTAAAGCCCATGAAGCCTTGTGTTCCAACTCAAAAGGGAGGTGGCATGATTTTCCATATATAAGACGATAAGGTGTGCAACCTATAGGTGTCCTAAATGCGGTTCGAAAATCCCACAACGCATCATCAAGTTTATCCGACCAAGTAGCTCAATGCTCTCCCACCGTACGTTCCAAAATTTTTTTCAAACCACGATTAGTGACCTCGGTTCGCCCATTGGTTTGTAGGTGATATGCGATAGAAAGTCTATGGTTAACACCATATTTCTTCATGACTCTTGTGAATTGATCATTACAAAAATGAGTCCCGCGATACATCAAATCTAGCAAACAATGGTTTCAAGAATTTCACTACAACTCAAGCATCATTGGTAGGCAAGCTTTAGCCTCAACCCACTTTGAAACATAATCCACCGCTACGAGTATGAACTTATTTTCCTTGGAAGATAGAAAAGGCCCCATAAAATCTATTCCCCACACATCAAATATCTTACACTCTTGTATGAAATTCTGTGGCATCTCATCACGTTGATTAATTTTTCCTTGTCTTTGGCATACATCACAATATTTCACCATCTCTTCGGCATCCTTGTAGATTGAAGGCCAATAATAACCAGAATCAAATACTCTCTTAGCCGTTTAGTTAGGCCCAAAATGGCCCCCCGTGGGTCCTTTATTTCAAGCCTCTAAGATCTTAAAAGCGTCGGGCCCATCTACACATCATCTTATAATTTTGATCTGCACATTGCCTAAAGAGGTAAGGGTCATCCCAAAAGTAGTATTTAGCTTCTTTTAGAAACTTCTTCTTTTGTTGGGAAGTAAGACCCACAATTAGCACACCCCCCACAAGATAGTTTGCAATATCCGCAAACCAAGGGGTAGCATCCTCTTGTGAAGAGATAGACATGAGTTCCTCAAGTGGAAAGGATTCATTTATTTCCTTATGAGGCAAGTCTCCTTGAAAAGGATGCTCAAGTATACTCAAATGATCTACGGATAAATTCTCGGCTCTCTTTTTATCACGAATCTCTGTAGAAAACTCTTGGAGCAACAAAACCCATCTTAACAATCTAGGCTTAGCATCTTGCTTTGTTATAAGGTACTTAAGGGAAGAATGGTCCATATACACTATGGTCTTTGAAAGAACAAGATAGGGACGAAATTTCTTAAAAGCATACACAATGGTTAACAATTCTTTTTCCGTAGTAGTGTAGTGCAAGTGAGCACCCGTCATTGTCTTACTAGGATAGTGTATACGTTGGAAGTGTTTGTTTATCCTTTGTCCTAACACGACCCCCACCGCATAATCACTAGCATCACACATGAGCTCAAAAGGCAAATCCCAATTTGGTGAAACCAAAACTGGAACCTTGGTCAATTTTTCCTTAAGGATTTCAAAATATTCTAAACACTCTTGTGTGAATATCAAAGGAGCCTCTTTTTCTAAGAGGTGGGTCATGGGTCTAGTGAAATTGAGTATTTGCAAGTTCGTTTATTCTCGACTCAAGACAAATTGAAAGGCCTACTAATATCGAGCTTTAAATTGTTTTTGGTTGTTAAAGGTTATTTGGATTCTAGGTCTAATTCAAACAAACACGTAGAAAATGAAAATATTAAAGCTACGTATCCGTAAAACAAAGTGCAAGTACCAAATATTATTCATAAAGTACAAGTTCCTAATGCATAAAAGTAAAAATGCTTGAAATGTAAACTAAATGAAAGTATAGGGACTGAAAGTGTAAAATCAAGAGCTATAAGGACCAAATATGAAAAATGTAACAAACTAGTTAAGAAACTTAACAAAATCCAAAACTACTAACTTAAATTGTAACAAACTAAAATTGTAAGGACTGACCTTTGCAAACCCTAAAAAATGGAAGTTTAGCACTAATTACAAACTCTAGTAAAAACCAAGGACCAATTTTCAAATAAAATGGAAGTTTTAACAAAAACGGGCTATATGACTTGAATAAGCTCGAATGAGCTTATTACTGAACCAAATTCACTTTAAATTTTTTTAAGCTGCTTAAAATTGAAAATAAGCTATGCTGGTAAAAGGAATTTACTTAAAAGCTGTTAAATCTCTAGTTAGCTTATCTCAATAAGCCAACAATAAGCCAACAATAAGCTCAAATGAAATCCATACACCCACTATTCGATTTTCTTATCAAATATGATTAATCAAGCTCCAAGAAGCTTGGAATGTCTTTTGGTTTTGAAAATGGTCCACTGAATAAGCTGGAATCTTTAATAAGCCAAAATCAACTTATTTGACCAAAGTTGACCAACAACTCAATAAGCTCAAATTTTAAGAATTCACTCAAGACATGTTTGTAAGTTGATTTGTGAAAGAAACTCAATGGATTTATGAAGTGGATTAGGAGATTAGCAAATCAATTAGCACTTTATCACAGGGAATGCAGTTTGCTAATAAGCTGACTAAAAAGCCAAGAACTCACTCAATACTTGATACTATATAATTTCCAATTAAGCACTGAAAGTTTATATGTTAAGCTACAATTTTAAACAAATATCAAATAATCTCATCAAGAAACCAAGAAATGCTAATGGATCAAAGCTCACTAGTTTTCACTGATGAACTTTCAGAAAGATTGACCCAAAGTTTTTTCTACCAATTACCTGTTTGAAAACCAATTTGACCTCAAAATTTTACCAAACTGTTTACACTACCTTACTAAGTGTAAATGAACACTTCTCAACTAGTTTTATCAACTGAATCACCAAAAAGGTTCTGATCCAAACACCACTTTAAAATCTGATAATGATTTTATCAGTGACTTTTTAAGCACAAGTGAATTACTGAGTATGACATTTATCAAAACTTGTTCTTATGAGGTAATGATCTGGTTCAAGAGCAAAATCAAGCTAGTTTACTGGTTAAAACTCAAAATGATTACTAATGAGCAATTGCTGATGAAAAACCAAATTTTACTAAGTGAAACTGAATTCAAAGCTATTATACTACAAGTAAACTATCAATCTAACACAATTAAGCTACAAGTAAGCTAAACACACAATCGGTTTAGCAAATAGAAGCTACACTATGAATTAAGCATGCAGAGACATTTTAGGGGAACAAAAACAAGGAATTTAGCACTTTTTATCCTTGAAGCCACCACTGAAGGAGTAGAGAGGCACTGAGCCTTCTAAAAACCACTAAACCACCAATTATCAACCACCAGTTACCATCATCATCATCTAATACTACTATAATCAGCTACTCTGCTACAAGTGCTCCAAATGACTAGAAATGAACTACAAATGGAATTTTGAACAGCTAAAAGTCTTTACAGCATCAAATATGTTCTATTGATCATGGATGATCAATAGAACAACACAATATAAACAGGATCAAAGTAATGAAGGTAGGAGAATGAGAATTTAGTGAAACTGAATGTTGAGTTTTATTAATGGAAGGAAAATTGGTTACAAGTTGTTGCTAACTAACTAACTGACTCTTAGGTGTTTGTCAAGCACCTAATAGTAGTTACTAACTGAATTGAAGAACTAGAAATAAAAGGGAATTTAGAAGTGTGTGTTTTTCACACCTATAAGCTACGAGTACAAATGAGCTATCCATGTCCTATTTATAGAGTGAGGATGAAGGTTTGTTGAGGATTATGACGTGTTGTAGCCACTCCCTGAGCTCCACGTGTCTTCAATCTCTTAATTGCAAAATCAAGCTCAAGAACATATTTGGGGGTTTTTTATTCAATTAACTTCAGCTTAATTTGAAGTTATGAATGAATTCGTCTTTTGAAATGAAGCATATTTCATGTTTATAACTTTGCTTGATATGCCTTGTAGCAGATTCATGATCCTGGGTGCGTTTTTGTTTGAAGATGCAACGTGGCAGTTTATTATTGGATGAAGGCATGAGTTGCGGATCACTATCCATTTTGGATAAAGTTATTATTGCATGGCGTGTTATAATTGGTTGAAATGAGTAAAGTGCGCTTCACTGTTTGGAGATTCGTTCATAAATGCTGGCGGCTGAAAGTGGGGGTATGTGGCAATCCTTGTCACATAATTCCTCTCTTCTCATTGGTTCATTCTATATTCACACGGATCAAGCCCCAAAGTAGTATGAAACTTGACCGTTCCAGTCCCTATACCTTGGCATAATCTTCATTTGAGCTCCAATCTTTATTTCTTTGACATTTTTACCCTTTAAACTTCAAACTTGTTCATAAAGCAATTTTTGACTTTTTGACTTGAATGTTAACCAAATTTGACTATGATCTTGACTTTTCCAGAATTGAACTTTAGTCCTTCAACTTTTGAATGTTGTCAAGATAGGTCCTTTGTCATCTCATAGCTTGTCATTATTGATCCTTCTCTTGTATTTTCTTCATCATTTGGCTTGATTTCTCTTGCTTGCTTCAAATTTGTATCCTTGTTACCTAAACAAGCACAAACACAAAACATACCACATAATACTGCTTTTATGTATAAAAGTTAGGTATTTGCTATGTGTTTTAGGGTGATTTGTTGACTTATTGATGTGAGATTTTGCTCATATCAAATCCGCTACACTTGATCATTGCCATGACCTCAAGCAATGCCATATTTTAAAGCACCAATTTACACTTTTCTCATAATTAACCGACCTTGGCCAATATGAAATGCTTTTACACTACTCTACACTATATGATGCATGATTTTGATTTTATACAATGCAGTGCAAAGGAAAACAATTCTATTTATATATTTTTGGATTTTCTTAAAATGGTTTTGATGGAAATAACTCATAAAGAAACCAGTGACTTAGATTAGGACTTTTGGTACCATGAACACTTATCACCCTCAAGTTTCACTTTCCCCATACCAAGCTTAAAAACAAGATCATTGTTATCCACAAGTGAAAGTGAGTCAACTTATTCATATTGATTAAGTGTGTTATTCTCATACCCCCACTGATTATGCCTCTAGAACCGGTTATCATTTGAGCAAATTTCTTGGGAGCAAATTTGTAATTATTAAAAGCGTGAAACATAAGAAATGTAAAATCTCAAAATAAGGAAGCACGGTTTTAATCCTAAGTAATCCTCTCATCCATTACTTGAAAAACCACCCACAATTAATATAAGTCCGACTCAAGAGTAATAAGTCATTCGCCTTATGTGTAAAATCCTTATGTATGTGGGTTTGCTATATATGATCCGGTGGTCTAGGTGGGTGGTGGAAAGTCGTGGCTGCCATGGTTGAGAGAGAGATATAGGGTTGTGTGTGAAAGAAAGAAAAATGTATTAAACACAAATGAAAACACAAGCAACACCCCTCCTTGGAATCCTTGGGGGGGTATATATAGTCACACACCACACCTAAACTATACAACGTTTCCTAGTCTAGTCTATGTGTGTGTGACTATGATAACTAATGGGAATTCTTAAATGTCGTCACAAAAAGTGAATTTCCAACAATCTTCCCCCATGGGACGACGTGTAGAATTCCTTACAATATTTTTCCTAACAAGTACATAATGGTCAAGAACAAAAGCTTTCATGAAGCGTCCAATGCTGATGATGTCTTCTGAGGCCTTTGACTTCAAGTCTTCACTTCAAAATGACTCATCTTTAAAGTAACTTGTAGTAGAAATACTGTAACGGCATGAGCTAAGTAATCCATATACTTCTGGTTAAGGAGAAGCTTCTGAATTAACTTCCCCCTAATTCATGCCACATAAACTTGATCTAGAAGCTTTTAATAGCTTCCCCTTAAACCGACAATCCTCGTAAGCAACTTCAAAGCTTTCAATAAAGCTTAGAATGATTAAGCGCACATCGGAATTTAACAAGCAAACCCCATCATATGAAATGATAATGTTGCTAAGAGTGATTGAAAGTAAGGGGCACACCAAGTGGATCAACAACATTTCTTCTCACACTTGAATAATTCTTCTGAATTGTTTTTCCCCCTGAGAGTTCAAGTTATGCATACTAGAAAGAATCAAGACATTTCTTCCCCCACATAGTTGAAGAAAGTAAACCAATCCCATGTATGAAGCTCAAATACTGAAGTAGACACTTTATCCCATTCATGAAGTTGACATCATAACACCAGAGTCAATTAAGTCCCGGAAATGCACATATCTTCTTCCGGAGATGCACCAGAGTCAATTAAGTCCCGGAAGTGCATATTTCTCCATATAGGATAATGATGATGAATAATTACAACATCAAAACAATTAAACATCGAATCAGTAGTGCATCGTTTAGAGATTGATAAAGCCACGAGTTAAAAACACTGATTTTCTCTGCTGTTATGACAAATTTTTTCCCGAAATGTCTTCAAATCAAAAGAAGGTATGAAGTTCATCACGTGTACTCGTTGTGCGTTCAATGTGTCTTCTTCTTCCCCATTGATGGTTTCGAAACCTCGGAACCGGCAATAAATCGTACGCACATGTACCTGAAATCTCGTGAGAATAATAAATAAGATGAATTACATATTTAGTGAGAATCAGCTGCTGATCGAAATTCTCTACTCATAAACTCTCCATGGCCATCTTTACCAACCCACTTGTAAGCAATTTGAAGTGACCAATGATAGAATGAACCAGATACATCAAACATGAAACTGAATAAAAATCCTTCGATCTTGTGACTTAAGCTTGCACAATTGTTGAATGAGGAACGGTGGAGAAATCTCTAAGTACCCAATACATCACTGAAGAAGTATATAAGCACAACAACTCTTGAAATTATCAACGTCGACTATGCGCGTAACACTGAGTAAAACAATGTAACCCCTTTAAGTGATAGTTATCCGAGTCATCCACCAACCACCCCGAACCCGGAAACTAGATAAACAAGTCTTCATTTTAAGATTAAGCACGAGCAAGTTATCTTTCAAAGATAAAATAAGTACACACCTTCGAAAAATCCATCTTCATCTTCAAATAATAATAGCAGATTAAATAATCCGTAGCCACTAAAAATATAGCCATTTTTCTTGGTCTCTTCAAATAAATTTTGTCACTTTGTCACCTCTTTTTGTCACTTTGTCTCGTCACTTTTATCACTTTTAAATCCCGTCAATACGATCGACGGCTAAAAGAAAAAATTACTAGTAAAATTAACTTATTAAAATTACTAGTAAATTTACTTTGTAAAATTCCACCAACCATCATGTTTGTGCATAATACTCGGATAAAAGTAAATACTTAGCCCCAAATCCAAATCTTGTCATGTAGTCATTCGTCATCTCTGTTCCATTCCATACCATCACAAAATCAATTTGAAGAATGAAATTATGCCAGGTACATAACTCAAAATGGCCCAATTTGATTTATCAAAACAAAACCATTTCATTTATACGTGGCCCTCAGTTGAAGACGCAACCCATGATACATTGGAAGACGCAGCCCACTAAACAGACGCAGCCCACCTCAATTCCAATCCATTCATGGCCCTTTTAAATTTAACCTCAGTACGTTACTGCCAAAGATAAAACGGGTCCAACCAATATGCTAAACCTAAAAATTAGGTATATAAAATACCCCAAGACCTAATGTCTCACACTGTTAACCCTAAACACATATCTTATCTCCAGCCGCTTTATTCTCTCCCATCCCATTACATCTCGTCTTCACATCTCAAACCCTACTTCCTTATTTCCATCGCCCCTATCAAACTCCTCCATCTCATACAAACAGAATAACCTAAGAATCTCCAAACATCATCCTAAATCGTAATCTCTTCTATTACATACAAAATCAACCATAAATCGAATGCAACCTATATAATATCCATCATAGATAAGCAGATGAATCCATTAAAAATCGAACCAAAAACCATTTTGACTTAAGTCGAATGCACGAATCTACCAAGAACATGTCTGCAAGATCTTAGAGGATCTCGGGTAGGTATTTCGTGATTGCATGTTGTTGTTTTGGTTAATTCGAAACCAAGATATGGATTATAACATATTGTTGTTATAAATCCTTGATTGATTTTGTATATTAAAGGTTGTTTAAACCATTGCACTGATCCGTGATGATTAGAATTCGTGAGATCTATATAGATCTAGGCATGCATGTCTAAAACGAATTAAATCTGAGATTATATGTTTTAACACGAAATTAAGAGATAAACAGAGATCTATGAGTGATTTGTTTTGCATTTGAGTCTAGATGGGTTTAAGAGATGATGGGATTAGGTTAGTTATGATGAATTTGTTGTGGAGATAAAAGGAGATGGTAATGGGTCTGGTTCTCGGGTTTTGTAAAACTGTCACAATGTTTTCTAAAGAAAAAATAATCAGCCATCGCAATAATTTTTAAACTGCATCTCAATGGTTTCAGTCTGTTGCTTCCATAGTAATGTATTTATCACAGAAAACAGTCACGCATCGTAATAAACATGCCATCGGAATGTTAAGAGAGTCTTTCATCGCAATGAGAAAAACTTTTCCATCGGAATGTTTGAAAGTTTTACATCGTAATGTTGAACAAAAAAATCCATCAGCATGACGCCTCAATACACCATTGCGATGAATCAACCCACCCATCGCAATGTGACCCATCGGAATGAGTCCCATCGCAAAAGATAAGGTCGAACCCATCGTAATGTAGATGTGATACCCATCGGAATAAATCCGTAGAAGAAGCCATCGGAATAAATCCGTAGAAGAAGCCATCGGAATGTATCAGACATATATCTTATCCATAGTACTTTTTCCTTGAATTCCGGATCTGGGTTTTCTAGATCTGTTTTTATCTTTTCATCTAAAAAAATACCAGAAAACCCAAAAATGAGATACTAGTTAAGAAACCAGTGATAAAACACAATATACCAGGGATGAAGTTATGGGATCGAGACTAAAAATGGATAGATTTGGGATCGAGACTGAAAATGGACATCAGAAAGAACCATATAAGATAACCAAGAACCAAATATAATTACCAAGAACTAGATATAATTGTTTTGATGGATGATGGACAGTGAAACAGAGAACAAATCGTGACAAAAGTTAGATAACCAACGTGACACAAAAAAATGTTAACAGATCGAGACAAAAAAAAATTTGACCACCAAATCAAAAACAAAAACACGATCTAAGGATTGAACCGAAGCTCTAATGCCAATTGTGGGTTTGCTATATATGATCCGGTGGTCTAGGTGGGTGGTGGAAAGTGGTGGTTGCCATGGTTGAGAGAGAGATAGAGGGTTGTGTGTGAAAGAAAGAAAAATGTATTAAACACAAATGAAAACACAAGAAACACCCCTCCTTGGAAGCCTTGGAGGGGTATATATAGTCACACACCACACCTAAACTATACAAAGTTTCCTAGTCTAGTCTATGCGTGTGTGACTATGATAACTAATGTGAATTCTTAAATGTCGTCACATAAAGTGAATTTCCAACAACGTCATGCATTAATAAGTAGCTACACACTCTCTAAGGAAAGAAAAATAAAACTCACGCAATAATTTACATCCGCCGCCTTTTTGAGACCTTGGATCTCCAATCCCGCAACCTGTCAAGGTAATATTGGATTTGAGCAACTATCAAATCCCCGCAACCCTTGTGAGAGTAATATTAGAATTCAATAGTCACTATAATTAACACTTCACTGCCCCTCTTGGGAGTCTTGTATAATTATTATTTTTTTCTTTTTCTTTTTCTTTTTTTTTCTAGCCACTCATGTTTTTTCATAAGCCGCTGTTATTTTTCTTTATTCCTCACAAAGAAAGTTGAAAAGAATAAAAGGAAAAACACCCGCTAAATATTAAGCATGACATAAGTCTAGTACACATAAAACGTTCTAACTTAGAGTCTTAAGACGTACTTATACCAACCACGAATGATTAGTAAAAATTGCATAAAAGACTACAAACCAATTAAAACCATTCTTGATTATTTATTAACATATATACATGCGTTGGCAAGAAACTAAAGGTTACGAAAGGGGATATAAAAGCCACAATTAATGAATATGAGGTTAATCTAGCCCTTAACACTTACTTCAAACTCTATCATCTCTTGTTCTCCATAATTTAAAATCTCAAATAATGAGACTAGTGGATGCTTAGCCTAATAAACCAATAAAGGTTTACATGGTCAATGCTACTAGCTAGAGAATTATTGGATAAGCAAACTCGGGTTGAGTCAATGTATTCATGGCGGGCCTAATATGTCAAAGAAGTCTAAACTTGTTAAACCATGTCCTTTATTATATTTTTTCCTTTTATATATTTTTGATGAAAAATAAAAGAAGAATATATACAATGCAAATGTGTTATGCAAATGAAAAATGATTAATGCAAAAATTATGAATGAATATTTTTAGTGGCCAAAGTAGATCAAAAATTTGAAAAAGTTTGAAAAATTAATTTTCCAAATTTTCATGAAGTCAATAGCAATGGTCTAGGTAAGGTCACTTCGATAGAAGACCCCCCTACACTTGAGATAAACATTGTCCTCAATGTTTAAGAGTATTGGAGTAAACTCCCCTTGATGGTTGAGTTTTTACACACCTTTAGGAAAAGGAGGTAATTAGGGGCAAGTATTAAGTGTCGGTTTAGGAAAACCAAGCACCAATGACCCAATGTGGGGATCGTTCTCAAGGAGGCTTGTGTGTTGTGTAAAGAGATGATTAAGTGTTTGTGATTATGTTGATGAGAAAAGAAAAATAGAAAAGAGATCAGAAAAGAATGACGGTTACGATTATGAATTAAACTAAGACGAAGTCGTACACGTAAAACCGTAAAAAGTGACCAAATTTAAAAATTACCCTAAAAATTACTAGAAAATTGCAATAAATCCTAAAAATATAATTAGAGTTTACAAAAAATCAAAAATCACTCAAACCTTTTATTATAACACCCCCAATTTACCACGCAGTGGAATACCACTTTGGGCGTTATTTCATAGCACATCACACACGATTACAGAAAACGACCTCAAAAGAGATGTTTAAGATAAACATAAAAGATAATTTATAATCATTGTCTAAAACATTTCCAACCCAAAATTTAATTTTCATCAGAGTAGCGTTACTTGTCCCCAACGATCTCAACCAAAACATAGCCACTTTTACCAAGACATGAAATTAAATAATTTGATAAAAAAGGAAGGAAATCCAAAATTTTAGACCAATAAAGCACCAACTCCCTCCATGCATGCTCTGTTGCTATCAATCTTGATTACCTGAAACACATGCTTAAAATCGTCAACAAAATGGTTGAGCGAATCTATAGGTTTATCAAATCATAAGTTGAACACAATTATTAAAACCAATCATGACCATTCAATAGCATTGTCGTAATCACAATCTATTATTCAAGGATATTATCTTTAGAAATAGCTAATAATTTTGTTTAAGCTCGTGACACTAATCCGTTAACTCAATCACCCACGTACATTTACCAGCATGATTAAAATGAAACCAGGGCCCCTTCTAAAGGCATTAGTTGCAATTATACCTTATTTCATATCACAAGTTATCCGTCCGTTGAGGGTACTCAACGTACTAGCTCTCGTATCGGATAGGGTCGTCAACCCCATAGTACTATCAATTGTATAAGCGGTTATCTCCAACCCACACAAAGGCAAGACAATAGTTAATAGTTCATGAAATTTAGGGACTTTTGCAACTAGGTACTTAACACAATCAAGGCAACATTCGGGTCCAACAATCATTCATGACTTATGTTCATTTTCATTTAAATAGCATGTATCCCCGTCGCGGGTAATAATATTTGAAATAAGTAAAAAAGCGAGTCTATAGACTCACCTTAGGTAGTAGTGGTAGTATTAGTAACTAAAACGTAAATGAAGTTGATCACCGACGATGAGGATGCCCCGGGAAATCAAATACAACACCTAACGAATAAGCACGTAATGAATCAACTACTTCAAGTACCATCGAGTACTGTATATAAATAATTAAAGTCACTCAAAGTTTGTATAAACTCACGCCAAAAATCCATACAAATGATATTTACTAGACACGTCCACTTTTATACTTTATTAAAACTATTACTCATTTTACAATTCTACCGGTACATACCAAATGTACGAGCTCTTTTCCTATACATAGACATCACCAAAAATTATGAGAAAATTTGTATAAATCTTTTAAAACCTTTATAAAGCCCATATTAAATTTCATAAAAAGATCTCACTTCTAAGACTCACTTCTCGTCACATTACTAAACTCTAAATTTCGGACAGTTTTGTACCTTCGCGTTGTAAAACCATTTTGACTTTCTTAAGCAATCCCGTTTACAAATTCGACTCTTGATTATGAAAATAGACTCAAAATTCTAAGTTTATACCCTGAGAACAGCCTCTAATCATTTTTAAAACTCAACTTATAGTCCCCGAGATTTGACCTAAAATCGAACATAATTTCGGATTATGTCGACTTTCATCTCCCGGTACACGAAAATTCAAACTAGCGTAACTTTTGACTCGTTTGGAGTCAAAAGCTATATCTTATACCAAAACGAAGCTAGAAAGAAGATCTATAACAATATCCTATCTTCTCAATCTTAGCTCAGACTTAAACCCACGAAATATACCCTTAAACAATCTGCTCTAAAATCACCTCTTTAAAATCATCCTAAATCACCTTTCCAACCACTTTCATCACCTCCTAGACCTATTACAACATCAACCAAACATACTACATCATTATAATCATTCCTAATCACTTGTATGATTATCTATTAATAAAACCCAAATCAAAAATTAGACATGCAATGTAATTAAACAATTTAAAAATGATAAAAATATGAATATGAATACATACCCATCATATTTAAGATCAAACACCCAAGAACACCCACACCCCCAATAATTTCATAGGATTTGGGGATGTATAACACCAAAGACATAAATTCCCATCTTGTTTAATTAATTATCTTCCCTCGTAAACACACGATTTAAACATACTTTAAGAAAAATTAGATCAAAACCCACTTGTTCATAAGAATAAATTTTTCTAAAAATTAAAGATGATGCATGTTTGATATTATTGGTGGGAGTCACTTACAAGATGATTATAAACAAGGGTCTTTGATTAGTTTTTCAAGAAATCAAGTTTTGTGGCGGTTTTTGGTGGTGGAGTGGTGGTGGCCGGCGGCTAGGAGAGAAAGGGTAGAGAAAACCCTAATTTTTGAAAGTAAAAATGAAGTGTGTGTGTGTTAGTGGTTCCGTTTTTAAAAATGGAGGAACCAATTTTGACAAGGTAGTTATCTTTTGGGCTTAGTGGCAAATCTACTTTTAAAGAGCAGGATTATGACATACTAGTCGGTTTTAAAATTTTACGTGAGTCGGGTTTCGTCCCGGCTACCTCAAATTACTTTTAAATGGTTCAAACGCACACAAAACGAATATTCATATGCTTTCGACTCGACTTAAAACGTAATAAAAATAAAAACTTCGAAAAACTCAAATATCGATCAATCGATAATAAAAGATAAATTTTTGGGCATCCGTCGTTATCGTAGTCGTTATCGGTTCTCGTCAAATCGTCAAACGTAAAAATTATGACCTCATTTATTGGTTTCAATTTAAAACGTCAAATAAATCCACGATAAAAATTGTTAAAAATTTCAAAAATATTCGTAAATTAGGGTAAAATAAATGGCGTTGGGTTTGGGGGACCACATCCTCCCCTCCTTAAGGGAGCGACGTCCCGGCGCTCTCCGGTTCTTATACTCGCATTTCGTACTACTAGAAAGGTGACGGTACTTCTTCCTAAAGAGGTCTTCATGTTCTGACGTGGACTTCGGTTCACGTCTCGGGTTCTATCATACCTTCACAATGAGTATTCTACCTCGCTTTAATCGCTTAACCTCTCGATCGATTATCTCCGTTGGTTCTTCTATGACGTGCAACTTGTCGTCCTGTTGGGTTTCATTCACTGGGTAACTAAACCATTATCCGCCACACAATTCTTCAAATTCGACACATGAAGAGTATTATCATTTTCACGAATTTCATCCGACAGCTCCAACTGGTAGGCAACTGGTCCAACATACCTTTGGCTCCACTTCTCTTATTTTCTAAAACAAATCACGCCTTTCCACGACGATAACTTTAACATTACCATGGCTCAAACTTCAATTTCTAATTTCTTCCTACGGTTATCAACACATCTCTTCTCGCGGCTTCTCGTTGTTAACAAATGACCCCCAATCTACACAATCTTTCCGTAGCCTCTCGAATCATTTCAAGTCCATTCAACTGACTTTTCCCTACTTTATTCTATCCAACTGCCGATCTACATTTTCATCAACATAATTCTTCAAATGATGTAGCTTCAATGCTAACATGGTAAATGTCGTTGTACAAAGATACCACCAATGGCAAGTGTCGATCTCAACAACTACCAAAATCAAACACACATGCTCGGAGCATGTCTTCTAACATTCGAATCGTCCTTTCACTTAGTCCATCAGTCTCATAAAAACAGTTAATCATAAAGAAAAATCACACGGTCCACACTTAACCCCATAAAAAACGTTTAGAATATACGATACGAAGTAATTAATACTAGTCGTACAAAATAAACTTATTGCAATATCACGTACATACAACCCTATTTCTCAAAAACGAATTCGTCGATACAAAACTCATTCGACGTATACATAACTCTCTCGAAAAGATAACAATTCAATCAAACACAAAAGCCATTATGAAGCATATACAACCGCATCACGACATGTTTGCAAAATAGCCAAACCATGCCAAGTCAATCATTTCAATCAAGTTAACTCATGCTTGCAAATCAGCAAAGCCATGATAAAATAAGAATATTTGACGGGATTTCGGATGAGTCCAGTCAAAAGAAAATTGCAAGTTAAAGAAGGTTCACAAGCTTGCTAGCCATGGATGCATATCCATAAAGAAAGAAAATACATACATATGTCATCGTAGGGTTTTCACACATGGATCCATACCCAAAAGAGATTACAAGAACACCATCTCACTTTCATCCCAAACGTGGTCAAACTCTCAATAAGCATCGCCGTTCATAGTTAAAAATATATTACACGGCACGTGTTCTCCATGATCGGACGTCATTGGACAATGTCGTCTCGAGTTCCCACAACTTTCGATCACTTGACTAGATCACATAGCACATAAATACATAAAAGGCAAGGGTTTACCACAAAGACATCAACTATGTCTATCTGTTGTTTAACCTTCGATGATCAAAGAAGATCGAGTCAAGCAAGGAGGATTCCTCACTTGAATAAACGAAGACGGCAAATGGAATTGTCTTCCAACTACCGATGCATAGTTGGTAATCTTCAACAGTTTATCGCGTGTCGTTTGACATATCAAAAGAAGAAGAAAAGAAAATAATTAAAGTACGGTACATTTGATGTAAAAGAAGTCTTCGTCATTTCGCTCAGAGTTATTCGGACTCGGCTCTCCTCCACTTTGGGAGTCTTCTAGTTTTGTTAAAATTTCTTCTTAGTGTCGGCATGAGCTCCTTTGGTATTTGATAGTATGATTTTTACTAGTTGAAAAAGTTCGTTTTCTCGGTGTCTAATCGAATTGATTTCCGGTTAAAAGTGTGACTCAGTCGTCTTTGGTTAACAAAAAGAAGGTTTGGTTATCTATTTCTACTTAAAAGGTAAATGCAAAAAGTAATAAAAATTAGCCAAAAACAAATAACTAATAATAAAGGAGCAAAACAAATAATAAAACGTAAATTAAAGCAAAACAATTAATAAAAATAAAACTAAACGAAGAAATTAACTTTTGACTAAAAAATAAAATTTACTTAATGAAAAAGGAGAAAATAAAACTAAGAGGGTACTTTAAAACTAAACGTGGCAAAAACTAAAGCGGGTACTAAATACAAGTCAAAACTTAAACTTTTCGAAAAAATACTAATACTAAAAATTGACAAAAAATATAAGTAAAAATACGCAACTTTCAGAATGAAAATCGGAACAACATTCAGATTAAACTAAACAATTACGGAACAATACTAAATAATAAACAAGCTAGCAAGCAAGGAGCTCAAGCTAGCAAGCTACTAGGTGATTTTGGCGCCAAAACAAGTTAAGCATGCAGGCATGCATGACAACCTATCGTAATGTTGAACTAAAAATCCCATCGGAATGTTTAAATATAAAAAACTGTCGGAATGTACTTATAATAAAAGTATCGGAATATTGTGTATAAGGAAAACTGTCGGAATGTAATTATAAGAAAAGTATCGGAATATTATAAAAATAAACTGTCACAATATGGAATGTTAAGTTGTCACAATATGACAGTCAAAATTCGGGCAACATTTCGTCGCAATATACCTTAAATCCCGATCGCAATCCACGATGCCAGGGGCAATCGCAATCCTCGATCGGAATAAGGGGATATCGCAATAAGCTATCACAATAAGCTGTCACAATGTAGAAACCCTAATGATATTGTGATGGAAAGATCACAATATTCGGATGGAGTAAAAATAAGCATAAAAATCAAATAAGCACTTTAACCAAAAAATTAAACCAAAACAACAATAAGAAGAACAAAATAAGCTATGAATTTAAAAACTTTCAAGATGCCAAATAAGCAAAATTTATAAATTGAACTAAAAGAAAAAGATTAAACTTTTAAAAAGATAAAACTTCTAAAAACACTTAAAATAAAAATAAGCTAGACACCAATTAAGCAAATAGCACAATAAGCTAAGACCATGAATCACACGAAAATGATAATAACAAAAAGATAAGAACTTTTATTAAATCAAGCATAAAGATGAAAACTTTAAGATTAATCAAACAAGACAATAGATTTTTTAAAACAAGAAGAGAAGAATGAGATGATTATGAAACTTGAAATTAAAAATGAAGATTAAAGATTCAAATACAAGATTAAAGTGAAAAGCTTAATACTTTAAAGAAAAACTAGACAGAGAAAGTAAAAACTAGAGAGAGAAAGTAAAAACACCTACTCCTACTCCTAATCTAAACTAATCCTAATTTTCTAACCATTCAAAATGAAGGAGTAAATGACTATTTATAGGAGGAGGGGAGTTGTCGTTGTTTCCTCTCTTTCTTTCTTTATCTTTTCGTCTTTCAATTTCTTCGTCTTTATCGACGTTGTCTCGGGATTTGTCGATATAAAATGAACTCGTCTTCTAATTTGTTCTTTAATTAGACTTGGTTCTTCGACTTTCTTAAACTTCTGTCTTTAGTCTTTTTCTTCGATAAATCTTCAGAATAGGCCTTGGACTTCCGTTCTCTTTGCACTCTTGATCTTTTGACTTCGTCTTTTGTCTTTTTCTTCGATAAAAGCCCGTGAAAGCCCGTGTTTTCTTCCTTTTTCATCTTTTGGTCCTAAAACACAATAAAAACACAAACCACGCATAATTCCGACATTTACGACATAAAATACACGTTTTGGCTTGGTTATTATTATAATTAAGTGGTAAAAGGAGAAGTGTTTTCACACTTATTAAATCCACTACACTTGACCATTGCAATGCCCTCATGCAATGCATTAATTTTAAAGCACGATTTACATTTTTCATAATAATCAATCCACCTTGGCCTTTATTAAACACAAGACATTAAGTAAACTTAAGGAGATAGGAAATTGCAAAATATTTAAAAGAAGAAAACAAGTAAAGAGATCAAAGACTTACATTGGGTTTTTGGTAGTCATGAATGTTTATCATCCTCAAGTTTTACGTTCCTCATACCAAGCTTATAAACGAGATCATTGTTATTATAAGTTAGCAAACTAACACAAACTCATGTGGGCCAATTATTCACTTAGACTCCCTTATTCCTAGGTGTATCTCTTATATTTTATTCTTGTCTTGAATGATCACGAGGATACATTGTTGACTTATTTCGATAATTTATTAAGGCCGAAAATAAAGTAGGACGATTTAATCAATATTTAGCTAAAGGACAAAATCTTTTAAAACTGCTTCTCGGGACCTCATAAAGTTCATATCTTGGCATAACTCGCTTCACGATTTGAGACCTTTCTCGGACCGATATTTGGCAGCGACTTCATACTTCGAATCTTGAGAGACGTTCATGAAATAATGGTCTTCTCTTCATAATAGGAATTTCTTCACTTGAACTTTTTGAGAGATTCTTCGTATTTGGACCATGACTTCTTCATTTTTCTCCAATCTTTTTTTTGGATTTTGATATACAACGACCCGCCTCCTTTTAGGACTTGGATCTATTTATCCTCATACCTTGCTAGGGTCTTTTTGGATAGACTTCTCCATGATCTTTAGGGGAGTATTTGCTTTTCGTCGTGTGTCTCGATCCTTCATATTGATTTTTGATAAATGATTCTTCACATCACTTGGGATCATTAGCAACAAAATGTAGCCCTCATGCCTTGTTAGGGCCTTTTCGGACTCACCAATCTTCGCATCCCGCTTCAATAAGATATGCCTTGGCTATTAAGTCTAATTAATACCGAGCAACTTTTAAACGATATTGTGCTAGAAGCTAAGTAACTTTTCAAATCGTACAACCTTACTTATTGCAACTAAATTTATTAGCAACCGATAGGAGAAAAAGCTCATAATTAACTCACATAAATTCATGAAAGAATTCCAAACTTATAATTGACTCTATCATCTCTCGTTCTCCATAATTTAAAATCTCAAGGAATGAGACTCGTGGATGCTTAGCCTATTAAATCAAAGTTTTGGGTTTTCAAGTCATCTATAGGATCTTGCAAATTCTTAGACTCTTTCAAGTTTAGAATTCGCATTTCAAAGTTCCCTTGATAAACGACTTTGTAGGATCAATTATAGGAACTTGCGAAAAGTTCTTGTTCTTAACCCGTAAGAGTTAAGACTTTCGCGTTTTAAAGTTCCCTATATAAAAGCCTAGTAAAACTTGACTTAAACACGTTAAGGATACTAGCTAGAGTAAACTTGGATAAGTAAACTCGGGTTGAGTCAAAAGATTCACAACGTTCAAAAATTAAAACCACTTTATTAAAAAATTTATTCTAGCAAGGAAAGTAAATAAAGATAACAAAGGAAAATACTACTATACTACTAGGCCAAAATAGATTAAAATTTTTGAAAAATGTCGAAAAATCAAATTTTCCGGTTAAAATGAGGACAAATTAATGGAAAAGCACACTTACTTCGATAGAAGTCCGCCTACACTTGATATAAACATTGTCCTCAATGTTTAAGCATGTGGGAGTAAACTCCCCTACACTTAGGACATTGTGCACGTTGGTTAAATCTTGCTAAGGAAGAGACAACTAAAGTGATTCCTATTTTAATATTGAAAAATGTAAAATAGTGAATCAAAAGAGTTTAGGATAGAACCGGGAAGATGGGTACAAAGAATCACGGGTCGTCAAAAGTCATCAAGAATGTATCTTTGAAAGCTCGAATCCCAGCATATGATAAGATAGAAAACAACAAACACATACGAGGGTATCCCCCTACACTTATTATAAAAAACAGATAAAGATAGATAGATAATCGGGTTGCCTCCCAAAAAGCGCTTGTTTTTGTTCACCAAGTCACGAGCCTGACTCGTCCCCAAATAAAATTGTCCATGGGGAAGACTCAAATGTAATACCGGGATCAAAGACCTTGTCCTCGTTCCCGGAGGAAAATAATAAAGGAGAGGCATGAGGATAAGTCTTGAAGGGTAGAAAAGTCCTTTCAACATACGAAAAGTATGTGAAATCATGATCCACGGGAGGTGGGGTGGGTAAAGTAAGCAAATTGTCATCCCCAAAAGACAATTGATGTTTAGAAAGCGGCAAAGCCGTAAGGTTATCAATCATAAAATGGTCAGTGTCACCTCCTTGGTCAAAGCACTCATCCTCGGTTATGGTTTCTAAAGGTTGGGGTAAAAGGTGCTCGGGAGGGGGACTTGGGACAATATCTTCATGCAGCAAAGTATCAAAAAGAATATCCCCCTCCGTATCATCATCATCAATACCCAGAGGTATTGAGAGAATGTTGATTTCCTCCATAGCTGTATCATTATTCTCAACTGAAGTAATAGACAGAGGTAAAGACTCGAAAATAGGAGCAGAATTCAACGCTTCAATTTTAGCAATAAGAAGATGAACTTTCAGTAATTCGTCGCGAAGAATAACGTCTTCCACCTCATCTACAAGACCAAGTTCAGTGGTGAACTTCTCGTAAGTCGGAGAGAATAAATCAACATCGCCCTCATCGCCCGGAGGAGATTGAGAAATTTCAAAGGTGAAATTTTCATAGCATGGAGAAAAATCATCATCATTAAGAGCGAACTCGTCTGTAGGCTCCACAAAATTCGGTGCATCACAAACCTCATCAAAGAATTTATCAAGACCAAAATTGTTGATCCCAAACTTAGATCGATTAGCTTTGTGTATACAAGATTAGATCAAGTAATGCACGTAGAGAAACCTTTGTATATGATTTATGAATCTAAGTGTTATGCGGAATTTAACACTTAAATAAGAACACACAATGATATAAACAAACTTTCACTTTGATTATCAATATCAAACTTGCTTACAATGAAAGATGTTTACGAACGAAAACTTATATATAACTTATATTAAACATT
The DNA here is from genome assembly GCA_025667525.1 of Glebionis coronaria. Classification (NCBI taxonomy): domain Eukaryota; kingdom Viridiplantae; phylum Streptophyta; class Magnoliopsida; order Asterales; family Asteraceae; genus Glebionis; species Glebionis coronaria. The sequence goes on along the minus strand of CM046876.1, from coordinate 234,254,523 downwards.
AACCTAAAGGTCTTCTTTTATAGACATAAGAAGCCTTGTACAATAATCTACGTATCAACTATTCTGGGTAAAGATAAATATAGAAAATACATTATTGTTCTTATCTTTACTAGAAGTATTCTAGAATATAATACACGCGTAGAATATATCTTCCATCAGTGCTTGTCTTCAATGTGTCAACGTTTGACCTTAACTTGTCAACGCTTGAGCTGTCAGTGCTTGTTTTGTTCTTGTCAACGCTTGTTTTGTTCTTGTCAGCGCTCAAGTGATCTGGCCTTAATTTATTCCCAACAATCCTCCCCTAAACTTGATATCCACTCTTATGATCAAGTTTCTGAATAAGCATTAAGGACTAGGAGGAATCTTACAAACCTTCTCATATTGATAGTGAATAAATCTGATCAAATCTTTTGCCACGTCACTTGAATAATCTATCTCCAGCTGAGTGTCCTTCATCTTCTCCAAAATAGCCTTGGATATGAAATACTGAGCATCCACAAGTAGATACTCAGCAAACTTTGTAGAACTCAAATGGTATACAACAGCAGCTGAATATAACCTCCATTGAAGACCACTGAGGTCATCTTCAAGATCCTTCCATATTGTAGGATCCTCATCTTTTGGTCCACACATTCTTTTGAATGTGGTCCAAAGTTTTATTCCATTAGCTGAAGTTGGTGCTTCAGCCTCATACTTGATCTCCAGCAACCTCCAAAGGTCCACCAAGTCTTCTCTATCACAACTTGCAAATAAAGATATGAGAGTGGTAAAAGTGTGTACCTCCTTGCCAAATCTGCCAATCTTCCAGAACCCACATTCATCTTCTTCATAGCTCACAATTGGGTTCCTAGAATCTAATGGTAACACTTGCACCATATCTGAAGCTTGGATATAGTGGATCCATATCTTTTGGAAACTCAAATGAAACTCCCTTCTTTACTGGCCTGGGAACAATCATAGCTTTCTTGAGTTCCATTTCTTCTGCAAGTTCCTCCTTTCTTTCATCTGAAAGAAGTCTGAGAGTGTTTGCTTCCTGCACTCTCACCCAAATGGGATAAGCCCTGTTTTCCAACTCATCAAATGTCAAAGCCTTCAACTTCTGATATGTCCATCCAACTCCATAACATCTGAGCAACATAAAGTAGAGCTCCCTTCTATCCCTTTTCAACTCTGAGAGAATATTGCTTTCCTTGTGTTTCAAAATTACCTGGCAATCCTTCTGAACTCTAAGAAGAAGCTCCAAACCCCATATTTGATCTTAAATGGTCAAGTCTGGATTATCCATGAACCTTTCTTCCCAAGCATGATACATTTGAGCCACCTCTGGCATGTCAAAGTCAACCTGCAATTTCAATTCTCTCAACTTTTCCCTAGCAAACTCATCACCATACTCAAGCCTCTCTGGTTCTATAATCATCACACTTGAGTCTGAGCTATCTCCATCACTTCCTTCTTCTGAAGTCACAACAAATGGTGACTTTTCCTTTTCATCCTGTTCCATGATTTGTGCAGCTAATCTTTTATCAAACTCAACTTGAGCTGCATCTTTTGGAACAATCTCTTCTACCATTTTACCCTTACCCTTATCTGATGGTGCAATGGTTGGTAAGGTAGATGGTAATACCTGAGTAGAATCCTCCTTGATGATAGATGATGACTGGGATACATCACCTTCATATACAGGTCTGTCAACGCCCAAATTTGTTCTATCAGCGCCCAAAATATTTCTGTCAGCGTCCAAATTTTCCTTGTCAACGCCCAAATATCTTCCCTCAGCGCCTTGTGTAACCTCTCTCAACATAGCTGTAAATGATAAATTTAAGTTGGTAGGAGAGACTAAGGACGTATCAAAACCTGTTTGTTTCTTCAAAGTTGTAAGGGCTTCAGCAACATCCATTGATTGACCATCCTGGCTGCCCTTATCACTCAGATTTATTTGATCTTCCTCCCCTTTGGAAGATTCCTCCATACCCCTCCTGACACGATCACTTTCCAAAACAACAATCCTCTCCCTCAATTGCTTGAGTTCAAGGCCTTGTGAGCTGACAATGTGTACGAAGTCTGCATTTTGCTTTTGCAAGCTTATGCAGACTGCCGTCAATTCCATAAGAGTCATTGGTTCCAGTCTGCCCTCTTCTAAAATGGGAATTTGACCTCCCAAGTCAGATTCATTGGGCATAAATGAGGACTTAATGATGGTGGGACTGCCTTGGCCAGCATCTAAGCCTGAACCAATAGTCCCAGCCTCATCCAGGTCACCAGCCACACTTGTGGTGGTGGTTCTCTCTGCTACATGGCTAGGACCACCAGAGGAGAACACTCCAGTAGTCCTTTGGCGTTTCATAAACCTATATTCAGGGGGTGTAGAAGATGGTGTGGAAGAATGGGTGGATGTGGGTTGGTTAAGGGGTGTTTGGGATTGTAAAGGTTGTGTGTCAGCGTTGGAAATAGGCACATCAACGCCAACATTTAGTGTGTCAGCGTTGAAGGATTCTGAGTCAAGTTGCATTTGTTCAGGTGAAGGTAAAGGTTCAAGAATTGGTTCAAGTTGTGGTTGAGGGTCAATTTGAGGTTGGGGGTCTGGTTGGGGTTGTGCTGCTGCAATAACAGCAAGCATGGCTTGGGTTAAAGGTAGGTCTCTATGGGGTGGTGAGTTCATTTTCATAAAAATAGCTTTCTTTTGCTCAGGAATCTTATAAAAATCATTGTGATCCCTTGAGCAGTAACTTTGAACATCAAAAACCATTTGCAGAAAACGGGGATAAGCTAAAGTCATTTTTGTCCCCTTGTTTTTACACATCCCCTCAAAAATCATTTTAGAATAGTTAATTTTTTGCCCTGTTGCAATGCACACAATAGCACTGGTAATGGATCTATTGATCTCATTGTGTGTAGTGCATTTGGGACTCAAACATTGAAGGAGTACATGTATGAGGTACTTCCAGGTAGGGGGAAATTCCTGCTTATGATACTTATATAGAGTACCTTCATCAGGAAAAGGATATCCCAAAGCCCTAAGCCCTTTGTTCTATTTCATTTATGGGAAGGGTGGCTATACCATCAGCATCATCAAGATGCAAGGCTTGGCGTACCAAAGCCTCAGTAACCACCCAAGGTCTCCCATGAACAATAGAAGTCAATGTGGTCACTCCATTAACTGTTGAGGAACTGACAGTGTTCCAAAACTGCTTAATGTGTGTGACTGGAATGAGTGGTGCATGAGAAAGAGCATACCTTAATGGGGATGCGTTCAAATACGCCACCATTTGTGTGTATTGAGGAAACAGAGTATCATCAGCGACAAGATAAGCAATCATGTTGTGTTGAGATCTGAACCCCAATTCCAATTCTGTTGGTTTAAACTTTGGTGCCATTGATGAAAGCGGTTAATTTGAAGTGAAGAAGATGAAGTTGATAAGAGAAAATTGTTAGTTGATAAGAATTATAGATACCCTGTTTAAAATAGGAGCCAAATTTATAGGAGAAATAGATGCATGTGATAGGCCTAAAAAGAGGCAAGTATTTTCAAAAATCAATCATGAAAATATTGAAAAAGTTATAAGTTATCTCATGCATTAAATGAAGGTAACAACTCCTAAAATTACGACCCAAAAATTTGTCAAAAAGTAACAACGGGTAGGTCCCATTGAGTGTCAACGGTCAAAAATAACCTATCAACGCCCAACGGCTATAATCTTGTCAACGTTTGCCTATAGCCATGTCAGCGTCCAATTTGGTCACAACAACGCTTGGAAAATTCTTGTCAGCGTCCAAAAATAAAAGTATTTTAAAAATGAAAAATGACCTTAACAAGTAATTTATCCTAGAGAAGATAACCAAAGGCTGATAATTATTATAGGGCAGCAAGCACTGTCCAGTTATGCACACTTGCATAAGCAAGATAGACATAACAGTCCTCTAGTGTCCCTTGCTAACCAAAACTCTTAACAACCAAGTTACCTTATAAAATCCTTGTTACTCCCAGGTAAATCGCATATCAAAATCATTCCCAAGTCTCCCAACAGACCACAACCAATTCTAGGCCAAAAATGTCTTGGCAGCATGCATAGTATATCAACTTTGCATGCTATAGTGCCTCATGATTTAGTAAAACTAACTCATACTCACCTGTGGACACAATCTAGAATTGTGATAAGAGTATCATATGGATACCCAAACATCCTAAAGGTTCCTAAAACCTCCCCTTAAACTATGATACAAAAGTTTGCTAAAATCATGCATGAACATAAAAAATTTATGTCAAGATAGGAATGAAACATTCCAACCATCATCCATAAATAAAAACTTGTCCAAATGCTTCTCCATTGATCCATAAGCAACTCTGTATCCAATGGTATACTGCTAACACCATCTGCACATTTAGATTGAAAACCACAAAACTAACATTGTTGCTGACAACGCCCCGATAACACATGACAGCGTTGAGGGAAGCTTTGTCAGCGTTAGCCAATTATTTTGCTGACAACGTTACAAAAACACTTATCAGTGTTCAAGCAACCTTTGTCAGTGTTAGAAAAATATAGTGGAAAATCTAAATCATCAATAAGACCAACAATAATAATGCATCATCCTGTACATACTTTTACAAAAAGACTCCAAAACACATATTATGTGAGATTGACCATTCCAATACTTGTTACCAAGTATTGAAATCTCCCAGCATCAAAAGGTTTAGTTAATAAATCTGACACATTTTCCTCAGTGTCAACCCTATCTGGTTGTATTAAACCTTTCTCAAAGCAATCTCTTATAAAATGGTGTCTAATTTCTATGTGTTTAGTTTTAGAATGATGTACAGGATTCTTAATGATGCATAAAGTACTATTATTGTCAACAAATATCTTAGTATGCATGAAATTGTACCCATAGTCCAACAACTGGTTCTGAATCCACAACACTTGGCCACAACAAGCAGCTGCAGCCACATACTCAGCTTCAGTTGTAGAATTAGCCATCACTGTTTGTTTCTTGCATTGCCAAGATATCAACCTGCTCCCAAGAAACTAACATCCACCAGTTGTGGATTTCCTATCAAACTTATCACCTCCATAATCACTATCTGAATATGCAATCAGCTCCAATGGTGAATCCTGTGGGTACCACAAACCAAGACTAGGATAGCATCTTAGGTACCTAAAGATCCTCTTCACAGCATAAATGTGACATTCTTTGGGAGTCACTTGATGGCGTGCACAAGCACACACAACAAACATAATGTCAGGTATGGAGGCAGTAAGATACATCAAGGATCCAATCATGGATCTATAGTGCCTGACATCAACATCTTTCCCATCTCCAATCTTTCCCCAAGGGTGTTCTCTATCCATAGGAGTAGTAGCCCTCTTTTCATGTGGAGAAAAGCCAAACTTCTTCAAGGTCTCAGCAACATATTTGTCCTGGGAGATGAAGATACCATCCTCTTTCTGCTGAACTTGTAAACCAAGAAAGAAGTTCATCTCCCCCATAGCACTCATCTTGAATTTGTCTGTCATAAGCTTGGATAAATCCTCACTCATCTTTGGATCAGTAGACCCAAAAATGATATCATCAACATAGACCTGCACAAGCAACACATCCTTGCCTTTCTTCTTTGTAAATAGTGTCTGATCTATGGTGACCCTTTTGAATCCATTGTCCACCAAATAGGTAGACAAAGTACCATACCATGCTCTAGGGGCTTGATGAAGGCCATACATAGCCTTTTTGACTCTATACACTTTATCTGGATTCTCTGGATCCTCAAAACCAGGAGGCTGCATCACATATACTTCCTCAACAATGGTGCCATAGAGAAAGGCACTCTTGACATCCATTTGATAGACTGTGAAGCCCATGCAGGATGCATAGGCTGGAAAAATCCTAATAGCTTCAATCCTTGCTACTGGTGCAAAGACCTCCTCATAGTCTATCCCCTCCTCTTGTGTATAACCTTGAGCCACTAACCTTGCCTTGTTTCTGACCACAATGCCTCTTTCATCTCTTTTGTTCCTGAGAACCCATCTTGTCCCTATAGGTCTGACATATCTAGGACAATCAACCAGCTCCCAAACATCCTGAATTGCAAATTGGTGAAGCTCATCCTGCATTGCTTCCACCCAACTTGGTTCTTTGAGAGCATCAAATATTTTCTTGGGTTCTTCCTGCGACAGAAAACAGGCAAACAAACATGCTTGCACAAGAGGGGTATCAACCTTCTTGTGTATATTGGCAATAAACCCACCAAGACCTTGATGAGATCTTCTAGTCTGAACTGGAGTCATAATATCACCAATGATCTGGGATAGGGGGTGATTCTTCATTGTGGAAGTGAGAACTCCTTCTTCAAAAAGTCTGGTGTCCTCAACCTCATGCTCCTAGTTGCCAATATCTTCTTCATCAGACTCTCTTACATCAACATGAGGATGAACCTCTTCATATAAATTTGAAGGTTCACCTTGTTCAAAATTTGAAGAGAAAAGATGGGCAGAATTGTTGTCAACGCCTGAACCTTGTTTGTCAGCGCTTGGGCTAACAACGCTTGAAGTGTGGTTGTCAACGTCTGAACCATCAACGCCTGAATTGGTCTTGTCAGCGCTAGATTTGCCTTTGTCAGCGCCTGAAGGACCATGCATGTTTGTATCTGGTGGTATTTGGAAACCACCATTATCTTGTCCAGCAGCAAAAGCATATGTCCAAATGGGAATGGTAACATATTCTAGGATAGGAGATGTCTTTTCTGCTTGTGATCCAACCCTCTCATTAACCTGTGTACCTGAAACATTAACAACTTGTTCCTCCACAACATTTGAAGTTACCTTCACAATGTCTGGATTAGTGATAGGCATATAATTTAAAGTTCTAGATAAGGGTTCCAAATCAAACAACCAATTAGGACCACTTTCAGGATCACTAGGTTTATTCTCTAAAAACCTAACATGTACTCTTTCAACTATACGTTTGTCCTCTTTAAGATAAACCCTATAACCCTTGCTCTGCACTGGATACCCCATGAAGTAACCCTCATCACCTTTTGCACTAAATTTCCCTAAGGCATCACTAGTATCCAACACTACTACATGACAACCAAAAGGTCTAAGAAAACCAATATTAGGTTTTCTACCCCAAAGTAACTCATAAGGTGTCTTATTCTGAATTTTGTTAACCAATGCTCTATTTTGCACATAGCAAGCTGTATTAACAGCCTCAGCCCAAAAGGCTATAGGAAAGTGAGCATCAGCCAACATTGTTCTGGCTGCTTCAATCAGGGTTCTATTTTTCCTCTCAGCCACCCCATTTTGTTGTGGGGTTCTAGCAATGCTAAATTGCCTAGTAATTCCTTTCCTGGAATAGAAATCATCTAGCTTCTTGTTCCTAAATTCTCCACCATTATCACTCCTAAGCATTTTAACCTCATTGCCAGACCTCTTCTCAATCTGAGTGATAAAATCAATAAGAACATCAGATGTGTCACTCTTCATAGCTAGAAAGAATGTCCAAGTAAATCTAGAAAAGTCATCTGTGATAACAAAGCAAAATGACTTACCATTCAAGCTTTCTATATTTGTTGGACCAAAGAGGTCCATGTGAAGCATATGAAGAGGTCTGGAACTAGTATGCACCTGTTTGGACTTGAATGAGACCTTGTGCTGCTTGCCTTTAAGACATGCAACACAAGAGTGGTCATTGTGGAAGGCCTTCTCAGGCAAACCATCAACTAAACCAAGCCTCACAAGTCTATTTATATTTTTAAAATTTATGTGCCCTAGTCTCTTGTGCCACAAATTACTCTCATCTACTGAGGCCTTAGCATAAAAACAAGACATATTGGTATTCATTTTAATCCCATTTAAATTCACATTATATATGTCCTTATGCCTAGGTGTTCTATACTCAATATATTTCTCATCAGGGATCTTAAAATCCTTACTTAACACCAAACACTCAGTATCACTGAAAAGAACTTTATTTTTGTTATCATAAACTTGTGATACACTAAACAGGTTGTAATCAAGTTCTTTTACCAGGAAGACGTTCTCAAAACGCAGATTGTTGGTGAGAAGGGTTCCTTTGCCTGTGATAGTTCCATATCCACCTCCAAAGTATACCTTATCACCATCTTTAATAGGGGTGAAATTTGTCAGATAGTCTTCCTTCCCTGTCATGTGCCTTGAGCATCCACTATCCCAATATCCATAATCATTGATCTGTCTTTGAATGCCCTGCACATAAAGAAAACAAATTAGTTTTCTTTGGGAACCCAAGTCTTAAAAGACTTGGATTCATCTGGTTGTTCAATAAGAACAGACTTAGTTCTCACAACAACCCCATTCTCATCCTTTTTAGGATGAAATACCCAGTTAACCCCAATAGGTTTTGTAATGACCTTTGAAATGCAATTAAATCTATTGTAAGTCATTGAAATCCCATCATCATTAGGGTTTTGATCTTTCTTGGGTCTCCATGTTAAGCTTGAAGAAGCTTTAGACCCCTTACCTTGTGGCTGCAAATATTTAGGTCTGGTCACGTTTCTGTCAGCGTTAGAATTTGTCCTGTCAACGCTGAAATTACCCTTGTCAGCGTTGAACCTAGGGTTTGCTACAGAAACCCATTGCCTATTTGACCAGGTGTTTGTCTTTTGAAATGGTCTTTGTCCATGAGTGTTAGACCTTCTAGAAAAGAATGGGATAGGTCTAATCACTTGTGGACTTTGCTGCACACAAGGTTTGGGTATGACAACGTTTGACTTCCTAACAACGTTGACTTTGTTCCTGTTAGCGCTGAAATTATTCTTGTCAGCGCTGGCTTTGGGAGCGTTGACACACTTGTATGCCAAGTGTGAAAAGCTGCCACAAGTGTAACAAGCTTTTCTAGACACAACCTTAGGTCTAGAAGAATAGAAGCCTGTTCCATGATTGCTAACTTGACTCTTGGGTGACCTAGTATTCCTATACATCTCTGCATATTTAATGCTAGATCTTCTAACAGTGTTTGAGCCTAGGTCAACAACTTTACCAGTGATTGGGTTAGTAACCTTAATGGGTGTTGATTCATTTGGACATTCACATAGCAAGCCACCCTTGACAAATAAAGTAGGGTTAGCCTTCTTCCACTCATTTAGGTCAGTCAAATTTTTATGATACTCTTCCACTGGAGTGACAACTCTTGGTGGAGGAATGAATTCCTCCTCTTGGAGCTCTGGTAAACCAGTCTAAGATAAGTCCCTTTGTTGGACACCATAGAAGTCACCAGCTGGTGGTGGAACCAAAGTGTAATCATTCATCCCAACCCCAGTCATGTCCTTAGGATCCCTTTGTTTAGCTACATAGTCTCCTAGGGTTTGGGTGGCTCTATCAAATCTTTGAATTTTAAGGCCAACATTATCTTTATTCTTAATGGCATCATCTAACTTAGCCTGTATTTCACCATTAACCCTTTCCATGATATTTCTAATATCCATACTAGCATCCAACTCATGTTTTAAAATAATGATTTTATCTTTTAAATCAAATTCCATTTTCTTGTATTCAGAAACGGTTTTCTCAGTTTCAGTAAGAGCTAGTTGGTAATTAGACAATTTACATCTTTCAGTACTCATATCATCTTTTAATATTAACACCTCTTTGTTAAGTCTTTCAGTGTTTAACCTACAACCTTTGCTACAAAAAGCGTCATCATATACCTCATTATCAGATGAAGAGGAGGAGTGTGCCATGAGAGCATATTCAACATGCTCTTCTTCTTCAATATCAGCAACCAAAGCTTTATCCTCTTCAACATTTTTAGCCAGATAGCTCCAATCCCATCCTGTACCATCAATTCCTTGAACCGCAACCATGGCTTTGGAATCCTGAGCTTTAACAACCTGACTTGAGGGTTTACCAGCATCAGATCTTCTAGGAGATCTGCATTCCCTCATGAAGTGCCCCATACGATGACAGTTGTAGCATTCAACTTTGGATTTATCAAATCCAGCTGTGTCTTTAGCATTGAAGGTCATCTTCTTTTTAAACCTTCTGTTCCACCTATTTGCTCTTATACTAGCAAGAGCCATGTTCCACTTGATGTCCATCTCTTCCAAGTGCTCATCACTTATCTGCTCAAGGTCCTCATATGTAATCACTGAACCATTGGGCAAAGAAGCAATGTAAGCACAAACAGTATCCAAGTCCAAACCAGCATGTTTAACTCTTGGGGAGTCACTTGTAAATGTGTCAGCGTTAGAAAAGGAGGCGTTGACAAGACTTGTTCCAGCGCTGACATATGATGATCCAGTAACTGGATGTATATAAGAGTCCTTCTGATTGAATTGACCTTCACTATGTGAAAAGAAGGCCATGTTACTGTTGGTGGACTTGCTTCCCTTCTCTAAAAGAGTTTCATCTTCCAACAGCCTTAGTTTGTTGTAGATGTCATCAAACGAGGAGCTCTTGTAAGTATTGTTGGCAAGAATAGATCTTGCCTCAGTCTTCCATGCCTCACCAAAACTTTTGAGTAAAGTAGCATTGATGTCAACTTCACCAACTTGTGTCCCCATGAAGGACAACTTGCTTGTAATGTCAAGCAATCTGCTTCTAACACTACTCAGTTTCTCATTGGGTTGATCTTTGAAGACAGCATAATCATGCATGAGTTGCTTTTTCTTTTCTTCTCTAGTGTCTGCATTGCCACCATGTGCAACTTCAAGAGCTGCCCAAAGATCTTTAGCAGATTCATAGCCTCTATATTTATGCTGGTTTTCTTGCCCCAAAGAGACTTTCAGAATATTTAGGGCTTTCATGTCAACCCTTCTCTTTGCTATGTCATCAGCAGACACAGCTCTACCATCTCCAGGTTTTTCTCTCTTATCCTCTTCAGAACATCCAGCAACAGCTTTTCTTTGAGCAATGACATTAAGAATCTTTTGGGCTTTATCAAATGTGTTTCGATATTCAATAACCTCCCAGAGTGTGTAGTCGTAGATCCCCAGATATTGTTCAAAGTTGAACTTCCACAAGTCAAAGTTGGTTGCATCAAGCATGGGAATCTTTATGTTTGGTAAAGCTGGGGAGGAGGAATTTATTGCTTCAGACATGTTGTTGTTAGGGTTTCTGAGAAAATTAGGGTTTTGGTAAGTTTTAGGGTTCTGGTGTTCTTTAAGATTAAAAGTTCCTCAACAAGCTCTGATACCACTTGTTGATCCCAAACTTAGATCGATTAGCTTTGTGTATACGAGATTAGATCAAGTAATACACGTAGAGAAACCTTTGTATATGAATTATGAATCTAAGTGTTATGCGGAATTTAACACTTAAACAAGAACACACAATGATATAAACAAACTTTCACTTTGATTATCAATATCAAACTTGCTTATAATGAAAGATGTTTACGAACGAAAACTTATATATAACTTATATTAAACATTAACCTAAAGGCCTTCTTTTATAGACATAAGAAGCCTTGTACAATAATCTACGTATCAACTATTCTGGGTAAAGATAAATATAGAAAATACATTATTGTTCTTATCTTTACTAGAAGTATTCTAGAATATAATACACGCGTAGAATATATCTTCCATCAGTGCTTGTCTTCAATGTGTCAACGTTTGACCTTAACTTGTCAACGCTTGAGCTGTCAGCGCTTGTTTTGTTCTTGTCAACGCTTGTTTTGTTCTTGTCAGCGCTCAAGTGATCTGGCCTTAATTTATTCCCAACAAAAATCACTAATCTCACTCGATGTATCACTATCCTTAGACGTATTAGGGATATCAAGAGTAGGAGTAGTAATCTTAGAAGATGGGTTGAGATCATAGATATCATCCTCGTCATCATCATAATTGTAGTATGGACACACAAGAGGAGGAGTATAAGCACTAAGATTAGATACTTGCTCTTGTCGTAGTTGCTCCGCCCATGCTTCGCGTATGCTATCTAATTCTTGTTGAACGTATTGAAGTGTATTAAAAAAATGGCTCGTTCTTCTTCACTCATTCCAACAGAAGGTTGATGATCGAGGGAGTAATGTGGGGGCTCGAAATTATAAAAACCGTAGTCATAGCACGGATTTGGTTCAAAGTAATTCATCGGTTGACAATAAGAAGTATCGTGAGGGCCCCCCAATGATTACAACACGGGTATTGAGAAAATCCCAGTGCGTCTTATGGATAGCTATTACCATTGTCATAATTATAACCCAGTTCTTGCCCATCATGAGACGGGTATCGAATCGGACACGAAACATGCCGATGAGAATCGCTTCCACAATATATGCAAGAGGGGGAGTAAGTGCATGAGAGGCAATGGATGAATTAGTCGAATTACACGATGGACAAAATCCAAATTGTGAATCGGTTGAAACGGGTGGAAGACCTTTTCCGCATTGCTCGCATGAACACCATTGACATGATTCGGACCTATATAATCGTCTCCCACACCCTATGCAATGGACATAAGAATCCCTGAAGAATTAAAAATTAGAGGGGTTGAGAAAAAGAATTAAACACAATAGAGGGTGAAGAGGAATGTTTTTGGTGCAAAACTCTTGGAAAAGAAATGATTTTTATGATTTTTTAAATGTTTTTGTATTTTTGAAAATTTTGATTTTTAGGATTTTTTTGAGATTTTTTGAAACTTTTGACAAGAAAAATAACGTTAAAAAATGAAAGGATCCCAAAAGTCAACGCGTCTCTCACAATAAACCGTTAATCTTCACGAAAAGAGCCGGCAGCGACGCCATTTGATAGTATGGTTTACCTCGTATACAAAATGTTATCGTCCGGTCTTTTCGAATTGATTTCCGGTTAAAAGTGTGACTCGGTCGTTTTTGGTTAACAAAAGAAGGTTTGGTTATCTATTTCTACTTAAAAGGTAAATGCAAAAAGTAACAAAAATAAGTCAAAAACAAATAAATAATAATAAAGGAGCAAAACAAATAATAAAACGTAAATTAAAGCAAACCAATTAATAAACATAATACTAAACGAAGAAATTAACTTTTGACTGAAAAATAAAATTTACTTAATGAAACAGGAGAAAATAAAACTCAGAGGGTACTTTAAAACTAAACGAGACAAAAACTAAAGTGGGTACTAAATACAAGTCAAAACATAAACTTTTCGAAAAAGTACTAATACTAAAAATTGACGAAAAATATAACTAAAAATACGCAACTTTCAGAATAAAAATCGGAACAACTTTTAGATTAAAAAAAACGATTACGGAACAATACTAAATAATAAACAAGCTAGCAAGCAAGCAGCTCAAGCTAGCAAGCTACTAGGTGCTTTTGGAGCCAAAACAAGTGAAGCATGCAGGCTTGCATGACAACCTATCGTAATGTTGAACTAAAAATCCCATCGGAATGTTTAAATATAAAAAACTGTCGAAATGTACTTATAATAAATGTATCGGAATATTGTGTATAAGGAAAACTGTCAGAATGTAATTATAAGAAAAGTATCGGAATATTATAAAAATAAACTATCACAATATGGAATGTTAAGCTGTCACAATATGACAGTCAAAATTTGGGCAGCATTTCGTCGCAATATACCTTAAATGCCGATCGCAATCCACGATGCCAGGGGCAATCGCAATCCTCGATTGGAATAAGGGGATATCGCAATAACCTATCACAATAAGCCGTCACAATGTATAAATCCTAATGATATTGTGATGGAAAGATCACAATATTCGTATGGAGTAAAATAAGCATAAAAATCAAATAAGCACTTTAACCAAAAAATTAAACCAAAACAACAATAAGAAGAACAAAATAAGCTATGAATTTAAAAACTTTCAAGATGCCAAATAAGCAAAATTTATAAATTGAACTAAAAGAAAAAGATTAAACTTTTAAAAAGATAAAACTTTTAAAAACACTTAAATGAAAATAAGCTAGACACCAATTAAGCAAAAAGCAAAATAAGCTAAGACCATGAATCACACGAAAATGATAATAACAAAAAGATAAGAACTTTTATCAAATCAAGCATAAAGATGAAAACTTTAAGATTAATCAAACAAGACAATAGATTTTTTAAACCAAGAAGAGAAGAATGAGATGATTATGAAACTTGAAATTAAAGATGAAGGTTAAAGTGAAAAACTTAAAACTATAGAGAAAAACTAGAGAGAGAAAGTAAAAACACCTACTCCTACTCCTACTCTAATCTACTCCTAATTTTCTAACCATTCAAAATGAAGGTGTAAATGACTATTTATAGGAGGATGGGAGTTGTTGATGTTTCCTCTCTTTCTTTCTTTATCCTTTCGTCTTTCAATTTCTTCGTCTTTGTCGACGTTGTCTCGGGATTTGTCGATATAAAATGAACTTGTCTTCTAATTTGTTCTTTAATTAGACTTGGTTCTTCGACTTTCTTAAACTTCTGTCTTTAGTCTTTTTCTTCGATAGATCTTCAAAATAGGCCTTGGAATTCCGTTCTTTTTGCACTCTTGATCTTTTGACTTCGTCTTTTGTCTTTTTCTTCGATAAAAGCCCGTGAAAGCCCATGTTTTCTTCCTTTTTCATCTTTTGGTCCCAAAACACAATAAAAACACAAACCACGCATAATTCCGACATTTACGACATAAAATACACGTTTTGGCTTGGTTATTATTATAATTAAGTGGTAAAAGGATAAGTGTTTTCATACTTATTAGTATTTCATCAACACCCTAGTGATTCCGATGGAATTCGCACGTTACTTGCAACACATAAAAACATTTTCCATAGTTACTCGGTCTCGGTGACTTACCAAGTCAACGCCAAACGAAAGAAAAGATTTCAAGGAACACAAGAAAATTCAAAATTTCCTTTAGGAATCAAAGAGAATACGATTACTTGCATAAGGATCCACCGGTTTAAAAGTGTTCTTATCCAAACTTTTATCAAAACACTACAAGTCTAAAGATGACCAATTGATTTGAAACGATAGTGCTCTTCCTAAACTATGCATAATTATCTAGATCATGCATACTTGAGGATCAAGCAACAACAACCAACAAAACAGGACTCTTCCTGAATTATGCATAGTTAGCTAAGCTGTGCATAATTGAGGATCGAGGGACGACACAACATTTTTATTACACACCAAATATGACTACGAAAGTTTTCGAACTAGTCTTAAAAATAATTAAATCATTTGAAATGAGAAAACATTATTACCATCGTTTCAATGAACACATCAAACATTTTTCATCCACTTTGAAAACATACCTTTACTTTGCCTTTTTATGAGAAAAATAAATAAATAAATAAATCGACACCATTTGCATTTGGTTCAACGAAACATTTCACACACTCATACATATTTTCGAAACAAATTGTTCATAAAATAACGATAAGGTGGTTCCAGATTAAAGATCACTGCAAGCATAGCGAGTAATAAAAATCAAAAATCAATGATATCTATTAAGATAAACGAGCAATATAATTGCCAATGGAAATTAACTACGTTAGAAATGAAAATACTTCCAATATATGACAAGAGTTTCGGGATAACAACAACGATCTATAAATACATAGAGTAAACATCGAACGTCAACACAAGCACCAAAAATAGGACAACAATCGTAATTCCCATCGTCTCGAGTTACACACACATTCCACCAAATTTAGGTTCCAATAATCGAAAGAAGAAAAGTTACGGGGTCCATGAAGGGGAAAAAAATACACCGGGTGACATACCCTTATTATCATGTACTAGCGAAGTAGCAATTTCGAAAATAAATAATGGATTAAAATGAAAAATCATAGGACTACCGAAGTTCAGATATAGACTCACAAAATCAAAGAAGGGATGCCGTATGATCGAACCATCGTGACTCAAGACATTGCATCTTAAGAAAATAATACAAGTATGCGTGTGTTGGGTAATCCATTTTCATATCCTAATTAATGTTACCTTGTATATTGTAAACTGAACATTTGCACATTTTCAATTTGGGTTACACCATTAAAGAATTTATACCTTTCATTTTTCAATCTTTACAAAGTTTTTATTTCTGGAAAAATTACAATATCAAGAAAAATTACTAACATTAGTTGATTCGGTGACTCGGTTATTATAATTGGTAAAATCATTAGTTTTGAAAATATCTATTCTTGTGTCAAAATCTCATTAATATTCATAGCTTAAGTACCAAAAACGTACATAGTAAGAATTTTCAAAGTTTTACGTTATTATTATTACGACTTATCTTATTACGTATATAGAATTATCCAACATGACTTGAATTAGTCCAATTAACTCTTAAAATCAACCTTTGACTTTTTA
The DNA here is from genome assembly GCA_025667525.1 of Glebionis coronaria. Lineage (NCBI taxonomy): Eukaryota > Viridiplantae > Streptophyta > Magnoliopsida > Asterales > Asteraceae > Glebionis > Glebionis coronaria. The sequence continues at coordinate 234,238,265 of CM046876.1, read as the reverse complement.
TTGTACATAAGTCTTCCCTTAAAACTGATCTTTTACATCACATTCACGCGACTCGACTCGCACACTAATGAGGTCTCACATTGCATTATCTCTAATAACTTACTAGTTTAAGTCAAGACTTGAATCTCAGTAATAATAATAATAAAATAATCAAAATGATTGTTTCAATAATTCCAAAATGAAAATTTTAAAATTAATTAAAACTATTTAAAAACAATTAAAAACTATTAAAACTTAAAATAATTCTAAAAATTAATCTAATGACAATAAATTTAATATAAAAAATTTAAAAACCTAACTTAATGAAATTGAACTAGAAAAATGAAAAACTTTCAAAAATCTAAATTTTAATTTTTAATAATAAAATAATAATAAAATATTAATAAAAATCCAACATTTATAAAAAAATTCTAAAAAGTTGCAAACTAGTTTATTTTAACATAAATAAAACAGAAATAAACTTGAAACTACAAAAATACCCCTATTGGGCCTTAAAATGGGCTAAATGACAAAACAGACCCTTAATGGGCTTAGAATTGGCCCAATAAGAAAAAGTCAACCAAATAAGCCCAAAACTTCCTATCTAACTTAAAGTTTGATTTTAAGAACAAAACTCTGAAGGCTCAAAAGCTGAAAATGTGCTTATCACAACTTATCAAGTCAACAGCTTACTCTTAATGGGCTTTTGAGCCCGTTAAGCCATAAGCTAATGCCATAATCTCTAATTTGACAGACAAGCTTCTTTTGAGTTACCAAAGAGATCTGTGAAAATAAATTTTGAAAAAGCACAAGAAATAAGCCTGAAATAAGCCAAGGCTCTCTTCACAAAACGACAAAATAGTCGTTTTTAGTTCTAGACCACCTCAAGTGCTGATTCAAGTAGCAAAAGGTTTTAAATGACTTAAGTAAGCAAAATAATCAAAAAGTTTTCCAATAAGCACACTAAATAAGCCATAATAAGCAATTAAGCACTTATGTAAAAGTCAACTTGATTAGTTTTCTAGTCAAACTTAAAAGTCAAACCCTAATAAGCTCCAGATCAAATCAATGGGTCAAATAAGGAAGATCGATCACAAAAAATAAGTTGTTGCAAGTCTGGATAAGGCAAAATGGCTTTGGAATAAGTTGTTTGATATTTAACACTAGTAGTGGCTAGTAACAGAAAGGAGTTCCTACTACTTGACCAATTTGACTTTTTGTCTTTACTGACTTTTTGTTAGATTCAGGTTAAGCAAAGGCACCCAAGTGATCAGTGAATCACAAAAGAGTCAATAACAACAATCAAATCACAAATTCAACCAGCCAATTAATACAGTTGAATCAAAACATCCACAGATAGGCATCAGACATGAACATTAAGTAGTTATGAACTCAATAAGCACTTTTAACAAGAATAAGCCAACCAAACTTCACCAAATGCATACATAAGCTATAAATAATTCAAATGAACATAAATCAACAATTTTCATGCAATGGTTCAAGGTCTAGATCAAGATTCAAGCTCAAAGATGTTACTGAGGAACAAAGAACATGCAATTTTGGTACTTTGCTGATATACTTGACCACAAATCCAAATTCAAACACTCAAATCTTCTTAACAGGTTATAATAAGTATGTTTAATCACTTATTATCCTTAAGCATGCATACAAACTGTTGGAAATACGTTTTACGTATTAGAAAGGATCGGTCACTCCAACAATAGTCCATGTCATAGCTCGTAGTTTAGTTATTTACATTTATTAAACAAAGCCCAAAACCGAGCCCATGAAATGTATGGGCCGACGGCCTAATGTAAACCCACGCCCATCTCATGGGCTTGGGTATATAAACCCTCTCCTTAGATGGAGAGGGTGGTGATTTTGTTTCAAATAACACATAGTTCTTAAACTTTCTCTCTCTAGAAGTTTGAAATCATCTATCTTTCTCTCTCTAAAACATAAGCAAGATTTACATATCCTACAAATGGTATCAAGAGCCATGGGATGATTGTTTGGTTTTTGTGTTTGTGTTCTTGATTATTTCGCCTATTTTGATCCGAATTCACACGTACCAATTTTTGTTTTTGTGTGTTTAAGGTGCAATCTTGATATACTTCATCTAGTTACTTATTATAGTGATTTGGTATTGGTATTTTGGTTAAAAACACAAAATTTTTGGGTGTTTGATTCATTTCTAGGCTTAACATTCCGAATTCGTTGTGTACTATCCGAGAAAAGTGGTACGTTTGTCTCCATCGCAAAGTTGGTATCTATCGCAAAGTGGGCATAATTCTTCATTGCGATCGCAAAAACCTAGGGTTTCTACATTGCGATCGAAGGGTATTCCGACACTTATTCCGATCGTGCATTACGATAGCTCCTTGCATCGTACATTGCGATCGGTTATAAGGCAATATTGAAACGTTAATCTGCCAAAATTTCATTAGCCACATTCCGACAGGTATTGCGATCAAATATTCCGACAGGTATTGCGATCACACATTCCGACAAGTATTGCGATCACACATTCCGACATGTATTGCGATCAAACATTCCGACAGGTATTGCGATCAAACATTCCGACATGTATTGCGATCAAACATTCCGACAGGTATTGCGATCAAACATTCTGACATGTATTGCGATCACACATTCCGACAGGTATTGCGATCAAGCATTAAGACATGCATTCAGATAGACATTGCGACAGAACGTTTTTTGTGCATTCCGATAGAGTGACAAGATTTTCCAGATTTTTCAAAAACGTGTTTAATTTGGTCTTGGAATTTTTGGTTTATCGAGAACATAATTTAGGGGATTTCAACATTATTTATCGGCTTTAACACACAACAAAAAACACATTAACTTTCTCTCATTGATCGATCAACGTTTGTAAATCTTAACTTATCGACATGGAGTACACATCTCTTACGGATAAGTCCATCCTCTCGGGTACAGATAATCGTCCACCAATGTTGTAGAAGTCTTTGTATGAGGATTGGACTTCCCGAATGGAACTTTACATGTTGAACAAAGAGAATGGACATCTCATTTGGGCATCGATGCTCAATGGACTATTAGATTATGGTACAGTGACGGAAGGTACGACTACTCGTCCATGCACAACAGGTGAATTGACTGGAGATATGAAGATTCAAGACAAATGTGATAAATATGCTACAAACATCATTCTCCAAGCCCTTCCTACAGATGTCTACAAACTCGTTAGCAAACATAAAGTTGCCATAGAGTTAAGGGATAGAATTCGTGTTCTAATGCAAGGCACCTCGTTAACTAAACAAGAACGAGAGTGTAAGTGATAGGTGTGTAAACACCCATCCTTTTTCCACTTAATTCTGGCTAAAACGAGACCAAAACGCGTATTTAATATCATTTGTTTGGAATTATGCGTGCTTTTTGTGTTTATTGTGTTTTCAGAGCCAACCGGATGAATATTGAAGAAAACATGGGATTGCACGGGTTTTATGGAAGAAAAAGACTCAAGACGAAGTCTATTGTCCAAGAGATGCAAAAGATTTGAAGTCACTGGGCCTATTTGAAGATTTATCGAAGAAAAGGACCAAAGATGGAAGATTTACATAAGTCAAAGAAACTCAAGTCTATTAAACGAAGAAATTAAAAGACGAGTTAAATTTAATCGACGAAAAATCCCGAATCAGAATCGAAAACGTCAACTTTTCTGAAAAGACGAGAAGACAAGAAGAACGGGAGAAAGCCCACTCACCAACCAAAGGGAACACCTCTATAAAGAATCCCCTCACACTTTTTATTCAGTTTTTTCATTCCCCTCTTTTCTCTCTTTTCTGTTCGTAGTCATCACCAAAACCACTAGGGTGTTTGGTGATTTTGATTCTTGTTTTCCAATCTTGTAATTTAATCTTTGTCTTGTGATTGTTAAAACCTTATTCTATCAATTTAATCCTTTCATTTCATCTTGTTCATCTTCATCTTTTTGTTCCAAAGTTAAAGTTCTTATTTGGTTGATTTGATCTTTTAAAATTATTGGGTTTTAAGTTTTTATTGATGGGATTCGTTGTTATTGGTTAGTATATGATTCGTGTTTAGTTTTATTTAAGTTTTGGTTGAAAACGTGGCGATTTTTAGTTTGAAATCGAGTTACCCTGTTTTTCAGAATATTACTGTTCTTGAGTTTCCCAGGTTCCGGATGAACCAAAAGTTCCGAATGAGCATAGAAAGTTCCGAATGAAAGTGTTTTTCAAAAGTTCCGAATAAGTTTTAAAAGTTCCGAATCAATTTATGTTAAAAAGTTCCGAATCATTTTCCTTTCAAAAGTTCCGAGTAAATTTTAAAAGTACAGAGTTAATTTTGTTGAAAACTTCCGAACCAAGTTCCGGATAAACTTCCGAACGAAAGTTCCGGATAAACTTCCGGACCAAAAGTTGCGAGTGAACTTCCGGGTAAACTTCCGAGTGAAGTTCCGACCAAATTTCCGAGTCAAATCTTCCGAGTAAAGTTCCGAACGAAGTTCCGAATCAATAGTTCCGAACCAAGTTCCGAGTGAACTTCCGAATCAAGGTAGACTTCCGAATCAAGTTCCGGATCAATCTTCCGATTAAACTTCCGAGTAAAAGTTCCGAATCAAGGAGTTAACATCTATTCATCCGGAAAAGTTCCGAATCAGTAAGAACTTCCGAATCAATTTCCTTTTTAGCATTTTAAGTGATACTTACTGTTTCTTCATTTCATATTTATATTTTAATTTTAATTTTAGTTTTATTAATTGTTATTAAATTAATTGCTTTGAATTTAAGTTTATATTTTAGTTCATTTAAACCCTTAGTAGATTAGAAAACCACTCCCCTTTTAAGTAACCAAGAACAATCATTCCACTTTAAGCTGTAATCAATTCGAGAGGATACCGAGAGAATCTAGAACGGTACTAAAATGCTTGTATCAAATGGCGCCGCTGCCGGCTCTTCTCGTTAAGATCAACAGTTTTTTTGAGAACTTCGATTTTGGGATCCGTTCCCCGTGAACGTTACTTTTTCATAAAAATTTTCAAAAACAAAAAAAATATATATAAAATTTTCAAAAATCCTAAAATTTAAAAACATAAAAACCAAAAATATTTCTGCTTTGTTTTTGCCTTGTCAGTTCTTTTGCAGGTGCATGCGTACACGATCAACGTCTTATCAAGAGCCCGAGCCTCTCGAAGACTTAGACATGGCCGGTGTACAAAACAACAACAATAACCCACCTCAAAACAATAACAATAACAATCCACCTTTCAACACCAATAATAACAACAACAACAACAATGAGCATCTACCAGATAATCGCCCGATGATTGAACTTCTGCAAGCCCATGTAGATGGCAACACTGATCCAATTGTTATACCCGCGATTGCAGCCAACAACTTTGAGCTCAAATCCGGCTTTATCCAGATGGTCTCTGCTCAACCATTCTTGGGGCGTACCATTGATGATCCACATGACCACATCAAGAGATTCCTACAACTCACGAATACGGTCAAATTCAATGGTGTTCCACAAGAGGTAATCCGTTTACAACTTTTTCCCTTTTCTTTAGAGGGACAAGCCCGACATTGGCTTGCTAAGGAACCGCCACAGAGTATTCTTTCGTGGACGGATTTGGAGACCAAGTTTATCAACTACTTTTTCCCACCCTCTCGTACTACCGCTTTGCGGAATGAAATTATTAATTTTGAACAAAAGTACGATGAGTCGTTTAGTGAATCTTGGGACCGTTTCAAAGACCTTTGGAGAAAATGCCCACAACATGGTTTTACCAAAGTGCATCAAATTAACACTTTTTATAATGGTTTAAACATGAATGACCAAGATTCACTAAACAGTGCCTCGGGGGGTAATCTTTTGGCTAAGACTTCCAATGCTGCTTGGGATATCATTGAGAATAAGTCTCGTGTGCAAACCAAGATTGTTCGGACCAATGTCCCTAGTGCTAGTACTAGTGACAGCGACAAGCGACTTGACAAAATCACAACGCTTCTTGAAGCGCTTGCTACCCAAACCGCCAGCAACACCAACAGAATCAACGCTAGAAACGCTAAAGACGCTCAAGTCAATGCTGTTAGACAACCATGTGAGATATGCGGGGGTCCTCACTCTTACACCACTTGTACCGCCACCCAAGACTACCCTTCCGAAAATGTGAATGCAGACTATGGCACCTATCCTCAACCCGCTTATCAAGCTCGTCCTCAAGGTGACCGTAACCTGCTTAGCTACCGCTCCAACAACTATCTCTCACCACCTGGTTTTCCTCCTAATAACCCAAACCAACAACAAACCCTCAATCGCCCTCCTCAACAACAACAACAACCTCGTACACCATACATACCACCTCACAAACAGCAACAACCACCTCAACGAAACAACCAACTTTACCAGCAACCTGCTTATCAACCACCTGCATACAATGCTCCTCCCAACCAACCCACCGCTTTACACCAAGAAGTGGAAACCTACATGAGGACTAACGATGTGATCGTGGGAAATCTTCAGCGAGAAGTGCTCAACTTGAAAGCAGACCTGGTGAAGCAAGGGAACGATCTGAGAGCTGACATGAGAAACACTTTGGATAGTCAAACGAATGACTTAAAAAACATGATGGCTAGCTTCTTCCAAGGTAATCAACCCTCTTCTTCGGGTACTCTTCCGAGTAACACCGTTGCGAATCCAAGAGGGGAGATGAAAGCAATCACTACTCGCAGTGGCAAAGGTACCAAGGAACCCGAGCTTCCTATACCTCCACCGGTGATTGTGACTAAGGAGAACGAGTCACCTGCTTCTTTTACTCATCCTTCTCTGTTGTTCCCATTTAATCCATAACACAAGATTCTTAGAGAGAGAAAGATAAGAAAAGTAGAGAGAGAAACAAGAGAGATTTGGAAGGTTTATTTTTACTAGAGAGAGAAAGTAAAATGAACCAACACCCTCTTTCACATGTGAAAGAGGGTTATATACCCTTGGCCTTTTGGGCCGTGGGCTTTGTTTCCTTGGGCCGGGCTTGGCTTTGCTTTGGGCTTACGCCCCTAACTTATACAATATTAGCTTAAAGTCCAAGCCCGGTTTTCCCGACTAACCTATTACAATACAAGACCTTTTAACGACTAAGATGACCTATTACATTCTTGTTCGACTATATAAAATATAGGGCTAACAATCTCCCCCAATGTATCGGTCATCTTAAAAGGCTTAAAAAGCATAAGATGATTGAGCGAATACATTCTTGTAGAGGAGATCTTCCTGCTTTGGTCTTGTATCTTGGTCTTGATCTTGTTTGTAACAACTTTGTTCCTTCATGCTTTCGTGATCTTTATCTTGAGCCTTTGTCATTTGACTTTGAGTGCTTGAGATCTTCATCTGTACTCCTTGTGACTAAGATGACCTATTACATTCTTACATTCTAAGGTATCTTGATTATCGCCATCTTGTGCTCTTGTGACTTCTGAATCGACATCGGTATCACAGCTACGCCACCTTCTTGATATGCAGCAACATATATATACACGGATAAAATGGCTTTGAACATTTCATCCTAACTCGGTAGCGTTTTACCTCCGGTTGGTGAAGACCGTTAAACGATATTAAATATCGTACCTGTGATCAGGTAGGTTCGATTAAGAACCTCCTTGACAGGGTTTCCCAGCGGTAGCAGCCAGTTCTCTTTACTCGACCGTCTCAAAGCAGACTGCGAACGTAAAGAGTGAATCATAAGGATAAATTATCCGTCTGATTAGAGTCGTCAATTCAGATTTCCTGGAACAAGTTTGATTCTAAAAGAATCGCACCATTGTTGCTTTCCAGTTTGTCACAAGCTTGATTCATAGAGAATCTTGCGAGTTACCTACCGCAGTGCTGTTTGATGTTGACACTGGAAGGATTTCCATTCGTCACTGTGAACACTAATGAGTGTCACTCTGAATGTTCTGGCAAGATCACATGGATTTTGCGAAGAAACCTGGAATCAAGTTTGAATCAATTAAGAATCGAAACTTAGTTGCTTTCCAGTTCTCACAAGTTTGATTCGTGTAGAATCGCACAAGTTACCTACCATGAGCTTGTTTAATGCTGGCTCAAGCAGGATTTCCATCTTCATTGTGAATCGTATCACTCAGATGTTCTGGCAATATCACAAGGATAATGCGTAGGACTCGATTGTGTCCTAATGAGATGATAGATAGATCTCGATTGGCTCTAGACTCAATAAGTGCATTCTGGTAATCGGAGGCTGGAGCAGACTGCCACCTTTTCAATATTAACTTACTCGGAGTGAGAAAGTCAATAGATACGTGTTGATCTCCGTGACAATGAGACAAGTTTCTTTTAAGAGAAACTCGAATGGCTGGGGAAGGGTTGTGCATCGTATCACTGGGTCCATGACACTTGTCTTCAAAAGATGTGTTAGCCCGGTTTCTACCTAAGTTGCATAGAATATTCAACTCCTTCAATGCTTACCAATACGTCATCATTAGCACCTTGTTATGATTGTTCCAGTGCTAACTTAAGTACTTGGTCCGCATTCAGCTTCATTCCACTCCATCTTTCCTAAGGACAACTATTTCTAGCTATGGAATGTCCTTGGGTAGATCCCTCCGGTTCTGGTTGGATCATAGGACTTAGTTTCCTATCCTAAACCACCTTTTGACTCCATCGTTCCGTCGTGGATAGTAGGTTGTTTTGGGTATAGATCGTAACCATAAACCATTGAAAACCATTCAAAGTGTTTGATAAAAATTAAAACTTTTAACACTTGAAAGTTTTACATTTCCGAAAAGCTCCCCCTACACACATGCATCGATATACGAAATAGTTTGGCATGTGAAGGAAAGAGTTGCACTTGAGTCTTTAAGATCACTTGTTGCGATATATTACATTTTAATCACATTTTCTCCCCCTATCTCTAATATAAAAACATCATATTAGAGATACTAAATGATTAAAATATGACAATTTCTGAAAACCGATTGGGAGAGAAACATGTGTGCACGAATGAAGCATGGAACATTTTCAGTCGGGTCGCTCCCCCTCAACAATATATGTGTGTCTTGAGACAAAATTTGACAAAATTTTAGAAAAACAACACCACAAAATATGTTGAGGTACGGAGTTGAGATGCCTTTTCTGATATAATATATTACATTTGACAATTTCATATCATTTTCGGAATGTGTTGGATACATAAAATATGACATTTTAGAGAAGTACCCAACAACATTAAAAGGCTTGATTTTAAAACGCACCCCCTCAAAAATTGATCAAAATAACATATGACAATTTTGAGATATAAAAACCACTTATGAGGAAGGGAGTGTTGAACACACAATTTTGAAAGATTTAGAAAAACCTTTTGAGAAATTCTTGAAAAATTGTGTTCAACGGTTTTAAAATAATCAGGATAGAAGACTTCTCTTCTATTGATTAGGGAAAGCGCACTGAAACGTACACTCCCCTTTCGGGTCCGTTTTTCATGAGCTCAAAACTTTGATTGTTTTGTGACTAGCTCATGACCGAGAAAAATAAATTTCCCGTTTGTGAAGGATAAGTTATCATCCGTGATAAACTTTCCTTAAGTTGAAGTTCGAGTTCTAGGCTGACATTTACTTAGAAATCGTTTTTCATGAACTTAAAAACTTTGATTGTTTTTATGAGAAGCTCATGACCGAGAAGTATGAATTTCTCGTTGAGAAGGATAAGTTATCGTCGAGATAAACTTTCCTTAGTTGAGGTCCGAGTTCTAAGCTGTGATGCGCCTAGAAGTCATTATGAGAGAATATCAAGCAGCTTCATTTGCCAAAACCTCCAAGTCTTCTGGAGTCATATACTTCATACCAAGACGGCCAACGAGATACGCAAACCTATCTTTCGATAGAGCTTTTGTAAACAAGTCTGCCAGCTGGTACTCAGTTCTAACAAAGTATAATTCCACGATGCCGCGTTCCACTTGTTCCTTGATGAAGTGATATCTGACATCGATGTGCTTGGTGCGGGAGTGCTGAACCGGATTGCAAGATATGGCTATGGCCGACTTTGAGTCACAATACATAGGTATTTTATCAAAGTGGAAGCCATAATCCGTGAGTTGAGTTCTCATCCAGAGGACTTGAGCACAACACGCGGATAGAGCCACATATTCTGCTTCAGCTGATGAGAGCGAAGTGCAATCCTGCTTCTTTGACGACCAGCTGACAAGCTTGTCTTCCCCTAGAAATTGTATGCTACCAGAAGTGCTTTTACGACTATCAAGACAACCTGCGTGATCAGAATCTGAAAAAGCCGTTAGATGAAAACCTGTTTCCCTCGGATACCAGAGTCCCATGTGAATGGTATTCTTAAGGTACCGAAAGATCCGTTTAACCTCTTTGAGGTGCTTTTGAGTAGGTCTGGCTTGATATCGTGCACAATAGCATGTGGCATGATGAATATCAGGCCTGCTGGCTGTAAGGTACATAAGTGACCCGATCATACTGCGATATCGCGTTTGATCTACGGGATATGAGTACAAGTCAGCGTCTAGGGATGTGGTCGACAATGGTGTACCAACGCGAGCACATGAGGTCATACCATGCTTTTTAAGTATCTCTTGAGCATACTTAGCTTGGTTTATGAAGATACCACGTGGGGATTGATGAATCTGGAGGCCTAAAAAGAATTTTAGCTCCCCCATCATTGACATTTGAAATCTGCTGTGCATTAATTTTTCAAAACGTTTTGAAAGTTTTGGGTTCGTAGAACCAAAAATAATGTCATCAACATAAACTTGCACAAGCATTATGTCATCCCCATATATATTAGTAAACAGAATAGGATCAATAGAACCTTTGGAGAATCCTTTGGATACCAAGAAGTTTGAAAGTTCTTCATACCATGCCCTTGGAGCTTGTTTAAGTCCATATACAACCTTCTTGAGACGATAGACTTTGTCAGGATGATGAGGATCGACGAATCCTTCCGGCTGATTCACATACACTTCTTCTTTCAAATGACCGTTGAGAAAAGCTGTTTTGACGTCCATCTGAAAAACCGTGAAGCCCTTATGTACAGCATAAGCAAGGAATATCCTGACAACTTCCAAACGAGCAACTGGAGCGAATGATTCATCGAAATCTATCCCTTCTTGTTGACGATACCCCTTAACCACAAGACGAGATTTGTTTTTGATGATGGTTTGTTCTTCATCCAGTTTGTTTTTCCAGATCCATTTGAAATCTAAAATTGACATTCCATAGGGTCGGTCAACAAGTTCCCAAACATTTAGGCGTTCAAACTGATGAATTTCGTCTTGCATTGATTCAATCCACGCATGATCAGTCATGGCTTGTTTGATGTTTGTAGGTACAGTTGAACTTACGGTGAGTGCATACATACACACATCGCCATCGGTTTCGAGTTGTCTGCGTGTTCGAACCGGTTGTGAAGGATTTCCAATGACTTGCTCCAATGGATGATCACGTGTCCAATGGTGAGTGGATGGATATGGTTGGTAGAATGTATGCATGTTGGACGGATCAACATGTTGAGTAGAAGACTCTCCGACTTCGAGTACCGGTGTACCGAACGGATTGATAAATTCTTCATCGTCAGGTTGTGCATCGACTGCTTGATTGTTGATTTCTCCTTCAGCATTGACGGTTGGTGATGTTGGTTGTATGACAGTTGCTTGAGTTTGTTGAGTATCCACTGGAATTGTCTCTTGAGCAACGGTTGCTGAAGTAGATGCAGTTGTGTCTTTTTGACTTTGTTCGGGTGCATCAGTAGTGGTGACAGCGGAAGGCTTTGACACAACTTGATTGTTTCCATAGTAATATTCATAAAACATTGGATCATATAAATCAACCAACTCATTCATTTGTGTCGTATCCGTCGAGTCTGCTTTAGGAGTGGTTTCTTGACATTCTTGCACGGGACGTACACTGTTGTGTGTAGGTGCCATTGCTGGACATTGAGGTGCGGGACTTGAGCTGTTGTGATCAAGTACCATTTGTGGCAATTCGTCAAAGTTCACATGAATTGTTTCGACAATGATCTTTGTTCTCTTGTTATAGACCCGATATCCTTTCGACAATGTCGCATACCCCACAAAAATACATGCATCACCTTTTTCTTTCATCTTGTCGAGATTCTCACCGTCTTTAAGAATGTAGCATAAAGATCCAAATACGTGAAAGAATTTGACAGTAGGTTTCCTGCCATTGATGATGTGGTAAGGTGTCTTTTCATGTCTAGGGATAACGAGAGAACGATTCTGAGTATAACAGGCAGTTGCAATTGCTTCAGCCCAGAAGAATAGCGGTAATTTTGAAGCAGAGAGCATTGTTCGAGCAGCCTCAACCAAAGTACGGTTCCGCCTTTCGACAACGCCGTTTTGTTCAGGAGTTCGAGCAATAGACGTTTGATGTTCGATGCCTTCTTCTTGAAAGTAAGATTGCAAGTTCTTGTTCAAAAATTCAGTACCCCTATCCGTTCTTACGGTTAAGACTTGAGCTTGAAGATTGCGTTGTATCATCTTGAGAAAGTTTTTGAGAACCTCTGGTGTTTCATCTTTGGATCTTAAGAAGAAAGTCCATGTGTATCTAGAGTAATCATCAACAATCACGAGAATATACTTTTTTCCGTTAATACTCTCTACACGCATGGGACCACATAAATCCATGTGTAGAAGTTCCAATCGTCCTTTTGAGCTTGGGGTAGTCTTTGTTTTGAAAGACTTCCGTTTTGCTTTCCCTAACTCACAAGAAGAAAAAAGATGGTCTTTGACGAATTTCAACTTAGGAAGACCGGTCACAATATCATTCTTCGAAAGCAAGTTGATGGTGTCAAAGTTGAGATGTGACAATCGTTGATGCCATAACCATGCTTGAGATGATGACGCTTTAGCCATTAAGCAAATTGGATTTGTTGAAGATGTGTCTTGAAGAGTTACTGTGTAGAGATCAGAACCACGAGAACCTGTAAGGAGGTCATTCCCATCGTAGTCTCTAACATAGCAAGTAGATTTCCGAAAAGCCACTTCCAAATCCGCATCACAAAATTGACCAACCGAGAATAAATTGTGATTCTGTCCTTCGACGTAATAAACCCGTTTTATAGTGATATTCCCTTGAACCAAGTCTCCATATCCGAGTATCGGTGCAAATTGATCATTTCCAAACCGTACCGTACCCAGAAACTTCTCCACGAAGTTAATGAGAAGCTTGAGATTGCCCGTCATGTGCTTTGTGCACCCAGAGTCCATTATGAATAGGATGAGTTCGACGAGCTGCAGAAGAATTAGAAGACAATGTAGCATTTGACAAATGGGAGCCCTTGATAGAAACGGGTTCCAAAATAGTAGTGGACCTAGATTCTAAAGGCAAGCTAACATTCATAGACCCAATTAGAATGGGGGTTGTCTTAGGTACCCATTTGTATCCGGGTGGTGTAAATCTTGAATACCCCCGTGTACATGTCCTGATCATGTTCTCATAAAGCTTCTTTAACCTGCTTTGTTTACGTAGAGTAGTGGATTCTAACGCACGTAGTTTCTTAAGTGGTTGCTCAGTGGATTGGTTCAAAGTTCTTGTGGGTTTACTAGTACTAGTGGGCATACGAATAGGCTTCCTATTTCTAGTATTCACGCCATTATAATTAAGAGCACAAGCATCATGATTGAAAGTACGAACACAACATTCGAGGTCTTAGCATTTAAACTGTCATTACATGCAGTTATAGACGTTTTATTCTTAGAAAACTTAAAATTCCTACGGTGATCTTCTACTTCATTCTTCTTCCCTTGACTATTGTTAGGCATGACTCTATCTTCAACTCTAGTGCTCTTAAGCTGTGGTCCGCAAACACTAGTAGTGGGATTTACTCCTGTAGAAGAAGACACACGTTGATTAGTTTTCCTAGTATTCTGAGGTAACTGCGTTGTTCCAGTTTGAGTGGACCTAGTGTTCATCTTATACATTCCAGGTGCTATCACATTAGTGCTCTTATCATTTCCTATCTTAGGCAAAGTCTGTGGGGATTGTCCCAAAATAGATGTTTAGGGCATTTAACCGCATTCGGTTGATGAACGGCGGATGGTTTACCCAAAACAGACTTTCCTTTGATTTTCTCAATGAGTTTCTGTAACTCACTTATGGCTATGTCCCTTTCTTTTAGCTGAGCTTTCAAATCATTTATTTCGAAATCTTTTTCATTCAGTAGACGAAACGAAGAAGCTGACATTTCTTGACACTTTTTATGATTATGAGATTTTTCACCTTTTTGTAAAGCAAGTTCAAGAGAAATGGAGTGTTTCTCAAGTTGAGAAAAGCTTTTCGAAAGTTTGTTATATGACTGAATTTGTTTTGAAAGCTCTACTTCAAGATTGCGACATTTCGCGTCCGATTCTGACACTAGACATGCTACATGACAATATTGATCAAGATCGGTATACATACCAAGTATAGCATTCATATGGTCAGCATAAAAATATTCCTTAGAAAGTCGATCAATTTCGTTAGAAAGTTGGTGTTCTTGTGTCTTTAATTTAGTTTGAAGAAAATCAACTTCATCTTCAAGAGATTTAACATAACTTAAATCAGTTAACATTTCCTCAGTGAGAGCTGTATAAAACATTTCCACATTTTTTGAAAGATCATCAATGGTTGGAACAATACATTGTTGAATGACGACTTCTACTTGTGGGTTAGGTTTAATATTCCAAATGGTATCCCTAGAAACTTTTTCATAGTCGACGACACCTTTGTACAAATTTAAAACCCCTTGTTTTATAAACTCAAATTGCTGAACACTTTTGCTTTTCTCATTCCATTTACGTTTGTCATCCAAAATTCGCTTTTCTAACAAAATTGATTGCTTTTTGAAACTCCTTTTTAAAGAAACTTTCTTTTGTGGTTCATCACTTGGTGGTGGAACACTATTATACATCTTTTGTTCTTTTGAAAGTTCTTTTTGAGGGACAAACTTAATATGATTGTTAGAATCAGAAAGGTTTATTAAATCACTTAAGTTTGATCGACTTTCTTCTTGTTGACGAATGATTTCGTCGCAGTCAGGGGAAAGCATAAGAGCAAGATTATCAACATAACAACCGATATCATAAAAAGCAGGCTTGGTACTTTGAGCTTTCTTGAGATATTCAGGCTTGGCAAAACTCGTTTTCATATTTCTATTGAGCATATTCATAGTTTGAATAGACTGACCCGTTTTGTAAACAATGTTGTTTAACGTGTCGACTCTCTTTTCCAAAGCAAGAATTTTTTCAATATCCTTTTCTTCACGAGTTTTATAAAGCTCAGTTTGTTCTTTGTTAACCGACCTAATTCAGTAATTTGGAGTTTATGTAGCAGTAGTTGTTCTTCAAGTTCTGATATCTTTTGTTTTGACATATGAATTTCGTGTGTTACTTCAGAACAATATTGTTCGTTGAGCACCTTACGTTCATATACCAAACCATTAGCTATTGCAACTCGTCGATCAGCTTCTTTTACATAATCACACTCTTTAAGCCTGTCTATCTCCTCGGCTAAGGATGTGTTTGCTTGCTTCAAACGTTTATTAGCATCTTTGTTTTCCTCAATTTCATGTTTTAAAGAATCAATTATAGACACAAGCAAATCACGGTCCTCATCCGAGTCAGTATCCTGAGCAGCATTACCGTCATCATTACACATATGCTGTGAATCCGTAGAGATATTGCTATCCTCCGTGTCCATTACATATGTGTCATTGATGCTTTCGGGTTGCTCAGGATGTCGTCGTTCATTAGCAAACACATTATAGTTATCATTTGTTGGTACCTTTTCAACTGGCTCAGTATCAAAGATAGGTCCAGAAGTATCAGTAGTCTCTGGAAGCACTTCTTGAATCTTTGCCATGTACACATAATGTGCCTCTAGCTCTTGATCATCGGATTCATCATCAGTGTCATCACGCCAGTCAACTTCATCTGCTGTGAGTGGAATTCCTGCTTCTTCTTTCTTGCACAGCAACATCTTTTCCTTGTGATATCCCGAATCCTTAACCCGTTTTGGCTTTTTACATTCCCTAGCCATGTGCCCAAATCCCTTGCAGTTGAAGCATTGAATCCCAGTCGTCTGTACCACCGGAGTGCCTACAGTATCTCTAGCCCCAACTTGATTCAACATCCTCTGATTATCATACCTAGTATCACGATCATACCTAGGTGCATGATCAATTTCCTTATATCTAGCATTGGATGATGATCTGAGGTTGTTGTTGGTAGGTTTGTAGATCTTCTTATAAGTTGTGGTGAGTAAAGACATGAGTTCTTCAATCTTCTTGTCCCTTGAAGTTTGTTCATCATCACTGTCTCCATCTGACTCGGTGTCATACTTTGGAGGTGGAGTGGGGACAATTGCTTTTGCTTTGTGTTTAGCAGCAACTAGAGGTTTGGTGGATGAGCTTCATGACTTTGAGGAATGAGTAGGTGGTTGTTGACGGGGAACGGGTTTTGTTGAAGTAGCAGCCACAAAAGCAATAGAATTAGCAGACCGTTCTGCCTTTTCAGCCCTTAGTTCATTCACTTCATTCTGATGTTGTTTCAAGATATCATAAAGTTTGTGGTAAGAGATAGTCTTGATATCCTCCCTTTGTTTGACCAAAGTCACAAACCTTTGCCATTCCGGTTTGAGTTGAAGTAGAAACTGAACATTGGCATGATGATTGGAGATGGTGCACTGATTTCTGACAAGCTCATTCATCATTTTGTAGAATCTCGAGTAATATGAGTCAATGGATTCACCATCTTCAGATGTGAATTTTCCAAACTCCCAAAGTAGATTAGTCTCGAGATCTTGAACATTGATCGACTCACCTTGCTTCAATCGATGAATTGCATTCCACATTTCCATAGCATTAGGACATGCATCAACTGTGGAATAGATATCGTTATCAATTCCAGTGAGTATGAAGTTTACAGCATCAGCTTCAGCTTGGAGGAGTTTCTTTTTCTCAGCAGAACATGTGTCAAAATCCTCCATAGCTCGTATAGTTGATGAAGTACCATCCTCTGCATGTGTGGTAATTGGTCTGAATTCAAAAACTAGAGGAGGATTCTCAAGGCAGTGACGAAGAGCAGTTCGGTTTTCTTTTCCGTCGAGAAATCTGAGAAAACGAGATCTCCATTGAACGTAGCAACCGGCAGTGAGCACAGGTGGATTACCGTTGCCACCTTGTTCCAAACGAATTTGATTAGCAGTTGCAATGTTGATGTTGTTGTTAGACATGGTGAATACTTGTGAATGAATTGCAGATCTTAGTGGATTTGTTGTGATGATGTGTGGTTAAAATTGAAATTCCGAAATTTCCAGAAATTTTTTTTTTCTCAGTCCGACAATAAATTCCTCAGTCCGACAAAACGGTAGACCTAAAAAATTTGTAATCACCAAATTTTGAAAATGAGCTAGAAATGTCCTACAACTAGTATGGAAAAAATTTGATCTTCGTGTAAACGATAATCCGAAACTAGTCTAGATGGTGGCTAAGTCTAAAATTTACTCAAACAAAATTTAGCTAAACATGTCATCGGAAAGAGCTCTAATCGGAATGACCTAATCGGAATACCCCAATCGGAATGCCAATCGGAATGTGCTAATCGGAATACACAAATCGGAATGCCAATCGGAATAACCTTGTCGGAATGCAAATCGGAATGCCAATCGAAATGTTGTTGTCCAATCGGAATGATGCTACTGATCGGAATGCCACTGATCGGAATGCCAATCGGAATGTTGTTGTCCAATCGGAATGATGCTACTGATCGGAATGCCACTGATCGGAATGCCAATCGGAATATATAATCCCTTTTCCGATTACACCAATCGGAATATATCCCACTTTTCTCGGACAAAACTCAACCAATTCGTGATTTTAAGCCAAAAAATGATCAAAACACCCAAATATTTTGTGTTTTTAGCCAAAGTAAATATACCAAATCTCTACCACAACTATGTAGAAGATTCGTATCAAGAAAAAACCATAAAAAACACAAGAAAAATTTTGGGACGAGATATATAGATCAAAATGACCACGAAAAATCAAGAACACGCCACACGAATCTTCAATCACCTATCCACTATAGGCTCTTGATACCAAATGTTGTTCCCATTTAATCCATAACACAAGATTCTTAGAGAGAGAAAGAGAAGAAAAGTAGAGAGAGAAACAAGAGAGATTTGGAAGGTTTATTTTTACTAGAGAGAGAAAGTAAAATGAACCAACACCCTCTTTCACATGTGAAAGAGGGTTATATACCCTTGGCCTTTTGGGCCGTGGGCTTTGTTTCCTTGGGTCGGGCTTGGCTTTGCTTTGGGCTTACGCCCCTAACTTATACAATATTAGCTTAAAGTCCAAGCCCGGTTTTCCCGACTAACCTATTACAATACAAGACCTTTAACGACTAATATGACCTATTACATTCTTGTTCGACTATATAAAATATAGGGCTAACATTCTCCATCCCCAATTTCTCCACCTCTTACTCCTACCCCTCCTCCACCCAAGGATGTGAGTGATCCTATTCTCCCAAAGCCTTCCTCTTCTTCCAATATACCTTATCCATCTAGGTTGAGGAAAGAGAAGCTCAAAAGCAAGGACGATATTCAGGTTTCAAACTTTCTTAAAATGTTTAAACAACTGAATTTCAATATCTCCTTCGCTGAGGCTCTCGCTCACATGCCTAAGTACGCGAAAATGTTCAAAGATCTTCTTAGTGACAAGGAAAAGCTTCTTGATATTGCCAACACCCAACTTAATGAGAATTGTTCTGCAGTACTCTTAAAGAAATTGCCAACTAAGCTTGGTGATCCGGGTCGTTTCTTAATCCCTTGCAATTTCCCGGGAGTAGAGAATTGCATGGCCCTAGCAGATCTAGGTGCCAGTATTAATCTAATGCCTCTAAGCGTATGGAAGCAATTATCTCTCCCTGAGTTAGTCCCACCAAAATGACTTTGGAATTAGCTAACCGTACGGTTGCTTATCCAGTGGGGATAGCCGAAGACGTCTTTGTAGGAGTCGACAAATTCACTTTTCCTGCCGATTTCGTCGTCTTCGACTACGAGATGGACCCTCGTTTTCCCTTGATCGTGGGTCGTCCATTCCTGAGGACCGGTCGCACTCTCATCGATGTTGAAGCCGGTGAGCTTATCATGAGAGTGGGTGACGATAAAATCGTCTTCAACATGGGAAAGTTGTCTAAACAACCTTATTCCAACGAGAGTGTTAATTGTATTGACGTTCTGGATGAGGCTTGTGAAGAACAATTTAATGATGCTTGTAAAAATATTCCTACCTCTCTTCCCAATGTTGAAACCGTTTCCTCTATTGATTCATCACTGTCTCTATTTGGAGAAAGTGATTTGTTTTGGAACGATCTTGAAGCCACCATGGGAGATGTGAACTTAGCTAATGATGATTCTCCCACCGATGGGGATGAAGACATGCATTTCTTTGAAAACCTTCTCAACGACGACAATCTTTCTCCACCATCTCCCACGGTTATTGCTATCGATACTCCGACTTTGAAAACGCCTCCCATCGAAAATCCTCCGGATTTAGAACTTAAGGAGTTGCCGCCTCATCTCGAGTACGTGTTCCTTGAAGAAGAGAAGAAGTCGCCCGTCATTATCGCAAAGGACTTGAAAGATGAAGAGAAAACTCGCCTCATCGTCGTGCTTAAAGATCATAAGAAGGAAATTGCTTGGAAAATTTCCGATATCCGCGGAATTGATCCAAACTTTTGTACTCACAAGATTCTCATGGAAGATGACTTTAAACCCGCAATCCAGAGCCAAAGAAGGGTTAATCCTAAAATTCATGACGTCATCAAACAAGAGGTTATCAAACTTCTAGATGCCGGCTTGATTTACCCTATCTCGGATTCGCCTTGGGTAAGTCCCATCCATTGTGTGCCCAAGAAGGGCGGAATGGCCGTTGTTACCAATGAACACAACGAGTTGATTCCCACTCGTCTCGTTACTGGGTGGAGAGTTTGTATTGATTATCGCAAGCTCAATGATGCCACGAGAAAATACCACTTTCCTCTTCCTTTCATGGATCAAATGCTCGAGCGTCTTGCGGGTAATGACTATTACTGCTTCTTAGACGGTTTCTCCGGGTATTTTCAAATTCCCATCGATCCCAAGGACCAAGAAAAGACCACATTCACTTGTCACTATGGAACATTTGCTTACAAACGCATGCCTTTTGGTTTATGCAATGCTCCTGGGACGTTCCAAAGGTGTATGATGGCTATCTTCCATGACATGGTTGAAGAAACTATGGAAGTATTCATGGATGATTTCTCGGTTTATGGCGATTCTTTCTCTGCTTGCCTTGCCAATTTAGAACGTATGCTTAAGCGGTGTGAAGACACTCGCCTTGTTCTTAATTGGGAAAAATGCCATTTCATGGTAAAAGAAGGCATCGTGCTAGGACACAAGATCTCCAAAGCCGGACTTGAAGTAGACCGTGCTAAAGTCGATGTTATCGCTAAGTTGCCTCCACCTTCAACCGTGAAGGGTGTGAGAAGTTTTCTGGGTCATGCTGGCTTCTACCGTCGATTCATCAAAGATTTTTCTCAAATCGCTCGCCTGATGACCCACCTCTTAGAAAAAGATACTCCTTTTATCTTTTCCAAAGAGTGTCTTGAAGCCTTTAACTCGCTTAAGAATAAGCTAACTAAGGCACCTGTCTTGGTTACCCCTAATTGGGAGCTTCCCTTTCAGTTGATGTGCGATGCTAGTGACTTTGCTATTGGTGCGGTTTTGGGCCAAAGAGTGAATAAACACTTCCAACCAATCCACTATGCTAGCAAGACAATGACGGGGGCCCAATTGCATTACACGACAACCGAAAAAGAGCTTTTAGCCGGTTGTCTATGCTTTTGAAAAGTTCTGCCCCTATCTTGTCCTTTCCACCACAATCGTTTACACCGATCATTCCGTGTTGAAGTACTTGTTAACTAAGCAAGATTCCAAACCAAGACTTCTTCGCTGGGTTTTGCTACTCCAAGAATTTAAAATCGAAATTCGCGATAAAAAAGGAGCTGAAAACATAGCCTCGGATCATCTCAGTAGACTTGAGGATCCTTACCAGGGGGATCATCCGAACAAAGAAATCAATGATTCTTTTCCCTTGGAAACCTTAATGTCTATCAACTCGACCTCTGATGAAACCCCGTGGTTTGCAGACATTGCAAACTACTTGGCAGGTGGAATTCTCGTTGACGGGTTAACATCCCAGCAAAAGAAAAAGTTCTTCAAAGACATTAAGACTTACTGTTGGGATGACCCGTATCTATTCAAACAATGTGCTGACTTGATTATTCACCGATGTTTTGATGGACCAGCAGCTTTAGAAATCCTTGACGCTTGCCACAAAGGACCCACCGGTGGTCACTTTGGTCCCAACTACACCGCCAAAAAAGTGTTTGACTCGGGATTTTATTGGCCCACCATATATCGTGACGCTCACAATATGGTTAAACGTTGTGATGCTTGCCAAAAACAAGGCAAGATCACACATAAAGACGAGATTCCTCAGAATTTCATTCAAGAATGTGAAATCTTTGATGTTTAGGGTATCGACTTTATGGGGCCATTCCCTTCATCTAAAGGAAACAAATACATCCGTGTAGCCGTTGACTACGTTTCAAAGTGGGTTTAAGCCAAAGCTTTACCTACTAATGACGCAAGGGTGGTTTGTAACTTTTTGAAATTGCTTTTCGCTAGATTTGGTGTGCCTCGTGCCATTATTAGTGATCGTGGGACTCATTTTTGCAATGACCAATTCGCAAGAGTCATGGCTAAGTACGGTGTAAATCATCGTCTTTCCACCGCCTACCACCGACAAACTAATGGCCAGGCTGAAATATCCAACCGAGGATTAAAGCGAATTCTGGAAAGAACCGTGGGAGAGCATCGTGCCTCATGGGCTGATAAACTTGATGATGCTTTGTGGGCTTTCCGTACCGCCTATAAGACTCCGATTGGTTGTACGCCATATCGTCTCGTGTACGGGAAAGAATGCCACCTCCCCATTGAGTTGGAGCACAAGGCTTACTGGGCCTTGAAGTGGGCTAATTTTGATATCAAAAAAGCCGGTGACCTACGCAAGATCCAACTCAATGAGCTGAATGAACTCCGTAATGAGGCTTATGAAAATTCTTTGATCTATAAGGAAAAGACTAAGCTCATTCACGACTCTAAGATTAAAAACCGAGAGTTCCAAGTTGGAGACAAAGTTTTACTCTTTAACTCTCTGTTGAAAATCTTTTCGGGCAAGCTGAAATCTCGTTGGTCCGGCCCATTCACCATTGCCCAAATTTTTCCATATAGTACTCTCGAGCTCGCTCAACCTAATGGACCTAATTTTAAGGTGAATGGCCAACGAGTGAAGTTGTACTTTGGTGAGGACATCTCTCAGTAGATGATTCCATCCCTCACCACGTTCCCCATGAACTAATTTTGGGTCGAGTCAGGCTCGTGACTCGGTTATCAAAAACAAGCGCTCCTCGGGAGGCAGCCCGAGTATCTATCCTTTTCTGTTTTAACCTCCTAAGTGTAGGGGGACCTCTTTAGGTGTTTGTCTTGTGTGGTGATGTGATTACAGGGATTAGTGCACTCTTGGAATCTCTGAAGAACCGTGCTCCCGTGTTATCCGAAATCCGGTTCAATCTCTCAACTATCGTGATTCATTTTTCTTCATACTCACATTTGAAATTGATCACGTTAGTCGTCTCTTCCTTAACTTGATTTAACTAACGTGCACAATGTCATAAGTGTAGGGGAGACTTTTCCCACATGCTTAAACATTGAGGACAATGTTTATCTTAAGTGTAGGGGGACTTCTATCGAAGTTTTAAGTGGACTTTTCCATTAAAATGCCTTCATTTAACCGGAAAATCATCTTTTTCAAAATTTTAAATTAACTTTGGCCATTTAGTCGTAATTTTTAAATTTTTATCGTTACTTTCATATGTATATATCCCGCAATAAAGTCAATAATATTAATAAAGTGGTGTAGCTAGTTTAGAAATCCTTGTCATATTAGGCCCGTTGCGATTATTTTGACTCAACCGGAATAGACTTATCCAAGTTTATTCTAGCTAGTATCCTTAACCATGTAGACCTTAATTGGTTTATTAGGCTAAGTGTCCACGAGTCTCATTACTTGAGATTTTAAATTGTGGAGGACGAGAAATGATAGAGTCAATTATAAGTCGGTATTCTTGCACAAGCTCACTTGGTGTAATTATTTGCCTATTCTCCCATCATTTGCTAATAATTTATCTGCAATAAGTAAGGTCGTACGATTTGAAAAGTTACTTAGCTTCTAGCCCAAGATCGTTTAAAAGTTGCTCGGTAATGATAAGAGTTCATAGCCAAGGCATAACTTATGAAGCGGGGCGCGAAGATTGACGAGTCCGAAAAGGCCCTAACAAGGCATGAGGATTCCATTTTATTGCTGAAGATCCAAAAGTGATGTGAAAAGCATTATTCCCAAAATCGATATGAAGGATCAAGACTCACGACGAAAAGCAATCAACTCCCATAAAGATCATGGAGAAGTCTATCCGAAAAGACCCTAACAAGGTATGAGGATAAATAGATCCAAGTCCGAAAAGGAGGCGGATCGTTGTATCTCAAAATCCAAAATAGAGATTGAAGAAATAATCATGAAGACTTGGTCAACAAAATTGGAGTACCCCTCAAAAGTATCCAAGTGAAGAAACTCTATTAACGATGAGAAGACCATTATCTCAAGAAAGTCTCTCAAGATATGAAGTATGAAGTACATGCCAAATATCGGCCCGAGAAAGGTCTCAAATCGTGAACCAAGTTATGCCAAGATATGAACTTTTTGATATCCCGAGAAGCAGTTTTAAGAGATTTTGTCCTTTAGCTAACTATTGATCAAATCGTCCTACTTTGCTTTCAGCCTAATAAACTATCGAAATAAGTCCAAAATACATCTTCATGATCATTCTAAGACAAAAATAAAATATAAGAGATACACCTAGGAATAAGGGAGTTTAAGCATATAATTAAGCCATGTGTGTAAGTGTTTGATTTGCTAACTTATAATAACAATGATCTCGTTTTTAAGCTTAGTTTGGGGAACGTGAAACTTGAGGATGATAAATATTCGCAGCACCGAAGCCCTAATGTAAGTCCTTGATCTCTTTGCAAGTTATTTCCATATAGCTATTTTCAAGTGAAAATGGTTTTCTATCCTTTTGTTTACTTTAAAGACTTTAATTTCTCTTAGTACTTTAATTTTTATTTAGTAGTATTTTAATAAGGCCAAGGTTGATTGATTATGAGAAAAGTGTAAAATTGCTTTATCACTAAGCATTGCATGAGGGCATGGCAATGGTTAAGTGTAGGGGATTTGATAGGTGTGTAAACACCCATCCTTTTTCCACTTAATTCTGGCTAAAGCGAGACCAAAACGCGTATTTAATATCATTTGTTTGGAATTATGCGTGGTTTTTGTGTTTATTTTGTTTTCAGAGCCAACCGGATGAATATTGAAGAAAACATGGGATTGCACGGGTTTTATGGAAGAAAAAGACTCAAGACGAAGTCTATTGTCCAAGAGATGCAAAAGATTTGAAGTCACTGGGCCTATTTGAAGATTTATCGAAGAAAAGGACCAAAGATGGAAGATTTACATAAGTCGAAGAAACTCAAGTCTATTAAACGAAGAAATCAAAAGACGAGTTAAATTTAATCGACGAAATATCCCGAATCAGAATCGAAAACTTCAACTTTTCTGAAAAGACGAGAAGACAAGAAGAACGGGAGAAAGCCCACTCACCAACCAAAGGGAACACCTTTATAAAGAATCCCCTCACACTTTTTATTCAGTTTTTTCATTCCCCTCTTTTCTCTCTTTTCTGTTCGTAGTCATCACCAACACCACTAGGGTGTTTGGTGATTTTGATTCTTGTTTTCCAATCTTGTAATTTAATCTTTGTCTTGTGATTGTTAAAACCTTATTCTATCAATTTAATCCTTTCAGTTCATCTTGTTCATCTTCATCTTTTTGTTCCAAAGTTAAAGTTCTTATTTGGTTGATTTGATCTTTAAAAGTTATTGGGTTTTAAGTTTTTATTAATGGGATTCGTTGTTATTGGTTAGTATATGATTCGTGTTTAGTTTTATTTAAGTTTTGGTTGAAAACGTGGTGATTTTTAGTTTGAAATCGAGTTACCCTGTTTTTCTGAATATTACTGTTCTTGAGTTTCCCAGGTTCCGGATGAACCAAAAGTTCCGAATGAGCATAGAAAGTTCCGAATGAAAGTGTTTTTCAAAAGTTCCGAATAAGTTTTAAAAGTTCCGAATCAATTTATGTTAAAAAGTTCCGAATCATTTTCCTTTCAAAAGTTCCGAGTCAATTTTAAAAGTTCCGAGTTAATTTTGTTGAAAACTTCCGAACCAAGTTCCGGATAAACTTCCGAACGAAAGTTCCGGATAAACTTCCGGACCAAAAGTTCCGAGTGAACTTCCGGGTAAACTTCCGAGTGAAGTTCCGACCAAAGTTCCGAGTCAAATCTTCCGAGTAAAGTTCCGAACGAAGTTCCGGATCAATAGTTCCGAACCAAGTTCCGAGTGAACTTCCGAATCAAGGTAGACTTCCGAATCAAGTTCCGGATCAATCTTCCGAGTAAACTTCCGAGTAAAAGTTCCGAATCAAGGAGTTAACATCTATTCATCCGGAAAATTTATGAATCAGTAAGAACTTCCGAATCAATTTCCTTTTTAGCATTTTAAGTGATACTTACTGTTTCTTCATTTCATATTTATATTTTAATTTTAATTCTAGTTTTATTAATTGTTATTAAATTAATTGCTTTGAATTTAAGTTTATATTTTAGTTCATTTAAACCCTTAGTAGATTAGAAAACCACTCCCCTTTTAAGTAACCAAGAACAATCATTCCACTTTAAGCTGTAATCAATTCGAGAGGATACCAAGAGAATCTAGAACCGTACTAAAATGCTTGTATCTGTAAGCTTTATGATACTTTTGATAAGTTTGCCTATGTGCCAGGGGAGACTCCCAATGATTACTATCTGAGATTTACCCTATTGTTGAATGAGCTCAATATATATGGCATGACAATTCCTACGTTTCAATTGAACACCAAGTATTTGAACACTCATCCTTCAGAACGGAAAAAGTACGTGACAGATGTTAAATTGGCTAAGGACTTGCATAACACCAATGTGGATCAACTTCAAGATTTTCTTCAACAACACGAATGCCATGTGATCGAGGCTCGGTTGTCTACACCTCAAGTTCATGATCCACTTGCCATATATGCTTCTCAACAAAACATGGCTTATACTTATCAACAACCATCATACTTGCAACAGCCACCACCACACACCTATTAGCAACCATCTTATCAACCACCAATGATGCCACAGCAAGCATTTCAACAAAGTGTTCATCAACAATCTTTTCCACACCAACCACCATATCAGACATCACCATCACAAGCCAACACTTCTCCAATGGGCTATAGTCCTCAACAAGGATATTTTCCAATAGAAGCACAACCAGCACAAGCTTTCTACTCTAATGAACTTCCACCAATCCAAGCACCAGTCTTTACTCCAAATGATACACCAGCTGATGTTCTAAACCATCTCACTGCCTACTTGTCAAAACATGTTGCAACTAGAGGATTTCCACCAACAAACAATCAGCTCCGCATCTCTTCAAATCCTCGACAACAAGCTACTGTTCAAGATGGTCAAGTAACAGTCCAACCTATTCAGGGAAGGCAAAATTCATATGGACCTCCTACAAGGACCGTGAATGATCAAGTTGTGAATTCTCAAGCTAATGGAAATGGAAGCACTGTTGGTCCAAAAAAGGTTGTGACTTGCTACAATTGTATAGGACAAGGTCATATGGATAGAGAATGCACTCAGCCAAAAGGAGAAGGGATTCAACGTGGTTTCGTGAGAAGATGTATTTGGTCGATGCTCAGTCTAAGGGAAAGATTTTGGATTCAGAAGAGTTAGCATTTCTTGTAGACCCAGGGGCAGTAGATAATGAAGGCATTGCAGTCGTTTCTACTTCTAATGCATGTTATCAAGAAGATGATCTTGACGCATATGACTCGGATTGTGATGACATTCACTCTGTCCATGCTGCTCTCGTTGCTAATCTCTCACTATGATTCTGATGTAATCAAAGAGGTACCCACCACAACCAATCTTGGTAATGATGATAACCAACATCAAGTTGGGCATGAAAATAACAACCTCGAACAACATTCGGGAACTAGTAACTCAAATGATGTGGTACCCAATCCTACACATTTGAGTCAACCTCAACCAAATGCTACGACGGGTATGGAATCTTATGCTCAACATGATTTGGTCATGGTACCTCATATTATTGATCAAATGCATATGGCTAATAAGTGTGAAAACACTTATCCTTTTACCAATTATTTCCAATAATAACAAGACCAAAACGTGTGATTTATGTCGTAAAAGTCGGAATTATGCGTGGTTTGTGTTTTTATTGTGTTTTAGGACCAAAATATGAAAAAGGAAGAAAACACGGGTTTTCACGGGCTTTTATCGAAGAAAACGGGAAAAGATGAAGTCAGAGGATCAAGAGTGCAAAAATAACGGATGTCCAAGGCCTATTCTGAAGATTTATCGAAGAAAAAGTCTAAAGACGGAAGTTTAATGAAGTCGAAGAACTTAAGTCTAATAGAAGAAGAAAATTAAAAGACAAGTTCAAATCCCGAGACAACAAAGACAAAGAATTAAAGTCGAGTCGAGAAAACGTGAAGAAAGCAAGAAAGAAGATGCAACACATGCACTCCTTCCACCTTCCCTATAAATACCCTCCTAATAGTCATTAGGAGAGTAGTTAGTTAGTGGTTAGATAGTTTTAGCTAGTTTTTCATTTTTTTTCATTTTCTCTAGTTTTTAGAGAGAGAAATTCTTAAACTTTCTCTCACTAAGTTTCATCTTTTCTCTTAATCTTTCAATATTAAACACCTTTGTATTGCTTATTTTTATTAATCAAAGTTCTATTTTAAGCTTTAAATCCTTAATCTCATTCTACTTTTCTTTGATTTTAGATTGATTTTGGTGCGAATTTCAATAGATCCGTGTTGTTCTTAATGATTTCATGCTTAAAAAGTTAATCTTTTGATCATTTTATAAGTTTTCATTTGATTGAGCTTTAAGACTTTTGTGCTTATTGGCTTATTTTTATGATTAGCTTATTTGTTTATAAAAGTCTTCCTTAAAAAGTTTATGTTTTTATTGTTTGATCCAAAAAGTTTGATTATTTTCGGGTTAGATAAGTTGATAAGTGCTTATTCGATCCGGTTTAGTCATTGATTCGGCTTAGTTTGGTGAAAAGCTTATTATATAGCTTATTCATTAGCTTATAACCGAATTCCACAAATTTAGGAAAGGGTACAAACCCCTTTCCGATTGCTGCCTATTCCGACCGAGCCCACCCCTCTTTCCGATTGAGTCCAATCGGAAAAGGTTTTTGTCTTTCCGATTTGGCCATTGTTTGCGTATTCCGATTATAGTATCTATCCTAATATTCCGATTGGAGTGTTTCTGGACTTTCCGATCGTTAGTCTTGCTTGTTATTCCGATCTAGACCATTTGCTAACATTCCGATTGAGGTTTGGCCATACATTCTGATTGATATAACCTTTGTGGATATTCCGATCGAGTCTTTCGTCCCACATTCCGATTGCCCCATTTCATTGATATTCCGATTTCTCCCAATACCCCATATTCCGACCACCAGATCAGAATACATTCCGATCTGGGGCTGTTTCGGCTTATTCCGATTGTGAGTTTTTGGTGTAGTCCGATCTTACTTTCTTTTAGTACTTTTCAACTAAGTTCTTATTTTTAGAAAATTTTCCAAGTGTTAATTTTATTTAGAGTGCTAGTACTTGTCCATTGTTATCTTTAAGTTTACAAGCATTTATTTTTACTCGTCATTTAGTTTTAATCTTTATTCTTCCATTTTACTCAACGACACTTTAATTACTTGCTAATAGTTTAAAATAGACAAACAAACCAAACCATTCTCTTGATTCACCAAAAGACGATTGAGTCGCACTTAAGACCGGTTTTCAATTCGAAAAGACTTGGGACTACGAATTTTGATACTAGGCCTAAAAACAAAGTATTAAATGGCGCCGCTGCCGGCTCTTTTCGTTACGATAAACGGTTTTTAGTGAGAGACGCATTGAATTTTGGGATCCGTTCTTTGAACGTTATTTTCCTTGCTTTAAAATTTTTTCAAAAATCCTAAAAAATATAAAACTCTTCAAAAATACAAAAACATTGAAAAATCATTAAAAGCATTTCTTTTCAAAAGGTTTTGCACCAAAAAGATTATATAGATATTCTCTGTGTATATTTTTCTTCTGCAGGTGTATGCGTACTAGATCTTCGAACTATTCTGAGCCCGAGACTCGTGAAGATTTAGATATGGCTGGTGTTAATAACAACAATAATAACCCACCTCAACCCAATTTGAATAATAACAACAACAACAATAAGAATGTCCACTTACCTGATTTACGCACAATGGAGGAATTGTGTCAACCCACCATGAACGGACGCGGAGGCCCGATTGCGCCAATGCACGTCACGGCTCAGGAGTTTTCGTTGAAGCATCACATGATTCAGCAAGTGCAAACGAACCCATTTCATGGAATTCCGGATGATGATGCCAACAAATCACAATATGCTTGGGAACGATACAATGATTTGATCGACCGCTGTCCAAATCACAATATGCTCCCCGTCACTCTCATTGACACCTTCTACAATGGTCTCACTTTTCGTGATCGTGACACGATCAATGCCGCCGCCGGTGGTACTTTTATGAAAAGGAGACCGGAGGAGTGTTGAGAGTTGATCGAAAACATGACTACTCATCACAAGAATTGGGATTCATCCGCATCCTCAAGATCTAACTCGAGAGTCAATGTTTCTTCTACTACTTCCAATCCCGAGATATCCGAACTTACCCGACAAATCGCGAGTATGCACAAGGATTTCATGTCCATAGCCACAAACCAATTTCAACAAGCAAAAGCCGTTGCTATTTCTTGTGACACATGTGGTGGTCCTCATTCTTACAATGATTGTCCTTCCACTCAAGGCAATTATTCTGAAAACGTTAACGCAGCTTACGGCACTTATCCCACGGGAGGCTATCAAGCCCGCCCTCAAGGAGACCGTGGCTTGCTAAGTTATCGTTCCAACAATTATCTTGCTCCTCCCGGTTTCACTCCTGCAAACCACAACCAACAACAAAGCTACAACCAATCCTAACCTCGTGCAAAGAATCAATATCAATCTCAACGAAACCCGTACCCACCTCAAGGAAATTCTCAAGCTTACCAAGCTCCACCTCTCAATCAACCGATGGCAGTTAATTCAGACGTCGAGACATTCATGAAGACTAATCGGGAGATGGTGACGAATCTTCAGAGTCAAGTCCGCAACTTGAAGAGTGAAATGGCAAAACAAGGGAACGATATTCGAGCTGAGCTAAGGAATGATATGGCAAAACACAGCAATGAAATTAATGCAAACATGCAAAACTCTTTTAATAATCAAGCGATTCACCTTCGTGATATGATTGGTTCGCTCATCCAAGGTAATCAACCCTCTTCTTCGGGTACTCTTCCGAGTAATACCGTTGCGAATCCAAGAGGGGAGATGAAAGCAATCACCACTCGTAGTGGAAAAGGTTATATGGAACCCGAGCTTCCTATGCCTCCACCCGTGATTGTGAACAAGGAAAACGAGCAACTTTCCCCACCTCCTTCACCTTCTATCCCCGTTTCCCCACCACCCGTGGTTGTGAGTGATCCTATTCCCCTAAAGCCTTCTTATTCATCCAATATACCTTATCCTTCAAGGTTGAGGAAAGAGAAGCAAAAGAGCAAGGATGATATTCAGGTTTCAAACTTTCTCAAAATGTTTAAACAATTGAATTTCAACATCTCCTTTGCCGAGGCTCTCGCTCACATGCCCAAATACGCTAAGATGTTTAAAGATCTTCTAAGTGATAAGGAAAAGCTTCTTGACATTGCTTAGACCCAACTTAATGAGAACTGCTCCGCAGTGCTCTTAAGGAAATTGCCCACCAAACTTGGTGATCCGGGTCGCTTCTTGATTCCTTGCAACTTCCCGGGAGTAGAGAATTGCATGGCCCTAGCCGATCTAGGTGCCAGTATAAACTTAATGCCTTTAAGTGTTTGGAAGCAATTATCTCTCCCCGAGCTAGTCCCCACCAAAATGACTTTGGAATTAGCCAACCATACGGTTGCTTATCCAGTGGGGATAGCCGAAGATGTCTTTGTTGGCGTCGACAAATTCACCTTCACGGTGGATTTTGTTGTCGTTGACTACGAGATGGATCCTCGTGTTCGATTAATCGTTGGACGTCCATTCCTGAGGACCGGTCGCACTCTCATTGATGTAGCCGCGGGCGAAATAATCATGAGAGTTGGTGACGATAAAATTGTCTTCTACATGGGTAAGATTTCTAAGCAACCTTATTCATATGAGAGTGTTAATGCTATTGATGTTCTCGATGAGGCTTGTGAAGAACATTTTCATGATGCTTGCAAAAGTACTATTTCTTCTCTACCCAATGTTGAGACCGTTGCCTCAATTGCTCCAACATTGACTGCTTTTGGAGAAAGTGACTTGGATGATTTCGAAGATAGCTTGGGTCCTCTCAATATTAAGTATGATAATTTTTCCACCAATTGGGATGAAGACATTCGTACTATTGAGAGACTTCTCAATGAGGACCCGTTGTCTCCTCCTTCTCCTAAAAAGGTGATTAATGATGATCCATAGTTAGTTTCACCATCTATTGAGGATCCTCCCACTCTCGAGCTTAAGGACCTACCTCCTCATCTTGAGTACGTTTTCTTGGAAGACAACGAGAAGTTTGTAACACTCTCATTTTTCGTATCGGTACAGCGGAAGGGTCTTTCAGAGTGTTACGGGATAGCACAATAACTCCAATCATAGACAACACATAAAAATGGTTGTACAAGGTTTAACAAACATTCATTCGATAAAAAGTTTTAAGAGCGTACAACAGGTCCCAAATTATACAGGTCATTAAGTTTACAAAACACAGATCGAATGAACATTTTTAATATTAAGTGTGGGCCATCAGAGTCGATCTCCATCCGGATTACCTTCAAGCACCTGAGATAGAAAACATGCAAAAATCATATCAGCGAATGCCGAGTGAATTCATAGAGTTTAATGAAAACCGTTATATAAAACAATCATTTACATTCATTTAAAATCAGAACACAAGTATAATATCGGAAGTAAGTCCACATATTGCTAGTCAGGCAGTATATAAATCAAGCATACATCTGAAACCGTCCATGAGACCGTAGTCTCTATATTACCATGATAGGTAATATATTCATCGTAATAGTGTCGTTATCGTTTATTATTTATGTCTTATATTGTATTAGGATACATGGTATCTGAATTAGGATACGTTTTAGGATTATTATTAGCCGCATGACATTGTTACCTTACTGTGAAAACAGCGGGCCGCGAACCCGACAAACAATTTGCCCATCTAAGTTAGCGTGTCGTCACAAAAATCACGCTATGGAATCTTCTCATACATAAATTCGCTTACCAATCAATGTGGTACGACGGGGATCAACCGTCAAGGCGTGAACTGGGATGATCGTCCCCAAATAGTACTATCAAATGCATAAGCGTCTACCAAAACCCGGTAGTTCATAATTCATGCTAATGGGACTTGAAGTGACATAACCTAACTACTAATAATCCTTTTAGTCTCGAATATAGGGTCATAGCATCATTCGGGTCCATATCATTTAGCATACAATCGGGACTACTTGTGTTCTATTTTTATAAAAATCTAGCATGTTATCTCCCTCGCGGGTTTACAAATCATTTTATAAAATATTTAAAAGAGTGCGAGGCTATGAACTCACGTTGTTAATGAAAGGCGGATTATCGGCTACGGGCGTGCTTCGGTCACGGAAACCTATATAAATAATAATCGGTCTTAGACTCGGTCCAATGAATTTTATCAAAATAACAATATACATATGATGATTTTGTACATATGATGATGATCAAGTGGGTTTATAAATCCTCGT
This sequence comes from Glebionis coronaria, assembly GCA_025667525.1. Taxonomy (NCBI): domain Eukaryota; kingdom Viridiplantae; phylum Streptophyta; class Magnoliopsida; order Asterales; family Asteraceae; genus Glebionis; species Glebionis coronaria. The sequence continues at coordinate 234,205,043 of CM046876.1, read as the reverse complement.
TTACTCATTTTAGTGTTTACGTTTTGGTAACGTCTTACTAGTTCACTAGTTTTATCGATTTTACCTATTTTAAGTCCATTAATTCTTTTATAAGTTCTTTTACTTGTTTTTACCCATTTTATACCTATATGATCAGTATATATATCTTTCATGTTGGGCCCAAATGGGTTAAGCCCAAATAATTCTTTTTACTAGTTTTTATCTTTTTAAGTCTAATTATTAGTCCAATAGGTTTAGTTAGCTCGTAAATGTCCGTAATTCTTATAGTTTGGTTTTTATCGGTTTTTACTTGTATTAGTTACTTATACATCAGTATACAACTTTTATAAACTTTACATTAGACGGGTTTGGTCGTCTAAGTTTTATTTGGCGAAAAACGTTAATTTTACGGCGATAGCCGAAAAAGTCGTAAAAATCAAGTTTATAGTTTTTATTACTTATAAATATTATTTTTACCACCATTTATCTAATTTACCCATTTAATTAACCTTTTATACATTTATATAAATAAGTTCTATAAGTTAGTGGGTTTATATTTTACATTTTATAAATTATAATGTGAGTGCTTATATAATATTAATAAACATTATTTCCAAAATCTGATTTTTAACTTCATATTCACCATTTTTATCATATCTAGAGTTCTACAATGACTTAGAAGCTCATTTTTGGATGACAAATTCTTCATAATATGTGCTACATATAACTTAGTTATAGCTACTGCCCATTTTGAGTTAAAGTTGCCTTAACAGTCCCTACAAAACTGCTTATTCAGATTATACCACCTAACTTGTTTTGATCATATCTCACTCATTATTTTGATTTCATTGCATGGCCAACTCTCACATGTGTATAACATCATCTACTTACTGTAAATAGATCAAACCATGCAATTTTATCAGTTCATCTTTTAGTTATCTACTGTTTTTATACAGCCAACTAATTAGTCAAGATTTTAGCTTCATTTCTTATAGTTATCATCATTTTTAAGCATGTTTATCAACACTTGATCCCCACACAACATTTTTATCATCATATATACATCATATACATATACAAAATGAAATAAAATACATTTGTTCTTTACAAAATAATAAGTGAAAAATGTAGAAGATGATCTTCTTTACCAATCCAAGTGGATTTCTTGTTTTAGGAAGGCAAAAACTTGATGAACACAACAAGTATCTCCAAGACCATCAAATATCAAGAACATAGGTTGGAAAATAAGCCCTAGGACACAAGCAAATCACCTCCAAAGTTGTTAATATGGCCACCAAATGATCAAGGCTTCAAGAGAACACCTTAATAGGACTAGTGAACATGTGGTTTATGGCTAGAAAAGATCAATGATGGTGTTTGTTAGCTTATTTGGGACGGCAAGGAGAGGAGAGTTGAGAGGATTTTAGAGTGGTTTGCATGTAGAAAATGAGAGGAATGAAAACAAGTAGCTAGTTTGGGAGGTTAGTATGTAGTGATTTTGTATATACTTTATTTTAGGAAAAACAAAGCAACACAAATAGTGGTAAGCGTTAACGAGTAGTTTAGGAAAACCACAAGTTATGACCCAAGTGAAGTGAGTTCGTTCTCTCGAGGAGGCTAGTGCGTTGTGTGATGAATGATTGATTATGTTTTTGATTATTAATGAGAAGAAAAGAAGAGAAAATGACGAAGACGAAAAAATAGAAAAATAAGGCGAAAACACTACTAGAAAGTTACTACGTAGAACGTAAAAAGTGCAAAATTTAAAATTTTAATCTAAAAATTCCTAAAAATTACTAAGAATCCCAAATAATATTCTAAGAGTTTACAAAAAATCAAAACTTGCCAAAACCTTTTAATTAATTTAATAATGACTTTTTAATGCTAATTAAAGCCCTAAAAATCACTTTTAAATATTAAAAAGCCCTAAACAAGATTTTATAATTTGTAAACCTCAAAAATGACCTAATTAAACTAAAAACTATTTTTAAAAATTTTAAAACCAAATTAAACTATTTTTAAACTCCTAAAAACTATTAAAATGTATTAAATCTTAAATTAATTCTAAAAAATAATTGGAAAGCCTAAAAATTAATTGGAAAGTGAAAAAGGTCCTATTTTAATGTCTATAATCTAGGAAAAATGAAAAATAAATAAAAATAAAACTTTTTATTTTAATGAATAAAATAATATTAAAATATTCTAAAAAATTAAAAGTTCTTAAATAAATTCTAAAAAATTCTCAAAAATCCTAAATATTATAACTAAGAAGAAAATGCAAATTAAAGTTTCTACAACCTCTTAATTAATCTTATATTAATTTTTAAAGTTGTCTAAAAACCCTAAAATTAAATAAAATTAAAAATTAAAGTTTTTGAAAACTTTTTGATATGTAAACCTCAAAAATACAAATTAAAACCTAAAAACTATTTTTTGTATTTTTTTTATTACTGTTTGCTATTTTTTTATGACTTTCTAAATATAAAACTAAAAATAATCCTAAAAATTAATTAAATAAAAGGAAAAATAAAATTTTTAAACAGAAAAGTCTAGATTACTGATTAAAACCTAGGAAAAATGAGCTAAGCCCAATAAGCTTAATAACTAAGCTGAAAAGATGAAAATAAGCTACGGCTTATTTAAATGAGCCAAAACAAAAACGTGCTTATTTACTTAATGAAATGAGAGGATAACGTAAAAAGCTATCTAGATCATCTGGTAAGCACGCTTAGTCCCCCAGCGAGGGGTCGCGTGTTCGAGTCCGGTGCGGGTATGCTTTTTACAACTTTTTTCTTTTTTTTTTCTTTTTTCACACTTGAATCCAGTAACTTTTCAACACACAAAAACACAATTACAAACCTAAAGTGACCAAGATTGGATCAATTAGAAGCTCAAATATGCCCAGGTCTGCATATGTTTCTGATGAACAAGTATGAGTGTTCTTTGTGCAGATATGAACCAAGAGGAGCTTGGTGTTGCTTCTTTGTGGATGTTTTTTGGATAAGCAAGGCACCCCTATACTCTTGGGAGTATAGGGAGTCAAGATCAAGCAACAATCAAACACTTAGCACAAAAATTCTTCACAAATAGGCCAAGTCAAGCAAATGAGAGTTGCTGTGATAAAATGTGGGTCTGATGGTCCAATTTAGCTTATAACTAGCACCTTACTTAGTTTCAAAGTCCAAGTTAATGCATACACAAGCACCAACTAACACACAAACAACATACAATCCTAAATTAACCTAACTCTAACAGATTTAAAAGATCTTTGAACAAATTTTGAACAAAAACAAGCAGAAAATGGTCAAGCAGATTTTAAGCTATCTTTTTCCAATTTTATCACTCAAACTTGCTTACAACCTTTTCCAAATTACAACCCAAGCTAACTACAACCTTTCTTAATCCTGATGAAGCTTTCTAACACCTATTTAAAACACAAATCAAGACTTTTGCCCTGCTAAAATGCATACCCAAACACCCCTTTAAAAACTGAATACCAAGATTTTTTCAAACAAAATGATTTAAAAACACACTCAACTTGATTCTATAATCAACTAGAATGCATTCAATACTAGAATAACTCAAACCAAACAATAAAATCACACAACTTAACAGATTTATGCAAAATCACATAGACTTCAAATATTTCTGAAAAAAAAAACAAGGGATACCTTGTCAAGCCCACATCCAGGCTCAACCAAGGCAGCAATGCCTTTTCCAATACACACGGGTGTATGCTGAACTTTATCAACAACAAATCAACCTGCTAAGACAAATCAAAAGGAAAACAAGCAAATATCCAATATTCTGTTTTTACCTTTTCTCTTCTTAAAATCCTTCTTAAAAATCTTCCAAAACTTAAAACAAACGTTTAGAAAAAAGTTCTAATCTCCAAAATTCCAAAACCTCAATCCACTTTCACTTCTTGAAAGTTTGGAATCATGAAAATTAAAAACACCTTTTTTTGAAAACTTGAAAACTCAAAATCTTTCACAAATTTAAATGGAACTCAGTTTTTAGCATAAACACAACACACAAACTTTTTAACTTAATAAAAGGGATTACACTTGTCTTTTACAAATACCAAACTTTATTAATTAAAAAAGGAATTACAAGGTTTTGGCTAAAAACTGGAACAAGGATATGAGACACAGGTCGTCTCATATTTATACAAGAAAAGGAACTATCTAGAACATTGAATAAAATATTACAAATGCAAAACCCTAATCTATGGAATTGCCAGAAAAGCCCTTGAGTTCTTTGACGAAAATTGGGGCAAATGTTACCCATGTGATTTGCCAGCTTGGAAGACTGATCTTGGACGTAGGATTCATCTTAGGGACCAAGGAGTTGATCCTAGATGTTAAACTGGTCGGGTGTGGGGTTTTGGGTGAAAGAGACGTTGCAGGGGAAGGCTGGGGAGGGGTCCACAAAGCATGTGAGTGTGTTGGGTGAGGTGGGAAAGGATGAGGGTGAGTGGAATTAGTGAACTGGAGGGTTTTAGGGTTTAACCCCTTGTTTTGAGTGTTAATTAATCTGGGGATTAATTAGGGTTCGTTGGGGATTAAGGGAAATTAGATCCAGTTTGGTTTAAACAACTTTTAAAAAAGTTGTTATGGAGGGAAATGTGGGTTAAGTGGGAGTTGACCAGATTTGACCACGTTTAATAATAAACTAGGTTAAATGGGATTGGGTAGGGTCGGTTTTGTGGGTGGGTGGTGGGTAAATGGGTGGGTAGGGCTGAGGTGGCATTGTCTGGTTGGTGGAAGTAGTTTGGTGGTTTGGCAGGTTGAGTCCCCAAGCTATCACACTTCTTTTACTTTGTAAAAAATCCCATCAGCGCCTACTTTTGCCTTATCAACTTTTGATAACTTGTCAAAAGTGGCACAAAACCTTTAAAAACTTTATCCAAGGGCTCCTTTTGTATATTCTTCAAACTTGATGGACTGATCTTGTAATATCTTCAAATATTAAGGTCCATACTTGTACAATTGATATTTGGAGGGTCAATTGTGACAAGTTCTTCAAAGATGAGGGACTAAACTTGACAATCTTCAATTCTTCAAGGGTCATTTTGCAAATTTCCAAACTTGGGTCCGGTTCATTGTGCGACTTCGTTTCCCGTGTTCGTTTTTGATTGATTCTTGTGTTCTTTTGCCATTTCCTCAATATCCGTACCTAAAAATACACAAGTAACAAACACGAGCATATATTTGGCATATTTTATGATATTTTATGAAATTTAAGGCCGTTTTGGATGATGAGACCATGTATAAAAGCAGTCTCATCAGAGGTTAGTGGGAAAAGTTGGCTTAAAGGTTAAGCTAAGGCTTACACATGGTATGTGTTAGCTAACATGATGCAACCTTGATGGTGTGGTGTCATGTTGGCCGTCCCATATTGCTAGTGGGGTGGGGCAAAGTGTTTTGTCCCATCTCACTAGTTTACGGGTATTTCTCGATTCTAGTTTTCTCGATTTGCGTGCCCTCAGGTCATTTTACAAAAAACGTTTTTATAAATTATGAATCACCGTCACAAAACGAATCCAATAAAAATTGTCTCATCAAAAACGGAGTTCAAAAACGTAAATACGTAATCCTAAGGTTTCCGGTTTAGTCGTAAAAGACGCCAAATTATGCACGTAAGCCCAAATTTAAATCCGTAAATTGTGAGTTCGTCAACCAACACAAAAATAAGTTTCAAAATATTATACGAGAAAATATTTCACTACCTGAAAATGTTAGATTTGTCACAGCTTTTCCTCCTAAAAGGGATCAACGTCCTCGTGATCCATTTCATTTGGATGTCCGTTTCTTATTGAAATCGAAGAGGTGCGGATATTTCTTCCACATTTCATCCTCTCGTTCCCAAGTATACTCCGGTCCATGCTTTGAATTCCATCGGATTTTGACAATAGGTATCCGACTTTGTTTCAGTTGCTTTACCTCACGGTCCATAACTTCTACGGGCTCTTCGATAAAATGCAACTTCCCATCTATTCGAACCTTACCTAACGGAATTTTCTCATCACTCACTGCTAGACATTTCTTCAGATTAGATACATGGAATGTGTTGTGAACACCATGAAGTTCTGGGGGTAACTCTAGTTTGTAAGCCACCGGACCTACTCTAGATAAAATCTTAAATGGTCCAATATAACGGGGATTCAATTTTCCTCGCTTTCCAAATCTTATAACGCCTTTCCATGGCGATACTTTCAACATTACTTGGTCACCCACTTCAAACTCCATTGGCTTCCGCCGCACATCCTCGTAACTTTTCTGTCTACTTCGGGCAGTCAACAACCTCTTCTTAATCTGAACTATCATCTCCGTAGTCTCCCGGATCAATTCCGGTCCCGTGAGCTGGGTATCCCCAACTTCACTCCAACATACAAGAGATCTACACTTCCTACCATACAAGGCTTCAAACGGTGCAGCCTTAATACTAGAATGGTAACTATTGTTATACGAAAACTCTGCTAACGACAAATATTTATCCCAATTCTTACCATAGTCTAACACACAAGCTCTCAACATATCTTCAAGTGTTTGTATCGTCCTTTCACTCTGCCCATCAGTCTGGGGATGATAAGCAGTGCTCATGTCGAGATTCGTTCCCAAAGATCTTTGGAGAGATTTCCAAAAATTCGATGCGAATCTAGGATCTCGATCTGAAATGATCGATACAGGCACTCCATGCTTGCATACAACATTATCAAGGTATATTTGAGTCAGCTTATCCAGTGAGAACTGCTCCTTAACCGGAATGAAGTGTGCTGATTTGGTCGGTCTATCGACAATAACCCAAATCGAATTGTTTCCAGATGATGTTCTTGGAAGCTTGGTGATAAAGTCCATTGTAATTCGCTCCCACTTCCATTCAGGAATCTTTGGTTGTTGAAGTAGTCCTGATGGCTTTTGATGTTCAGCTTTAACTCTAGCACAAGTCAAGCATTGAAGAACATACATAGCTATGTCAGCTTTCATATTCGGCCACCAGTACAACTTCTTCAAATCATGGTACATCTTATCAGATCCCGGATGAATGGAATACTTAGATTTATGGGATTCTAACATAATCAAGTCTCTTAAGCCTCCAAACTTAGGTATCCACATACGACCTCTTAAGCATTTCACTCCATCAGCTCTAACCTCTAAAGGATCTCCTTCTCCTCGGAACCCTTCATTAACAAAATTCTCCTTCTTACAAGCTTCTATTTGTGCATTTCTAATTTGCTCAGGCAAATTATTGTGCACGGTCAAGACTAGAGAACGCACCCTGATAGGCTCTCTATCTTTCCTACTCAATGCATCAGCAACAACATTGGCTTTTCCTTGGTGATATTTTATATCACAATCATAATCACTTAACAACTCTATCCATCTTCGTTGCCTCATGTTCAATTCCTTCTGGTCGAGAATATACTGTAGGCTTTTGTGATCGGTGAATACCGTACACTTGGTGCCATACAGATAATGTCTCCACAACCTAAGAGCAAAGACCACAGCTCCTAACTCAAGATCATGAGTAGCATAATTCTCCTCATTCTTCCTTAATTGCCTAGAAGCATAAGCTATCACTTTCTCTCTCTGCATCAAAACAGCTCCATAACCTCTAAGATATGCATCACAATACACTACAAAATCTTCACTCCCGTCGGGTAATGATAAGATTGGCGCACTACATAATTTTTGCTTCAATATCTGAAATGCTCCATCTTCATCACTTCCCCAAACGAAAGGTTTATTCTTCTGAGTAAGCTTAGTCAAGGGTTTAGCTATCAAAGAAAATTCTTTAATGAATCGCCTATAATAGCCAGCTAATCCTAAGAACTATCGCACTTCCGTTGGCGTTGTCGGTGCAGACCAATTCTTAATAGCTTCAACCTTTGCAGGATCAACATGAATTCCATCTCTGTTAATCACATGACCAAGAAATTGCACAGAATCTAACCAGAAATCACACTTCGAAAACTTAGCATACAACCTTTCATCCTTCAACAACTTCAAAACAATCCTCAAATGTTCTCTATGCTCATCTTCATTCTTAGAATAGATTAGAATATCGTCAATAAACACAATCACAAATTTATCCAAGTAGGGATTGCACACTCGATTCAATAAATCCATGAAAATCGCAGGTGCGTTAGTTAACCCAAATGGCATTACTTGAAATTCATAGTGTCCATAACGAGTTCTAAATGCAGTTATAGGAATATCTTCTTCACGGACGCGAAGTTGGTGATATCCTGACCGCAAATCTATCTTAGAATACACACTAGATCCTTGCAGTTGATCAAACAAATCATCAATCCTAGGTAAAGGATATCGATTTTTAATTGTCAACTTATTCAGTTCCCTATAATCAATGCACATACGAAAAGATCCATCCTTCTTCTTAACAAACAAGACTGGAGCTCCCCAAGGCGACGAGCTCGGTCGAATAAAACCTTTATCAGACAACTCCTTAAGTTGCTCAGATAACTCCGTTAATTCAGAAGGGGCTAATCGGTAAGGCGCACGTGGCACCGGTGCAGCACCATGAATTAAATCGATTTGAAACTCTACTTGCCTTATCGGTGGAAGTCCGGGTAAATCTTTAGGAAATACCTCAGGAAATTCACAAATAATAGGTACATCTTCCAATCGTTTCTCCCTAGACTCATTCCCGGTCACTTGAGCTAAAAATAACTCACAACCGTTCCTGATGTACTTTTGGACTTTAATACATGAAACGATTTTCAAACGGGATTCACCTCGATTACCATCAATTACTAACGTTCTATTCCTAAGAGGAATCTTAACCTTCTTCTCTCCACATAAAATAGTAGCATTATTCAATGACAACCAATCCATACCAATAATAATATCAAAACTACCTAATTCTATCAACATCAAATCAATCGGAAAGGAATGGTTCAAGAGATTTAGATAGCATCCTTCTAATAGCTTATTAGTTTTCACTAATTTACCATCAGCCAATTCCACCTCGTAACTGGTACTTATCTCAACAGGTTCAATATCAATAAGGGCACTAAATTTAGTGGATACAAAGCTCCTATCGGCACCCGAATCGAATAAAGCAACAGCATAATGATTGTTGAGTAAAAACGTACCGGTAACGACATTCGGATCCTCTTTCTTCACCTCAATTGTTCCAAGTTGGTAGATACCACCCTGGGGGTTTCTTCCAGGTACAATCGCTTTCAACTTGGGGCATTCCGATTTCCTATGACCTTCTTCATTACAGTTGAAGCAAATGGTTCCCTTCTTACACCTTTCAACCTTATTTCCAAGCTTTCCGCAATTTCGGCACTTCCAGCAGTCCCCAGCATGCCTCTTGTTGCCACACTTAGGACATCTATCATCGTTGCGCGGTGCATTGTTGGTGGTAAGAGCATTTGCATTCCCCTTTCTCTTGTTCTGACGGCGATTGAAATTCTTCCTATAATCACCTCTATCTACACGATCACCGTCTCCCTTCCTTTTCTCACCAACACGGGCTTCATCTTCCTTATCCTGAATTATCTGTCCAGTGAGTTGGTAAGCCATTCGAACAGCATCATCAATGGTCAGTGGTTTCGATGATGTCACGTCCCCCCGGATATTCCTGGTTAACCCTTTCACATATTGCTCAATTCGGATCTCTTCGGGTTCAACCAATCGAGGACACAGCAAGGCCAATTCATGGAATCGATTCGTGTAACTATCAATGTCCACACCTTTCATTCTCAGATGAATCAACTCTTGCTCTAACCTAATTATCACACTACGAGGACAAAACTCCAAAGTCATCCACTTCTTGATTTCAGCCCAAGGAGTAGCATTAGCAGCATCAAGACCCATGAAAGCAATTCTCCCGTTCCACCAAGTCAACGCACGACCTTTAAGAGTAGCCATAGCAAAAGTCACCTTATCTTCCTCCTTACACTTACTAATCCTAAACACCGATTCAATCTTTTCAATCCACTGGCTTAGTCCTACAGCACCTTCAGTTCCATTAAAAGGTAGAGGTTCACACTTCATGAACGTCACATAAGTACAGCCACCAACTTCAGGTGCATTCGTTCCAAGTCCTCCTACATTTCCTCCAGCATTAGCATTCACATTATTAGCATTCACATTCACATTAGTACCGCCAATTCCACTACCGCCAGCTCCACTACCGCCAGCTCCACTACCGCCAGCTCCACTGCCGCCAGCTCCACTACCGCCAGCTCCACTACCGCCAGCTCCACTACCGCCAGCTCCACTATCGCCAGCTCCACTACCGCCAGCTTCATTTCTAGCATTTGCCATAAATTCAGTCATAGATGCGGTAACTTGCTCCGTAATAATCCTACGTACATCATCCTCAGTCACATCCTTCTTGGGCGGCATAGTTCTATAATTCCACAATTTCAAAGTATTAAGCATTCATCCAACAAAGGATTAATATGATATGGATCGAATTCATAATCAAGATACAAATAAGGCACAATATGGAATTCAAGACAAGATACATATTTCATTCGATATGAAACAAAAGTATTGTCTTAGTACATCCATATCAAAGTTCTAGCACTATATACACTCAAAATTCATGCCAAGTCTATTACTAACAAGTCGGTTCAGTCAAAGCTACAAACACAAAAGATATAAAGGTCACTACTAAATACAGACTGGTCTACTGAGAACCGCCAGATGGTCCATCATCCATCGTCTTCTGGATCTTCGCCGGACGATCATTAGACACATCTTCAGCTGGGCGCTTACGGATTACTCCTCTTTCAACCATGTCGGCATAAAATCTACTGTTCCAACCCACAGATATATTCAACTCCTTTTCAGCTTTCTCACGCATCGCACGAGCCACACTCAACTGAATCTCCATAGAATTCACCTTTCTCTTCATAGCAGCATACTCACCACTTTCCAACACTGATAACCTCCTAAAAGCCTCATTCAAACCACGTTCTACATCACTCAAATCCAAACTAAGCAATTCTCGCTCTTTCTCGCCAACCTTAGTCTTCGACTCCAAATAAGCAACCTGAGTCTGAACAACACCTAATCCAACCTCTGTCACACAACCCTTAACACGGGAAGCATATAGATCAAGTCTCAAGGCCCATGGTGCAAGACCATCAATATGAGTAGCCTCTCGAGTACTAGACGACTCTCCTATCTCACGTCTACGAGTAGCAATACCATCAGTACCGTCAGGTGCATCGTCATCCTCATCCTCCTCTGATTCAGAATCAGATTCAGACGATTCAGACATTTCATCCCTAGGTAACTCATCCTCAGAATCAGACAAACAAACTGGTGGGGGCAAAGGCTCGCCCTCTGGAACATCATACGAATAAATAAGCTCAGCTTCCTCATCGTCATCAACCTCAACATCTATACCTACGTCCTCCTCTACATCCTCGTCGTCAATCTCGTCATCTAAATTATCTAACCCAATCTCATCCTCATTCTCAATATCAGCATTCTCAATCTCCACATTCTCATTACCCACATTCTCAATCTCATTCTCTACTAAGTCAACCTGAGGGGAAATCTGATCTCCTAGTCCTAACTCGGGCTCGAGATCCTCAAATGGTTCCTCATCATCATCAATATCAAAATCTACTAAGTCTAAATAAGGATCATCTTCTATATTAGGTTCGGGAATAGCATGGTTTTCTACAGGAATATTAGGGTCAGCCATGACAATCTGCATTTACATATATTTATCTCGTATTAAGATAACATACTAGTTAAACAATTACATGATGAAATCATGATATATACATATATATAAATTAAATTATATATATCAAAATATATATCTTCTCAATAGGGCTTGTTGGTAACGTCGGAGATCTCTGGCACCGTTATAGTCAAAAGATTTTTCAAATATTTTCTCAAATGTTCATTGTCAAAAGATTTTGAAAAGTTTTGTCCAAAACCTTGGTTTTTAAAATCTTTTGTTCTCTACAACCAGAGCTCTGGTACCAAACTGTAACACTCTCATTTTTCGTATCGGTACAGCGGAAGGGTCTTTCAGAGTGTTACGGGATAGCACAATAACTCCAATCATAGACAACACATAAAAATGGTTGTACAAGGTTTAACAAACATTCATTCGATAAAAAGTTTTAAAAGCGTACAACAGGTCCTAAATTATATAGGTCATTAAGTTTACAAAAAACAGATCGAATGAACATTTTTAATATTAAGTGTGGGCCATCAGAGTCGATCTCCATCCGGATTACCTTCAAGCACCTGAGATAGAAAACATGCAAAAATCATATCAGCGAATGCCGAGTGAATTCATAGAGTTTAATGAAAACCGTTATATAAAACAATCATTTACATTCATTTAAAATCAGAACACAAGTATAATATCGGAAGTAAGTCCACATATTGCTAGTCAGGCAATATATAAATCAAGCATACATCTGAAACCGTCCATGAGACCGTAGTCTCTATATTACCATGATAGGTAATATATTCATCGTAATAGCGTCGTTATCGTTTATTATTTATGTCTTATATTGTATTAGGATACATGGTATCTGAATTAGGATACGTTTTAGGATTATTATTAGCCGCATGACATTGTTACCTTACTGTGAAAACAGCAGGCCGCGAACCCGACAAACAATTTGCCCATCTAAGTTAGCGTGTCGTCACAAAAATCACGCTATGGAATCTTCTCATACATAAATTCGCTTACCAATCAATGTGGTACGACGGGGATCAACCGTCGAGGCGCGAACTGGGGTGATCGTCCCCAAATAGTACTATCAAATGCATAAGCGTCTACCAAAACCCGGTAGTTCACAATTCATGCTAATGGGACTTGAAGTGACATAACCTAACTACTAATAATCCTTTTAGTCTCGAATATAGGGTCATAGCATCATTCGGGTCCATATCATTTAGCATACAATCGGGACTACTTGTGTTCTATTTTTATAAAAATCTAGCATGTTATCTCCCTCGCGGGTTTACAAATCATTTTATAAAACATTTAAAAGAGTGCGAGGCTATGAACTCACGTTGTTAATGAAAGGCGGATTATCGGCTACGGGTGTGCTTCGGTCACGGAAACCTATATAAATAATAATCGGTCTTAGACTCGGTCCAATGACTTTTATCAAAATAAAAATATACATATGATGATTTTGTACATATGATGATGATCAAGTGGGTTTATAAATCCTCGTTTACTCATTTTAGTGTTTACATTTTGGTAACGTCTTACTAGTTCACTAGTTTTATCGATTTTACCTATTTTAAGTCCATTAATTCTTTTATAAGTTCTTTTACTTGTTTTTACCCATTTTATACCTATATGATCAGTATATATATCTTTCATGTTGGGCCCAAATGGGTTAAGCCCAAATAATTCTTTTTACTAGTTATTATCTTTTTAAGTCTAATTATTAGTCCAATAGGTTTAGTTAGCTCGTAAATGTCCGTAATTCTTATAGTTCGGGTTTTATCGGTTTTTACTTGTATTAGTTACTTATACATTAGTATACAACTTTTATAAACTTTAAATTAGACGGGTTTGGTCGTCTAAGTTTTATTTGGCGAAAAACATTAATTTTACGGCGATAGCCGAAAAAGTCGTAAAAATCAAGTTTATAGTTTTTATTACTTATAAATATTATTTTTACCACCATTTATCTAATTTACCCATTTAATTAACCTTTTATACATTTATATAAATAAGTTCTATAAGTTAGTGGGTTTATATTTTATATTTTATAAATTATAATGTGTGTGCTTATATAATATTAATAAACATTATTTCCAAAATCTGATTGTTAACTTCATATTCACCATTTTTATCATATCTAGAGTTCTACAATGACTTAGAAGCTCATTTTTGGATGACAAATTCTTCATAATATGTGCTACATATAACTTAGTTATAGCTACTGCCCATTTTGAGTTTAAGTTGCCTTAACAGTCCCTACAAAACTGCTTATTCAGATTATACCACCTAACTTGTTTTGATCATATCTCACTCATTATTTTGATTCCATTGCATGGCCAACTCTAACATGTGTATAACATCATCTAATTACTGTAAATAGATCAAACCATGCAATTTTATCAGTTAATCTTTTAGTTATCTACTGTTTTTATACAGCCAACTAATTAGTCAAGATTTTAGCTTCATTTCTTATAGTTATCATCATTTTTAAGCATGTTTATCAGCACTTGATCCCCACACAACATTTTTATCATCATATATACATCATATACATATACAAAATGAAAGAAAATACATTTGTTCTTTACAAAATAATAAGAGAAAAATGTAGAGGATGATCTTCTTTACCAATCCAAGTGGATTTCTTGTTTTAGGAAGGCAAGAACTTGATGAACACAACAAGTATCTCCAAGACCGTCAAATATCAAGAACATAGGTTGGAAAATCAGCCCTAGGACACAAGCAAATCACCTCCAAAGTTGTTAATATGGCCACCAAATGATCAAGGCTTCAAGAGAACACCTTAATAGGACTAGTAAACATGTGGTTTATGGCTAGAAAAGATCAATGATGGTGTTTGTTAGCTTATTTGGGACGGCAAGGAGAGGAGAGTTGAGAGGATTTTAGAGTGGTTTGCATGTACAAAATGAGAGGAATGAAAACAAGTAGCTAGTTTGGGAGGTTAGTGGGAAAAGTTGGCTTAAAGGTTAAGCTAAGGCTTACACATGGTATGTGTTAGCTAACATGATGCCACCTTGATGGTGTGGTGTCATGTTGGCCGTCCCATATTGCTAGTGGGGTGGGGCAAAGTGTTTTGTCCTATCTCACTAGTTTACGGGTATTTCTCGATTCTAGTTTTCTCGATTTGCGTGCCCTCGGGTCGTTTTACGAAAAACGTTTTTATAAATTATGAATCACCGTCACAAAACGAATCGAATAAAAATTGTCTCATCAAAAACGGAGTTCAAAAACGTAAATACGTAATCCTAAGGTTTCCGGTTTAGTCGTAAAAGACGCCAAATTATGCACGTAAGCCCAAATTTAAATCCGTAAATTGTGAGTTCGTCAACCAACACAAAAATAAGTTTCAAAATATTATACGAGAAAATATTTCATTACCTGAAAATGTTAGATTTGTCACAAAGTTACCGGTAATCATCCCAATGGATCTGAAAGAAGACGAAAAAGCCCGACTTGTCGCTGTGTTGAAGAAGCATAAAAGAGCTATCGCTTGGAAAATATCCGACATCCGTGGAATTGATCCTCACTTTTGCACACATAAAATTCTCATGGAGGACGACTTTAAGCCCACAATTCAAAGCCAACGAAGGGTGAATCCTAAAATCCATGAAGTCATCAAAAAAGAGGTTATCAAACTTCTTGATGCGGGTATGATTTACCCTATTTCGGATTCACCATGGGTTAGTCCAGTCCATTCTGTGCCTAAGAAAGGTGGTATCACCGTTGTGCCCAATGCAAACAACGAGTTGATTCCTACCCGTCTCGTTACTGGGTGGAGAGTTTGTATAGACTACCGCAAACTCAATGATGCCACGAGAAAGGATCATTTCCCTCTACCTTTTATGGACCAAATACTTGAACGTTTAGCGGGTAATGAATATTACTGCTTTCTTGATGGTTTCTCGGGTTATTTTCAAATACCCATCGATCCCCAAGATCAAGAGAAGACAACATTCACTTGTCCCTACGGCACATTTGCTTACAAACGAATGCCTTTTGGCTTATGCAATGCTCCCGGGACTTTCCAAAGGTGCATGTTGGCTATCTTCCATGACATGGTTGAGCAAACCATGGAAGTCTTCATGGATGATTTCTCGGTCTTTGGGGATTCCTTCTCTTCTTGCCTAGCCAATTTGGAACGTATGCTTAAGCGGTGCGAAGACACTCGCCTTGTTCTGAATTGGGAAAAATGTCATTTTATGGTAAAAGAAAGCATTGTGCTAGGACACAAAATCTCTAAAGCCGGTCTGGAAGTCGACCGTGTTAAAGTAGATGTCATAGCCAAATTACCTCCACCTTCAACCGTGAAGGGTGTGAGAAGTTTTCTGGGTCATGCGGGCTTCTATCGTCGATTCATTCAGGATTTCTCTAAAATCGCTCGCCCGATGACCCACCTCTTGGAAAAAGATACTCCTTTTATCTTTTCTAAAGAGTGTCTTGAAGCCTTCAATCTTCTTAAGGACAAGCTAACTAAGGCACCGGTCTTGGTTACCCCTAATTGGGAGATGCATTTTGAATTGATGTGCGATGCTAGCGACTTTGCTATTGGTGCGGTTTTGGGCCAAAGAGTGAATAAACACTTCCAACCAATCCACTATGCTAGCAAAACAATGACGGGGGCTCAATTGCATTATACGTCAACCAAAAAAGAGCTTTTAGCTGTTGTCTATGCTTTTGAGAAATTTCGCCCCTATCTTGTTTTATCCCCCACCATCGTATACACGGACCATTCCGCGTTGAACTACTTGATGACTAAGCATGATTCTAAGCCAAGACTTCTTCGCTGGGTTTTACTCCTTCAAGAATTCAACATTGAAATTCGTGACAAGAAGGGAGCTGGAAACCTGGCCGCGGATCATCTGAGCAGACTTGAGGATCCATACCAAGGGGATCATCCGAACAAAGAGATCAATGACTCTTTCCCTTGGAAACCTTAATGTCTATATATCTCAATCTTGATGGCACCCCGTGGTTTGCGGACATTGCAAACTACTTAGCGGGTGGTATTCTCATCAAAGGGTTAACATCCCAACAAAAGAAGAAGTTCTTGAATGATGTTAAGAATTACTTTTGGGATGACCCTTATCTATTCAAACAGTGTGCTGATCTGATCATTCGTCGATGTGTTGACAGACCGGCAGCTTTTGATATTCTCCAAGCTTGCCACAAAGGACCCACCGGTGGTCACTTTGGTCCCAACTACACCGCTAAAAAAGTGTTTGATTCTGGATTCTATTGGCCCACCATTTATCGTGATGCTCACGAAATGGTTAAGCATTGTGATGCTTGCCAACGCCAAGGCAAGATCACACTTAAGGATGAGATGCCTCAAAATTTCATACAGGAATGTGAAATATTTGACGTATGGGGCATCGACTTTATGGGGCCATTTCCATCCTCTAAAGGGAACAAGTACATCCTCGTCGCCGTCGACTATGTTTCTAAATGGGTTGAAGCCAAGGCTCTTCCTACGAATGATGCGAGGGTGGTTGTGAACTTTTTGAAACAGCTTTTCGCTCGATTTGGCGTTCCTCGTGCTATCATCAGTGACCGCGGGACTTATTTTTGCAACGATCAATTTGCAAGAGTCATGGCAAAGTATGGTGTCACTCACCGTCTTTCCACCGCTTATCATCCCAAAACCAATGGGCAAGCCGAGATATCCAACCGTGGATTGAAGCGAATTTTGGAGCGTACTGTGGGAGAGCATCGCGCCGCGTGGGCCGATAAGTTAGATGATGCTCTGTGGGCTTTCCGTACTGCTTACAAGACCCCGATCGGTTGTACACCTTATCGTCTTGTGTACGGGAAAGCCTGCCACCTACCTATCGAGCTGGAACATAAGGCGCACTGGGCCTTGAAGTGGGCTAACTTCGACATCAACAAAGCCGGTGATCATCGCAAGATTCAACTCAACGAGCTCAACAAACTAAGGAATGAAGCTTATGAGAACTCGCTGATCTACAAGGAGAAGACCAAGATCATTCATGATGCTAAAATCAAGAACCGAGAGTTCCACGTTGGTGATCAAGTCTTACTCTTTAACTCTCGGTTGAAGATCTTCTCTGGCAAGTTGAAGAGCCGCTGGTCTGGTCCATTCACCGTCGCCAAAGTCTTTCCATATGGGACCAGTGAGCTTTCTCAGCCGAATGGGCCCAATTTCAAGGTGAATGACCAGCGTCTGAAGCTGTACTTTGGTGAGGACATCTCTCAGGAGATGATTCCATCCCTCACCACGTTCCCCATGAACTAAATTTGGGTCGATTCAGGCTCATGACTCGGTGAACAAAAACAAGCGCTTCTCGGGAGGCAACCCGTGATCTATCCTTTACTGCTTTCATAATAAGTGTAGGGGGAGCCCCGTATGTGTTTGTTGTCTTGTTTCTTGTGCTGTGCAGGGATTAAAGCTTCACAACGCATCTTGATGACTTTTGACGAACCGTGATACCGTGTTCCCATCTTCCCGGTTCTATCCTAAACTCTTGTGATTCAATATTTCATATTTTATATATGTTCACATTGAATTCACTTTAGTTGTCCTTTCCTTAGCAAGATTTAAACAAAGTGCAGAATGTCATAAGTGTAGGGGAGTTTACTCCCACATGCTTAAACATTGAGGACAATGTTTATCTCAAGTGTAGGGGGGGCTTCTATCGAAGTAAGTGGTCTTTTCCATGAATTTTCCCTCATTTTAACCGGAAAATTTGATTTTTCGACATTTTTAAAAATTTTTAATCTATTTTGGCCTAGTTGTATAGTTGTATTTTCCTTTATCATGTTTAGTTTCTTTCCATTGCTAGAATAGTTCTTCAATAAAAGTGGTTTTAGATTTTTCTTAGTCGTGAACATTTTGACTCAACCCGAGTTTACTTACCTAAGTTTACTCTAGCTAGTATCCTTAACGTGTTTAAGGCAAGTTTTGCTAGGCTTTTATATAGGGAGCTATAAAACGCGAAAGTCTTAACTCTCACAGGTTAAGAACAAGAACTTTTCGCAAGTTCCTATAGTTGATCCTAGAGAGTCGTTTATCAAGGGAACTTTAAAACGCGATTTCTAAACTTGAAAAAGTCTAAGAATTTGCAAGGTCCTATAGGCGACTCGAAAACCCAAAACTTTGATTTAATAGGCTAAGCATCCACGAGTCTCATTCCTTGAGATTTTAAACTATGGAGAACGAGAGATGATAGAGTCAATTATAAGTTTGGTATTCTTTCGTGAATTTATGTGAGTTAATTATAAGCCTATTCTCCCTCTGCTTGTTAAATAATTTTATCTGCAATAAATAAAGTCGTACGATTTAAAAGGTTACTTAGCTACTAGCCCCAGATCGTTTAAAAGTTGCTCGGTACAGATTAGAGTTCATAGCCAAGGCATAACTTATTGAAGCGGGATGCGAAGATTGGCGAGTCCGAAAAGGCCCTAACAAGGCATGAGGGCTACATTTTGTTGCTAAAGATCCAAAAGTGATGTGAAGAATCATTTATCGAAAATCAATATGAAGGATCGAGACACACAACGAAAAGCAAGAACTCCCCAAAAGTCATGGAGAAGTCTATCCGAAAAGACCCTAACAAGGTATGAGGATAAGTAGATCCAAGTCCTAAAAGGGGCGGATCGTTGTATATCGAAGTCCAAAATAAAGATTGGAGAAAAATGAAGAAGTCGTGGTCCAAAGATGAAGAATCTCTCAAAACTTCAAGTGAAGAAATTCCTATTATTAAGAGAAGACCATAATTTCAAGAACGTCTCTCAAAGATTCGAAGTATGAAGTCGCTGCCAAATATCGGTCCAAGAAAGGTCTCAAATCGTGAAGCGAGTTATGCCAAGATATGAACTTTATGAGGTCCCGAGAAGCAGTTTTAAAAGATTTGGTCCTTTAGCTAACTATTGATTAAATCGTTCACTTTATTTTCGGCCTAAATAACTATCAAAATAAGTCAACAATGCATCCTCGTGATCATTCAAGACAAAAATAAAATATAAGAGATACACCTAGGAATAAGGGAGTCTAAGTGAATAATTGGCCCACATGAGTTCGTGATAGTTTGCTAACTTATAATAACAGTGATCTCGTTTTTAAGCTTGGTATAGGGAACGTGAAACTTGAGGATGATAAATGTTCATGGCCGCCAAAACCCAATGTAAGTTTTTAATTTATTTACTTATTTCTATCTTTTATGTTTAGTAATTAATAAAGGCCAACGTGGGTTATTTATGATGGAACATGTAAACCGTGCTTTAAAATTAATGCATTGCATGAGGGCATTGCAATGGTCAAGTGTAGGGGATTTAATAAGTGTGAAAACACTTATCCTTTTACCACTTATTTCCAATAATAACAAGACCAAAACGTGTGATTTATGTCGTAAAAGTCAGAATTATGCGTGGTTTGTGTTTTTATTGTGTTTTAGGACCAAAATATGAAAAAGGAAGAAAACACGGGTTTTCACGGGCTTTTATCGAAGAAAACGGGAAAAGATGAAGTCAAAGGATCAAGAGTGCAAAAATAACGGAAGTCCAAGGCCTATTCTGAAGATTTATCGAAGAAAAAGTCTAAAGACGGAAGTTTAACGAAGTCGAAGAACTTAAGTCTAATAGAAGAAGAAAATTAAAAGACAAGTTCAAATCCCGAGACGACAAAGACAAAGAATTAAAGTCGAGTCGAGAAAACGTGAAGAAAGCAAGAAAGAAGATACAACACATGCACTCCTTCCACCTTCCCTATAAATACCCTCCTAATAGTCATTAGGAGAGTAGTTAGTTAGTGGTTAGATAGTTTTAGCTAGTTTTTCATTTTTTTCATTTTCTCTAGTTTTTAGAGAGAGAAAGTCTTAAACTTTCTCTCACTAAATTTCATCTTTTCTCTTAATCTTTCAAGATTAAACACCTTTGTATTGCTTATTTTTATTAATCAAAGTTCTATTTTAAGCTTTAAATCCTTAATCTCATTCTACTTTTCTTTGATTTTAGATTGATTTTGGTGCGAATTTCAATAGATCCGTGTTGTTCTTAATGATTTCATGCTTAAAAAGTTAATCTTTTGATCATTTTATAAGTTCTCATTTGATTGAGCTTTAAGACTTTTGTGCTTATTGGCTTATTTTTATGATTAGCTTATTTGTTTATAAAAGTCTTCCTTAAAAAGTTTATGTTTTTATTGTTTGATCCAAAAGTTTGATTATTTTCGGGTTAGATAAGTTGATAAGTGCTTATTTGATCCGATTTAGTCATTGATTCGGCTTAGTTTGGTGAAAAGCTTATTATATAGCTTATTCATTAGCTTATAACCGAATTCCACAAATTTAGGAAAGGGTACAAACCCCTTTCCGATTGCTGCCTATTCCGACCGAGCCCACCCCTCTTTCCGATTGAGTCCAATCGGAAAAGGGTTTTGTCTTTCCGATTTGGCCAATGTTTGCGTATTCCGATTATAGTAGCTATCCTAATATTCCGATTGTAGTGTTTCTGGACTTTCCGATCGTTAGTCTTGCTTGTTATTCCGATCTAGACCATTTGCTAACATTCCGATTGAGGTTTGACCATACATTCCGATTGATATAACCTTTGTGGATATTCCGATCGAGTCTTTCGTCCCACATTCCAATTGCCCCATTTCATTGATATTCCGATTGCTCCCAATACCCCATATTCCGACCACCAGATCGGAATACATTCCGATCTGGGGCTGTTTTGGCTTATTCCGATTGTGAGTTTTTGGTGTAGTCCGATCTTACTTTCTTTTAGTACTTTTCAACTAAGTTCTTATTTTTAGAAAATTTTCCAAGTGTTAATTTTATTTAGAATGCTAGTACTTGTCCATTGTTATCTTTAAGTTTACAAGCATTTATTTTTACTCGTCATTTAGTTTTAATCTTTATTCTTCCATTTTACTCAACGACACTTTAATTACTTGCTAATAGTTTAAAATAGACAAACAAACCAAACCATTCTCTTGATTCACCAAAAGACGATTGAGTCGCACTTAAGACCGGTTTTCAATTCGAAAAGACTTGGGACTACGAATTTTGATACTAGGCCTAAAAACAAAGTATTAATGGCTCTCAGACAATCCGTAGATACGAATTCCACCCTAACTGCTGAGCTTGCGTTTCATAAAGAAAAGGTCAAAGCTTTTGAAACGGTCCTTCAAGCAGAGAATATAACATGTTCTGTATTTGACCCATTTTGTTTTGAAAAGATTGAACACTTAAAAGAAATAGAATCATTAAAAGATAATCTTTCCAATGAATTAAAAGCAAAGGAGTCGGTTTTTAATGATCTTCAGAAGCTTAAATTGGATTTCGAAACTCTCGAGTCTAAAAAATTTGAATCAGAAATTAATGCTACCAAACTTCTTAAATTCAAGGAACAACAGCTTTTAAAACAATACACTTCCACTGAAAAGGTTCATCTTTTGACTAAATCATTTAAAGAACTCGAACTTAAACGTCTTCAAGATTTACCACCTAATCCCGGTTATGAAAAACAAGCTCCGGAATATATTCCCTGTCTTTATGATATGACCATAATTGGCAAATCGAAAGAAGCACCTTATGTTCGTAGTTCTAAGGAGACACAGTCACTTATGGAAGAAACTCATTCTAAAATGTTTTCAAAATTCCATACGATTGATTATGATAAGTTTAATAAAGATCAACTTTCTAAAAAGACACGTATTCGCTTACAAAAGGAATTAGCTGAACTGACAGTTCTTGTGCCCCAAAGTTTGTAAAATGAAAACCTTCCTAATACGTCTCCTACACTTGTCAAAACGGATTTAACGAAGTTAATTCCACCGGTAAGTAAGGCGTCCGTTAACTTAAAAGCAGTACACCAACACTTAGCCGATTTTGACAAGGTCATTTTGGAACTTACGACGGCCACGGCCATAACGGAAGGTGAATGGAACTTTGAGCACACTAGAGCTGCGTTCCGAGACTAAATTGTTCTGTTTGTAAAGAATGTTAAAGCTTGTCTTAGTAATCTTGATCAAGATTTGCGTATGGAAATAGAAGAAGTTAAACGTGTTTTCAATGAAATGGATGATGCTTATGAAAACAGTTTACTTGAAAGAGAACGGGTTTCACGTCCAAATGATCAGCTTCTGAAACAAGTGATGTCTCATGATATAGTTTCTGTCTATGTGAATAAAAGTGTTGATAATGATTCTATTGTGCATAATGTTGAATCTGTGGATAATGTGGTAGATAGTACTTGTCACGAATCTGACGCTGAATTTTTAAAGCTTCAAGATTCATATTCTACGCTTTCAAAACGTTTTGATGAGATTCAAACACATTGTATTTCGCTTGAATGCAAGCAACAATTTATTCAAGAAATCTTTGAAACATCATTCGAAGGTGTTAATATCGATGATGCAAACTTTGAAAAGAATTTTCGATTGAATTTACAAACAAAACAGCGTCAGCCAAGTGACAAAGTTTCTACACCTTTGTCGCTAGACATAGAGAAATCTAAGGAGCTTAACTGTGTGAACGTACTTGAGGCCGCTGAGAATTTTAAACTTGATCTAGATAATCGAGTTTCCAAGATTTTGTCCAAAGTTGATTACTTAAAACAGAAAGATACACGACTCTTCGATTCAGTAAAGCCCGCATGTGCTAATACCACTGGACAAAATCAATCATTGATTGAACAACTGAATCGAAAGTCGGTGGAAATATCTGATTTGAGGGAACAAATTTGTGATAAGAATCTGGCCCTGGTTGAGTTAAAGGAAACACTTCCTACTCTAAAGGTAAGAATGTTGTGGATAACGCAGCTACTGTCTCAACATCGTCCTCTGGTGCAATCAAAAGGACCCTTATTGCCGTCACATCATTTAATAAGGGCCCTAGGACTAAACCATCTCAAATTTGGTCACAAAAGATAAGGCGGAATCAAAACCAGCTTCTAATATTCCCATGTTGCCTTCTACAGGAGTAAGCACCACTACTAATGCTCAAAGATCTAAGCTTAAAAGAAACAAGAAGAATGATAGGATCTTGCCCCTATCTAGTAGTCAAGTGAAGAAGAAAGTAGAAGCCCATCCTAGGAATTTTATTTCTGTTTTGAATAAAAAGAATCATGTAGCTAAACCTAAAGGCTCTGCGGTTGTGCAGCGTTCTAAGCCTACTGTGCATTCTAATTTGAAATGTTGGAATTGCAATAAATGTATGTTTTCTAGTCGTCATGATTCTTGCCTTATTGACCATGTGAATGAGATGAATGCCAGGAAAAATGGATTAGAATGGAAACCAACTGGGAAAGTGTTAACCCAAGTTGGTTGGTTGTGGCGCCCCACTAGTAGAACTTTCACTATAGTAGGAATATGTGCCCTTTAACTAGGATCACTCCCACTAAAGCGAAGAAAGCGTGCCCTTTAACTAGGAGTACCAAGGCTACCAAAACACAAATGTATCCTTTAACTAGGAACAACGACACTACTGAAGGAACCAAGTGCCCTTTAAATAGGTCTACTCCCACTGCAGTGCCCGCGAATAATCCAAAACCTAAGAAAGTTGGAACAGTAATACCTGTTAGTGCTAAAACTCACATTAGAAAACGCAGGAAATCTAAGGGTCACAAACATGTTAGCAATTCTGATAATATTTTATATGTATCTGCTAACACTCTAGAACCAATAGTTTCCAATGCATTGTCTACTGTTGTTGTTGAAAACAGGTGGTCCAAATTGTTCTCTGGTATTTGGACTCTGGTTGCTCCAAGCATATGACCGGAGATCTCTCTCAGCTCCGAAATTTCGTCAGCAAGTTTCTTGGTACGGTTCGATTTGGAAATGATCATATTGCAAAGATAATGGGTTATGGTGAATATCATATTGGGAATGTTATAATTTCAAGAGTGTATTATCTGGAAGGTCTCGGACACAACTTATTTTCTATGGGACAATTTTGTGATGCAAACCCAGAAGTTGCTTTTCGTGAGCATACCTGCTTCATTCGTAATTTTGAAGGGGTTGATTTATTGAAAGGTAATCGAGGGAATAATTTGTACACTTTGTCTCTACAAGACATGATGGCCGCTTCTCCCATATGTCTTCTCTCCAAAGCATCGAAGACTAAGTCATGGTTATGGCATCGACGGTTATCTCATCTTAACTTTGACGCTATTAATCATTTGGCAAAAAACAAACTTGTTCGTGGTCTTCCTAAACTATCATTTCACAAGGATCATTTGTGTTCTGCGTGTACAATGGGGAAAAGCACTAAGAAGTCATACAAACCAGAGACTGAAGACACCAACCAAGAGAAACTTTATTTGTTGCATATGGATCTTTGTGGGCCAATGCGTGTTGAAAGTCTTAGTGGCAAAAAAGTACATCCTCGTAATTGTCGATGATTACTCTCGGTTTACATCGGTGAAATTTCTTACAAAAAGAATAAGGCACCTAATTCATCATCGGATTTCTCAAGATGATTCAAGTGCGTCTCAACACTACTGTCCGACGCATTCGTACAGATAATGGAACCGAATTTTGGAATCAAACTTTCCGTGATTATTATGAAGAAGTTGGCTTATCTCATGAAACATCCGTTGCTCGCACTACACAACAAAACAGTGTCGTTGAAAGGAGAAATCGCACACATATGGAAGCTTCTAGAACGATGTTAATTTACGCAAAGGCTCCATTTGTAACACCCCCAAATTTATACAATTCAATACAGCGGAAGACTCGTTGGTGTTACGGGATAGCACATTACTCACATCATAGACAACGCTTAAAAATCGCGTCGTTTAGTAATAAATCATTTCCATTCATAAATATCAAGTTTACATAGGTCCCAAGTCATATTATTTCATAAAAAGTTTTACAAAGAATTTGAATGGAAATTATTGTTTAAGTGCGGGCCATGAATTCTTGTCGTCTTCCCGAGAATTTCCTTCAAGTACCTGAGACAAAACATGTTAAAAGAAAAGGGTCAGCGATAACACCTAGTGAATTCATAGAGTTTATTAAAATATAACATCGGTATAAAATTATTACCGAAAATCATTTTGTACAAATCATTGTAATAGGCCATAAAATAGCCCAAGTCATTTTATACAAATCCTTATCAAAATCATAATATAGGCTTTCGCCTTCAAAACCATTATACGAACTAATATCGTAAAAACATCATACAATACGTTTTATAACGTTGTATAGAAATAAAAACCGTTATATGAATATGGTTATGAAAAACCAAAACACGAACATAATATCAATAGTATGACCCTGTATTGCTAGTCAGGCAATACATCATAATTCGATGCGTATAGCAGTATTTCGTTAATTGGATTATTATAAGTCGCATGACATTGTTACCTTACTGAACCAAACAACGGGTAGCTAGCCCGAAACACATTTGCCCATCTAAATTAGCGTGTCGTCACAATAAAATCCTCTCATACATAAATTCGCTTACCAATCAATGTGGCACGACGTGGATCAACCGTCAAGGCGCGAACTGGGGTGATCGTCCCCAAATAGTACTATTATATGCATAAGCGTCTACCAAATCCCGGTAGTTCACAATTCATGCTAATGGGACTTTTAGTGACATAACCTAACTTTAATAATCCATTTCGTTTCATCTATCGGGTCATTTAATCATTCATCGGGTCATACAAGCATTCGGGTCCAAATCAATAAACAAGCAATCGGGACAACCAGTGTCCTATTTCATAAAACTAACATGTTATCTCCATCGCGGGTTTATAAAATATTTCATAAAAACATTTAAAAGAGTGCGAGGCTATGAACTCACATTGATGTGGGAAGGCGGTTATCGGCGATTCGGATGTACGGTACGTGCTTCAATCACGGAAACCTAGACATATAATACTCGTCTTAGACTCTTGTCCAATGACTTTATAAAAATAACAATTATGTATACAGATGATGATTTTATATATATGATGATCAAGTGGGTTTACATATTCTCATTTACTCATTTTAGTGTTATGTGTCGATAACTTTTATACTAGTTTACGAGTTTTACCTATTTACGTGTTTTAGGTCCAATAAGCCGATTATAAGTTCATTAACTTGTATTAATCCATTTTATACTTGTATTATCAGTATTTATACTTTACAAGTTGGGCCCAAATGGGTTAAGCCCAATAAATAAGTTTATAAGAGTTTTAGCCCATTTTGTTGTATTATTAGTTCAACAACGTTAACTTAGCCCGTTAATGTCCGTATGCCCTATAGTTCGGGTTTTATCGGTTTTTACTTGTATTAGATACTTATATATCAGTATATGACTTTTAAAAACTTTATATTAGACGGGTTTGATCGTCTAAGTTTTAATTGGCGAAAAACGTTAATTTTACGGTAATAGCCGAAAAAGTCGTATAAATCATGTTTATAGTTTTATAACTTACAAAACTTATCAAATTACCATTTTTATAAAATGTATCATTTATTTATCATTATACATATTTATATAAATGTATTATATAAGTTAGTAGGTTTTAATTCACATTTTATACTATTTTTATTTGAGTGCTTATATAATACTATTATACTTTAATTTCCAAAATCTGATTTTTACTTTCATGTTCACCAAAGCAGCCATATCTAGAGTTCTATATGGAGATAGAAGCGCAAATTTTTATGAAATTAACTACATGATATGTGCTACATTTAACTCTCGTATAGCTACTGTTGAATCAGCCTCTAAGTATTTTCTAAAAATCGTCCAAAACAGTGAACTCAGATTTGTACTCTAAACTTGTTTTGATCATATCTCACTCATCCTAATGATTCCATTGAATGGACAACTCTCACATGTGTACAAGACATATTAATTACTGTATATCCATTAAGCTATGCCATTTTATCAGTTCATCACATGATTCTTTACTGTTTTATACAGCCATCATTTTAAGCATGATTTTAACCTTTTTACATATAATTTATCATCTTTTTACCCATGATTATCAACACCAAATCCTCACACAATATTTTTATCATCATATATCATCATACATATATACATTTAAGAAGAAAATACATGATTACATAATCAAAATTAACAAAAGGATGGGGAGAACCATCTTTATACCACCATGATGATGTAGGTTATTGAAATTTTGTATAATGCAGTTCGTTTTTCTCAGTTCTTGCTAATTGAAAGTCCAACGAATATTGGGTTTTTAACTGTTTTTGGTTGTAAATCTTTTTTGGATATTCTATTTGCTAATTCAACAAAGCCTTGCAAAACTGAAAAATATTACCTACTTATATGTAAAACATAGTGCAATTACCAAATTTTATTCAAGTATGATTCAAAATGTAAATTTTAAAACTAAAAGGACTGAAAATGTAACTTCTATGAAAGTAAAATGCTTAAAATGAAAATTATAACAAGTATAGGAACTGAAAATGCAAATCAGTAAACTAAAAGGATCAAAAATGTAAAACTAGTAACTAACTAACCAAATTGTAACCAAATACCAAACTTGCTAACTGATTTTAAACAAACTCAAAACTAAAAGGACTAACTTTTGAAAACCCTAAAAAGATGGAAATTTAGCCATATTTAGAGACTGCTTGAAACAAGAAGGACCAAATTGCAATTTAGAAACTTTATAAGCCAAAAACGGGTTTGTAAGACAAATAAGCTCGTGTGAGCTTATTATTGGACCAAATTCAGTAAAACTAGTTTCAAAACACTTAGAATTCAAAATAAGCTAGACCTATAAGAGGATTTTGACTGAAAGTGTAAAATAAGCAAATAAGCACTCTACAATAAGCCCAAAATAAGCTCTAGAACAATCTGAATAAGCACAACTTGATTTTCTTGCCAAAACTGATTAAGAAACTCAAATGATGAACGGGAAATCAAGTTTCAACAAATTTCATCAAGTAATAAGCTGGGAATTCTAATTAAGCTGAATTTGGCTTATCGTTGACCAAGCGTTGACCAAATATTTTGTCAAAAAGCTGAAACTCTCAAATTTCATGTAACACCATATACTAAGTGGATTTATGAAGAAAAATGACTTGGTTAATGAATAGAATCAAAAGATCTAAAAAACCAGTTTCCATTTACAGAAACATTGCTTATCTCAACCTTTCAGATTTTTGCTTATTTCTCAATGCTTAATGAAGACTGTATAAAATGCTTTTAGAATCTGAAACTTTATATATTGAACTACAAATCAGAACAAGTTTGGTGAAATTTCATCAAGAATTCAGTAAATGCTAAGAAAATGAAATTAAGAACTTTTTTAGACCAAAACTGAAGGAAAATAGACCCAAACTTTTTATGGCCAATTGCCTTTTTGAACAGTTATTTGACTTGAAATTTGTTCAAAACACTTTGTTATGACCTAATGACTGTAGATGAACTTTAACTTGCCAAGACTCAATACTTGAAAACTCATTATCAGCTAATACCAAACACTCCTTTATCTGAGTTTTATGAGAATTTCCAAAGACTTTTTAAGAGCTGATTAAAACTGAATGAAATCCTTTAGCTAACCAAACTTGAGACTCAAAATGAGATGTTTCAAGACTACAAGCAAGTAATGAAAACAACTATTACTCAATTTAGATGCAAAGACTGAAATTGAATGAATTAGGCTAATGACTAGAACACAATCCAAAATTTGAAAGCAGTAAAACAAGATTAAGCTACAATCAAATACACAATAAATCAACAACCAAACTAAACAACTTTGATCATGCAAGCATTAAGTTTTACACTAGGAAAATTAGCATGCAGTTTACAAATTAAGTGGAACCAAAATCAGAAACTTCAAAACCTTTTGTAGTAACCATTGGGAAGAAGAGGAGTGCTAAACTCTCTTATCCTAGTGATAACCACCACCTTATCACTAGATCTACCAATCAACTATCAACAACAGCTACAAATCACTAGAAATCATCATCATGGCATGTATTCTTCAAGAATGCTAAGACTTGAACTAAAATCACTATAACAACTACAAATCTTCTTCAAAGTCAGTTATGATCAATCAATGATCATAACAAACTCAATGCAGCAACACAATGATCAAGTAGAAGCAGGATATGAACAGTAGAGTGAATATAAGATTTGGCGGGAAATGGAGAATTCAAATTTTATTCATGGAAATTGGTTACAAAGTTGTTGAAATGATGCTAACTAACTAACTAACTCAAGATTGTGTCAAACTCTTGAGTAGTTAAGCTAAAAAGGAAGAAAGATGAAAGGAATTGAAAAGTGTGTGTTTTTACAAATTTAACTACTTGTTACAAATGAGGACCTAGCAGGCTATTTATAGACATGAGGAGGAAGTTTGTTGGGGATGATGACGTGTTGAGACCAATCCCAGGTCTCCACGTGGCATGATTCTGCAAACTTGATCTTCAAAGTATGAACATGAATTGGGGCTTTCTTCTAGAGTTGATTTCTTGTTAATTGATGTTTACCATTGTGTTCGTCTCTCAAAAATAAGCACTTTTGATTTTTACAACTCTTCATGATATTCAGTCTAGCTCAAAAACGATCCTGGGAAATTTTTAGTTGCTTGAAAGATACACGTGGCATGCTCTGAGTGGTTAAAACGAAGTCACACGGATCAAACTGTTTAGATTTTGTCATTAATGAGTGGCGGCTGCTAGTGGGTATTAAATGCTAATATTTGGCAATCCGTGTGCTCTTAATACTTGCTCTTATTGGCCCACAACTCAATCACATGGATTAAACTTGTAGAACTTTCCAACATTGGTAGTTTTAACCCTTGAACTTTGGCAGATTGTACTTAAAGGCTTGTAACTTCATTTCTTTGGCACTTTTAGTCCTTCCAACTTCATTCTTGAGCAGAATTGGTCCTTTGACTTTGTTGACTTGATAGTTGACCAAATTTGACTATGATCTTGACTTTGTTCAATATTTGCACTTTAGTCCTTCATCTTTGGCAATTTGTCAAGATAGGTCCTTGTACTTCAAAGTCTTGTCACTTTTGATCCTTCTTTGTCTTTTTCATCAATTTAAGCTTGATAATTCCTTGTTTGCTTGAAAATGTATCTTTTTACCTACACAAGTGTACACAAACACAAACATACCACATAATACTGTTTTTGCAAGATAAATTGGTATTTTGCTTCATGTTTTAGGGTTATTTGTTGATAAAAGGATATGAGTTTTAGCTCATATCAAATCCCCTACACTTGAACATTGTCATGTCCTCATGCAATTATATATTTTAAAGCTCAACTTTACATTCTCCTCATAATTAACCCACCTTGGCCATATGAGATGCATCTACACTACTCTAAACTACATGATGCATGATTTTGACTTTTAATAATGCAATGAACAAAATATGATTTTATCTATATCTTTTTGATTTTTCTTGAAATGGTTTTGATGGAAATAACTCATAAAGAATTCAATGGCTTAGATTAGGGCTTGGGTACCATGGACATTTATCACCCTCAAGTTTTACTTTCCCCATACCAAGCTTAAAAATGGGATCATTGCATTCACAAGTAAAAAGTGCATCAACTTATTCATGGCAATTAAATGTGGAACCGATTATTATTTGAGCAAATTGCTTGTGGGCAAATTTATCATTTATTCAAGTGTGAAGTATAAGAAGTGTAAAATCCAAAAATAAGGAAGCACGGTTTTAATCCTAAGTAATCCTCTTATCCATTACTTGAAAAACCGCTCACAATTAATACAAGTCCGTTTCAAGAGTAATAAGTCATTCGCCTTATGTGTAAAATCCTCATGTCATGCTTTCATAAGTAGCTACACACTCGCTAAGGA
The DNA here is from genome assembly GCA_025667525.1 of Glebionis coronaria. NCBI lineage: Eukaryota > Viridiplantae > Streptophyta > Magnoliopsida > Asterales > Asteraceae > Glebionis > Glebionis coronaria. Next base: position 234,173,571 of record CM046876.1, on the reverse strand, counting down.
AAGAAAAATAAAACTCACGCAATAATTTACATCCGCCATCTTTTTGAGACTTTGGATCTTCAACCCCGCAACCCATCAAGGTAATATTGGATTGGAGCAATCTATTGAATCCCCGCAACCCGTCAAGGTAATATTGGAACTCAATAGTCACTATAATTAACACCACACTGCCCCTCTTGGGAGTCTTGTATTATCATTTTTTTTTCTTTTCTTTTTTTTTCTTTTTTTTTTCTAGCAACTCATTTTTTTTGTAAGCCGCTCTTATTTTTCTTTATTCCTCACTAAGAAATTTGAAAAGAATAAAAGGAAAAACACCCGCTAAATATTGAGCATGACATAAGTCTTGTATACATAAAACGTTCTAACTTAGAATCTTAAGACGTACTCATAACAACCATGAATGATTAGACAAAAATGCATAAGAGATTACAAACCAATTAAAACCGTTCTTGATTATTTATTAACAATTATATACATGCGAAGAAAATAGAGGTAAAGAAGAGAAGGGTTTAGCCACAAGTAATTATCATGAAGTTTATCTAGCCCTTTTATACTTGCTTCAACTCTATCATTTCCCATTCTCCACAAATTTACAATCTCAAATAATGAAATTGGTGGATGCTTAGCCTAATAGACCAATGAAGGACTACATGGTTAAGGATACTAGCTAGAGAATGCTAAGATAAGCAAACTCGGGTTGAGTCAAAATATCCATGGCGGGCCTAATATGTCAAAGAAGTCTAAATTTGTTAAACCATGTTTTTATTATATTTTTTTTATATATTTTGGATGAAACATAAAAGAAGAAATATATACAATGCAAATGTGTTATGCAAAATGATTGATGCAAAAATTATGAATGCATATTTTTGTTGGCCAAAGTAGATCAAAAATTTGAAAAATGTCGAAAAATCAATTTTCCATGTTATCATGCAAGACAATGACAAGTTCTAGGTAAGGTCACTTCGATAGAAGACCCCCCTACACTTAAGCTAAACATTGTCCTCAATGTTTAAGAGCATGGAAGTTGAAAAACTTCCCCTACCCTTATGACAATGAATAGACTTTGCTTAACCCAAGTTAAGGAAAGGACAACTATTAGTGAAATCATGTTTAAGCACAAGGTGTCAATGAAAAATCACTATAGTAACAAAGTGAACCGGATACAAGGGCCTCCTCCATAAGCTCCAAAGCATGAGATGAGTGAGCAACCCTACAAACAATCATGAAGACAAAAGAAGGTCTCCCCTACACTTATCTCCAAGTCTATACCTTTATTTCTGACCTACAACACTCTAAACCTAGTTATACGATGCTTGAGTTAATGAGTCTCTAGCTCGACTCGTCCCTCAATGAATTAATTCATGGGGAAAATGGGGATCTCTTGGACCATTTCAATGGAAATGTCCTCCCCAAAGTAATGCTTAACACGGTGACCATTCACTTTAAAATTTGGACCATCGGGTTGTGACAACTCAAGAGTTCCATATGGAAACACTTGAGTAATAGTGAATGGACCGGACCATCTTGACTTAAGCTTGCCCGCAAAAAGTTTCAATCTTGAGTTAAAGAGGAGAACCGGCTCTCCAACTTTGAACTCACGATTCTTGATCTTAGCATCATGCAATTTCTTAGTCTTTTCCTTATAAAGCAAAGAATTTTCATAGGCATTGGCTCTCAATTCATCCATCTCATTGAGTTGATCTTTCCTATGTGAACCGGCTTGGTTTAAATCAAAGTTAGCCCACTTGAGAGCCCAAGATGCCTTATGTTCTAGCTCGAATGGGAGGTGGCACGCTTTTCCATAGACAAGCCTATAAGGCGTACAACCAATTGGGGTTTTAAAAGCCGTCCTAAACGCCCACAAAGCATCATCAAGCTTATCCGACCAAGAAGCTCGATGCTCTCCCACCGTTCTCTCTAAAATTCTCTTTAAACCATGATTTGTGACCTCGGTTTGACCATTTGTTTGAGGGTGATACGTGGTAGAAAGTCTATGATTAACTCCATATTTCTTCATAACTCTCGTGAATTGATCATTACAAAAGTGCGTACCACGATCACTTATGATGGCCCGAGGTACACCAAATCTAGCAAACAATTGTTTCAAAAACTTCACAACAATTCTAGCATCATTGGTAGGTAAGGCTTTAGCCTCCACCCATTTAGACACATAATCCACCGCCACAAGTATATACTTGTTTCTGTTAGAGGATGGAAAAGGTCCCATGAAATCAATGCCCCATACATCAAATATCTCACACTCTTGGATAAAATTTTGTGGCATCTCATCACGTTGTGTAATTTTTCCTTGTCTTTGACAAACATCACAAAATTTCACCATTTCATGGGCATCTTTGTAAATGGAAGGCCAATAGTAACCCGAATCAAAGACTTTCTTGGCGGTATAGTTAGGCCCAAAATGTCCACCCGTAGGTCCTTTATGACACGCTTCTAAGATCCTAAATGCCTCGGGCCCATCTACACACCGTCTAATGATTTGGTCCGCACATTGCCTAAAAAGATATGGATCATCCCAAAAGTAATACTTAACTTCCTTAAGAAACTTCTTCTTTTGTTGATAAGTAAGACCCTCAATAAGCACATTGCCCACAAGATAGTTTGCGATATCCGCAAACCAAGGAGTGGCATCCTCTTGGGAAGAGATAGACATGAGCACCTCTAATGGAAAGGATTCATTGATTTCTTGGTGTGGTAAATCTCCTTGAAAAGGATGCTCAAGTCTACTCAAGTGATCCGCCGCTAAATTCTCGGCCCCTTTCTTATCACGAATCTCTATCTTAAACTCTTGAAGCAACAAAACCCATCTCAAAAGCCTAGGCTTAGCATCTTGTTTGGTCATAAGATACTTGAGAGCGGAATGATCCGTATACACTATGGTTTTGGAAAGCACATGATATGGTCTAAACTTCTCAAAAGCATATACTATAGCAAGCAACTCTTTTTCCGTGGTAGTGTAATGAAGTTATGCACCGGTCATGGTTTTACTCGCATAGTGTATAGGTTGAAAATGCTTATTAACTCTTTGTCCTAAGACGGCCCCCACCGCATAATCACTAGCGTCACACATAAGCTCAAAAGGTAATTCCCAATTTGGAGAAACCAAAACGGGAGCCTTAGTCAATTTTTCCTTTAGAGTCTCAAAAGATTCTAAACAATCTTGGTTAAAAATGAAAGGAGCCTCTTTCTCCAAGAGGTGAGTCATCGGTCTAGCTATCTTAGAAAAATCTTGTATAAAGCGCCTATAAAATCCCGCATGACCTAAGAAACTCCTCACACCTTTAACCGAGGTGGGTGGGGGAAGCTTAGCAATCACATCAATTTTAGCTCGATCAACTTCTAATCCCTTGTTGGATATCTTGTGTCCTAAAACAATCCCCTCTTTCACCATAAAGTGACATTTTTCCCAATTAAGCACTAAACGTGTTTCCTCACAACGCTTAAGCATTCTTTCAAGATTGGTGATACATGAGCTAAATAAATTTCCAAAGACGGAAAAGTCATCCATAAAAACCTCCATGGTTTGCTCTATCATGCCATGGAAAATCGCCATCATGCACCTTTGAAACGTCCCCGGTGCATTACATAAGCCAAAAGGCATCCTCTTGTAAGAAAATGTACCGTAGGGACATGTGAATGTGGTCTTTTCTTGATCCTTAGGGTCAATGGGTATTTGGAAATAACCCGAAAATCCATCAAGAAAACAATAGTACTCATTTCCTGCTAAGCGTTCAAGCATTTGATCCATAAAGAGAAGCGGGAAATGGTCTTTCCTAGTTGCCTCATTGAGTTTTCTATAATCAATGCAAACTCTCCAACCGGTCACAAGTCTCGTGGGAATAAGCTCATTGTTCTCATTAGGCACCACGGTGATTCCACCCTTCTTTGGAACACAATGAACCGGGCTAACCCATGGAGAGTCGGAAATGGGGTAAATCATACCCGCATCTAAGAGTTTAATCACTTCCTTCTTAATAACCTCATGGATTTTTGGGTTAACTCTCCTTTGGTTTTGAATGGCGGGTTTATAGTCATCCTCCATAAGGATATTGTGTGTACAAAAATGTGGATCAATTCCCCTTATGTCGGATATTTTCCATGCTAAGGCTTTCTTATGTTTCTTAAGAACTTCAATAAGTTGCTCCTTCTCATTCTCTTTCAACTCTTTAGCAATGATCACCGGTAATTGGTCTTTGCCCTCTAAGAAAGCATACTCTAAGTGGGATGGAAGGTCCTTAAGTTCAATAGGAGGTGGAATTTCTATGGAAGGTTTTACTATGGAAGGTTCCTCAATGGTAATCTCTTGTGGAATAGGGGAAGGAATAGGGTCCTCATTGAGCAACTTTTGGATTGTAAGAATATCTTCTTCCCAATTAATGGGAGAATCATCATCACCAAGAAAGTTTGACTCAAATTCCTCCAAGAGGAAATCACTCTCTCCAAAAGGTGTTAAAGAGGGAGCAATTGAGGCCACGGTTTCAACATGGGGCATCTTATCAATAGTACTCTTACAAGCATCATGAAACTGTTCATCACACACTTCATCTAACACATCAACAATGTTAATAGTCTCACAAGGTCTAGACTCCTTAACCTCTTTCTTATTACAAACTTTCCCTAACTTAAACACCACTCTCTCATCTTCTACTCTCATAATTAGTTCTCCTTCCGCCACATCTATCAAAGTACGACCCGTTCTCAAAAACGGTCTACCAACAATCAAAGGCACTCTAGGATCCATTTCATAATCAACCACTACAAAGTCGGCCGGAAACGTAAACTTATCCACACCTACAAACACATCCTCCGCTATACCTACGGGGTGAGCTATGGTTCGGTTGGCTAGTTCAAGAGTCATCCTAGTGGGAGTGAGCTCGGGAAGAGAGAGTTGTTTCCAAACTGATAAAGGCATGAGGTTTATGCTTGCCCCTAGATCCGCCAAAGCCATGCAATTTTCAACACCGGGAAAATTACAAGGTATCAAGAAGCGCCCCGGATCTCCAAGTTTTGTTGGTAAGGTTTTAAGTAACACCGCGGAACAATTTTCATTAAGGGATGTGTTGGGCAAATCAACCAATTTTTCTTTGTTTGAGAGCAAATCCTTGAACATCTTAGCAAACTTTGGCATATAAGCAAGAGCTTCCGCAAAGGATATATTGATGTTGAGTTGCTTGAACATCCTTAAGAAATTGGAGACTTGGATGTCATCCTTGTTCTTTAACTTGTCCTTTTTCAACCTTGAAGGATATGGAAGAGTAGGTTTTGGTGTAGGTAGAATAGGTGTTGTAGTGGAAGATTTGTCTTTGTTAGCTTCTTCATTGGGAAGTGTGGAAGGTAAAGGAGAAGTATGAGGAGGTTGAGAAGGTGTGTTTGAGTGAATAGGAGCATTTTAAGGAGGTGAAGTAGAAGTAAAAGGCTTGTCACAAGTAGGAGCACAAGTGGGTTGAACAATAGTAGGTTTAGGAGGTGAAGGATCCTTTGTTGTTGTTCCACTCCTTGTTGTAATGGAATTGACATTGGCCCTTGGATTTGTTTGTGTGTTGGAAGGTAAAGCCCCTTGTGGTCTTTGATTTAATGCCATTAAAACCCTATTGGTTTGTTCCTCCGCTATACGTTTCATTTGGTCATTCATTTTTTTCTCAATAGCTTGGAACTTCCTTTCATTCTCTTGATTCATTTTATGCAAGAAATCCATTGTGTTATAATCTTGTGGCACATAACCTTGAAAACCTTGAGGTTGGAAAGGTAAAGGTTGGGCATTAAATCCTTGATTTGGTGGATAAAAGGTATTTGCTTGAGGTTGAAATTGATTGGGTGCCTTGTAGTTATTTCCTTGATAAGGTGGTCTTTGCCCTTGATTCCTTGGTAAAATTTGAGGTGGATTTTGTTGAATTTGGGTGGGTGGTTGGGGTGGGAATCCGGGTGGAGTAAGATAGTTTTGGTACTTGTAAGAAAGGTTATTTGGATTGATATTTGGCTTGAAGTGTTCACGATGTTCTTCTTGGTAAGCATAACATTCCCCTTGATAACCATTCACCTTATCACATTGTTCATAAGAATGGGGACCTCCACAAGTAACACAAGATAGGGCAATGGCATTCACATTATTTGAAGAATTGTTCAAGGACATGTTCTTAAAAGGTTGAAGTATTTCTTGTTGTACTTTCAAATTCCTCTCACTATCTCTATCCATCCTTTGAAAGATCTCTTGTTGAAGCTTGAGGAGTTGGTTGTCACAAGGGGTTTGAGAATTGTTTTGGATAACATGAACCCTTTCTTCAAATTGATTGTTTGTTTGAACAATTGCTTTAGTCTCAATGATGTCCAAAGCCTCTTGGTAGGATTTAAGAAGAATATTCCCTCCCGCGGAAGCATTGAGTGAATCTTGGTGGTGAGATTTAAGGCCATTATAGAAGATATTGATTTGGTGAACATCATCCAATCCATGATTAGGGCATCGCCTCAATAACTCACTATACTCTTCCCAAGCATCACTAAAGGATTGACTAGGTTTTTGTTGAAAGCCTATAATTAAGGTCCTCAAGGCCATGGTCTTATGTGGAGGAAAGAACTTGTTCAAAAACTTAGTGGTGAAACCATCCCATGTGGTGATACTATCGGGTGGTTGGGTGTCTAACCAATGCTTAGCGGGTCCCTCTAGTGAAAATGACACTAACATCATCCTAATAACCTCATGTGGAACTCCATTGTGCTTAATGGTATTGCAAAGAGAAAGGAATCTCTTAAGGTGATCATGAGGATCCTCATTCTTGTTACCATAGAAAGGTGATTGTGAAACCATAGTAATCATAGATGTATGTAGCTCAAATGTGTTCGCGGGAAAGTCGGGAATCTTAATAGCACTAGCATACCCATGAATATTGGTTTGCATACGTTCCAACAAAGAGAGATTATCAATAGCCATGGCTTCTTGTGATGAAGGAGTCAAAGCACGATTCTCGTGATCGGCTTGGTGGACGGTGGTGGTCTTACTCTTTCTCTTTTTCTTCCTTTTCGGAGGAAGAGGTTGTACACCAATCGGTATTTGTGCACGCCCGCGAGTGAGCATGCAACTCAATACGAGGAATGAGAGAGAAGCTCTCGTGTGACTTTGAAGAGAAATGGATTATCCTCTTTGAGTTTCAATATTAAATATCCACAAGAAAATAACAATATACGTATGTACTACTTGGGTGCAAGACCCCCAATAAAGCCTTCCTTCTTAGAATACTTACAAGTGAACGGGGGCTTAGGTGGCGCGAAACACTTAAGTACCTATTGACCCTTAGATGGCATTTTATAGCACATCGCCTTTCTATTCACTTAAATGTTCGTATTCTTCGAATTGTTGCTTATTGAGAGTATTTATCTATTCTTGCTTTATTTTGTTTGATCGATACACGTGTCAAGGACCGGAACGCCCCTCAACACGGTGTATTGCCTTGGCAATACATATGGAGAATATGTAGATTGGTTGTTCTTATACGTATACGTATTTACTTATAATAATATATGGAAAATGTTTTTGTATTTATGAGTTTTTTAAGAGAAAATACTATATGTACATAAAAACCGAGAGAATCCAATAATATATATTTTTGGGTGCAATCTCTTAGGAAAAAGATTGTTTTTTGGATTTTTTAATTTTTTTTGTCAATTCTTTAGGAAAAGAATTGTTTTGTTAATTTTTTAGTTTTTATATATTTTTATATTTTTTGATTTTTTATTTGTTTTTGATTTATGATACGTAAAAATAACGTTCACAAAGTGAACGGATCCCAAAAGGCAATGAAAACCGTCAATCGATAGTCTCTCGTAAAGTCAAAGAACCGGCAGCGGCGCCATTTGAAATTTTGTATAATGCAGTTCGTTTTTCTCAGTTCTTGCTAATTGAAAGTCCAACCAATATCGGGTTTTTAACTGTTTTTGGTAGTAAATCTTTTTTGGATATTCTATTTGCTAATTCAACAAAGCCTTGCAAAACTGAAAAATATTACCTACTTATATGTAAAACATAGTGCAATTACCAAATTTTTATTAAAGTATGATTCAAAATGTAAATTTTAAAACTAAAAGGACTGAAAATGTAACTTCTATGAAAGTAAAATGCTTAAAATGAAAATTCTAACAAGTATAGGAACTGAAAATGCAAATCAGTAAACTAAAAGGATCAAAAATGTAAAACTAGTAACTAACTAACCAAATTGTAACCAAATACCAAACTTGCTAACTGATTTTAAACAAACTTAAAACTAAAAGGACTAACTTTTGAAAACCCTAAAAAGATGGAAATTTAGCCATATTTAGAGACTGCTTGAAACAAGAAGGACCAAATTGCAATTTAGAAACTTTATAAGCCAAAAACGGGTTTGTAAGACAAATAAGCTCGTGTGAGCTTATTATTGGACCAAATTCAGTAAAACCAGTTTCAAAACACTTAGAATTCAAAATAAGCTAGACCTATAAGAGGATTTTGACTGAAAGTGTAAAATAAGCAAATAAGCACTCTACAATAAGCCCAAAATAAGCTCTAGAACAATCTGAATAAGCACAACTTGATTTTCTTGCCAAAACTGATTAAGAAACTCAAATGATGAACGGGAAATCAAGTTTCAACAAATTTCATCAAGTAATAACCTGGGAATTCTAATTAAGCTGAATTTGGCTTATCGTTGACCAAGCGTTGACCAAATATTTTGTCAAAAAACGAAACTCTCAAATTTCATGTAACACCATATACTAAGTGGATTTATGAAGAAAAGTGACTTGGTTAATGAATAGAATCAAAAGATCTCAAAAACCAGTTTCCATTTACAGAAACATTGCTTATCTCAACCTTTCAGATTTTTGCTTATTTCTCAATGCTTAATGAAGACTGTATAAAATGCTTTTGGAATCTGAAACTTTATATATTGAACTACAAATCAGAACAAGTTTGGTGAAATTTCATCAAGAATTCAGTAAATGCTAGGCAAATGAAATTAAGAACTTTTTTAGAGCAAAACTGAAGGAAAATAGACCCAAACTTTTTATGGCCAATTGCCTTTTTGAACAGTTATTTGACTTGAAATTTGTTCAAAACACTTTGTTATGACCTAATGACTGTAGATGAACTTGTAGAAATGCTAAAATGGATCCGGTGGTCTAATGAGGTGGTAAATGGTGGTGGAAGCCATTGATGGCTTAGAGAGAGAGAAAGAGAGGTTGAGAGTAAAAGTGTGTGTATTCCCCAAATGAACAAAATACAATCAACACCCCTCCTTGGAAGCTAAGGAGGGGTATATATAGTCACGCACACAACCTAAACCATACAAAGAGCCTAGTCTAGACTAAATGTGCGTGACTATGATAACTAACGGGAATTCTTAAATGTCGTCACATAAAGTGAGTTTCCAACAATCTTCCCCCATGGGACGACGTGTAGAATTCCTTACAATATTCTTCCTAACAAGTACAAAATAATTAAGAACAAGAGCTTTCATGAAGCGTCTAATGCTGATGATGTCTTCTGAAGCCTTTGACTTCAAAACGACTCATCTTTAACTTGTAGTAGAAATACCGTAACGGCACGAGCTAAGTAACCCATACACTTCTGGTTAAGGAGAAGCTTCTGAATTAGCTTCCCCCTAATTCATGCCACGTAAACTTGATGTAGAAGCATTTTAAATAGCTTCCCCCTAAACCAACAATCCTCGTAAGCAACTTCAAAGCTTTCAATAAAGCTTAGAATGATTAAGCGCACAGCGGAATCTAACTAGCAAATCCCATCATATAACATGATAATGTTGCTAAGAGGGATTGAAAGTTTGGGGCACACCAAGTAGATCAACAACTTTTCTTCTCACGCTTGAATAATTCTTCTGAATTTTTCTTCCCCCTGAGAGTTCAAGTTATGCATACCAGAAAGAATCAAGACACTTCTTCCCCCACATAGTTGAAGAAGGTAAATCAATCCCAATTATGAAGCTCAAATACTGAAGTGGACACTTTATCCCATTCATGAAGTTGACATCGTAACACCAGAGTAAATTAAGTCCCGGAAATGCACACGTCTTCTTCCGGAGATGCACCAGAGTCAATTAAGTCCCGGGAATGCATATAGGATAATGATGATGTTTAATTGCAACAATCAAACAATTAAACCTCGAATCAGTGGTGTACCGTTTGGAGATTGATAACGACACGAGTTAAAACACTGATTTTCTCTACGGCTATGACAAATGTCATCCCGGAATATCTTCAAATCAAAAGAAGGTATGAAGTTCATCACGTGTACTCGTTGTGCGTTCAATGTGTCTGCTTCTTCCCCCTTGATGGTTTCGAAACTCGGAACCATCAATAAATTGTACGCACATGAACCTGAAATCTCGTGAGAATAATAAATAAGCTGAATTATATATTTTGTGAGAATCAGCTGTTGATCGAAAATCTCTTCTCATAAACTCTCCATGGCCACCTTTACCATTCCACGTGAAAGCAATTTGAAGTGACCACTAAAAGAATGAACCAGATACATCAAACGTGAAGCTGAATAAAAATCCTTCGATTTTGTGACTTAAGCTTGCACTATTGTTGAATGAAGAACGGTGGAAAAATCTCTAAGTACTCAATGCATCACTGAAGAAGTCTATAAGCACAACACCTCTTGAAATTATCCACGACGACTAAGCGCGTGACACTGAGTACAACAATGTAACCCCTTAAAGTGATAGTTATCCGAGTCATCAACCATCCACCCCGAACCCGGAAACCAGATAACCAAGTCTTCATTCTAGGATTAAGCACTAGCAAGTTATCTAGTAAAAGATAAAATAAATACACGCCTTCGAAAAATCCGTCTTCAACGTCACGTAATTAATACCCGATCAAGCAAAATCTGTAGCCACTAAAAAAATCGCCCATTTTTTCTTGGTCTCGTCAAAATAAATTCTTGTCACATTCGTCACTTCATTTTGTCGTGTCACATTTCTCGTCACCCCATCAGTGTCAAGAAAAAAGTTAAAGAACCACAAATGCAACAAAAAAACTACAAATTCAAAAAAGGAACTTGTTTGTTTGAGCATCCATTCTCCTTAACAATGTCTCGTCACTTTTGTCTCGACCCGATGTCACAATGAATTAAAACTTAATACACAACAAATTTATTTAAAAATTTGTATGTTTAAAAAAATTTGTGTGTATGTGTTATAAAAACACACGTTTCAAATCATATTAACTTAGCCAATGTTTAACCAAAATCGAGTGTCCAAGGCCCATCACACATTGAAAACAAATACCTGGCCCATCAATGGTCCATTACCCGGTCCATGTGTTTGAGATAAATAACACCACAATCCCTAAATTCACTTAGTTAACTCCGTCCCAAAACACACACTCTCACACCATCTCGTTTACACCGCCCTCACCAAACTCTCTCTCCTTCACTCCCATCTGACACACACCTCACACCTCAAACACTCCGCCCCTTCTAACACAAACACAACAAATCTCCTATCCAAATGATGTCCGAAACATGATGAAACAACAAGATCTTGATGAGGTCTCTGGTAAGTTTAAATGCATGTGGTTGATCTCGAATGAATGAATGATTTGATTATAACAAATCAATGTTAATAATCCTTCATAAAATTCATAAATCAGTTGAGGTGTCGATCGAAAATAACACATCGATTAGAACATGATTGTTACAAATCTTTGTTCATTTTCGAATATCGAAGTGGGTAAACCAACCATAGATTAATGATGATGATAATATCGTTTTCGTGTAAGATCTAAAAGATCTCTACATGCATGTGCAAAACACGAAAAAATATTGAATCTGAGATCTAGATGTTTTCTGTTTTATGTTGAGTCTAGATGGGATAGGTGTCGATGGGTATTAGGGATAGATTGATGGTGTTGAGATGATATAAGGATGGAATGAGTTGGTCGACTCAGTGAGTTAAACTCAGTTGGGTTGACTGAGTCAACTCGGTAATTACCGAGTTGACTCGGATAGTTTAGACGATGGGTAGGTTTTGGTCTAAGTCACATTATTGGTTCACAAGTCTTTTAAGAACAGTCCAATCGGAAAGTCAAAAAATGTTCCATCGGAATAGTAAAAAAGAATCCCATCGGAATATCTTTTAAATTGGTCTCATCAGAAAGTTTTTGGGAGTCTGTCATCGGAATCAAACAATCTTCCCAATCGGAATAACCAATCCGAAAGTACAATCTGAATATCTAATCTGAATATCCAATCTGAACCCCAATCTGAAAACCCAATCTGAATGTGCAATATGAATATCCAATCTGAAAACCCAATCTGAAAAGGGTTTTGAAGGACCCGAAAAAGGTGGATCTGCCCAATTATTTTGTGTTTTGTCCTTTTCCCAAGAAATTTGATCTGATATATGTAAAAAGAACAAAAAACTGTAAAAAATAATGGACAAGTGTTTGATGACTACTAGAATAAACAATACACACTGACATAGACCAGATATGACTCATGATTTGATAAAACCAGTGAAACTGTTTGGACAGATTGGACAAAGAAAACGAAGACGTGACCAAAATTTTTTTTTTGCGATAATGGACAGAGATAATATAAAACGAGACACAAGAATGAATTAGACCATCAAATCGCATATATAAACACGATCCAAGGATAGAACTGAGGCTCTGATACCAAATGTAGAAAAGCTATTATGGATCTGGTGGTCTAATGTGGTGGTAAATGGTGGTGGAAGCCATTGATGGCTTAGAGAGAGAGAAAGAGAGGTTGAGAGTAAAAGTGTGTGTATTCCCCAAATGAACAAAATACAATCAACACCCCTCCTTGGAAGCTAAGGAGGGGTATATATAGTCACACACCCAACCTAAACTATACAAAGAGCCTAGTCTAGACTAAATGTGCGTGACTATGATAACTAACGGGAATTCTTAAATGTCGTCACATAAAGTGAGTTTCCAACAGAACTTTAACTTGCCAAGACTCAATACTTGAAAACTCATTATCAGCTAATACCAAACACTCCTTTATCTGAGATTTATGAGAATTTCCAAAGACTTTTTAAGAGCTGATTAAAACTGAATGAAATCCTTTAGCTAACCAAACTTGAGACTCAAAATGAGATGTTTCAAGACTACAAGCAAGTAATGAAAACAACTATTACTCAATTTAGATGCAAAGACTGAAATTGAATGAATTAGGCTAATGACTAGAACACAATCCAAAATTTGAAAGCAGTAAAACAAGATTAAGCTACAATCAAATACACAATCAATCAACAACCAAACTAAACAACTTTGATCATGCAAGCATTAAGTTTTACACTAGGAAAATTAGTATGCAGTTTACAAATTAAGTGGAACCAAAATCAGAAACTTCAAAACCTTTTGTAGTAACCATTGGGAAGAAGAGGAGTGTTGAACTCTCTTATCCTAGTGATAACCACCACCTTATCACTAGATCTACCAATCAACTATCAACAACAGCTACAAATCACTAGAAATCATCATCATGGCATGTATTCTCCAAGAATGCTAAGACTTGAACTGAAATCACTATAACAGCTACAAATCTTCTTCAAAGTCAGTTATGATCAATCAACGATCATAACAAACTCAATGCAGCAACACAATGATCAAGTAGAAGTAGGATATGAACAGTAGAGTGAATATAAGATTTGGCGGGAAATGGAGAATTCAAATTTTATTCATGGAAATTGGTTACAAAGTTGTTGAAATGATGCTAACTAACTAACTAACTAAAGAGTGAGTAGTTAAGCTAAAAAGGAAGAAAGATGAAAGGAATTGAAAAGTGTGTGTTTTTACAAATTTAACTACTTGTTACAAATGAGGACCTAGCAGGCTATTTATAGACATGAGGAGGAAGTTTATTGGGGATGATGACGTGTTGAGACCAATCCCAGGTCTCCACGTGGCATGATTCTGCAAACTTGATCTTCAAAGTATGAACATGAATTGGGGCTTTCTTCTAGAGTTGATTTCTTGTTAATTGATGTTTACCATTGTGTTCGTCTCTCAAAAATAAGCACTTTTGATGTTTACAACTCTTCATGATATTCAGTCTAGCTCAAAAATGATCCTGGGAAATTTTTAGTTGCTTGAAAGATACACGTGGCATGCTCTGAGTGGTTAAAACGAAGTCACACGGATCAAACTGTTTAGATTTTGTCATTAATGAGTGGCGGCTGCTAGTGGGTATTAAATGCTAATATTTGGCAATCCGTGTGCTCTTAATACTTGCTCTTATTGGCCCACAACTCAATCACATGGGTTAAACTTGTAGAACTTTCCAACATTGGCAGTTTTAACCCTTGAACTTTGGCAGATTGTACTTAAAGGCTTGTAACTTCATTTCTTTGGCACTTTTAGTCCTTCCAACTTCATTCTTGAGCAGAATTGGTCCTTTGACTTTGTTGACTTGATAGTTGACCAAATTTGACTATGATCTTGACTTTGTTTAATATTTGCACTTTAGTCCTTCATCTTTGGCAATTTGTCAAGATAGGTCCTTGTACTTCAAAGTCTTGTCACTTTTGATCCTTCTTTGTCTTTTTCATCCATTTAAGCTTGATAATTCCTTGTTTGCTTGAAAATGTATCTTTTTACCTACACAAGTGTACACAAACACAAACATACCACATAATACTGTTTTTGCAAGATAAATTGGTATTTTGCTTCATGTTTTAGGGTTATTTGTTGATAAAAGGATATGAGTTTTAGCTCATATCAGTTATGATCAAGACATAGATTTTGATCACACAACTTGTGATAAACCAATACCATCTTTAAGACCACCAATCTTCAAGAACTCCTTGTGGATAATCAGCCCTAAGACTCCATAGAAACTCCTCCTTGGATGTTAAAACTTGCACCAATCTTCATCTCTTTGAATGGAGATTAACATATGTTAATTATAACAAATGTTTGTGGTTAAAATTTTGTATGAATGGGGTGTTTTGGTTGAGATGGGACGGCAAGAAGAAGAGGGTGAGAGGATTTGAGAGTTGTTTTGCATGTAATATATGAGAGAAGTAGTTTGAGGTGGTGGTTTTGTGTTGAGAAAGCTTACTTTGTAAGCTTAACTTACATGTGTAAGTATTAGGCTATAAGTTTTCCACATCTTGTGATGTGGTGTCTAGTGTAGCCGTCCCATATAGTGGGGTGGGACAAGTGTATACTTGTCTCATCCCACTAATTTAAGGGTATTCCTCGATTCTAGTTTCCTCGATTTGCGTGCCCTCGGGTCGTTTTACGAAAAACATTTTTATAACTTATGAATCAACGGCACAAAACGAATCTAATAAAAATTGTCTCATCAAAAACGGAGTTCGAAAACGTAAATACGTAATCCTAAGGTTTCTGGTTTAGTCGTAAAGGACATTAAATTAAAATCGTAAGTCTTAATCTCTTCTCGTAAATTTGTGAATTTATGAACCAACACAAATTTAAAATTTCAAAATAATATTCACGGACGATGTAAACGTAAGCACGTAACGTTGAATCCTCCGGTTTAGACGTAGTCGATGCTACTTCAAGACGTAAATCCAAATTTCTTCCCAAAAATAAGTGAGTTCATATTATAACATTAAAATAATGTTTTCAAATAAATATTGCGAATAAAATATCAACCATAAATTGACGGATTGTCACAGCATTTACCCCTAAACAGGATCTTTGTCCTCAAAGATCATCTTACTACTCGCTTCTTATAGAGTTAAAGCCATGTGGGTATTTCCTCTACATTCGGTCTTTTCTCACAAGTGTAATCCATTACAATACGCGAGTTTTAACAAACATAACTACGGAAATAAGATCATGCTTAATGTTGACTTACTTTCTCTATCCATGATGTTCACGTGTTTTTGATGAATGCAAATTTTCGCCGATCTAAACATTACTAAGAAACAATCAGATTCTCACTTGATAGACATTTCATCAAGTTCGATATACGAAACATAATTCACGCAGCTCTTGAAGTCCTAGGGTAGATCCAGCTTATACGCCTTTCAAACAATCTTTTACATCATCTCAATGGTCCCATACAACGGGGACTTATATCCTATGATCTTTCAGATCATCAATTCATTTTTCCATGGTTACAATTTTTGGCATAACTTCGCTACCCATCTGGCACTTCAAGATCTACATTTCATATTCACATAACCTCCTGCCCACTACCGGCAGTCAATAATCAGATCCTAATTTCAACAATCATTTCAGGTCTCGCGGGTTGGGTATTTTGTAAGGTTAGGTTCGTCATCACAGGATACCTTAAACCTAAAAGACATGTCCAACTCATAGTGGATGTATGTCGGGTGTCTTTATCCCAACTTCTGCTTACAAATGCTCTAATATAGATCATAACAAGATTCGATCTCGATACTAACACGATAATTATCAATGATAATTTTTCCAAAGGAAAGCGATTATACGGTTTATTACCAAAGGTCAATCATTCAAGCATAAAACAAGACTTCTAGTGTTTTGTATCATTACTTTACCTCGTCCCTTCGATTTGGGGTGGTAAACAGTATTCTTTTCAAGATTCGTTCTCAATGACTTCTGAGCAAATCTCTAGAAATTCGATGTGAAGCGAGGATCTTGATAGAGATGATTGATACATGCACACCATGTTTACACAACTCATTGAAATATAAAAGAGTCAATTTCTTCATCAAGAATCTATCATTAACAGGAATGATATTAGCAGATTTGGTCAGTCTGTGGACGATGACCCAAATCGAATCAAATTCAGATGATGACCTTTGCAATAGCTAGACGTTTACTAATGTATGAGGCGATGTCTGCCTTCATAATTTGCCATTAGTAAAACTTGTTCTAATAATGATACATTAAATCAGAAATGACAGGAATAGAATACTTATACTTACAAGATTTCAATATGATTACATTTCTAAATCTCCATATTTAGGCAACCACAAACGACCTTTTATACATTCAACGCCATCGGCTTCTCAATTCTGATGGTTCACATTAGCCGCGAACCCCTTTTTATTATCTATATTATCCTTTTTATAAATATTGTTTATTTTTATATCGTTCGGCAATTTATTTTGCACCTTCATTATTAAGGAACATGTCCTAATTGGTTCTTTATCTTTCTTATATAATGTGTTAGTATCTACATTCACTTTCTCCTGATGAAATATATATAACATGACCGTATTAATTCAAAATTTCTTTCTTCATATCTTCTATGTTTTAGTTTCGTCTCAACTATTATTTTTATCTGTTTTACTCAATCTGGCGTCTAATGCGTCGGTAGTTACTACAAGTAATTAAATAATAAATATTTAATTTTTATGAAACGTAAACACAAAAAGTTTTTAAATTTTCTCAGTTTATCCAATTATATAAAAATGTTCAAAATAAATTTGAATTTAATTAACACAATTTTTGTTGATTTATCGGAAATAATTAGTAAGATCCGTAAAGGTTCAAAAAACCTTTGTTTATTCTTTGGTAAAAATTTTCTTAGTTGAAAAGCAAAAATTTTCGTTTCAAATTTTAAGTCATGGCTTAACGGTTTCCTCAATCCCTCTTAGGTTGTCTTGAGGTATACACAAACATTTACCCCTAAACAGGACTTTAGTTAAATGATTTGTGTATAAGGGAATAATCCCTTAAAAATCCTTTGTTAAAACATTTGTCAAAACATATTTCCATTTTCTTTTTGGTAAAACCCAAAGCCTTAATGGTTCAAATTTTTGAAAAGTCAACATAGATCCCATTATCTTATTAATCACATGATCAAATCATGTAAAGGATTAAGTTTTAAATCACATGTTAATTAGTCAAGGTACAGGTTTTCATTGTTTGGCCAATTCAGGGCAATCTATATATAATTATTAACTCCTTCCTATTATTATAAACAAACAAATGATCCTAATGATCACAAGCATGAATTTATCAAATTACAGCCTACACACGCGATTCACTAAATTTATGAATACTACATGTGTATTAGTCAATCCAAACGACATCACGTGAAACTCATAATGTTCATTACAAGTTTTGGATGTAATGATTGGAATAGATAATCTTTTCCGCAGACGCGAAGTTGATGATAACCATGCCATGGATCAAATCTTTAAAACATATACTAGAACCTTGTAAATGATCGAACAAATCTTCCATTTCGAGTTATGGATATCGTTTTCGATTGTCAATTTACTCAGTTCACTGAAATCTATAAATATAAGGAATAATAACACCATAGCTCTTCATTATGACGAGCTTGGTAAAAAGATTTCTCCGACAACTCTCTCAGTTGTACGGTAATTCCTTTAATTTAGACGGTGCTGACGTATAGTGCACATGCCACAGGTGCAACACCGGGAATATAATCAATACCAATTTCAACTTGCCTTAATGGCAAAAGTCTAGGTAACTCACCGACAATACCTCCTAAAGTTTCAGATAACAGAAACATCTTTTAATAAATTCATATTAGGTTCTTTCTAGATTATAATATCTATGACTAATTCACAACCATTCACGGTATAATTTCAAGTCTAAATGCAGGATATGGTCATCCATCAAGAATTATTTAGATCACTTTTGATAATCAACATCTTATCATTTAGGGGAATTCTACTCGAGTTCCCATCAATTAAGAAAATGTCGTCATGTCATAATCAATCGATTCATTCTACTGGCACTATCAACTTTCCAGTTTCATTACTGTTGATAAGATGTGAACTTCTCAAAAGACTAATAATAACTCATAATCCTTCACAAATTCAGGGATATATAGAGACACAACTACTATTAAAAGAGCAGGGTCAACGCATAATCTACGCGAGAGAATTTCAAATCAGACACAGACCAAAACATTTAATGAATATGAATATATCCCATGTTTTCATAATTCGAGTACGCATTCGAAAGCTCCTCGGATCATTACCCAGGTCATTCAAATGAAATCAAATCAAAAGAAATGATAGGAATGTCGATACATCCAGTCGGGTATCAACACTCGGTAATCAGTTACTCTTCCAAAGAATCTTTCCATGAAAGAATAGGATAAGAAAGGAATATCAATTGTCAATTAAGACAATTTCCATAGATGATTAAATTCGACTCAGAAGAATAGATGCTACAGGCACCTATGTAGGTGTCCCTAACACTATGTCCTTATTTTTCACTTCTTGCAGATCTCATAAATTTTAATCTTTCACAATCTTCAAAGAAAATTTAGTGTTTATTAATTATTTCATGGTGACTACTAATCAGCCTTGCATGGTCACTTCCAAATTGTATGTAGGGGCGCAACTATATACAATTTCAAGATTAACGATGCAATACTCAGTTCGTCAAAATTTTATCATCTTGTTTATAATAAAAACATTTTCATGCTTAATTCTTAAATAAGAATCAAAAATAAATTTACAAAGATTTTCTTTGTTATGAAAACAATTAAGTTTTCCAAGGTGCTTTATAAACAACTTCATTTCGATAACAATCACTTATAAATCGCACTTTGAATAGTCCTTATAGTAATGAAAATTCAATTTTTCTCAATGGATACTGTTTTATCTTATAAAAACAATGAGTGATCTACAAAAGAGTGATGAAAAGTCGTTCACCAAGAACTAACTACAATATAATAGGAAATGAGCGTAGCCAATTAATCATGAGGTTCATGACCTCGATGGCACTCAAAAGAGAATAATTCACAACGTAACTCAATTCGAGATGAGTACTTGTTCAATGGTTGCATCACTAATGCGAGCATTAGGATGAAGCAATAAAAGATAGATAATATCGGTACATGTAGAATTTAGCAATCAAAGGTAGTCTTTTCGTTAATCACAAACAAGTCAAATTGTACCGTAACACATTATGTGTCACTATGTCATACAATTCCAAGAACTCATCCTACCAACTGATGTCTCAGTTAAGTTAGGGATTTTTAAAAGATACCACAATGAATACTAATCTACAAGAGTCATTTGGTGCTCCACATGTCCCGGAAGATCCATCGGTCCCAATTCAGAAGAAGATTTCATCAATTTATTTCTTGGACACTGGGCATCCTCGTTAGTGGACAATGGCCTAGGAACAACCCTTAACACGAATCAACAATCAATTAAAACCTTATAATTCAATCACAAAATTTAACGACTTCCTCTTAACAATTTCTTATTCCATATAGGTTAAATTTTTACTTCATTCAAGTTTCAACCAATTTTATACTCAATTCGATATCCTACCTCATTTTCCAATACTTCAGCTTTATTTTTAAACCTTAAAAGGGCAATAAAAGCTCGATATGATCAACACTTAATTTCCAATCCTATAGCTCCTTCATCAATAGTTATCAAATGAGTCACTAGTATGAAATGACTCTCACATTCAATTAGACTTCTCGGAAAGGTACTAGTGGCATGAGGCTTTTGGGTAATGGTTCCAATAACAGCCTCAAGTGCAACATTCACCCTTTCGATTTCAATTTAAGAATTAGATGACAACGAATCAGATGACATCTTTCTAGGTGGTAATGTTTTGTCAAACTCCACTCTATAAGGAAAGATCGTCATGAAATCGATATCAGTTTTAATCTCGCCAATTCTTCTTCCATATCATAATCAACTAATATCTACATTTCTACGAGTATCAACCATTTTGTTGGGATCATAAATATCCACAACTCGGTTTAGATCTAGGATAGCTAGAATTCCTACGAGAATAGCTTCGATTAATTTACTAGGGGATTTAGGGTTCCTTGTGACAATCTACGTCGTATAAATACCTCGTATAAAGATTAAAATAATCATCAAACAATCATGTAATATAATTACATTATATATATATATATATATATATATATATATATATATATATATATATATATATATATATATATATATATATATAATCCAAGTTATATATATATTAAAATAACACTTCTTAGTCTGGCCTTGTCGGTAACTCAGGAATTCTTCGGCACCGTTATAGTCAAAAGATTTTTAGATATTTTTAGAAAAATGCTTTTAGTTAAAAGATTTTGAAATGTTTTATTCAAAACCTTTGGTTTTAAAAATCTTTCGTTCTCTATAACGAGAGCTCTGGTACCAAACTGTAACACCCCCAAATTTATACAATTCAATACAGCGGAAGACTCGTTGGTGTTACAGGATAGCACATTACTCACATCATAGACAACGCTTAAAAATCGCGTCGTTTAATAATAAAGCATTTCCATTCATAAATATCAAGTTTACATAGGTCCCAAGTCATATTATTTCATACAAAGTTTTACAAAGAATTTGAATGGAAATTATTGTTTATGTGCGGGCCATGAATTTTTGTCGTCTTCCCGAGAATTACCTTCAAGTACCTGAGACAAAACATGTTAAAAGAAAAGGGTCAGCGATAACGCCGCGTGAATTCATAGAGTTTATTAAAATATAACATCGGTATAAAATTATTACCGAAAATCATTTTGTACAAATCATTGTAATAGGCCATAAAATAGCCCAAGTCATTTTATACAAATCCTTATCAAAATCATAATATAGGCTTTCGCCTTAAAAACCATTATACGAACTAATATCGTAAAAATATCATACAATACGTTTTATAACGTTGTATAGAAATAAAAACTGTTATATGAATATGGTTATGAAAAACCAAAACACGAACATAATATCAATAGTATGACCCTGTATTGCTAGTCAGGCAATACAACGTAATTCGGTGCTTATAGCAGTATTTCGTTAATTGGATTATTATAAGCCGCATGACATTGTTACCTTACTAAACCAAACAACGGGTAGCTAGCCCGAAACTCATTTGCCCATCTAAATTAGCGTGTCGTCACAATAATCATGCTTGTGTAAATCTTCTCATACATAAATTCGCTTACCAATCAATGTGGCACGACGTGGATCAACCGTCAAGGCGCGAACTGGGGTGATTGTCCCCAAATAGTACTATTATATGCATAAGCGTCTACCAAATCCCGGTAGTTCACAATTCATGCTAATGGGACTTTTAGTGACATAACCTAACTTTAATAATCTATTTCGTTTCATCTATCGGGTCATTTAATCATTCATCGGGTCATACAAGCATTCAGGTCCAAATCAATAAACAAGCAATCGGGACAACTAGTGTCCTATTTCATAAAACTAACATGTTATCTCCCTCGCGGGTTTATAAAATATTTCATAAAAACATTTAAAAGAGTGCGAGGCTATGAACTCACATTGATGTGGGAAGGCGGTTATCAGCGATTCGGATGTACGGTACGTGCTTCAATCACGGAAACCTAGACAAATAATACTCGTCTTAGACTCTTGTCCAATGACTTTATAAAAATAACAATTATGTATACAGATGATGATTTTATATATATGATGATCAAGTGGGTTTACATATTCTCATTTAATCATTTTAGTGTTATGTGTCGATAACTTTTATACTAGTTTACTAGTTTTACCTATTTACGTGTTTTAGGTCCAATAAGCCGATTATAAGTTCATTAACTTGTATTAATCCATTTCATACTTTTATTATCAGTATTTATACTTTACAAGTTGGGCCCAAATGAGTTAAGCCCAATAAATAAGATTATAAGAGTTTTAGCCCATTTTGTTGTATTATTAGTCCAACAACGTTAACTTAGCCCATTAATGTCCGTATGTCCTATAGTTCGGGTTTTATCGGTTTTTACTTGTATTAGATACTTATATATCAGTATATGACTTTTAAAAACTTTATATTAGATGGGTTTGATCGTCTAAGTTTTAATTGGCGAAAAACGTTAATTTTACGGTAATAGCCGAAAAAGTCGTATAAATCATGTTTATAATTTTATAACTTATAAAACTTATCAAATTACAATTTTTATAAATTGTATCATTTATTTATCATTATAAATATTTATATAAACGTATTATATAAGTTAGTGGGTTTTAATTCACATTTTATACTATTTTTATTTGAGTGCTTATATAATAATATTATACTTTAATTTCCAAAATCTGATTTTTACTTTCATATTCACCAAAACAGCCATATCTAGAGTTCTATATGGAGATAGAAGCTCAAATTTTTATGACATAAACTACATGATATGTGCTCCATTTAACTCTGGTATAGCTACTGTTGAATCAGCTTCTAAGTATTTTCTAAAAATCGTCCAAAACAGTGAACTCAGATTTGTACTCTAAACTTGTTTTGATCATATCTCACTCATCCTAATGATTCCATTGCATGGCCAACTCTCACATGTGTACAAGACATATTACTTACTGTATATCCATTAATCTATGCCATTTTATCAGTTCATCACATGGTTCTTTACTGTTTTATACAGCCATCATTTTAAGCATGATTTTAACCTTTTTACATAGAGTTTTTCATCTTTTTACCCATGATTATCAACACCAAATCCCCATACAATATTTTGATCATCATATATCATCATACATATATACATTTAAGAAGAAAATACATGATTACATAATCAAAATTAACAAAAGGATGGGGAGAACAATCTTTATACAACCATGATGATGTAGGTTATGATCAAGACATGGATTTTGATCACACAACTTGTGATAAACCAATACCATCTTTAAGACCACCAATCTTCAAGAAATCCTTGTGGAAAATCAGCCCTAAGACTCCATAGAAACTCCTCCTTGGATGTTAAAACTTGCACCAATCTTCATCTCTTTGAATGGAGATTAACATATGTTAATTATAACAAATGTTTGTAGTTAAAATTTTGTATGAATGGGGTGTTTTGGTTGAGATGGGACGGCAAGAAGAAGAGGGTGAGAGGATTTGAGAGTTGTTTTGCATGTAATATATGAGAGAAGTAGTTTGAGGTGGTGGTTTTGTGTTGAGAAAGCTTACTTTGTAAGCTTAACTTACATGTGTAAGTATTAGGCTATATGTTTGCCACATCTTGTGATGTGGTGTCTAGTGTAGCCGTCCCATATAGTGGGGTCCGACAGGTGTATACTTGTCTCATCCCACTAATTTACGGGTATTCCTCGATTCTAGTTTCCTCGATTAACGTGCCCTCGGGTCGTTTTACGAAAAACATTTTTATAAATTATGAATCAACGGCACAAAACGAATCTAATAAAAATTGTCTCATAAAAAACGGAGTTCGAAAACGTAAATACGTAATCCTAAGGTTTCCGGTTTAGTCGTAAAGGACATTAAATTAAAATCGTAAGTCCTAATATCTTCTCGTAAATTTGTGAATTTATGAACCAACACAAATTTAAAATCTCAAAATAATATTCACGGACAAATTTATTTTCTGAAATGTCGGACTGTCACCAAAACGGTGTATGTAAACGTAAGCACGTAACGTTGAATCCTCCGGTTTAGACGTAGTCGATGCTACTTCAAGACGTAAATCCAAATTTCTTCCCAAAAATAAGTGAGTTCATATTATAACATTAAAATAATATTTTCAAATAAATATTGCGAATAAAATATCAACCATAAATTGACGGATTGTCACACCATTGTTTTTATGGGCAGAAGCAGTATCTATAGAAGTGTACACCCAAAACCGGTCACTAATTCGTAAACGACATGGTAAAACACCTTATGAGCTTCTCCATGGAAAAGTACCAGATTTATCATATCTTCATGTATTTGGTTCTCTTTGTTATCCAAATAATGATGGTGACAATTTGGGAAAACTACAACCAAAGGCTGATATTGGTATTTTCATTGGTTACACCCCCGCAAATAAGGCATACCGAATCTACAACCGTAACCCTCGCAAGATCCTCGAAACTATGAATGTTGATTTTGAAGAGCTGACATCAATGGCTTCTGAGCAAAGCAGCTCTGAACCCGCACTTCATGAAATGAGACCTAACATTGGTTCTGGTCTTGTCCCAAATAACCCTACTTCATCATCATTTACACCACCTTCTAGGAATGAATGGGATACGTTGTTTCAACCGTTCTTTGATGAATTCTTTAATCCTCCAAGTATTGTTGCTCCAGAACCTGAGGTAATAGCTCCGGTAACCGAAGTTGTCGCTCCAGCAACCGTTGCACAATCAGATACGTTTGTACCTACAATTGGTCAAGATATACCTTCAACGAGTAATTCTCAACCAACACATGTTTCAACTACCCATGTCATGCCTACTGATGATGAAGAGGATGATGATCACGATCTGGAATTCGCACAAATGCGTGAACTTCCATTCTCTGGTGTACCAATTCCCGACCCTAATCAAGCCGGGTCATCCACCTCAGAGGAAGCTCCTACCACGGTTTACTCCAATCCACGGATTCGTGAACATGACAGCAAGTGGACAAAGGAGCATCCTATAGATTATATTATTGGTGACCCTAATCGTCTCGTATCCTCACGAAGTCAGTTACAATAAAATGCAATGTTTTGTCATTTTGATGCTTTTCTCACTGAAGTTGAACCTAAGACATGGCAAGAAGCTTTTACTCAATCCTGCTGGATAGAAGCTATGCAAGAATAACTTAATGAATTCATATGTCTTGAAGTATGGGAACTTGTCCCATGCCCGGATCAAGTGCAGTTACTCACTTTGAAATGGGTTTAAAAGGTGAAACTCGATGAGTTAGGTGTAGTTTTGAAGAAAAAAGCTCTACTAGTAGCTCGTGGATACAAGCAATTATTGGGTATCGACTTTATGGAATCCTTTGCACCTGTTTCCCGTTTGGAAGCTATTAGACTATTCCTCGCTTATGCAACCCATATGAATATGATAGTCTATCAGATGGATGTGAAGACTGCATTTCTAAATGGTGAAATCAAGGAAGAGGTCTATGTTCAACAACCGGATGGTTTTGTGAATCCTAAATATCCTAATCATGTGTACAAGCTTAAGAAGGCTCTCTATGGGTTGAAGCAAGCTCCACGCACATGGTATGATCTATTGTCACAATTCCTCATTACGCAAGGCTTCACTAAAGGGAAGGTGGATCCCACGCTGTTCATTCAAAAACGAGGTAAAGATATGATTATGGTACAAATATATGTTGATGATATTATATTTGCAGCCTCGACCCAAACCTTATCCGACGAGTTTGGGAAACTCATGTCTTCCAAGTTTAAGATGTCAATGATGGGAAGGTATCATTCTTCTTAGGTCTTCATATATCTCAGAGTCTCAGAGGCATCTTTATCAATCAATCCAATTATGCCCTTGAATCGCTAAAGAAATATAAGATGGAATCTTGTGACCCCGTGGATACTCAAATGGTGGAACGAACTAAGCTTGATGCAGATCCACATGGAGTTGCCGTTGATCCGACACTGTATCGTGGAATGATCGATACTCTTCTATATATCACAGCTAGTCGACCTGATCTTCAGTTTGCTATATGTATGTGTGCTCGGTATCAAACTCGGCCTACTGAGTTACACTTGGCTATTGTGAAACGAATCTTTCGATATCTTAAAGGAACCATTAATCGGGGACTTTGGTATTCGAAGGACTCTTCGATTGCACTTATGGCATAAGCAGATGCGGATCACGCGGGTTGTCAAGATACAAGGCGTAGCACGAGTGGAACTTTGCAACTACTAGGAGATCGACTAATCAGTTGGGCATCGAAAAGGCAGAAAAGCGCTGCAATTTCAAGTACGGAAGCAGAATACATAGCTATGTCCGGCTGCTGTGCTCAAGTTATTTGGATGAGATCGCAATTAACCGACTATGGTCTAGGTTTCAACAGAATTCCGTACTGCGACAACAAAAGTGAAATTGCCTTACGCTGCAACAACGTTCAATTCTCCCGGTCGAAGCATATTGGCATTCGCTACCACTTCATCAAGGAGCAAGTGGAAAATGGAGTGATCGGACTTTACTTTGTCCGATCTGAGTATCAATTGGCGGATATTTTCACGAAGGCTTTAGATCGCGCTCGAATGGAATTTTTGGCCGACAAGCTAGGAATGAGAACCTTCTCGCGTGAGACTCTTAAGGAACTGGAAGATGAAGCGAAAGAATAGTGATGGTAAACTATTCTTCGTATCCTTGGTGATCATCTGTATATATTATTTATATTTTTTATCCACAAAAGCAAAATACAAAAATATAAAACCATATAAAAACCATAAAAATTGAAAAATCTAGAAAAATCCAAAAATATTTTTATTTTATTTTTCAAAGGCATGTCTTTTGGTACGATAATATTTACGACATTAGAAATGTTGATTAATATTGACAAGGCACCATAAATAGAGTTCGTACAAAAGTTGTAAATATTTCATAAAACATGCCTATATGGCTTGTAGTTATTTCTGTCTGCAACCCGGTTTTCACATTAAAGTCAAGTATTTCTTATGAAATCTTTGGCTCTGAACGGGAATTAATTTTCTCGGGCAAGGTTTACTTTAAAACCTTGTAAGGGATCAAGTTTACTTTATAACTTGGTCTAACACAAATCTATGTACGCATCAGTGCATTTATTTGTTAAAACAAGAGAAGTCTTGTTTTTATGAAGCTATCATCTCTACAACCATAGCAATCTACAATTGGTATCCACATACTCGATGATGCGACTACTCAACCGAAGACTACAACTCTTTCAGTAGAACATGGGTCAACAATTGAGGGGGAGCAATTGTCAAGCATTCAGAATCTTCGATGCCGAAAGTGCCAAGCTCACTAATTGCCAATCGTACACGTGGTGTCAAGAGATGACTTCAGCCGTGACGAGGCGACCAACATATGCTGACAAGAACCATTTGATCTTATCATATGATGTTCTCATCAATCAGGTCCAACCTTGTCAATTTTTTTTAATATGGTGAATATGTGATCATGTTACAAATCGGTATCATATCTCTTACATTTGGTATCATGAAGATAAAACGAACTTCCATTTTTCTTCCCAAAACCTTTGTTAAACCTTCATTAAATCAATTGATATTAAAAACATTGATTAGGTTAATATTTTTAATATGGGGGAGAAAATGTGAGTTAATATGGGAAATTATCAAAAATGGTTTGACTTAACGTGATGGCTCATCCCGACATGTGCAAAATGTTTTCGAATATCGTGACATATGTTAAGGGGGAGCAAAATGGATTTGCAATTCAAAATGGATTTCATGGTGATTTATACTTACCCACAACTCGTTTATTTCACGACGATGAAGATTGTGGTGACATAAGGATGGTAGGATAGGTTAAGTCCTATGATTCTTCCAAAACTGGAGGAATCTTCCCAAGGACATTCCATAGCTAGAAATAGTAGTCCTTAGGAAAGATGGAGAAAGACTGTGAACGTAGCTGAATGCCGACCAAGTACTTAAGTTAGCACTAGAACAATCACAACAAGGTGCTAGTTATGACGTATTTGTATGCATTGAAGGGGTTGAAGAATTAAAAAGAATTGTAAAGATAAAGGGTGTAAAGAAAGAAGCCCTCCTTACAACCTTAGGCAGAAACCAGGTCAATACATATGCTATTGAGATCATTTTTAATGATTCTTGATATTGAAGATAGACAAAATGGACCCAATGATGCAATGCACAACCCATCCCAACTAACTCAGATATCTCTTAAAAGATATTTGTTTTAATCACACGTAGACAACGCATCATCTATTGATTTATTCACTCCGAATAAATTGGTATTTAAAAGGTGGCACTCCTCTCCAGCCTCCGATAACTAAAATCCAAAGTGCACGATCGAGTCTAGAGCCATTTGAGATCATAAAATATCTCATTAGGACACACTTTCATAATTCCTTGTTTTTCACACACTGTGAAAAGTAAGAAAGATCTTACGAGTCCTACGCAAAATCTTCATGATCTTGCCTGAACATCCGAGTAATACGAAAGTATTTATAATGAAGATGGAAATCATTCTTGAGCGAATATCAAAAAGCTCATGGTAGGTGACTTGTGCGATTCTTTATGAATCAAACTTGTGATAACTGGAAAGCAACAGTGGTTTAATTCTTAAATGAACTTAAACACATTCCAGGCCTCTACGCAATATCTAAGTGATCTTGCCAGAACACTCAGAGTGATACCTTAGTGTTCACAGTGATGAGTGGAAATCCCTCTAGTGTTAACTTTAAACAGCACTTGGTAGGTAACTTGCAAGATTCAATATGAATCAAGCTCGTGACAACTGAAAGCAACGATGGTGCGATTCTTTAATGAATCAAACTTGTTCCAGGAATCAGAATTGACGGCTTCAATCATGCGGATAATTTTATCCAAATGATTCACTCTTTATGTTCGCAGTCAGCTTTGGACGGTCGAGTAAAGAGAACAGGTTTACCCACGAAATCTTGTCAAGGAGATTTTTAATTAAATCTACCTGCCACAAGTACGATATTTTATATCGTCCAACGGTCTTCACCGACCGGAGGTAAAATGCTACCGAATTAGAATGAAATGTTCAAAGCAATTTCGTTCGTGTCTACTTATGTTGCGGTATTTGAAGACGGTGGCGTTGCGGAATCCAAGAAGAAGTCGTCCCCGCATGCTTATACGTTATGCACTTAATATTTCATCTAATTCTAGAAATCCTAAAAGTCAAGTCTTCCGCTGTATCGAACTCTGAAGCTTTCAAGAATTACAAAGGTATAAGTATGTAGGACATGGTGTCACGAAGAGGCGAAGATCACTAGTGAAGGATGCACAAGATCAAGGCAAGAGATTAATGCTAAAGATTGATATCAAAGATCACATCAGCATGTCCACCAGAAAAGAAAAAGAAAAGAAAGACGAAGACTGCGAGCTCAAGACAAGCATAGTATGCTAGGTTTATTTTATTATTGTAACTCGGGTAACGCCCTTGTTTGGAGTGAACTTCCTTAGGGGGAGATTGTTGGAAATACGTTTTACGTATTAGAAACGATCAGTCACTCCAACAATAGTCCATGTAATAGCAAGTAGTTTAGTTATTTACATTTATTAAACAAAGCCCAAAACCGAGCCCATGAAATGTATGGGCCGGCGGCCTAATGTAAACCCAAGCCCATCTAATGGGCTTGGGTATATAAACCCTCTCCTTAGATGGAGAGGGTGGTGATTTCGTTTCAAATAACACATAGTTCTTCAACTTTCTCTCTCTAGAAGTGTGAAATCATCTATCTTTATCTCTCTAAAACGTAAGCAAGATTTACATATCCTACACAAACTAAGTGTTTCCAAAATCATAGGTAAAAAAACACGTTTCCAACTTTTATAGCACAATCAAGATTTTGATGATTTAAAGCCAATAACTTGCAGCAATTAGCACTCAACCAAGCATACATCAGATACCAACTCAAATAACCAACAAACAATAACTCAAATCTAATTTATGAACTTAAACAGGTTAACCCAAACACCCCTTAACTTTTTCAATCCAATATTTAACAAAGTATAAGTGTGATTCAATGTTACCCAAGCCCAATCAAACATAATAACAACTATATTATGTAGTATCAAGCACTTTTAATCCATAAAAACAACAAGAACAATAGCAGAACACAAAATCACAAAAATGATTTTGGCAGATTTTGGGTTCAAGGACTCAAACCTCATGAATGCACATCCACACTCACGAATTTTTGAGCTTATGTGCCTAGCAAAACAAGGCAAAAGCTTCCACAACAAGGCTGCTAAGATTCAACAAGGTTAGAGCACAAAATATGAAAAACAGAAAAGTGAAAAAGCTTGATTATTGCGAACTTGTTCCCACTCCTTGATTATCCCCAAACCACAAGCTTACAACACCTTGATAAGCTCCTTATCAGGGTGCTATAATCACTTGCAATCCAACAATTCTAAGGGTTTGAACCAAGAATTTAGCAAAATATCAAGTTTTGAGAAAACTTGGCAATTTCTTGCACAAGCTTTAAAAACAGGTTTTAAGATTCAATAAGCACAAACATATATCAATAACAACCAAAGATTAAAGTTAGCACTTGGATTTCATTAGCAATATCAAACACTTTTCATTAAAAATGACAAAGGCATTACGGATTTGTGATAAAGGAAAAACCAAGAGCAGGGCTTAAAGTGAAACCCTAATACCTTTATATAGGCTACAATGAGTATCTAGAAAGCATAAATACGTAACCCTAATGCCGGTGAAGTCCCTGAATTGCCCTTTGTGATGTTTTAAAACTTGGAATCATGTGAAGTTTCGTTGGCTGTTTGTGTGAGTTGTAAAGGTTGTAATTGCATCAAAGGCTTACAATGAGCTTAAGTTTGAAGCAAGAATATTGGGCGTTGGATGGCTGGCCTATTTTGGCATGTTCCCCAAAAGTGGTATAGCAGGGTTTATCATGTGAGGTGGGTGATGATGTGGCGTGAGGTTTAAGAGTTGGTATGTGTTTAGTGTCACCCTAATCTTAATTCTGGAAGGTTTGGGGGTTTAATTTTAAGCAATTAAGGAATACCCAAATTTGTGAAGAACATGAAGAACACATGGTTTGATCTGATTTTGTGTTTAAATGGTGTGTTAGGCGCCAGATTAATAAACTAATAAGATTAGTTATTAATCTGGTATAAGTGGGGTGTGACATGGAGGTTTGTGAGTTCCCATTGGTGGAGATGGTGAGTAGGACAGGTGTCACCCCCACACTGGTCTAGGTAAGTTTCTTTGTCTCCCACTTTCATCCCCTCATTTCTTTCTTTCTTTTCTTTTCAATTTAAACATAGCCAAAAACGAATTCCTTTGTTATAGAAGTTTTACTTTTTACACTTTTGCCCCAAATACTTTCCAAAGTATTTTCAGGGGTATTTCTTGCCAATTCTTGATTCTTGAAGGGTTTTTTTGGCATTTTCTTCAAACATTATTGTCTTGACTTGTATGATTGACTTTTTGGAGGACTAATATTGACAAGTCTTCATTTATGAGGCACCATTCTTGCCAATTCTTCAAAGTGGAGGGTCCTTTTTGCAATTTGACAAACTTTAAGGACCAAACTTGTAATTATGAATAAACAAGGTTTTAAAGTGTCAATTCTTCAATATTGGAGGACCCTTCTTGTACAATCTTCAATTCTTCAAGAATTATTCTTGGAAAATCAACACTAGGGCTTGGTTCATTGTGCGGCTTCGTTTCCCGTGTTCGTTTTTGCTTGTTTCTTGTGATCTTTTATCATTTTCTCAATATCCGTACCTAAAAAACACATGTAACAAACACAAGCATATATTTGGCATTTTTCATGATATTTAATGCATTTTAAGCCCATTTTGGACGATGAGACTATGCATAAAAGCAGTCTCATCACTCCCCCATACTAAACCATTGTCGTGCCCTCACCCAATGCTAGAATAAAGTATCGTAGCATCTCCAAAATTTATTTTTATGCACTTTTATTGAATGATAAACTTGCTACACTACTACTATTACTACTACTTGCGTTTTAGATATAATGTATGATTTTCATCGCAAAATGGGACGTTTAGGTTCATAGAACAAGAACACGTGAATGCTTCGTTAGAAATAATTTCGTCATCCTCGATTTTCACCCCAATTCCATGCCAAGCGTGCAACGACATCATTGTCATTATAAGTTAGTAATGCTAACACTACTCATATGCCCTAATCACGTACTTATCCTCCCATTTTCCTAAGTTGTATCTCTTATATTTTATTTTTGTCTTGAATGTTCAGAAGGATACTTTTTTACTTATGCGATGATAGAGATTTAGGTCTAAAAATAGAGTCATAATGGTGTAACCAAGACCATCGAATTAATAACCCCTCCTAATAGACAACGATGTCAAAAAATTAAGTCTACAAGAATGATCGATAAACACGGTTTTATAACATTTTTGAACATGAGACTTATTACCAAGACTTTTATACGCCCCCTACCGGATGGGCCTTATTATTATAGGTTTACCTCCATCTTTTATTCAACTTCGCCATGAAGCTTTTATTATGACTTCGGTCTTGCCTTGCCTTTTATTTAACCTCTCCATGAGGTGTTTATTATGGACAAAAGATGTATATCCTCACGCTAAAAGTGAATTTTGGATCTTTAAAGCTTCAAAGATTAAGGCATAATTCACTTTCAATTTTGCATAGATTTTTCGGCCTTGTGAGCTTCAAATTGTTTTCTTGATTTAGGTGAGCACTTGAAATCTTATTATTGGGTGAAGCGTTCGATTATTCGGGTTGCCAATACTTCAAAACCGTGACGCTGGCGATACCTTAATGTTTTACCAATTTAATTACATGGAAGCTACTAGAAAAGACTAGAAACCAACAATCAAGACAAAACCGCTAAGCCAATACTTATTAAGCAAAATATATTTACAAGCGAAGGGAGAATAAGCAAACAACGAGAACACATGAGTTTTTGAAAGAATACGAGTACTCTACGTTTAGCATATTAACTTATAATTAACTCTATCATTTATCGTCCTCATTTAAGAGACTTAGCCTAATATAAAGTTAAGGAATCGAAGCTAAGTGCTCAACACACACGGTCGAGTCAAAAATTACTCTTATTCTCGCCATCGGAAGACCTACATTCGTTACTTCAAACACATATAAAACATGAGAAAATTTTTAAAATTTGGCAATTTTTAGCCTTATTTTGCAACAAAATCGATAAACAAAAAGATAAACTTTGGAAAGCGTGAAGGTTTGGCAAGGCAAGTATCTATTACCCCCCATACAAAAGTTAAACATTGTCCTCAATGTTTCGAGTCTAAGGGTTGGAAACCCCCATACTAGAGATACAGTCGAATGCATAATCTACCATGGAAAGGGTGTAACTGTTAAATTTAAAGCCGTTTATGACTTGTGCTATAAACCTAAGGTTAGAACATAAAAGGATATATCATGGATATTGAGAAATTTTTCCAAGCAAACGATCGAATGCTCGCATAAAACGAACACGAGAGGCTCCAATCGTGAAGATGATGATCATCTAAAAACTACATATCACAAACAACCACGAAACAAAGGTTGGAAAGGCACGAATCCCCTCACGTTACTACATTAGAAAGCGATAATATGTACATAGGATAAGAATGGGAATCCCCCACGAGGCACCTCGTTTTTGATTACCGAGTCATGAGCTCGACTCGATCCCCTCTATACTAATTATCATTAGGGAAGGTGATTTGGTCGAGGTAGTTCAAGGATGGAACTTCCCCCCAAAGTAGTGCTTCCACCAATGTCCATTCACCTTGAAATTGGGACCATCATTTTAAGCTAGCTCGATGGTCCCATAAGGAAAAACTTGGGTCACGGTGAATGGACCCGACCAACGGGATTTCAACTTGCCAGAAAATATTTTCAAACATGAGTTAAAAAGCAACACTTGATCTCCAATGTTAAAAACCCGGTTTTTAATTTTTGAGTCATGAAACTTTTTAGTTTTTTGCTTGTAAATCAATGAATTTTCATAAGCAATGTCTCTCAGTTCATCTAATTCATTCGATTGCATTTTCTGGTGTTTTCCCGTGGTCTCAATATCATCATTACAATGCTTAATGTCCCAATAAGCTTTGTGTTCGAGTTCAATTGGAAAGTGACAATTCTTCCCATACCCAAGCTTATAAGGAGTGCACCCGATGGGCGTCTTATGAGCGGCCCGAAAGGCCCATAAAGCATCGTCCAACTTATCCTACCAAGATTGTCGATTTCCCCAATCGATCTATCCAGGATCCTCTTCAAAGCTCCGTTTGAAACCTCGACTTGCCCACTCGTTTGTGGGTGATAAACCGTAGGAATCCGATTTGTAACCCAATATTTCCTTAGGACCCTTTTGAATTGTTCATTACAAATATTGGGTTCTACGATCGCTTATGATCGCACGAGGGGTTCCAATCCGAGAAAACACGCTTTTCATAAACTGGACTACCACACGAGCATCGTTCGTAGGCAAAGCCTTAGCTTCCACCCACTTAGATAGGTAGTAAACGGAGACAAGGATTTCCAACTTATGAGGCTTTTCCTTGTCGTTGGCATAAGTCACACGACTTCCCAAGTGCATGTGCATCTCGATAAATAGTAGGCCAAAAGAAACCAGCATCAAAGACCTTCTTAGCCGTGAGATTAGCACCGTGGTGACCACCCGTGGGTCCCTCATGACAAGCTCTAAGGATGTTAGAAGCTTCAGTACCAAAGACACAACGTCGAATAATTTGATCCGCACAAGTACGAAAGAGATAAGGGTCGTTCCAAAAGTAGAACTTGACGTTACGAAAGAATTTTCGTTTTTGTTGAGTCGTCATACCCTTAAGGATGAAGTTACCCGCATGGTAATTTGCGATGTCCGCAAACCATGGGGTGGATGAATCAAGCTTAGAATTCACTACACCAAGTGTCTCGAGAGGAAATGTTTCGGTGATTTCCTTTGGCTCGTAAACACTTTGGTGAGGATCTTCCAAACGAGAAAGATGATCAGCCGCTAGAGTCTCGGCTCCTTTTTTGTCAAGGATTTCGACATCAAATTCTTGTAGGAGGAGAATCCAACAAAGTAATCTCGGATTTGCATCTTGTTTAGCCATAAGATACTTGATAGCCGAATGATCCATATACACTATGCATCGAGTCAAGACGAGGTAAGGTCGGAATTTCTTAGATGCATACACCACGGCAAAGAATTCCTTTTCCTTTGTAATGTATTTTAGTTGAGCCTCGGTCATCCTCTTGCTAGCATAGTGAATAGGAAAAAAGTGTTTTTCATGACGTTGCCCCAATATTGCCCCAATAGCGTAGTCACTAGCGTCACACATGAGCTCAAAGGCGAGGTTCCAATTGGGAGCAACAAGAATGGGAGCTTCGGTATGTTTCCTCTTAAGGATTTCAAAGGCTCGTACACAATCTTCATTAAAGACGAAAGGAGCATCTTTTTCGAGGAGATGTGTAATAGGTCGAGAAATCTTTGAAAAATCCTTGATGAGTCGATGATAAAAGCCCGCGTGGCCTAGGAAACTCCTAACTCCCTTAACAGTTTTGGGATGAGGTAATTTGGCGAGGACGTCTACCTTAGCTTTGTCTACCTCAATCCCCGCTTTCGAAACCTTATGCCCTAAGACGATTCCTTCCTTAACCATAAAATGACATTTTTCCCAATTAAGCACAAGGTTGGTTTCCTCACAACGCTTCAACATTCTCTCAATATTCGAAAAACACGAAGTAAACGAACAACCAAACACGGAAAAATCATCCATAAAGACTTCCATCGTCTTCTCGATCATGTCATGAAAAATAGCCATCATGCACCTTTGAAAGGTTCCCGGTGCATTGCAAAGTCCGAATGGCATTCTACGATAGGCAAACGTTCCATATGGACACGTAAACATAGTTTTTTCTTGATCACGACGATCGATGGGGATTTGGAAGTAACCGGAAAAACCATCTAAAAAGCAATAGAAATCGTTTCCCTCAAGTCGCTCCAACATTTGGTCCATGAAGGGCAAGGGAAAATGGTCTTTACGAGTGACATCATTCAACTTACGATACTCAATGCACACCCTCCAACCGGTCACGAGTCGAGTTGGAATTAACTCGTTGGCATCGTTTGGCACAACGGTCATTCCTCCCTTCTTTAGGACACAATGAATAGGACTCACCCAAGGGCTATCAGTAATAGGGTAAATCATTCCCGCGTCAAGGAGTTTTAGGACATCCTTTTTGATGACGTCGTGAATTTTGGGGTTCACCCTTCTTTGACATTGGATTGCGTGTTTATAGTCCTCCTCTATTAAGATTTTGTGGGTACAAAATTTGGGATCAATCCCCTTATTGTCAGATAATTTCCACGCAATTGCCCCTTTGTGATCCTTTAGAACATCGACAAGTGTGGTTTTTTCATCATTCGAAAGATCTTTCACAATAATAACCAGCAACTTGTCTTCCTCCTCCAAAAATACATATTCAAGGTGAGCAGGTAAATCTTTCAACTCGAGGATTGGTGGTTCCTCAATTGAAGATTTGGGCTCGATACTCATAACCTCCTCGGGTGGAGGAAATGGGAAATCGTTAAGGAAATCCTTTATAATCGAGAAGTCCTCATCGTTGTCGAGGTCTTCGTCAAAAGTACGTGGAAAATCAAATTCTTCCAACGTAAAACCACCACCTTCAAATGGAGTGAAGGTTGGTGTCAAATTATCAAGAATGGGATCAAGCATAGTGGGATTGCCACTATTTTCATCGTCACAAAACCTAAAACGTCTTGTGAAAATTCCTTGCAAACAACGTCGATCATATCAACGAGGTTTATGGTCGCGATGGAATAAACATGAGAACTTGGAGAATTTTGAGTTGCGTTTATAACAAGTTCCTCGTCGTTGAAACGTAAGGTGATCTTTCTAGCATGCACATCAATTAAAGCCATGGACGTATCTAAAAACGAAAGACCTAAAATGAGAGGAACTTGAGGATCTGTGGGAATATCGACAACGAAAAATTCTACCGGATAATAGAACTTTCCCACTTCCACAAAAACGTCTTCGGCCAATCCACATGTGGGAATGGTGGAATGATCGGCCAACTCGATAGACATTAGTGAAGGAGTAGGATTAAGAAGATTGAGCGACTTGAATATTGCAACTGGCATCAAGTTAATACTAGCACCAAGATCGGCGAAGGCATAACCTTCTTCCATATCTTGGATTGCACATGGAATCAAGAATTTACCGGGATCACCGACTTTTTAAGGTATGCGGTTAAGATAAACCGATGAACAACTAGACAATTGTTGCAATTTCTCCTTGTTGTTAAACATACTCTTAAAGTTAGCGGCAAATCGAGGCATCATGACCAAAGCATCGGCAAAACTGTAAAACCCGCATGCTTTTACCATGCATAGTACCCTTAGGATCGTACGTACTAGTTAAAAACTTTCCTAATATAGCATGATTACGATTACGTGTTAGGAGTTTACGTATTACGTACGTGTTAGAACACGATAAGTATTTTATATGAACGATCACGTAATAATTATTTAGCGGTAATTAATCACGAACATACGATCACGAAATCACGAGCGTAATTAAAACACGAGCTATTATTAATTACGTATATATATTTAATACGAGCGTAATTAAATATATAAGAGTATGGTATTTACGTAACGAGAACATTTAAAACACGAACATAATTAAACATAAACGAGTACTAAATAACAAGACACGAAACGAGGTACGGGAACCCCACGGGGGGGGGGGGGGGGGGGGGGGGTCCCTACCCGCGGCCAAAACAAGGGTAATGGGCCAAGCCCATTACCAATTTTACTAAAAGGGGGTTAAGTAATTTTTACTACTCAAAAATTACTTTACATAAGATTACAAGAAAAACCTAAAACCCTCCCTTTTCTCCTCTCTTTGTGCCGCCACCTACAATCACCAATCAAGGTGATTCTTTGATCTTGGATCTTGTTGATTTATGGTTTGTTCGTGTTTGTTCTTCACCCTCTTGATCCACGAATACGGTAAAACCTTTGTAAACCTTTTCTTTTTAATTAATCTTCTTATTAATTATGAACACGTGATGTTTTTATAAAAACACATTAATTAAACATAGATCTAACATGTTTTGATCATTAATTAAATTAGAGGGTCGATTAAGGGGTGTTTTGTTTTGGGCCGCAGGCTGCAACCGACCCCAAGGGGGTTTTGGTTTGCTTAGCCGACACCACCAAGACCTTTTTGGTCTTGGTTGGTGCGTGTGGGTCCCACGGCAGCAAGGGGTACCCCGATTTGGGTCGGGGTACGGTGTCGATTCATGTCCGGTGCATGTTTTTAAGCTTAAATCCGGATCATGTTATGTTAGTTTTGTTTATGTTATAAACTTATGTTAAAATTAAATTAATAAAGGATGAGATTAATTTAATAACATGACTTACGTTAATTATTTATTAATAATCATGAAATTATTTTAACCTAACTATTTATATTATTAAGACTTATAATTAATTAATTATTTTAAAAACCATGGATATAATTAATTAATTAACATGACTTAGGTTATATTATTAATATTTAATAATACACATTTTAACCTAAGTATTTAATATATTTAATTAAAACATGTTATACTTTAATTAAATATTATAACCTATAGTTTAATTAAATTACATGAAATAATTATTAAACTATACAATATATCATATGACTTGGAAAATAATCATGAAAACACTTAGGCTTATTTACTTAGCTTATTTAACAAGCTTATTTCTAATTATGGAAACTTTCTTTTTTTAGAAACTTAATTAAATAAGGGCAGCTAATTTATTTATGGAAACCAGTTATTTTTAGAACTTATTTAATTAAGACAGCTAATCTATTTATGGAAACTTTCTATTTTTAGAAACTTATCTATTTTAAGCAGTAAATCTATTTTTGGAAACTTTCTATTTTTGGAAACTTTCTATTTTTGGTAACTTTCTATTTTTGGAAACTTTCTATTTTTGGAAACTTTCTATTTTTGGTTACTTTCTATTTTTGGAAACTTTCTATTTTAGGAAACCTGCTATTTTTGGAAAGTTACTTATTATTACACAATAAGTATAATAACACATGAAATATCAAAAATACTTAATTAGAATGAACATAATATAAGATTTAACACAGTTTAAGGCTTTAAACAGTAAAACATAGTAAGAACACATAAAATAAGCTAAGACATGACATAAAACCAGCTATGTATTTAGTAAGCAGATAATTATTTCATGTACGTATTTATGTAGCACTAGGGTTTCGGAAGTAGGATTCTCGCAGTTCATCATTCTCGTTCACTGGACATAAGGTACGGATTCCCGTCCTTTCAGTATGGACATTATTTCCTTATTAGGATTCCCCGTATGCAACCAACTGTTTTCCCGTAGT
This sequence comes from Glebionis coronaria, assembly GCA_025667525.1. Lineage (NCBI taxonomy): Eukaryota > Viridiplantae > Streptophyta > Magnoliopsida > Asterales > Asteraceae > Glebionis > Glebionis coronaria. The sequence continues at coordinate 234,133,733 of CM046876.1, read as the reverse complement.
ATAAGTATGAGTTTGATTTCTTATGTTTAAATATGATTACCTATAGCCATATACATGCATGGCTAGTTTCACCTAGTTATGGAGGTACCATAACCATAACATTAGAGGCACTGATGTTATGACTTCACCACGGCGGAGTGATTGCTCGTGGCGTCCCTTCAGATTTTGGCCATTTATTTATATTTATCATGTGTGGCGTATGGGTACATCCTAGTTACACGTTTTTATTCAGTATTACATGGTGAATGTGGTGTGTGCCTTGCATCCTTCACAAGGAGCTGATCCCTCCTACCCATAAAACCAGTATATTAAATTAGAGGCAGCCCCTCTAATTTGCATGATGAGGTCACCCCTCCAATTATTCATGCACGATGGATATTCATGACCTATATTGGCTAATGGTAAAATATGACAAACAGTTTTTATAAGATAAACATAAGACTTTCAAACTATAAAACTAGTTTTATTAAGACTTAACCAGGTTACTCGGGACTTAGTTTCTTCCGCTGTTATTATGTTATATGCTTATCCTATTCATGCTTTATTGTACATCCATGCACTGAGCGTATTGCTCAGCCGTTTTCCTTTTCTATGTTCCCAAAACGGCAGGTACTCAGGGACGCTCGTAGACACTAAGAGTACGTGCATATGGACTGGAAGCTGTCTAGCCTTCTTTACATTATGCATTTCCTTTCTTTATGATACTTATGCTTTGGACATTGTTTAGTCCTTTTCCTTTACTATACTATGTTTGTGTGTGATGAGCTTTACTTTTGGACTACCGATGTTTGATTCCGGTATTTTCCTTTATATGGTCAAGTAATGTTTAGACATTTTACCTTGTATGCTTTGATGACACGCCATAATTACTGTGATATTTCCATTTCTAAAATGGGGTGTTACAATTATGGTATCAGAGCCCAAGGCTTCGACCTATAGGCTCTCAAATATGACCTGTGATTAGTGGGTAGTCACTACGGTCTTCCTAAACTGACAGTTGTTTCATGCATTCATCATTTTTAAGCATACATATACATGTCATTGTTACAGGGTTTTTGACTAAGTAATGGTTGGTACAGGACTGGCCCTATTTAGTCGCATGTGTTTTATCGAAACTTTTAGATTTGGGACCGACCCATAGGCGTCCCCTCGATATGTCTTTTGTTTTGAGTGAACTGACCAGAGGCGTTCACTCTCGAGCATACAAAGTTTTCATATAACTGCATCATGCATTCATCCAAAAAAATTTTCTTGCATAAAATTTTTCTCGTGAAATTTTAGTATAAAATTTTAATCATGTATATATTTTATATTTTATGTTTTGAACTGTTTAATCATATGTTTATGTTATACTGTCAGATGGTTCTCACACGCGAACAGGAGCAGCTCAATGCTGCAATTCAGGCTGCCATGCAAGCCTTGCTTCCTCAACTGAGGAATGACATCCGTGCTGAAGTTCAAGCTGCCAACAATCAGCAGCACAATCAGCCACCTCCTCCTCCTCCTCCTCTAGTGACATTAGCAGTATGGCTGGAGAGATTCAACAAGCTCCGCCCTCGATCTTTTGAGAATACAGATAACCCCAGCGATGTTGAAAGTTGGTTGGCTCACATCAAGAAGATCTTCAACGCTATGGGTTGTGACCCCGCATACAAGGCGAGGTTGGCATGTTATCGGTTCGAAGGCGATGTACTCAACTGGTGGTTAGCTTTAATGCAATCTGAAGGTGGTGATGAGTGGGTTGCTGGTTTGACTAGGGCTCAGTTCAAGGACAGGGTGATGGAGCAGTTCTTTCCCAAGGCTGAGCAGGACAAGCTTAAGAGAGAGTACCATGGGATCCGTCAGAGGGTTGGGGAGAATAGCAATGAGTTTATGTAGCGCTTTCTTCGCTTGGCTGGTTTCCTTGGTGCGGCAGCAGGTACTCCTGAAGAGCATACACATCACTTCAGATGGGCTCTTCGCACATCGGTCGCAAACAATCTGGTGTGTGCTACGTTCAATACTGTAGCACAAGTGGCCGATGCAGCACGGAAACTGGAGATGCTGCAGGAGAGGGATGAGTTCGGGGAAGCTGAAAGACCCGACAAGAGGTAAACCTTCGTATTCAAGCGGTGACCAATCCGTATACTTTCCATATGTCAATTATTCATCTCTTTAAATGTATCTTCCAGGCAGAAAACTGGGGACCGGTCTCAGCCGGCTACTCAGCAGCAGCCTCATCAGCCCAAGGGAAACGGTCAGACTAATGACAGATCTGCTACGGATAGGCGTGGCGGTAATGACAATTACCGTAACAACGCCGGGAAATCCAGCAACAGCAGGTCCTAATACTTACGAAATTCCTTATGTTTTATGTTATGACTCATATTCTGACACTTTAGCAAACTTCTACCAGGAACCATGGAAACGGTAGGGACCAGAACCAGAGAGTTTCGCAGCCTAGCCGTCTAGCTATCACTAGTATTCAATCTTACGATTATCCGCGTCGTCCTTTGTACCCAACTATTATGTCTCATGTAAAACGTTTTTATCAGGTCCTCAGCCAGCCAGAGCACCTGCTGGAGGATACACTCATCCTCTTTGCTCTACTTGCCACCGTAGGCACCCAGGACCATGTCGCCGTAATACTGATGCGTGCTTCAAGTGTGGTCTTCCTGGCCATATTATGAAAGATTGCCGTAAGGGCGAGATGGAGGGTACATCGGGACATGCTGATACCAAGCCGCCTCCTACTGTCGGGCGTGTCTACACGACATCTCGAGACCAGGCCAACAAGTCTACAGGTACCATCACTGGAATCTTGTATATGTATGGTCGCGCTGCATGTGTTCTTTTCGATACGGGTGCTACTCACTCGGTTATTTCTACTTCTTATGCTAAGAACATTAGGATGCCTCCCTTGCCACTAGAAAATAGGCTTACTATTTCCACGCCTTTGAGGGAATCTGTATTAATCACCCATGTATACAAGAGTCTTCCCCTAGAATTTGATGATAAGGTTCGACCTGTCGACGCACTTCCGCTGGACATGAATGACTTCGACATGATTTTGGGCATGGATTGGCTATCCAAGTATCATGCTACTATAGACTGCCATTCATATCGAGTTATCTTCGGTGATGTCAACGCACCAGAGTACATTCATAATGGGTTCATACCCGGACGGTCTGTACAAGTCATATCCACCCTGCAAGCGCGTGCACTACTGTCACATGGCTGCGAGGGTTATCTAGCTACGGTTCACGACATGGATGCTGAATCTCCATCGATTCAGGATCAACCAATAGTGTCGGAATTCCAAGATGTGTTTCCAGCAGAACTTCCGAGCATACCACCTGCACGAGAAGTGGAATTCAGTATCGAACTGGTTCCAGGAGCTGAACCAATCTCCAAGGCTCCTTATCGCATGGCTCCCATAGAGCTGAAGGAGATAGAGGATCAACTGCAAGAACTTCTTGAACGAGGTTCCATTCGACCGAGCGCATCTCCATGGGGCGCACCGGTCTTGTTTGTTAAGAAGAAGGACGACAGTATGCGTCTTTGCATAGACTATCGCGAGCTCAACAAGATTACTATTCGGAATAGGTATCCACTACCACGCAATGACGATCTGTTTGACCAACTCCAAAGGACCAAACACTTCTCCAAGATCGATCTTAGGTTAGGCTATCACCAGTTACGAGTCAAGGAGCAGGATATTGCTAAGACTGCCTTTCGTACTCGTTATGGCCACTACGAGTTTGTAGTTATGCCATTTGGCCTGACAAATGCTCCAGCAGTGTTCATGGATCTGATGAACAGAATCTTCCATGAATTTTTGGACAAGTTTGTCATTGTTTTCATCCATGACATCCTGATTTTCTCTAAGTCCAAGGAGGAACACGAAGACAATCTTCGTACAGTACTAAAGATTCTTCGCCAGAAGCAGCTGTATACTAAATTCTCCAAGTGTGAGTTCTGGTTAGACAAGGTGGCATTCTTAGGTCACATTGTATCAGCAGAAGGAATCACTATGGATCCAGCGAAGGTTGAGGCCATTACTAAAAGGCCGAGGCTGACATCAGCGACGGAAGTCCGCAGTTTCTTAGGCTTAGCTGGCTATTACCGTAGGTTCGTGGAGAACTTTTCCCGCCTAGCACTACCATTGACCAAACTGATGCGGAAAGGGGAGTAATTCGTCTGGACTTAAGATCGAGAGAAGAGCTTTGCAGACCTGAAGCAGAAGCTAGTATCTGCACCTATTCTTACTCTACCATATGGTACGGGTGGATTTCAAATCTACAGCGATGCATCGAGGAAGGGACTTGGCTGTGTTCTCATGCAACATGGGAAAGTGATCGCGTACGCTTCACGGCAGATTAAGCCTTATGAAGAGAATTACCCCACGCACGATCTGGAACTTGCTGCAGTCATGTTTGCATTGAAGATATGGAGACACTACTTATATGGAGAATCATGTGACATTTTCACGGACCACAAGAGCTTGAAGTATATCTTCACTCAGCGTGAATTAAACATGAGGCAGAGGAGATGGTTAGAGCTGTTGAAGGATTATGACATTAATCTACAGTATCATCCAGGAAAGGCAAATGTAGTAGCAGATGCCCTTAGCAGGAAGTCCGGAATGATCAACAGCATTAGAATCGAAGAGGAAATCATAAGAGACTTGGAGCGACTAGACATCGAGATCATGGTACGTGGACAACACGGTTACTGGGCTAATCTTAGAGTAGAACCCGAGTTACTATCTAAGATCAAGGAAGCTCAGAAGGATGACGGAGAAATCTGGGCGATAAGACAGAATTTGGAGAAGCAGACAAAATTCAGAGTAGATGCAGATGGTATCGTATGGCAGGGCACTAGACTTTGTGTTCCTGACGACCAAGAACTCCGGGAAGCTTTGCTAGCAGAAGCTCATAGCTCCCCATTCTCGATACATCCTGGTTCAACTAAAATGTACCATGACATCAAGCAGTACTTTTGGTGGAGTGGTATGAAACAGGATGCGGCCACTTACGTCTCCAAATGTCTTACCTGCCAGCAAAATAAGATCGAGCATCAGCGATCTGGCGGTCTCCTTCAACCGTTAGATATTCCATAGTGGAAGTGGGACAAAATCACCATGGATTTTGTTACCGGTCTTCCGCCTACCAAAAGGAAGCACGATGCGATTTGGGTTATCGTTGATCGACTTACCAAATCAGCTCATTTCTTACCGATCCGCAAGGAAGATCCGGTAAGTAAACTCGCAGATACGTATAGACGAGAGATCATGAGACTCCACGGTGCACCATCCAGCATCGTCTCAGACAGAGATCCTCGATTCACTTCGCGCTTTTGGAAAAGTCTGTAGAAAGCTTGGGGTACACAACTTAAGCTTAGCACGGCTTTTCATCCTCAAACGGACGGACAGTCGGAGCGAACCATTCAGACATTGGAGGATATGTTGAGGTCATGTGTGTTGGAATGGACGGGTGATTGGGACGAATACATCTGTTTGGTGGAGTTTGCGTACAACAACAGCTGGCACGCAAGCATCAAGTGTGCTCCATTTGAGATGTTGTACGGCAGAAAGTGTCGCGCCCCAATCTGCTGGGATCAGGTTGGCGAGCGAACACTCGAAGGACCAGAAATCATAGAGATGACAAACGAGAAGATAGCAGTAGCTAGGCAGAAAATTCAGGAGGCACGGTCACGTCAAAAGAGTTACGCCGACAAGCATCGTAGGGATTTACACTTTAACGTAGGAGATCACGTCTTCCTTAAGGTTTCGCCGGCACGTGGTGTTAGACGCTTCGGGATTAAAGGGAAGCTCAGTCCTCGTTTCATCGGACCGTTTGATATCATTGAACGAGTCGGTGAAGTATCTTACCGATTGGCGTTACCTCCGCAGCTTTCGCATGTGCACAATGTGTTTCATGTGTCCTTACTCAGAGGGTATCAATATCATCCCCTTCACATGGTTCAGTATCCACTAGAACAGATACGTGAAGATCTCAATTTTATAGAAGAACCCGAACGAGTTCTTGACAGGCAAGAACGAGTCATGAGAAAGAAGACGATTCCATTCGTCAAAATTCTATGGAGGGATCATACCGAGCGGGAAGCCACTTGGGAAACGGAGGAGTCTATCCGGGCTTCTTACCCTCATTTCATATTTTGAATTCGGGTATGTTCTTCTTTTCCAGTTTACTTTATCTATAATTCGGGGACGAATTATTCTTTTTAGGGGGGAAGAGTTGTAAAACCCGTATGCTTTTACCATGCATAGTACCCTTAGGATCGTACGTACTAGTTAAAAACTTTCCTAATATAGCATGATTACGATTACGTGTTAGGAGTTTACGTATTACGTACGTGTTAGAACACGATAAGTATTTTATATGAACGATCACGTAATAATTATTTAGCGATAATTAATCACGAACATACGATCACGAAATCACGAGCGTAATTAAAACACGAGCTATTATTAATTACGTATATATATTTAATACGAGCGTAATTAAATATATAAGAGTATGGTATTTACGTAACGAGAACATTTAAAACACGAACATAATTAAACATAAACGAGTACTAAATAACAAGACACGAAACGAGGTACGGGAACCCCACGGGGGGGGGGGGGGGGGGGGGGGGGGGTTCCCTACCCGCGGCCAAAACAAGGGTAATGGGCCAAGCCCGTTACCAATTTTACTAAAAGGGGGTTAAGTAATTTTTACTACTTAAAAATTACTTTACAGAAGATTACAGGAAAAACCTAAAACCCTCCCTTTTCTCCTCTCTTTGTGCCGCCACCTACAATCACCAATCAAGGTGATTCTTTGATCTTGGATCTTGTTGATTTATTGTTTGTTCGTGTTTGTTCTTCACCCTCTAGATCCACGAATACGGTAAAACCTTTTTAAACCTTTTCTTTTTAATTAATCTTCTTATTAATTATGAACACGTGATGTTTTTATAAAAACACATTAATTAAACATAGATCTAACATGTTTTGATCATTAATTAAATCAGAGGGTCGATTAAGGGGTGTTTTGTTTTGGGCCGCAGGCTGCAACCGACCCCAAGGGGGTTTCGGTTTGCTTAGCCGACACCACCAAGACCATTTTGGTCTTGGTTGGTGCGTGTGGGTCCCACGGCAGCAAGGGGTACCCAAATTTGGGTCGGGGTACGGTGTCGATTCATGTCCGGTGCATGTTTTTAAGCTTAGATCCGGATCATGTTATGTTAGTTTTGTTTATGTTATAAACTTATGTTAAAATTAAATTAATAAAGGATGAGATTAATTTAATAACATGACTTAGGTTAATTATTTATTAATAATCAAGAAATTATTTTAACCTAAGTATTTATATTATTAAGACTTATAATTAATTAATTATTTTAAAAACCATGGATATAATTAATTAATTAACATGACTTAGGTTATATTATTAATATTTAATAATACATATTTTAACCTAAGTATTTAATATATTTAATTAAAACATGTTATACTTTAATTAAATATTATAACCTATAGTTTAATTAAATTACATGAAATAATTATTAAACTATACAATATATCATATGACTTAGAAAATAATCATGAAAACACTTAGGCTTATTTACTTAGCTTATTTAACCAACTTATTACTAATTATGGAAACTTTCTATTTTTAGAAACTTAATTAAATAAGGCAGCTAATTTATTTATGGAAACCAACTATTTTTAGAACTTATTTAATTAAGGCAGCTAATCTATTTATGGAAACTTTCTATTTTTAGAAACTTATCTATTTTAAGCAGTAAATCTATTTTTGGAAACTTTCTATTTTTTGAAACTTTCTATTTTTGGAAACTTTCTATTTTTGGTAACTTTCTATTTTTGGTAACTTTCTATTTTTGGAAACTTTCTATTTTTGGAAACTTTCTATTTTTGGTAACTTTCTATTTTTGGAAACTTTCTATTTTAGGAAACCTGCTATTTTTGGAAAGTTACTTATTATTACACAGTAAGTATAATAACACATGAAATATCAGAAATACTTAATTAGAATGAACAGAATATAAGATTTAACACAGTTTAAGGCTTTAAACAGTAAAACATAGTAAGAACACATAAAATAAGCTAAGACATGACATAAAACCAGCTATGTATTTAGTAAGCAGATACTTATTTCATGTACGTATTTATGTAGCACTAGGGTTTCAGAAGTAGGATTCTCGCAGTTCATCGTTCTCGTTCACTGGACATAAGGTACGGATTCCCGTCCTTTCAGTATGGACATTATTTCCTTATTAGGATTCCCCGTATGCAGCCAACTGTTTTCCCGTAGTATAAGTATGAGTTTGATTTCTTATGTTTAAATATGATTACCTATAGCCATATACATGCATGACCAGTTTCACCTAGTCATGGAGGTACCATAACCATAACATTAGAGGCACTGATGTTATGACTTCACCAAGGCGGAGTGATTGCTCGTGGCGTCCCTTCAGCTTTTGGCCATTTATTTATATTTATCATGTGGGGCGTATGGGTGCATCCTAGTTACACGTTTTTATTCAGGATTACATGGTGAATGTGGTGTGTGCCTTGCATCCTTCACAAGGAGCTGATCCCTCCTACCCATAAAACCAGTATATTAAATTAGAGGCAGCCCCTCTAATTTGCATGATGAGGCCACCCCTCCAATTATTAATGCACGGTGGATATTCATGACCTATATTGGCTAATGGTAAAATATGACAAACAGTTTTTATAAGATAAACATAAGACTTTCAAACTATAAAACCAGTTTTATTAAGACTTAACCAGGTTACTCGGGACTTAGTTTCTTCCGCTGTTATTATGATATATGCTTATCCTATTCATGCTTTATTGTACATCCGTGCACTGAGCGTATTGCTCAACCGTTTTCCTTTTCTATGTTCCCAAAACGGCAGGTACTCAGGGACGCTCGTAGACACTAAGAGTACGTGCATATGGACTGGAAGCTGCCTAGCCTTCTTTACATTATGCATTTCCTTTCTTTATGATACTTATGCTTTGGACATTGTTTAGTCCGTTTCCTTTACTATACTATGTTTGTATGTGATGAGCTTTACTTTTGGACTACCGATGTTTGATTCCGATATTTTCCTTTATATGGTCAAGTAATGTTTAGACATTTTACCTTGTATGCTTTGATGACACGCCATAATTACTGTGATATTTCCATTTCCAAAATGGGGTGTTACAAAAACTCACATTAAAATGAACGTCACAAAACATTTTCATAAAAAGCTCAATTTCGTAATTGTCGCGCTCTTGACGTTTCTCCTTTCTAAGTCTCGAAGGATAGGGCAAAGGTGGTGTGGGTTGAGGCATAGGCATAGTGATGATTGTAATTTACAACCTTGTTTAGGAAAACAAAGCGTAATTAGGGCAAGTATTAACAAGTGATTTAGGAAAACCACAAGTTATGACCCAAAGTGGGGATCGTTCTCAAGGAGGCTTGGTGTGTGTGTTAAGAGATGATTAATTATGTGATTATATTGATTATGAGAAAAGAAAATAGAAATGAGATTAGGAGAGAATGACGGTACCGATGACGAATAAAACTTAGACGATAAAGTCGTACACGTAAAACCGTAAAAAGTAGCAAAATGAAAAATTTACCCTAAAAATTCCTAGAAAATTGAAATAAATCCTAAATAATGTAATTAGAGTTTACAAAAAATCAAAAATCACTCAAACCTTTTATTTATTTAAATAATAATTTTTTAATGCTAATTAATGCCCTAAAAATCAATTTAATTAACAAAAAGCCCAAAATGAGATTTTTTCAATTGTAAACCTCAAAAATACCCTAACTTAATTTAAAAATATTTTTAAAAATTTTAAAATTAATAAAAACTATTTAAAAACAATTAAAAAATATTAAAACTTAAAATAATTATAAAAATTAAACTAAGGGCAATAAAAATATTCTGAAAATTGTAAAATTCCTAACTTAATGTATTTAACCTAAGAAAAATGTAAAAACTTGAAAAATCTAAATTTTAATTTTTAATAATAAAATAATATTAAAATAATATTAAAAATCCAAAATTTATAAAAAATTTTAAAAACTTGCAAACTAATTTAATGTAACCTAAATAACACAGAAATGAAGTTGAAATTACCTAAATACCCCTAATGGGCCTTCAAATGGGCCAAAGTTCAAAACAGACCCTTATTGGGCCAAAATAAGCCCAATAAGAAGAGTGTTTATAAAAATGGCCCAAAAGCTCCTATCAGACCAAAAATTTGATTCTGAACACAATTTTTCAAAGACCCAAAAGCTGAAAATGTGATATAAGCTGGCTTATATCAAACAACTTATTCTTAATGGGCTTTTTGGCCCATTAAGCTATAAGCTAATACCATAAGCTCAAATTAGACACACAAGCTTCTTTTGAGTTACTTAAAACTTCTGTAAAAAGAAATTTGAAAAAAGTCCAAGGAATAAGCCTGAAAATGCAATAAGCAATCTTCACAAAACGACAAAATAGTCGTTTTCGAGTTCTAAGCCACCCCAAGAGCTGATTCAAGTTTCAAAAGCTTTGAAATGACTTAACTAAGCTTAATCAACAAAAAAATTTCAAATAAGTCCACTAAATAAGCTGAAATAAGCACTTGTTTAAAAGTCAACTTTAAGAGTTTTCTAGCAAAAAGTCAAAGTCAAAGTCTAATAAGCTCCAGTTCAAACAAATGGGTCAAATGATGAAGATTGATCACAAAAAGTAAGTTGTTGCAGGTCTGGATAAGCCAATATGGCTTATTAATAAGCTACTAAAGATTAACACTAGCAGGGGCTAGTTTTGGTGTCTAGGCAGTGGAAACTTTTTCCACTGCTTGACTTGTTTATCTATTTGTCTTTAGTTACTTTTTTGGAGATTCAAGTTTCACAAAGGCACCTAAATGATCAGTGGATCATAAGGAGTCAATAACAACAAAGAAATCACAATCACAATCAGCCAATTTGTACAGTTAATTCATTTAATCAGCATACGTGCAACAGACTTAGAACAATAAGCAGTTGATGTGACAATCTGTCAATTTCAGGTCGATATTTTAATCTCGACTAATAAGTAATATATGTTTACTTTAATGAGAATTTTAAATGATCGATTAACCGAGAAGGTTATGACTTGAAACTTAACGTAAGAATGTCGTTTCTATGAAAACTGACAAGAAATACATTAAGTATCCATATCATATTCTCAAATTATCATATAAATGATTTTAATGTATTTATTTTTATTTCTCGTGTTTTACGTTTTAACGAATGACGGGGACTACTAATGATCGCGATACCGACGGATGCCCAAAAATTTATGTTTTGTTATCGATTGTCTCTATATTTTATATTTTCGACGTTTTCGATTTAATTACGTTTTAAGTCGTGTCGAAGCTTTATTATTATTTTTATGAAACGTTTTAACTTCTGAAAAGTATTTTTACGAAACCCGAGTCCCATAAATATTTCAAAATTCAATATTTACATTTTCTACCCTTACAACTATTTAATTTCATTTTGGACCAAAACTATCACAAATTGGCAAAAACTACCCCTCCACCCCACTATATAAACTTTTTCCACTAACAAAATCACACATACAACATAATAAAATAAAAATTTCTCTCACCCACCCCTTTTTCTTGTTCTTGCCGTCCACTCCCTCAACCAAAATCACCATGATCATTGATTTTTGCTTTGAATCATGAAAAACTAAAACATAACCCATCTAGGAAATTTGATGGTGATCATTTTGATGTAAAAATTTGCAACATGCAACAACTTTCAATTTTTGAAGATGATCCAAGGTGGTTTGATCTATTTTCTTGTTATCTAGTTGTTACTAGTCTTGTTATATTATTATTTTAAGTATTACATGTTGGATTTTTTAGTGGGTAAAATTTTAAATAATTATTCAAGGGTATTATGGGCTATATTATTTGTTTAGGATGATATTAGGGGTGTAGGATGATGAGGAAAATGGTTGGAATTGATCAAAAATTTGATTTGGTCTGAGATTTTAGAAGGTGTTTTAGACCAGTGGGTAAAACGTAAATTTTGGAAATCTTACTCTTTGAAAATGATTAAACTAATAGGATAGGCTTGTATAGAATTCTTTTAGCTTTGATTTGCCGCTTGAATGAGCTTCTAAATCATTACGAGCGAAAAGTTATGCTACTTTTAGTATTTGTGTACCGGGAGACGGGTATCGGGCACAATCTGAAAATTGTTGTCGATATTTAGATAGAATCTCGGGGACTATAGGATGAGTTTTAAAAATGTTCAAGGACTGATGTAAGTTTCTAAACCTCAGGTCATGAGTCTATTTTCAAACCCGAGTGTCGGTTTTATAAATGGAGTTGTTTAGATATGTCAAAATGGTTTTACAACTAAAAGGGGTAAAACTGTCCGGTTTTTATAACACGAAGGTGTGTCGGGCAGAAGGTCTTAGAAGTAATATTTTTGAATGAAACTTGAACTGAGTCCTCTTCATACTATGTGTGAGTTTGTGACCAAGTTTCGTCGAAATCGGACTAGTCTAGATAGGGTAGATTGGTGTGTACATTTGGAGTGTACATGCTGATTGGTATTTTGGACATGTAGTTCAATAATTATGTGGCGTGAGTTGAGTATTCACTATTGGACATGGTGATTTACTCAAGTGTTAAGTCATTTTATAAATGAGTTAGCTACTGGTCCGAGAGAAGTAAAATGATAATTTGACTTGCGTTGACTTGGCGTCTTAAGACGGGTCAATATCGAGAGTGCAAGTGTTTAAAAGAATAAGTGTTGAATAAAAGGGTATAGAATAACACTTGTATTATTAAATTTTTCGGGATTGTCTTGGTTTTGTAATTTTGATTTTTATATTATTTAAGTATGATTTATACTTAAGTCGATTTTTAACGAACGCGCCTTATTTGGTAGGTTGCGGTTTTCGTGTTTAAACGGGCATCACTAATCGTCAGCGATCGTCTCATTACCACTACTGGCTAAGGTGAGTCTATAGCCTCGCTTTTATAAATGTTTTGAATGATTTTAAAACCTTCGAGGGGGATAACATGCTTGTTTTATTAAAATAAAAGGGTACAACGAGAAGTTGTGGAAACCCTACTTATTGGAAAAGTATGGGTGCAACAAGAAGTTGTGGGAACCCTATTTTCTTGAAAAGTAATTATTGAAATTGAAATGCACAACTATAAGTTGTCGTAAACTCATAATTCTTTTAAAATTGAACACAAGGAACTTAATTGTATGTTTAGATGAAAGTTATTACATAAGTTTGTTTAGCCTTAAAAGACCCATGAATCGTGAATTGTTAATCGAGATAACGCTAATGCTATGGATAGATCTATCGGGGTGACGCCCAGTCCGGTCACGACTAGCTCTCGCGTGGTGTTGTGATGCACTAGTAATGAAACATCTAATGCATTGTATAAGAGAAATATACGCACTTGGCTAGGTGAGTTGGGCTGAAATAATATATGTTAACGTTCAATGTCACGAGACTTATGTAATGACACGATAATTATGTCCGTACAACATAATTCTCTTTGAAAAATTATTAACCATGGAAGGTTATTTTTGAATACTTGTGTTCTCTTTATTTAAATTAAATTCTATAGATTCACTCGGAAAATTTTGTTGACTTTTTAGCATGTTTTATCTCAGGTCCATTGGGAAGGCACTCGATGAAGGCGGTTTTGTGAAGCTTGCATATTTGAAATGTTTTGGCCCGCTTTTATAAATTATATCCATTCAAACAACTTTTATCCTTTATTATAGTTTGTAAACTTGAAGTTATTTGGGACCGTGTATGAAATTGTACTTTTATTGAATAAAAATGAATGGATGTTTATTAAAACGACTTGATTTGAGCCGTTTTCTAGGATTATGAGATTGACCCATTATAGTAACACCCAATGACCCTTCCACTGTTATGACCGAGATTTGGGGGTGTTACAGATTGGTATCAGAGCTCAAGTTATAGAGAACGAAAAGATTTTCCAAAAATGAATTTTTGAAATCTTTTAACTATAACTGTTGCAAGCAAAACCTCCGAGTTGCCAATGGACGAGAATGATAGTATTTATATATATATATGGGATTATATATATGTTGTAATATTTATCGATTATTTGAACTTATGAATTACAAGGTATGTTTTCATTTATTTAATTATAAGTGTTAATTTTATATTTATACGAGATATTTATACGACGTCGATTGTCACGAAACACCCTAGTCATTTTTATGCTAGCGCCAAAGCTATTCCTGAAATGAATCCTATTATTCTCGAGATTAACTAAGTTGTGGATATACATGATCCCAACGAAATGGTTAATATTCTTGCTGATATTCTTCTGATTACGATGATTTTGATTTCCTTGGTTCTTATTCTTGATTTATCGATTCGTTCATTTCGTTTAGCAAATTTAATTTGCATTTTCATTAATCTTCGACATCATACTGTTTCGATACAAACAAGTTTGTCTGAGATGGTACTATTGATTGTTAGGAATTGAGATTGATTTGTATGGTATTCACATGCCAACCAGGATTCCATATCATATCACTGATCATTTTTCTGTTAAATCAGTTTCTCATTTGTTTCGATCTTGATCTTTTGCGTTGAGTTGGCGATGCTTGAATACAATGATTTATAATCGTTGAAATAAATTGGCAATTTATTTAAACAAGGAAATTATAAATTGTTGAACTACAAATTTCTGAATCTTATTCGGAAGGACTTGATCAATCCATGGAAATAATGATTCATAAAGGTGTGGGCTTAAGCATATAGCATCTGCGTGATTAAACTCTTCTTGACTCATAATTTGTTTGCTCGATTCATTCTTTGATTTTGTTCCTTTAAATTCTTTGATCATGAAATGGTTGTATTGAGATTATTCCAAAAGCACCAATTGAGGAGGATATTAAGCGTCTCTGAGAGACATTGAAGAAATCTTCTTCTTGTGGGACCAAGGAGCTTTCTTAGCCATGTGAAATACCTAGTAACTCTTAGTAGATTAGTTTATTAGTTATAGTATCTTCTCATTAATCCCTGACTAAACTGTGACAACAGTTAGTAGGACTAGTCTTTTAAGTTGTATGGCATTAGACGATGATTATCTATAATGTTTGACAATACGACTTGTACTAGTTTGTGATCAATGGAATGACTATCTTTTGATTCCTAATTCTACATCGTTCTATTATTATCTTTCTTTTCTTTTCTCTTGTAAATTCCTGTGGTATAACGCAATCATTGAATGGATACTCATTATGATTTGATTTATGTTGCATAAGAATCATGCAGTCAATGAAAGCTATGACTGAGGCACGAATGCACCAAGTTATTAGTGAATAAGTTGCTGTATCTTTAGTTAAATTCATGGCCAACATGAATGATAGATCTGGAACTGGTGGAGCTGAAGCTGGAGCCGATAATGTTCGTGGTATGGATGGAACAAATGTGCCCGAAATTAGAGGCTATAGCTACACTTCATTCGTTAATTGTAAACCGTAGACTCTTAAGGGGACTAAAGATGATGGAGGATTGTGTCAGTTGTTTAAAAGCTGGCGTCAGTCTTTCGAATCAGTGACCCTAATCAGGAGGATAAGGTGCAGTTTGAAATCGCTACTCTCCAAGGTCGTGCATTAATTTGGTGGAATGGCAGACTTGCTTCCATAGGTATCGTTACTTATGGGACACCATGGACTAAGGTGAGGAAACGGTTAACTGAGGAGCTTGTCCTCGAAGTATTTCCAATGTATGGAGAAAGTGTTGTTAATACATGAGATTTTACTAGCTGAAAGTTCGTTTCTCGGTATCTCCTCGAATTGATCACAGCTCTAGGTGGAATGATTTGTTCTTGGTGACAAAAAGGGTTTTGGTTTTCTATTCTATTAAAAAGATATATGAGTGAAGTAACTAAAAGGTAAGCTAGAAAGAATTAATTAACAAAAATAAAACTTGAATTAAAATGTAACTAAAACAGTAACTGAAAAATAACCTCAAAAATGCTCTATTCGGAATGTTGAAGCTATGCGGAATAATCGTGCTAATCGGAATATTTGGACCATGCGGAATATGGACCATGCGGAATAAACAATCTCTATGCGGAATATTGACTACTCGGAATAATTTCTCTATGCGGAACTTTTGTCAATCCGAAATAGTAGGCTACTCGGAATAAATACCATGCGGAATATATAATTATGCGGAATATTGACCATTCGAATAAAAATGCTAGTCGGAATAAAATCCTATGCGGAATAAACAGGGCTATTCGGAATAGAAAATGCTATGCGGAATTTTTGGAACCATGCGGAATATTAAAGACCATTCGGAATAAAGAGGTCTATGCGGAATATACAAATATTCCGAATAGAAGGTAAATGAAGCAGACCATCCGGAATATATAACTATTCCGAATAAGGGAAAGGTAAAAAGGGCTATTCGGAATATACTGGGGAAGAAAAACAGAAGACCGAAACAAAACAAGGGAAAACGAATTTAATCCAAAGTCACTAGTTTTTAACCCAATCTTAAACAAGACTAATCACAAATCATCTACTAGTCATAAACAATAAATCCCGATCCTAAAAACACGAAACCATTAATTTTTAAACTTCAAAATCAATCAAACAAGAACTTTAGAGTTTTGAATAAGAAGATGAAGATGAACAAGATGAATGAAAGGAATAAATAAAAACTTGTATTGATGATCAAGATTCAGTAAACAAAATGAAGGATTAAACTTAAAAGATTTAAGAAAAACAAGAATCAAAATCACCAAACACCCTAATGGTGTTGGTGATGCCTACGAACAGAAAGAGAGAAAAAAGGAATGAAAAAAAACTTCATGAAAAGTGTGAAGGGAAATCTTTATATAGGTCTCCCTTTTGGTTGGTGAGTGGGCTTTCTCCCTATCTTCTTGTCTTCTCGTCTTTTCAGAAAAGTTGACGTTTTCGATTCTGATTCGGGATTTGTCGACGATTAAATTCAACTCGTCTTTTAATTTCTTCGTTTAGTAGACTTGAGTTTCTTCGACATATGTAAATCTTCCATCTTTGGTCCTTTTCTTTGATAAATCTTCAAATAGGCCCATTGACTTCAAATCTTTTGCATCTCTTGGACAATAGACTTTGTCTTTAGTCTTTTTCCTTGATAAAACCCGTACAATCCCATGTTTTCTTCAATATTCATCCGGTTGACTCTGAAAACACAATAAACACAAAAACCGCGCATAATTCCAAACAAATGATATTAAATACGTGTTTTGGTCTCGTTTCAGCCAGAATTAAGTGGTAAAAGGATGGGTGTTTTCACACCTATCAGTTGTACAATCTGACACTGAAGGGAACTAACATTGGTAGATATATCAAGTGTTTCCATAAGTTGACTCCTTTATGTCCAAGAATTATGGCACCCGAA
Organism: Glebionis coronaria; assembly: GCA_025667525.1. Classification (NCBI taxonomy): domain Eukaryota; kingdom Viridiplantae; phylum Streptophyta; class Magnoliopsida; order Asterales; family Asteraceae; genus Glebionis; species Glebionis coronaria. The sequence goes on along the minus strand of CM046876.1, from coordinate 234,116,261 downwards.
CCGTCAAGGTTAAGCAGTGTATTCACGGCTGACCAAGAATAAATGCGGTGATGTGACTTATTCTAAGCCATTTACTATTTGTGAAGCTGTCTGCGTGGCTTATTAGCTCGTGGGACACATAATCCAAGGCAAGGCAGATGAGGTTACTGAGGGGAAAAATAATTCCAAATTGAAAATTCTTTTCGTGCATTAGAGCTCGTAAGTATATCGAAAAAGGTTGTGGATTATTCATGGCTTAGGTATCGTAGAAGGAATCATAAGAGAAGTAAGTAGAATTACTCTAGTCATTTGTGACTATTCTGAAGTGTTTCTAGAAGATTAGCCAAGGCTTCCGCCTCCAAGGCAAATAGAATTCTTAATTGATCTCGTTTCTGGTGCTGCAACTGTGGCACATGAGCCATATTCATTAGCACCCTCTGAGTTGAAGTAATTATTTTTGCAGCATTAAGAACTATCTGATAGAGGTTTTAGTTGATCGAGCTTGTCAGTTTGTATAACTCCTATTCTATTCGCTAAGAAGAAAGATGATTTGTTTCGTATGTGTATCGATTACCGAGAGTTGGATAAGCTAACGACCAAGAATCGTTACCCGCTTCTATGAATTGATGATCTATTTGATCAACTTCAAAACTCTCGTGTTTTCTCCAAAATTCTGGTGTTTTCTCCAAGATTGATCTTTGTTTTGCTTATCATCAACTTCGCATACGCGAGGAAGATATTCCTATTACGGCATTTAGAACTTGTGACAATCATTATGAGTTTAGGGTTATGCCTTCTGGTTTGACCAGTACACATACTTTATTCATTGACTTAATGAATTGTATGTGTGAGACGTGTCTTGATAAATTCGTGATTGTTTTCATTGATGATATTCTATTCTGCTCTAAGAGCGTGAAAGAACATGCCGAACACTTAGGGATTATCTTGAACTTGTTAAAGAACGAAAAGATGTACCCAAAATTTTTAAAGTGTGATTTTTGGCTTGGTTCTATACAACTTCTCTGTCATGTGATTGACAAATGTGGCATACATGTTGATTCTGCGAAAATCGAAGCCATCAAAAATTTGAATGTTCCAACTATTCCAACTGAAGTACAACAAATTCTAGGTTTGGCTGGTTATTACTGAAGGTTTATTGAAGGATTCTCTTTGATATCAAAACCAGTAACTAAGCTAACTCAGAGAATGAACCGTACGAGTGTGGCATTAATGAAGAGAAAGCTTTTCAGACCATGAAAAGAAAACTCTGCAGCACGCCGATCTTATCGTACTCGAAGGAAGTGAAGATTTTGTTGTTGATCGTGATATATCTCTTGAAGGAATTAGAGCTGTTTGATTTGTATATGCTTGTAGGAAACCTAGGAAGAATGAAGAAACTGCACAACCCATGGCTCGTAATTGGGTGCGGTAATTTTACTCTTCGTCTATTAAGACATTAATTGTTTGGCACTAATGTACGGTATCCACCGATAGTAAGAGCCTACAATGTATTCGGGAATAAAAGAGGCAAATAAGCCTTTTAAGTGATTACGATTGTGTTAATTGTTATCATTTGTGAAGTTGGAGCAAATTACAATGGATTCGTTGTTAAGCTCTCGAAAACTCAGTCTGAATATGACTCGATTTCTGTCAATGTTGATTGATTGACTCAGCACATATTATTTTGATAAATAAAATGGTCGTGCGAACTAAGAATCGTTTGTTAACCACTCGTAGTAGACATGAAAGCTATGATGATGTGAAATGAAAACCTTTGAAATTCGAGGTAGGTGGAAAAGTTATGCCAAAGCTATCACCCTGAAAAGGTGTTACATATTTTGGAAAATGTGGGAAGTTAAGTCCCCGTTAGTTTGGACCATGCGAGATGATATCGATGGAAGGTCCGACGGCATGAAAACTTAAATTACCTCGAGAGCTACAAGGAATTCACACTACTTTTCATATGTCGAACCTAAAGAAATTTCTTCATGACGAAGATCTTATTATCTCTCTTGATGAAGTATGAATCGACGGTAAGTTGCATTTCATCAAAGTACTTGTTGATATTAACGATAAGGAAGTTAGGCAACCGAAACGAAGTCGAATTCCTATTGTCATGTGTGATGGAACTCCAGACGAGGACCAAAATACATATAACTCTTTGATTTCAACGAGCGATCGAGGAAGAACGCAAGTTGATCTTCGGGACGAAGATCCCAATTTGGTGGGGATAATGTGACAATCCGTCAATTTCAGGTCGATATTTTAATCTCGACTAATAAGTAATATATGTTTACTTTAATGAGAATTTTAAATTCGATTAACCGAGAAGGTTATGACTTGAAACTTAACGTAAGAATGTCGTTTCGATGAAAACTGACAAGAAATACATTAAGTATCGATATCATATTCTCAAATTATCATATAAATGATTTTAATGTATTTATTTTTATTTCTCGTGTTTTACGTTTTAATGAATGACGAGGACTACTAATGATCGCAATACCGACGGATGCCCAAAAATTTATGTTTTATTATCGATTGTCTCGATATTTTATATTTTCGACGTTTTCGATTTAATTACGTTTTAAGTCGTGTCGAAGCTTTATTATTATTATTATGAAGCGTTTTAACTTCTGAAAAGTATTTTTACGAAACCCGAGTCCTGTAAATATTTTCAAAATTTAATATTTACATTTTCTACCCTTACAACTATTTATTTTCATTTTGGACCAAAACTATCACAAATTGGCAAAAACTACCCCTCCACCCCACTATATAAACTTTTTCCACTAATAAAATCACACATACAACATAATAAAATAAAAATATCTCTCACCCCACCCCTTTTTCTTGTTCTTGCCATCCACTCCCTCAACCAAAAACACCATGATCATTGATTTTTACTTTGAATCATGAAAAACTAAAACATATCCACCTAGGAAATTTGATGGTGATCATTTTGATGTAAAAATTTGCAACATGCAACAACTTTCAATTTTTGAAGATGATCCAAGGTGGTTTGATCTATTTTCTTGTTATATAGTTGTTACTAGTCTTGTTATATTATTATTTTAAGTATTGCATGTTGGATTTTTGAGTGGGTAAATTTTAACTAATTATTCAAGGGTGTTATGGGCTAGATGATTTGTTTATGATGATATTAGAGGTGTAGGATGATGAGGAAAATGGTTGGAATTGATCAAAAATTTGATTTGGTGGGAGATTTTAGAAGGTGTTTTAGACCAGTGGGTAAAACAGAAATTTTGGAAATCTTACTCTTTGAAAATGATTAAACTAATAGGATAGGTTTGTAGAGAATATTTTTAGCTTCGATTTGCCGCTTGAATGAGCTTCTAACTCATTACGAGCGAAAAGTTATGCTACTTTTAGTATTTGTGTACCGGGAGAAGGGTATCGGCACAATCCGAAAACTGTTGTCGATATTTAGATCGAATCTCGGGGACTATAGAATGAGTTTTAAAAATGTTCAAGGACTGTTTAAGTTGCTAAACCTCAGGTCATGAGTCTATTTTCAAACCCGAGTGTCGGTTTTATAAATTGAGTTGTTTAGATATGTCAAAATGGTTTTACAAGTAAAAGGCGTAAAATTGTCCGGTTTTTATAACACGAAGGTGTGTCGGGCAGAAGGTCTTAGAAGTAATATTTTTGAATGAAACTTGAACTGAGTCTTCTTCATATTATGTGTGAGTTTGTGACCAAGTTTCGTCGAAATTGGACTAATCTAGATAGGGTATATTGGTGTGTACATTTGGAGTGTACATGCTGATTGGTATTTTGGACATGTAGTTCAACAATTATGTGGCGTGAGTTGAGTATTCACTATTGGACATGGTGATTTACTCAAGTGTTAATTCATTATATAAATGACTTAGCTACTGGTCCGAGAGAAGTACAATGATAATTTGACTTGCGTTGACTTGGCGTCTTAAGACGGGTCAATATCGAGAGTGCAAGTGTTTAAAAGAATAAGTGTTGAATAAAAGGGTATAGAATAACACTTGTATTATTAAAATTTTCGGGATTGTCTTGGTTTTGTAATTTTGATTTTTATATTATTTAAGTATGATTTATACTTAAGTCGATTTTTAACGAACGCGCCTTATTTGTTAGGTTGCGGTTTTCGTGTTTAAACGGGCATCACTAATCGTCGGCGATCGTCTCATTACCACTACTGGCTAAGGTGAGTCTATAGCCTCGCTTTTATAATTATTTTGAATGATTTTAAAACCCGCGAGGGGGATAAAATGTTTGTTTTATTAAAATAAAAGGGTACAACGAGAAGTTGTTGAAACCCTACTTATTGGAAAAGTATGGGTGCAACGAGAAGTTGTGGGAACCCTATTTACTTGAAAAGTAATTATTGAAATTGAAATGCACAACTATAAGTTGTCGTAAACTCATAATTGTTTTAAAATTGAACACAAGGAACTTAATTGTATGTTTAGATGAAAGTTATTACATAAGTTTGTTTAGCCTTAAAAGACCCATGAATCGTGAATTTTTAATCGAGATAACGCTAATGCTATGGATAGATCTATCGGGGTGACGCCCAGTCCGGTCGCGACTAGCTCTCGCGTGGTGTTGTGATGCACTAGTAATGAAACATCGGATGCATTGTATAAGAGAAATATACGCACTTGGCTAGGTGTGTTGGGCTGAAATAATATATGTTAACATTCAATGTCACGAGACTTATGTAATGACACGATAATTATGTCCGTACAACATAATTGTCTTTGAAAAATTATTAACCATGGAAGGTTATTTTTGAATACTTGTGTTCTCTTTATTTAAAATAAATTCTATAGATTCACTCGGCAAATTTTGCTGACTTTTTAGCATGTTTTATCTCAGGTCCATTGGGAAGGCACTCGATGAAGGCGGTTTCGTGATGCTTGCATATTTGAAATGTTTTGGCCCGCTTTTATAAATTATATCCATTCAAACAACTTTTATCCTTTATTATAATTTGTAAACTTGATGTTATCTGGGACCGTGTATGAAATTGTACTTTTATTGAATAAAAATCAATGGATGTTTATTAAAACGATTTGTTTTGAGCCGTTTTCTATGATTATGAGATTGAACCATGATAGTAACACCCAATGACCCTTCCGCTGTTATGACCGAGATTTAGGGGTGTTACAGTTGAGGTTCAATAAGCACTTATAGCACAATTTAGCCAACCAAACTTCACCAAATGCATACACAAGCTATAATAAACTTAAATGAACAAGTCTAAACAAGTTTCATGCAATGGTACAAAGTTTAGATCAAGATTCAAGCACAATAAGTTACTAATGAACACTAACACAAGCAGATTTTTACTTTTGCTGATGCACTTGACCAACAAGCCAAATTCAAACACTCAGGTCTCTAAGATATGTTATGATAACTTTGATTTAACAGCTTATATCCCTAAACATGCATATACTCTAAGTATTACCAAGATTTTAGGTCAAAAACAGTCAAACTCAATAAGCTATACCACAATCTTTGATTCAAGGGTTTAAGCCCAATAACTTGCAGCAAATAGCACTCAGCCAAGCCAATAACGGATAACAAGCACAAACACAAACTTCCAACAACACAATATCAACTTATGATATTAAACAGATTAACCCAAACACCCTTTTAAATTTTCAAATCAAAAGTGTATTACAAGGTTACCCAAGCCCAATCAAACACATTAACAAGTATAATATGCAGTATTGAACAAGATTAGACCACAAAACCAGCAAGCACACAAGCAACATATAAATTCACCAAAAATCCAAAATTTTAACAGATTTTGAGTAGAATGGTGTGTACCTCATGGATGTACATACACACCCACTAATTTTGAGCTTATGTGCTAGCAAGAACAAGCAAAAGCTTCCATAATAAAGCCTGCTAAGATTCAACAAGGTTAAGAGCACAATATCAAAATCAGAAAAATGAAAATCCTTGATTAATGCAACCTTAGTTCCCCACACTTGATTATCCCCAAGTTATAGGCTTCACCACACCTTGATAACACAATATCAGGATGCATGATCAGCTTTATAGCCCAAGAATTCTATGGTTTGAACAAGACTTAGTAAAATATCAAGAAAAGTGGAAATGTGCAAACTTTTGCACACTCCTTTTGAAAACAGGTTTTAAGAGCAAAGATTAGTAAACATCAAACAACAATAAACAGATAATAAGGTTGACACTTGATTTTTCTTCACCAAATTCAAACACATTTCATTAACTAAATATATGATTTATAGATTTGTGAACAATGGAAAATTCAAGAGCAAAGATAAATGTACCCAGTCATATGCCTTATATAGGCTACAAATTTTATCTAAGAAAGCTAAAAATGAAACCCTAATGCTTGGTGAAGTCCCAAAAATGCCCTTGAAGTTTTTGGCATTTTGAAGATCATGTGACTGATTTTTGTATTGTTGTGGAGCTAGCAATGTGAAAATTGTATCCAAGGGCTTCAAATAAGCTTAGCTTCAAAGAAATGTTGTGGAACGTTGGATGACTATCCAAGTTTTGGCTTCTTGCTCAAAGGTGAAAAGCAGGGGAATCTTGTGAGCTGGGTGGTGATGTGGCAGACTTTTTGAAAGTTGGGATGTGATTAAGGTCACCTTAATCATAAATCTGGACAATATCAAGGCCTAATTACAACAGGATTAAGAAAACCCAATTGTGTTCTTGGAGTGAATAGTTGTGCGTTTGATCCGGATTTATGTTTAAAAGTGGTCTTTAGCGCCACTTTATTAACTAATCAAAGTTAGTTATAAGTGGGAAGTGAGTTGGCATGAGGTTGAGCTCTGATTGGTGGAATGGGGTGAGTGGGACAGGTGGCATGACATGGTTGGTTAAGGTTTCTTTGGCTGTCTGCCAAGTATGGCCCCTCATTTCTTATACTCTTTTCACTTTGTAAATAATAGCCCACAATCCGTTTTCCTTTGTTAACCAAGTTCCATTTTTCACACTTTTGCCCCAAATACTTTTCCAAAGTATTTTCAAGGGTATTTCTTGCCATTTCTTGATTCTTGAAGGACTGATTTGGCATTTTCTTCATAGTTAATGGTCTTGACTTGTTTGTTTGACTTCTTGGAGGACTGAATTTGCCAATTCATGATTAATGAGGGACCATTTTTGCCATTTCTTCAAAGTCAAGGGTCCTTTTGGTAATTTTGATATTTTTAAAGGACCAAATTTGTAACTTCTTGTAACTTGAAGTCCTTCATGGTATGTTTGACTTTGAGGAGGATTAATATTGACATTTTAGTTTTGTTGAGGGACTAAAATTGCCAATTCTTCAAAGTGGAGGGCCCTTTTTGCAATATTGACAAACTTTAGGGACCAATCTTGTAATTATGAGGATACAAGGTTATAAAGTGTTAATTCTTCAATATTGGAGGACCTTTCTTGCATAATCTTCAAATCTTCAAGGGTTTTCTTTAGAAAATCTTCATTAGGGCTTGGTTCAATGTGCGGCTTCGTTTCCCGTGTTCGTTTTTGTATGATTCTTGTGATCTTTTGTCATTTTCTCAATATCCGTACCTAAAATACACAAGCAACAAACACAAGCATATATTTGTCCAATTTCATGATATTTAATGCATTCAAAGCCCTTTTTGGACGATGAGACTATGTATAAAAGCAGTCTCATCACTCCCCATACTAAACCATTGCCGTGTCCTCACGCAATGCTAGAATAAAGTATCGTAGCACCTACAAAATTCATTTTTATTCACTTTTATTGAATGATAAACTAGCTACACTACTACTATTACTACTACTTGCGTTTTAGACATAATGTATGATTTTCATCGCAAAATGGGACGTTTAGGTTCATAGAATAAGAACACGTGAATGCTTCGTTAGAAATAATTTCATCGTCCTCGATTTTCACCCCAATTCCATGCCAATCGTGCAACGAGATCATTGTCATTATAAGTTAGTAATGCTAACACTACTCATATGCCCTAATCACGTACTTATCCTCCCAATTTCCTAAGTTGTATCTCTTATATTTTATTTTGTCTTGAATGTTTCACGAGGATACATTGTTAGACTTATGCGATGATAGAGATTTAGGTCTAAAAATAGAGTCCTAATGGTGTAACCAAGACCATCAAATCAATAACCCCTCCTAATAGACAACGATGTCAAACAATTAAGTCAACAAGAAGGATCGATAGACACGGTTTTATAACGGTTTTGAACATGAGACTTCTTACCAAGACTTTTATACGCCCCCTAACGGAAGGGCCTTATTATCATAGGTTTATCTCCATCTTTTATTCAACTTCGCCACAAAGCTTTTATTATGACTTCGGTCTTGACTTGGCTTTTATTATCCACCTCATCGGTGGTTTTATTAGCCAAAGACGTATATCCTCACGCTAAGGCGAATTTTGGATCTTTAAAGCATCAAAGATTAAGGTTTTATTCACTTTCAATTTTGCATAGATTTTTTGGCCTTGTGGGCTTCAAATTGTTTGCTTGATTTAGGTGAGCACTTGAAATCTTATTATTGGGTGAAGCTTTCGATTATTCTGGTGCCAATACTTCAAAACCGTGACATTGGCGATACCTTAATGTCTTCCCAATTTAATTACACGGAATCTACTAGAAAAGACTAGAAACTCAACAATCAAGACTAAACCGCTAAGTCAATATTTATTAAGCAAAAAATATTTACAAGCGAAGGGAGAATAAGCAAATAACGAGAACACATGAGTTTTTGAAAGAATACGAGTACTCTACGTTTAGCATAGTAACTTATAATTAACTCTATCATTTCTCGTCCTCATTTAAGAGACTTAGCCTAATGTGAAGTTAAGGAATCAAAGCTAAGTGCTCAACACGCACGGTTGAGTCAAAAATTACTCTTATTCTCGCCATCGGAAAACCAATATTCGAGTCTTAAACACTTATGAAAAATACGAAAATTTTTAAAACATGGCCTTTTTTAGCCTTATTTTGCAACAAAACGATAAACAAAAAGATAAGCTTTGGAAAGCGTGAAGGTTTGGCTAGGCAAGTATCTATTCACCCCCCCCCCCCCCATACTAAAATTAAACATTGTCCTCAGTGTTTCGAGTCTAGGGGTGCAAACACCCCCATACTAGAGACGTAGTCGAATGCCTAATCTAGCATGGAAAGGGTGTAACCGTTAAATTTAAAGCCGTTTATGAAGTGTGCTAAAAACCTAAGGTTAGAACATCAAAGGATATATCATGGATATTGAGTAAGTCTTCAAAGCAAACGATCTAGTGCTCCCATAAAACGAACACGAGAGGCTCCAATCATGAAGATAATGATCATCTAAAATCCATAATTCACAAACAACCACGAAACAAAGGTTGGAAGGGCACAAATCCCCACACGTTACTACATTAGAAAGCGATAATATGTACATAGGATAAGCATGGGACTCCCCCACGAGGCACCTCGTTTTTGATTACCGAGTCATGAGCTCGACTCGATCCCCTCAATACTAATTATCATTGGGGAAGGTGATTTGGTCGAGGTAGTTCAAGGATGGATCTTCCCCGCCAAAGTAGTGCTTCAACCTATGTCCATTCACCTTGAAATTCGGGCCATCATTTTGAGCTAGCTCGATGGTCCCGTATGAAAAAATGGGTTCCACGATCGCTTATGATCGCACGAGGGGTTCGAAACCGAGAAAACAAGCTTTTCAAAAACTTGACTACCATACAAGAATCATTGGTGGGCGAAGCCTTAGCTTCCACCCACTTAGATTGGTAGTCAACCGCGACAAGGATGTCCTTATTACCACGAGATGATGGGAACGGCCCCATAAATTCGATGCCCCAAACGTCAAAGATCTCACACACTTGGATGATATTTTGTGGCATTTCATCTTTTTGTGAGGCTTTTCCTTGTCGTTGGCATGAGTCACATGACTTCACAAGTTCATGTGCATCTCGGTAAATAGTAGGCCAAAAGAAACCGGCATCAAAGACCTTCTTAGCCTTGAGATTAGCACCATGGTGACCACCCGTGGGTCCCTCGTGACAAGCTCTAAGGATGTTAGAAGCTTTAGTACCAAAGACACAACGTCGAATAATTTGATCCGCACAAATTCAAAACAAGTAAGGGGCGTTCCAAAAGTAGAACTTGACGTCACGAAAGAATTTTCGTTTTTCTTGAGTCGTCATACCCTTGATGATGAAGTTGCCCGCATGGTAATTTGTGAAATCCGCAAACCATGGGGTGGAAGAATCAAGCTTAGAATTAACTACACCAAGTGTCTCGAGCGGAAATGTTTCGGTGATTTCCTTTGGCTCGTAAACACTTTGGTGAGGATCTTCCAAACGAGAAAGATGATCGGCCGCTAGATTCTCGACTCATTTTTTGTCAACAATTTTGTGATCAAATTCTTGGGGGAGGAGAATCCAAAGAAGTAATCTTGGCTTAGCATCTTGTTTAGCCGTAAGATACTTGATAGCCGAATGATCCGTATACACTATGCATTTCGTCAAGACAAGATAAGGTCGGAATTCTCAAATGCATACACCACGACCAGGAATTCCTTCTCCGTTGTAGTGTATTTTAGTTGAGCCTCGGTCATCGTCTTGCTATCATAGTGAATAGGCAAGAAGTGCTTTTCATGACGTTGCCCCAATACGGCCCCAATATCATAGTCACTAGCATCACACATGAGCTCAAAGGGGAGGTTCCAATTGGGAGCAACAAGAATGGGAGCTTCGGTAAGTTTCCTCTTAAGGATTTCAAAGGCTCGTACACAATCTTCTTCAAAGACAAAACGTGCATATTTTTCAAGGAGATGTGTAATAGGTCGAGAGATCTTTGAAAAATCCTTGATGAATCGACGATAAAAGCCCGTGTGGTCTAGGAAACTCCTAACTCCTTTAATGGTTTTGGGATGAGGTAATTTGGCGATGACGTCTACCTTAGCTTGATCTACCTCAATCCCCGCTTTCGAAACCTTGTGCCCTAAGACGATTCCACTTTTAACCATAAAATGACATTTTTCCCAATTAAGCACAAGGTTGGTTTCCTCACAACGCTTCAACATTCCCTCAAGATTCGACAAACACGAAGTGAACGAACAACCAAACACGGAAAAGTCATCCATGAAGACTTCCATCGTCTTCTCGATCATATGATGAAAAATAGCCATCATGCACCTTTGAAAGGTTCCCGGTGCATTGCAAAGTCCAAATGGCATTCTACTATAGGCAAACGTTCCATATGGACACGTAAACGTAGTTTTTTCTTGATCACGAGGATCGATGGGGATTTGGAAGTAACCGGAAAAACCATCTAAAAAGCAATAGAAATCGTTTCCCGCAAGACGCTCCAACATTTGGTCCATGAAGGGCAAGGGAAAATGGTCTTTATGAGTGGCATCATTCAACTTACGATAGTCAATGCACACTCTCCATCCGGTCACGAGTCTAGTGGGAATTAACTCGTTGGCATCGTTTGGCACAATGTTCATTCCTCCATTCTTAGGGACACAATGAATAGGACTCACCCAAGGGCTATCGGAAATAGGGTAAATCATTCCCGTGTCAAGGAGTTTTAGGACTTCCTTTTTGATGACGTCGTGAATTTTGGGGTTCACCCTCCTTTGACATTGGATTGCGGGCTTGTAATCCTCCTCCATTAAGATTTTGTGGGTACAAAATTTGGGATCGATTCCCTTAATGTCGGATAACTTCAACGCAATTGCCCCTTTGTGATCCTTTAGAACATCGACAAGTGCGGTTTTTTCATCATTTGAAAGTTATTTCGAAAAAATAACCGACAACTTATCGTCCTCCTCCAAAAAGACATATTCGAGATGAGGAGGTAAATCTCTCAACTCGAGGATAGGTGGTTCCTCAATTGAAGATTTGGGCTCGATACTCATAACCTCCTCGGGTGGAGAAAATGGGAAATCGTTAAGAAAATCCTTGATAATCGAGAAGTCCTCATCATTGTCGAGGTCTTCGTTACAAGTACGTGGAACATCGAATTCTTCCAACGTAAAACCACCACCTTCAAATGGATTGAAGGTTGGTGTCGAGTTATCAAGAATGAGATCTAACAAAATGGGATTGCCACTATTTTCATCATCACCAAAACCTAGAACTTCTTGTGAAAATTCCTCGTAAACAACGTCAATCATATCAACGAGGTTTATGGTTGCAACGGAATAAGCATGAGAAATTTGAGAGTTTTGAGTTGCGTTTATAACAAGTTCCTCGTCGTTGAAACGTAAGGTGATATTTCTAGCATGAACATCGATCAAAGCCATAGACGTATCTAAAAATGAAAGACCTAAAATGAGAGGAACTTGAGGATCCGTGGGAATATCGACAATGATAAAGTCTACCGGATAATAGAACTTTCCCACTTTCACAAATACGTCTTCCGCCAATCCACATGCGGGAATCATGGAATGGTCGGCCAACTCGATAGACATTAGTGAAGGAGTAAGATTAGGAAGATTGAGTGACTTGAAGATTGCAAGTGGCATCAAGTTAATGCTAGCACCAATATCAGCCAAGGATAGCATTCTTCCATATCTTGGATTGCACAAGGGATCAAAAATTTATCAGGATCACCGACTTTTTGAGGTATGCGATTAAGATAAACCGATGAACAACTAGACAATTGATGCAATTTCTGCTTGTTGTTCAACATACTCTTAAAGTTAGCGGCAAATCGAGGCATCATGACCAAAGCATCGACGAAACTCACATTAAAGTGAAAATCACGAAACATTTTCATAAAAAGCTCAAATTGGTAATTGTCGCGCTCTTGACGTTTCTCCTTTCTAAGTCTCGATGGATAGGGAAATGGTGGTGTGGGTTGAGGAATAGGCATGGCTTTTGGAATCTCGGGTTCCAATGTTGGTAATGGGTCAACCGTAGGTGTGGCATGAGCGGTACTTCGTGGGAATTGGACATGCTCCTTTTCGACCACCACCTCGGGTTCTTCCTCAATTGCATCCTCCGTAGGAGCAATTGGTTGAGGAGTCGATTCCTTAAGTGTCTTACCACTACGTGTGGTAATCACTTTCATCTCTCCCTTAGGGTTTGATATGGTGTTGCTAGGAAGACTACTCGAAGACGGTTTACACATAATTGCCTCAAACATAGATGAAATTTTGTCCTCAAACTTAGATTGCCTCTTCTCGGTTTTAATCATTTCTTGCTTAATTTCATGTTGCCCTTGTTCCATTTTTTGTTGGTTTTGTTGTAACCTTGTTACATTTCCTTCCATTTTGTTTGAATGGATTTTAAGCTCATTTGCTAACTCATTTTTCAACTCTTTCTTCAAGTCGTTCTTAAACTCGGATCTTAGGCTAATGATTTCTATTTGAATGTTGTCAAACCTAGCATCGTTCCCATTAGCGTATTCAACAAATTCATTTGGAAGATCTTTCAAAGTTTGCAAACTTTTGTTATTGTTTTGAAAATCACTTTGATTTTTGTTTGAAACTTGATTATTAGCCCCCTTGATTACCATAATTTCCTTTGTAATTGTTTTTGAAACCAACTTGATTGTTTCGATAGTTGTTGTTAGCATTTTTATTTGTAGCAAAACCCGGTGGAGTCAATTGATTAGAGCGGGTAACTTGACCGTTTTGGTCGTAAGTTCCTGTGGCCGCGTAGGCACTCGAAGTGTTACCACCGTTGGTAATGCACTCAAAGAAATCATGACCTCCACCACAATACATACATGAAGCCTCAACCGCAAAACCCGGTGGAGTCAATTGATTAGAGCGGGAGCACTTTGTTCTCCAACTTTGAATTCAATTAAAAGTCCTATAAGCTTATCAAAGATTTTGTTTTCCAAGTTCGTCTCAATTTGGCAAGCATCGATGGTATTAGACAAAGAAGGTGAAGCTGAAGACGAAGCCTTACGAACACTCGACGTGCTATGAGGACTATACACCTTAGATCTATTCTCAGTTATCACCAAAGCTTCCTTAACCGTTTTACACAAAAAATTACCACCCGCGACAGCATTTAGATAATCCCTTTCATGATCATTAAGTCCATTGTAAAACGCGTCAATTTGATGCAAGTCGGAAAAACCGTGATGAGGACACTCATGTAACATTTCCTTAAACCTATTCCAAGCCGTTGAAAAACTCTCATTAAATTCTTGTGAAAATTTTGAAATCTAGTTTTTCAAATGCGTAGTCTTAGAGGGCGGAAAAAATTGGTTAACAAATTTAGACACGAGATCCTTCCACGTCAATATAGAATTGGGTTGCTCTTTCTCTAACCAAATTTTAGCGGGCCCCGCAAAGGAATACAGAAAAAGCATCATCTTAATTGAGTCATTAGCAACATCCTTAAATTTGCAAGTGGCGGTAAGACGATTGAATTGGCGGATATGGTTGTGCGGGTTGTCCTTTTCATCACCACGGAATTTGTTGTTTTGGATCATCGACAACAAACCCGTTTTCACTAAAAAATTCTCCACAACGATAGCGGGAATTACAATAGCCTCTCCATAACCCTCGGTGGGTGCTTGAAGTAACTCCATCATAGTTCGATTCTCCATGATTGGTTCCTCTCTTACAATGGGTTCGTCAATAGGAGACTCCTCACTAGAAAGATTAGGAGTAGGTGTTGCCTCCTTTCGGTTTCTTCGTTTACGTGCACGTCTTGCTTGGTTGCGGGTTTGCATAAACGTCACGTACAATGAGGGGATGAGCAAAGAAGATTCTTTTTGGTATTTTGTATTTTTCCAAAAATTTTTTTGTGGTTTTTGATTGTTTTTACTTTTTTTTGGGTGATTGTGATTGTATTAAGTAGACCAAAATCTACAAATCTACTCCTTAATCAAATCTCTTGATTAAAGAAGCCTCAAGGAATGAAAACGATCACGTGAAGTGAACGCCTTCGATGACTTTAGAACGTTGGTGGAACACCAAAACGTTCAAGAGGGTTTAATTAATGAAACCAAGAAAGTCTATATGATACTTAATAATACTTTGGGCGGCAAAACCCTCGATTAGCTTTCAAAATCAAATACTCACAAGCAAGCGGGGAAACGAGGCGGCGCAAAGCACTTAAGAGCCTTTTTCCTTAGGGTATATTTTATAATACCCGCCTTATACCCACCTTATAGTTTGTATTTTTCAAAATCGAGCTTCACGAAAGTATTTATCTATTTTTGCCTTTTCTTTCTTGTTTGAGATTCAAATACAATGATTGGGTAATGACCTCCCAAGTCAAGGTTGTGTTTTCACACTTTTGGAGTACTTGTGAATTTATTGTTCTATGTATACAATATATGAATAATATTCACACAAAAAACGAAAAACCAATAATACGTATTAGTAGAGTGCTACTAATACAAATACTATTTATGGTTAGTATATAAAAACAACAATTTACAAATCAAAACACAACACGCCTCCCTGGCAGCGGCGCCAAAATGATGATTGTAATTTACAACCTTGTTTAGGAAAACAAAGCGTAATTAGGGCAAGTATTAACAAGTGATTTAGGAAAACCACAAGTTATGACCCAAAGTGGGGATCGTTCTCAACGAGGCTTGGTGTGTGTGTTAAGAGATGATTAATTATGTGATTATATTGATTATGAGAAAATAAAATAGAAATGAGATTAGGAGAGAATGACGGTTACGATGACGAATAAAACTAAGACGATAAAGTCGTACACGTAAAACCGTAAAAAGTAGCAAAACTAAAAATTTACCCTAAAAACTCCCAGAAAATTGCAATAAATCCTAAATAATGTAATTAGAGTTTATAAAAAATCAAAAATCACTCAAACCTTTTATTTAATTAAATAATAATTTTTTAATGTTAATTAAAGCCCTAAAAATCAATTTAATTAAAAAAAAAGCCTAAAATGAGATTTTTTCAATTATAAACCTCTAAAATACCCTAACTTAATTTAAAACTATTTTTGAAAATTTTAAAATTAATAAAAACTATTTAAAAACAATTATAAACTATTAAAACTTAAAATAATTATAAAAATTAATCTAAGGGCAATAAAAATATTTTAAAAATTGTAAAATTCCTAACATAATGTATTTAACCTAAGAAAAATGTAAAAACTTGAAAAATCTAAATTTTAATTTTTAATAATAAAATAATAATAAAATAATATTAAAAATCCAAAATTTATCAAAAATTCTAAAAACTTGCAAACTAGTTTAATTTAACCTAAATAACATAGAAATGAAGTTGAAATTACCTAAATACCCCTAATGGGCCTTCAAATGGGCCAAAGTCCAAAACAGACCCTTATTGGGCCAAAATAAGCCCAATAAGAAGAATGTTTATAAAAATGGCCCAAAAGCTCCTATCTGACCTACAGTTTGATTCTAAATACAATTTTTCAAAGGCCCAAAAGCTGAAAATATGATATAAGCTGGCTTATATCAAACAACTTATTCTTAATGGGCTTTTTGGCCCATTAAGCTATAAGCTAATGCCATAAGCTCAAATTAGACACACAAGCTTCTTTTGAGTTAATTAAGACTTCTGTAAAAAGAAATTTGAAAAAAGTCCAAGGAATAAGCCTGAAAATGCAATAAGCAATCTTCACAAAACGACAAAATTGTCGTTTTCGAGTTCTAGGCCACCCCAAGAGCTGATTCAAGTTTCAAAAGCTTTTAAATGACTTAACTAAGCTTAATCAACAAAAAGTTTTCAAATAAGTCCACTAAATAAGCTGAAATAAGCAAATAAGCACTTCTTTAAAAGTCAACTTTAAGAGTTTTCTAGCAAAAAGTCAAAGTCAAAGTCTAATAAGCTCCAGTTCAAACAAATGTGTCAAATGATGACGATTGATCACAAAAAGTAAGTTGTTGCAGGTCTGGATAAGCCAATATGGCTTATTAATAAGCTACTGAAAATTAACACTAGTAGGGGCTAGTTTTGGTGTCTGAGCAGTGGAAACTTTTTCCACTGCTTGACTTGTTTGACTATTTGTCTTTAGTGACTTTTTTGGAGATTCAAGTTTCACAAAGGCACCCAAATGATCAGTGGATCATAAGGAGTCAATAACGACAAAGAAATCACAATCACAATCAGCCAATTTATAAAGTTAATTCATTTAATCACCAGACATGCACCAGACTTAGAACAATAAGCAGTTGAGGTTCAATAAGCACTTATAGCACAATTTAGCCAGCCAAACTTCACCAAATGCATACACAAGCTATAATAAACTTAATTGAACAAGTCTAAACAGGTTTCATGCAATGGTACAAACTATAGATCAAGATTCAAGCACAATAAGTTACTGATGAACACTAACACAAGCAGATTTTTACTTTTGCTGATGCACTTGACCAACAAGCCAAATTCAAACACTCAGATCTCTAAGATATGTTATGATAACTTTGATTTAACAACTTACATCCTTAAACATGCATATACTCTAAGTATTACCAAGATTTTAGGTCAAAAACAGTCAAACTCAATAAGTTATAGCACAATCTTTGATTCAAGGGTTTAAGCCCAATAACTTGCAGCAAATAGCACTCAACCAAGCCAATAACAGATAACAAGCACCAACACAAACTTCCAACAACACAATATCAACTTATGATCTTAAACGGATTAACCCAAACACCCCTTTAAATTTTCAAATAAAAATTTTCAAATCAAAAGTGTATTCCAAGGTTACCCGAGCCCAATCAAACACATTAACAAGTATAATATGCAGTATTGAACAAGATTAGACCACAAAATCAGCAAGCACACAAGCAACACACAAATTCACCAAAAATCTAAATTTTTAACAGATTTTGAGTAGAATGGTGTGTACCTCATGGATGTACATCCACACCCACGAATTTTAAGCTAATGTGCTAGCAAGAACAAGAACAAGCTTCCACAATAAAGCCTGCTAAGATTCAACAAGGTTAAGAGCACAATATTAAAATCAGAAAAATGAAAATCCTTGATTAATGCAACCTTAGTTCCCCATACTTGATTATCCCCAAGTTATAGGCTTCACCACACCTTGATAACACAATATCAGGATGCTATGATCAGCTTTATAGCCCAAGAATTCCAAGGTTTGAACAAGACTTAGCAAAATATCAAGAAAAGTGGAAAATGTGCAAACGTTTGCACACTCCATTTGAAAACAGGTTTTAAGAGCAAATATTAGTAAACATCAAACAACAATAAACAGATTATAAGGTTGGCACTTGATTTTTCTTCACCAAATTCAAGCACATTTCATTAACTGAATATATTATTTACAGATTTGTGAACAATGGAAAATTCAAGAGCAAAGATAAATGTACTTAGTCCTATGCCATATATAGGCTACAAATGTTATCAAAGAAAGCTAAAAACGAAACCCTAATGCTTGGTGAAGTCCCAGAAATGCCCTTGAGGTTTTTGGCATTTTGAAGATCACGTGACTGATTTTTGTATTGTTGTGGAGCTGGCAATGTGAAAAGTGTATCCAAGGGCTTCAAATAAGCTTAGTTTCAAAGCAATGTTATAGAACGTTGGATGACTGTCCAAGTTTTGGCTTCTTGCTCAAAGGTGAAAAGCAGGGGAATCTTGTGAGCTGGGTGGTGATGTGGCAGACTTTTTGAAAGTTGGGATGTGATTAAGGTCACCTTAATCATAAATCTGGACAATATCAAGGCCTAATTACAACAGGATTAAGAAAACCCAATTGTGTTCTTGTAGTGAATAGTTGTGTGTTTGATCCGGATTTATGTTTAAAAATGGTGTTTAGCGCCACTTAATTAACTAATCAAAGTTAGTTATAAGTGGGAAGTGAGGTGGCATGAGGTTGAGCTCTGATTGGTGTAAAGGGGTGAGTGAGACAGGTGGCATGACATGGTTGGTTAAGGTTTCTTTGGCTGTCTACCAAGTATGGCCCCTTATTTCTTATACTCTTTTCACTTTGTAAATTGTAAAACCTGCATGCTTTTACCATGAATAGTACAGTTAAGATCGTACGTACTAGATTAAAACATTCCTATTATAGCATGATTACGATTTCGTGTTAGGATTTTACGTATTACGTACGTGTTAGTACACGATAAGTATTTACTACGCACGAACACGCAATAATTATTTGACAATAATTAATCACGAACATGCGATCATGAAATCATGAACGTAATTTAATCACGAGCTAATATTAATTACATATATATATTTATTACGAACACGAATAAATATATTAAGTCAAAGTTAATATTTAACGAGAACACGTAAAACACGAACACGAGAACACACGAGAACACACCAATATTTTAGACACGGAAAACATTCGGGTTACCCCTTGTGGGCCCCATTACCACGAAATTCGGGAGGGAGGATGGGCTTAGCCCATCAATTTTTACTAAAAGGGGTTTAAGGGATTTTCACTACTCATTTACAATTACAGAAGCTTTTAGAAAAAACCTAAATACCCTACTCCCTTTTCTTTTTGTGCTACCACCCTACAAACACCATAAGGAGGTGGTTTGTGATCTTGGATCTTGGAATTTGAGTTGGTGATCGTGTTTGTTCTTCATCCTTTTGATCCACGAATTCGGTAAATCCTTTTTAAACCATTTCTTTTGATTTGATCTTTTTATAAATCAAGAACATGTTATGTTTTTTTTACAAAAACCTAATAAATAAACATGGATCTAACATTTATTTGGGGTTTAATAAAATAAAATGTATGTTTTTAAGGGGTGTTTGTTTTGGCCGCAGGCTGCACCGAACCCGAAGGGGGTTTCGGTTTCGCCAACCGACCACCACCAAGACCATACGGTCTTGGTTGGTGTGTGTGGGTCCCACGGCAGCTTCAAGGAACGGGGTACCTCGAGTTGGTTCAGGGTACGATGTCGATTTCATGTCCGGTTCATGCTTTTTAGTCTAGATCCGGTTCATGGTGTATTTTTAGTTTTTTTTATGTTTTATGATCTTATGTTAAAAATTAAATTAATAAAATGGCATGATTAATTTAATAACATGACTTAGGTTATTTTAATTATTAATAATCATGAAATTAATTAACCTAAGTATTTTATATTTTAGACTTATAATTAATTAATTATTTAAAAACCATGATTATAATTAATTAATTAACATGACTTAGGTTGTATTATTAATATGTAATAATACATGTTTTAACCTAAGTATTTAACATTATTTAATTAAAAACATGTTATACTTGAATTAAATATTTTAACCTATAGTTTAATTTAATTACATGGAATCATTATTAAACTATACATTATATCATATGACTTAGAAAATAATCATGAAAACACTTAGGCTTATATACTTAGCTTATTTAACCAGCTTATTTCTAATTATGGAAACTTTCTATCTTTAGAAACTTAATTAAATAAGGCAGCTAATCTATTTATGGAAACCTTCTATTTTTATAAACTTATTTCATTTACGCAGCTAATCTATTTATGGAAACTTATTTAATTAAGGCAGCTGGTCTATTTATGGAAACTTTCTATTTTTAGAAACTTATCTATTTTAAGCAGTAATTCTATTTTTGGAAACCTTCTATTTTTGGAAACTTTCTATTTTTGGAAACTTTCTATTTTTGGAAATTTCTATTTTTGGAAACTTTCTATTTTTGGTAACTTTCTATTTTTGGAAACTTTCTATTTTTGGAAACTTTCTATTTTTGGAAACTTTCTATTTTAGGAAACCTGCTATTTTTGGAAAGTTACTTATTATTACACAGTAAGTATAATAACACAAGAAATACCATAAATACTTAATCAGATTAAACAGAATATAAGATAAACACGGTTTAAGGCTTAAAAACAGTAAAACATGGTAAGAACACATAAAATAAGCTAAGACATGACATAAAACCAGCTATGTATTTAGTAAGCAAATACATATTCATGTATGTATTTATGTAGCACTAGTGATTCGGAAGTAGGATTCCTCTCAGTTCATCTTCTTCGTTCACTGGACATAAGGTACGGATTTCCGTCCTTTCAGTATGGACATTCTTTCCTTATTAGGATTTCCCCGTATGCAGCCAACTGTTTTCCCGTAGTATAAGTTACGTGTTTGATTGATTATGTTTAATTAAGATTACCTATATCCATATACATGCATGACCAGTTTCACCTAGTTATGGAGGTACCATAACCATAACATTAGAGGCACTGATGTTATGACTTCACAACGGCGGAGTGATTGCTCGTGGCGTCCCTTCAGCTTTTGGCCATTTATATTATATTTATCATGTGGGGCGTATGGGTGCATCCTAGTTACATGTTTTTTATTCAGGATTTCATGGTGAATGTGGTGTGTGCCTTGCATCCTTCACAAGGAGTTGATCCCTCCTACCCAAAAACCAGTATATTAAATTATAGGCAGCCCCTCTAATTTGCATGATGAGGTCACCCCTCCAAGTATTCATGCACGGTGGATTTTCATGACCTATATTGGCTAATGGTAAAATATGTTAACCAGTTTTCATAAGATAAACATAAGGCTTTTCAAACTATAAAACCAGTTTTATGAACATGTTCCAGGTTTTCCAGGACTTATACATTTCCACTGCTATTAAGTCTCTATTATGTTTTAGTCAATTATAATATGTCTATATCCGTGCACTGAGCATTTTGCTCAGTCGTTACTTTCCTTTCCATGTCCCAAACGGCAGGTACCCTAGGAAAGACTCGAGCATTTGGGGACGTGCATAGGATGGAAGCTGCCAGAGAATTCTTTTCCTTTTTGCCTTCATATACTTATGCTTGTTTAGTCTTTCATTCATTTCCTTTTCTTTATTATGTTTTGGGCTTATGTTTGGGAACCGATATTTCATTCCGGTTTACCCTATGGTCATGTAATGTTTTAGACATTTATCCTTGTATGTTTTGATGACACGCCATAATTACGCGTGACATTCCATTATCAAAATGGGGTGTTACAATTATGGTATCAGAGCCAAGGCTTCGACCTGTAGGCTCTAAAACTCGACTTGTGACTAGTGGGTAGTCACCAGGAGCTTCCTAAGCCAACGTTTGTTATTCTACGTATTGATGTTTTCTGCGCATTGTTGTTTTAACCATGATGTTTTCAGCACCTTGAGGTTTTAACCTTGATGTTTTCATCGATATTTTTTTTGCTAATATGGATGGACAATCGTCATTCATATTTAGTTATGTGTCATTGTTTCATGCATAATGTTCCTCGTGAACTGTGGCTATGTGGACTGAACCCCAATAGTTCATAATTAGTCACATAAAAATTTTTTCTAATAAGTTTTGACATATGAGTTTCATTTATTTATGTTTCATGTATCATTGTTGCAGGGATTATGACTAAGTAATGGTTGGTACAGGACTGGCCCTATTTAGTCGCATGTGCTTTTATCGAAACTTTTAACTTTGGGACCGACCCATAGGCGTCCCCTCGCCATGTCTTTTGTTTTGGAACCGACCCATAGGTGTTCCCTCGCACATATAAAGGTTTTATAAACTACATTACGCATTCATGCACTGTTTTTCATGCATAAAATTTTTCTCATGATTTAAATTGGCATAAATTTTTTCATGTCCCCTCATAAGTTATTATGTTTTATGTCAAGTATGTTTTCATACTGTCATGGTTAACTTCAGTTTCATGCTGATTATGTTATACACTTCTTCGTGATAGATGGTTTCATGTTTCTTCATGATAATTCCGTCTTCATGTTGATTATGTTTTACGCCTCTTTAGTTATTTACGTTGTCCTGCAAGACATTGTTAGATTTCATTGAATAATGCTTTCATGATAGTCATGGTTGGTTTTCATTGATCATGCTGTCAGGCAAATCATCGTTGAATTTTGTGTAACCACAATTTAACGTTTCTGTTACAACCAGAATGATGTCTATGCTAATACTGCCAGGTTATCAAGATGGTTTTCCTAACCATTTAACCGATATACTTTTTTTAAATCATGATAAATGATCGACCCCATACCGATCATTTCATGTGCATTCCACGTGTACTCCACGTACCGTGTTTCATGTGTATGACACGTACCTTAATCCATGTATTTTTCCACTTGTAATACTTCACGAGTATTCGCTAGTCGATTCTGAATCACCTCAGGCGTATTTTCTATTGCTAATATTCTACAAGATTGCTGATGCCGCTCATAACTTGGAAATGTTACTAAAGGTTAATGCTGCTGATGTTCGGAGACGCTACGAGATGCGAATGCTGTTCACAACCGGGAGATCCTACAAGACGAAGACAAAGGCGTCGGAGCAAAGCAATTGGACGAGAAGATGCTTCACCATCAGACGATTCCCATCAATCATTGTCCCTAATTCTTAGTTACATGTCACACGTCATTCGGCTTTCATTTCAGCCATATGAGTGCAAACCGGTACCAGCCGGCCACTCAGCTAAATAGTTACACGAATCACGGTCATGAGAATGACCATCATGGAACTGACAGACCGGACGATAGTAACCACTGCTATGACAGCAACTATCCTAGAAATCGCAACCGAAATTCTGGCCACGGACGTGATCAGAAATGCAAGGATTAGTAGTCCAACCGATCCGCCAAGTCTGGCATAATAACCTAATATTGTAATTCTATTGTTTTACGTCTCGAGACACATGTCAAGACATCAGTCAAGACACATGTCTCACGTATACTTCTGAAGACACATGTCAAGACATCAGTCAAGACACATGTCTCACGTATACTTTCTGAAGACACATGTCAAGACACCAGTAAATACATATGTCATGCTTATAGTTCCAAGACACGAGTCAAGACACATGACTCACGTCCAACTATGGAACATTTCTAAGAAACTCAGGGTACCCTCCAAGGGTATATCCATTATGTTGTGCCATGTATTAGTCAGACCACAAGAATTTCAGTACCATTACCGGCGCATCAGTGGGAACAATCAAGTTTCACGATGACACTTTTATTTCTTTCACCATATTTCATATGATTCATGACCATGAAGGACGCCTTTCGTATTACCACGTATACGAAGGTTTTCCTTCAGCTTAATGATGAGATCCAAGCTGCTAACGCATTTCCTCGGACAGACACGAGATGAATTTTATCCTAATTATGGACTATGAACAGCACACCATGCTACGATTCATAATTATGTACAGTAATGTTCAGGCTCCTGAATATATTCAGCTTTATTTTCATCAGGAAAATATGTACGAATTATCTATGCTTACAAGCATGTCCGTTGTTAGCCATGGTCGCTAAAATCTTCTAGCTGTCAGTAAGACACGACTACTTAAGTCCTTTTACGCATAGCCAGTTGATTATTCCAAAATCTTCCAATACATTCCAGAAGAGCCTACAAGGAGAAGGATGGTACCATGAGATTATGTGTCGACTACCGTCAATTTAAACAAATCACCATTCATGACCGTTATTCTCCTCCACGTATTGACGACATGTCGAAGCAACCGTATGGTGTTAATCACTTTTCCAAGATCGAACTCATAATCATGCTTCCAACAGTGACGAGTGAAAGAGAAGGACATGTTCATGACTGCTATTCGTGCACGACTCGGTCATGCTAGATTTACGATTTTGAATTAGTCTCATCAATGCTCCAACAGCATTACGGACTTAATAAAATGAGTTTCCATGAACTCATAAGCATATTCATAAGTGTTTTCATTGAGGATAACCTGATTTCCTTTAAGCCCAAAGAAGAACAGTAAGACCATATCTGCACTATGTTGCAAATTTTATGACAAGAGAAATTTTACCCTAGAATTTTTTTTTTCCAATATCAATTCTGTTTGATTACAGTGACACGCTAAATCACATGGGTTTCTACGGTTAATCTTACTATGACTCAGCTTATGCGTAAAGGATAGAACCCTACACTACATTAGGTGTTCTAGAAAATCCTACGCTAGGAGAAGTCTAGATTCAGAAACTCAGAGTTTCGCAAACTCCTATGTATCAAGTCCTACGAAGCAAGATACAGTTACGTTCATATCTTGATACCTGACATACCAACAGGTTAAGATAGGACACCAACAGACTGGGATGTTTGCATCATCTGAAATCGTGAATTGAAATGGGACAAGATATCCACGGATTTTGGTTACCAGATTAAAGCAAACTCAGAAGAAGCAAGATGCTATCTGTGTTATTGCCAACAGTTTGATCAAGTCTTCAAAATCCTTACATCCGTACGGATTGATCGGACACATTCCACACCAAGGCTCATCCGATCACTTGGTAATCCCTCAGTTATAGGGACAGGCGAAGGTTCGCATTTGTGCTCCTTGTTTACGTCCACGTCCTTGTTCTAATTTCACGACTTGTTTTCGTGCTCGCGCATGACACCATTCACATTCATGATGGTATCTTGACTTACAATTTTACGTTCATTTCGTTCTGGGAAGTTTTGCAAGAAATTGAGAGACCAGACCCAAGTTTAGTATAACTCTCCATCATCAGATAGACGTTTCACGTCATATTCCACGTCTCACCTTGTAGCGTTTGGCGTTACCGCCATTATATTCTATGATCACGATATGTTTCACATGTCATGTTCATTCCACGTTCCTCATATCATGATCAAGATATGTTACATGTATCATGGATCACGATATGTTTACTCATACTACACTCGCCATATCTCCACGTAGCACGTTCAAAATTTTTCACGTATCACGTTCAGAAATTTTCACGTACTACGTTTCTTTATGTCTCGCGCATCGTTTCTAATTATCAGTTAAGTCAGATTGTCTCGCATCGTAACGTTTCAGTTACCCTAGCACGTTAACTCTTATTTTCCTCGATCGAATTTAGATCATCTACCTTCCGTTGATAACCAAGAATTTCTTCGTATTCCAAATCAAGGTCAGGAGGACCAAGATTTATCATTAGTGTCAAGATCTTCCGAAGGAACCGTCCCAAGAGGGAGGCCACTTGGAAACGGACAAGTTCATCCGGACTTTTATCCGTTTTTATCTTATCAATTAGATATGTCCTTTCAGTTACGTCACGTTCCATGTCCTTTCAAGACATGTCACGTTCCGCGTTCCTTCTGCCAGCTCACCTGCACGTTATTTATCTTACATACCCTCTTAGTTTGATTCGGGTATGTTTCTCTTTCAATACGTTATCTATAATTCGGGGACGAATTATTCATTTTAGGGGGAAGAGTTGTAAAACCCGCATGCTTTTACCATGAATAGTACACTTAAGATCGTACGTACTAGATTAAAACTTTCCTATTATAGCATGATTATGATTTCGTGTTAGGATTTTACGTATTACGTACGTGTTAGTACACGATAAGTATTTACTACGCACGAACACGCAATAATTATTTGACAATAATTAATCACGAACATGCGATCATGAAATCATGAACGTAATTTAATCACGAGCTAATATTAATTACGTATATATATTTATTACGAACACGAATAAATATATTAAGTCACGGTTAATATTTAACGAGAACACGTAAAACATGACACGAGAACACACGAGAACACACCAATATTTTAGACACGGAAAACATTCGGGTTACCCCTTGTGGGCCCCATTACCACGAAATTAGGGAGGGAGGATGGGCTTAGCCCATCAATTTTTATTAAAAGGGGTTTAAGGGATTTTCACTACTCATTTACAATTACAGAAGATTTTTAGCAAAAACCTAAAAACCCTCCTCCCTTTTCTTTTTGTGCCTCCACCCTACAAACACCACAAGGAGGTGGTTTGTGATCTTGGATCTTGGAATTTGAGTTGGTGATCGTGTTTATTCTTCATCCTTTTGATCCACGAATTCGGTAAATCCTTTTTAAACCTTTTCTTTTGATTTGATCTTTTTATAAATCAAGAACATGTTATGTTTTTTTTACAAAAACCTAATAAATAAACATGGATCTAACATGATTTGGGGTTTAATAAAATCAAAAGTATGTTTTTAAGGGGTGTTTGTTTTGGCCGCAGGCTGCACCGAACCCGAAGGGGGTTTCGGTTTGGCCAACCGACCACCACCAAGACCATACGATCTTGGTTGGTGTGTGTGGGTCCCATGGCAGCATCAAGGCACGGGGTACCTCGAGTTGGCTCGGGGTACGGTGTCGATTTCATGTCCGGTTCATGCTTTTTAGTCTAGATCCGGTTCATGGTGTATGTTTAGTTTTTTTTATGTTTTATGATCTTATGTTAAAAATTAAAATAATAAAATGGCATGATTAATTTAATAACAAGACTTAGGTTATTTTAATTATTAATAATCATGAAATTAATTAACCTAAGTATTTTATATTTTAGACTTATAATTAATTAATTATTTAAAAACCATGATTATAATTAATTAATTAACATGACTTAGGTTGTATTATTAATATGTAATAATACATGTTTTAACCTAAGTATTTAACATTATTTAATTAAAAACATGTTATACATTAATTAAATATTTTAACCTATAGTTTAATTTAATTACATGGAATAATTATTAAACTATACATTATATCATATGACTTAGAAAATAATCATGAAAACACTTAGGCTTATATGCTTAGCTTATTTAACCAGCTTATTTCTAATTATGGAAACTTTCTATCTTTAGAAACTTAATTAAATAAGGCAGCTAATCTATTTATGGAAACCTTCTATTTTTAGAAACTTATTTATTTCAGGCAGCTAATCTATTTATGTAAACTTATTTAATTAAGGCAGCTGATCTATTTATGGAAACTTTCTATTTTTAGAAACTTATCTATTTAAAGCAGTAATTCTATTTTTGGAAACCTTCTATTTTTGGAAACTTTCTATTTTTGGAAACTTTCTATTTTTGGTAAATTTCTATTTTTGGAAACTTTCTATTTTTGGTAACTTTCTATTTTTGGAAACTTTCTATTTTTGGAAACTTTCTATTTTTGGAAACTTTCTATTTCTGGAAACTTTCTATTTTAGGAAACCTGCTATTTTTGGAAAGTTACTTATTATTACACAGTGAGTATAATAACACATGAAATACCAGAAATACTTAATCAGATTAAACAGAATATAAGATAAACACGGTTTAAGGCTTAAAAACAATAAAACATGGTAAGAACACATAAAATAAGCTAAGACATGACATAAAACCAGCTACGTATTTAGTAAGCAAATACTTATTCATGTATGTATTTATGTAGCACTAGTGATTCGGAAGTAGGATTCCTCTCAGTTCATCTTCTTCGTTCACTGGACATAAGGTACGGATTCCCGTCCTTGCAGTATGGACATTCTTTCCTTATTAGGATTTCCCCGTATGCAGCCAACTGTTTTCTCGTAGTATAAGTTACGTGTTTGATTGCTTATGTTTAATTAAGATTACCTATAGCCATATACATGCATGACCAGTTTCACATAGTTATGGAGGTACCATAACCATAACATTAGAGGCACTGATGTTATGACTTCACCACGGCGGAGTGATTGCTCGTGGCGTCCCTTCAGCTTTTGGCCATTTATATTATATTTATCATGTGGGGCGTATGGGTGCATCCTAGTTACATATTTTTATTCAGGATTTCATGGTGAATGTGGTGTGTGCCTTGCATCCTTCACAAGGAGCTGATCCCTCCTACCCAAAAACCAATATATTAAATTAGAGGCAGCCCTTCTAATTTGCATGATGAGGTCACCCCTCCAAGTATTCATGCACGGTGGATTTTCATGACCTATATTGGCTAATGGTAAAATATGTTAACCAGTTTTCATAAGATAAACATAAGGCTTTTCAAACTATAAAACCAGTTTTATGAACATGTTCCAGGTTTTCCAGGACTTATACATTTCCGCTGCTATTAAGTCTCTATTATGTTTTAGTCACTTATACTATGTCTATATCCGTGCACTGAGCGTTTTGCTCAGCCGTTACTTTCCTTTCCATGTCCCAAAACGGCGAGTACCCTAGGAAAGACTCGAGCATTTTGGGGACGTGCATAGGATGGAAGCTGCCAGAGACTTCTTTTCCTTTTTGCCTTCATATACTTATGCTTGTTTAGTCTTTCATTAATTTACTTTGCTTTATTATGTTTTGGGCTTATGTTTGGGAACCGATATTTGATTCCGGTTTACCCTATGGTCATGTAATGTTTTAGACATTTATCCTTGAATGCTTTGATGACACGCCATAATCACGCGTAACATTCCATTATCAAAATGGGGTGTTACAAATAATAGCCCACAATCCGTTTTCCTTTGTTAACCAAGTTCCATTTTTCACACTTTTGCCCTAAATACTTTTCCAAAGTATTTTCAGGGGTATTTCTTGCCATTTCTTGATTCTTGAAGGACTGATTTGGCATTATCTTCATAGTTAATGGTCTTGACTTGTTTGTTTGACTTCTTGGAGGACTGAATTTTCCAAGTTATGATTAATGAGGGATCATTTTTGCCATTTCATCAAAGTAAAGGGTCCTTTTGGTAATTTTGATATTCTTAAAGGACAAAATTTGAGTCTTTCTCCAATGAGAATCAAGAAAGTTTTTGGGCAAGACAAGAAAGGAACTCAACTTGAAGTCCTTCATGGTATGTTTGACTTTGTGGAGGATTAATATTGACATTTTAGTTTTGTTGAGGGACTAAAATTGCCAATTTTTCAAAGTGGAGGTCCCTTTTTGCAATATTGACAAACTTTAGGGACCAATCTTGTAATTATGAGGATACAAGGGTATAAAGTGTCAATTATTCAATATTGGAGGACCCTTCTTGCATAATCTTCAAATCTTCAAGGGTTTTCTTTGGAAAATCTTCATTAGGGCTTGGTTCAATGTGCGGCTTCGTTTCCCGTGTTCGTTTTTGTAAGATTCTTGTGATCTTTTGTCATTTTCTCAATATCCGTACCTAAAATACACAAGCAACAAACACAAGCATATATTTGGCCAAATTCATGATATTTAATGCATTTAAAGCCCTTTTTAGACGATGAGACTATGTATAAAAGCAAACTCATCACATAGCCTTTGGAATCTCGGGTTCCAAATGTGGTAATGGGTCAACCGTAGGTGTGGCATGAGCGGTACTTCGTGGGATTGGGACATGCTCCTTTTCGACCACCAACTCGGGTTCTTCCTCAATTGCTTCCTGCGTAGGAGTAATTGGTTGAGGAGTCAGTTCTTTAATTGTCTTACCACTTCGTGTGGTAATCACTTTCATCTCTCCCTTAGGGTTCAATATGGTATTGCTAGGAAGACTACTCGAAGACGGTTTACACATTATAGCCTCAAACATGGATGAAATTTTATCCTCAAACATAGATTGCCTCTTCTCGGCCTTAATCATCTCTTGTTTTATTTCATGTTGCCCTTGTTCCATTTTTTGTTGGTTTTGTTGTAACCTAGTTACATTTCCCTCCATTTTGTTTTTATGGATCTTAAGCTCATTTGCTAACTCATTTTTCAACTCCTTTTTCAAGTCATTCTTAAACTAGGATCATAGGCTCATGATCTCTCTTTGAATATTATCAAACTTAGCATCGTTTCCATTTGCGTATCAACAAATTCATTTGGAAGATCTTTTAAAGTTTTCAAACCTTTGTTGTTTTTTTGAAAATCATTTTTTTGATTTTTGTTTGAAACTTGATTGTTATTAATGTGGAGATTTTACTAGTTGAAAGTTCGTTATTCTCGGTATCTCTTCGAATTGATTTCCGGTTAAATGTGTGACTCAGTTGTTTTTGGTTAAGAAAAAGTGAAGTTGATTTTCTATAACTAATTAAAAAGTAAATGCGAAAAGTATTTAAAAAACAAACTAAAGACAAGTACAAATAATAAAAGTAAAACAAAGTGAGTATTCAAAACTAAAAATTAAAACGATATTAAAAACGAATATTAAAACAAATAATAAAACGAAATTTAAAGCGAAACAATTAATAAAAATAAATCTAAAAGACGAAATTAACTATCGACTCGAAAATAAAGTTTACTAAATGAAAAAAGAGAGAATAAAACTAAAATGGTACTTTAAAGCTAAACGAGGAAAAACCTAAAGCGGGTACTAAATAAAAGATAAAACTTGAACTTCACGTAAAAATATTAATAATAAAAATCGAAGAAAAATTCAACTAAAAATACGTAACTTTCAAAAATAAAATCGGAACAACTTTCGGATTAAACTGAACAATTACGGAACAATACTTGTAAATAAGCAAGCAGGCAGGCTAGCTGCTGGAAGCAGCCAGCCTGGCTGCTGAAATGGCGCCAAAAATCCTTAAGCTGGCACACAAGCTGGTGGAACTAATTAACTTTGGTTCAGAAGTTTACAAAAGTTCCGATTCGGAACTTTTTGCCACAAACACTGGTTCAGCAGTTTTCTGGTTCGGAAGATTTCTGTTCGGAAGTATTTAAATTGGTTCGGAACTTTTGAAAAGTTCCGGTTCGGAACTTTTTTTTTTTTAAAAAACAATATCTGTTCGGAACATTTGAAAATCTGTTCGAAACTTTTTGGCAAGAAATTTGGTTCGGAACTTTTTTGCAAGAAATTTGATTCGGAACTTTTTGGCAAGAAATTTGGTTCGGAACTTTTTTGCAAGAAATTTGATTCAGAACTTTTTGGCAAGAAACAGTAACTTAAGCCAAGAACAGGGAAGAACAACAACACACGAATTTGATGAAATCTCACCAAAACAAACCAAGAGATTAAACCAAAATAACCAAATAGCATCAACTAACAATAATCAATCAAAACAAATCATCAAAAGTAAAAAGTAAAGCCAAATCAATCAAAACCCACTTGATTGAAATTAAAAAACTCAAGAACACAACACCAAATCAAAAGCAGAAATTAACCAAGAAAGGAAGAAGATGATGAATTAAAAACTTAATTAAAAAGTAAGGATTCAATAACAAAAGCTTAAACACAAATTAATCTAGAGAGAGAAAGCATAAATCTAGAGAGAGAAACTACACTACTCCTAATCTACTCCTAAAACTAACCAACCTTCTCACAACAAGTGAGGGTGGTATTTATAGGAGAGGGGAGTGGTTGGTGGCTTCCTCTTTCTTTCTTTCTTTCTTGGTCCTCAGTCTTTCAGTCTTCTTAAATTCTTCGACTTTTAAGACTTCGTATCGGGATTTCTTTGAACTCGTCTTGTAATTTCTTCATAAATTAGACTTGAGTTCTTCAGCTCTATTAAACTTTCGTCTTTGGACATTTTCTTCGATAAATCTTCAGAATAAGCCTTGGACTTCCGTTCTTTTTGCATTCTTGATCTTTTGACCTCGTCTTTTGTCTTTTTCTTCAATAAACGCCCGTGAAAGACCGTGTTTTCCTTCCTTTTCACATTTTGACCCTGAAACACAATAAAAACACAAACCACGCATAATTTTGCCATTTACGACATAAAATATAGGTTTAGGTCCCGTTTTAATGTAATTAAGTGTTAGAAAAGATGGGTGTTTTCACACCTATCAAATCCCCTACACTTGACCATTGTAATGCCCTCATGCAATGCTTAGCAATAAAGCAAGGTTTACACTTTCCATCATAATCAACCTACCTTGGCCTTTATTAAACAACTAAGGAAAATCAAAAAGATAGAAAATAACAAGATGCAACAAGGAAGAAACTTGTAAAGAAATCTAAGACTTACATTAGGGCTTGTGTGTCATGAATGTTTATCACCCTCAAGTTTCACGTTCCCCATGCCAAGCTTAAAAACAAGATCATTGTTAGTACAAGTTAGAATAGCAAACATTTACTCATGTGGTTCAATTAATCACTTAAACTCCCTTATTCCTACGAGTATCTCATATTTTATTGATGTCTTGAATGATCACGAGGATGCATTGTTGACTTATTTCGATAATTTATTAAGGCTGAAAATAAAGTAGGACGATCTAATCCATAGTTAGCTAAAGGACAAAATCTTTTAAAACTGCTTCTCGGGACCTCAAAAAGTTCATATCTTGGCATAACTCGCTTCACGATTTGAGACCTTTCTCGGACCGATATTTTGCATTTACTTCATACTTCAAATCTTGAGAAGACGTTCTTGAAATTATGGTCTTCTCTTCAAATATAGTGTATATCTTCACTTGGGAAAGTTGAGATATTTCTTCAATGTTGACCACGACTTCATCATTATTTCTTCAATCCTTATTTGGGACTTTGATATACAACGATCCGCCTCCTTTTCGAACTTGGATCAATTTATCCTCATACCTTGTAAGGGTCTTTTCGGATAGATTTCTCCATGATCTTGTGGGAGTTGATTGCTTTTCGTCGTGTGTCTTGATCCTTCATATTGACTTTAGAATAATGCTTTTCACATCATCTTGGATCTTTAGCAACAAAATGGAATCCTCATGCCTTGTTAGGGCCTTTTCGGACTCGCCAATCTTCGCGTCCCGTTTCATTAGTTATGCCTTGGCTATGAACTCTAATCAATACCGAGCAACTTTTAAACGATCTTGGGCTAATAACTAAGTAATTTTTCAGACCGTACGACCTTACTTATTGCAATTATTTATTTACAAGCGAGGGGAGAAAAAGATCATAATTAACTGACATAAGTTAATGAAAGAATACCAAACTTGCAACTAACTCTATCATTTCTCGTTCTCCATAATTTAAAATCTCAAGGAATGAGACTCGTGGATGTTTAGCCTAATAAACCAATGAAGGTGTACATGGTTAAGGATACTAGCTAGAGTGAACTTGGATAAGTAAACTCGGGTTGAGTCAAAATATTCACAACGGGCCTAATATATCTAAGATAACTAAACTTGTTAAAACCATTTTATTAAAATAAGAGAAAATAGCAAAAATAAAGGGAACTACAACTAGGCCAAAATAGATTAAAAATTTTGAAAAATGTCGAAAAATCGATTTTCTGGTTAAAATGAGGACAAATACAAGGAAAAGGCCACTTAACTTCGATAGAAGTCCCCCCTACACTTAATATAAACATTGTCCTCAATGTTTAAGCATGTGGGAGTAAACTCCCCTACACTTAGGACATTGTGCACTTTGTTTAAATCCTGCTAAGGAAGAGACAACTAAAGAGATTCCTATTTTAATATTGAGAAATATAAAATAGTGAATCAAAATGAGTTTAGGATAGAACCGGGAAGATGAGAACACGGAATCACGGTTCGTCAAAAGTCATCAAGAGTGTGTCTTTGAAGCTCGAATCCCTGCAATGATAAGAAAGAAAACAAGAAACACCAACGGGGCTCCCCCTAAACTTATGATTAAAACAGATAAAGATAGATAATCGGGTTGCCTCCCGAAAAGCGCTTGTTTTTGTTAACCGAGTCACGAGCCTGACTCGTCCCCGAATTAAATAGTCCATGGGGAAGCCTCGAATGCAATACCGGGATCAAAGACCTTGTCCTCCTTCCCGGAGGACATTAATAAAGAAGGGGAGGCAGGAGGAAAAGTAGCAAATGGGAGGAAAATCCGATCAATATAAGAAAAGCAAGTGAAGTCCAGATTGACGGGAGGTGGGGTGGGTAGAGGAATCACATTGTCATCCTCCAAAGACAATGGATGTGGACAAATTGGAAGAGTCGGAAAGTTATCATTCATAGAATGGTCCATGTCACCTCCCGGGTCAAAGCATTCATCCTCATGAACGTTGATCTTTTCGATTTCAGGACAAATAAGGACTGTAGAAACTCGGTTGAAAAGATCACGATCAAGTACGAAACCATCATTCATTTGTGAGGATTGTTGATAAGTTAAATCCTCATGAATGTGGTAAACGTAATTCTCATTAGAGGAGTGTTGATTAGGTAACTCCTCGAGAATTAGATGTTTGGGTTCATCCCTAGATGGGGTAACTAATGATGGATCCTCATTAGTAACCGTTTCAGGATAAGGCGGAGAGACAGGATCTTCCTTGAGAAGTTTCGCAATTGTAAGAAGTTTGTCTGCCCAATCGGTTGAAGAATCGTTAGAGTTATGATTAAGGGGACCCAAACTAGCTTGAATATCATCCCAAAGAAAGTCATTTTCTCCAAAAGGAGTCAAGGACGGAGCAATAGACGAAGGAGGAATAGGAGAAGTCTTGCGTTGCTTTAGAAATTCCTCCTCGTCGAAAATCACCTCAATATCGTCATCACTCTCCTCATTATCTAAAGGGTCAATAATAAGCTCAGGGGGTATGAGTATTCGTCTGATCTCGCTGCTGTAAAAAGGACTCCATACAAGTTTGCAACGTGTGTAAGAGCTCTTTCGTTTGTTCTTGAAAAACTGTAGCAAGATCGTCAATTAGTTCTGGAGAACTCGTCCCGTGACGAGGCTGATGATCGAGTGAGTGCGGTGGGGGCTCAAGATTTTGAAAACCGTAAGTATAGCACGGATGTGGGTCATAATAATTCGTCGGTTGACAATAAGAAGTTTCGTGAGGTCCCCCACAGTTGTTGCAGAATGGGTAAGGAGAAAGACTGGGTGCGTCTTGTGGATAGCTATTATCATTGTCATAATTGTACCCCGGTTCTTTCCCATGACCATACGGGTATCGAACCGGGCACAAAACATGCCAATGAGAATCGCTTCCACAATAGATGCACGGGGGAACACGAGGTGGATTCAAAAAGGATGAATTAGTCGAGTTGCACAAAGGACAAAATCCGAATAGGAATTGTGTATTGTCGATATCGTTTCCGCACCGCTCACATGTACACCATTGACAAGAGTCGTTCCCGTATAATTGTCTCCCACACCCGACGCAATGGACATAAGAATCCATAAAGAAAAATAGATAAGCAAGAAGAATATTTTTGGTGCAAAACTTTGAAAAAGAAATGCTCTTTATGATTTTTCAAATGTTTTTGGATTTTTGAAAATTTTGGACATGAAAAATAACGTTCACAAGTGAACGGATCCCAAAATCCAATGTTCTCACAAAAAACCGTTAATCTTCACGAAAAGAGCCGGCAGCGGTGCCATTTTAATGTGGAGATTTTACTAGTTGAAAGTTCGTTATTCTCGGTATCTCTTCGAATTGATTTCCGATTAAATGTGTGACTCAGTTGTTTTTTGTTAAGAAAAAGTGAAGTTGATTTTCTATAACTAATTAAAAAGTAAATGCGAAAAGTATTTAAAAAACAAACTAAAGACAAGTACAAATAATAAAAGTAAAACAAAGTGAGTATTCAAAACTAAAAATTAAAACGATATTAAAAACGAATATTAAAACAAATAATAAAACGAAATTTAAAGCGAAACAATTAATAAAAATAAATCTAAAAGACGAAATTAACTATCGACTCGAAATAAAGTTTACTAAATGAATAAGGAGAGAATTAAACTAAAATGGTACTTTATGTTGGGAATAAATTTAGGCCAGAACACTTGAACGCTGACAGGAACAACTCAAGCGTTGACAAGAGCAAAGTGAGCGCTGACAGCATAAGCGTTGACAAGATAAAGTCAAGCGTTGACAGATTGAAGACAAGCACTGATGGAAGTTGTGAGCTACACGTATGTTATATTCTAGATTACTTCTAGTAAGGATAGAAACGACAATGTATTTTCTATGTTTATCTTTACCTAGAATAATTGATTTGTAGCTTATTGTACAAGACTTCTTGTTCTATAAAAGAAGATCTTTTAGGTTAATGTTTAATATATCAGTTTTCATAGTATTCGCAAGTTAAACCTTTCATTGTAATCAACAAGATTATTCTAATACAAGTGAAAGTTTGTTTAACATCATTGTGTTTTAGATCAAGTGTTAATTCCGCATAACACTTTGTTACTTTATTCATAAGCAAAGGTTTCTCTACGTGTAGTACTTGATCTAATCTCGTATACACAAAGCTAATCGATCTAAGTTTGGGATCAACAAGTGGTATCAGAGCTTGTTGAGAAACTTTTGATCTTTAAGTAACGCAGAACCCTAAAACACCAAACCCTAAAAACCCTAAATTCTCAAAACCCTAAAAACACCATGTCTGGCACAAATCAACCTCCTGCTTTGCTGCAAAACAACTTCTCAAACCCTAGTATCAAAATTCCCATGTTTGATGCCAGGAACTTTGAGCTTTGGAAATCCAATTTTGAGCAATACATAGCTATTCATGACTACACTCTTTGGGAAATTATCGAATATGGGAACACATTCGATAAAGCAGCAAAGATTACTGCTGCTATTGCTACAAGGACAGCTGTTCCTAATTGTCCTGAATCTGATAAGGTGGAAAAACCTGAAGATGGGAGAGCTGTTGCTGTTGAAGATATAGCCAAGAAGAGGGTGGACATGAAAATCCTGAACATCTTGAAACATGCCCTAGGTCATGAGAATCAGCACAAGTACAAACGATTTGAGTCTGCAAAAGAGCTTTGGGAAGCTCTTGAGGTGGCACATGGTGGCAATGCTGACACAAAAGAAGAAAAGAAGAAGCAACTCTTGCATGAGTATGCTGTCTTTAAAGCTCAACCCAATGAGAATCTCAGCAGTGTGAGAAGTAGACTTCTTGATATCACAAGTCAACTTTCCTTCATGGGAAAACAGATTGATGATCCTGAATTGAATGCTACTTTTCTCAAAAGCCTTGGTGATGAATGGAAGATTGAGACAAGATCTATTCTTGTCAATAACACCCACAAGACTTCCAGTTTTGATGACATCTTCAACAAGTTAAGACTATTGGAGAATGAATGGCAATTGGAAAGTGATAACAAATCTTCCAGCAGCAACATGGCCTTCTTTTCACAAAGTGAAGGCCAATTTGATTCCATGAACTTTTATGGACATTCAGCCTCTGGATCTCAAGGTGTCAGTGCTGGATGTCAATCTGTCAGCGCTGGATCATATCCTGTCAACGCTTTGTACTCAAGCGCTGACACACACAATCATGGCGCTGATAGAATTAAACCTGTTGGTTTTGATCTTGATACTGTGTGTGCCTTCATTGCTTCTTTGCCTAGTGATTCAAGGATCACTTATGAAGATCTTGAGCAGATAAGTGATGAACAATTGGAAGAGATGGATATAAAGTGGACTATGGCTCTTGTAAGTTTAAGAGCAAACAGGTTCAATAAAAGGTTCAAGAAGAAGATGACCTTTAATGCTAAGGATGTTGCTGGATTTGACAAGTCCAAGGTGGAGTGCTACAACTGTCATAGGATGGGGCACTTTATGAGGGAATGTAGATCTCCAAGGAGATCTGATGCTGGGAAGCCTTCAAGCCAAATGATTAAGAGCCCAGACCCCAAGGCCATGGTTGCTGTTCAACAAATTGATGGTGTTGGAGAATGGGATTGGAGCTGGATGGCTAAGAATGAGGAAGAGGACAGAGCTTTGGTTGCTGAAGTTAAAGAAGAGCATGCTGAATATGCTCTCATGGCACACTCCTCCTCTTCATCAGATAATGAGGTATATGATGATGCTTTCTGTTCTAAGGGTTGTCGTTTAAATACTGAAAAATCAAAACAAGAGATAGTTAAGTTATTAGATGAAGCAAGTACTCTTAGGTGCAAAGTATCTAACTATCAAGTTGCTCTTACCCAAACAGAAAAGACAGTATTTGAGTATAAGAAAATGGAGTTTGATTTAAAGGATCAAATAAATATCTTAAAACATGAGTTACATCAGAGTAAGGATGTTCAAGATATAGTGAATAGGGTTAATCTTGATTTGATAGCTCAGTTAGAGGAGGCTAACAAAAATAAAGATAATGTGAGTCTTAAAATCCAGAGATTTGATAAGGCCACACAATCCCTAGGAGAGTGTGTTAGTAAACAAAGAGACTCTAAGGATATGAGTGGAATTGGGATGAATGACTATACTGTTGTTCCACCACCAGCTGGGGATTTCTATGGTGTCCAATCAAAGGACTTATCTTGGACTGGCTTGCCAGAATGCCAAGAGGAGGAGTTTATTCCTCCACCTAGAGTGACTTCCCCAGTTGAGGAATATCAGCAAAAGCTGACTGACCTAGAAGAGTGGAAGAAAGCAAACCACACTTTGTTTGTTAAGGGAGGGTTATTGTGTGAAAGTCCAAATGAGCCCACACCAATCACGAGCCTTGATCCTAAACCTATTAAGATCACACACCCTACCACTAGCAAACCTGTTGACCTTGGCCCACAAAATGTTAGAAAACCTAGTGTTAAATATGCAGAGATTTATAGAAATTCTAGGTCACCAAAAAGCCAAGTAAGTAATCATGGAACAGGCCTCTTTGCTTCTAGACCTAAGACTATGTCTAGAAAAGCTTGTTATACATGTGGTAGCTTCTCACATTTGGCCTACAAATGTGTCAATGCTTCCAATGTCAACGCTGACAGGAACCATTTCAGCGCTGACAAAAGTCAACATAGGTCAAACACTGTCAGACCCAATACCTTTGTGAACAAAAGTTCACAAGTTGTTAGACCAGCCCCATTCTTTTCTAGAGGGTCTAACACACAAGGCCTAAGACCTTTTCAAAAGTCAAATACTTGGTCAAATAGGCAATGGGTTCCTGTAGCAAACCCTAGGTACAACGCTGATAGGAGCAATCGGGGCGCTGACAAGAGAAATTTCAGCGCTGACAAACCTAGGTATTTGCAGCCACAGGGAAATAGGTCTAAAGCTTCTACTAGCTTAACATGGAGACCAAAACAAGACCAGAACCCTAATAATACTGGTATTTCTATGACATGCAACAGGTTTCATTATATTTCAAAGGCATTGTCAACACCAATTGGGGTTAACTGGGAATTTCATTCAAACAGGGATGAAAATGGGGTTGTTATGAGAACCAAGTCTGTTCTTGTTGAACAACCAAATGAATCCAAGTCTTCCAAGGCTTGGGTTCCCAAAGAAAACTAATATGTTTTCTTTATGTGCAGGGCATTCAGAAGAAGATCAATGACTATGGATACTGGGATAGTGGATGCTCAAGGCACATGACAGGAAAGGAAGACTATCTGACCAATTTCTCTCCTATTCAAGATGGTGATAAGGTATACTTTGGAGGGGGCTACGGCACCATCACTGGAAAAGGAACACTTGTCACCAACAATCTAAGGTTTGATAATGTCTTCTTGGTGAAAGACCTGGATTATAATTTGTTTAGTGTATCACAAGTGTGTGATAACAAAAATAAGGTTCTTTTCACAGATACTGAGTGCTTGGTGTTAAGCAAAGATTATAAGCTTCCAGAGGAAAAATACATAGATTTTAGAACACCAAGGCATAAAGACATATATAATGTGAATCTTAATGGAATTAAGGTAAATAATAAAATGTCATGTCTGTATGCTAAGGCCTCAGTAGATGAAAGTAATCTTTGGCACAGGAGACTAGGGCACATAAACTTTAAGAATATTAATAGGCTTGTGAGGCTTGGTTTAGTTGATGGTTTGCCTGAAAAGGCTTTCCACAATGACCACTCTTGTGTTGCATGCCTTAAGGGCAAGCAGCACAAGGTCTCATTCAGGTCTAAACAGGTGCACTCTAGTTCTAAACCCCTTCACTTATTGCATATGGACCTCTTTGGTCCAACTAATATAGAAAGTTTGAAGGGTAAATCATATTGTTTTGTCATTACTGATGATTACTCCAGGTTCACATGGACTTTCTTTTTAGCCAAGAAAAGTGAAACTGCCCTAAGTCTGATTAATTTCATTACCCAGATTGAAAAGAAGAATGGTAATGAGGTCAAAATTATTAGAAGTGACAATGGGGGTGAGTTTAGAAATCAGCTATTAGATGATTTTTGTGCCAAGAAAGGGATTACTAGGCAGTTTAGCATAGCTAGAACTCCTCAGCAAAATGGAGTTGCTGAAAGGAAGAATAGGACCCTTATTGAAGCAGCCAGAACCATGTTGGCTGATGCCCACTTTCCTATAGCTTTTTGGGCTGAAGCTGTTAACACAGCTTGTTATGTTCAAAATAGGGCATTGGTCAACAAGATACATAATAAGACACCTTATGAATTACTTTGGGGAAGGAAGCCAAATATTGGTTTTCTGAAGCCTTTTGGATGTCATGTAGTTGTTCTAGAAACTAGTGAGGCCCTAGGTAAATTTGATTCAAAAGGTGATGAAGGCTACTTCATGGGTTATTCAGTGCAGAGTAAAGGATATAGGGTTTACATTAAAAAGGAAAAACGTATACTTGAAAAGGTACATGTTAGGTTTTTAGAGAGTAAACCTAGTGATCCTGAGAGTGGTCCAAATTGGTTGTTTGACTTAGAACCTTTGTCTAGAGCTTTAAATTATATGCCTGTTACTGATCCAGACATTGTGAAGGTAACTTCAAGTGTTTTGGAAAAGAGAATTGGTAATGTTTCAGGTATACAGGTTGCTAAGGAGGATGGACCACCAGCAGTTATATCATCTCCCACACAAGAATTTGTTACACTTCCTATATGGACAGATGAGTATTATGCTGCTGCTACTGCTGCAAGGAAAGATAATGGTGGCGTTCAGATACCACCAACTACAAACATGCATGATTCTTCAAGCACTGACAAAGGGAAATCCAGCGCTGACACGACCAATTCAGACGCTGATGGCTCCAACGCTGACAACAACAGTTCAAACGTTGTTAGCCCTAACGCTGACAAGCAAGGTTCAGACTTTGGAGATACTTTTACACAGCTTTTCTCTTCTCATTTTGAACAAGGTGGACCTTCCAATGTCCATGAAGAGATCTCTGTTGATCAAGAAGAATCTGAAGAAGATATTGGCAACATGGAGCGTGAAATTGAGGACACCAGAGTTATTGAAGGAGGAGTTCTCACTTCCACAGCTAAAGATCACCCCACATCTCAAATCATAGGTGATGTTATGGCTCCAGTTCAGACAAGAAGATCCCATCAAGGTCTTGGTGGATTTATTGCCAATATACACAAGAAGGTTGATACCCCTCTTGTACAAGCATGTTTGTTTGCCTGTTTTCTGTCACAGGAAGAACCCAAGAAAATTTTTGATGCTCTCAAGGAACCAAGTTGGGTGGAAGCAATGCAGGATGAGCTTCACCAATTTGCTATACAGGATGTTTGGGAGCTGGTTGATTGTCCTAGATATGTGAGACCAATTGGGACAAGATGGGTTCTAAGGAACAAGAAAGATGAGAGAGGCATTGTGGTCAGAAACAAGGCACGTTTGGTAGCTCAGGGTTATACCCAAGAGGAAGGCATAGATTATGAAGAAGTCTTTGCTCCAGTTGCAAGAATTGAAGCTATCAGAATTTTCTTAGCTTATGCTTCTTGTATGAATTTTACTGTTTATCAAATGGATGTGAAGAGTGCTTTCCTCTATGGCACAATTGTTGAGGAGGTTTATGTAATGCAGCCTCCTGGTTTTGAAGATCCTGAGAATCCAGACAAGGTTTATAGAGTAAAGAAGGCAATGTATGGCCTTCATCAAGCCCCAAGAGCATGGTATGGTACATTATCCACCTACTTGGTGGAAAATGGTTTCAAGAGGGGCACCATAGACCAGACACTGTTTACAAAGAAGAAAGGAAAACATGTGTTACTTGTGCAGGTCTATGTTGATGATATCATTTTTGGGTCTACTGATCCAAAAATGAGTGAGGATTTTTCCAAGCTCATGACAGATAAATTCAAGATGAGTGCAATGGGTGAGATGAACTTCTTTCTAGGTTTACAAGTTCAGCAGAAAGAAGATGGTATCTTCATCTCCCAGGACAAGTATG
Source organism: Glebionis coronaria (assembly GCA_025667525.1). Classification (NCBI taxonomy): domain Eukaryota; kingdom Viridiplantae; phylum Streptophyta; class Magnoliopsida; order Asterales; family Asteraceae; genus Glebionis; species Glebionis coronaria. Next base: position 234,073,664 of record CM046876.1, on the reverse strand, counting down.
TAGCTGAAATCTTGAAGAAATATGGTTTTTCTCCACATGAGAAGGAGGCTTCTACTCCTATGGACAGACAACACCCCTGGGGAAAACTTGGAGCTGGAAAGGATGTGGATGTTAGGCACTATAGATCAATGATTGGTTCATTGATGTATCTTACAGCCTCAAGACCTGACATCATGTTTGCTGTGTGTGCATGTGCACGCCATCAAGTGACTCCCAAAGAATGTCACCTTTTTGCTGTGAAGAGGATTTTTAGGTACCTAAGATGCTACCCAGATCTTGGATTGTGGTACCCAAAAGATTCTCCCTTGGATCTTATTGCATATTCAGACAGTGACTATGGTGGTGACAAGTTTGATAGGAAATCCACAACTGGTGGATGCCAATTTCTTGGGAGCAGATTAATATCTTGGCAATGCAAGAAACAAACAGTGGTGGCCAACTCTACAACTGAAGCAGAATATGTTGCTGCAGCTGCTTGTTGTGGACAAGTCTTATGGATTCAGAACCAGCTGTTGGATTATGGGTATAATTTTATGCATACCAAGATTTTTGTAGACAATAACAGTACTTTATGCATTATTAAAAATCCTGTACATCATTCTAAAACCAAAGACATAGAAATTAGACATCATTTTATAAGAGATTGCTTTGAGAAAGGTTTAATACAACCAGATAGGGTAGATACTGAAGATAATGTAGCAGATTTATTAACTAAACCTTTTGATGCTGGAAGATTTCAATATCTGGTAACAAATATTGGAATGGTTAATCTCACTTAATATGTGTTTTGGAACATTTTTGTAAAAGTATGTACAGGATAATGCATTGTTATTGGTCTTTGTGATGATTTAGATTTTCCACATTATTTTTCTAACACTGACAAAGGTATATGTAACACTGTCAAGTGTTATTTTGCCGTTGTTAGAGATATTATGGTCTAACGCTGACAAGAGTTCCTTCAACGCTGTTAAGTGTTGTCGGGACGCTGTCAGCAACAAATGTTAGTTTTGTGGTTTTCATCTAAATGTGCAGGTAATGGTAGCTTTATGCCATTGGATACAGAGTTGCTTATGGATCTTTGAAGAGTTATTTGGACATGTTTTTGTTTATGGATGATGGTTGGAATATTTATATTCCTATCTTGACATAAATTTTTAATGTTCATATATATATTTTGAGAACTCATGTATCATAGTTTGAGGGGAGGTTTAAGGAACCTTTAGGACTCTTGGGTATTCTTAGAATACTCTCATCACAATTCTAGATTGTGTCCACTGGTGAGTATGGGTTAGTTTTTCTAAACCATGAGGCACTGTAGCATGCATAGTATATCAACTTTGCATGCTGCCAAGACATTTTTGGCCTAGAATTGGTTGTGGTCTGTTGGGAGGCTTGGGAATCCTTTTGATATGGGTTTTACCTGGGAGTAACAAGGATTTTATAAGGTAACTTGGTTGTTAAGAATTTTGGTTAGCAAGGGACACTAGAGGACTGTTATGTCTATCTTGCTTATGCAAGTGTGCATAACTGGACAGTGCTTGCCGCCCTATGATAATTATCAGCTTTTGGTTATCTTCTCTAGGATAAATTACTTGTTAAGGTCATTTTTCACTTTTTAAAACAATTTTATTTTTGGACGCTGACAAGATTTTTCCAAGCGTTGTTGTGACCAAATTGGACGCTGACATGGCTTTAGGCGAACGTTGACAGGATTATAGCCGTTGGGCGTTGATGGGTTATATTTGACCGTTGACAAACAATGGGACCTACCCAGTTGTAACTTTTTGACATATTTTCAAGCCGTAATTTTAGGAGTTGTTACTTTCATTTAATGCATGAGATAACTTATAAACTTTTTCAATATTTTCATGATTGATTTTTGAAAATCTTTGCCTATTTTTGGGCCAATCACGTGCATTCATCCACTCCTATAAATTTGGCTCCTATTTTAAACAGGGTATCTATAATTCTTATCTAACACTTTTCTCTTATCAACCTTCATCTTTTATACATCAAATTAACAGCTTTCATCAATGGCACCAAGATTTAACTCTGCAGAATTGGATTTGGGGTTCAAGTCTCAACACAACATGATTGCTTATCTTGTTGCTGATAATACTTTTTTCCCTCAATACACTCAGATGGTGGAGTATTTGAATGCATCCCCTTTAAGGTATGCTCTTTCTCATGCACCACTCATTCCAGTCACACACATTAAACAGTTTTGGAACACTGTCAGTTCCACAACAGTTAATGGAGTGACAACATTGACTTCTATTGTACATGGGAGACCTTGGGTGGTTACTGAGGCCTTGGTACGCCAGGCCTTGCATCTTAATGATGCTGATGGTATAACCATGCTTCCCATATCTGAAATAGAACAAGGGCTAAGGGCTTTGGGATACCCTATTCCTGATGAAGGTACTCTTAATAAGTACCATAAGCAGGAATTTCCCCCAGCCTGGAAGTACCTAATTCACATTCTCCTTCAATGTTTGAGTCCCAAATGTACTGCACATAATGAGATCAATAGATCTATTGCATCTGCTATTGTGTGTATTGCAACAGGGCAAAATTATAATTGGTCTAAAATGATTTTTGAAGGAATGTGTAAAAACAAGGGGACAAAAATGACTTTAGCTTATCCCCGTTTTCTGCAAATGGTTTTTGATGCTCAAAGATATTGTTCAAGGGATCACAATGACTTTTATAAGATCCCTGAACAAAAGAAGGCTATTTTCACCAAGATGAATTCACCACCTCTTAGAGACCTACCATTAACCCCAGCCATGCTTGCTGTTATTGCAGCAGCACAACCCCAACCAGACCCCCAACCTCATATTGACCTTCAACCACAACTTGAGCCTATCCCTGAACCTTTACCCTCACCTGACCAAATGCAAATAGACCAAAATCCCTTTGACGCTGACACATCTAATGTGGGCGTTGATATGCCTATTTCCAACGTTGACACCCAACCATCACAATCCCAAACACCCCTTAACCAACCCACATCTACACCATCTTCTACACCATCTTCCACACCACCAGAATATAGGTTGATTAAACGCCAAAGGACTGCTGGAGAGTTCTCCTCTGGTGGTCCTAGCCATGAAGCAGAGAGAACCACCACCACAAGTGTGGTTGGTGACCTGGATGAGGCTGGGACTATTGGTTCTGGCTTAGAAGCTGGCCAAGACAGTCCCACCATAATTAAGTCCTCATCCATGCCCAATGAACCTAACTTGGGAGGTCAAATTCCCATTTTGGAAGAGGGCAGACTGGAACCAATGACGCTTTTAGAATTGACGGCTGTCTGCATTAGCTTGCAAAAGCAAAATGCAGACTTAGTACAAATTGTCAGTAACCAAGGCCTTGAACTCAAAGAATTGAGGGAGAGGATTGTTGTTTTGGAGAGTGCTCATTCAAGGGGAGGTATGGAGGAGTCTTCCAAAGGGGAGGAAGCAAGAAATCTGAGTGATAAGAGCAGTCAAGATGGTCAATCATTGGATATTGCTGAAGCTCTTACTAGTTTGAAGGAACAAAAAGGTTTTGATACGTCCTTAATCTCTCCAACAAATTTAAATTTATCATTTACAGATATGCTGAGAGAGGTTACACAAGGCGCTGAGGGAAAATATTTAAGCGTTGATAAGACAAGTTTGGACGCTGACAGAAGTATTTTGGGCGCTGATAGAGGAAATTTGGGCGTTGACAGATCTGCATATGGAGGTGATATATTCCAGTCATCATCTATCATCAAAGATGTTCCTACTCAGGTATTATCATCTACCTTACCAACAATTGAACCAACAGATAAGGGTAAGGGTAAGTTGGTAGAAGAAAATGTTCCAAAGAATGCAGCTCAGGTTGAATTTGATAGAAGATTGGCTGAGCAAATGATGGAACAAGGTGAGAAGGAAAAGTCACCATTTGTTGTGACTTCTGAGGAAGAAAGTGATGGAGGCAGCTCAGATTCAAGTGTGATGATTGTTGAACCAGAAAGACTTGAGTATGGTGATGAGCTTGCTAGGGAAAGGCTGAGAGATTTGAAGTTGCAAATTGATTTTGATATGCCAGAGGTAGTTCAGATGTACAATTCTTGGGAAGAAAGCTGCATGGATAATCCAGACTTGACCATTTCTGATCAGATATGGGGTTTGGAAATTCTTCTTAGAGTTCAGCAGGATTGTAAGGTAATGTTGAAGTACAGGGCAAGCAACATTCTCTCTGAATTGAAAAGGGATAGAAGGAAGCTCTATTTTATGTTGCTCAAATGTCATGGAGTTGGATGGACACATCAGAAGCTGAAAGCTTTGACATTTGATGAGTTGGAACATAGGGCTTATCCTATTTGGGTGAAAGTGCAGGAAGAGAACACTTTCAGACTTCTTTCAGATGAAAGAAAGGAGCAACTTGCAGAAGAGATGGCAATCAAGAAAGCTATGATAGTCCCTAGACCAGTGAAGAAGGGATTTGTTCTTGAGTTTCCAAAAGATATGTCTCAACTGTATCCAAGTGAAGCAATCATTAGAAAGAGCCTCAAGCTCTCCCCATTAGAAGCTTCAGATATGGTTCATGTGTTACCACTAGATTCCAGGAATCCAATTATAAGTTATGAGGAAGATGAATGTGGATTCTGGAAAATTGGAAGATTTGGCAAGGAGGTACACACTTTTACCACTCTCATATCTTTATTTGCAAGTTGTGACAGAGAAGACTTGGTTGACCTTTGGAGGTTACTAGAGACCAAGTATGAGGCTGAAGCACCAACTTCAGCCAATGGAATAAAACTTTGGATCACATTCAAAAGAATGTGTGGGACAAATGAAGAAGATCCTGAAATATGGAAGGATCTTGAAGATGATCTCAGTGGTCTTCAATGGAGGTTATATTCAGCTGCAGGTGTATACCATTTGAGTTCTACAAAGTTTGCTGAGTATTTACTTGTAGATGCTCAGTATTTCATATCCAAGGCTGTTTTGGAAAAGATGAAGGACACCCAGTTGGAGATAGATTACACAAGTGACGTGGCAAAGAATTTGATCAGATTTATTTATTACCAATATGATAAAGTTTGTCAGACTCCTCCAAGTTCTTAATGTTTATTCAGAAACTTGATCATAAGAGTGGATATCAAGTTTAGGGGAGGATTGTTGGGAATAAATTTAGGCCAGAACACTTGAACGCTGACAGGAACAACTCAAGCGTTGACAAGAGCAAAGTGAGCGCTGACAGCATAAGCGTTGACAAGATAAAGTCAAGCGTTGACAGATTGAAGACAAGCACTGATGGAAGTTGTGAGCTACACGTATGTTATATTCTAGATTACTTCTAGTAAGGATAGAAACGACAATGTATTTTCTATGTTTATCTTTACCTAGAATAATTGATTCGTAGCTTATTGTACAAGACTTCTTGTTCTATAAAAGAAGATCTTTTAGGTTAATGTTTAATATATCAGTTTTCATAGTATTCGCAAGTTAAACCTTTCATTGTAATCAACAAGATTATTCTAATACAAGTGAAAGTTTGTTTAACATCATTGTGTTTTAGATCAAGTGTTAATTCCGCATAACACTTTGTTACTTTATTCATAAGCAAAGGTTTCTCTACGTGTAGTACTTGATCTAATCTCGTATACACAAAGCTAATCGATCTAAGTTTGGGATCAACACTTTAAAGCTAAACGAGGAAAAACCTAAAGCGGGTACTAAATAAAAGATAAAACTTGAACTTCACGTAAAAATATTAATACTAAAAATCGACGAAAAATTCAACTAAAAATACGTAACTTTCAAAAATAAAATCGGTACAACTTTCGGATTAAACTGAACAATTACGGAACAATACTAGTAAATAAGCAAGCAGGCAGGCTAGCTGCTGGAAGCAGCCAGCCTGGCTGCTAAATGGCGCCAAAAATCCTTAAGCTGGCACACAAGCTGGTGGAACTAATTAACTTTGGTTCGGAATTTTACAAAAGTTCCGATTCGAAAATTTTTGCCACAAACACTGGTTCGGAAGTTTTCTGGTTCGGAAGATTTCTGTTCGGAAGTATTTAAATTGGTTCGGAACTTTTGAAAAGTTCCGGTTCCGAACTTTTTTTTTTTAAATATCTGTTCGGAACATTTAAAAATCTGTTCGGAACTTTTTGGCAAGAAATTTGGTTCGGAACATTTTTGCAAGAAATTTGATTCGGAACTTTTGGCAAGAAATTTGGTTCGGAACTTTTTTGCAAGAAATTTGATTCAGAACATTTTGGCAAGAAATAGTAACTTAAGCCAAGAACAGGGAAGAACAACAACACACGAATTTGATCAAATCTCACCAAAACAAACCAAGAGATTAAACCAAAACAACCAAATAGCATCAATAATCAATCAAAACAAATCATCAAAACTAACAAGTAAAGCCAAATCAATCAAAACCCACTTGATTGAAATTAAAAAAAACTCAAGAACACAACACCAAATCAAAAGCAGAAATTAAGCAAGAAAGGAAGAAGATGATGAATTAAAAGCTTAATTAAAAAGTAAGGATTCAATAACAAAAGCTTAAACACAAATTAATCTAGAGAGAGAAACTACACTACTCCTAATCTACTCCTAAAACCAACCAACCTTCTCACAACAAGTGAGGGTGGTATTTATAGGAGAGGGGAGTGGTTGGTGGCTTCCTCTTTCTTTCTTTCTTTCTTGGTCCTCAGTCTTTCAGTCTTCTTAAATTCTTCGACTTTTACGACTTCGTCTCGGGATTTCTTTGAACTCGTCTTGTAATTTCTTCATAAATTAGACTTGAGTCTTCGGCTCTATTAAACTTTCGTCTTTGGACATTTTCTTCGATAAATCTTCAGAATAAGCCTTGGACTTCCGTTCTTTTTGCATTCTTGATCTTTTGACTTCGTCTTTTGTCTTTTTCTTCAATAAACGCCCGTGAAAGACCGTGTTTTCCTTCCTTTTCACATTTTAACCCTGAAACACAATAAAAACACAAACCACGCATAATTCCGCCATTTACGACATAAAATATACGTTTAGGTCCCGTTTTAATGTAATTAAGTGGTAGAAAAGATGGGTGTTTTCACGCCTATCAGTTATTAGCCCCTTAATTCCCATAGTTGTTCCCTTTGTAATGAATTTGAAACCAACTTGAATTTTTCAATAGTTGTTGTTAGCATTTTGATTGGAAGCAAAACCCAGTGGATTCATTTGATTAGAGCGGATAACTTGACCGTTTTGGTTGTAAGTTCCCGTGGTCGCGTAGGCACTCGAAGTGTTACCACCGTTGGTAATTCACTCGGAGAAATCATGACCTCCACCACAATACATACATGAAACCTCAACCGCTTTAGTCGTAGCGGGAGTACTTTGTTCACCAACTTTGAATTCAATTAAAAGTCCTTTAAGCTTATCAAAGATTTTGTTTTCCAAGTTCGCCTCAATTTGGAAAGCATCGATGGTATTGGACAATGAAGGTGAAGCCGAAGACGAAGCCATACGAACACTCGATGTGTTACGAGGACTATACACCTTAGATCTATTCTCAATAATCAACAAAGCTTCCTCAACCGTTTTACACAAATAATTACCACCCGCGGATGCATTAAGATAGTCTCTTTCATGATCATTGTTGAAATACGTTTTACGTATTTATGAAGGATCGGTCGCTCCAACGATATATTTATGTAATGGGCTCGTGATCTACTTAGTAAAGATATAGTCTATATAGCCCACATGCAGGGTGGGCTATATATACTCCTCCTAGCATGTTTGGAGGGGTTGGTGGTTACATTTCATCATAATTCCATTTCACTTTCTCTCTCTTCCTCCCTTTTCTCTCCTGTCTCTCATCTCCTTCTCATCCCCTTCATCTCTATCTTTATTTATCAATCAATCAAGCCAATTAATCAATCAAATCCAACATGTAGAATAATCCAAGATTTACGTAGACCTTCAATTGGTATCAAGAGCCAAGGTTAGGTTGGTTTATTCTTGCTTTTATTTTTATTGATTTTGGTGGGTTTTGATTTTTTCAAACTTAAATTTTAAAAAGTTTCTATTTTTATGTTTTAAATCATAGTCAAATCTTTAGATTTACTTATTTTTTAGATAAAAATCACAAATTTTTATGCAAAATCAAAAACTTTTATTATCAAATCTTAAAAAGTTTATGTTTTTATAAGAAGTTTGTGTTTTCTCTTTTTAATTTTGTATGTTTATTGAAAAAACTCTTTCTATTTTATTTTTTTGTTTGAATTTTTGATTGCATTTTTGATTGAATTTTTGATTGAATTTTTAAATTTTTTTCTTATCCTTCGTGAAGTGAAAAGTGAAAGTCTATTTAATTTTTATTTTTTATTTTCATTTTTATTAAAGCTTTTATTTTTAAGTTTTTATAATCAGTTTTTATAATTTTTTTTATAATCAGTTTCTCAATCAAATTTTTTTTATCAGTTTTCTGTTTTCCTTTTTGGTCAAAACTGTCAAAAAGTCTCACGGGTGTCCAACAGTCTTTCATCAACACACAGACTCATCAGGATATTCCGAATGAGCAAGTGGTTTCAAAAACATTCCGGATGAACAAATCTTAGATTATTTCGGATGAACCAATTTTAGCAACTTATTCCGAACGAGTGGGTTATTCCGGATCAACTAGTTATTCCAGATAAAGCATTTATTCCGGATCAACCAGTTTATTCCGGATCAATCAACATTCCGGATCAACCAGTTTATTCCGGATCAATCAACATTCCGGATCAACAAGTTTATTCCAGATCAACCAGTTTATTCCGGATAGACCGTTTATTCCGGATAGACCATTTATTCCGGATAGACCATTTTATTCCGGATAAAGAAACTCAAAAAAGATTCAAACATAACGGGAAATCAGACTCGACCACAACATCTTTCATTCTCCTCACACTCGACTCCAATTCGACTCAGACTTACAAACTTGACTCGACATGAAATCTTTACCCACAACCCACATTACACCCACCCAAGACTCAACACCCTCGCCTCTCGTAACACCACTCTCGACTCCCCCAAACAAACATCCTCGAATCATTTTTTTCCAAACACTCGTCTCGACTCCAACATAACCAAGACTCAAATCTTTTGGTATTTTATACAACCTCGATTCTCGATTGAACAAAAACAAATCCCAAGACTCAAACAGACTCAAAGACTTATCAAGAAAATTGCCTCGAACCCAAAACACACCTTTTACTCGGGATCTCATTCAAACAAACTATCATCGATCCAAGACTCGAACCGAAAACAAAAACAAAACAAAAACTTACCCGAGATCTATCAAAGATCTTGTAGCTAAGACTTCTTCTTCGTGGGTTTGTTGAATCTGTCATAATTGAAAGTTTTGGGTTTCTTCTTCAGTCCTCATTAATCAGTAGGGTTTAATTGAGAAGATATGAAGAAGATTGATGTATGTTTGTTCGCTGTTTATCTTAGTTGATAGACAAAGATACTAAATCAAAGATTGAGTAATGGATAAGGAAATATGGGTTTCAGAATTAGTTAGGGCGGAGGAATATATGTGATGAGATGAAAGCAGATTTTGGAGTTTATGAGACGGTGGAAAGCAAGAGAGTGACTGTGTGATGGTTTGGTGGCATATTTATATATACGACTAAAATAAGGGGGACGGAGAAAACAAGAAGTGGGGGTATCCACGTTTTATTTCTAGTGGGTTACACGTGTGGCTAAGTTGTAGCTATGTCAAACACGTTTTAACACATTTTTTTTTTATTTTTTTATTTTATTTTATTTTCTTTCTTTCTTTCTTTTCTTAATTTCAAAGTTTATTTAAGAAAAGTTTAATTTCAAATTTTTTTAAGTTAAAGTTAAGGTAATTTCAATGGATTTTTTGAATTCGACATCGAACGAGGGAGAATCGCATAATTTGCAAAACAAAGTTAGAGAACGTGGCATTACTTCATTTCGAATGCTTCAGTCTCATCTTGTCACTCTTTCATGGATTCAAGGAGGGAGCGAATTTGTGACAATCTTTGGTCAAGATCGTCATATATTCATCGACTCAATATTCACCACTTTGACCCAACTCGCCAAGCAACTCAACCATGACAACTTTAATCACTCTGCATCGGCTCTTGCATATAAGAATCTTGTGACACAACTCACGCCTTTCCTCCAATTCAAAATCATCAAGTCTGAAAGTTCAGTGATTTGCCAATCATTTCTTCGAGATACACATACCGAGCTTCGAGTTTTCCGTGATACAATTTTGAAACTCATGACATCGGTCTCGTCTTCGATTTATGAAAGATCTCGACTTCAGCAAGGGTATGATAATGGAGTGCAAGACTCTTCGATACAAGAGGAAACTGGTCATACGGTTGAAAACTTGGAGCCTAACGATGCCAAGAGCACGGAATCAGGAGGACAACATGATACCAATGGCACGTCAGGGAATGTTCACGAGATCTCTTTTGATCACACCTTACCCGTTTATGACGAAGAGCCGACAAACATGGTACAATGTAATGTTGTTTATGATATATATGCTGATGACATGCCGTATATTGAGCATTCTGAACCTAATTATGACAAACATGGGATGGAGAAGAGTGATAGCAATACCACTTCTGATTCATCCGATGTTAGTCATAATGGGGGAGAAAGTGTTCAAAATGCTAGACATCATGATAATTGTCTTATAACCGCTTCATTGACTGCTTCTGATTCCAAGATTAGAGAGCTCGAAACGATTGTAGCTCAACAATCAAAAGATCTTGAGGATGCCAAACTTGAATTTTCTAAGAAAACGGACAAATTTGAAACGAACTTTGAAAAACTTGAAAAGTCAAATGTTGTTCTTGAAAGAAAATTAGATCAAAAAGTTTTAGATTCTAAAGCTGAAAAGGATAATCTTTTGAAACAAATTCAGTTACTAGAGTCTAAATTGGCATCACAAGATAGATTGCTCAAAGAAAATGAAACGTTAAAAGCTCAAGTTCAGGAAAAGGTTTTCTATATCTGCGTTGAAAAATGAATTAAGGAAAACTAGAGGACCTAGTGTGGACACTAAGCTTTAAAAACCATCAATCTTGGGGAAACCGCCTATAAATCAGTTCGTCAGACAATCGACTGCATTTAGATCCGAGCGACCACAATCCTCGAGACCGCGGTTTGCCTCCCAAGTTGATGTGGTTCATCTTTCTAGACCAGTCACTCCAGCAACTAGGCCCTATGTGACCAAAACAGCTTTAGCAAGACCTAATAACATGATTGCCTCTAGTTTCCCTAAAAATACCAAGACAAAGTATAGAACTAGTTCAAATGACGTTTGCCATAAATCTGGTCTAAGGGAAGCTATGCAAAAGACACATGTAAGAGATAGCAATGTCAAACCTAGTCAGATGCCTTCTAGATTACCCAACACTGCTAACCGTAGCATGTCATCTCCTAGGAGCATCGATCAATCATCTAGGAATTACTCGGACATTAAATATGCTACTTGTAAAACATGTAGAAAATGTGTCTTTACGGCAAATCATGATTCTTGTATCAAGAAACTTCTTAATGAGGTGAACTCCCGTGCTAGACATAAATCCCAGTGGGTTGCTAAAATCAAACCCATTGGTAAAATGTGGCGCCCCACTGGTAGAACTTTCACTCTTGTAGGAAACGAGTCCCCTTTAACTAGGATAATCTCCGACTCTACTAAGACTGCTAGGGAGGAAATTAAAAAAGATGATACATTACTTAAGCTTGAACTTAAGGTTTTCTATAAAAGGAAACGTTTGCCAACTAAGATAAGTGAATCATCTACTCAGGTCACCTTTGACACAAGTAAAGCCAACTGTGAACCCCCACGTGCTTCTATAATTGATATGCTAACCCATGTCAAAGCATGCAAATTCCTAATGAGAATGCAGGTCCGAAAGTTGATGTTCCAAAAGAACGAAGCGGTCCAATCGTTGTATACCGTTCAACTAAGGACACTCTTAGAGTTTGGTTGCTGAAGAAGCAGATATCGGAGAAACTAGTATCTCAGGGGATTCATGGTTAAAGCTTACACAAGGACTTATAGTCACATTACAGACTGTAACTCGACCTTCAGAGAAAGGGAAGCTTATCTCGTCAACGATAACTTAACCTCACGACGAGAAATTAATTTTCCTCGGACACGAGCTTACATTAAAACCATTCAACGGTTTTAAGCTCGTGTAAGATGGCTCACATTCAAATCACAGTCTGTGACCCGGACTTCAGAGAAAGGGAAGTTTATCTACGCAACGATAACTTACCCTCAAAACGAGAAAGTAAGTTTTCTCGGACACGAGCTTATCCTAAAACCATTCAAAGGTTTTAAGCTCGTGTATATGGTTCATTGTTAAATATCAGACGATGACCCGATTTTCAGAGAAAGGAAAGTTTATCACCGATGATAAACTTATCCTCACAACGAGAAATTAATTTTCTCGGGCATGAGCTAATAATAAAAACATTCGAAGTTTTTAAGCTCATGCACAATGACTTACAGTTAAATATCATACTGTAACTCGGACTTTAATTTTAGGAAATCTTATCTTTAATGATAAATTTTCCTCGTAACGGGAAATTAATTTTTTCTCGGCCATGAGCTTGTAGTAAAACATTCCAGGTATTAAGCTCAGAAAGGAAAGTGTATCTTTTAAATAAGAGAACTTTTCCTCATAACGGGAAATTCATCTTTCTCGGTCATGAGCTTTATGTTAAAACGTTCAAAGTTTTTCAAGCTCATGAAAACGACCTCTAAGTAAATGTCAACTTAGGACTCGTTCTTCAGTTAAAAGGAAAGTTTATCGCCGATGATAAACTTATCCTTTGCAACGGGAAGTTTACAACTTCTCGGACTTGAGCTCGTTTGCAAGATATTCAACATCTTAAGCTCAAGTAATTGGTTTTCAAAACGTTGAATACAATTTTTTGAGAATTTCTCAAAAAAAAGGTTTTTCTAAATCTTTCAAAATTGTGTGCTCAAAAATGTTTTGATAAAAAGAGCATGTCTTCTGGAATCGATAATATTTACGATACTAGAAATGTCATTCAATATTGACACGGGGTTGTAAATAAAGTTCGAGCAGAAGTTCAAATGTTTTAAAACATGCTCAAAATGGTTTGCTATTATTTCAGATAGTAACCCGTTTTTCTTATTCAAGTCAAGCATTTCACCGGAATTCTTTGACTCAAAAACGGAAATTAAATTTCTCGGGCATGGTTTACTTTATAACCATGTAAGGGATTGTGTTTACGTAATAACACAATCTAACACAAATTTATGTACGTGTCAGTGCATTTATTTGTTAAAACAAGAGAAATCTTGTTTTTATGAAGTTATCATCTCCACCAACCGTAGCAATTTACAATTGATATCTACATACTCGACGATGCGACTACTCAAACGGCGACTACAGCTCTTTCAATAGAACACGGGTCAACAATTGAGGGGGAGCAATTGTCCAGCATTCAGAATCTTTGACGCCGAAAGTGCCAAGTTCACATGTTGGTGTCAAGACAACGATATCAATCGTACACATGGAGTCAAGAGATAACTTCAGACGTGATGAGGCGACCAACATTCGTGAACAAGAACCATGTGCTTCTTTCATATGATGTTCTCCATCATTTAGGTCCAACCTCATAAATCGCTAATCTTGTGAATACATTATCATATATGATCTTTGCACGTGATAAGTACCTTACACTTGTGTTTAAAAGGAATTTAATTTACGTTTCAAGTACACCCTCATTAATTTGAGAGGGAGCTTGTGTAATTCATGTAGATAATTGGATTTGCATTTTTCTTCCAAAATTTTCTTAAAATGCTATTAAATCAATTGATATTAAAAAAATCAATTGGGTTAATATTTTTAATATGGGGGAGAAAATGTGATTTAATATGGGAAACGATTAATCACAAATGGTTTGACTTAATGTGCGAGCTCATCCCGACATGTGCAAAATGTTTTCGGATATCGTGGCATATGTTAAGGGGGACCAAAATGGATTTGCACTTCAAAATGGATTTCATGGTGACATACACTTACCCAAAACATCTTTATTCACGACGGTGAAGATTGTGGTGACATAAGGATGGTAGGACAGGTTAAAGTCCAATGATTTCTCTAGAACCAGAGGAATCTTCCCAAGGACATTCCATAGCTAGAAATAGTAGTCCTTAGGAAAGATGGAGAAAGATTGTGAACGTAGCTGAATGCCGACCAAGTACTTAAGTTAGCACTGGAACAATCACAACAAGGTGCTAGTGATGACGTATTGGTAAGCATTGAAGGGGTTAAAGAATGAAAAAGAATTGTAAAGATAAAAGGTGTAAAGAAAGAAGCCCTCCTTACAACATTAGGCAGAAACCGGGTCAATTCATATGCTATTGAGATCATTTTTAATGATTCTTGATATAGAAGATAGACATCATGGACCCAGTGATGCAAGGCACAACCCATCCCAGCTAACTCAGATATCTCTTAATAACAAGATTTTGCTAGGTTCAATTGTTGTTCTCGGTATCTCTTCGAATTGATTTCCGGCTTAAAGTATGACTCTGTTGTTTTTGGTGAAAAAAGAATATTTTGGTTGTTTTAAAATAAAAGTGCAAAACAATTAAAGTAAAGGTGCAATTAAAGTAAACCTAAGTCTAATTAAAAATAAAGGGCAAGTATTTTAAAAGCGTGACAGAAATTAAAGGGTACTATAAGTAAATAACGCAAATTTAAATCTACCTAAGGCAAACTTAAAACGCAACTAAAACTTAAACTAAGGCAAGTTTAAGATAAAGCTAAGGCAAATAATTTTAAAGTGCAAGTAAGGAAAAAGGTGGGAAAAATAAAGCTTGAGAATAAAAGACAGAAATTTAAAAACAAAGACTAAAAAGAACCTGACAGAAACCTTGATTCGGAAGTTCAAAACTTCCGAATGAACTGGTTTGACTCGGAACTTCTTGAGTTCCGAATGAAGTCAATTGAGTCAGAACTTCTTGACTCAGAAGACTTCCGAATGAAGCACTCTTGATCCGGAACTTCTTGACTTCCGAATGAAGCACCCTTGATCCGGAACTTCAAGACTTCCGAATGAAGCACCCTTGATCCAGAACTTCTAGACTTCCGAATGAAGCACCCTTGATCCGGAACTTCTAGACTTCCGAATGAAGAACCCTTGATCCGGAACTTCTAGACTTCCGAATGAAGAACCCTTGATCCGGAACTTCTAGACTTCCGAATGAAGTCTTCTTGGTTTGGAAGTTATGGCTCGTTCGGAACTTTTCCTTCGTCCGGAACTTTCCTGGGAATACAGTAACAGAAACAAACAAACCGAAGAACAAGGTATCACAGTAACCACGAATCTAACCACAAATTTAACCAAAATCAAACACAAGATTAAACTCAACTAATAACAAAACATTCAATAATCATAAACAAATAATCTAAATCAACAAAACTAACAAATTTAACCACAATAATCAAAAATCCAATTGATCAAAATAAGAACATGAACATGAACATAAACTTTAAACATAAAAATCAAAGATTAAGAAAGCTAGAGAGAAGATTAACAAGATAAAGTAAAGATTGACAAGAATTAAAATGGAAACTTACTTGAAATTAATTGGTAATTAAGGTGCAAGACAATTAATGTAAATTGGACAAGAAAGTAAATGTGCATAAATTAAAATGGATGAAATGGTTTGTCAAACCACCCAACAAAGAAAAATGATTAATTCCTAAACTATATATAGGGGAGGATTAGGAAGCTTCCTCCCCTTCTTCCTTTCTTCTTAATTGCGTCATTAGGTCCTTAAGCCTTTAATCTTCATTAATTGCACCATTAGTCCTTTTCTTCTAATCTTCTTTAAACTTGGACTCTAATGACTTGTGGCTCGGGATTTCTTTTGAACTCGTCTTTTAATTCTTCAATAAAATAGACTTGAGTTCCTCGGCTTTTAGTAAACTTCCGTCTTTTGACTTTTTCTTCGATAAATCTTCAGAATTGGTCTTGGACTTCCGTTCTTTTTACACTCTTGACTTCTTGACTTTGTCTTTTCATCTTTTTCTTCAATCAAAGCCCGTAAATGCCGTGTTTTCCAAACTTTTCACAATTTCGTCGTAAATCACAACAAAAACACAAACCACGCATAATTCTGACATAAAAGACATAAAATACACGTTTTGGTCCGGTTATTATTGTAATTAAGTGGTAAAAAGGATGGGTGTTTACACACCTATCAAATCCCCTACACTTGACCATTGCAATGTCCTCATGCAATGCATTAGTCACAAAGCACGTTTACATTTTTCATCACAATCAATCCATAATGGCCTTTA
Source organism: Glebionis coronaria (assembly GCA_025667525.1). NCBI lineage: Eukaryota > Viridiplantae > Streptophyta > Magnoliopsida > Asterales > Asteraceae > Glebionis > Glebionis coronaria. The sequence goes on along the minus strand of CM046876.1, from coordinate 234,057,307 downwards.
TTAAAGAGATAGAAAATTAAAAACATACAAAGTAAAGAAATCAAAGACATACCTTGGGTTTTGAAAATGTCATGAATAATCATCATCCTCAAGTTTTCACTTTCTCCAAACCAAGCTCAAAAACGAGATCATTGTTATTATAAGTTAGTAAACTAACGCGAACTCATGTGGGTCAATTACTCACTTAGACTCCCTTATTCCTAGGTGTATCTCTTATATTTTATTGTTGTCTTGAATGATCACGAGGATGCATAGTTCGACTTATTTCGATAGTTATTTAGTCCGAAAATAAAGTGAACGATTTAATCAATAGTTAGCTAAAGGACAAAATCTTTTAAAACTGCTTCTCGGGCCCTCATAAAGTTCATATCTTGGCATAACTCGCTTCGCGATTTGAGACCTTTCTCGGACCGATATTTGGCAGCGACTTCATACTTCAAACCTTGAGAGACGTTCATGAAATTATGGTCTTCTCTTCATAATGGAATTTCTTCACTTGAAGTTTTGAGAGATTCATACTTGGACCACGACTTCTTCATTTTTCTCCAATCTTTATTTTGGATTTTGATATACAACGATCCGCCTCCTTTTATGACTTGGATCTATTTATCCTCATACCTTGTTAGGGTCTTTTTGGATACACTTCTCTATGACTTTTGGGGAGTTTTTGCTTTACGTCGTGTGTCTCGATCCTTCATATTGATTTTCGATAAATGATTCTTCGCATCACTTGGGATCTTTAACAACAAAATATAGCCCTCATGCCTTGTTAGGGCCTTTTCGGACTCGCCAATCTTCGCATCCTGCTTCAATAAGTTATGCCTTGGCTATGAACTCTAATCCATACCGAGCAACTTTTAAACGATCTTGGGCTAGAAGCTAAGTAACTTTTCAAATCGTACAACCTTATTTATTAGCAGATAAATTTTTAAGCGAGCGATAGGAGAATAGGCTCATAATTAACTCACATAAATTCACGAAAGAATACCAAACTTATAATTGGCGCTATCATCTCTCGTTCTCCACGGTTTAAATCCTCAAGTAATGAGACTCGTGGATTCTTAGCCTATTAAATCAAAGTTTTGGGTTTTCGAATCGCCTATAGGATCTTGCAAACTCTTAGACTTTTTCAAGTTTAGAAATCGCATTTTAAAGTTCCCTTGATAAACGACTCTCTAGGATCAATTATAGGAACTTGCGAAAAGTTCTTGTTCTTAACCCGTGAGAGTTAAGACATTCGCGTTTTATAGCTCCCTATATAAAAGCCTATCAAAACTTGACTTAAACATGTTAAGGATACTAGCTAGAGTAACTTAGACAAGTAAACTCGGGTTGAGTCAAAAGATTCACAACGTTTGAAAATTAAAACCACTTTATTAAGATTTATTCTAGAAAAGAAAGAAAATAACTATACAAAAGGAAAAAACTAGTAGGCCAAAATAGATCAAAAATTTTGAAAATGTCGAAAAATTGATTTTCTGGTTAAAATGAGGGAAAATACAAGGAAAAGGCCACTTAACTTCGATAGAAGTCCCCCCTACACTTAAGATAAACATTGTCCTCAATGTTTAAGCATGTGTGAGTAAACTCCCCTACACTTAGGACATTGTTCACTTGTTTAAATCTCGCTAAGGAAAAGACAACTAAAGAGATTCCTATTTTAATATTGTGAGAATATAAAATAGTGAATTGAAAAGAGTTTAGGATAGAACCGGGAAAATGGAACACGGAGTCACGGTTCATCAAAAGTCATCAAGAGTGTGTCTTTGAAGCTCTAATCCCTGCACATGATAAGAAAGAAAGCAAGAAACACCACGGGGCTCCCTCTACACTTATGGTGAAAATAGATAGATAATTGAGTTGCCTCCCAAAAAGCGCTTGTTTATATTAACCGAGTCACGAGCCTGACTCGTCCCCGAATTAAATGGTCCATGGGGATGCCTCGAATGTGATACCGGGATCAAAGACCTTGTCCTCGTTCCCGGTTGACATCAACAAAGGAGAGGCGGGGGAATAAGTCATGTATGGGAGAAAGGTTCTTTCAACATACGTAAAGTATGTGAAATCAATATCCACGGGAGGTGGGGTGGGTGAAGTGAGCACATTGTCCTCCACCAAAGACAATGGATGCTGAGCAAGCGGCAAAGCCGTATTGTTATCAATTATAGCATAATCAATGTCACCTCCCGGGTCAAAGCACTCATCCTCTGTGATAGTGTCTAAAGAGGAGGATGAAAGGTGCTCGGGAGGGGGACTTGGGACAATATCTCCCTGCAGCAAATTATCAAAAATAATGTCCCCCTCAGTGTCAGAATCATCAATACCTAGAGGGATGGAGTGGATGTCAATTTCTTCCAGCAATGGGTCATTATCTTCAACGGGAGGAATAGATGGAGATAAAGACTTGGAAAGAGAAGGAGAAGTCAATTCTTCGATTTGAGCAATAAGAAGATGAACTTTCCGTAATCTATCACGAAGAAGCACGTCTTCCACCTCATCTACGAGATCATGTTCATCGGTGAACTTCTCGTAAGCCGGAGAGAATAAATCGTCATCGCCCGCATCTCCCGGTGGAGATTGAGAAATTTCAAAAGTGAAATTCTCATAGCAGAGAGAAGAATCGTAATCACTAGGATCGACCTCTTCCGTAAGAGCAACGTCGTCCTCAAGCTCCATAGCAGGTAAGTCACAAACCTCATCATCCAATACTTTGTTGAGACCAACATCACTAAGCTCATTCAACGAATCGATATCCTTAGATGCAGTACGAACATCGAGAGTAGGGGCAGTAATTTCAGAAGATGAGTTGAAAGTACATACAGCATCATCGTCATCATCATCATAATAGTATTGACGCACAAGTGGAGGGGTATAATCACTAAGATTAGATACTTGCTCTTGTTGCAGTTGCGTTTCCTCGTCCCTAAGTTCTTTAAGCAAAACAACGGCTTCTTGAAGTTGCAAAACAATGGAGTGTGTTTCTTCATTCAAGGTAGTGAGTTGTGGGTCAAGATTAATTTGCTGAGAGGATTGATGATTGAGGGTGTGATGTGGGGGCTCAAAGAGTTGAAAACCTGAATTATAGCAAGGTTGTGGCTCATAGTTGTTCATCGGTTGACAATAATAGGTATCGTGAGGACCCCCACAGTTGTTGCAAACCGGGTGTGGAGAAAAATCAGGTGCGTCTTGTGGATAGCTATTATCATTGTCATAATTATACCCCGGTTCTTTCCCGTGACCATACGGGTATCGAACCGGGCACGAAACATGCCAATGAGAATCGCTTCCACAATAGATGCACGGGGGAACAGGAGGAGGTGGGTTCAAAAAGGACGAATTAGTCGAGTTGCACAAAGGACAAAATCCGAATAGGAATTGTGTATTGTCGAGATCGTTTCCACACCGCTCACATGTACACCATTGACCAGAGTTATTCCCAGATAATTGTTTCCCACACCGGACGCAATGGACATAAAAATCCATAAAGAAAGATAGATAAGCAAGAAGAATATTTTTGGTGCAAAACTTTGAAAAAGAAATGCTTTTTATGATTTTTCAAATGTTTTTGGGATTTTTGAAAATTTTTGGACACGAAAAATAACGTTCACGAGTGAACGGATCCCAAAAGCCAACGGTTCTCTCACAGAAAACCGTTAATCTTTACGAAAAGAGCCGGCAGCGGCGCCATTTTAATAACAGGATTTTGCTAGGTTCAATTGTTGTTCTCGGTATCTCTTCGAATTGATTTCCGGCTTAAAGTATGACTCTGTTGTTTTTGGTGAAAAAAGAATATTTTGGTTGTTTTAAAATAAAAGTGCAAAACAATTAAAGTAAAGGTGCAATTAAAGTAAACGTAAGTATAATTAAAAATAAAGGGCAAGTATTTTAAAAGCGTGACAGAAATTAAAGGGTACTAAAAGTAAATAACGCAAATTTAAATCTACCTAAGGCAAACATAAAACGCAACTAAAACTTAAACTAAGGCAAGTTTAAGATAAAGCTAAGGCAAATAATTTTAAAGTGCAAGTAAGGAAAAAGCTGGGAAAAATAAAGCTTGAGAATAAAAGACAGAAATTTAAAAACAAAGACTAAAAAGAACCCGACAGAAACCTTGATTCGGAAGTTCAAAACTTCCGAATGAACTGGATTGACTCGGAACTTCTTGAGTTCCGAATGAAGTCAATTGAGTCGGAACTTCTTGACTCGGAAGACTTTCGAATGAAGCACTCTTGATCCGGAACTTCTTGACTTCCGAATGAAGCACCCTTGATCCGGAACTTCAAGACTTCCGAATGAAGCACCCTTGATCCGGAACTTCTAGACTTCCGAATGAAGCACCCTTGATCCGGAACTTCTAGACTTCCGAATGAAGAACCCTTGATCCGGAACTTCTAGACTTCCGAATGAAGAACCCTTGATCCGGAACTTCTAGACTTCCGAATGAAGTCTTCCTGGTTTGGAAGTTGTGGCTCGTTCGGAACTTTTCCTTCGTCCGGGACTTTCCTGGGAATACAGTAACAGAAACAAACAAACCGAAGAACAAGGGATCACAGTAACCACGAATCTAACCACAAATTTAACCAAAATCAAACACAAGATTAAACTAAACTAATAAAAAAACATTCAATAATCATAAACAAATAATCTAAATCAACAAAACTAACAAATTTAACCACAATAGTCAAAAACCCACTTGATCAAAATAAGAACATGAACATGAACATAAACTTTAAACATAAAAATCAAAAATTAAGAAAGGTAGAGAGGAGATTAACAAGATAAAGTAAAGATTGACAAGAATTAAAATGGAAACTTACTTAAAATTAATTGGTAATTAAGGTGCAAGACAATTAATGTAAATTGGACAAGAAAGTAAATGTGCATAAATGAAAATGGAAGAAATGGTTTGTCAAACCACCCAACAAAGAAAAATGATTAATTCCTAAACTATATATAGGGGAGGATTAGGAAGCTTCCTCCCCTTCTTCCTTTCTTCTTAATTGCGTCATTAGGTCCTTAAGCCTTTAATCTTCATTAATTGCACCATTAGTCCTTTTCTTCTAATCTTCTTTAAACTTGGACTCTAATGACTTGTGGCTCGGGATTTCTTTTGAACTCGTCTTTTAATTCTTCAATAAAATAGACTTGAGTTCCACGGCTTTAGTAAACTTCCGTCTTTTGACTTTTTCTTCGATAAATCTTCAGAATTGGTCTTGGACTTCCGTTCTTTTTACACTCTTGACTTCTTGACTTCGTCTTTTCATCTTTTTCTTAAATCAAAGCCCGTAAATGCCGTGTTTTCCCCACTTTTCACAATTTCGTCCTAAATCACAACAAAAACACAAACCACGCATAATTCCGACATAAAAGACATAAAATACACGTTTTGGTCCGGTTATTATTGTAATTAAGTGGTAAAAAGGATGGGTGTTTACACACCTATCATCTCTCAAAAGATATTTGTTTTAATCACACGGAGACAAAGCATTACCTACTGATTTGTTCACTCCGAATAAATTGGTATTGAAAAGGTGGCACTCCTCTCCAGCCTCCGATCACTAAAATCCAAAATGCACGATCGAGTCTAGAGCCATTCGAGATAATCAAATATCTCATTAGGACACACTTTCATAATCCCTTGCTTCTTCACACACTGTGACAAGTAAGAAAGATCTTAAGTGTCCAACGCAAAATCTTCATGATCTTGCCTGAACATCCGAGTAATACGAAAGTATTTATAATGAAGATGGAAATCCTTCTTGAGCGAACATAAAAAAGCTCATGGTAGGTGACTTGTGTGATTCTTTATGAATCAAACTTGTGATAACTAGAAAGCAACAGTTGTTTAATTCTTAATTGAACTTAAACACGTTCCAGGCCTCTACGCAATATCTATGTGATCTTGCCAGAACACTCAGAGTGACACTCTATAATGTTTACGGTGATGAGTAGAAATCCTTCTAGTGTTAACATCAAACAGCACTTGGTAGGTAACTTGCAAGATTCTATATGAATCAAGCTAGTGACAACTGGAAAGCAACGATGGTGCGATTCTTTAATGAATCAAACTTGTTCCAGGAAAATGAATTGACGGCTTCAAATCATGCGGATATTATTATCCAAATGATTCACTCTTTATGTTCGCAGTCAGCTTTGGACAGTCGAATAAAGAGAACGGGTTTACCCGCGAAATCTTGTCAAGGAGGTTCTTAATTGAAACTACCTGTCACAAGTACGATATTTTATATCGTCCAACGGTCTTCACCGACCGGAGGTAAAATGCTACCGAATTAGAATGAAATGTTCAAGGCCATTTCATCCGTGTATATGTTTTGTTGCTAACTGTCTTATGCAGCGTAACAAGAAGGTGGCATTGCGGTGTACAATCCAGAAGAAGTCGTCACCACTTGCTTATACTACATACACTTAGTACTTCAACGAATTCAAGAAAGTCTGAAGGCCAAGTCTTCCGCTGTATCAAACTCTGAAGCTTTCAAGAATTTATTAAGGTATAAGTATGTGGAACATAAAGTCACGAAGAGGCGAATGTCACAAGTGACGAATGCACAAGGTCAAGGCAAGAAAACATGCTCAAGACTTAAGTCAAAGATCACATCAAGCATATTCACAAGAACAAGATCAAAGACTCAAGCATAGATGCTAGGTTTAAGATTTTGTAAAAAGATGTGACCTCCCTTAGGGGGAGATTGTTGGAAATACGTTTTTCCCAATAAAGTCTCGGTCACATCTTAGTTAGCATAGATCACGAGATATAGACTATTTAGAACATTGTCTCTTGGAGCGACCTCCCTTAGGGGGAGATTGTTGGAAATACGTTTTACGTATTTATGAAGGATCGGTCGCTCCAACGATATATTAATGTAATGGGCTCGTGATCTACTTAGTAAAGATATAGTCCATATAGCCCACATGTAGGGTGGGCTATATATATACCCCTCCTAGCATGTTAGGAGGGGTTGGTGGTTACATTTCATCATAATTCCATTTCACTTTCTCTCTCTTCCTCCCTTTTCTCTCCTTTCTCTCATCTCCTTCTCATCCCCTTCATCTCTATCTTTATTTATAAATCAATCAACCCAATTAATCAATCAAATCCAACATGTAGAATAATCCAAGATTTACGTAGACCTTCAATCATTCAATCCGTTGTAAAACGGGTCAATTTGATGCAAATCGGAAAAACAGTGATGAGGACACTCATGTAACATTTCCTTAAACCTATTCCAAGCCGTTGAAAAACTCTCATTAAATTCTTGTGAAAATTTTGAAATCTCGTTTTTCAAATGCGTAGTCTTAGAGGGCGGGAAAAATTGGTTCACAAACTTTGAAACGAGATCCTTCCACGTCAATATAGAATTGGGTGGCTCTTTCTCTAACAAAATTTTAGCGGGCCCCGCTAAGGAATACGGAAAAAGCATCATCTTAATCGAATCATTAGAAACATCTTTAAATTTGCAAGTTGCGGTAATATGATCGAATTGTCGGATATGGTTGTGCGGGTTGTCCTTTTCATCACCACGGAATTTGTTGTTTTGGATCATCGACAACAAACCCGTTTTCACATCAAAATTCTCCGCAAGGATGGCGGGAATCACAATAACCTCTCCATAACCCTCGTTGGATGCTTGAAGTAACTCCATCATTGGTCGATTCGCCATGGTTGGTTCTTCTTTTACGATAGGTTCGTCAATAGGAGACTCCTCACTAGAAAGATTAGGAGTAGGCGTGGACTCCTTTCGGTTTTTTCGTTTACGTGCACGTCTTGCTTGATTACGAGAAAGCATAAACATCACGTACAACGTGGGGATGAGCAAAGAAGATTCTTTTTGGTTTTTTTAATTTTTTCAATTTTTTTGTGGTTTTTGATTGTTTTTACCCTTTTTTGGATTTTGGTGAACGTATTAAGTAGACAAAAATCTACAAATCTCTCCTCAAATCGAATCTCTTGATTAAAGAAGCCTCAAGGAATGAAAACGATCACGTGAAGTGAACGCCTTCGATGACTTTAGAACGTTGGTGGAACACCAAAACGTTCAAAAGGGTTTAATCAAATGAAACCAAGAAAATATATATGATACTTAGATAATACTTTGGTTGGCAAACCCTCGATTATCCCTTTTTATCTAAACACGCACAAGCATGCGAGGAAACGAGGCGGCGCGAAGCACTTAAGAGCCTTTATACTTAGGGTATATTTTATAATACCCGCCTTATACCCACCTTATAGTTTGTGTTTGTCAAAATTATGCTTCACGAAAGTAATTATCTATTCTGCCTTTTCTTTGTTTGATGTTCAAATACAATGATTGAGTAATGACCTCCCAATCAAGGTTGTGTTTTCACACTTTTGGAGTACTTGTGAATTTATTGTTCTACGTATACAATATAGTAATATTCACACAAAAAACGAAAACCGATAATACGTATTAGTAGAGTGCTACTAATACAAATAGCTATTATAGCTAGTATGAAAACAACAATTGTTCAAATCAAAACACAACACGCCTCTCCAGAAGCGGTGCCAAAATGATGGTTGAGTTTTTACACACCTTTAGGAAAAGGAGGTAATTAGGGGCAAGTATTAAGTGTCTGTTTAGGAAAACTAAGCACTAAGGCCCAATGTGGGGATCGTTCTCAAGGAGGCTTGTGTGTTGTGTAAAGAGATGATTAAGTGTTTGTGATTATATTGATGAGAAAAGAAAAATGGAAAAGAGATTAGAAAAGAATGACGGTTACGATTATGAATTAAACTAAGACGAAGTCGTACACAAAACCATAAAAAGTGACCAAATTTAAAAATTACCCTAAAAATTCCTAGAAAATTGCAATAGATCCTAAAAAATGTAATTAGAGTTTACAAAAAATCAAAAATCACTCAAACCTTTTATTTAATTAAATATTAATTTTTTAATGCTAATTAAAGCCCAAAAATCAATTTAATTAACAAAAAGCCCAAAATGATTTAACTTGTAAACCTCTAAAATGACTTAACTGAATTTATAACTAATTTGGAAAATTTTAAAATTAATTAAAACTATTTAAAAACAATTAAACACTATTAAAACTTAAAATAATTCTAAAAATTAATCTAATGACAATAAATTTAATCTAAAAATTTTAAAATTCCTAACTTAATGGAATTAAACTAGGAAAAATGAAAAACTTGCAAAAATCTAAATTTTAATTTTTCATAATAAAATCATAATATAATATTAATAAAAATCCAAAATTTATAAAAATTCTAAAAAGTTGCAAACTAGTTTAGTTTAACCTAAATAAAACAGAAATGAACTTGAAATTACAAAATACCCCTATTGGTCCTTAAAATGGGCTAAATGACAAAACATACCCTTAATGGGCTTAGAAATGGCCCAATTAGAAAAAGTCAACCAAATAAGCCCAAAACTTCCTATCTGACTTAAAATTTGATTTTAAGAACAAAACTCTGAAGGCTCAAAAGCTGAAAATGTGCTTATCACAGCTTATCAAGTCAACAGCTTATTCTTAATGGGCTTTTGAGCCCATTAAGCCATAAGCTAATGCCATAAGCTATAATTTGACACACAAGCTTCTTTTTAGTTACCAAAGAGACCTATGAAAAGAAATTTGAAAAAGCATAAGAAATAAGCCTGAAATAAGCCAAGGCTATCTTCACAAAACGACAAAATAGTCGTTTTTTAGTTCTAGACCACCTCAAGTGCTGATTCAAGTTGCAAAAGGTTTTAAATGACTTAATTAAGCAAAATAATCAAATAGTTTTCCAATAAGCACACTAAATAAGCCAGAATAAGCAACTAAGAACTTATGTAAAAGTCAACTTGATTAGTTTTCTAGTCAAACTTAAAAGTCAAACCCTAATAAGCTCTAGATCAAATCAATGGGTGAAATAAGGAAGATCTATCACAAAAAATAACTTGTTGCAAGTCTGGATAAGCCAAAATGGCTTATGAATAAGCTGTTTGATATTTAACACTAGTAGTGGCTAGTAACAGGGAAAGGAGTTCCCACTGCTTGACCAATTTTACTTTTTGTCTTTAGTGACTTTTTGTTGGATTCAGGTTAAGCAAAGGCACCCAAGTGATCATTGAATCACAAGGAGTTAATAACAATAATCAAATCACAAATTCAACCAGCAAATTAATACAGTTTAATCAAAACATCCACAGATATGCATCAGACATGAACATTATGTAGTTATGAACTCAATAAGCACTTTTAGCAAGAATAAGCCAGCCAAACTTCACCAAATGCATACACGAGCTATAAATAATTCAAATGAACATAAATCAACAAGTTTCATGCAATGGTTCAAGGTCTAGATTGATGAGACTGCTTTTATACATAGTCTCATCGTCCAAAAAGGGCTTAAAATGCATTAAATATCATCAAAATACCCATATATATGCTTGTGTTTGTTGCTTGTGTATTTTAGGTACGGATATTGAGAAAATGACAAAAGATCACAAGAATCATGCAAAAACGAACACGGTAAATGAAGCAGCACATTAAACCAAGCCCTAATGAAGATTTTCCAAGAAATACCCTTGAAGATTTGAAGATATTGCAAGAAAGGACCCTTAACTTTCAACATTGTACAAGTTTGGTCCCTCAACAAATAAAGATTGACATTTTATACCCCTAAGAATATCAGAATCAGTTTGGGGTCCCTAAAGAATGAAGACTTGTCAAGAAATTCCCTTGAAAAATGGTCAAATTACCAAAACAGCCTTCAAATCCCAATTGTTAAAAACAAGGACTGGAATTGCAAAAGGACAAGGACTAACGATGCAAACAGCCAAGGACCTTGATTACAAAGCTATTAAAAGGGGGACATAACGGGAGGGGCCATTCCTGCCAAAAACCTAAAACTACTTAACCTAGCCTACCATTAATTCCATCCACGTCACCATCCACTCACCCCTCCACCAATTAAAACCCCCCATCCATCCACGTCATCCTCCACCAACTGATTTAATCAGATTAATTTAATTTTCCCACCTAAACACGTTTTTAAACTAATCCCCTAAATACAACAGATTAAAACCTCCTCTTTCAACCCATATACCCTAATCCATTCCCAGATCAAATTAACATCAAAACATAGGGGGTTTTCCCTTATAACTCCAGATCATTAATTAACCTAATACTAATCCCATCCCCACCCTTAACCATCCATCACCATCATCCAAGACCCCACCCCCATGTTCCCTGTAGCAAGCAAACAAAAGTGGTGACAGCAAATCAACGACCCTTGTGCATTTCGTGTTCCCAAAGATTTAAGGGATGCCCTAGATCGTTTCTACATCACTGGAAACCCACAACAAGCCAAGAGAACATCACATGGAGCCTCTTGACCTAATTCAATAACAATCATCTTCACAAGAATATCCGAATTTCTTGAGGGTAGTATTAGAAGTTCATATCATTAGGGTTAGAAGTTCTTTTCAGTTCTAGAACCCTTGTAGCTCGTTTATATAAGAGCCATGGGACTTATTCAGTTTTTGTTCTTGATTTTTCTCCTTTTTCACAAACCTTGTAAAGCCAGTTTTATGAATGAATATAAAATGGTGTTGAGTTTTCAAAAAAGCATTTTTAAGTTGTTGTTTTCAAGTTTTTCAAGTTCTCAAATCCATTTTCAGTTAAGCTAGAAAGTTCATAGGCCACACAAGCTACTCATTTGAGCTCTTATATGACCATAGGACCCTGATATCTGAGAGATATCAAGATCCAGTGGGTATAACCTTGGGTAAGAAGTGTTGTTAGGTGGAAATTTTCTTGCTAAGTTTGCTCTCTTTGATTATTTACACTTTACTGTATCAAAAGCTACAACCCAAAAGCTTGTAACCTTTGATACTTGTAGCTATTCTTGGTCTCGTGGTGTTGTGCAGGTACAAGGAAGCAATACTCATTTTCATTTCATCCTATTTTTCTTAATTATTTTTGAAGACATTTTAGCTTTGGGTCCTACTTTGGATTCCTTCAACAAAGCTCTCTACATAGTTTCCATAGATCTCTTTCAATCCTTATGAGCTTATTTGGGAAAGCATTAGCAGGTATTGGCTTGAACTCTCCCATTTGACCTTTTTGACTGAAAATGCATGATTTGTGAGATTTATGTGATTTGATGAGTTGCTTGTTATGTGTTAAGTAAGTTTGCCTGTTTTTGCTTAATTTAGTGTTCTTTTCTTGTTAAGATTGCTTATTATCTGCTTAGCTCAAATTTGATGATATGACATGTGTTAAAGTTTGATTTTCAGTTTTAAAGTGGTGTTTGGATTAGGTGATTAATTGGTTATTAAGTAGAAAACTTGATGTGTGTAAGATAGAACATGTCTAAAACCAGTTTCTAAGTATAAACCTGCAAGTTTTCCATTTGAAACTCACTAATCAATCATTTGGCTTTAAAATGTTTAATACTAGTTGATTTGGTATGCCATGTTTTGATAACCTAGACTCCATGCTCGACTAGGGTTTACAAGTTTAAAAACATCATTTGTGTAACCTAGTTAGTAGATCTTTGTGTTGGAACTTGGGGTTTTGGTCAAGTGCATCAGCTGAAAAAATCAATATCTTATTTGATTCATATCAGCAACATGTGTGCTTATTGTGATTGAAATTCGGGTGATTTTTGTTTGTTATTGTTTCCTTTGTGTTTATTGTGACTCCCGCAAGTTAACTGACTTGTGGGGTGCCTATTCTTGCCAAAAACAAAGCATCCAAAGGCTTTCCTAAGCCAATCAGGTCACCAAGACTCTTGTGTGTTTTTCATCAGAGAACGCTTTGGTTCTCGGATAGCACCATTTTTCAAGGTATTTGGTTACTGTAGCAAACTGGGCACGTTTTTGTGATTACTAGGGTTTAATCTTGTTTGGTTTTAATCTCTTTTGAGTTTTTAGAAGCTAGTAGTTAACTGCATATAAGTTTTGCAAAAAGAAAGTAAAAAAAAAATATTGTAGCAAAAAGAGACTGGCCAGGACTCGAACCTGCGCCATCTCTCCCACACCAACGTGATAACCAGTTGCCCTAGGGTCTTTGACTGGTTATCACTTGGTTTCCATAATACTTAAGGTATTTGTGGTTTTAGCTTATTTAAGCAAACAACTTAATAATAAGCTGATTTCAGCTTATTTGTTATAGCTTTATACCAGTTTACATTTTTCCTTTGTTCTTTGCTAGGTTTAAGATTTTTTGGCATAAAAATCTTAGTTTTCACGTGTGTAGTTAATTTATTAGGATTATTTTAAGTTTTAATTTTAGAAAGTAATTAAAAAATAGGAAAAAGTGTTTTAAAAATCTGGAAAAATTGGTTTTAAGTTTTTAATAGTATTTTTGAGGGTTACATCAATTAAAGTTTTCAAATTAACTTATTTTTTATTTTATTTGATTTTAGGGGTTTTAATCAACTTTAGAAATTAATATAAAATTGTTAAAAAGGTTTTGGAAACTTTGGCTTGCATTTTTGTCTTAGTTACATTTTTCTTGATTTTTGGTAATTTTTAGAATTTTTTTATAAATTTTGGATTTTTGACATTATTTTATTATTATTTTATTAGTAAAAATTAAAAGTTAGTTTTCTCTAGTTTTTCATTTTTCCTAGTTCAAATACATAAAGTTAGGAAGTTTACAACTTTTAGAATATTTTTATTGTCCTTAGATTTATTTTTATAATTATTTTAAGTTTTGATAGGTTTTAATTGTTTTTATATAGTATTAATTATTTTTAAAATTTTCAAAAATAGTTTTAAATTAAGTTAGGGTATTTTAGAGGTTTACAAAGTGATAAAACTCATTTTGGGCTTTTTGATAATTAAATTGATTTTTACGGCTTTAATTAGCATTAAAAAATCATTATTTAATTAATTAAAAGGTTTAGGTGATTTTTGATTTCTTGTAAACTCTTAATACATTATTTAGGATTTGTTTGCAATTTTTTAAGAATTTTGAGAGTAAATTTTTAAATTTGGTGCTTTTACGGTTTTACATGTACGACCTTTTTGTCTAGTGTAATCCATCATCGTAACCGTCATTCTCTTCTTATCTCTTTTCTATTTTCTTTTCTCATCATAATCATATAATCACATCACTAATCATCTCATTACACACACACCAAGCCTCCTTGAAAACGATCCCCACTTTGGGTCATTTGTGCACGATTTTCCTAAATCGTCGTACTTACACTAATTACGCTATTTTTCCTAAAAGACGTAAATTTACAATCATCCTTTTGGCGCCGCTGCCGGGGAGGCGTGTTGTGTTTTGATTTGGACATTGTTATTTTTATATATAGCCATAATAGTAATTGTATTAGTAGCACTCTACTAATACGTATTATCGGTTTTTCGTTTTTTGTGTGAATAATATTACTATATTGTATACGTAGAACAATAAATTCACAAGTACTCCAAAAGTGAGAAATCACAACCTTGACTTGGGAGGTCATTACCCAATCATTGTATTCGAATCTCAAACCAAAGAAAAAGGCAAACATAGATAAATACTTTCATGAAGCTCAATTTTGAAAAATACAAACTATAAGGTGGGTATAAGGCGGATATTATAAAATATATCCTAAGGAAAAAGGCTCTTAAGTGCTTCGCGCCGCCTCGTTTCCCCGCTTGCTTGTGAGTATTTGATTTTGAGAGCTAATCGAGGGTTTTGCCGCCCAAAGTATTATTAAGTATCATATATACTTTCTTGGTTTCATTTGATTTAACCCGCTTGAACGTTTTGGTGTTCCACCAACGTTCTAAAGTCATCGAAGGCTTTCACTTCACGTGATCGTTTTCATTCCTTGAGGCTTCTTTAATCAAGAGATTTGATTAAGGAGGAGACTTGTAGATTTTGGTCTACTTAATACAATCACAAAATCCAAAAAAGTAAAAACAATCAAAAACCACAAAAAAATTGAAAAAGTAAAAACACCAAAAAGAATCTTCTTTGCTCATCCCCTCGTTGAACGTGACGTTTATGCAAACTCGCTCCAAAGCAAGACGTGCACGTAAACGTCGTCAAAAGGAAGGAAACCAGACATCTTCTAGTGAAGAATCTCCCATTGTCGAACCCATCGTAGAACAAGAAGCACCCATGGCTAATCGTACTATGATGGAGTTGCTTCAAGCACCCACCGAGGGGTATGGAATAGCGATTGTGATTCCCGCTATCCTTGCGGAGAATTTTGTGGTTAAGACGGGTTTGTTGTCCATGATTCAAAACAACAAGTTTCATGGTGACGAAAAGGACAACCCTCATAACCACATTCGCCAATTCAATCGTCTTACCGCCACTTGCAAGTTTAAGGACGTCTCTAACGACTCGATTAAGATGATGCTTTTTCCGTATTCCTTAGCGGGGCCCGCAAAAATTTGGTTAGAGAAAGAGCCACCCAATTCTATATTGACATGGAAGGATCTCATTTCAAAGTTCGTGAACCAATTTTTTCCGCCCTCTAAGACTACGCATTTGAAAAATGAGATTTCAAAGTTTTCACAAGAGTATAATGTGAGTTTTTCGACGGCTTGGAATAGGTTTAAGGAAATGTTGCACGAATGTCCTCATCATGGTTTTTCCGACTTGCATCAAATTGACACTTTTTACAATGGCTTGAACGATAATGAGCGTGATTATCTTAATGCTGTCGCGGGTGGTAATTTTTTGTGTAAGACGGTCGAGGAAGCATTGTTAATCATTGAGAATAGGTCTAAGGTCTATAGTCCTCGTAGCACGTCGAGTGTTCGTAAGACTTCGTCTTCACCTTCGCCTTCATTGTCACATACCATTGATGCTTGCCAAATCGAGGATAATTTGGAGAATAAGATTTTTGATAAGCTTAAGGGATTGTTAATTGAGTTTAAAGTTGGTGAACAACCCACTCCCGCTACGGCTAAAGCGGTTGAGGATTCTTGTATGTATTGTGGTGGAGCACACGATTACTCCGAGTGCATTACCAACGATGGTAACATTTCGAGTGCCTACGCGGCCGCAAGAACTTATAACCAAAACGGTCAAGTTACCCGCACTAATAAATTGACTCCATCGGGTTTTCCACCAACTCAAAATGCTAACAATTATCGAAACAATCAAGTTGGTTACCAAAACAATCAAAGAAACAATTACAAGGGTAATAACAACTATGGGAATTAAGGGAATAGTAGCCAATTGCAAAACCAAAACCAAAACCGTAATTTTCAAAACACAAGTCAAGGTCTTCAAAATGTTTACACTAAAGAACTTCCAATGGACTTTTTGAATTACGCTACGGCAAATGATAAGATTTTGGAAAACATTCAAGAGCAATTGGCTAGTCAAGCTAAGGAAGCGGCTAAAAATGCAAAGGAGATAGCTAATTTGGCCAAGGAAAATACCAACATGAAAAATGAGTTAAAAAATGATTTTGCTAATCAAATTAGAGGTTAACACAATAAAATTGAGCAAATTCATACTAGGCTTGAACAAAGGATAGACCAAAAAGCCGCTAGTCAAGATGTTAAGCTTAATGCTATTTTGGAAGCGGTCATGGGGAACAAAGCCTCTACTTCGGGTAGTCTACCTAGTAACACCATATCAAACCCGAAGGGAGATATGAAAGTGATTACCACACGAAGTGGTAAGACACTTAAGGAACCGACTCGTCAATCAATTATTTCAACGGTGGAGGAAATTGAGGAAGAACCCGAGGTGGTGGTCGAAAAGGAGTATGTCCAAATCCCACGAAGTACCGCTCATGCCAAACCTACGGGTGACCCATTACCAACATTGGAACCCGAGATTCCAAAGGCTATGCGTATGCCCCAACCCACACCACCCTTACCTTACCCACCGAGACTTAGGAAGGAGAAATGACAAGAGCGCGAAAATTATCAATTTGAGCTTTTTATGAAAATGTTTCGTGATTTACACTTTAATGTAAGTTTCGCCGATGCTTTGGTCATGATGCTTCGATTTGCCGCTAACTTTAAGAGTATGTTGAACAACAAGGAGAAATTGCACCAATTGTCTAGTTGTTCGTCGGTTTATCTTAATCGCATACATCAAAAAGTCGGTGATCCAGGTAAATTCTTGATCCCTTGTGCAATCCAAGATATGGAAGAATGCTATGCCTTGGCCGATCTTGGTTCTAGCATTAACTTGATGCCACTTACAATCTTCAAGTCGCTAAATCTTCCTAATCTTACTCCTTCACTAATGTCTATCGAGTTGGCCGACCATTCCACGATTCGCGCATGTGGATTGGCGGAAGACGTGTTTGTGAAAGTGGGAAAGTTCTATTATCCGGTAGACTTTATCGTTGTCGATATTCCCACGGATCCTCAAGTTCCTCTCATTTTAGGTCGTTCGTTTTTAGATACGTCTATGGCTTTGATCGATGTTCATGCTATAAAGATCACCTTACGTTTCAACGATGAGGAACTTGTTATAAACGCAACTCAAAATTTTCAACTTTCTCATGTTTATTCTGTTGCTACCATAAACCTCGTTGATATGATCGACGTTGTTTGCGAGGAATTTTCACAATAAGTTCTAGGTTTTGTTGATGTTGAAAATAATGGCAATCCTACTATGTTGGATCCCATTCTTGATAACTCGACACCAACCTTCACTCCATTTGAAGGTGGTGGTTTTATGTTGGAAGAATTCGATGTTCCACGTACTTGTGACGAAGACCTCGACAATGATGAGGACTTCTCGATTATCAAGGATTTTCTTAACGATTTCCCATTTCCTCCACCCGAGGAGGGTATGAGTATCGAGCCCAAATCTTCGATTGAGGAACCACCTATCCTCGAGTTGAAAGATTTACCTCCTCACCTTGAATATGTATTTTTGGAGGAGGACGACAAGTTGCCGGTTATTATTGAGAAAGATCTTTCGGATGATGAAAAAACCGCACTTGTCGATAAAGGATCACAAAGGGGAATTGCGTGGAAGTTATCCGACATTAAGGGGATCGATCCCAAATTTTGTACCCACAAAATCTTAATGGAGGAGGATTACAAGCCCACAATCTAATTTTAAAGGAGGGTGAACCCCAAAATTCAAACGTCATCAAAAAGGAAGTCCTAAAACTCCTTGACGCGGGAATGATTTACCCTATTTCTGATAGCCCTTGGGTGAGTCCTATTCATTGTGTCCCTAAGAAGGGAGGAATGACCGTTGTGCCAAACGATGCCAACGAGTTAATTCCCACTAGACTCGTGACCGGATGGAGACTGTGTATTGACTATCGTAAGTTGAATGACGCCACTCGAAAAGACCATTTTCCCTTGCACTTCATGGACCAAATGTTGGAGCGTCTTGCGGGAAACGATTTCTATTGATTTTTAGATGGTTTTTCTAGTTACTTCCAAATCCACATCAATCCTCGTGATCAAGAAAAAACTACGTTTACGTGTCCATATGGAACGTTTGCCTATCATAGAATGCCATTCGGACTTTGTAATGCACCAGGAACCTTTCAAAGGTGCATGATGGCTATTTTTCATGATATGATCGAAAAGACTATGGAAGTCTTCATGGATGACTTTTCAGTGTTTGGTAATTCGTTTACTTCGTGTTTGTCGAATCTCGAGAGAATGTTGAAGGTTGTGAGGAAACCAACCTTGTGCTCAATTGGGAAAAATGTCATTTTATGGTTAAAAGTGAAATCGTCTTAGGGCACAAGGTCTCGAAAGCGGGGATTGAGGTAGATCAACCTAAGGTAGACGTCATCGCCAAATTACCTCATTCCAAAACCGTTAAGGGAGTTAGGAGTTTCCTAGGCCACGCGGGATTTTATCGTCGATTCATCAAGGATTTTTCAAAGATCTCTCGACCTATTACACATCTCCTCGAAAAAGATGCACGTTTTGTCTTTGACGAAGATTGTGTACGAGCCTTTGAAATCCTTAAGAGGAAACTTACCGAAGCTCCCATTCTTTTTGCTCCCAATTGGAACCTCCCCTTTGAGCTCATGTGTGATGCTAGTGACTACGCTATTGGGGCCATATTGGGGCAACGTCATGAAAATCACTTCTTGCCTATTCACTATGCTAGCAAGACGATGACCGAGGCTCAACTAAAATACACTACAACGGAGAAGGAATTCCTTGCCGTGGTGTATGCATTTGAGAAATTTCGAACTTATCTCGTCTTGACAAAATGCATATTGTATACGGATCATTCGGCTATCAAGTATCTCATGGCTAAACAAGATGCAAAGCCGAGATTACTTCGTTGGATTCTCCTCCTTCAAGAATTTGATCACAAAATTGTTGACAAAAAATGAGCCGAGAATCTAGCGGCCGATCATCTTTCTCGTTTGGAAGATCCTCACCAAAGTGTTTACGAGCCCAAGGAAATCACCGTAACATTTCCGATCGAGACACTTGGTGTACTGAATTCTAAGCTTGATTCTTCCACCCCATGGTTTGCGGACATCGCAAATTACCATGCGGGCAACTTCATCATCAAGGGTATGACGACTCAAGAAAAACGAAAATTCTTTCGTGACGTCAAGTTCTACTTTTGGAACGACCCTTACTTGTTTCGAACTTGTGCGGATCAAATCATCCGACGTTGTGTATTTGGCACCGAAGCTTCTAACATCCTTAGAGCTTGTCACGAGGGACCCACGGGTGATCACCACGGTGCTAATCTCACGGCTAAGAAGGTTTTTGATGCCGGTTTCTTTTGGCCTACTATTTACCAAGATGCACATGCACTTGTGAAGTCATGCAACTCATGCCAACGACAAGTAAAAGCCTCACAAAAAGATGAAATGCCACAAAATATCATCCAAGTGTGTGAGATCTTTGACGTTTGGGGCATCGACTTTATGGGGCCGTTCCCATCATCTCATGGTAATAAGTACATCCTTGTCGTGGTTGACTACCTATCTAAGTGGGTGGAAGCTAAGGCTTTGCCCACCAATGATGCTCGTGTGGTAGTCAAGTTTTTGAAAAGCTTGTTTTCTCAGTTTTGAACCCCTCGTGCGATCATAAGCGTCGTGGAACCCATTTTTGTAACGACCAATTCGAAAGGGTCCTAAGGAAATATGGGGTTACACATCGGCTTTCTACGGCTTATCACCCATAAACGAGTGGGCAAGTCGAGGTTTCAAACCGAGCGTTGAAAAGGATCTTGGAGAGATCCGTTGGGGAAAACCGACAATCTTGGTCGGATAAGTTGGACGATGCTTTATGGGCCTTTAGGACCTCTCATAAGACGCCCATTGGGTGCACTCCCTATAAGCTTGTGTACGGGAAGAATTGTCACTTGCCAATTGAATTGGAACACAAGGCTTATTGGGCCCTAAAGCATTGTAATGATGACATGGAGACCGAGGGAAAACACCGGAAAATGCAATTAAATGAATTGGATGAATTAAGGGATATTGCTTATGAAAATTCATTGATTTATAAAGAAAAGACTAAAAAGTTGCATGATTCTAAAATTAAAAACCGATTTTTTAACATTGGGGATCAAGTTTTGCTTTTTAATTCTCGTTTGAAAATCTTTTCCGGTAAGTTGAAATCCCGTTGGTCCGGTCCATTCACCGTGACTCAAGTTTTTCCATATGGGACCATCGAGCTAGCTCTGAATGATGGCCCTAATTTCAAGGTGAATGGACATAGGTTGAAGGAGTACTTTGGCGGGAAAGTTCCATCCATGAACTACCTCGACCAAATCACCTTCCCCAATGATAATTAGTATTGAGGGGATCGAGTCGAGCAAATGACTCGGTAATCAAAAACGAGGTGCCTCGTGGGGGAGTCCCATGCTTATCCTATGTACATATTATCGCGTTCTAATGTAGTAACGTGTGGGGATTTGTGCCCTTCCAACCTTTGTTCCATGGTTGTTTGTGAATTGTGGATTTTAGATGATCATTATCTTCACGATTGGAGCCTCTCGTGTTCGTTTTATGGGAGCACTCGATCGTTTGCTTTGAAGACTTTCTCAATATCCATGATATATCCTTTGATGTTCTAACCTTAGGTTTATAGCACACGTCATAAACGGCTTTAAATTTAACAGTTACACCCTTTCCATGCTAGATTAGGCATTCGACAATGTCTCTAGTATGGGGGTGTTTGCACCCCTAGACTCGGAACATTGAGGACAATGTTTAACTTTAGTATGGGGGTGAATAGATACTTGCCTTGCCAAACCTTCACGCTTTCCAAAGTTCATCTTTTTGTTTATCGTTTTGTTGCAAAATAAGGCTAAAAATGGCCAAATTTTAAAATTTTTCTCATGTTTTATAAGTGTTTGAAGACACGAATGTAGATTTTCCGATGGCGAGAATAAGAGTAATTTTTGACTCAACCGTGCGTGTTGAGCACTTAGCTTTGATTCCTTAACTTCACATTAGGCTAAGTCTCTTAAATGAGGACGAGAAATGATAGGGTTAATTATAAGTTACTATGCTAAACGTAGAGTACTAGTATTCTTTAAAAAAACTCATGTGTTCTCGTAGTTGCTTATTCTCCCTTCGCATGTAAATATTTTTTGCTTAATAAATATTGACTTAGCGGTTTAGTCTTGATTGTTGGGTTTCTAGTCTTTTCTAGTAGCTTCCGTGTAATTAAATTGGGAAGACATTAAGGTATCGCCAGCGTCACGGTTTTAAAGTATTGGCAACCCGAATAACCGAAAGCGTCACCCAATAATAAGATTTCAAGTGCTCATCTAAATCAAGTAAACAATTTGAAGCCCCACAAGGCCGAAAAATCTATGCAAAAATGAAAGTGAATCAAGCCTTAATCTTTGAAGCTTTAAAGATCCAAAATTCGCCTTAGCGTGAGGATATACGTCTTTGGCTAATAAAACTACCGATGAGGTGGATAATAAAAGGCAAGGCAAGACCGAAGTCATAATAAAAGCTTCATGGCGAAGTTGAATAAAATATGGAGGTAAACCAAAGATAATAAGGCCCTTCCGTTAGGGGGCGTATAAAAGTCTTGGTAATAAGTCTCATGTTCAAAAACGTTATAAAACCATGTTTATCGATCCTTCTTGTTGACTTAATTTTTTGACATCGTTGTCTATTAGGAGGGGTTATTGATTTGATGGTCATGGTTACACCGTTAGGACTCTATTCTTAGACCTAAATCTCTATTATCGCATATGTCAAACAATGTATCCTCGTGAAACATTCAAGACAAAATAAAATATAAGAGATACAACTTAGGAAATTGGGATGAAAAGTACGTGATTATGGCATATGACTAGTTTAGCATTACTAACTTATAATGACAATGATCTCGTTGCACGCTTAGCATGGAATTAGGGTGAAAATCGAGGACGATGAAATTATTTCTAACGAAGCATTCACGTGTTCTTTTTCTATGAACCTAAACGTCCCATTTTGCGATGAAAATCATACATTATGTCTAAAACGCAAGTAGTAGTAGCAATAGTAGTGGTGTAGCTAATTTATCATTCAATAAAGTAAATAAAAATGAACTTTGGAGATGCTACGATACTTTATTCTAGTATTGCGTGAGGGCACGGAAATGGTTTAGTATGGGGGAGTGATGAGACTGCTTTTATACATAGTCTCATCGTCCAAAAAGGGCTTAAAATGCATTAAATATCATCAAAATACCCATATATATGCTTGTGTTTGTTGCTTGTGTATTTTAGGTACGAATATTGAGAAAATAACAAAAGATCACAAGAATCATGCAAAAACGAACACGGGAAATGAAGCCGCACATTGAACCAAGCCCTAATGAAGATTTTCCAAGAAACACCCTTAAAGATTTGAAGATACTACAAGAAAGGACCCTTAACATTCAACATTGTACAAGTTTGGTCCCTCAACAAATAAAGATTGACATTTTATACCCCTAAGAATATCAAAATAAGTTTGGGGTCCCTAAAGAATGAAGACATGTCAAGAAATTCCCTTGAAAAATGGTCAAAGTTACAAAAACAGCTTTCAAATCCCAATTGTTAAAAACAAGGACTGGAATTGCAAAAGGAGAAGGACTAATGATGCAAACAGCCAAGGACCTTGATTACAAAGCTATTAAAAGGGGGACATAACGGGAGGGGCCATTCCTGCTAAAAACCTAAAACTACTTAACCTAGCCTACCATTAATTCCATCCACGTCACCATCCACTCACCCCTCCACCAATTAAAACCCTCCATCCATCCACGTCATCCTCCACCAACTGATTTAATTAGTTTAATTTAATTTTCCCACCTAAACACGTTTTTAAACTAATCCCCTAAATAAAACAGATTAAAACCTCCTCTTTCAACCCATAAACTCTAATCCGTTCCCAGATCAAATTAACATCAAAACATAGGGGTTTTTCCCCTATAAATCCAGATCATTAATTAACCTAATACTAATCCCATCCCTACCCTTAACCATCTATCACCATCATCCAAGACCCCACCCCCATGTGCCCTTTAGCAAGCAAACAAAAGTGGTGACAGCAAATCAACGGCCCTTGTGCATTTCGTGTTCCCAAAGATTTAAGGGACGCCCTAGATCGTTTCTACATCACTGGAAACCCACAACATGCCAAGAGAACATCACATGGAGCCTCTTGACCTAATTCAAAAACAAGCATCTTCACAAGAATATCCGAATTTCTTGAGGGCAGTATTGGAAGTTCATATCATTGGGGTTAGAAGTTCTTTTCAGTTCTAGAACCCTTGTAGCTCGTCTATATAAGAGCCATAAGACTTATTCAGTTTTTGTTCTTGATTTATCTCCTTTTTCATAAACCTTGTAAAGCCAGTTTTATGAATGAATATAAAATGGTGTTGAGTTTGATGATGAGAAAGACTGAGTCCCATTTACTTTTCCTTGTTTGTTTGTTTTGAATGAGTTTTCAAAAAAGCATTTTTAAGTTGCTGTTTTCAAGTTTTTCAAGTTCTCAAATCCATTTTTCAGTTAAGCTAGAAAGTTCATAGGCCACACAAGCTACTCATTTGAGCTCTTATATGACCATAGGACCCTGATATCTGAGAGATATCAAGATCCAGCGGGTATAACCTTGGGTAAGAAGTGTTGTGAGGTGGAAATTTTCTTGCTAAGTTTGCTCTCTTTGATTATTTACACTTTACTGTATCAAAAGCTACAAGCCAAAAGCTTGTAACCTTTGATACTTGTAGCTATTCTTGGTCTTGTGGTGTTGTGCATGTACAAGGAAGCAATACTCATTTTCATTTCATCCTATTTTTCTCAATTATTTTTGAAGACATTTTAGCTTTGGGGTCCTACTTTGGATTCCCTCAACAAAGCTCTCTACATAGTATCCATAGATCTCTTTCAATCCTTATGAGCTGATTTGGGAAAGCATTAGCAGGTATTGGCTTAAGCTCTCCCATTTGACCTTTTTGACTGAAAATGCATGATTTGTGAGATTTATGTGATTTGATGAGTTGCTTGTTATGTGTTAAGTAAGTTTGCCTGTTTTTGCTTAATTTAGTGTTCTTTTCTTGTTAAGATTGCTTATTATCTGCTTAGCTCAAATTTGATGATATGACATGTGTTAAAATCTGATTTTCAGTTTTAAAGTGGTGTTTGGATTAGGTGATTAATTGGTTATTAAGTAGAAAACGTGATGTGTGTAAGATAGAACCTGTCTAAAACCAGTTTCTAAGTATAAACCTGCAAGTTTTCCATTTGAAACTCACTAATCAATCATTTGGCTTTAAAATGTTTAATACTAGTTGATTTGGTCTGCCATGTTTTGATAACCTAGACTTCATGCTCGACTAGGGTCTACAAGTTTAAAAACATCATTTGTGTAACCTAGTTAGTAGATCTTTGTGTTGGAACTTGGGGTTTTGGTCAAGTGCATCAGCTGAAAAAATCAATAACTTAATTGATTCATATCAGCAACATGTGTGCTTATTGTGATTGAAATTCGGGTGATTTTTGTTTCTTATTGTTTCCTTTGTGTTTATTGTGACTCCTGCAAGTTAACTGACTTGTGAGGTGCCTATTCTTGCCAAAAACAAAGCATCCAAAGGCTTTCCTAAGCCAATCAGGTCACCAAGACTCTTGTGTGTTTTTCATCAGAGAACGCTTTGGTTCTCGGATAGCACCATTTTTCAAGTTATTTGGTTACTGTAGCAAACTGGGCACGTTTTTGTGATTACTAGGGTTTAATCTTGTTTGGTTTTAATCTCTTTTGAGTTTTTAGAAGCTAGTAGTTAACTGCATATAAGTTTTGCAAAAAGAAAGTAAAAACAAATATATTGTAGCAAAAAGAGACTGGCCAGGACTCGAACCTGCGCCATCTCTCCCACACACCAAAGTGATAACCATTTGCCCGAGGGTCTTTGACTGGTTATCACTTGGTTTCCTTAATACTTAAGGTATTTGTGGTTTTAGCTTATTTAAGCAAACACCTTAATAATAAGCTGATTTCAGCTTATTTGTTATAGCTTTATACCATTTTACATTTTTCCTTTGTTCTTTGTTAGGTTTAAGATTTTTTGGCATAAAAATCTTATTTTTCACGTGTGTAGTTAATTTATTAGGATTATTTTAAGTTTTAATTTTAGAATGTAATTAAAAAATAGGAAAAAGTGTTTTAAAAATCTAGAAAAATGGTTTTTAAGTTTTTAATAGTATTTTTGAGGTTTACATCAATTAATGTTTTCAAATCAACTTATTTTTGATTTTATTTGATTTTAGGGGTTTTAATCAACTTTAGAAATTAATATAAAATAATTAAAAAGGTTTTGGAAACTTTGGCTTGCAATTTTGTCTTAGTTACATTTTTCTTGATTTTTGGTAATTTTTTAGAATTTTTTATAAACTTTGTATTTTTGACATTATTTTATTATTATTTTATTAATAAAAATTAAAAGTTAGTTTCTCTAGTTTTTTCATTTTTCCTAGTTCAAATACATAAAGTTAGGAAGTTTACAACTTTTAGAATATTTTTATTGTCCTTAGATTTATTTTTATAATTATTTTAAGTTTTAATAGTTTTTAATTGTTTTTAAATAGTGTTAATTATTTTTAAAATTTTCAAAATAGTTTCAAATTAAGGTAGGGTATTTTAGAGGTTTACAAAGTGATAAAACTCATTTTGGGCTTTTTGATAATTAAATTGATTTTTAGGGCTTTAATTAGCATTAAAAAATCATTATTTAATTAATTAAAAGGTTTAGGTGATTTTTGATTTCTTGTAAACTCTTAATACATTATTTAGGATTTGTTTGCAATTTTTTAAGAATTTTTAGAGTAAATTTTTAAATTTGGTGCTTTTACGGTTTTACGTGTACGACCTTTTCGTCTTAGTGTAATCCGTCATCGTAACCGTCATTCTCTTCTTATCCCCTTTCTATTTTCTTTTCTCACCATAATCATATAATCACATCACTAATCATCTCATTACACACACACACCAAGCCTCCTTGAGAACGATCCACACTTTGGGTCATTTGTGCACGATTTTCCTAAATCGTCGTACTTACCCTAATTACGCTCTTTTTCCTAAAAGACGTAAATTTACAATCATCATAGATCAAGATTCAAGCTAAAAAATGTTACTGATGAACAAAGAACATGCAATTTTGATACTTTGCTGATATACTTGATGAGACTGCTTTTATACATAGTCTCATCGTCCAAAACGGGCTTTAAATTCATTAAATATCATCAAAAATGCCATATATATGCTTGTGTTTGTTACTTGTGTATTTTAGGTGCAGATATTGAGAAAATGACAAAAGATCACAAAGAATAAGCAAAAACGAACACGGGAAACGAAGCCGCACAATGAACCAAGCCCTAGTGTTGATTTTCCAAGAAATACCCTTGAAGATTTGAAGATTATGAAAGAAGGTTCCTCCAATATTGAAGAATTGATACTTTAAACCCTTGTTTATTCATAATTACAAGTTTGGTCCTTATAGTTTGTCAAAAATACAAAAAGGGACCTCTACTTTCAAGAATTGGCAAGTTTAGTCCCTAAACAAAACTAAATTGTCAATATTAGTCCTCCTCAAAGTCAAACATGCCATGAAGACCTTCAAAATACAAGAAAGAACAAGTTTGGTCCTTCAAATATCAAATACCCCTGAAAATACTTTGCTAAACTATTTGGGGCAAAAGTGTGAAAATAGAAACTTGAATAACAAAGGAATCCGGATTTTGGCTTATTAAACTTCAAGTGAAAGGGAAATGAAAGATGAGGGGTTAAAACTGGCAGACAACAAAACAAACCTAGACCAATACCAATCCTCCACGTGTCCCACTCACCCTCCACAACCAATCACAACCCACCCTTCCTCCACCTCAGCATTCTGATAGGTGTGTAAACACCCATCTTTTCTACCACTTAAGTACAATAATAACCGAGCCAAAACGTGTATTTTATGTCTTTTATGTCGGAATTATGCGTGGTTTGTGTTTTTGTTGTGATTTAGGACGAAAAGGTGAAAAGTGGAGAAAACACGGACATTCACGGGCATTTACGGACTTTTATTGAAGAAAAGGATGAAAGACGAAGTCGAGAAATCAAGAGTGCAAAAAGAACGGAAGTCCACGACCAATTCTGAAGATTTATCGAAGAAAAAGTCAAAAGACGGAAGTTTATCAAAAGCCGAAGAATTCAAGTCTATTTTATTGAAGAATTTAAAGACGAGTTCGAAGAAATCCCGAAGCCAAAAGTCCCTCAAGTCCAAGTTTAAAGAAGATTAGAAGAAAAGGACTAATGACGCAATTAATGAAGATTAATAAAAGGAGGGACTTAAACTTGTAATTAAGAAGAAATGAAAGAGGGGAGGAAGCTTCCTTAATCCTCCCCTATAAATAGTCATTAGGATAGTCATTTCTTTCTTGTTGGCTAAGTGTGACAATTAGCTCTTCCACCATTTAAATACCTTGTCATTTACTTTTCTTGTCAAATTTAAATACCTTGTCTTGCACCTTAAATTCATTTAATTTCAAGTAAGTTTTCATTTAATTATTGTCAATCTTTACTTTATCTTGTCAATCTCTTATCTACCTTTCTTAATCTTTGATTTATGTGTTTATGGTTATGTTCATGTTCATGCTTTTATTTTGATCCAAGTGATTGTTGATTATTGTGGTTAAAGTTGTTTGATTTCTTGTTTTAAATTGTTTGTTTATGTTATCTATTGATTTCGTTACTGTTTAGTTTAAATCGTTTGTGTTATTTTGATTAACTTTTGGTATTATCTGCTGTATCTGTAATCCCTTGTTCTTCGGGGGAGTTTGTTTTGTTTCTGATCATTCCAGGAATACTTCCGAACCAATTAGGAGGGAAAAGTGCTCATTCGGAACTTAAAAGTTCCGAGTCAAGGGTTCATCCGGAAGATTTTGGGATAAGCAAAACTTCCGAGTCAAGCTGTTCATCCGGAACATTCAAAGTTCCGGACGAAGGAAAACTTCCGAGTCAAGTTCTGCTAATTCGGAACTAAAAAGTTCCGGGTAAACTTACTTCATTCGGAACCTAAAAAGTTCCGGATCAAGGAAACTCATTCGGAACTTCAAAAGTTCTGAATCAAGGGGCTTCATTCGGAAGTCACCATAGTTCCGAACCAAGGCTGTTCATTCGGAACTTAAAAGTTCCGACTAAACTTCCGAATCAAGGGGCTAGTTCCGGGTCAGTGTTTGTTCATTCGGAAGTTTTAAACTTCCGAATCAAGGAGGTTCATTCGGAAACTTCCGAATCAAGGGTTAATCATAAGTTCCGAATCAGCAAAGTTCCGAACGAAGGATTGTTTTGGATAAGTGACATATTCAGATCAATTAGTTCCGGATCAAGGATTTTGGCAATATTCCAAGCGAAGAAGAATCATTTCAACCGAAGGTGACATTCCGGACGAGTGATTGTTCCAAACGAAGGATAATTCCGAATGAGCTGTATTCAGGTTCTTATTAGCTTTTGTCTTTGATTTTCATTTTCAAGCTTTAATTTTCCCGCCTTTACTTTAATTGCACTTTAAGTTTATTTGCCTTAGTTTTATTTTAGACTTGCCTTAGTTTTAGTCGTGTTTTAAGTTTGCCTTAGATAGATTTAAGTTTACGTCATTTACTTTAGCGCCCTTTAATTTTAGTCACGTTTTTAAATACTTGCACCTTTATTTTAATTAGACTTAGATTTACTTTACGAGCACTTTTACTTTTAAGTCTTTGCACATTTAATTAAAAACAACCAAAAATATTCTTTTTCACCAAAGATCAACTGAGTCACACATAGAGAGCCTAGATCAATTCGTTAAGATACCGAGAACACGAACTTAATCTTTAATAATTTTTTTTAGGTAAAAACCTAGTTATCAAATGGCGCCGCTGCCGGCTCTTTTCGTTAAGATTGACGGTTTTCTGTGAGAGACACGTTGCTTTTTTGGGATCCGTTCACTTGAGAACGTTATTTTTCTTGCATTAAAAATTCCAAAAAATCATAAAAATTAAAAATTGATAAAAAACCATAAAAATTAAAAATTTCAAAAATCCAAAAAGATTTTATTTTTATTGTGTATATATATTGTTTTTGCGTTTGGTTTCTTTTTCTTTTGCATTTTCAGGTGTATGCGTACTAGATCTTCTAATTATCAAGAGCCCAAAATATGTCTTCGAAATAATTTTGACTGTCAAGTATCAAAATATGTGGATATGCTATCTAAAATGACCATCAACATTAGCCTTGTTGAAGCACTTTGCCACATGCCGAAATTTGTCAAAGCATTCAAGGAATTGCTTAGCAAGAAGGAGAAACTGATTGAACTCGCCAACACACGATTAAATGAAAACTGCTCTGCAGTCCTTCTTAGAGAACTTCCGGAAAAACTTGGAGATACCGGTCGTTTTGTGTTGCCTTACGTGTTCAACAAAACTGAAGAATTTACTGCCCTTGCTGATCTCGGGGCTAGTATTAATTTGATGCCACTGAGTGTTTGGAAAACACTATCATTACCCTACCTCATTCCAACAAAGATGACTCTTGAACTTGCAAATCGCACTCTCGCTTACCCCGTTGGTATAGCCGAAGACGTGTTTATCAAAGTTGGCACATTTACTTTCCCGGTCGATTTTGTCGTAGTTGATTATGAAATGGACCCTCGTATTCCTTTAATACTTGGTCGGCCATTCTTGAGAACCGGACGTGCTTTAGTAGATGTGGCCGAAGGTGAGTTAATCTTACGAGTCGGGGATGATTCAAAAGTTTTTAAAATGGGGAAGCTTACAGGAAAATCCTTTGGAGGCCGAAAATCAGTGAATATGATAAATGTGCTTGATGACTTTACCGTCTATGACAATCCTCTATTCGATCCTTCCACTGATAATCCACTCTTTGAAGATAATGTGGATGATTCTCTTCCTACTTTGGACGCTTCTCCCATTTATGATTCTTCACCGGTCTTTGATGCTTATGATGATAATGATTCTAGCTCAGATTCGGATGATTTTGATTGTACTTCTAAGTATCCCGAGCTGCCCACGTTCGATGATTTCGATGAGGCTGATACTCTCTCAAGCGATTCTTCACTTGATGAAGATCCTCCATCACTCGGTCCTACTTTGGACGATTATTCATTTGAGGAAGATTTCTCTGAATTTCTCAACACGTACTTCCCTCATGAGAGTGATGCCCCTCCTTTGGAATTTGAAGATTATCTACTTGATCCTACTTTGGATTTGAAGCACATTCTGTCAAAGGAAAAGAAACCGGTCGACACCGAAATCCGTTGCACATATGATATGACACCTCTTTGTCCCACTTCTGAGGACGAGGTTGTGCTTCTTTGCGGATCTTCTTCACACTCGGCTGAGCCTGAGTGCTATTTTCCCTTAAAGTAAAAGGTGTTCGACCCCGGTATTGAAATTTTTAAGCCATCTCAGTATCCACCTGATGAAATAAAAGGAAAAATCTTTGGAAATTTTGAAGACATGCTTGCTCCACTTCAACTTTGCTTCCACCGTTCTCCATCGCTGCTTAAGGGAACCTTGCCTACTCTTCTTTGGCTTGCCTTGTTCGCCTTAAGCTTGTGTTATTTGATGGATGAAAACTATGTCTTCGATCCTGGTGGATATGTTTTATGCTTTTTCCGTTGATGATCAAGGTCGAGTCAGGCTCACGACTCGGTTAACAAAAAACCAAGCGCTTCTTGGGAGGCAACCCATGCATCTATCTTTTCGCTTTCTTTATCATAAGTGTAGGGGGGACCCTTTGGATTGCTATTTCCTCTCCTCACTTCTTAATCAGGGATTCGAGCTTCAATGATCCACTCTTGATGATTCTTGACGACCCGTGATTCCGTGTTCTACTTCTTCCCGGTTCTATCCTAAACTCTTTTCGATTCACTATTTTATATTTTCTTAATATTAAAATAGGAATCTCTTTAGTTGTCTTTTCCTTAGCAAGATTTAAACAACGTGCACAATGTCCTAAGTGTAGGGGAGTTTACTCCCACATGCTTAAACATTGAGTACAATGTTTATCTTAAGTGTAGGGGGGACTTCTATCGAAGTTAAGTGGTCTTTTCCTTGTATTTGTCCTCATTTTAACCGGAAAATCAATTTTTCGACATTTTTCAAAATTTTTGATCTATTTTGGCCTATTAGTTTTTCCTTTGTATAGTTATTTTCTTCCTTTGCTAGAATAAATGTTTAATAAGTGGTTTTAATTTTCAAACGTTGTGAATCTTTTGACTCAATCCGAGTTTACTCTAGCTAGTATCCTTAACGTGTTTAAGTCAAGTTTTGCTAGGCTTTTATATAGGGAGCTATAAAACGCGAAAGTCTTAACTCTCACGGGTTAAGAACAAGAACTTTTCGCAAGTTCCTATAATTGATCCTAGAGAGTCGTTTATCAAGGGAACTTTAAAATGCGATTTCCAAAACTTGAAAAAGTCTAAGAATTTGCAAGATCCTATAGGCGATTCGAAAACCCAAAACTTTGATTTAATAGGCTAAGTATCCACGAGTCTCATTACTTGAGATTTTAAACTGTGGAGAACAAGAGATGATAGAGCCAATTATAAGTTCGGTATTCTTTCGTGAATTTATGTGAGTTAATTATGAGCCTATTCTCCCATCGCTTGCTAATAATTTATCTGCCAATAAATAAGGTTGTACGATTTGAAAAGTTACTTAGCTTCTAGCCCCATATCGTTTAAAAGTTGCTCGGTATGGATTAGAGTTCATAGCCAAGGCATAACTTATTGAAGCGGGACGCGAAGATTGGCGAGTCCGAAAAGGCCCTAACAAGGCATGAGGGCTATATTTTGTTGCTAAAGATCCAAAGTGATGTGAAGAATCATTTATCGAAAATCAATATGAAGGATCGAGACACACGACGTAAAGCAAAACTCCCCAAAAGTCATGGAGAGGTGTATCCGAAAAGACCCTAACAAGGTATGAGGATAAATAGATCCAAGTCATAAAAGGAGGCGGATCGTTGTATATCAAAGTCCAAAATAAAGATTGGAGAAAATGAAGAAGTCGTGGTCCAAGTATGAATCTCTCAAAACTTCAAAGTGAAGAATTCCTATTATGAAGAGAAGACCATTATTTCATGAACGTCTCTCAAGATTTGAAGTATGAAGTCGCTGCCAAATATCGGTCCGAGAAAGGTCTCAAATCGCGAAGCGAGTTATGCCAAGATATGAACTTTATGAGGTCCCGAGAAGCAGTTTTAAAAGATTTGGTCCTTTAGCTAACTATTGATTAAATCATTCACTTTATTTTCAGACTAAATAACTATCGAAATAAGTCAAACAATGCATCCTCGTGATCATTCAAGACAACAATAAAATATAAGAGATACACCTAGGAATAAGGGAGTCTAAGTGAATAATTGGCCCACATGAGTTCGTGTTAGTTTACTAACTTATAATAACAATGATCTCGTTTTTAAGCTTGGTTTGGAGAAAGTGAAAACTTGAGGATGATGATTATTCATGACATTTTCAAAACCCAAGGTATGCTTTTGATTTCTTTATTTTGTATGTCTTTAATTTTCTATCTCTTAAATAAAGGCCAACGTGGATTAATTATGATGAAAAGTGAAATCTTGCTTTGTAACTAATGCATTGCATGAGGACATTGCAATGGTCAAGTGTAGGGGATTTGATAGGTGTGTAAACACCCATCTTTTCTACCACTTAAGTACAATAATAACCGAGCCAAAACGTGTATTTTATGTCTTTTATGTCGGAATTATGCGTGGTTTGTGTTTTTGTTGTGATTTAGGACGAAAAGGTGAAAAGTGGAGAAAACACGGACATTCACGGGCATTTACGGACTTTTATTGAAGAAAAGGATGAAAGACGAAGTCGAGAAATCAAGAGTGCAAAAAGAACGGAAGTCCACGACCAATTCTGAAGATTTATCGAAGAAAAAGTCAAAAGACGGAAGTTTATCAAAAGCCGAAGAATTCAAGTCTATTTTATTGAAGAATTTAAAGACGAGTTCGAAGAAATCCCAAAGCCAAAAGTCCCTCAAGTCCATGTTTAAAGAAGATTAGAAGAAAAGGACTAATGACGCAATTAATGAAGATTAATAAAAGGAGGGACTTAAACTTGTAATTAAGAAGAAATGAAAGAGGGGAGGAAGCTTCCTTAATCCTCCCCTATAAATAGTCATTAGGATAGTCATTTCTTTCTTGTTGGCTAAGTGTGACAATTAGCTCTTCCACCATTTAAATACCTTTTCATTTACTTTTCTTGTCAAATTTAAATACCTTGTCTTGCACCTTAAATTCATTTAATTTCAAGTAAGTTTTCATTTAATTATTGTCAATCTTTACTTTATCTTGTCAATCTCTTATCTACCTTTCTTAATCTTTGATTTATGTGTTTATGGTTATGTTCATGTTCATGCTTTTATTTTGATCCAAGTGATTGTTGATTATTGTGGTTAAAGTTGTTTGATTTCTTGTTTTAAATTGTTTGTTTATGTTATATATTGATTTCGTTACTGTTTAGTTTAAATCGTTTGTGTTATTTTGATTAATTTTTGGTATTATCTGCTGTATCTGTAATCCCTTGTTCTTCGGGGGAGTTTGTTTTGTTTCTGATCTTTCCAGGAATACTTCCGAACCAAGTAGGAGGGAAAAGTGCTCATTCGGAACTTAAAAGTTCCGAGTCAAGGGTTCATCCGGAAGATTTTGGGATAAGCAAAACTTCTGAGTCAAGCTGTTAATCCGGAACATTCAAAGTTCCGGACGAAGGAAAACTTCCGAGTCAAGTTCTGCTCATTCGGAACTAAAAAGTTCCGGATAAACATACTTCATTCGGAACCTAAAAAGTTCCGGATCAAGGAAACTCATTCGGAACTTCAAAAGTTCCGAATCAAGGGGCTTCATTCGGAAGTCACCATAGTTCCGAACCAAGGCTGTTCATTCGGAACTTAAAAGTTCCGACTAAACTTCCGAATCAAGGGGCTAGTTTCGGGTCAGTGTTTGTTCATTCGGAAGTTTTAAACTTCCGAATCAAGGAGGTTCATTCGGAAACTTCCGAATCAAGGGTTAATCATAAGTTCCGAATCAGCAAAGTTCCGAACGAAGGATTGTTTTGGATAAGTGACATATTCAGATCAATTAGTTCCGGATCAAGGATTTTGGCAATATTCCAAGCGAAGAAGAATCATTTCAACCGAAGGTGACATTCCGGACGAGTGATTGTTCCAAACGAAGGATAATTCCGAATGAGCTGTATTCAGGTTCTTATTAGCTTTTGTCTTTGATTTTCATTTTCAAGCATTAATTTTCCCGCCTTTACTTTAATTGCACTTTAAGTTTATTTGCCTTAGTTTTATTTTAGACTTGCCTTAGTTTTAGTCGCGTTTTAAGTTTGCCTTAGATAGATTTAAGTTTACGTCATTTACTTTAGCGCCCTTTAATTTTAGTCACGTTTTTAAATACTTGCACCTTTATTTTAATTAGACTTAGATTTACTTTACGAGCACTTTTACTTTTAAGTCTTTGCACATTTAATTAAAAACAACCAAAAATATTCTTTTTCACCAAAGATCAACTGAGTCACACATAGAGAGCCTAGATCAATTCGTTAAGATACCGAGAACACGAACTTAATCTTTAATAATTTTTTTTAGGTAAAACCCTAGTTATCACATTCCACTCACAACGTATTTAAGTAATCTCTTATTAGTTAAATAAATGGCGCTAAACACATCTTTCAAACACAAATCTGGATTAAACCACCACTATTCATGTTCATAATCCAAATTGGGTTTTTCCAAACTGCTTGAAATTAAGCCACCAAAGTGTACAGATTTACGACTAAGCTAATCATAATCATAACCCAACCTCTAAAACCCTTGCCTCGTCACTCATGTGCTCACATGATAAACCCTCCCTACACAGTTTTGGGAGAAAATACCAAAACTTGCTAGAGAATCAACACACCATGTTTAGCTTCATATCTAAGCTTCATTTTAAGCCTTAGATCAAGTCACAACCTTTACACCTCACACATAAAACCAAGAATCCTTCACATGAGCTCAAGTTATTCAAAAACGACAAGGGCATTTTTGGGACTTCAAGCATTAGGATTTTATGTTTTTATCAGATATTAGTTCACATGTAAGGCTCTATATAAAGCCATTAGGTCACAACATAGCAAATTGCTCTTGGTTTTTCCTTTACTCACTTTTCTGTAAATCCTCCTTCATGTTTAATGAGAAGTGTTTGAATTTGTGAAGAAAACCCAAGTGCCAATCTTATTATCTGTTTGTTTATGTTTAATGTTTATGAAACTTGAATCCTAAAACCTGTTTTTAAAGTTTGTGCAAGAAATTGCATATTTTCCAAAAATCTTGATATTTTGCTAAGTTCTTTGGTACACCTTTGGAATTTTTGGGCTATAAGTTGAACATAGCACCCTGATAAGAAGTTATCAAGGTGTTGTGAGGCTTGTGATTTGGGGATAATCAAAGAGTGGGTACAAAGGTTACATCAATCAAGCTTTGTCACTTTTCTGATTTTTCATATTTTTGTTCTAACCTTATTGAATCTTAGCAGCTTATTTGTGGAAGCTTGTGCCTTGTTTTCCTAGGCACATCAGCTCAAAAATTCGTGAGTGTTGATGTACATTCATGAGGTTTGAGTTCTTGAACCCAAAAATCTGTCAAAATACTTGAATTTTGTGATTTTGAGTTCTGCTATTGATCTTGTCGTTTTTGTGGCTTAATCTTGCTTGATACTGCATAATATATATGTTATTGTGTTTGATTGGGCTTGGGTAACATTGAATCACACTTATACTTGTTTAAATCTTGGATTGAAAAAGATAAGGGGTGTTTGGGTGAACCTGTTTAAGTGCATAAGTTGTTATTGAGTTATT
Organism: Glebionis coronaria; assembly: GCA_025667525.1. Taxonomy (NCBI): domain Eukaryota; kingdom Viridiplantae; phylum Streptophyta; class Magnoliopsida; order Asterales; family Asteraceae; genus Glebionis; species Glebionis coronaria. Next base: position 234,020,990 of record CM046876.1, on the reverse strand, counting down.
GTTTGTTGTTTGTTTGAGTTGGTATCTGTTATATGCTTGGTTGAGTGCTCATTGCTGCAAGTTATTGGTTTTAAAACATCAAAATCTTGATTGTGCTATAAAAGTTGGAAATCTGCTTGTTTTGACCTAAGATTTTGGAAACACTTAGTTTGTATGCATGCTTAGGGATAACAAGCGATTAAACATACTTAATATAACCTGCTAAGAAGATTTGAGTGTTTGAAATTAGATTTGTGGTCTAGTATATCAGCAAAGTATAAAGTCTGCATGTTCTGTGACAATCCGTCAACTTATGGTTGATATTTTATTCTCAAATATTATTTAAAAATATTATTTTAATGTTATATTGTGAACTCACTCATTTTCTGGAAAGAAATCTGGATTTACGTCTTGAAGTAGTATCGACTACGTCTAAACCGGAGGATTCTACGTTATGTGCTTACGTTTACATACATCGTTTTTTATGACAGTCCGACATTCCAGGAAATAAATTTAACCGTGAATATTATTTTGGGATTTATATTTGTGTTAGTCAATAAACTCACAAATTTACGAGAAGAGATTAGGACTAATGATTATAATTTAACGTCCTTTACGACTAAACCGGAAACCTTAGGATTACGTATTTATGTTTTTGAACTCCGTTTTTGATGAGACAATTTTTATTAGATTCGTTTTGTGACGTTGATTCATAATTTATAAAAACGTTTTTCCTAAAACGACCCGAGGGCACGTAAATCGAGGAAACTAGAATCGAGGAATACCCGTAAATTAGTGGGATGAGACAAAATAAGTTTTGCCCCACCCCACTAATATGGGACAGCAACATCTATCCACCAACACCATGAGGTGTCAAGTTTGTAGCTTACAAGCTACACTTGTAACTTGAAGCTTACAAAGTAAGCCACACCAACACCAAAACCATCTAACACAAACCATTTCTTCATTTTACACATGCAAAACCACTCATACTCTCCTCCCTCTCTCTCTAAATTTCGTCCCATATCCCCCTAAAACACCCATTTTGATCAAATTCAACCACAAAATCTCATGTTATTTCTACATATGATGATGTCCTTTTGAAGATATGAAGATTGGAGGTGACCCTAACCTATGAAAAGGAGTTTTCATGGAGGTCTTTGGGCTGATTTTCAAGAAGGAGTTTAGGGCTGATTTCATGGAGGTGTTCGTCCATTTGAAGGACTCAAGAAGTTGCCTTGCTAAAGTTGAAGGTTTGGTAACAAGGAACCAAGTCTTGTTCATCAAAAACCTCATCTTTTCATCACTAATGGTGGTATAGAGATTGTTCTTCCTATCCTCTTGTTATTTTGATTATGTAATCTTGTATTTTCTTTATTTACGTATATGTATATGTATATGATGATGAATGATGATTAAAAATATTATGTGGGGATTTGGTGTTGATAAACATGGGTAAAAATATGGAAAACCACATGTAAAATGGTTAAAATATTGCTTAATGTGATGGCTGTATAAAAACTGTAAGTAACCAAATGTTAAACTGATAAAATGGTAAAGTGGAATCAATATACAGTAAGTATTAGGTGTTATACACATGTGAGAGTTAGCCATGCAATGGAATCATCAAAATGAGTGAGATATGATCAAAACAAGTTTAGAGTGCAAATCTGCCTACACTGTTTTGGACGAATTTATTAAAATATTTAAAGGTTGATTCATTAGTAGCTATAAAGGAATAAAATGAAGAACATTACATGTAGTTTCTGTGATAAAAATTTGAGGTCCTATCTCATTATATAACTCTAGATATGGACATTTTAGTGGATTGAAAATTTAGGACAGATTTGGTAAAATAAATAGTATATAATATAAGCACTCAAAATTTTGTATTTATAAAATATACATATATAAAACCCACTAGTTGATAATAAATATAAATAAAGAGGTATATATATATTGATATTAAAATAGGACATGTTATATTAATCACAAGTATAAATGTTTTTCCAAGTTATAAAACTATATACTAAGTTTTACGTCTTTTCGGCTAAAACCGAAAGATTAACGTTTTTGTCAAATAAAACTTAGACGGTCGGACCGTCTAATATAAAATTTTATATACTCACATACGGATATATGAACTTATATAACAAGTAAAAACCGATAAAACCCGAGCTTTACAACATATAGACATTAACGGGCCAAAGTAGCCTTATTGGACTATAAACCCGACTAGTTAGTAAAACACTTATAAACTTACTTATCTGGCTTAACCCATTTGGGCCCAACATGTAAAGTATAATACTGATAATAAAATTATAATTGGGCTAATATAATATATTGGGCTTGTAATGGGCCCATTGGGCCTCAAAATGTAAACAAGTTGAACTAGTGTAACTAGTCTTGAAAATTACCAACACATAAACACTATAATGAATGAGTAAAAATGTACAATCCCACTTGATCATCATCATATTTATAAAATCATCATATGTATACATAACTGTTATTTTGATAAAGTCATTGGACAAGATTCTAAGACAAAGTATTATTTGACTAAGTTTCCGTGATTGAAGCCCGTACCGTACATCCGAATTGCCGATAACTCGCTTTCCCACATCAACGTGAGTTCATAGCCTCGCACTCTTTTAAATGTTTTTATGAAATGTTTTATAAACCCTCGAGGGAGATAACATGTTAGTTTTGATAAAATAGGACACCATTTGTCCCGATTGTTTGTTTATTAATTTGGACTCGAATGATTGTATGACCCGATGAAGACCCGATAAATGAAATGAAATGGATTATTAAAGTTAGGTTATGTCACTAAAAGTCCCATTAGCATGAATTATGAACTACCGGGATTTGGTAGACGCTTATGCATATAATAGTACTAATTGGGGACGATCACCCCAGTTCGCGCCTTGACGGTTGATCCCCGTCGTGCCACATTGATTGGTAAGCAAATTTATGTATGAGAAGATTTACACAAGCGTGATTATTGTGACGACATGCTAATTTAGATGGGCAAATGAGTTTCGGGTTAGATACCCGTTGTTTGTTGTAGTAAGGTAACAATGTCATGCGGCTTATAATAATTCAATAACGAAAATACTGCTTCATGTATTGAATTACGATATATTGCATGACTAGCAATACAGAGTCTTATTATTGATATTATGTTCGTGTTTCGGTTTTACATAACCATATTCATATAACGATTTTTATTCAACTCTATACAACGTTATAAAACGTATCGTATGATGTTTTTAACGACAATGGTTTGTATAATGATTTTGAAGGCAAACGCCTATATTATGATTTTTGATAAGGATTTGTATAAAATGACTTTGGCTATTTTATGGCCTATTACAAAGATTTGTACAAAATGATTTTCGGTAATAATTTTATACCGATGTTATATTGATGGATTTAATTAAACTCTATGAATTCACTCGGCGTTTTCGCTGACCTTTTCTTTTAACATGTTTTATCTCAGGTACTTGAAGGTAATTCTCGGGAAGCAACAAGAATTCATGGCCCGCACTTAAATAATAATTTCCATTCAAATGGTTTGTAAAACTTGTATGATATACAATGACTTGGGACCTATGTAAATTTGATATTTATGAATGGAAATGCTTTATTATTAAACGACGCGATTTTTAAGCGTTGTCTATGATGTGATTAATGTGTTATCCTGTAACACCAACGAGTCTTCCGCTGTATTGAATTGTATAAATTTGGGGATGTTACAGTTTGGTACCAAAGCTCTCGTTATAGAGAACGAAATATTTTTAAAACAAAGGTTTTGAATAAAACATTTCAAAATCTTTTATCTATAAACATTTTTTTCAAAATGTCAAAAAATCTTTTGACTATAAAGGTGCCGAAGAATTCCTGAGTTACCGACAAGGCCAGACTGAGAAGTGTTATTTTAATATATATATATATATATATATATGACTTGGATTATATATATATATATATATGATGTAATTTGATTACATGATTGTTTGATGATCATTTTAATATTTATACGAGGTACTTATACGAGGTACTTATACGACGTAGATTGTCACAAGAAACCCTAACTCCCCTAGTAAAACAATCGAAGCTATTTCTGTAGGAATTCTAGCTATTCTAGATCTAAACCAAGTTGTGGATATTTATGATCCCAACAAAATGGTTGATATTCGTAGAAATGTAGATATTAGTTGATTATGATATTGAAGAAGAATTAGCGAGATTAAAACTGATATCGATGTCATGACGATCTTTCCTTATAGAGTGGAGTTTGACAAAACGTTACCACCTAGAAAGATGTCATCTGATTCGTTGTCATCTAATTCTTAAATTTGAAAACGAAAGGGTGAATGTTGCACTTGAGGCTGTCATTGGAACCATTACCCAAAAGCCTCATGACACTAGTACCTTTCCGAGAAGTCTAATTGAATGTGAGAGTCATTTCATACTAGTGACTCATTTGATAACTATTGATGAAGGAGCTATAGGAATGGAAATTAATTGTTGTTCATATCGAGCTTTTATTGCACTTTGAAGGTCTAAGAATAAGGATGAAAATATTGGAGAATGAGGTAGGATATTGCATTGAGTATAAGTTGATTGAAAACTTGAATTAATTAAATTTTAACTCGTATCGAATATGAGATTGATAAGAGGAAGTCGTTAAGTTCTGTTATTGAATTATAAGGTTTTAAATGATTGTTGGTTCGTGTTAAGGGTTGTTCCTAGGCCATTATCCAAAGACGAGGATGCCCAGTGTCCAATAAATAAATTGAAGAAATCTTCTTCTAAATTGGGACCGATGGATCTTCCGGGACAGGTGGGACACCTAATGACTCTTGTAGATTAGTATTCATTGTGGTATCTTTTAAAAATCCCTAACTTAACTGAGACATCAGTTGGTAGGACGAGTTCTTGGAATTGTATGACATAGTGACACGTAATGTGTTACGGTACAATTTTGACTTGTTTATGATTAATGAAAAGACTACCTTTGATTGCTAAATTCTACATGTATCGATGTTATCTATATTTTCTTGCTTCATCCTAATGTTCGCATTAGTGATGCAACCATTGAACAAGTACTAATCTTGATTTGAGTTATGTTGTGGGTTATTCTTTTTTAGTGCCATCGAGGTCATGAACCTCATGATTATTTGGCTAAGCTCATTTCCTAGCATATTGTAGTTAGTTCTTGGTGAACAACTTTTCATCACTCCTTTGCAGATAACTCATTGTTTTTATAAGATACAATAGTATCCCTTGATAAAGATTGAATTTTTATTACCATATGGATTATTTAAAGTGGGACTTATAAATACTCGTTATCGAAAAAAAGTTGTTTATGAAACACCATAGAAAACTTAATTGTTTTTATAACAAAGAACATCTTTGTGAATTCATTTTGAATTAAGCATGAGTATATATATTTTAAACGTAATGACAAAGTTCTGACGAACTGAGTATTGCATCGTTAATCCTGAAATTGTATATAGTTGCGCGCCTACATACAATTTGGTAGTGACCATGCAAGGCTGATTAGTAGTCACCATGAAATTATTAATAAACACTAAATTTTCTTTGAAATTGTGAAGGATTGAAATTTTGTGAGATCTGCAAGAAATGCGAAAATAGGGACATAGTGTTAATGTAACACCCCCAAATTTATACAACACAGTTCAGCGGAAGACTAGTTGGTGTTACGGGATAGCACATTACTCACATCATAGACAACGCATAAAAATCGCGTCGTTTAATAATAAATCATTTCCATTCATAAACATCAAAGTTACATAGGTCCCAAGTCATTTTATTTCATACAAAGTTTTACAAAGTATTTGAATGGAAAAATATAGTTTAGGTGCGGGCCATGAATTCTTGTTGTCTTCCCGAGAATTACCTTCAAGTACCTGAGATAAAACATGTTAAAAGAAAAGGTCAGCGATAACGCCGAGTGAATTCATAGAGTTTAATAAATTCCATCAATATAACTTTGGTATAAAATTAGTACCAAAAATCAATTCGTACAAATCATTGTAATAGGCCGAAAAAATAGCCAAAATCATTTTATATAAATCCTTATCGAAAATCATAATATAGGCATTTGCCTTAAAATCAATATACGAGAAAATGTCGTAAAAACATCATACAATACGTCTTATGACGTTGTATAAAATCAAATAAAAACCGTTATATGAATATGGTTATGAAAACCAAAATGCAATCATAATATCAATAGTATGACCCAGTATTGCTAGTCAGGCAATACATCGTAATTCGAAGCGTCCAGTAATATTTTGGTGATTGGATTATTATAAGCCGCATGACATTGTTACCTTACTAAAACCAAAACGGGTAGCTAACCCGATACCAAATTTTGCCCATCTAAAGTAGCGTGTCGTCACAAAGGTCACGCTATTGGAAATCTTCTCATACATAAATTCGCTTACCAATCAATGTGGCACGACGGGGATCAACCGTCAAGGCGCGAACTGGGGTGATCGTCCCCAAATAGTACTATTAAATGCATAAGCGTCTACCAACTCCCGGTAGTTCACAATTCATGCTAATGGGACTTTTAGTGACATAACCTAACTTTAATAATCCATTTAATTTCATCTATCGGGTCCATTAATCATTTATCGGGTCATACAATCGGGTCATTCAATCATTCGGGTCCAAAATCAATAAACAAACAATCGGGACAAATGGTGTCCAAACTTTTATAAAAACTAACATGTTATCTCCCTCGCGGGTTTATAAAGCATTTATAAAACATTTAAAAGAGTGCGAGGCTATGAACTCACGTTGATGTGGGAAGGCGGGTTATCGGCAATTCGGACGTACGGTACGTGCTTCAATTACGGAAACCTAGACAAATAATACTCGGTCTTAGACGTTTGTCCAATGACTTTATAAAATATCAATTATGTATACATATGATGATTATATATATATGATGATCAAGTGGGTTTACATATTCTCGTTTACTCATTTTAGAGTTTACGTTTTAGTATCGTCTTACTAGTTCACTAGTTTCACCGATTTTACCTATTTTAAGTTCATTAAGTCTTTCATAAATTCTTTAACTTGTTTTTACCCATTTTATACCTATATGATCAGTATATATATCTTTCATGTTGGGCCCAAATGGGTTAAGCCCAAATAATTCTTTTTATAAGTTTTTATCTTATTAAGTCCAATTATTAGTCTAATAGGTTTAGTTAGCTCGTAATTGTCCGTAATTCTTATAGTTTGGGTTTTATCGGTTTTTACTTGTCTTAGTTACTTATACATCAGTATATAACTTTTATAAACTTTACATTAGACGGGTATGGTCGTCTAAGTTTTATTTGATGAAAAACGTTAATTTCACGGCGATAGCCGAAAAAGTCGTAAAAATCTAGTTTATAGTTTTTATTACTTATAAGTATTACCTTTACCACCATTTATATATTTTACCCATTTAATTAACCTTTTATACATTTATATAAATAAGTTTTACAAGTTAGTGGGTTTATACTTTACATTTTATAAATTATAAAGAGAGTGCTTATATAATAATAATAAACATTATTTCTAAAATCTGATTTTTAACTTCACATTCACCATTTTTATCATATCTAGAGTTCTACAATGACTTAGAAGCTCATTTTTAGATGACAACTTCTTCATAATATGTGCTAAATATAACTTAGTTATAGCTACTGCCCATTTTGAGTTTAAGTTGCCTTGACAGTCCTTACAAAACTGCTTATCCAGATTGTACCACCTAACTTGTTTTGATCATATCTCACTCATTATTTTGATTCCATTGCATGGCCAACTCTCACATGTGTATAACATCATCTACTTTACTGTAAATAGATCAAACCATGCATTTTTATCAGTTCTTCATTTAGTTATCTACTGTTTTTATACAGCCAACTAATTAGACATGATTTTAGCATCATTTCTTATGGTTATCATCATTTTTAAGCATGTTTATCAACACTTGATCCCCACACAACATTTTTATCATCATATATAAATCATATACATATACAAAATGAAAGAAAATACATTATTTTTCTTTACAAAATAATAAGAGAAAAATGTAGAGGATGATCTTCTTTACCAATCCAAGTGGATTTCTTGTTTTAGGAAGGCAAGAACTTGATGAACACAACAAGTATCTCCAAGACCATCAAATAGCAAGATCATATGTTGGAAAATCAGCCCTAGGACACAAGCAAATCACCTCCAAAGTTGGTTATATGGCCACCAAATGATCAAGGTTTCAAGGAAACACCTTATTAGGACTAGTAAACATGTGGTTTGTAGTTAGAAGAGATCAAAAATGGTGTTTGTTGCTTGATGTGGGACGGCACATAGATGATGGTTGAGAGAGTTTTGAGAGTGAAATGCATGTAAGAAATGGTGAAATGAAAACCATGTGTTGGTTTTGATAAGTTTGGTGGAAGTTTAGCTTAAAGTGTAAGCATGAGCTTACACTTGTTATAAACAAGTTAAGACTTGTGCCACCTAGTGTGGTGAGGTGTTTTTGGCCGTCCCATGTAAGCTAGTGGGATGGGGCAATGTGTTTTGTCCCATCTCACTAGTTTACGGGTATTTCTCGATTCTAGTTTTCTCGATTTGCGTGCCCTCGGGTCGTTTTACGAAAAACGTTTTTATAAATTATGAATCAACGTCACAAAACGAATCCAATAAAAATTGTTTCATCAAAAACGGAGTTCGAAAACGTAAATACGTAATCCTAAGGTTTCCGGTTTAGTCGTAAAGGACGTTAAAATAAAATCGTAAGTCCTAGTCTCTTCTCGTAAATTTGTGAGTTTATGAACCAACACAAATTTAAAACTCCAAAATAATATTCTCAGATAAATTTATTTTCTGAAATGTCGGACTGTCACCAAAGACGGTGTATGTAAACGTAAGCACGTAACGTTGAATCCTCCGGTTTAGACGTAGTCGATGCTACTCCAAGACGTAAATCCAAATTTCTTCCCAAAAATATGTGAGTTCATATTGTAAATTGTTTTCAAATAATATTGAGAATAAAATATCAACCATAAATTGACGGATTGTCACAGCATTTACCCCTAAACAGGATCTTTGTCCTCAAAGATCATCTTACTACTCGCTTCTTATAGAGTTAAAGCCATGTGGGTATTTCCTCCACACTCGGTCTTTTCTCACAAGTGTAATCCATTATAATACGCGAGTTTCATCCAACATAACTACGGGAATAAGATCAGGCTTAATGTTGACTTACTTTCTCTATCCATGATGTTCACGGGTTTTTGATGAATGCAACTTTTCGCCGATCTAAACATTACTAAGAAGAATTCAGATTTTCACTTGATAGATATTCCATCAAGTTCGATTTACGAAACATAATTCACGCAGTCTTTGAAGTCCTAGGGTAGATCCAGCTTATATGCCTTTCAATCCCAACTTTTACATCATCTTAATGGTCCCAAACAACGGGGACTTATATCCCATGATTTGTCAGATCATGAATTCATTTTCCCAAGTTTAAAAATTGTGGCATATCTTCGCTACCCATTTGGCACTTCAAGATCTACATTTCATATTCACATAACCTCCTGCCCACCATCGGCAGTTAATAATCAAATCCTAATTTCAACAATCATTTCAGATCTCGCGGGTCGGGTATTTTGCAAGGATAGGTTCGCCATCATAGGAAACCTTAAACCTAAGAGACATGTCCAACTCACAATGGGTGTATGTCGGGTGTCTTCATCTCAACTCCAGCTTACAGATGCTCTAATTTCTAAATCTTAACAAGATTCGATCTCGATCCTAATATGATGATTATCAATGATAATCTCTCCAAAGGAAAACGATTATACGGTCTATTACCAAAGGTCAATCATTCAAACATAAAACAACACTTATATTACCTTGTATTATTACTTTACCTCGTCCCTTCGATTTGGGATGGTACATAGTACTCTCATCAAGGTTCGTTCTCGATGATTTCTGAGCAAATCTCTAGAAATTCGATGCGAAGCGAGGATCTTGATATAGATGTTCGATACAGGCACACTATGTTTACATAATTCTTTTGCATTTATCATTAACGGGAATGATATTAGCAGATTTGGTCAGTCTGTCGACGATGACCCAAATCGAATCAAATTTAGATGATGACCTTTGCAATAGCTAAACGTTTACTAATGTATGAGGCGATGTCTGCCTTCATAATTCGTCATCAGTACAGCTTCTTCAGACAAAGATACTTCTAGTCAGAAATGACATAAATAGAATACTTATACTTACAAATTCCAACATAACTATATCTCACAATCTTCCAATTTTAGACAATCACAAGTGGTCTTTAAAATATTTAATGCTATCAACTTCTCAATTTTAATGATTCATATTAGTCGTGAATCCTCTTTTATAATCTACATTATCCTTTTTACAAACATCGTTTATTTTTATATCGTTCGGCAAATTATTTTGCACCTTCATTATTAAGGAACATGTCCTAACTGGTTCTTTATCTTTTCTACATAATGCGTCAGAAATTACGTTCACTTTCCTTAAGAAATAAATGTCAAAAACTCCTTTCTTCATATCTCCTATATTTTAGTTTCGTCTCAACTTATCATGTTTATCCGTTTTACTCAATCCTTCATCGAAAGCGTCGATAATTATCATAATTAATTAAATAATTATTAGTTAATTTTTATGAAGCGTAAAAGTTTTAAATTTCTTAGTTCGACCAATTATATAAATTGTTCAAAAATAAATTTGAATTTAATTAACAAGATTTTTGGTTGATTTATCGAAAATATTTAATAAGATTCGTAAATGTTTGAAAAATCTTTGTTTATACTTTGGTCAAAATTTTCTTTAGTTTGAAAAGCGTAAATTATCGTTTCAAATTTCAAATCATGTTTTATATAGTTCCCTCAATTCCTCTTAGTTGTCTAAAAGTATACACAAACATTTACCCCTAAACAGAAGTTTAGTTAAATGGTTTGTGTATAAGGGAATAATCCCTTCAAAATCCTTTGTTAAAACCTTTGTCAAAACATATTCCCATTTCTTTTTGGTAAAATCCAAAGTCTTAAAAGGGCTCTTAATTTTTGAAGAGTTTATATGCATACATCTTACCATTATTAATCCAACGGTCCTTTTATGTAAAGGATTAAGTCCTTAATCACATGTTAAATATTTAAGGTACAGGTTTTTATCGTTCGGCCAATTCAGGGCAATCTATAAATAATTATTAACTCATTCTTATTCTGATAAACAAACATATAGTTCTTAATGATCACGAGCATGAATTTATCAAATTACAGCCTACACACGTGATTCACCAAATTTATGAATACTACATGTGCATCGGTCAATCCAAACGACATCATGTGAAACTCATAATGTTCATTACAAGTACCGGATGTAGTGATTGGAATAGATAAATCTCTTTCGCAGATGCGAAGTGGATGATAACCATGCCGTGGATCAAATCTTTAAAACATACAGTAGAACCTTGTAAATGATCGAACAAATCTTCCATTTCGAGTTATGGATATCGTTTTCGATTGTCAATTTACTCAGTTCACAGTATTCTATAAATATAAGGAAAGATAACACCATAGCTCTTCAGGATGACAGGCTTGGTATAATAAAATCTTTCTCCAACAACTTTCTCAGTTGTACGGTAATTCCTTAAATTCAGATAAGATAAATATCTTTTAATAAATACATATTAAGTTCCTTCTAGATTATAGTATCTATTACTAATTCACAATTATTCACGGTATAAGTTCAAGTCTTAATACAGGATAATCATCCATCAAGAATTATTCAGATCACTTTTGATAATCAACATCTTATCATTTAGGGGAATTCTACTCGAGTTCCCATCAATTAAGACAATGTCGTCATGTCATAATCAATCAATCCATTCTACCGGCATTATCAACTTTTCAGTTTCATTGCCGTCGATAAGATGTGAACTTCTCAAAAGACTACTAATAACTCATAATCCTTCACAAATTCAAGGATATATGGAGACACAACTACCATCTAAAGAGTAAGGTCAACGCATAATCTACGTGATAGAATTTCAAATCAGATACAGACGAAAACATTTAATGAATATGAATATATCCCATGTTTTCATAATTTGAGTACGCATTCGAAAGCTCCTCGGATCGTTACCCAGGTCATTCAAATGAAATCAAATCAAGAGAAATGATAAGAACGTCGATACGTCCAGTCGGGTATCAACACTCGGTAATCAAATACTTTTCCTAAGAATCTCACTACGGGAGAATTGGACAAGAACGGGATTGTCAATTGTCAAATAAGACAATTTCCACAAATGAGTAAATTCGACTCAGAAGAATAGATGATATAGGCACATATGTAGATGTCCCTAACACTATGTCCTTATTTTTCACTTCTTGCAGATCTCATAAATTTTAATCTTTCACAATCTTTAAAGAAAATGTAGAGTTTATTCATTAGTTTTATGGTGACTACTAATCAGTCTTGCATAGTCCATTCCAAATTGTATGTAGGCGCGCAACTATATACAATTTCAAGATTAACGATGCAATACTCAGTTCGTCAAAATTTAATCATCATGTTTATAATAAAAACATTTTCATGCTTAATTCTTAAATAAGAATCAAAATAAATTTACAAAGATTTTCTTTATCATGAAAACAATTAAGGTTTCCAAGGTGTTTTATAAACAACTTCATTTCAATAACAATCACTTATAAATCTCACTTTCAATAATCCTTATTGTGATGAAAATTAAATTTTCTCAAAGGATACCATTTTAACTTTATAATAACAATGAGTGATCTGCAGAAGAGTGATGAAAACTTGTTCACCAAGAATTTACTACGATATGATAGGAAATGAGCTTTAGCCAAATAATCATGAGGTTCATGATCTCGATGGCACTCACGAAGAATGATTCACAACGTAACTCAAATCAAGATGAGTACTTGTTCAATGGTTACATCACTAATGCGATCATTAGGATGAAGCAATAAAAGATAGATAACATCGATACATGTAGAATTTAGCAATCAAAGGTAGTCTTTTTCATTAATCACAAACAAGTCAAAATTGTACCGTAACACATTACGTGTCACTATGTCATACAATTCCCAGAACTCATCCTACCAACTGATATCTCAGTTAAGTTAGGGATTATTTTTAAAAGATACCACAATGAATACTAATCTACAAGAGTCATTTGGTGTCCCGCCGGTCCTGGAAGATCCATCGGTCTCAATTCAGAAGAAGATTTCTTCGATTTATTTATTGGACACTGGGCATCTTCATTAGTGGACAATGGCCTAGGAACAACCCTTAACACAAACCTACAATCAATTAAATCCTTATAATTCAATCACATAACTTAACAACTTCCTCTTATCAATCTCATATTCCATATAGGTTAAGTTTTACTTTTATTTATTCAAGTTTCAACCAATTTTTATACTCAATTCGATATCCTACCTCAATCTCAAATACTTTCAATCTTATTCTTCGGCCTTGTAAAGGCAATACAATCTCAATATAAATCAACACTTAATTTCCAATCCTATTAGTTCTTACAACAACAATTATCAAATGAGTCATTAATATGAAATGACTTGATCATTCAACTTAGGCTTCCCGGAAAGGTATTAGTGGCATGAGGCTTTTGGGTAATGGTTCCAATAACAGCCTCAAGTGCAACATTCACCCTTTCGATTTCAATTTAAGAATTGGATGACAACGAATCAGATGACATCTTTCCAGGTGATAACGTTTTGTCAAACTCCACTCTATAAGGAAAGATCGTCATGACATCGATATCATATTTAATCTCGCCAATTCTTTTTCAATATCATAATCAACTAATATCTATATTTCTACGAATATCAACCATTTGTTGGGATCATAAAGATCCACAACTTGGTTTAGATCTAGGATAGCTAGAATTCCTACGAGAATAGCTTCGATTAATTTACTAGGGGATTTAGGGTACATTGTGACAATCGACGTCGTATAAATACCTCGTATCAAAATCAAAATAATCATCAAACAATCATGTAATAAAATTACATCATATATATATAATCCAAGTTATATATATATATTAAAATAACACTTCTCAGTCTTGGCCTTGTTGGTAACTCGGGAATTCTTCGGCACCGTTATAGTCAAAAGATTTTTAGACATTTTTAGAAAAATGTTTTTAGTTAAAAGATTTTGAAATGTTTTATTCAAAACCTTGGTTTTAAAAATCTTTCGTTCTCTATAACGAGAGCTCTGGTACCAAACTGTAACACCCCCAAATTTATACAACACAGTTCAGCGGAAGACTAGTTGGTGTTACGGGATAGCACATTACTCACATCATAGACAACGCATAAAAATCGCGTCGTTTAATAATAAATCATTTCCATTCATAAACATCAAAGTTACATAGGTCCCAAGTCATTTTATTTCATACAAAGTTTTACAAAGTATTTGAATGGAAAAATATAGTTTAGGTGCGGGCCATGAATTCTTGTTGTCTTCCCGAGAATTACCTTCAAGTACCTGAGATAAAACATGTTAAAAGAAAAGGTCAGCGATAACGCCGAGTGAATTCATAGAGTTTAATAAATTCCATCAATATAACTTTGGTATAAAATTAGTACCAAAAATCAATTCGTACAAATCATTGTAATAGGCCGAAAAAATAGCCATAATCATTTTATATAAATCCTTATCGAAAATCATAATATAGGCATTTGCCTTAAAATCAATATACGAGCAAATGTCGTAAAAACATCATACAATACGTCTTATGACGTTGTATAAAATCAAATAAAAACCGTTATATGAATATGGTTATGAAAACCAAAATGCAATCATAATATCAATAGTATGACCCAGTATTGCTAGTCAGGCAATACATCGTAATTCGAAGCGTCCAGTAATATTTTGGTGATTGGATTATTATAAGCCGCATGACATTGTTACCTTACTAAAACCAAAACGGGTAGCTAACCCGATACCAAATTTTGCCCATCTAAAGTAGCGTGTCGTCACAAAGGTCACGCTATTGGAAATCTTCTCATACATAAATTCGCTTACCAATCAATGTGGCACGACGGGGATCAACCGTCAAGGCGCGAACTGGGGTGATCGTCCCCAAATAGTACTATTAAATGCATAAGCGTCTACCAACTCCCGGTAGTTCACAATTCATGCTAATGGGACTTTTAGTGACATAACCTAACTTTAATAATCCATTTAATTTCATCTATCGGGTCCATTAATCATTTATCGGGTCATACAATCGGGTCATTTAATCATTCGGGTCCAAAATCAATAAACAAACAATCGGGACAAATGGTGTCCAAACTTTTATAAAAACTAACATGTTATCTCCCTCGCGGGTTTATAAAGCATTTATAAAACATTTAAAAGAGTGCGAGGCTATGAACTCACGTTGATGTGGGAAGGCGGGTTATCGGCAATTCGGACGTACGGTACGTGCTTCAATTACGGAAACCTAGACAAATAATACTCGGTCTTAGACGTTTGTCCAATGAATTTATAAAATATCAATTATGTATACATATGATGATTATATATATATGATGATCAAGTGGGTTTACATATTCTCGTTTACTCATTTTAGAGTTTACGTTTTAGTATCGTCTTACTAGTTCACTAGTTTCACCGATTTTACCTATTTTAAGTTCATTAAGTCTTTCATAAATTCTTTAACTTGTTTTTACCCATTTTATACCTATATGATCAGTATATATATATCTTTCATGTTGGGCCCAAATGGGTTAAGCCCAAATAATTCTTTTTATAAGTTTTTATCTTATTAAGTCCAATTATTAGTCTAATAGGTTTAGTTAGCTCGTAATTGTCCGTAATTCTTATAGTTCGGGTTTTATCGGTTTTTACTTGTCTTAGTTACTTATACATCAGTATATAACTTTTATAAACTTTACATTAGACGGGTTTGGTCGTCTAAGTTTTATTTGATGAAAAACGTTAATTTCACGGCGATAGCCGAAAAAGTCGTAAAAATCTAGTTTATAGTTTTTATTACTTATAAGTATTACCTTTACCACCATTTATATATTTTACCCATTTAATTAACCTTTTATACATTTATATAAATAAGTTTTATAAGTTAGTGGGTTTATACTTTACATTTTATAAATTATAAAGAGAGTGCTTATATAATAATAATAAACATTATTTCTAAAATCTGATTTTTAACTTCACATTCACCATTTTTATCATATCTAGAGTTCTACAATGACTTAGAAGCTCATTTTTAGATGACAACTTCTTCATAATATGTGCTAAATATAACTTAGTTATAGCTACTGCCCATTTTGAGTTTAAGTTGCCTTGACAGTCCTTACAAAACTGCTTATCCAGATTGTACCACCTAACTTGTTTTGATCATATCTCACTCATTATTTTGATTCCATTGCATGGCCAACTCTCACATGTGTATAACATCATCTA
The DNA here is from genome assembly GCA_025667525.1 of Glebionis coronaria. Taxonomy (NCBI): domain Eukaryota; kingdom Viridiplantae; phylum Streptophyta; class Magnoliopsida; order Asterales; family Asteraceae; genus Glebionis; species Glebionis coronaria. Next base: position 234,004,448 of record CM046876.1, on the reverse strand, counting down.
CTTTACTGTAAATAGATCAAACCATGCATTTTTATCAGTTCTTCATTTAGTTATCTACTGTTTTTATACAGCCAACTAATTAGACATGATTTTAGCATCATTTCTTATGGTTATCATCATTTTTAAGCATGTTTATCAACACTTGATCCCCACACAACATTTTTATCATCATATATAAATCATATACATATACAAAATGAAAGAAAATACATTATTTTTCTTTACAAAATAATAAGAGAAAAATGTAGAGGATGATCTTCTTTACCAATCCAAGTGGATTTCTTGTTTTAGGAAGGCAAGAACTTGATGAACACAACAAGTATCTCCAAGACCATCAAATAGCAAGATCATATGTTGGAAAATCAGCCCTAGGACACAAGCAAATCACCTCCAAAGTTGGTTATATGGCCACCAAATGATCAAGGTTTCAAGGAAACACCTTATTAGGACTAGTAAACATGTGGTTTGTAGTTAGAAGAGATCAAAAATGGTGTTTGTTGCTTGATGTGGGACGGCACATAGATGATGGTTGAGAGAGTTTTGAGAGTGAAATGCATGTAAGAAATGGTGAAATGAAAACCATGTGTTGGTTTTGATAAGTTTGGTGGAAGTTTAGCTTAAAGTGTAAGCATGAGCTTACACTTGTTATAAACAAGTTAAGACTTGTGCCACCTAGTGTGGTGAGGTGTTTTTGGCCGTCCCATGTAAGCTAGTGGGATGGGGCAATGTGTTTTGTCCCATCTCACTAGTTTACGGGTATTTCTCGATTCTAGTTTTCTCGATTTGCGTGCCCTCGGGTCGTTTTACGAAAAACGTTTTTATAAATTATGAATCAACGTCACAAAACGAATCCAATAAAAATTGTTTCATCAAAAACGGAGTTCGAAAACGTAAATACGTAATCCTAAGGTTTCCGGTTTAGTCGTAAAGGACGTTAAAATAAAATCGTAAGTCCTAGTCTCTTCTCGTAAATTTGTGAGTTTATGAACCAACACAAATTTAAAACTCCAAAATAATATTCTCAGATAAATTTATTTTCTGAAATGTCGGACTGTCACCAAAGACGGTGTATGTAAACGTAAGCACGTAACGTTGAATCCTCCGGTTTAGACGTAGTCGATGCTACTCCAAGACGTAAATCCAAATTTCTTCCCAAAAATATGTGAGTTCATATTGTAAATTGTTTTCAAATAATATTGAGAATAAAATATCAACCATAAATTGACGGATTGTCACAGTTAACCTACATATGTGCCCGTACTATTTATTCTTCTGAATCGAATTTACTCATCTGTGGAAATTGTCTTAATTGACAATTGATATTCCCTCCTTGTCCAATTATCCCGTGGTGAGATTCTTAGGAAAAGTATATGATTACCGAGTGTTGATACCGGACCGGATGTATCGACGTTCCTATCATTTATTTTGATTATATTTCATTTGAATGAACCGGGTAACGATCCGAGGAGCTTTCGAATGCGTACTCAATTCATGAAAACATGGGATATACTCATATTCGTTAATGTTTTCGTCTGTATCTGATTTGAAATTCTCTCGCATAGATTATTCGTTGACCTTACTCTTTTAATGGTAGTTGTGTCTCCATATATCCTTGAATTTGTGAAGGATTATGCTTTATTATTAGTCTTTTGAGAAATTCACATCTTATCAACGGTAATGAAACTGGAAAGTTGATAGTGCCAGTAGAATGAATTGATTGATTATGACATGACAACATTGTCTTAATTGATGGGAATTCGAATAGAATTCCCTTAAATGATAAGATGTTGATTATCAAAAGTGATCTGAATAATTCTTGATGGACGACCATATCCTACATTTAGACTTGAAATCATACCGTGAATGGTTGTGAATTAGTCATAGATACTATAATCTAGAAAGAACTTAAAGAAAATTTATTAAAAGATGTTTCCGTTATTTGAAACTTTAGGAGGTATTTGCTGGTGAATTACCTAGACTTTCACCATTAAGGCAAGTTGAAATTGGTATTGATTATATTCTCCGTGCTACACCTATGGCATGTGCACTATACGTCAGCACCATCTAAATTAAAAGAATTACCGTACAACTGAGAGAGTTGTCGGAGAAAGCTTTTATTCTACCAAGCTCGTCATCATGAAAAGCTATGATGTTATCATTCCTTATATTTGTTGAATTACAGTGAACTAAGTAAATTGACAATCGAAATCGATATCTATTACGCAAGATGAAAGATTTGTTCGATCATTTACAAGGTTCTAGCGTATGTTCTAAAGATTTGATCCACGGCATGGTTATTATCATCTTCGCATCCGCAAAGAAGATTATCTATTCCAATCACTACATCCAGAACTTGCAATGAACATTATGAGTTTCATGTGATGTCGCTTGGATTGACCAATGCACATGTAGTATCCATAAATTTGGTGAATCACGTGTGTAGGCTATAATTTGATAAATTCATGCTTGTGATCATTAAGGATCATTGGTTTGTTTCTAAGAATAAGAAGGAGTTAATAATTATATATAGATTGCTCTGAATTGGCCGAACAATGAAAACCTGTAACTTGAATATTTAACAAGTGATTTAAGGCTTGATCCTTTACATAAAATGACCGTTTGATTAATGATGGTAAGATATATATATATATATATATATATATATATATATATTGACTCTTCAGAAATTAGAAGTCATTTAAGAATTTGGGTTTTACCAAAAAGAAAGTGCAAATATGTTTTGACAAATGTTTTATCAAAAAGAACTTTTAAGGGATCATTCCCTTATACCCAAATCATTTAACTAAACTCTTGTTTAGGGGTAAATGTTTTTGCATACCTTAAGACAACCTAAGAAGGATTGAGGAAACCGTTTAAACCATGACTTGCAATTTAAAACGACAATTTTTGCTTGTCAACTAAGAAAATTGTGACCAAAGTATAAACAAAGGTTTTTCGAACATTTATGAATCTCACAAATTATTTTCAATAAATCAACAAAAATCGTATTAATTAAATTCAAATTTATTTTGAACATTTTTCTATAATTAGACAAACTGAGAAAATTTAAAATCTTTACGGTTACGTTTCAATTAAATATTTATTATTTAGTTACTTGTAATATTTATCGACGCTTTAAACGTCGGATTGAGCAAAACTAAAAAAAATAGTTGAGACGAAATTAAAACTTAGAAAATGTGAAGAAAGAAATTCTGAATGAATTGTGATCATGATAATTATATCATCAGGAAAGATAAATGTAAATACTAACACATTATGTAAAAAGGATAAAGAATTAATTAAGATGTGTTCCTTAATAATGACTGTGCAAAGTAATTTGCCCGAACAATTTAGAAATAACTGAGGCTTGTAAGAAGGATAATATAGATAATAAAAGGGGTTCGCGGCTAATGTGAACCATTAAAATTGAGAAGCCGATGGCATTAAATGTTTTAAAGGCCACTTGTGGTTGCTTAAATATGGAGATTTTGAGATTTAGTTATGTTGGAATCTTATAAGATTAAGTATTCTATTCATGTCATTTCTGACTAAATGTATCTTTATCTGAAGAAGTTGTACTGATGGAAAATTATGAAGGCAGACATCGCCTCATACATTAGTAAACGTCTAACTATTGCAAAGGTCATCATCTGAATTTGATTCGATTTGAGTCATCGTCGACAGACTGACCAAATCTACTAATATCATTCCTGTTAATGATAGATTCTCGATGAAGAAATTGACTCTTTATATTTAAAGGAGTTGTGTAAACATAGTGTGCCTGTATCGATCATCTTTATCAAGATCCTCGCTTCGCATCGAATTTCTAGAGATTTGCTCAGAAGTCATTGGGAACGAACCTTGATGAGAGTACTGTTTACCATCCCAATCGAAGGGACGAGGTAAAGTAACGATACAAAACACTAGAAGTGTTGTTTTATGTTTGAATGATTGACCTTTGGTAATAAATTGGATAATCGTTTTCCATTGAAGATATTATCATTGATAATTATCGTATTAGGATCGAGATCGAATCTTGTTAAGATATAAATGTGAGAGCATCTGTAAGTAGGAGTTGGGATGAAGACATCCGACATACACCCATTATGAGTTGGACATGTCTTTTAGGTTTAAGGTTGCCTATGATGACGAACCTAACCTTACAAAATACCCGACCCGCGAAACCTGAAATGATTGTTGAAATTAGGATCTGATTATTGACTGCCAGTAGTGGGCAGGAGGTTATGTGAATATGAAGTGTAGATCTTGAAGTGCCGGATGGGTAACGAAGTGATGCCAAAAATTTTCACCTTGGAAAAATGAATAGATGATCTGAAAGATCATGGGAAATAAGTCCCCGTTGAATGGGACCATTGAGATGATATAAAAGTTGGCATGAAAGGCATATAAGCTGGATCTACCCTAGGACTTCAAGGGCTGCGTGAATTATGTTCGTATATCGAACTTGATAAATGTCTATCAAGTGAAAATCTGACTATTCCTTAATGAAGTTTAGATCGGCGAAAAGTTGCATTCATCAAAAACCCGTGAACATCATGGATAGAGAAAGTAAGTCAACATTAAGCCTGATCTTATTTCCGTAGTTATGTTTGATGAACTTCGCGTATTGTAATGGATTATACTTGTGAGAAAAGACCGAATGTGGAGGAAATACCCACATGGCTTTAACTCTATAAGAAGCGAGTAGTAAGATAAATTGATCTTTGAGGACAAAGATCCTGTTTAGGGGTAAACGTTGTGACAATCCATCAATTTACGGTTGATATTTTATTCTCAAATATTATTTAAAAACATTATTTTAATGTTATATTATGAACTCACTCATTTCTGGGAAGAGATCTGGATTTACGTCTTGAAGTAGCATCGACTACGTCTAAACCGGAGGATTCTACGTTATGTGCTTACGTTTACATACACCGTTTTTGGTGGACAGTCCGACATTTCAGGAAATAAATTTAACCGTGAATATTATTTTGGGATTTTAAATTTGTGTTGGTTCATAAACTCACAAATTTACGCGAAGAGATTATGACTTATGATTATAATTTAACGTCCTTTACGACTAAACCGGAAACCTTACGATTACGTATTTACGTTTTTGAACTCCGTTTTTGATGAGACAATTTTTATTAGATTCGTTTTGTGCCGTTGATTCATAATTTATAAAAACGTTTTTCATAAAACGACCCGAGGGCATGCAAATCGAGGAAACTAGAATCGAGGAATACCCGTAAATTAGTGGGATGAGACAAAATAAGTTTTGCCCCACCCCACTAATATGGGACGACAACATCTATCCACCAACACCATGAGGTGTCAAGTTTGTAGCTTACAAGCTACACTTGTAACTTGAAGCTTACAAAGTAAGCCACACCAACACCAAAACCATCTAACACAAACCATTTCTTCATTTTACACATGAAAAACCACTCATACTCTTCTCCCTCTCTCTCTGAATTTCGTCCCATATCCCCCTAAAACACCCATTTTGATCAAATTCAACCACAAAATCTCATGTTATTTCTACATATGATGATGTCCTTTTGAAGATATGAAGATTGGAGGTGATCCTAACCTATGAAAAGGAGTTTTCATGGCGGTCTTTGGGCTGATTTTCAAGAAGGAGTTTAGGGCTGATTTCATGGAGGTGTTCATCCGTTTGAAGGACTCAAGAAGTTGCCTTACTAAAGTTGAAGGTTTGGTAACAAGGAACCAAGTCTTGTTCATCAAAAACCTCATCTTTTCATCACTAATGGTGGTATAGAGATTGTTCTTCCTATCCTCTTGTTATTTTGATTATGTAATCTTGTATTTTCTTTATTTATGTATATGTATATGTATATGATGACGAATGATGATTAAAAATATTATGTGGGGATTTGGTGTTGATAAACATGGGTAAAAATATGGAAAACCACATGTAAAATGGTTAAAATATTGCTTAATGTGATGGTTGTATAAAAACAGTAAGTAACCAAATGTTAAACTGATAAAATAGTAAAGTGGAATCAATATACAGTAAGTATTAGGTGTCATCAAAATGAGTGAGATATGATCAAAACAAGTTTAGAGTGCAAATCTGCCTACACTGTTTTGGACGAATTTATTAAAATATTTAGAGGTTGATTCATCAGTAGCTATAAAGGAATAAAATGAAGCACATATCATGTAGTTTCTGTGATAAATATTTGAGGTCCTATCGCATTATAGAACTCTAGATATGGACATTTTAGTGGATTGAAAATTTAGGACAGATCTGGTAAAATAAATAGTATATAATATAAGCACTCAAAATTTTGTATTTATAAAATATACATATATAAAACCCACTAGTTGATAATAAATGTAAATAAAGAGGTATATATATATTGATATTAAAATAGGACATGTTATATTAATCACAAGTATAAATGTTTTTCCAAGTTATAAAACTATATACTAAGTTTTACGTCTTTTCGGCTAAAACCGAAAGATTAACGTTTTTGTCAAATAAAACTTAGACGGTCGGACCCGTCTAATATAAACTTTTATATACTCACATACTGATATATGAACTTATATAACAAGTAAAAACCGATAAAACCCGAGCTTTACAACATTTAGACACTAACGGGCCAAAGTAGCCTTATTGGACTATAAACCCGACTAGTTAGTCAAACACTTATAACTTACTTATTGGGCTTAACCCATTTGGGCCCAACATGTAAAGTATAATACTGATAATAAAAGTATAATTGGGCTAATATAATATATTGGGCTTGTAATGGGCCCATTGGGCCTCAAAATGTAAACAAGTTGAACTAGTGTAACTAGTCTTGAAAATTACCAACACATAAACACTATAATGAATGAGTAAAACTGTACAATCCCACTTGATCATCATAATATTTATAAAATTATCATATGTATACATAATTGTTATTTTGATAAAGTCATTGGACAAGAGTCTAAGACAAAGTATTATTTGACTAGGTTTCCGTGATTGAAGCCCGTACCGTACATCCGAATTGCCGATAACTCGCTTTCCCACATCAACGTGAGTTCATAGCCTCGCACTCTTTTAAATGTTTTTATGAAATGTTTTATAAATCCTCGAGGGAGATAACATGTTAGTTTTGATAAAATAGGACACCATTTGTCCCGATTGTTTGTTTATTGATTTGAACCCGAATGATTGTATGACCCGATGAATGAATATATGACCCGATAAATGAAATGAAATGGATTATTAAAGTTAGGTTATGTCACTAAAAGTCCCATTAGCATGAATTGTGAACTACCGGGATTTGGTAGACGCTTATGCATATAATAGTACTATTTGGGGACGATCACCCCAGTTCGTGCCTTGACGGTTGATCCCCGTCGTGCCACATTGATTGGTAAGCGAATTTATGTATGAGAAGATTTACACAAGCGTGATTATTGTGACGACACGCTAATTTAGATGGGCAAATGAGTTTCGGGTTAGCTACCCGTTGTTTGTTGTAGTAAGGTAACAATGTCATGCGGCTTATAATAATTCAATAACGAAAATACTGCTTTATGCATTGAATTATGATATATTGCCCGACTCGCAATACAGGGTCTTATTATTGATATTATGTTCGTGTTTTGGTTTTACATAACCATATTCATATAACGATTTTTATTCAACTCTATACAACGTTATAAAACGTATTGTATGATGTTTTTAACGACAATGGTTCGTATAATGATTTTGAAGGCAAACGCCTATATTATGATTTTTGATAAGGATTTGTATAAAATGACTTTGGCTATTTTATGGCCTATTACAAAGATTTGTACAAAATGATTTTCGGTAATAATTTTATACCGATGTTATATTGATGGATTTCATTAAACTCTATGAATTCACTCGGCGTTTTCGCTGACCTTTTCTTTTAACATGTTTTATCTGAGGTACTTGAAGGTAATTCTCGGGAAGCAACAAGAATTCATGGCCCGCACTTAAATAATAATTTCCATTCAAATGCTTTGTAAAACTTGTATGATATACAATGACTTGGGACCTATGTAAATTTGATATTTATGAATGGAAATGCTTTATTGTTAAACGACGCGATTTTTAATCATTGTCTATGATGAGAGTAATGTGCTATCCCGTAACACCAACGAGTCTTCCGTTGTATTGAATTGTATAAATTTGGGGGTGTTACATGTTCTTTGTTCATCAGTAACATTTTTGAGCTTGAATCTTAATCTAGACTTTGAATCAATGCACGAAACCTGTTTATATTTGTTCATTTGAATTAATTATAGCTTGTGTATGCATTTGGTGAAGTTTGGCTGGCTTGTTTTTGCGAAAAGTGATTATTGAGTTCATAACTGATTATGTTCATGTCTGATGCATATCTGGTGATGTTTTGATTAAACTGTATTGATTGGCTGATTGAATTTGTGTTTTTGTTGTTGATATTGACTCCTTGTGATTAACTAATCACTTGGGTGCCTTTGCTTACTCTGAATCCACAACAAGTCACATAAGACAAAAAGTCAATTTGATCAAGCAGTGGAAACTTTTCCCACTGGTGAACCTCCAAAACTAGCCCCTGCTAGCGTTAAACATCAAACAGCTTATTCATAAGCCATTTTGGCTTATCCAGACTTGCAACAACTTATTTTTTGTGATAGATCTTCCTTATTTGACCCATTAATTTGATCTAGAGCTTATTAGGGTTTGACTTTGACTTTTGACTAGAAAACTCATTAAGTTGACTTTTACATAAGTGCTTAATTTCTTATTCTGGCTTATTGCTTGTGCTTATTGGAAAACGTTTTGGTTATTTTGCTTAATTAAGTCATTTAAAACCTTTTGAAACTTGAATCAGCACTTGAGGTGGTCTAGAACTCAAAAACGACTATTTTGTCGTTTTGTGAAGAGAGTCTTGGCTTATTTCAGGCTTATTTGTTGTGCTTTTTCAAATTTTCTTTTTACGGATCTCTTAGGTAACTCAAAATAAGTTTGTGTGTCAAATTTTAGCTTATGGCATCAGCTTATAGCTTAATGGGCCAAAAAGCCCATTAAGAATAAGTTGCTTTGAAATACGCTAGCTTAAACACATTTTCAGCTTTTGCGCCCTCAGAGTATTGTTCTTAAAATCAAATTTTTAGTCAGATAGGAAGCTTTGGGCTTATTTGGAAAACATTTTTCTTATTGGGTCATAAAAAGCCCATTAAGGGGTCTGTTTGGACTTTTGGACCATTTCAAGGCAAAATAGGGGTATTTTTGTAATTTCAAGTGCATTTCTGTGTTATTTATATTAAAATAAACTAGTTTGCAACTTTTTAGAATTTTTTTATAAATTTTGGATTTTTATTATTATTTTATTACTAAAAATTTAAATTTAAATTTTTAGAAGTTTTTCATTTTTCTTAGTTCAAATACATTAAGTTAGGAATTTTTCAATTTTTAGATTAATTTGATTGTTATTAGATTAATTTTTAGAATTATTTTAAGTTTTAATAGTTTTTAATTTTTTTTAAAAAGTTTTAATTAATTTTAAAATTTTCAAAAATAGTTTTAAATTTAGCTAAGTCAGGTTTACAAGTTAAAAAATTTCATTTTGGGCTTTTTGTAAATTAATTGATTTTTTGGGCTTAAATTAGCATTAAAAAATTAATATTTAATTAAATAAAAGGTTTGAGTGATTTTTGAGTTTTTGTAAACTCTAATTATATTTTTTAGGATTTATTTCAGTTTTCTAGGAATTTTTAGGGTAAAATTTTAATTTGGTCACTTTTTACGGTTTTACGTGCACGACTTATCGTCTTAGTTTAATTCATAATCGTAACCGTCATTCTCTTTTAATCTCTTTTCTTCTTTTCTTTTCTCATAATCATAGTCACATCATTAATCTTATCTTACACAACACACTAGCCTCCTTGAGAACGATCCCCACTTTTGGGTCATTAGTGCTTGGTTTTCCTAAACCGACACTTAATACTTGCCCTATTTACCTCCTTTTCCTAAAGGTGTGTAAAAACTCAACTATCAATACTTGACCACAAATCCAATTACAAACACTCAACTATCATTTTGGTGTCGCTGTCGGGGAGGCGTGTTGTGTTTTGATTTGAACATTGTTGTTTTTATACTAACCATAATATCTATTTGTATTAGTAGCACTCTACTAATACGTATTATCAGTTTTCGTTTTTTGTGTGAATATTACTATATTTTATACGTAGAACAATAAATTCACAAGTACTCCAAAAGTGTGAAAACATAACCTTGATTGGGAGGTCATTACTCAATCATTGTATTCGAATCTCAAACAAGAAAGAAAAGGCAAAATAGATAAATACTTTCGTGAAGCTTAATTTTGAAAAACACAAACTATAAGGTGGTATAAAGCGGGTATTATAAAATATACCCTACGGAAAAAGGCTCTTAAGTGCTTCGCGTCGCCTCGTTTCCCCGCTTGCTTGTGCGTGTTTAGATAAAAAGGGCTAATCGAGGGTTTGCCAACCAAAGTATTATCTAAGTATCATATATATTTTCTTGGTTTCATTTGATTAAACCCTCTTGAACGTTTTGGTGTTCCACCAACGTTCTAAAGTCATCGAAGGCGTTCACTTCACGTGATCGTTTTCATTCCTTGAGGCTTCTTTAATCAAGAGATTTTATTAAGGAGGAGATTTGTAGATTTTTGTCTACCTAATACAATCACAAAATCCAAAAAGAAAGTAAAAACAATCAAAAACCACAAAAAATTGGTAAAATTAAAAACACCAAAAAGAATCTTCTTTGCTCATCCCCACGTTGTATGTGACGTTTATGCTTACTCGTAATCAAGAAAGACGTGCACGTAAACGAAAAAACCGAAAGGAGTCCACACCTACTCCTAATCTTTCTAGTGAGGAGTCTCCTATTGTTGAACCTATCGTAGAAGAAGAACCAACCATGGTGAATTGAACTATGATGGAGTTACTTCAAGCACCCACCGAGGGTTATGGAGAGGCTATTGTGATTCCCGCTATCCTTGCGGAGAATTTTGAAGTGAAAACGGGTTTGTTGTCAATGATCCAAACAACAAATTCCGTGGTGATGAAAAGGACAACCCGCATAACCATATCCGCCAATACAATCGTCTTCCCGCCACTTGCAAGTTTTATGAAATGTTTTATAAATCCTCGAGGGAGATAACATGTTAGTTTTGATAGAATAGGACACCATTTGTCCCGATTGTTTGTTTATTGATTTGGACCCGAATGATTGTATGACACGATGAATGAATATATGACCCGATAAATGAAATGAAATGGATTATTAAAGTTAGGTTATGTCACTAAAAGTCCCATTAGCATGAATTGTGAACTACCGGGATTTGGTAGACGCTTATGCATATAATAGTACTATTTGGGGACGATCACCCCAGTTCGTGCCTTGACGGTTGATCCCCGTCGTGCCACATTGATTGGTAAGCGAATTTATGTATGAGAAGATTTACACAAGCGTGATTATTGTGACGACACGCTAATTTAGATGGGCAAATGAGTTTCGGGTTAGCTACCCGTTGTTTGTTGTATTAAGGTAACAATGTCATGCGGCTTATAATAATTCAATAACGAAAATACTGCTTTATGCATTGAATTATGATATATTGCCCGACTCGCAATACAGGGTCTTATTATTGATATTATGTTCGTGTTTTGGTTTTACATAACCATATTCATATAACGATTTTTATTCAACTCTATACAACGTTATAAAACGTTTTGTATGATGTTTTTAACGACAATGGTTCGTATAATGATTTTGAAGGCAAACACCTATATTATGATTTTTGATAAGGATTTGTATAAAATGACTTTGGCTATTTTATGGCCTATTACAAAGATTTGTACAAAATGATTTTCGGTAATAATTTTATACCGATGTTATATTGATGGATTTCATTAAACTCTATGAATTCACTCGGCGTTTTCGCTGTCCTTTTCTTTTAACATGTTTTATCTCAGGTACTTGAAGGTAATTCTCGGGAAGCAACAAGAATTCATGGCCCGCACTTAAATAATAATTTCCATTCAAATGCTTTGTAAAACTTGTATGATATACAATGACTTGGGACTTAAGTAAATTTGATATTTATGAATGGAAATGCTTTATTGTTAAACGACGCGATTTTTAATCATTGTCTATGATGAGAGTAATGTGCTATCCCGTAACACCAACGAGTCTTCTGCTGTATTGAATTGTATAAATTTGGGGGTGTTACATGTTCTTTGTTCATAAGTAACATTTTTGAGCTTGAATCTTAATCTAGACTTTGAATCAATGCATGAAACCTGTTTATATTTGTTCATTTGAATTAATTATAGCTTGTGTATGCATTTGGTTAAGTTTGGCTGGCTTGTTTTTGCGAAAAGTGATTATTGAGTTCATAACTGATTATGTTCATGTCTGATGCATATCTGGTGATGTTTTGATTAAACTGTATTGATTGGCTGATTGAATTTGTGTTTTTGTTGTTGATATTGACTCCTTGTGATTAACTGATCACTTGGGTACCTTTGCTTACTCTGAATCCACAAAAAGTCACATAAGACAAAAAGTCAATTTGATCAAGCAGTGGAAACTTTTCCCACTGCTGAACCTCCAAAACTAGCCCCTGCTAGCGTTAAACATCAAACAGCTTATTCATAAGCCATTTTGGCTTATCCAGACTTGCAACAACTTATTTTTTGTGATAGATCTTCCTTATTTGACCCATTAATTTGATCTGGAGCTTATTAGGGTTTGACTTTGACTTTTGACTAGAAAACTCATTAAGTTGACTTTTACATAAGTGCTTAATTTCTTATTCTGGCTTATTGCTTGTGCTTATTGGAAAACGTTTTGGTTATTTTGCTTAATTAAGTCATTTAAAACCTTTTGAAACTTGAATCAGCACTTGAGGTGGTCTAGAACTCAAAAACGACTATTTTGTCGTTTTGTGAAGAGAGTCTTGGCTTATTTCAGGCTTATTTGTTGTGCTTTTTCAAATTTTCTTTTTACGGATCTCTTAGGTAACTCAAAATAAGTTTTTGTGTCAAATTTTAGCTTATGGCATCAGCTTATAGCTTAATGGGCCAAAAAGCCCATTAAGAATAAGTTGCTTTGAAATACGCTAGCTTAAACACATTTTCAGCTTTTGCGCCCTCAGAGTATTGTTCTTAAAATCAAATTTTTAGTCAGATAGGAAGCTTTGGGCTTATTTGGAAAACATTTTTCTTATTGGGTCATAAAAAGCCCATTAAGGGGTCTGTTTGGACTTTTGGACCATTTCAAGGCAAAATAGGGGTATTTTGTAATTTCAAGTGCATTACTGTGTTATTTATGTTAAAAACTAGTTTGCAACTTTTTAGAATTTTTTTATAAATTTTGGATTTTTATTATTATTTTATTACTAAAAATTAAAATTTAGATTTTTAGAAGTTTTTCATTTTTCTTAGTTCAAATACATTAAGTTAGGAATTTTTCAATTTTTAGATTAATTTTATTGTTATTAGATTAATTTTTAGAATTATTTTAAGTTTTAATAGTTTTTAATTTTTTTTAAAAAGTTTTAATTAATTTTAAAATTTTCAAAAATAGTTTTAAATTTAGCTAAGTCATTTTAGAGGTTTACAAGTTAAAAAATTTCATTTTGGGCTTTTTGTAAATTAAATTGATTTTTTGGGCTTAAATTAGCATTAAAAATTTAATATTTAATTAAATAAAAGGTTTGAGTGATTTTTGAGTTTTTGTAAACTCTAATTATATTTTTTAGGATTTATTTCAGTTTTCTAGGAATTTTTAGGGTAAAATTTTAATTTGGTCACTTTTTACGGTTTTACGTGCACGACTTATCGTCTTAGTTTAATTCATAATCGTAACCGTCATTCTCTTTTAATCTCTTTTCTTCTTTTCTTTTCTCATAATCATAGTCACATCATTAATCTTATCTTACACAACACACTAGCCTCCTTGAGAACGATCCCCACTTTTGGGTCATTAGTGCTTGGTTTTCCTAAACCGACACTTAATACTTGCCCTATTTACCTCCTTTTCCTAAAGGTGTGTAAAAACTCAACTATCAATACTTGACCACAAATCCAATTACAAACACTCAACTATCATTTTGGTGTCACTGTCGGGGAGGCGTGTTGTGTTTTGATTTGAACATTGTTGTTTTTATACTAACCATAATATCTATTTGTATTAGTAGCACTCAACTAATACGTATTATCAGTTTTCGTTTTTTGTGTGAATATTACTATATTGTATACGTAGAACAATAAATTCACAAGTACTCCAAAAGTGTGAAAACATAACCTTGATTGGGAAGTCATTACTCAATCATTGTATTCGAATCTCAAACAAGAAAGAAAAGGCAAAATAGATAAATACTTTCGTGAAGCTTAATTTTGAAAAACACAAACTATAAGGTGGTATAAAGCGGGTATTATAAAATATACCCTACGGAAAAAGGCTCTTAAGTGCTTCGCGCCGCCTCGTTTCCCCGCTTGCTTGTTTATAGGTGTGTAAACACCCATATTTTCTACCACTTAATTACAATAATAACCGGACCAAAACGTGTATTTTATGTCTTTATGTCGGAATTATGCGTGGTTTGTGTTTTTGTTGTGATTTAGGATGAAAAGGTGAAAAGTGGAGAAAACACGGACATTCACGGGCATTTACTGACTTTTATTGAAGAAAAGGATGAAAGACGGAGTCGAGAAGTCAGGAGTGGAAAAAGAACGGAAGTCCAAGACCAATTCTGAAGATTTATCGAAGAAAAAGTCAAAAGACGGAAGTTTATCAAAAGTCGAGAAACTCAAGTCTATTTTATTGAAGAAATTAAAGACGAGTTCAAAAGATATCCCGATCCACAAGTCCTTAAAGTCAAAATTTAAAAGAAAGATTAGAAGAAAAGGACTAATGACGCAATTAATGAAGATTAAATGAAGGAGGGACTTAATCCCGCAATTAACAAGAAATGAAGGGGGGGAGGAAGCTTCCTTAATCCTCCCCTATAAATAGTTTAGATTGTTAAGCATTTGTTTTTGTTGGCTAGATTGACAAACTAGTTCTTCCACCTTTATTTTATGCACATTTAATTACTTGCACATTTAATTACTTGTCTTGCACCTTTAATTACCTTTAATTTTCAAGTAAGTGTTTCTTTAATTTCTTGCACCTTTACTTTATCTTGTTGATCTTAATCTTCTTCTACCTTTCTTTGATTCACACGTTTTTAATCTTGTTAACTTGTTTAAAGATTTCATTTTTTATGCTTTTGATTGTTTTAAAACTCTTATTTTCATAGCTTATTTGATTTATTTTCAAGTTTATATAGTTTTTACACAAGTTATTTTTATATAAAAAGTTGTTTTTCTTAAAGTTTATCTTTTTCGAGTTTAAAAGTTGTTAACTTTCAGTTTGTTAGCTTATTTTCACACGGTTCCACCTTAGGATTTAGTCTTGAGCTTATTAGGATTATAGCTTAATTGTTAAGCTTATTTTTGGTACTTTTCTCCGTATTCCGATTGGATCAATCGGAAGAGGGTTTTACTTTCCGATCTGCGTGATCGGATAAGGGATTCTACATTCCGATTGGTGGGGGTTCTGGTATTCCGATCGTAGCAAGGTGTTAGTTATTCCGATCGTGTGTGAGTGACAAACATTCCGATTGGTTCTCCTTTCCAAATTCCGATCGAGGTGCTTAATCAGTATTCCGATTGGGACAGTGACAGTATTCCGATCAAGTGGTTTCCGATTAGCATTCCGACCAGATCACCATATTCCGATCAAGAGGAAGTTAAACATTCCGATTGGAGGTGTTTTGGATATTCCGATTGGTGGTGACAGCATTCCGATTGGGTTCCGACCAACTTTCTGATTGAGCAGGTTTGACATTCCGACAGGTAAGATCGGAATATACATTCCGATTGGGGTATTCTTCTTGTTTTGTTTTGTTTAATTTTTACATTATCATTTTAATACTTGTCTAATTTTATTTTCCGCCACGCTTTAATTTTTAGTCATTTAATTAATTTACTTTTTGTCACGTTTTTAAATATCGCACCTTTCTTTTTAATTAGACTTAGATTTATTTTCACGTTCTTTTAATACTTGCCCTTTACTTTAACGACATTTACTTTTAAGTCTTTGCACCATTTAAATTTAAAAACCAACCAAAAAGATTTGTTTCCACCAAAAATCAACTGAGTCACACATAGGCCTAGATCAATTCGATTAGACACACATCATCTACACCTCCTCCGCCACCATGTATCCCTACTCCTCCTACACCTAGTATTAGTGCACCATTACCGTCTCCGCCTCGACGTGATGAAGTTCCCACGAATGATCCTTCAACATCTCAACCTTTACCTACTACACCTGCTCCTTCACCACCCAAACCTAATATCCCTTATCCCTCTCGCTTGGGCAAGAACAAAATGCTAAACAAGGAGGACGCTCAAGTAACTAGCTATATCAAGATGATTTCTCAAATGAACTTCAACATTAGCTTTCTTGAAGAACTTGTCCACATGCCCAAATTTGTTAAAGCATTTAAGGAATTGCTTAACAAGAAGGAGAAGTTGATTGAACTCGCCAACACACGATTAAATGAAAACTGCTCTGCAGTTATTCTCAAAGAACTTCCGGAAAAACTTGGAGATCCCGGTCGTTTTGTGTTGCCTTGCGTGTTCAACAAAACTGAAGAATTTACTGCCCTTGCTGATCTCGGGGCTAGTATTAATTTGATGCCTTTGAGTGTTTGGAAAACACTATCATTGCCCGACCTCACTCCAACAAAGATGACTCTTGAACTTGCAAATCGCACTCTCGCTTACCCTGTTGGTATAGCCGAAGACGTGTTCATTAAAGTTGGCGCATTTACTTTCCCGGTCGATTTTGTCGTAGTTGATTATGAAATGGACCCTCGTATTCCTTTAATACTTGGTCGGCCATTCTTGAGAACCGGACGAGCTTTAGTAGATGTTGCCGAAGGTGAGTTAATCTTAAGAGTCGGGGATGATGCACAAGTTTTCAAAATGGGGAAGCTTACTAGTACAACTTTTGGAGGCCGAGAATCAGTGAATATGATAAATGTGCTCGATGACTCTGTCGTCTACGACAATCCTCTATTCGACTCTTCCACTGATAATCCACTCTTTGAAGATGATGTGGATGATTATCTCCCTACTTTGGACGCTTCTCCCATTTATGATTCTCAACCGGTCTTCGATGCTTATGATGATGATGATTCTAGCTCAGACTCGGATGATTTTGATTGTACTTCTGAGTATCCCGAGCTGCCCACTTTCGATGATTTTGATGAGGCTGATACTCTATCGAGCGATTCTTCACATGATGAAGATCCTCTGCCATCACTCGATCCTACTTTGGACGATTATTCATTTGAGGAAGATTTCTCTGAATTTCTCAACACATACTTCCCTCATGAGAGTGATGCTCCTCCTTTGGACTTTGAAGATTATCGTCTTGATCCTACTTTGGATTTGAAGAGCATTTTGTCCAAGGAGAAGAAACCGGTCGACACCGAAATCCGTTGCACTTATGATTTGACACCTCTTTGTCCCCCTTCTGAGGACGAGGTTGTGCTTCTTTATGGATCTTCTTCACATTCGGCTGAGCCCGAGTGCTATTTTCCCTTAAAGGAAAAGGTGTTCGACCCCGGTATTGAAGTCCTTAAGCTATCTCAGTATCCACCTGATGAAATAAAAGGAAATATCTTTGGAACTGATGGAAATCTGCTTGCACCACTTCAACCTTGCTTCCATCGTGCTCCATTGCTGCTTAAGGGAACCTTGCCTACTTTTCTTTGGCTTGCCTTGTTCGCCTTAAGCCTATGCTATTTGCTCGATGAAAACTATGTCTTTGATCCTGGTGGATTTGTCTCATGCTTCTTCCGTTGATGATCAAGGTCGAGTCAGGCTCACGACTCGGTAAACAAAAACCAAGCGCTTCTTGGGAGGCAACCCATGCATCTATCTTTCCGCTTTCTTTATCATAAGTGTAGGGGGGACCCTTTGGATTGCTATTTCCTCTCCTCACTTCTTAATCAGGGATTCGAGCTCCAATGATCCACTTTTGATGATTCTTGACGACCCGTGATTCCATGTTCTACTTTATCCCGGTTCTATCCTAAACTCTTTTCGATTCACTATTTTATATTTTCTCAATATTAAAATAGGAATTTCTTTAGTTGTCTTTTCCTTAGCGAGATTTAAACAACGTGCACAATGTCCTAAGTGTAGGGGAGTTTACTCCCACATGCTTAAACATTGAGGACAATGTTTATCTTAAGTGTAGGGGGGACTTCTATCGAAGTTAAGTGGTCTTTTCCTTGTATTTGTCCTCATTTTAACCGGAAAATCAATTTTTCGACATTTTTCAAAATTTTTGATCTATTTTGGCCTATTAGTTTTTCCCTTTTGTATAGTTATTTTCTTTCCTTATTAGAATAAATGTTTAATAAGTGGTTTTAATTTTCTAACGTTGTGAATCTTTTGACTCAACCCGAGTTCACTCTAGCTAGTATCCTTAACGTGTTTAAGTCAAGTTTTGCTAGGCTTTTATATAGGGAGCTATAAAACGCGAAAGTCTTAACTCTCACGTGTTAAGAACAAGAACTTTTCGCAAGTTCCTATAATTGATCCTAGAGAGTCGTTTATCAAGGGAACTTTAAGATGCAATTTCTAAACTTGAAAGAGTCCAAGAATTTGCAAGATCCTATAGGCGACTCGAAAACCCAAAACTTTGATTTAATAGGCTAAGCATCCACGAGTCTCATTACTTGAGATTTTAAACTGTGGAGAACGAGAGATGATAGAACCAATTATAAGTTCGGTATTCTTTCGTGAATTTATGTGAGTTAATTATAAGCCTATTCTCCCATCGCTTGCTAATAAATTTATCTGCTAATAAATAAGGTTGTACGATTTGAAAAGTTACTTAGCTTCTAGCCCCAGATCGTTTAAAAGTTGCTCGGTAATGATGAGAGTTCATAGCCAAGGCATAACTTATGAAGCGGGGCGCGAAGATTGGCGAGTCCGAAAAGGCCCTAACAAGGCATGAGGGCTATGTTTTGTTGCTAAAGATCCAAAAGTGATGTGAAGAATCATTTATCGAAAATCATTATGAAGGATCGAGACACACGACGAAAAGCAAAAACTCCCAAAAAGTCATGGAGAAGTGTATCCGAAAAGACCCTAACAAGGTATGAGGATAAATAGATCCAAGTCAATAAATGAGGCGGATCGTTGTATATCAAAATCCAAAATAAAGATTGGAGAAAAATGAAGAAGTCGTGGTCCATATATGAAGAATCTCTCAAAAATTCCAAGTGAAGAAATTCCAATTATGAAGAGAAGACCATTATTTCATGAACGTCTCTCAAGATTTGAAGTATGAAGTCGCTGCCAAATATCGGCCCGAGAAAGGTCTCAAATCGCGAACCAAGTTATGCCTAGATATGGACTTTTTGATATCCCGAGAAGCAGTTTTAAAAGATTTGGTCCTTTAGCTAACTATTGATTAAACGTGCACTTTATTTTCAGACTAAATAATTATCGAAATAAGTCAAACAATGCATCTTCGTGATCATTCAAGACAAATAATAAAATATAAGAGATACCCATAGGAATAAGGGAGTCTAAGTGAATAATTGGCCCACATGAGTTCGTGTTAGTTACTAACTTATAATAACAATGATCTCGTTTTTAAGCTTGGTTTGGAGAAAGTGAAAAGTTGAGGATGATGATTATTCATGACATTTTCAAAATCCAAGGTATGCTTTTAATTTCTTTGCTTTGCATTTTTATAATTTTCTATCTCTTTAATAAAGGCCAACGTGGATTGATTATGATGAAAGGTGTAAACATGCTTTGTAACTAATGCATTGCATGAGGACATTGCAATGGTCAAGTGTAGGAGATTTGATAGGTGTGTAAACACCCATCTTTTCTACCACTTAATTACAATAATAACCGGACCAAAACGTGTATTTTATGTCTTTATGTCGGAATTATGCGTGGTTTGTGTTTTTGTTGTGATTTAGGATGAAAAGGTGAAAAGTGGAGAAAACACGGACATTCACGGGCATTTACTGACTTTTATTGAAGAAAATGATGAAAGACGGAGTCGAGAAGTCAAGAGTGGAAAAAGAACGGAAGTCCAAGACCAATTCTGAAGATTTATCGAAGAAAAAGTCAAAAGACGGAAGTTTATCAAATGTCGAGAAACTCAAGTCTATTTTATTGAAGAAATTAAAGACGAGTTCAAAAGATATCCCGAGCCACAAGTCCTTAAAGTCCAAATTTAAAAGAAAGATTAGAAGAAAAGGACTAATGACGCAATTAATGAAGATTAAATGAAGGAGGGACTTAATCCCGCAATTAACAAGAAATGAAGGAGGGGAGGAAGCTTCCTTAATCCTCCCCTATAAATAGTTTAGATTGTTAAGCATTTGTTTTTGTTGGCTAGATTGACAAACTAGTTCTTCCACCTTTATTTTATGCACATTTAATTACTTGCACATTTAATTACTTGTCTTGCACCTTTAATTACCTTTAATTTTCAAGTAAGTGTTTCTTTAATTTCTTGCACCTTTACTTTATCTTGTTGATCTTAATCTTCTTCTACTTTTCTTTGATTCACACGTTTTTAATCTTGTTAACTTGTTTAAAGATTTCATTTTTTATGCTTTTGATTGTTTTAAAACTCTTATTTTCATAGCTTATTTGATTTATTTTCAAGTTTATATAGTTTTTACACAAGTTATTTTTATATAAAAAGTTGTTTTTCTTAAAGTTTATCTTTTTCGAGTTTAAAAGTTGTTAACTTTCAGTTTGTTAGCTTATTTTCACACGGTTCCACCTTAGGATTTAGTCTTGAGCTTATTAGGATTATAGCTTAATTGTTAAGCTTATTTTTGGTACTTTTCTCCGTATTCTGATTGGATCAATCGGAAGAGGGTTTTACTTTCTGACCTGCGTGATCGGATAAGGGATTCTACATTCCGATTGGTGGGGGTTCTGGTATTCCGATCGTAGCAAGGTGTTGGTTATTCCGATCGTGTGTGAGTGACAAACATTCCGATTGATTCTCCTTTCCAAATTCCGATCGAGGTGCTTAATCAGTATTCCGATTGGGACAGTGACAGTATTCCGATCAAGTGGTTTCCGATTAGCATTCCGACCAGATCACCATATTCCGATCAAGAGGAAGTTAAACATTCCGATTGGAGGTGTTTTGGATATTCCGATTGGTGGTGACAGCATTCCGATTGGGTTCCGACCAACTTTCCGATTGAGCAGGTTTGACATTCCGACAGGTAAGATCGGAATATACATTCCTATTGGGGTATTCTTCTTGTTTTGTTTTGTTTAATTTTTACATTATCATTTTAATACTTGTCTAATTTTATTTTCCGCCACGCTTTAATTTTTAGTCATTTAATTAATTTACTTTTTGTCACGTTTTTAAATATCGCACCTTTCTTTTTAATTAGACTTAGATTTATTTTCACGTTCTTTTAATACTTGCCCTTTACTTTAACGACATTTACTTTTAAGTCTTTGCACCATTTAAATTTAAAAACCAACCAAAAAGATTTGTTTCCACTAAAAATCAACTGAGTCACACATAGGCCTAGATCAATTCGATTAGACACACATCAACAAACTTAAACGAACAAATTTTTATACAGGCAAAAGCAATGTATTACTTGTGCGTGTTTAGATAAAAAGGGTTAATCGAGGGTTTGCCATCCAAAGTATTATCTAAGTATCATATATATTTTCTTGGTTTCATTTGATTAAACCCTCTTGAACGTTTTGGTGTTCCACCAACGTTCTAAAGTCATCGAAGGCGTTCACTTCACGTGATCGTTTTCATTCCTTGAGGCTTCTTTAATCAAGAGATTTTATTAAGGAGGAGATTTGTAGATTTTTGTCTACCTAATACAATCACAAAATCCAAAAAGAAAGTAAAAACAATCAAAAACCACAAAAAATTGGTAAAATTAAAAACACCAAAAAGAATCTTCTTTGCTCAACCCCACGTTGTATGTGACGTTTATGCTTACTCGTAATCAAGAAAGACGTGCACGTAAACGAAAAAACCGAAAGGAGTCCACACCTACTCCTAATCTTTCTAGTGAGGAGTCTCCTATTGACGAACCTATCATAGAAGAAGAACCAACCATGGTGAATTGAACTATGATGGAGTTACTTCAAGCACCCACCGAGGGTTATGGAGAGGCTATTGTGATTCCCGCTATCCTTGCGGAGAATTTTGAAGTGAAAACGGGTTTGTTGTCAATGATCCAAACAACAAATTCCGTGGTGATGAAAAGGACAACCCGCACAACCATATCCGCCAATACAATCGTCTTACCGCCACTTGCAAGTTTAAGGATGTTGCTAATGATTCGATTAAGATGATGCTTTTTCCATATTCCTTAGCGGGGCCCGCTAAAAAGTTGGTTAGAGAAAGAGCCACCCAATTCTATATTGACGTGGAAGGATCTCGTTTCAAAGTTTGTGAACCAATTTTTCCCGCCCTCTAAGACTACGCATTTGAAAAATGAGATTTCAAAATTTTCACAAGAATTTAATGAGAGTTTTTCAACGGCTTGGAATAGGTTTAAGGAAATGTTACATGACTGTCCTCATCACGGTTTTTTCCAACATGAATCAAATTGACACGTTTTACAATGGTTTGAATGATCATGAAATGGATTATCTAAATGCCGTCGGGGTGGTAATTTTTTGTGTAAAACGGTTGAGGAAGCGTTGTTGATAATTGAGAATGGATCTAAGGTGTATAGTCCTCGTAACACATCGAGTGTTCGTAAGGCTTCGTCTTCGGCTTCACCTTCATTGTCCAATACCATCGATGCTTGCAAAAATGAGGCGAATATGGAAAACAAAATCTTTGATAAGCTTAAAGGACTTTTAATTGAATTTAAAGTTGGTTTACAAAGTTCTCCCGCTACGGCTAAAGCGGTTGAGGTTTCATGTATGTATTATGGTGGAGGTCATGATTTCCTAGATTAATTAAACTATGCAGATATAAACACAAAAAGAGCTATAGATGAGATGGTTTCGTTGTTTGGCTGTGAGACGAGAGGTCTGGGGGTCGAATCCCACCAGGACCAATATTTGCTTAATATTTTTTTTTTTTTGGATTAGACAAAAACCCAACAGATCAATTGGATCTGTTGGTTATATCAGCAAAGAAAGCAAACATGACAAACCAAATAAGCCACAACAGCAATGACAATAAGCAATATCTAAATAACCAATAAGCTGAATCTAATAAGCTAGCTAAACGAAAAATAAGCTGAAACAAATAAAGCTGAAAACAAATAAGATACTAATCAATAAGCACAAAAAACAGATAAAAGCTACTTGAAAAACAAACTTAGATACTAATAAGCAGATCCAAAAGCCCTATGAAACTAAATAATAAGCAATTCCACATGAAGTAAAATTATTCAACTAAGATAAGCAAACTTAAATCTACAATCACTACTAGCCAAACTGAGATATAGAAAATCAGATAAAAAAAATAAAAACAAATCCAAACGAACACATCAAATACGCTCAAGCAAATATCAATAAAACTTAGCAGATCCGAACATCCTAAAACCGAGCAGATAATCAAAAACAAACGCAAGCAGATTCTAACACCCTAACTCTAGCAGATTATATTAAACTAAATAACTTTAACATAAAAAAATAGAAACAAGAAATCGAACCTAATGGAGTTTTCCGTTGAGAAGTAGGGTGGCGTTGTACCCCCTAATGAACCGTAACAATCGAACACCACCTTAATACTTACCCGATTTCCATCATCATCATCACCCTTTTTCAACAGTACCAATCCAACTATATTATCTTTTTTTATAAATAATTTCCCAGTAGGGGAAATTATTGCTATCCTTATTAATTTAATAATTATTTAATAAAAAAAATAAATTCAAGAATATTATGCAATAAATTTGAACAAGACACAAAATTAAACAGAAACTTAAATTTTCATTAATTAAATTCGGATTACAATACTTTGATAAAAAGAAATTACATAAAACCCTAAATCTATTTTTTAGAAAATAAAAATTAAACTAAAAAAAAGCACACCATTACATGATAAGAGGGAGGGTTTTATAGGAGAACCCCGAACCTTCTAGGTTCTCCTTGGTGCCCAAGCAAATGGATCCTCGCCGTCGAATCTTCAATCTTCTTCTCTCTCTTCCCAAATCTTTGATCAAACGGTGTAAAATAACTCCCTTGCACGCAGATCGCCCTCGTGGCACTTTTTGTGTTTCTTTGTGCTTCTTGAAAGATGTTTTGGCAGCAACTGATTGGAGGAGTAGGAATGATGCGCTGTCTTGGCCACTCAAATGGTGCCACGTTGGTGAGAGGAGAGGACCACTCCTTGGTGGATCATCCTATTTTCATGGGGATTTATTTTCTCTATGGTTGAATTAACCTTTGAGGGTAAAATCCCCCTTTTTGGTTGGTTAATTCGTGATGTAAAAATTAGGGTTTTTGAGGGAATGGTGCGTATTTTGGGGGGAGGAGATGAAGTGTGTGTGTTACTTCGTTTGTAACGAAGATAAATGAGGGTGTGGGGGTAATTGGTTTATTTTATTAAGTGGGGTTGGGGGAAGTAAATGGGTAGACACGTGGGAAGGAACTGGGTAAAAAGGAGGGTTTGTTTTCGTGTGAAAATTGACTGAGTTGACCACCAAACAAGCCATTCGTTTCTTTGTCCATTAAAGGAATAATGGGCTATTAGCCCAATACCATCTTTCATTATTTATTAAGTAATGGGCTTGGGCCAAAACTCCATCAGCTATTTGTAATTGGGCCATATTGGGCTGTTTTATAAAGAAGTTTTAAATGGGCTTTTGAGCCCATTTGTCCAATGTGGGTCCCACAAGCCCGTTAAAATCCATAAAAGATTTAATTCCGCTAAAAACGAGCTCGATTCCGACCTTCTTGATCATTTCTTCAAAATTAAGTCTGCTTTGTCGGTTTTCGTGATCTTCAGCACACTTTGGTCTTTTGACTTTGTCCTTGACTCTTTATTGATTTTTCTTTGATATTTGACCGTGAAATCCCGTGTTTTCTCTTATTTTGATCATTTGTACCTATTTAAACACAAGAACACAAAACCACGCGTAATTCCGATATTTATGATATAAAACACATGATTAGGTCTTGTTTTTACTTGATTTTAGTGGCAAAAGGATAAGTGTTTACACACTTATTAAATCCGCTACACTTGACCATTGCAATGACCCCATGCAATGCATTATTTCAAAGCATATAGTTACCTTTTTCTCATAATCAATCCATCTCGGCCTTTATTACTATTACTACTACTACTACGACGAAAAGATAAAACTTAAGAAAGAGACAAAAGTTGTAATCATTTATTAACTTGGAAATTATTTGATGGAAGAAACTTATAAAGAAATCTAAGACTTGAATTAGGGCTTTGGTGTCATGAATATTAATCACCCTCAAGTTTCACGTTCCCCATACCAAGCTTAAAAACGAGATCATTGTTTACCATAAGTTAGCACAACTAACACTTACTCATGTGGTTTAGTTAATCACTTAGACCCCCTTATTCCTACGGTGTATCTCTTGTATTTTATTTTTGTCTTGAATGATCACGAGGATGCCTTTTTGACTTATTTCGACAATTTATTAAGGCCGAAAATAAAGTGGGACGATTTAATCAATAGTCAGCTAAAGGACAAAATCTTTTAAAACTGCTTCTCGAAACCTCAAAAAGTTCATATCTTGGCATAACTCTTTTCACGATTTGAGACCTTTCTCGGACCGATATTTGGCTTGTACTTCAAACTTTAAATCTTGAGATACGATCTTGAAATTATGGTCTTCTCTTCAATTTGGTATACATCTTCATAAGGAGTGAAAGATGTTTCAAACGTTGACCACGACTTCTTCATTTATCCTCTTCTTTATTTAGGATTTTGATATATAACGATCCGCCTCCTTTTCGGACTTGGATCTATTTATCGTCATACCTTGTTAGGGTCTTTTTGGATAGACTTCTCCATGATCTTTAGGGGAGTAATTGCTTCTCGTCGTGTGTCTTGATCCATCATATTCATTTGGATTAATGATCTTCACAATCTCTTAGGATCTTTAGCAAAAAGTGAATCCTCATGCCTTGTGAGGGCCTTTTTGGACTCGGGTATCCTCATGCCTTGTTAGGGCCTTTTTGGATAAGCCAATCTTCGCGTCCCGCTTCAATAAGTTATGCCTTGGCTATGAAATCTAATTAATACCGAGCAACTTTTAAACGATCTTGTGC
The DNA here is from genome assembly GCA_025667525.1 of Glebionis coronaria. Classification (NCBI taxonomy): domain Eukaryota; kingdom Viridiplantae; phylum Streptophyta; class Magnoliopsida; order Asterales; family Asteraceae; genus Glebionis; species Glebionis coronaria. Next base: position 233,978,047 of record CM046876.1, on the reverse strand, counting down.
TAGAAGCTAAGTAACTTTTCAAATCGTATAACCTTATTTATTGCAAATATATTTATTAACAAGCGATTGGAGAAAAAGCTCATAACTAACTCACATAAGTTAATGAAAGAATACCGATCTTATAATTAACTCTATCATCTCTCGTTCTCCACAATTTAAAATCTCAAGGAATGAGACTCGTGGATGCTTAGCCTAATAAACCAACTTAGGTCCATATGGTTAAGGATACTAGCTAGAGTAAACTTAGATAAGTAAACTCGGGTTGAGTCAAAATATTCACGACGGGCCTAATATATCAAAGACATCTAAACTTGTTAAAACCATTTTATTTATTTATTCATTTATGACTTTATTCTTGAAATGGAAATTATTCGATGCGATAATAAAAGGAAAGAAAATAAATAAAAATACTACTAGGCCAAAATAGATCAAAAATTTGAAAAACGTTGAAAATTTTTTAAAATTTTCCGGTTAAATGGGGTTAAATTCATGGAAAAGCCTACTAAAATTCGATAGAAGTCCCCCCTACACTTAATATAAACATTGTCCTCAATGTTTAAGCATGTGGGAGATTAAACTCCCCTACACTTAGGACATTGAGTACGTTGTTTAAAATCGAGCTAAGGAAGGGACAACTAAAGTGATTACATTTATTTGCTTTATTTATATACAAGTATGAATCACAATAGTTTTGATAGAACCGGGTACACGAGAACACGGGATCACGGGTCGCGTCAAAATTACCAAAAGTGGATCATCACAACACACAAACAACCTACTTGGCTCCCCCTACACTTATTGGTGGACATGGATGAAGGTGAAAAAGGGTGGAAAGTATGGTAAAGGTAAAAATCTAACCTAGTTATACGATGCTTGATTTATTTATCACGAGTCTCTAGCTCGACTCGATTTCCCGAATTAATTCAAGGGAAATGTGGAGAGGGATGGAATCATCTCGTGAGAGATGTCCTCTCCATAGTACAACTTACAAGTTGGCCATTCACCTTAAAGTTGGGCCCATTTGGTTGGGATAACTCAATGGTGCCATAAGGGAAGACTTGGGCCACGGTGAATGGACCGGACCAACGGCTCTTAAGTTTACCCGAAAAGATTTACAACCAAGAGTTAAAGAGTAAAACTTGATCACCAACATGTAACTCTCGGTTTTTAATCTTGGAATCATGAATGAGCTTAGTCTTCTCCTTGTAGATTAATGAATTCTCATAAGCCTCATTCCTAAGTTCATTAAGTTCATTGAGTTGGATTTTCCTATGATCACCGGCTTTGTTTATGTCAAAATTAGCCCATTTCAAGGCCCAATAACCCTTATGCTCCAACTCAATGGGGAGGTGGCACGCCTTTCCGTACATAAGGAGATAAGGGGTACAACCTATAGGTGTCTTATAAGCGGTACGGAAAGCCCACAAAGCATCATCTAATTTATCGGCCCATGAGGCACGATGCTCTCCCACGGTTCGCTTTAAGATTCTCTTAAGACCACGGTTAGAAACCTCGGCTTGTCCATTAGTTTGAGGATGATATGCAGTGGAAAGTCGGTGATTGACACCATACTTAGCCATGACTCGTGCAAATTGATCATTGCAAAAATGAGTCCCGCGATCACTAATAATAGCACGAGGTACACCGAATCGAGCAAACAATTGTTTCAAGAAGTTAACAACCACCCTCGCATCGTTAGTAGGTAAAGCTTTTGCTTCAACCCATTTGGATACGTAGTCAAAGGCTACGAGGATGTACTTGTTTCCTTTCGATGATGGAAACGGCCCCATAAAGTCGATGCCCCATACGTCAAAGATTTCACATTCTTGGATGAAATTTTGAGGCATCTCATCTTTATGTGTGATCTTGCCTTGTCTTTGGCAAGCATCACAATGTTTAACCATTTCATGTGCATCATGATAAATGGAGGGCCAATAGAATCCGGAGTCGAAAATTTTTTTAGCGGTGTAATTACGACCAAAGTGACCACCGGTAGGTCCTTTATGGCAAGCTTCAAGGATTTGTAAAGCCGCCGGCCCATCAACACATCTACGAATGATTAAATCCGCACATTGCTTGAAAAGATAAGGGTCGTCCCAATAGTACGTTTTAACGTCCTTGAAGAATTTTTTCTTTTGTTGGGGGATAACCCTTCGATAAGAACACCACCCGCCAAATAGTTTGCAATGTCCACAAACCATGGGGTATCATCAAGATTGGAATTAATAGACACTAAGGTCTCAAGGGGAAAGGATTCATTAATCTCTTGATTTGGAGATTCCCCTTGATAAGGATCCTCAAGTCTACTAAGGTGATCCGCGGCTAGGTTTCCCGCTCCTTTTTTATCACGAATTTCGATTTTAAATTCTTGTAGGAGCAAAACCCAAAGAAGGAGTCTCGGTTTAGCATCTTTCTTGGTCAAAAAGTATTTCAAGGCGGAATGGTCGGTGTAAACGATGGTGGTGGAAAGCACAAGATAGGGGAGGAATTTCTCAAAAGCATACACTACAGCTAAAAGCTCCTTTTCGGTAGTGGTATAATGCAATTGAGCCCCCGTCATTGTTTTACTAGCATAATGAATGGGTTGGAAATGTTTGTTAACTCGTTGACCTAAAACCGCTCCTACCGCGAAATCACTAGCATCGCACATGAGCTCGAAAGGTAACTCCCAATTTGGAGAGACTAAGACCGGTGCCTTAGTTAATTTACCTTTAAGAAGTTCGAAAGAGTCGAGACATTCTTGAGAGAAGATTAAAGGAGCATCCTTTTCTAAGAGATGAGTAATTAGACGAGCTATTTTGGAGAAATCTTGGATGAAACGTCGATAAAATCCCACATGGCCTAAAAAACTTCTAACTCCTTTGACGGTGGTAGGTGGAGGTAACTTAGCAATGACGTCAACTTTAGCACGGTCGACTTCGATACCGGCTTGGGAAATTTTATGACCGAGGACGATGCCTTCTTTTACCATGAAATGGCATTTTTCCCAATTAAGAACGAGACGAGTGTCTTCACACCGTTGGAGCATACGTTCTAAATTAGCAAGGCAAGAAGAGAAAGAATCACCATAGACTGAGAAATCGTCCATAAAGACTTCCATAGTTTCTACAACCATGTCATGAAATATCGCCATCATACACCTTTGGAAAGTCCCAGGAGCATTGCATAAACCGAAAGGCATTCTTTTGTAAGCAAATGTTCCATAGGGACAAGTGAATGTGGTTTTCTCTTGGTCTTTTGGATTGATAGGGATTTGAAAATATCCGGAAAAACCATCTAAGAAACAATAGAAATCATTACCCGCTAAACGCTCGAGCATTTGATCCATGAAAGGAAGAGGGAAATGATCCTTACGAGTGGCATCATTGAGCTTATGATAATCGATGCAAACTCGCCAAACCGTTACAAGTCGAGTAGGAATCAACTCGTTGTTTTCATTGGGAACAACAGTTATTCCGCCTTTCTTAGGCACACAATGGATGGGACTAACCCATGGCGAATCCGATATAGGGTAAATCATTCCGGCATCTAGAAGTTTGATAACTTCTTTCTTAATGACTTCATGAATTTTTGGATAACCCTTCTTTGATTTTGGATTGCGGGTTTAAAGTCATCTTCCATGAGAATTTTATGAGTACAAAAATTAGGATCAACTCCGCGAATGTCGGAGATTTTCCAAGCAATTGCTTTCTTATGATTCTTAAGCACATCGATAAGTCGGGATTTTTCATCTTCTTTTAAGTCCTTAGCAATAATGACGGGCAACTTATTATCCTCCTCTAAGAAAACGTACTCTAAATGAGACGGTAAATCCTTAAGCTCTAAATCCGGCGGAGTGTCAATGGAAGGGTTAGTCAATGTAGGATCATCGTTTGTAACTTCCTTAGGAGTAGGTGGAGAAATATTGTCCTCATTGAGAAGTCTCTCAATGGTACGAATGTCTTCATCCCAATTGGTGGGAGAATTATCATACTTAATATCGAGAGGACCCAAGCTAGCTTCAAAATAATCTAAGTCACTTTCTCCAAATGGGGTCAATGAAGGAGCAATAGAAGCTACGGTCTCAACATGAGGTAAAGGAGAAATCCCGCTCTTACAAGCCTCGTGAAAATGTTCTTCGCATGCTTCGTCGAGCACATCGATGTAACTCACGGATTCAGGCTCATCGGGAAGTTTGGAAAGTTTACCCATGTTAAAGACGATTTTGTCATCCCCGACCCTCATGATAAGTTCACCCGCGGCTACATCAATTAATGTACGCCCGGTTCTCAAGAAGGGTCGTCCCACAATTAAGGGAACACGGGGATCCATCTCATAGTCGACTACGACGAAATCGGCGGGAAAAGTGAATTTGTCGACTCCTACAAAAACATCCTCGGCTATCCCCACCGGATAAGTAACCGTACGGTTAGCTAATTCCAATGTCATACGAGTGGGGACTAGCTCGGGTAAAGATAATTGTTTCCACACGGACAATGGCATAATATTGATACTTGCTCCGAGATCCGCCAAGGCCATACAATTCTCAACACCCGGAAAATTACAAGGAATAAGGAATCGACCGGGATCTCCTAACTTAACCGATAATTTTCTCAAAAGAACCGCGGAACAATTTCATTCAATTGGGTATTGGCAATATCAAGCAACTTTTCCTTATCACTTAAAAGATCCTTAAACATCTTAGCGTACTTAGGCATGTGAGCGAGCGCCTCGGCAAAGGTGATATTAAAATTCAATTGTTTGAACATTTTTAGGAAGTTCGAAACTTGAATATCATCCTTATTCTTCAATTTCTCTTTCCGCAACCTTGAGGGATAAGGTATATTGGGTTGAGATGAAGGCTTTGGAGTTTATTGCTCACTCACATCCTTTGGTGGAGGAGTAGGAATAGAAATAGAAGGTGAAGGAACCGGTTTTGGAACCGAAGGTGTGGTAGAAAATTTAGGTATCGGTGGAACATAAGGTGTAGACGAATGCATAACGGGAGGTATGTCACAAGTGGAAGAAGAAGGAGGTTGTGTCGAAGAAGAAGATTTCTCGGGTCCTTGGTTAGGTGGGGAAGGTTCTACGGTGGTCTTACCGCTCCTAGTAGTGATAGCATTAACATTAGCCCTAGGATTGGTCACGGTGTTCGAAGGGAGGGCACCTTAGGGACGAAAGGTTTGAATCATAGTCAAAAATTTCTTATCGGTCGATTCTTGCATTTGTCGATTATGTTCTTGTATCTCTCTCATGATTCGCTCATGGTCGGATAATTTTTGTAAAACCAAGTCCATTTGAGGATTATGCATGTTCATTTGATTATAACCTTGATTAGGAAAACCTTGGTTCTGATATTGATTAGAACCTTAATTAAATCCTTGATTTTGAAAACTTTGGTTATTAAATCCTTGATTATTTAACCCTTGGTTTTGCCCTTGAAAATTCCCTTGATTTTGATTAAAACCCCGTTTATTAGAATTTCCTTGAAATTAACCCCGTTGAGGACCTTGGTTCCTATTTTGGGCGGGTGGGGGTGGTCTTTGTGGTGCTACAAACCCGGGGGGAGCCAAATAGCTATTAGACTTGTAAGACAAATGGTTAACATCAACATTTGGTTTGAAATGAATCCGATCATTTTCATTGTTGTTATAAGAATAAACTTCTTGTTGATCATTGTAAACCTTGTCACAATTAAAGTATGAATGTGGTCTACCACAAGTCTCACACGTTTCACTTTTTTCTTTCACGGCATGCACATGTGTAGTGAGGGCGTCAGTTTTTAGAGCAAGGTTTTTCACAATTGAAGTAAGCTCCTTAATTTGATCATTCACCTCATTATTACTAGTACTAGCACTTGCCATAGTAGCCCTAACACTCTTGGTTTGCACTTTTGCCTTGTTCTCAATAATGGCCCAAGCCTCGTTCATGGTTTTCACAAGAATATTGCCCCCCGCGGCACTATTAAGTGAGTCTTGGTCGTTTAGAGTTAAACCATTATAAAACGTGTTGATTTGATGCACTTTAGTGAAACCGTGTTGTGGACACTTTCTCAAAAGATCTTTAAAACGATCCCAAGACTCACTAAATGTTTCCCATATTGTTGTTCAAAGGTGATGATCTCATTTCTTAAAGAAGTGGTCCGTGATGGTGGGAAAAAGTAGTTAATGAACTTGGTCTCTAAGTCGATCCATGTGATAATACTTTGGGGTGGTTCCTTATCAAGCCAAATCCGGGCTTGTCCCTCGAGGGAAAAAGGAAAAAGTTGTAGGCGAACGGCCTCTTGGGGCACCCCATTGTATTTGACGGTATTAGCTAATTGGATGAAACGTTTGATATGAGCGTGTGGGTCATCATTAGTACGGCATAAAAATGGTGTAGCGGAAACCATTTGAATAAAACCCGATTTAAGTTCGAAATGATTAGCTCCAATATTCGGCACCACAATCGCGTCATCGTTTCCTTCAATGTGAGATTGTAGAATCTCAATCATTGGTCGATTATCCGTTGCCATCGTATTGTCGAAAGCTCGATTCTCGGGATCAGCTTTAATGACGGTCTTTTTGTTTTTCTTCTTCTTCTTTTTATAAGAATTAGAAGTATTTGGTACACCAATCGGTATGTATGTATGCGCGCGAGTGCGCATACAATTAAAACTTTGGAATGAGGTAGGTAACCTTGGTCGACTTTGAGAGGAAAAGGATTTTCCCTCTCGATGAGCAATATGAAAAAGCTACAAAAATATATACGTAAATACTAATTGAGTTGGCAAACCAATAATCGGTCGTCCCTCTCAATATACGCACAAGCAAGCGGGGAAACGAGGTGGCACAAAGCACTTAAAAACCTTTTTCCTTAGACGGCCTTTTATAGCGCATCGCCTTATACCCACCTTATAGTTTGTATATGTCGAGTTCAAACGTCTTACTAGTATTTATCTATTTTGCCCTTTTTTCTAGTTTTGGATGCGACTACAATAGTTAGGTGATGAAATCCCAACTAAGGCTTATTTGAAAAGTAGGTAAATTTATTGTGCTACGTAATATATTATAGTAAAAGAAAAATCTTTTTGTATTTTTTAAGAAAAATATATATTCACAAGAAAAACGAAAGAAATCGAACTAAAAATTAACACTAATACGTAATATTTTTGGTGTAATACTTTAGGAAAAAGTATTACTTTTGATTTTTTTAATTTTTTTTGGTGCAATTCTTAGGAAAGAAATTGCTTTTGTGACTTTTTTAATTTTTTTGTATTTTTAAGTTTTTGATTTTTTTGTATTTTTGATTTTGTTTGCAAGAAAATTAACGTTCAAGAAGAACGGATCCCAAAATCCAAACGTCTTCACCAAAAAACGTCAATCGTACGAGCGAAGCGGCAGCGGCGCCAATTTGAAACTAGGGTTTTTAATCCTTTTTTAATCGATTAATGTTCGTTTTCCTCGACTCGACTCGAATTTGATTTCCAATTATCGTATCGACTTAACTTTGTTTTTGGTAAAATCTATTTTTGGTAGTTTTGAACTAAATTAAAACCTTTTTTTTAAATTAAATCTATTTAAAATGTAAATCTAATTAATCTAAAAACTTTAATTGAAATCTATTTTGATCTAATAGATTTTAAACTAGAAAAAAAAAAAATTTAAATGAATTTTAAGAACAAAACTTAATTTTATGATAACTAAATTTTAATGCTTAAAATAAAACTATTTTAAAATTATAAAGGAAATTTAAAACTAATGTAAATGTATAAAAGTAAATAAAATATTTTTATTTTTATCTTTTTATATATTTTATAAAAACTAAATAAAAACGAAATGTTAATAAAGTGATTAATTAATTTAAACTAAGTTTCTATTAATTAAACTATTAAATAAAAACTGCCAGACTTAAACTTCCTAGATTAATTAAACTATGCAGATATAAACACAAAAAGAGCTATAGATGAGATGGTTTCGTTGTTTGGCTGTGAGACGAGAGGTCTGGGGGTCGAATCCCACAAGGACCAATATTTGCTTAATATATATTTTTTTTTTGGATTAGACAAAAACCCAACAGATCAATCGGATCTGTTGGTTATATCAGCAAAGAAAGAAAATATGACAAACCAAATAAGCCACAACAGCAATGACAATAAGCAATATCTAAATAACCAATTAGCTGAATCTAATAAGCTAGCTAAAAGAAAAATAAGCTGAAACAAATAAAGCTGAAAACAAATAAGATACTAATCAATAAGCACAAAAAAAACAGATAAAAGCTACTTGAAAAACAAACTTAGATACTAATAAGCAGATCCAAAAGCCCTATGAAACTAAATAATAAGCAATTCCACGCGAAGTAAAATTATTCAACTAAAATAAGCAAACTTAAATCTACAATCACTACTAGCCAAACTGAGATATAGAAAATCAGATATAAAAATAAAAACAAATCCAAACGAACACATCAAATAAGCTCAAGCAAATATCAATAAAACTTAGCAGATCCGAACATCCTAAAACCGAGCAGATAATCAAAAACAAACGCAAGCAGATTCTAACACCCTAACTCTAGCAGATTATATTAAACTAAATAACTTTAACATAAAAAAATAGAAACAAGAAATCGAACCTAATGGAGTTTTCCGTTGAGAAGTAGGGTGGCGCTGTACCCCCTAATGAACCGTAACAATCGAACACCACCTTAATACTTACCCGATTTCCATCATCATCATCACCCTTATTCAACAGTACCAATCCAACTATATTATTTTTTTATAAATAATTTCCCAGTAGGGGAAATTATTGCTATCCTTATTAATTTAATAATTATTTAATAAAAAAAATAAATTCAAGAATATTATGCATTAAATTTGAACAAGACACAAAATTAAACAGAAACTTGAATTTTCATTTATTAAATTCGGATTACAATACTTTGATAAAAAGAAATTACATAAAACCCTAAATCTATTTTTTAGAAAATAAAAATTAAACTAAAAAAAGCACACCATTACATGATAAGAGGGAGGGTTTTATAGGAGAACCCCGAACCTTCTAGGTTCTCCTTGGTGCCCAAGCAAATGGATCCTCGCCGTCGAATCTTCAATCTTCTTCTCTCTCTTCCCAAAGCTTTGATCAAACGGTGGAAAATAACTCCCATGCACGCAGATCGCCCTCGTGGCACTTTTTGTGTTTCTTTGTGCTTCTTGAAAGATGATTTGGCAGCAACTGATTGGAGGAGTAGGAATGATGCGCTGTCTTGGCCACTCAAATGGTGCCACGTTGGTGAGAGGAGAGGACCACTCCTTGGTGGATCATCCTATTTTCATGGGGATTTATTTTCTCTATGGTTGAATTAACCTTTGAGGGTAAAAGCCCCCTTTTTGGTTGGTTAATTCGTGATGTAATAATTAGGGTTTTTGAGGGAATGGTTCGTATTTTGGGGGGAGGAGATGAAGTGTGTGTGTTACTTCGTTTGTAACGAAGATAAATGAGGGTGTGGGGGTAATTGGTTTATTTTATTAAGTGGGGTTGGGGGAAGTAAATGGGTAGACACGTGGGAAGGAACTGGGTAAAAAGGAGGGTTTGTTTTCGTGTGAAAATTGACTGAGTTGACCACCAAACAAGCCATTCGTTTCTTTATCCATTGAAGGAATAATGGGCTATTAGCCCAATACCATCTTTCATTATTTATTAAGTAATGGGCTTGGGCCAAAACTCCATCAGCTATTTGTAATTGGGCCATATTGGGCTGTTTTATAAAGAAGTTAATCCTTAAATGGGCTTTTGAGCCCATTTGTCCAATGTGGGTCCCACAAGCCCGTTAAAATCCATAAAAGATTTAATTCCGCTAAAAACGAGCTCGATTCCGACCTTCTTGATCATTTCTTCAAAATTAAGTCTGCTTTGTCGGTTTTCGTGATCTTCGGCACACTTTGGTCTTTTAACTTTGTCATTGACTCTTTATTGATTTTTCTTCGATATTTGACCGTGAAATCCCGTGTTTTCTCTTCTTTTGATCATTTATACCTATTTAAACACAATAACACAAAACCACGCGTAATTCCGACATTTATGATATAAAACACATGATTAGGTCTTGTTTTTACTTGATTTTAGTGGCAAAAGGATAAGTGTTTACACACTTATTAACGGTCAAGTTACCCGCTCTAATCAAATGACTCCACCGGGTTTTGCTCCCAATTAAAATACTCACAACAACTATCGAAACAATCAAGTTGGTGTCAAAAACAATTACAAAGGAAACAACTATAGGAATCAAGGGGCTAATAACAATCAAGTTTCAAACAAAAATCAAAACAACGATTTTCAAAACAACAACAAGGGTTTGTAAACTTTGAAAGATCTTCCAAATGAATTTGTTGAATACATAAATGGAAACGATGCTAGGTTTGACAATATTCAAAGAGAGATTATTAGCCTAAGATCCGAGTTTAAGAATGACTTGAAAAAGGAGTTGAAAAATGAGTTAGCAAATGAGCTTAAAATCCATACAAAAAAATGGAGGGAAATGTAACTAAGTTACAACAAAACCAATAAAAAATGGAACAAGGGCAACATGAAATAAAACAAGAGATGATTAAAGCCGAAAAAGGCAATCTATGTTTGAGGATAAAATTTCATCCATGTTTGAGGCTATAATGTGTAAACCGTCTTCGAGTAGTCTTCATAGCAATACCATATCGAACCCTAAGGGAGAGATGAAAGTGATTACCATACGAAGTGGTAAGACACTTAAGGAACCGACTCCTCAACCAATTGCTCCTACGGAGGAAGCAATTGAGGAAGAACCCGAGGTGATGGTCGAAAAGGAGCATGTCCCAATCCCACGAAGTACCGCTCATGCCACACCTACGGTTGACCCATTACCACATTTGGAACCCGAGATTCCAAAGGCTATGCCTATGCCTCAACCCACACCACCTTTGCCCTATCTATCGAGACTTAGAAACGTCAAGAGCGCGATAATTACCAATTTGATCTTTTTATGAAAATGTTTCGTGACGTTCATTTTAATGTGAGTTTCGCTGATGCTTTGGTCATGATGCCTCGATTTGCTGCTAACTTTAAGAGTATGTTGAACAACAAGGAGAAATTGCAATAATTGTCCAGTTGTTCATCGGTTTATCTTAACCGCATACCTCAAAAAGTCGGTGTTCCCGGGAAATTCTTGATTCCTTGTGCAATCCAAGATATGGAAGAATGCTATGCCTTGGCCGATCTTGGTGCTAGTATTAAGTTGATGACACTTGTAATCTTCAAGTCGCTCAATCTTCCTAATCTTACTCCTTCACTAATGTCTATCGAGTTGGCCGATCATTCCACTATTCCCGCATGTGGATTGCGGAAGACGTTTTTATGAAAGTGGGAAAGTTCTATTATCCGGTAGACTTTATTGTTGTAGATATTCCCACGGATCCTCAAGTTCCTCTCATTTTAGGTCGTTCGTTTTTAGATACGTCTATGGCTTTAATTGATGTGCATGCTAGAAAGATCACCTTACGTTTCAACGACGAGGAACTTGTTATAAACGCAACTCAAAATTCCCCAATTTCACATGTTTATTCCGTTGCGACCATAAACCTCGTTGATATGATCGACATTGTTTGCGAGGAATTTTCACAAGAAGTTCTAGGTTTTGGTGACGATGAAAATAGTGGCAATCCCACTATGCATGATCCCATTCTTGATAACTCGACACCAACCTTCACTCCATTTAAAGGTGGTGGTTTTACGTTGGAAGAATTCGATGTTCCACGTACTTGTGACGAAGACCTCGACAATGATGAGGACTTCTCGATTATCAAGGATTTTCTTAACGATTTCCTATTTCCTCCACCCGAGGAGGTTATAAGTATCGAGCCAAAATATTCAATTGAGGAACCACCTATCCTCGAGTTGAAAGAGTTACCTCCTCACCTTGAATATGTATTTTTGGAGGACGACGACAAGTTGCCGGTTATTATTGCGAAAGATCTTTCGAATGATGAAAAAACCGCACTTGTCGATGTTCTAAAGGATCACAAAGAGGCAATTGCGTGGAATTTATCCGACATTAAGGGGATCGATCCCAAATTTTCTACCCACAAAATCTTAATAGAAGAAGATTACAAACCAACAATCGAATGTCAAAGGAGGGTGAACCCAAAAATCCACGACGTCATCAAAAAGGAAGTCCTAAAACTCCTTGACGCGGGAATGATTTACCCTATTTTCGATAGCACTTGGGTGAGTCCTATTCATTGTGTCCCTAAGAAGGGAGGAATGACCGTTGTGCCAAACGATGCCAACGAGTTAATTACAACTAGACTCGTGACCGGTTGGAGGGTGTGCATCGACTATCGTAAGTTGAATGACGCCACTCGTAAAGATCATTTTCCCTTTCCCTTCATGGATCAAATGTTGGAGCTTCTTGAGGGAAACGATTTCTATTGCTTTTTAGATGGTTTTTCCGGTTACTTCCAAATCCCCATCGATCCTCGTGATCAAGAAAAAACTACGTTTACGTGTCCATATGGAACGTTTGCCTATCGTAGAATGCCATTCGGACTTTGTAATACACCGGGAACCTTTCAAAGGTGCATGATGGCTATTTTTCATGATATGATCAAGGGTATTACGACTCAACAAAAACGGAAATTCTTTCGTGAGGTCAAGTTATATTTTTGGAACGACCCTTACTTGTTTCAAACTTTTGCGGATCAAATTATTCGACGTTGTGTATTTGGCACCAAAGCTTCTAACATCCTTAGAGCTTGTCACGAGGGACCCACGGGTGGGCACCATGGTGCTAATCTCACGGCTAAGAAGGTCTTTGATGCCGGTTTCTTTTGGCCTACTATTTACTGAGATGCACATACACTTGTGAAGTCGTGTGACTCATGCCAACGACAAGGAAAAGCCTCACAAAACGATGAAATGCTATAAAATATCATCCAAGTGTGTGAGATCTTTGACGTTTGGGGCATTGACTTTATGGGGCCGTTCCTATCATCTCGTGGTAATAAGTACATCCTTGTCACCGTTGACTACCTATCTAATTAGGTGGAAGCTAAGGCTTTTGTAACACCCCCAAATTTATACAACTCAATACAGCGGAAGACTCGTTGGTGTTACGGGATAGCACATTACTCACATCATAGACAACGCATAAAAATCGCGTCGTTTAATAATAAATCATTTCCATTCATAAATATCAAAGTTACATCGGTCCCAAGTCATATTATTTCATACAAGTTTTACAAAGAATTTGAATGGAAAATATTGTTTAAGTGCGGGCCATGAATTCTTGTCGTCTTCCCAAGAATTACCTTCAAGTACCTGAGATAAAACATGTTAAAAGAAAAGGTCAGCGATAACACCGAGTGAATTCATAGAGTTTAATAAATTCCATCAATATAACTTTGGTATAAAATTATTTCCAAGAATCATTTTGTACAAATCATTGTAATAGGCTAGCAAATAGCCAAAATCATTTTATACAAATCTTTATCAAAATCATAATATAGGCATTTGCCTTAAAAATCATTATACGAGCCAATGTCGTAAAAACATCATACAATACGTCTTATAACGTTGTATGAAAATAAAAACCGTTATATGAATATGGTTATGAAAACCAAAACACGAACATAATATCAATAGTATGACCCTGTATTGCTAGTCAGGCAATACATCGTAATTCGGAGCGTCTAGTAGTATTTTGTTAATCGGATTATTATAAGCCGCATGACATTGTTACCTTACTAAACCAAACAACGGGTAGCTAACCCGATACTCAATTAGCCCATCTAAAGTAGCGTGTCGTCACAAAGGTCACGCTATGGAAATCTTCTCATAAATAAATTCTCTTACCAATCAATGTGGCACGACGGGGATCAACCGTCAAGGCGCGAACTGGGGTGATCGTCCCCAAATAGTACTATTATATGCACAAGCGTCTACCAACTCCCGGTAGTTCCCAATTCATGCTAATGGGACTTTTAGTGACATAACCTAACTTTAATAATCCATTTAATTTCATCTATCGGGTCCTTTAATCATTTATCGGGTCATACAATCGGGTCATTCAATCATTCGGGTCCAAATCAATAAACAAACAATTGGGACAAATGGTGTCCTATTTCATAAAAACTAACATGTTATCTCCCTCGCTGGTTTATAAAACATTTCATAAAAACATTTAAAAGAGTGCGAGGCTATGAACTCACGTTGAAGTGGGAAGGCGGGTTATCGGCAATTCGGACGTACGGTACGTGCTTCAATCACGGAAACTTAGACAAATAATACTCGTCTTAGACTCATGTCCAATGAATTTATAAAAATAACAATTATGTATACATATGATGATTATATATATATGATGATCAAGTGGGTTTACATATTCTCGTTTACTCATTTTAGTGTTATGTGTCGATAACTTTTATACTAGTTTACTAGTTTTACCTATTTACGTGTTTTAGGTTCAATAAACTTATTATAAGTTCTTTAACTTGTTTTAATCCATTTTATACTTATGTTATCAGTATTTAAACCTCACAAGTTCGGCCCAAATCGGTTAAGCCCAATAAGTTCTTTTTATAAGTGTTTAACTTTTTTAGTCCAATTATTAGTCCAATATGTTTACTTAGCTCGTTAATGTCCGTATGTCCTATAGTTCGGGTTTTTATCGCTTTTTACTTGTTATACATGTCTATATATCAGTATATGAGTTTATAAAAGTTTACATTAGACGGGTCCAACCGTCTAAGTTTTATTTAACAAAAACGTTAATTTTACGGTAATAGCCGAAAAAGTCGTAAAAATCATGTTTATAGTTTTTTAACTTATAAAACTTAACAAGTTACCATTTTTATAAAATGTCCACTTATTTAACCTTTTATATACTTATATAAATAAAATCCATAAGTTAGTGGGTTTTTATTTTACATTTTATACAATATAATTTTGAGTGCTTATATAATAATAATAAACATTAATTCCCAAAATCTGATTTTTATTTTCATCTTCACCAAAACTGCCATATCTAGAGTTCTATATGGATATAGAAGCTCAAATTTTTATCACATAAACTACATGATATGTTCTCCATTTAACTCTACTATAGCTACTGTTGAATCATCTTCTAAGTATTTTCTATAAATCGTCCAAAACAGTAAACTCAGATTTGTACTCTAAACTTGTTTTGATCATATCTCACTCATTACAATGATTCCATTGCATGGCCAACTCTCACATGTGTACAAGACATATTACTTACTTTATATTGATTCTACTTCATCATTTTATCAGTTCATGACATGTTTCTTTACTGTTTTATACAGCCATCATTTTTAAGCAAGATTTTAGCCTTATTTCATATAGTTTTTCATCTTTTTAAGCATGTTTATCAACAACAAATCCCCACACAACACTTTTAATCATCATTCATCATCATATACATATACATAAGTAAAAGAAATACAAGTTTACATAATCAAAAATAACAAGAGGGTGAGGAGGACAATCTTTATACCACCAAGTTGATGTAGGTTGTGATCAAAACATGGATTTTGATGGAGAAACTTGTGGATAACCAAGACCATTTTCAAGATCACCATTCTTCATGAACACCTTGTGGAAATCAGCCCTAATACTCCGTAGAAACTCCTCCTTGGATGTTAAAACTTGCACCAATCTTCATCTTTTTGAATGGAGATTAACATATGTTAATTATAACATATGTTTGTGGTTAAAATTTGTATGAATGGGGTGTTTTGAAGGCTATAGTGGACGGCACAAGCAAGAGAGAAGGAGAGGATTGTGTGTGGTTTGCATGGTGGAAATGGTAGAAATGAAGGTAGCTATTGGTTTTGGTGAGAAGTGGCTTAATGTGTAAGCTAAATTGGACAAGTGTTAAGTTACTTCTTAAAAACTTGCCACCAAATTGGTGTTGTGGCTTACTTTGGCCGTCCATATTGTGTGGGGTGGGGCAAGATTTATATTGTCTCATCCCACTAATTTACGGGTATCCCTCGATTAGTTTCCTCGATTTGCGTGCCCTCGGGTCGTTTTACGAAAAACGTTTTTATAAATTATGAATCAACGGCACAAAACGAATCCAATAAAAATTGTCTCATCAAAAACGGAGTTCGAAAACATAAATACGTAATTCTAAGGTTTCCGGTTTAATCGTAAAGGAAGTTAAAATAAAATCGTAGGTCCTAATCTCTTCTCGTAAATTTGTGAGTTTATGAACCAACACAAATTTAAAACTCCAAAATAATATTTATGGACAAATTTATTTTCTGAAATATCGGATTGTCACCAAAATGGTGTATGTAAACGTAAGCACGTAACGTTGAATCCTCCGGTTTAGACGTAGTCGACGCTACTTCAAGACGTAAATCCAAATTACTTCCCAAAAATAAGTGAGTTCATATTGTAACATTAAAATAATGCTTTCAAATAAATATTGAGAATAAAATATCAACCATAAATTGACGGATTGTCACAGCATTTACCCCTAAACAGGATCTTTGTCCTCAAAGATCATCTTACTACTCGCTTCTTATAGAGTTAAAGCCATGTGGGTATTTCCTCCACATTCGGTCTTTTCTCACAAGTGTAATTCATTACAATACGCGAGTTCTATCAACATAACTACGGGAATAAGATCAGGCTAAATGTTGACTTACTTTCTCTATCCATGATGTTCACGGGTTTCTGATGAATGCAACTTTTCGCCGATCTAAGCTTTATTATGAAGAATTCAGATTTTTACTTGATAGATATTCCATCAAGTTCGATATACGAAACATAATTCACGCATCTCTCGAAGTCCTTCGGTAGATCCAGCTTATATGCCTTTCAAACCAAATCTTTTACATCATCTCAATGGTCCCATACAACGGGGACTTATATCCCATGATTTGTCAGATCATTAATTCATTTTTCCAAGGCTAAAATTTTTGGCCTAACTTCGCTACCCATCTGGCACTTCAAGATCTACATTTCATATTCTCATAACCTCTTGCCCACTATCGGCAGTCAATAATCAAATCCTAATTTCAACAATCATTTAAGGTCTCGCGGGTCGAGTATTTTGCAAGGATAGGTTCGCCATCATAGGAAACCTTAAACCTAAAAGACATGTCCAACTCACAATGGGTGTATGTCGGGTGTCTTCATCTCAACTCCTGCTTACAGATGCTCTAATATAGATCCTAACAAGATTCGATCTCGATCCTAATACGATGATTATCAATGATAATCTTTCCAAAGGAAAACGATACGGTTTATTGCCAAAGGTCAATCATTCAAACATAAAACAAGACTTCTAGTGTTTTGTATTGTTACTTTACCTCGTCCCTTCAATTTGGGGTGGTAAAAAGTACTCTCATCAAGGTTCGTTCTCAATGATTTCTGAGCAAATCTCTAGAAATTCGATGCAAAGCGAGGATCTTGATATAGATGTTCGATACAGGCACACTATGTTTACATAACTCTTTTGCATTTATCATTAACGGGAATGATATTAGCAGATTTGGTTAGTCTGTCGACGATGACCCAAATCGAATCAAATTCAAATGATGACCTTTGCAATAGCTAGACGTTAACTAATGTATGAGGCGATGTCTGCCTTCATAATTTCCATTAGTACAACTTCTTCAGACAAAGATACTTTTAATCATAAATGACATAAATAGAATACTTATACTTACAAATTCCAACATAACTATATCTTACAATCCTTCCATATTTAGACAATTACAAGTGGTCTTTAAAATATTTAACGCTATCGGCTTCTCAATTCTAATGGTTCACATTAGCCGCAAACCACTTTTTATTATCTATATTATCTTTTTTTTACAATCATCGGCTATTTTTATATTGTTTGGCAATTTATTTTGCAGTCATTATTAAGAAATATATCTTAATTGAATCTTTATACTTTCTATATAATATGTCAGTATCTACATTCACTTTCTCCTGATGAAATATATATAACATGACCGTATTTATTCAAAATTCTTTCTTCATATCTTCTATGTTTCAGTTTCGTCTTTACTATTATCTTTATCTGTTTTACTCAATCTGACGTCTAAAGCGTCGATAACTATTACAACTAATTAAATATTAAATATTCAATCTTTATGAAACGTAAACGTAAAGATTTTAAATTTCTTAGTCCGTCCAATTATATGAAAATGTTTAAAATAACTTTTAATTTAATTAACACGATTTTTGTTGATTTATCGATATTAATTAATAAGATTCGTAAATGTTTAAAAAATCTTTGGTTATATTTTGGTCAAAATTTTTCTTAGTTGAAAAGCAAAAATTATCGTTTCAAATTTCAAGTTATGGTTTAAATGGTTTCCTCAATCCATCTTAGGTTATCTAGAAGTATACACAAACATTTACCCCTAAACAGAAGTTTAGTTAAATGGTTTGTGTATAAGGGAATAATCCCTTAAAATCCTTTGTTAAAACATTTGTCAAAATATATTTCCATTTTCTTTTTGTTATAACCCTAAGCCTAAATGGCTCTAATCTTTGAAAAGTCAATATAGATTCCATTATCTATTAATCACATAGTCAAATATTGTAAATGATTAAGTCTTAAATCATATGTTAAATATTCAAGGTACAAGTTTTCATTGTTCAGCCAATTCAGGGCAATCTCATAAATAATTATTAACTCATTCTTATTATTATAAACAAACAAATGGTCCTTATTGATCACAAGCATGAATTTATCAAATTACAGCCTACACACGTGATTCACCAAATTTATGAATGCTACATGTGTATTAGTCAATCCAAACGTCACCACGTGAAACTCATAATGTTCATTACAAGTACCGGATGTAGTGACTGGAATACATAATCTTTTCCGCAGATGCGAAGTTGATGATAACCATGCCGTGGATCAAATCTTTAAAATAATCACTAGAACCTTGTAAATGATCGAACAATTCTTCCATTTCGAGTTATGGATATCGTTTTCGATTGTCAATTTACTCAGTTCACAGTAATCTATAAATATTAGGAATGATAACACCATAGCTCTTCATGACGACGAGCTTGGTAGAATAAGATCTTTCTCCGACAACTCTCTCAGTTGTACGGTAACTCCTTTAATTCAGATGGTGCTGACGTACAGTGCACACGCCACAGGTGCAGCACCGAGATTATAATCAATACCAAATTCGACTTGCCTTAGTGGCGAAAGTCTAGGTAATTCATCAACAAATACCTCCTAAAGTTTTAGATAACAGAAACATCTTTTAATAAGTTTATTTTAAGTTCTTCTTGATTACAATATCTATAACTATTTCACAACCATTCACAGTATAATTTCAAGTCTAAATGCAGGATATGGTCATCCATCAAGAATTATTTAGATCACTTTTGATAATCAACATCTTATCATTTAGGGAATTTCTACTCGAGTTCCCATCAATTAAGACAATGTCGTCATGTCATAATCAATCAATCCATTCTACTGGCATTATCAACTTTCTAGTTTCATTGCCGTCGATAAGATGTGAACTTCTCAAAAGACCAATAATAATTCATAATCCTTCGCAAATTCAAGGATATCAGGAGACATAATTACTATTAAAAGAGTAAGGTTAACGCATAATCTACGCGATAGAATTTCAAATTAGATACAGACGAAAACATTTAACGAATATGAATATATCCCATGTTTTCATAATTTGAGTACGCATTCGAAAGATCCTCGGATCGTTACCCAGGTCATTCAAATGAAATGAATTCAAAAGAAATGATAGGAACGTCGATACATCCAGTCGGGCATCAACACTCGGTAATCAGATACTTTTCCTAAGAATCTCACTACGGGAGAATTGGACAAGAAAGAATTGTCAATTGTCAAATAAGACAATTTCCACAGATGAGTAAATTCAACTCAGAAGAATAGATGTTTAAGGCACATATGTAGGTGTCCCTAACACTATGTCCATATTTTTCACTTCTTGCAGATCTCATAAAATTTAACCTTTCACAATCTTCAAAGAAAATGTAGTGTTTCTTCATTAGTTTTATGGTGACTACTAATCAGTCTTGCATGGTCCATTCCAAATTATATGTAGGCGCGCAACTATATACAATTTCAAGATTAACGATGCAATACTCAGTTCGTCAAAATTTTATCATCATGTTTATAAATAAAAACATTTTCATGCTTAATTCTTAAATAAGAATCAAAAATAAATTTACAAAGATTTTTCTTTGTTATAAAAACAATTAAGTTTTCCAAAGCGTTTTATAAATAACTTCATTTTGATAACAATCACTTATAAATCTTACTTTGAATATTCCTTATAGTGATGAAAATTCAATTTTTCTCAAAGGATACTATTGTATCTTATAAAAACAATGAGTGATCTGCAAAAGAGTGATGAAGAGTTGCTCATCAAGAACTAACTACTATATAATAGGAAATGAGCTTAGCCAAGAAATCATGAGGTTCATGACCATGATGGCACTTAACAAGAATAATCCACAACGTAACTCGATTCGAGATGAGTACTTGTTCAATGGTTGCATCACTAATGCGAACACTAGGATGAAGCGATAAAAGATAGATAACATCGATACATGTAGAATTTAGCAATCAAAGGTAGTCTTTTCATTAATCACAAACAAGTCAAAATTGTACCGTAACACATTACGTGTCACTATGTCATACAATTCCAAGATCTCATCCTACCAACTGATATCTCAGTTAAGTTAGGGATTATTTTTAAAAGATACCACAATGAATACTAATCTACAAGAGTCTTTAGATGTTCCACATGTCCCAGATGATCCATCGGTCTCAATTCAGAAGAAGATTTCTTCAATTTATTTCTTGGACACTGGGCATCCTCATTAGTGGAAAATGGCCTAGGAACAACCTTAACACGAATCAACAATCAATTAAAACCTTATAATTCAATCACAGAACTTAACGACTTCTAGTAACAATCTCATATTTCATACGGGTTAAGTTTTACTTTATTCAAGTTTCAACCAACTTATACTCAATTCGATATCCTACCTCATTCTCCAATACTTTCAACCTTATTCTTAGGCCTTAATAGGGCAATAAAGATTCAATATGAACAACACTTAATTTCCAATCCTATATTTCTTACAACAACAATTATCAAATGAGTCACTAGTATGAAATGACTTGATAATTCAACTAGACTTCTCGGAAAGGTACTAGCGGCATGAGGCTTTTGGGTAATGGTTCCAATAACAGCCTCAAGTGCAACATTCCCCCTTTTCGATTCTCAAATTTAAGAATTGGGTGAAAACGAATCAGATGACATCCTTCCAGGTGGTAACGTTTTGTCAAACTCCACTCTATAAGGAAAATCGTCATGACATCGATATCAGGTTTCATCTCGCCAATTCTTTTTCAATATCACAATCAACTAATATCTACATTTCTACGAGTATCAACCATTTGTTGGGATCATAAATATCCACAACTTAGTTTAGATCTAGGATAGCTAGAATTTCTACGAGAATAGCTTCGATTAATTTACTAGGGAAGTTAGGGTTTCTTGTGACAATCTACGTCGTATAAATACCTCGTATAAAAATCAAAATAATCATCAAACAATCATGTAATAAAATTACATCATATATATATATAATCCAAGTTATATATATATATATATATATATATATATATATATATATATATATATATATATATATATATATATATATATATATATATATATATATATATATATATATATATATATATATATATATATATATATATATATATTAAAATAACACTTCTTAGTCTGGCCTTGTCGGTAACTCGGGAATTCTTCGGCACCGTTATAGTCAAAAGATTTTTAGACATTTTTAGAAAAATGTTTATAGTTAAAAGATTTTGAAATGTTTTATTCAAAACCTTGGTTTTAAAAATCTTTCGTTCTCTATAACGAGAGCTCTGATACCAAACTGTAACACCCCCAAATTTATACAACTCAATATAGCGGAAGACTCGTTGGTGTTACGGGATAGCACATTACTCACATCATAGACAACGCATGAAAATCGCGTCGTTTAATAATAAATCATTTCCATTCATAAATATCAAAGTTACATCGGTCCCAAGTCATATTATTTCATACAAGTTTTACAAAGAATTTGAATGGAAAATATTGTTTAAGTGCGGGCCATGAATTCTTGTCGTCTTCCCGAGAATTACCTTCAAGTACCTGAGATAAACCATGTTAAAAGAAAAGGTCAGCGATAACGCCGAGTGAAATCATAGAGTTTAATAAATTCCATCAATATAACTTTGGTATAAAATTATTACCAAAAATCATTTTGTACAAATCATTGTAATAGGCCATAAAATAGCCAAAATCATTTTATAAAAATCTTTATCAAAATCATAATATAGGCATTTGCCTTAAAAATCATTATACGAGCCAATATCGTAAAAACATCATACAATACGTCTTATAACGTTGTATGAAAATAAAAACCGTTATATGAATATGGTTATGAAAACCAAAACACGAACATAATATCAATAGTATGACCCTGTATTGCTAGTCAGGCAATACATCGTAATTCGGAGCGTCTAGTAGTATTTCGTTAATCGGATTATTATAAGCCGCATGACATTGTTACCTTACTAAACCAAACAACGGGTAGCTAACCCGATACTCAATTTGCCCATATAAAGTAGCGTGTCGTCACAAAGGTCACGCTATGGAAATCTTCTCATACATAAATTCGCTTACCAATCAATGTGGCACGACGGGGATCAACCGTCAAGGCGCGAACTGGGGTGATCGTCCCCATATAGTACTATTATATGCACAAGCGTCTACCAACTCCCGGTAGTTCACAATTCATGCTAATGAGACTTTTAGTGACATAACCTAACTTTAATAATCCATTTAATTTCATCTATCGGGTCCTTTAATCATTTATCGGGTCATACAATCGGGTCATTCAATCATTCGGGTCCAAATCAATAAACAAACAATCGGGACAAATGGTGTCCTATTTCATAAAAAATAACATGTTATCTCCCTCGCGGGTTTATAAAACATTTCATAAAAACTGTAACACCCCCAGATTTATACAACTCAATACAGCGGAAGACTAGTTGGTGTTACGGGATAGCACATTACTCACATCATAGACAACGCTTAAAAATCGCGTCGTTTAATAATAAATCATTTCCATTCATAAATATCAAAGTTACATCGGTCCCAAGTCATATTATTTCATACAAAGTTTTACAAAGTATTTGAATGGAAAATATTGTTTAAGTGCGGGCCATGAATTCTTGTCGTCTTCCCGAGAATTACCTTCAAGTACCTGAGATAAAACATGTTAAAAGAAAAGGTCAGCGATAACGCTGAGTGAATTCATAGAGTTTAATAAATTCCATCAATATAACTTTGGTATAAAATTAGTACCAAAAATCAATTCGTACAACTCATTGTAATAGGCCGTAAAATAGCCAAAGTCATTTTATATAAATCCTTATCGAAAATCATAATATAGGCATTTGCCTTAAAAATCATTATACGAGCCAATGTCGTAAAAACAATCATACAATACGTCTTATGACGTTGTATAAAATCAAATAAAAATCGTTATATGAATATGGTTATGAAAACCAAAATACAATCATAATATCAATAGTATGACCCAGTATTGCTAGTCAGGCAATACGTCGTAATCCGGAGCGTCCAGTACTATTTTGGTGATTTGGATTATTATAAGCCGCATGACATTGTTACCTTACTAAACCAACAACGGGTAGCTAACCCGATACCAATTTTGCCCATCTAAAGTAGCGTGTCGTCACAAAGGTCACGCTATTGAAATCTTCTCATACATAAATTCGCTTACCAATCAATGTGGCACGACGGGGATCAACCGTCAAGGCGCGAACTGGGGTGATCGTCCCCAAATAGTACTATTAAATGTATAAGCGTCTACCAACTCCCTGTAGTTCACAATTCATGCTAATGGGACTTTTAGTGACATAACCTAACTTTAATAATCCATTAAATTTCATCTATCGGGTCCATTAATCATTTATCAGGTCATACAATCGGGTCATTCAATCTTTCGGGTCCAAAATTAATAAACAAACAATCGGGACAAATGGTGTCCAAACTTTTATAAAAACTAACATGTTATCTCCCTCGCGGGTTTATAAAGCATTTATAAAACATTTAAAAGAGTGCGAGGCTATGAACTCACGTTGATATGGGAAGGCGGGTTATCGGCAATTCGGATGTACGGTACGTGCTTCAATCACGGAAACCTAGACAAATAATACTCGGTCTTAGACTCATGTCCAATGACTTTATAAAAATAACAAGTATGTATACATATGATGATTATATATATATATGATGATCAAGTGGGTTTACATATTCTCGTTTACTCATTTTAGAGTTATGTGTTGATAACTTTTATACTAGTTTTCTCCTTTTACCTATTTACGTGTTTTTAAGTCCAATAACTTATTACAAGTTCTTTTAACTTGTTTTAATCCATTTTATACCTATATTATCAGTTTATACACTTAACAAGTTGGGCCTAAATGGGTTAAGCCCAATAAGTTCTTTTTACAAGTTTATATCTTATTTAGTCCAATTATTAGTCCAAGTATTAGTCCAATATGTTTACTTAGCTCGTTAATGTCCGTATGCCCTAAAGTTCGGGTTTTATCGGTTTTTACTTGTTATACATGTCTATGTATCAGTATATAAGTTTTATAAAGTTTTCATTAGACGGGTTCAACCATCTAAGTTTTATTTAATAAAAACGTTAATTTTACGGCAATAGCCGAAAAAGTCGTAAAAATCATATTTATAGTTTTTATTACTTATAAACATTATTTCACCACCATTTATATAATTTATCCATTTGATTAACCTTATATATATATTTATATAAATAAGTTTTATAAGTTAGTGGGTTTTTATTTTACATTTATATATTAAAATGTGAGTGCTTATATAATAGTATTATTCTTTAATTTCCAAAAATCTGATTTTTAACTTCATCTTCACCAAAACTGCCATATCTTGAGTTCTACATGGAGATAGAAGCTCAAATTTTTATCACATAAACTACATGATATGTGCTACATTTAACTCTTCTATAGCTACTGTTAAATCATCTTCTAAATATTTTCTAAAAATCGTCCAAAACAGTAACTTCAGATTTATACCTTAAACTTGTTTTGATCATATCTCACTCATTATTTTGATTCCATTGCATGGCCAACTCTCACATGTGTACAAGACCCATAGCTTACTGTAAATCCATCCTACTTCATCATTTTATCAGTTCATGACTTACTTCTTTACTGTTTTATACAGCCATGTAATTTAAACAAGATTTTAACCTTGTTTCATATGGTTTTTCACCTTTTTAATCATGTTTATCAACAACAAATCCCCACATAACATTTTTATCATCATATAATCATCATAAATATATACAATAGGAGATAAAATACATGTTTACATAATCAAAATAACAAGAAGTTGAGGAGGACAATCTTTATACCACCAACTTGATGTAAGTTATGAGTTTGGCATGGTTTTTGATGGAGAAACTTGTGCTTAGCCAACACCATCTTCAAGAACTCCAATCTTCATCAACTCCTTGTGGAAAATCAGCCTCATGACACCATGAAAACTCCTCCATGGATGTTATAAGTTGCACCAATCTTCATCTTTTTGAATGGGGATTAACATATGTTAATTATAACATATGTTTATGGTTAAATTTTGATCAATGATGGTGTTTAGGGGCTGAATTGGGACGGCAATCTAGAGAGAGAGATGGGAGAAAATGGTGGTTTGCATGTTGTAAATGGGAAGTATGAAGTAGCTAGTTGTTTTAGTTAGCTTAAGTGGTAAGTGTTGGCTTACAAAGTAAGCTTAAAGGACAAGTGTCCATTTAGCTAAGTAAAAATGACACCAAATGTGGTGTGTTGTACATGTTTGCCGTCCAATGTTGCTAGTGGGGTGGGACAATGTATTTTGTCCCATCTCACTAGTTTACGGGTATTCCTCGGTTCTAGTTTCCTCGATTTGCGTGCCCTCGGGTCGTTTTACGAAAAACGTTTTTATAAATTATGAATCAACGTCATAAAACGAATCCAATAAATATTGTTTCATCAAAAACGGAGTTCGAAAACGTAAATACGTAATCCTAAGGTTTTCGGTTTAGTCGTAAAGGACGTTAAAATAAAATCGTAAGTCCTAATCTCTTCTCGTAAATTTTGTGAGTTTATGAACCAACTCAAATTTAAAACTCCAAAATAATATTCTCAGATAAATTTATTTTCTGAAATGTCGGGCTGTCACCAAAGACGGTGTATGTAAACGTAAGCACGTAACGTTGAATCCTCCGGTTTAGACGTAGTCGATGCTACTCCAAGACGTAAATCCAAATTTCTTCCCAAAAATAAGTGAGTTCATATTGTAACATTAAAATAATATTTTCAAATAATATTTGAGAATAAAATATCAATCGTAAATTGACGGATTGTCACAGCATTTACCCCTAAACAGGATCTTTGTCCTCAAAGATCATCTTACCTTACTACTCGCTTCTTATAGAGTTAAAGTCATGTGGGTATTTCCTCCACATTCGGTCTTTTCTCACAAGTGCATTTCGTTACAATACGCGAGTTTCATCAAACATAACTACGGGAATAAGATCAGGCTTAATGTTGACTTACTTTCTCTATCCATGATGTTCACGGGTTTTTGATGAATGCAACTTTTCGCTGATCTAAACATTACTAAGAAGAATTCAGATTTTCACTTGATAGATATTCCATCAAGTTCGATTTACGAAACATAATTCACGCAGTCTTTGAAGTCCTAGGGTAGATCCAGCTTATATGCCTTTCAATCCCAACTTTTACATCATCTTAATGGTCCCAAACAACGGGGACTTATATCCCATGATTTGTCAGATCATGAATTCATTTTCCCAAGTTTAAAAATTGTGGCATAACTTCGCTACCCATTTGGCACTTCAAGATCTACATTTCACATTCATATAATCTTTTGCCCACTATCGGCGGTTAATAATCAAATTCTAAATTCAACAATCATTTCAGATCTCGCGGGTCGGGTATTTTGTAAGGTTAGGTTTGCCATCATAGGAAACCTTAAACCTAAAAGACATGTCCAACTCACAATGGGTGTATGTCGGATGTCTTCATCTCAACTCTTGCTTACAGATGCTCTAAGATTTAGATCCTAACAAGATTCGATCTTAATCCTAACACGATGGTTTATCAATGATAATCTCTTCAAAGGAAAACGATTATACGGTCTATTACCAAAGGTCAATCATTCAAACATAAAACAGCACTTATATTACCTTATATCGTTACTTTACCTCGTCCCTTCGATTTGGGGTGGTACATAGTACTCTCATCAAGGTTCGTTCTTAATGATTTCTGAGCAAATCTCTAGAAATTCGATGCGAAGCGAGGATCTTGATATAGATGATCGATACAGGCATGTTATTTTTACATAACTCTTTTGCATTTATCATTAACGAGAATGATATTAGCAGATTTGGTCAGTCTGTCGACGATGACCCAAATCGAATCAAAGTCAGATGATGACCTTAGCGATGGCTAGACGTTTACTAATGTATGAGGCGATGTCTGCCTTCATAATTGTCATTAGTACAACCTCTTCAGACAAAGATACTTTTAGTCATAAATGACATAAATAGAATACTTATACTTACAAATTCCAATATAACTATATCTCACAATCCTCCATATTTAGGCAACCACAAGTGGCCTTTTATACATTTAATGCTATCGTCTTCTTAAATCTGTTGGTTCACATTAGCCGTGAAACCCTTTTTATTATCTATCTTATCCTTTTTACTCACATTGTTTATTTTAAATTGTTCGGTAATTTATTTTGCTCCTTCATTATTAAGGAACATGTCCTAACTGGTTCTTTATCTTTTCTACATAATGCATCGGTATCTATATTCACTTCTCATGATGATATAATTATCATGTCCACAGTTCACTCAGATATTCTTTCTATATTAAGTGTCAGTAATTACGTTCACTTTCTCCTGATGAAATAAATATCATAACTTTATTTATTCAAAATTATTTCTTCATATCTTCTATGTTTTTGTTTCGTCTCATCTATCATTTTTATCCGTTTTACTCAATCCGTCGTCTAAAGCGTCGATAATTATTATGATTAATTAAATAATTATTAGTTAATTTTTATGAAGCGTAAAAGTTTTAAATTTCTTAGTTCGACCAATTATATAAAATGTTCAAAAATAATTTGAATTTAATTAACAAGATTTTTGTTGATTTATCGAAAAAAATATTTAATAAGATTTCGTAATTGTTCGAAAAATCTTTGGTTTATACTTTAGTCAAAATTTTCTTATTTAAAATGCAAAAATTGTCGTTTCAAATTTCAAGTCATAATTTATATAGTTTCCTCAATTCTTCTTAAGTTGTCTAGAAGTATACACAAACATTTACCCCTAAACAGAAGTTTAGTTAAATGGTTTGTGTATAAGGGAATAATCCCTTAAAATCCTTTGTTAAAACATTCGTCAAAACATATTTCCATTTCTATTAATCACACGGTTAAATCATGTAAAGAATTAAGTCTTTAATCACGTGTTAATCATTCAAGGTTCAGGTTTTCACTGTTCGGCCAATTCAGGGCAATCTATAATTATTTATTAACTCATTCTTATTCTTATATACAAACAAATAGTCCTTAATGATCACGAGCATGAATTTATTAAATTACAGCCTTCACACGTGATTCACCAAATTTATGAATACTACATGTGCATCGGTCAATCCAAACGACATCACGTGAAACTCATAATGTTCATTACAAGCACCGGATGTAGTGATTGGAATAGATAATCTCTTTCGCAGATGCGAAGTTGATGATAACCATGCTATGGATCAAATCTTTAAAACATAAGCTACAACCTTGTAAATGATCGAACAAATCTTCCATTTCGAGTTATGGATATCGTTTTCGATTGTCAATTTACTCAGTCACATTAATCTATAAATATAAGGAAAGATAACACCATAGCTCTTCAGGATGACAGGCTTGGTATAATAAAATCTTTCTCCGACAACTTCCTCAGTTGTACGGTAATTCCTTTAATTTAGATGGTGCTGACGTACAGTGCACAAGCCACAAGTGCAGCACCGGAATTACAATCAATACCAATTTCTACTTGCCTTAATGGCGGAAGTCTTGGTAATTCATTAACAAATACTTACTAAAGTTTCAGATAAGATAAACATCTTTTTATAAATTCACATTAAGTTCTTTCTAGATTATAATATCTATAACTAGTTCACAACCATTCACAGTATAATCTCAAGTCTTAATACAGAATAAAATCATCCATCAAGAATTATTTAGATCACTTTTGATAATCAACATCTTATCATTTAGGGAATTCTACTCGAGTTCCCAGCAATTCAGACAATGTCGTCATGTCATACTCAATCAATCCACTTTACTGGCACTATCAACTTTCCAGTTTTATTGCCGTTGATAAGATGTGAACTTCTCAAAAGTCTAATAATAACTCATAATCCTTCACAAGTCCACGGATATCTGGAGACATAGCTAACCTTAAAAGAGTAAGGTCAACGCATGATTTACGCGATAGAATTTCAAATCAGATACAGATGAAAACATTTAACGAATATGAATATATCCCATGTTTTCATAATTTGAGTACGCATTCGAAAGCTCCTCGGATCGTTACCCAGGTCATTCAAATGAAATCAAATCATAAGAAATGATAAGAACGTCAATACATCCAGTCGGGTATCAACACTCGGTAATCAGATATTGTTCCTAAGAATCTCACTACGGGGGAATTGGACAAGAAGGAATTGTCAATTGTCGAATAAGACAATTTCCACAGATGAGTAAATTCAACTCAGAAGAATAGATGCTACAGGCACATATGTAGGTGTCCCTAACACTATGTCCCTATATTTCACTTCTTGCAGATCTCTTAAAATTTAATCTTTCACAATCTTCAAAGAAAATGTAGTGTTTATTTATTAGTTTTATGGTGACTACTAATCAGTCTTGCATAGTCCATTCCAAATTGTATGTAGGCGCGCAACTATATACAATTTCAAGATTAACGATGCAATACTCAGTTCGTCAAAATTTTATCATCATGTTTTATAATAAAAACATTTTCATGCTTAATTCAAGAATATATTTACAAAGGTTTTCTTTGTTATGGAAATAATTAAGTTTCCAAAGCGTCTCATAAACAACTTCATTTTGATATTAATCACTTATAAATCTCACTTTGAATAATCCTTATTGTGATGAAAATTAAATTTTCTCAAAGGATACCGTTTTATCTTTACAAAAACAATGTGTGATCTGCAAAAGAGTGATGAAAGCTTGTTCACCAAGAATTAACTACGATATGATAGGAAATGAGCTTAGCCAAATAATCATGAGGTTCATGATCTTGATGGCACTCAAAAGAATAATCCACAATGTAACTCAATTCGATATGAGTACTTGTTCAACGGTTGCATCACTAATGCGAACATTAGGATGAAGCAATAAGAGATAGATAACATCGATACATGTAGAATTTAGCAGTTAAAGGTAGTCTTTTCATAAATCACAAACAAGTCAAATTGTACCGTAACACATTACGTGTCACTATGTCATACAATTCTCAGAACTCATCCTACCAACTGATGTCTCAGTTAAGTTAGGGATTTTTAAAAGATACCACAACGAATACTAATCTACAAGAGTCATTAGGTGTTCCACATGTCCCAGAAGATCCATCGGTCTCAATTCAGAAGAAGATTTCTTCAATTAATTTCTTGGACACTAGGCATCCTCATTAGTGGACAATGGCCTAGGAACAACCCTTAACACAAACCTACAATCAATTAAAACCTTATAATTCATTCACAAAACTTAACGACTTCCTCTTAACAATCTCATATTTCATACGGGTTAAATTTTACTTTTATTCAAGTTTCAATCAACTTATACTCAATTCGATATCCTGCCTTATTCTCCAATACTTACAACCTTATTCTTCGGCCTTGTAAAGGCAATACAATTTCAATATGAATCAAAACTTAATTTCCAATCCTATAACTCCTTTATCAATAATAATTATCAAATGAGTCACTAGTATGAGATGACTCATACATTCAATTAGACTTCTCGGAAAGGTATTAGTGGCATGAGGCTTTTGGGTACTGGTTCCAATGACAGCCTCAAGTGCAACATTCACCCTTTCGATTTCAATTTAAGAATTGGATGACAACGAATCAGATGACATCTTTCTAGGTGGTAACGTTTCCACTCTATAGGAAAAGATCGTCAAGGCATCGATATCAGATTTAATCTCGCCAATTCTTTTTCAATATCACAATCAACTAATATCTACATTTCTACGAATATCAACCATTTGTTGGGATCATAAATATCCACAACTTGGTTTAGATCAAGAATAGCTAGAATTCCTACGAGAATAGCTTTGATTAATTTACTAGGGGAGTTAGGGTTACTTGTGACAATCTACGTCGTATAAATACCTCGTATAAATATAAAAATAATCATCAAACAATCATGTAATCAAATTACATCATATATATATAATCCAAGTTATATATATATATTAAAATAACACTTCTCAGTCTGGTCTTGTCGGTAACTCGGGAATTCTTCGGCACCGTTATAGTCAAAAGATTTTTAGACATTTTTAGAAAAATGTTTATAGTTAAAAGATTTTGAAATGTTTTATTCAAAACCTTGGTTTTAAAAATCTTTCGTTCTCTATAACGAGAGCTCTGATACCAAACTGTAACACCCCCAGATTTATACAACTCAATACAGCGGAAGACTAGTTGGTGTTACGGGATAGCACATTACTCACATCATAGACAACGCTTAAAAATCGCGTCGTTTAATAATAAATCATTTCCATTCATAAATATCAAAGTTACATCGGTCCCAAGTCATATTATTTCATACAAAGTTTTACAAAGTATTTGAATGGAAAATATTGTTTAAGTGCGGGCCATGAATTCTTGTCGTCTTCCCGAGAATTACCTTCAAGTACCTGAGATAAAACATGTTAAAAGAAAAGGTCAGCGATAACGCCGAGTGAATTCATAGAGTTTAATAAATTCCATCAATATAACTTTGGTATAAAATTAGTACCAAAAATCAATTCGTACAACTCATTGTAATAGGCCGTAAAATAGCCAAAGTCATTTTATATAAATCCTTATCGAAAATCATAATATAGGCATTTGCCTTAAAAATCATTATACGAGCCAATGTCGTAAAAACAATCATACAATACGTCTTATGACGTTGTATAAAATCAAATAAAAATCGTTATATGAATATGGTTATGAAAACCAAAATACAATCATAATATCAATAGTATGACCCAGTATTGCTAGTCAGGCAATACGTCGTAATCCGGAGCGTCCAGTACTATTTTGGTGATTTGGATTATTATAAGCCGCATGACATTGTTACCTTACTAAACCAACAACGGGTAGCTAACCCGATACCAATTTTGCCCATCTAAAGTAGCGCGTCGTCACAAAGGTCACGCTATTGAAATCTTCTCATACATAAATTCGCTTACCAATCAATGTGGCACGACGGGGATCAACCGTCAAGGCGCGAGCTGGGGTGATCGTCCCCAAATAGTACTATTAAATGTATAAGCGTTTACCAACTCCCGGTAGTTCACAATTCATGCTAATGGGACTTTTAGTGACATAACCTAACTTTAATAATCCATTAAATTTCATCTATCGGGTCCATTAATCATTTATCGGGTCATACAATCGGGTCATTCAATCTTTCGGGTCCAAAATTAATAAACAAACAATCGGGACAAATGGTGTCCAAACTTTTATAAAAACTAACATGTTATCTCCCTCGCGGGTTTATAAAGCATTTATAAAACATTTAAAAGAGTGCGAGGCTATGAACTCACGTTGATATGGGAAGGCGGGTTATCGGCAATTCGGATGTACGGTACGTGCTTCAATCACGGAAACCTAGACAAATAATACTCGGTCTTAGACTCATGTCCAATGACTTTATAAAAATAACAAGTATGTATACATATGATGATTATATATATATATGATGATCAAGTGGGTTTACATATTCTCGTTTACTCATTTTAGAGTTATGTGTTGATAACTTTTATACTAGTTTTCTCCTTTTACCTATTTACGTGTTTTTCAGTCCAATAACTTATTACAAGTTCTTTTAACTTGTTTTAATCCATTTTATACCTATATTATCAGTATATACACTTTACAAGTTGGGCCTAAATGGGTTAAGCCCAATAAGTTCTTTTTACAAGTTTATATCTTATTTAGTCCAATTATTAGTCCAAGTATTAGTCCAATATGTTTACTTAGCTCGTTAATGTCCGTATGCCCTAATGTTCGGGTTTTATCGGTTTTTACTTGTTATACATGTCTATGTATCAGTATATAAGTTTTATAAAGTTTTCATTAGACGGGTCCAACCATCTAAGTTTTATTTAATAAAAACGTTAATTTTACGGCAATAGCCGAAAAAGTCGTAAAAATCATATTTATAGTTTTTATTACTTATAAACATTATTTCACCACCATTTATATAATTTATCCATTTGATTAACCTTATATATATATTTATATAAATAAGTTTTATAAGTTAGTGGGTTTTTATTTTACATTTATATATTAAAATGTGAGTGCTTATATAATAGTATTATTCTTTAATTTCCAAAAATCTGATTTTTAACTTCATCTTCACCAAAACTGCCATATCTTGAGTTCTACATGGAGATAGAAGCTCAAATTTTTATCACATAAACTACATTATATGTGCTACATTTAACTCTTCTATAGCTACTGTTGAATCATCTTCTAAATATTTTCTAAAAATCGTCCAAAACAGTAACTTCAGATTTATACCTTAAACTTGTTTTGATCATATCTCACTCATTATTTTGATTCCATTGCATGGCCAACTCTCACATGTGTACAAGACCCATAGCTTACTGTAAATCCATCCTACTTCATCATTTTATCAGTTCATGACTTACTTCTTTACTGTTTTATACAGCCATGTAATTTAAACAAGATTTTAACCTTGTTTCATATGGTTTTTCACCTTTTTAATCATGTTTATCAACAACAAATCCCCACATAACATTTTTATCATCATATAATCATCATAAATATATACAATAGGAAATAAAATACATGTTTACATAATCAAAATAACAAGAAGTTGAGGAGGACAATCTTTATACCACCAACTTGATGTAAGTTATGAGTTTGGCATAGTTTTTGATGGAGAAACTTGTGCTTAGCCAACACCATCTTCAAGAACTCCAATCTTCATCAACTCCTTGTGGAAAATCAGCCTCATGACACCATGAAAACTCCTCCATGGATGTTATAAGTTGCACCAATCTTCATCTTTTTGAATGGGGATTAACATATGTTAATTATAACATATGTTTATGGTTAAATTTTGATCAATGATGGTGTTTAGGGGCTGATTTGGGACGGCAATCTAGAGAGAGAGATGGGAGAAAATGGTGGTTTGCATGTTATAAATGGGAAGTATGAAGTAGCTAGTTGTTTTAGTTAGCTTAAGTGGTAAGTGTTGGCTTACAAAGTAAGCTTAAAGGACAAGTGTCCATTTAGCTAAGTAAAAATGACACCAAATGTGGTGTGTTGTACATGTTTGCCGTCCAATGTTGCTAGTGGGGTGGGACAATGTATTTTGTCCCATCTCACTAGTTTACGGGTATTCCTCGGTTCTAGTTTCCTCGATTTGCGTGCCCTCGGGTCGTTTTACGAAAAACGTTTTTATAAATTATGAATCAACGTCATAAAACGAATCCAATAAAAATTGTTTCATCAAAAACGGAGTTCGAAAACGTAAATACGTAATCCTAAGGTTTTCGGTTTAGTCGTAAAGGACGTTAAAATAAAATCGTAAGTCCTAATCTCTTCTCGTAAATTTTGTGAGTTTATGAACCAACTCAAATTTAAAACTCCAAAATAATATTCTCAGATAAATTTATTTTCTGAAATGTCGGGCTGTCACCAAAGACGGTGTATGTAAACGTAAGCACGTAACGTTGAATCCTCCGGTTTAGACGTAGTCGATGCTACTCCAAGACGTAAATCCAAATTTCTTCCCAAAAATAAGTGAGTTCATATTGTAACATTAAAATAATATTTTCAAATAATATTTGAGAATAAAATATCAATCGTAAATTGACGGATTGTCACAAAAACATTTAAAAGAGTGCGAGGCTATGAACTCACGTTGATGTGGGAAGGCGGGTTATCGGCAATTCGGACGTACGGTACGTGCTTCAATCACGGAAACCTAGACAAATAATACTCGTCTTAGACTCATGTCCAATGACTTTATAAAAATAACAATTATGTATACATATAATGATTATATATATATGATGATCAAGTGGGTTTACATATTCTCGTTTACTCATTTTAGTGTTATGTGTCGATAACTTTTATACTAGTTTACTAGTTTTACCTATTTACGTGTTTTAGGTTCAATAAACTTATTATAAGTTCTTTAACTTGTTTTAACCCATTTTATACTTATGTTATCAGTATTTAAACCTCACAAGTTGGGCCCAAATGGGTTAAGCCCAATAAGTTCTTTTTATAAGTGTTTAACTTATTTAGTCTAATTATTAGTCCAATATGTTTACTTAGCTCGTTAATGTCCGTATGTCCTATAGTTCGGGTTTTTATCGGTTTTTACTTGTTATACATGTCTATATATCAGTATATGAGTTTATAAAAGTTTACATTAGACGGGTCCAACCGTCTAAGTTTTATTTAAAAAAACGTTAATTTTACGGTAATAGCCGAAAAAGTCGTAAAAATCATGTTTATAGTTTTATAACTTATAAAACTTAACAAGTTACCATTTTTATAAAATGTCCACTTATTTAACCTTTTACATACTTATATAAATAAAATCCATAAGTTAGTGCGTTTTTATTTTACATTTTATACAATATAATTTTGAGTGCTTATATAATAATAATAAACATTAATTCCCAAAATCTGATTTTTATTTTCATCTTCACCAAAACTGCCATATCTAGAGTTCTATATGGAGATAGAAGCTCAAAATTTTATCAAATAAACTACATGATATGTGCTCCATTTAACGCTCCTATAGTTACTGTTGAATCATCCTCTAAGTATTTTCTAAAAATCGTCCAAAACAGTAAACTCAGATTTGTACTCTAAACTTGTTTTGATCATATCTCACTCTTTACAATGATTCCATTGCATGGCCAACTCTCACATGTGTACAAGACATATTACTTACTGTATATTGATTCTACTTCATCATTTTATCAGTTCATGACATGTTTCTTTACTGTTTTATACAGCCATCATTTTTAAACAAGATTTTAGCCTTATTTCTTATAGTTTTTCATCTTTTTAAGCATGTTTATCAACAACAAATCCCCACACAACACTTTTAATCATCATTCATCATCATATACATATACATAAGTAAAATAAATACAAGTTTATATAATCAAAAATAACAAGAGGATGAGGAGGACAATCTTTATACCACCAAGTTGATGTAGGTTGTGATCAAAACATGGATTTTGATGGAGAAACTTGTGGATAACCAAGACCATCTTCAAGATCACCATTCTTCATGAACACCTTGTGGAATGATGAGACTGCTTTTATACATGGTCTAATCGTCCAAATCGGGCTTAAAATGCATAAAATATCATTAAAACTGCCAAATATATGCTCGTGTTTGTTACTTGTGTATTTTTAGGTACGGATATTGAGGAAATGGCAAAAGATAACAAGAATCATTCAAAAACGAACAAGGGAAACGAAGCCGCACAATGAACCGGGCCCAAGTTTTGAATTTACAAAAATGCCCTTGAAGAATTGAAGATTGTCAAGATTGGTCCCTCTACTATTGAAGACTTGGCAATTTATACCCTTGCAAATCTCAATTATTGCATTTGGGTCCTTAAATTATCAAGTATTTACAAGATCAGTCCTTGAAGAATGAAGAATTGGCACAAAATGTGTAACACCCCATTTTGATATATGGAATGTCACGCGTACTTATGGCGTGTCATCAAAGCATGCAAGGTAATATGTAGTAAAACATACATGACCATAGGGAAAACCGGAATCAAACATCGGTTCCCAAACATAAGCCCAAAACATAACAAAGTAAATGAACTGAATGAAAGACTAAACAAGCATAAATATATGAAGGAAACAGGAGAAGAAGTCTATGGCAGCTTCCATCCTATGCATGTCCTCCAAATGCTCGAGTCTTGGGTACCTGCCGTTTTGGGACATGGAAAGGAAAGTAACGGCTGAGCAAAACGCTCAGTGCACGGATATACAATATAGCATGAAATAGGATAAGCATGTAACATATAACAACGGAAGACTAAGTTCTGAGTAGACTGGTTAAGTATTGAGAAAACTGGTTTTATAGTTTGAAAAGCCTTATGTTTATCTTATGAAAACTGTTTTAACATATATATACCATAGCCCATATAGGTCATGAAAAGGTCATGTGCATGAATACTTGGAGGGGTGACCTCATCATGCTGATTAGAGGGGATGCCTCTAATTAATATACTGGTCTGGGTAGGAGGGATCAACTCCTTGTGAAGGATGCAAGGCACACACCACATTCACCATGAAATACTGAATAAAACATGTAACTAGGATGCACCCATACGCCCCACATGATATAATAATATGGCCAAAACTGAAAGGGACGCCACGAGCAATCACTCCGCCGTGGGGAAGTCATAACACTGGTGCCTCCAATGTTATGGTTATGGTACCTCCATAACTAGGTGAAACTGGTCATGCTTGTATATGGCTATAGATTATGCTAATTAAACATAAGCAGTTCAAAACAATAAAACAAATACTGGGGAAAACAGTTGGCTGCATACGGGGAAATCCTAATAAGGAAAGAATGTCCATACTAAAAGGACGGGAATCCGTACCTCAAGTCCAGTGAATGAACGGAAGAAAGACTCCTACTTCTGGATCACTAACGCTACATGAATACACACGTGTATAAGTATCGAATCACTGATTACGTACAGGGTTTTATGTTTCATCTTAGCTTTCTTTGTATGTTTTAGGTCATGGTTTACTGTTTAAAGCCCTATCTGTGTTAACCTTGTACTTTGATTAATCTGATAAAGTATTACTGGTAATTCATGTATTATTATACTTACTGTGTAATAATAAGTAACTTTCCAAAAATAGCAAGTTTCCAAAAATAGAAAGTTTCCAAAAATAGAAAGTTTCCAAAAATAGAAAGTTTCCAAAAATAGAAAGTTACCAAAAATAGAAAGTTTCCAAAAATAGAAAGTTTCCAAAAATAGAAAGTTTCCAAAATTAGAATTTACTGCTTAATATAGATTAGTTTCTAAAAATAGAAAGTTTCCAAAAATAGATCAGCTGCCTTAATTAAATAAGTTTCCATATATAGAAGGTTTCCATGATTAGATTAGCTGCCTGAAATAGATAGATTTCCATATATAGAAGGTTTCCATTAATAGATTAGTTGCCTTATTTAATTAAGTTTCTATAAATAGAAGTTTCCATAATTAGAATTAAGCTGGTTACATAAGCTAACATATAAGTCTAAGTGTTTATAAGCTTATTTCTTAAGTCATATGATATAGAGTATAGTTTAATTATTATTTCATGTATTTTAATTAAACTATGAGTTAAGCATTTTAATTAAAGTATAACATGTTTTAATTAAAATGTAATAAAATACTTAGGTTAAAATGTGTATTATTATGTATTAATAACATAACCTAAGTCATGTCTAAATTAATTAATTATAGGCATGTTTTAAATAATTAATTAATTATAACTTATAACATAAAATACTTAGGTTAAATTAATATCATGCTAAATTAATAATTAAAATAACCTAAGTCATGGTTTAATTAATATCTCATGTTTATTAATTAATTTATATCCTAAGTTCATAATTCATAAAATTAACATGTAGCATAAATCATGATTTAACCAACGAACCATGAATCGGGCATGAACTCGACACCGTACCCCGAGCCAACTCGGGGTACTTGTGTCCCCTTTGCTGCCGTGGGTCCCACATGCACCAACCAAGACCAAAATGGTCTTGGTGGTGGCGGCTAAAAGCAAACCGAACCCCCCTCGGGTTGGTTATACTAGGCGGCCAAAAACAAACACCCTCATATACCATTCTTTGATTTTAATTAACCCCAAAACATGTTAGCTCTATGTTTAATTATCATGTTTTAACAAAAATAAATATACATGTTCATGAAAATAATTAAAGATTAAAAAGAATTGAAAAGAAAGGTTTAGAATGATATACCAATACGTAGCTTGAAAGAGGATGAACAAACACGGTTTATAGCAATGATTTTTGTGATCAAGATCAATCAACAACCACCTTTGGTGGTCTTAGGGGTGGCGGCACAAAGAGAGGGCAAGGAGGAGGAGAGAAACTTTTTTAGGTTAAATGAATATTTTTCATGAAATGTAAAAATGAAAAGAAAAGTTACCATAACCCCCCTTTCATGTAAAAGTCAATGGGCTAAGCCCATTATGGTTATGTGTGCCGTGGGTATGGGGCGCCACATGGGGTGCCCGTACCTTTTCTCGTGGCCCGATGTTTCGTGTTCGTTCGTGGTTAAACGTGTTCGTGTTTAAAGTGTTTCTGTTTATTTTATCATGTAGTTTATCGTATTATTTACACTCGTAATTAAGTACTTACGTAATTATTTTAGTTCGTGATTTAAAATGGTGATCATGATTTAATTATGTTCACGTGAAATATCTATTAACTGTTTATCATGAGTTTGTACGTAAGAAATACTTATCATGTCATACACGTATGCACTTGCTTGATTATTAGCACATGAATGTGATCAATACTAAATAGGGTAAGTTTTAATCTAGGACGTACGATCTTAAGGGCACTATTCATGGTAAAAGCATGCGGGTTTTACAATTCTCCCCCCCTAAAAAGAATAATTCGTCCCCGAATTATAGATAAAGTAACTAGAAGCGAAACATACCCGAATCAAACTGGAAAGGTATGCAAAATAACGGAAATGAAGGTGACATGGTAGAAGGGAACGTGGAACATGACATGTCTTGAAAAGACATGGAACGTGACGTGACTGAAAGGACGTATCAAAACGATAAGAGAAACATGGATAAGAAGTCCGGATGAACTTGTCCGTTTCCAAGTGGCCTCCCTCTTGGAACGGTTCCTTCAGAAGATCCTGACACTAATGATAAATCTTGGTCCTCCTGACCTTGACTTGGAATACAAAGAAATTCTTGGTTATCAACGGAAGGTAGATCCCCTAAATTCGATCGTGGAAAATAAGAGTTAACGTGCAAGGTTAACTGAAACGTTACGATGCAAGACAATCTGACTTAACTGATAATTAGAAACGATGCGCGAGACATAAAGAAACGTAGTACGTGAAAAATTTTGAACGTGATACGTTAAAAATTTTGAACGTGCTACGTGGAGATATGGCGAGTGTAGTATGAGTAAACATATCGTGATCCATGATACGTGTAACCTATTTTGATCATGATATGAGGAACATGGAATGAACATGACATGTGAGACATATCGTGATCATAGAATATAATGGCGGTAACGCCAAACGCTACACGGTGAGACGTGGAATATGACGTGAAACGTCTATCTGATGATGGAGAGTTATACTAAACTTGGGTCTGGTCTCACATGTTCTTGCAAACTTCCCAGAATGAGGAAAGAAATGAACGTAAAATCGTAAGCCAAAATACGATCATGAACGTGAATAGTGTCATGAACGTGAGCGCGAAAGCAAGTCGTGGAATTAGAATGAAGACGTGAAGTAAGTTAGGAGTACAATTACGAATCTTTGTCTGACCCGATAGCTGAGGAATTGCCAAGTGATCGGATGAGCCTTGGCTGGAACATGTTCGTTCAATCTGTTGGTTCTGAAATCCGTACGGATGTAAGGATTCTGCAGACTTGATCAAACTGTTGACAATAACCCAAATAGCATCATGCTTCTTCTGAGTTTACTGAAATCTGGTACTAAAATCCATGGAGATCTTGTCCCTTTTCGATTCACAATTTCATATGATGAAAACATCCCAGTTTGTTGGTGTCCTATCTTAACCTGTTGGTATGTCAGGTACCTAGATATGAACGTAACTGTATCTTGCTTCGTAGAACTTGATACCTAGGAGTTTGCGAAACTCTGAGTCTCTGAATCTAGACTTCTCCTAGCGTATAATTTTCTAGAACACCTAATGTAGTGTAGGGTTCTCTCCTTTACGCATAAGCTGAGTCATGGTAAGATTAACCATAGAAACCCATGTGATTCAGTGTGTCACTGTAATCAAACAGAATTGATATTGGAAAAAAAAAAATTCCAGGGTAGAATTTCTCTTGTCATAGAATTTGCAACATAGTGCAGATATGGTCTTCCTGTTCTTCTCTAGGCTTAGAGGAAATCAGGTTATCCTCAATGAAAACGCTGATGAATTTGTTTAGGAGTTCATGGAAACTCAATTTATTAAGTCCATAATGCGGTTGGAGCATTGATGAGACTAATTCAAAATCATAAATCTAGCATGACCGAGTCGTGTACGAATAGCAGTCATGGACATGTCCTGCTTTTTCACTCATCACTGTTGGCAGCATGATCGTGAGTTCGATCTTGGAAAAGTGATTAACACCATACGGTTGATTGGACATGTTGTCAATATGTGGAGGAGAATAACGGTCATGAATGGTGATTTGTTTAAGTCAACGGTAGTCGACACATAATCTCATGGTACCATCCTTCTCCTTGTAGATTCTTCTGGAATGTATAGGAAGACTTTGGAATAATCAACTGGCTATGCGTAAAAGAGTTAAGTGGTCGTGTCTTACTGGCAGCTAGAAAATTTTAGCGACCATAGCTAACAATGCACATGCTTGTAAGCATAGATAATTTGCACAGATTTTCCGATGGAAAATCAAGCTGAAAGTATTCAGGAGCCTGAACATTACTGTACATAATTATGAATCGTAGCATGGTGTGCTGTTCATAGTACATAATTAGGATAAAATTCAACTTGTGTCTGTCCGAGGAAATGCGTTTGCAGCTTGGATCTCATCATTAAGCTGAAGGAAAACCTTCGTA
Source organism: Glebionis coronaria (assembly GCA_025667525.1). Classification (NCBI taxonomy): domain Eukaryota; kingdom Viridiplantae; phylum Streptophyta; class Magnoliopsida; order Asterales; family Asteraceae; genus Glebionis; species Glebionis coronaria. The sequence goes on along the minus strand of CM046876.1, from coordinate 233,935,682 downwards.
TACGTGGGAATACGAAAGGCGTCCTTCATGGTCATGAATATATGAAGTCTGGTGAAAGAAATGAAAGTGACATCGGCAACGTGACAGTTCTCACTGATGCGCCGATAATGGTATTGAAATTCTTGTGGCCTGATTAATACATGGCACAACAAAATGGATATACCCTTGGAGGTTACCCTGAATTTCTTAAAAATGTTCCATAGTTGGACGTGAGTCATGTGTCTTGACTCGTGTCTTGGAACTATAAGCATGACATATGTCTTGACTGGTATCTTGACATGTGTCCTCAGAAAGTATACGTGAGACATGTGTCTTGACTGATGTCTTGACATGCGTCTCGAGACGTAAAATAATAGAACTACAATATTAGGTTATTATGCCAGACTTGGCAGATCGGTTGGACTACTGATCCTTTTTATGTCTGATCACGTCCGCGGCTGGAGCCTCGGTTGTGATTTCTAGGATAGTTGCTGTCATAGTAGCGGTTACTATCGTCCTGTCTGTCAGTTCCATGATAGTCATTCTCATGACCGTGATTCATGTAACTATTCAGCTGAGTGGCCGGCTGGTACCGGTTTGCACTCATATGGCTAAAATGACAGCCGAATGACGTGTGACATGTAACTAAGAATTAGGGACAATGACTGATAAAATCGTCTGATGGTGAAGTATCTTCTCATCCAATAGCTTTACTCTGACGCCTTTGTCTTCGTCTCGTAGGATCTCTAGGTTGTGAACAACATCCGCATCTCGTAGCGTCTCCGAACGTCAGCAACATCAACCTTTAGTAACATCTCCAAGTTTTGAGCGGCATCAGCAATCTAGTAGAGTATCAGCAATTGAAAATACGCCTGAGATGGTTCAGAATCGACTAGCGAATACTCACGAAGTATTACAAGTGGAATACACATGGATTAAGTTACATGTAATACACATGGAATACGGTACATGGAGTACACGTGGAATACACATGAAATGATCGGTATGGGGTCGATCATTTGTCATGATTTAAGGAAAGTATACCGGTTAAACGGTTAGGAAAACCATCATGATAACCTGGCAGCATTAGCATAGACATCATTCTAGTTATAATGGAAATGTTAAAGTGTGGTTACACAAAATTCAACGATGATTTGCCTGACAGCATGATCAATGAAAACCAACCATGACTATCATGAAAGCATGATTCAATGAAATCTAACAATGTCTTGCAGAACAACGTAAATGACAAAAGAGGCATAAAACATAATCAACATGAAGATGGAATTATCATGAAGAAACATGAAACCATCTATCACGAAGAAGTGTATAACATAATCAGCATGAAACTGAAGTTAAACGTGACAGTATGAAAACATACTTGACATAAAAACATAATAACTTATGAGGGGACATGAAAAAAAAAATTTATGCCAATTTAAATCATGAAAAAAAATTTATGCATGAAAACAGTGCATGAATGCGTAATGTAGTTTATAAAACCTTTATATGTGCGAGGGAACGCCTATGGGTCGGTTCAAAAACAAAAGACATGGCGAGGGGACGCCTATGGGTCAGTCCCAAAGTTAAAAGTTTCGATAAAAGCACATGCGACTAAATAGGGCCAGTCCTGTACCAACCATTACTTAGTCAAAATTCCTGCAACAGATGACATATGATATAAATGCATGAATGCATGAAACATAATAATTAAAAGTCATTGTCAAAACTTAACAGAAAAAATTTTTATGTGAAAATTATGAACTACTGGGGTCAGTCCACATCGTCACAGTTCACGAGGAACATCATGCATAGACAATGACACATAACTAAGTATGGATGACGGTTGTTCATTCCATATTAGTAAGACGATACTGGTGAAAACATCATGGTGAAAACAACAAGGTGCTAAAAACGTCATGGCTAAAACAAAAAGGTGCTGAAAACATAATGGTTAAAACAACAACGCGCTGAAACATCAATACGTGGAATAACAATCGTTGGCTTAGGAAGCTCCTGGTGACTACCCACTAGTCACAGGTCGAGTTTTAGAGCCTACAGGTCGAAGCCTTGGTCTCTGATACCATAATTGTAACACCCCATTTTGATATATGGAATGTCACGCGTACTTATGGCGTGTCATCAAAGCATGCAAGGTAATATGTAGTAAAACATACATGACCATAGGGAAAACCGGAATCAAACATCGGTTCCCAAACATAAGCCCAAAACATAACAAAGTAAATGAACTGAATGAAAGACTAAACAAGCATAAATATATGAAGGAAACAGGAGAAGAAGTCTATGGCAGCTTCCATCCTATGCATGTCCTCCAAATGCTCGAGTCTTGGGTACCTACCGTTTTGGGACATGGAAAGGAAAGTAACGGCTGAGCAAAACGCTCAGTGCACGGATATACAATATAGCATGAAATAGGATAAGCATGTAACATATAACAGCGGAAGACTAAGTTCTGAGTAGACTGGTTAAGTATTGAGAAAACTGGTTTTATAGTTTGAAAAGCCTTATGTTTATCTTATGAAAACTGTTTTAACATATATATACCATAGCCCATATAGGTTATGAAAAGGTCACCTGCATGAATACTTGGAGGGGTGACCTCATCATGCTGATTAGAGGGGATGCCTCTAATTAATATACTGGTCTGGGTAGGAGGGATCAACTCCTTGTGAAGGATGCAAGGCACACACCACATTCACCATGAAATACTGAATAAAACATGTAACTAGGATGCACCCATACGCCCCACATGATATAATAATATGGCCAAAACTGAAAGGGACGCCACGAGCAATCACTCCGCCGTGGGGAAGTCATAACATTGGTGCCTCCAATTTTATGGTTATGGTACCTCCATAACTAGGTGAAACTGGTCATGCTTGTATATGGCTATAGATTATGCTAATTAAACATAAGCAGTTCAAAACAATAAAACAAATACTGGGGAAAACAGTTGGCTGCATACGGGGAAATCCTAATAAGGAAAGAATGTCCATACTGAAAGGACGGGAATCCGTACCTCAAGTCCAGTGAATGAACGGAAGAAAGACTCCTACTTCTGGATCACTAACGCTACATGAATACACACGTGTATAAGTATCGAATCACTGATTACGTACAGGGTTTTATGTTTCATCTTAGCTTTCTTTGTATGTTTTAGGTCATGGTTTACTGTTTAAAGCCCTATCTGTGTTAACCTTGTACTTTGATTAATCTGATAAAGTATTACTCGTAATTCATGTATTATTATACTTACTGTGTAATAATAAGTAACTTTCCAAAAATAGCAGGTTTCCAAAAATAGAAAGTTTCCAAAAATAGAAAGTTTCCATAAATAGAAAGTTTCCAAAAATAGAAAGTTACCAAAAATAGAAAGTTTCCAAAAATAGAAAGTTTCCAAAAATAGAAAGTTTCCAAAAATAGAATTTACTGCTCAATATAGATTAGTTTCTAAAAATAGAAAGTTTCCAAAAATAGATCAGCTGCCTTAATTAAATAAGTTTCCATATATAGAAGGTTTCCATGATTAGATTAGCTGCCTGAAATAGATAGATTTCCATATATAGAAGGTTTCCATTAATAGATTAGTTGCCTTATTTAATTAAGTTTCTATAAATAGAAGTTTCCATAATTAGAATTAAGCTGGTTACATAATCTAACATATAAGTCTAAGTGTTTATAAGCTTATTTCTTAAGTCATATGATATAGTGTATAGTTTAATTATTATTTCATGTATTTTAATTAAACTATGAGTTAAGCATTTTAATTAAAGTATAACATGTTTTAATTAAAATGGAATAAAATACTTAGGTTAAAATGTGTATTATTATGTATTAATAACATAACCTAAGTCATGTCTAAATTAATTAATTATAGGCATGTTTTAAATAATTAATTAATTATAACTTATAACATAAAATACTTAGGTTAAATTAATATCATGCTAAATTAATAATTAAAATAACCTAAGTCATTGTTTAATTAATATCTCTTGTTTATTAATTAATTTATATCCTAAGTTCATAATTCATAAAATTAACATGTAGCATAAATCATGATTTAACCAACGAACCATGAATCGGGCATGAACTCGACACCGTACCCCGAGCCAACTCGGGGTACTTGTGTCCCCTTTGCTGTCGTGGGTCCCACATGCACCAACCAAGACCAAAATGGTCTTGGTTGTGGCGGCTAAAAGCAACCCGAACCCCCCTCGGGTTGGTTATACTAGGCGGCCAAAAACAAACACCCTCATATACCATTCTTTGATTTTAATTAACCCTAAAACATGTTGGCTCTATGTTTAGTTATCATGTTTTAACAAAAATAAATATACATGTTCATGAAAATAATTAAAGATTAAAAAGAATTGAAAAGAAAGGTTTAGAATGATATACCAATACGTAGCTTGAAAGAGGATGAACAAACATGGTTTATAGCAATGATTTTTGTGATCAAGATCAATCAACAACCACCTTTGGTGGTCTTAGGGGTGGCGGCACAAAGAGAGGGCAAGGAGGAGGAGAGAAACTTTTTTAGGTTAAATGAATATTTTTCATGAAATGTAAAAATGAAAAGAAAAGTTACCATAACCCCCCTTTCATGTAAAAGTCAATGGGCTAAGCCCATTATGGTTATGTGTGCCGTGGGTATGGGGCCCCACATGGGGTGCCCGTACCTTTTCTCGTGTCCCGATGTTTCGTGTTCCTTCGTGGTTAAACGTGTTCGTGTTTAAAGTGTTTCTGTTTATTTTATCATGTAGTTTATCGTATTATTTTCACTCGTAATTAAGTACTTACGTAATTATTTTAGTTCGTGTTTTAAAATGGTGATCATGATTTAATTATGTTCACGTGAAATATCTATTAACTGTTTATCATGAGTTTGTACGTAATCGATACTTATCATGTCATACACGTATGCACTTGCTTGATTATTAGCACATGAATGTGATCAATACTAAATAGGGTAAGTTTTAATCTAGGACGTACGATCTTAAGGGCACTATTCATGGTAAAAGCATGCGGGTTTTACAATTCTCCCCCCCTAAAAAGAATAATTCGTCCCCGAATTATAGATAAAGTAACTAGAAGCGAAACATACCCGAATCAAACTAGAAAGGTAGACTATTTGTCTTTTAGTGGTAAAATTAATATTTTTCCAACTTTTTCATTTTTTTCTGTTCATTAGAGTAAAATAGGATTTTCAAAATTGGTAGACTATTTTTAGCATTATTCTATTTTTTTATAATTATTTTAGTTTTAAAATAGTTTTTAGTAATTTAAAAATAGAAAAATAGTTTTTAAAAATTAGGAAAAATACTTTTTAGTTTTTAGATAATATAAGTAAGTTATTTGTTCAATAAAATCATATTTTGAACATTTTGATTAATTATATTTAATTTTAGGGCTTTAATTAGCATTTAAAATTGAATATTTAATTAATAAAAGGTTTTAAAATATTTTTATTGGATTTTATTTCTTATTTATATTATTTTGGACTTGTTTTAGCTTTTAATTAACTTTTAGGTTAAAATTTTACATTTTGTAGTTTTTACGGTTTTACGTGAACGTGTTTTCGTCTTAGCTCGATCCGTCTTCGTAACCGTCTTTTCTTTCCTTTCTCATTTCTTTTCTCTTTTCTTCTTGTTAATAATCATAAACATTAATTCATTCATTACACAACACACGTGCCTCCTCGAGAACGAACTCACTTCATTTGGGTCATAACTTGTGGTTTTCCTAAACTACTCGTTAATACTTACCCTAATTACCTTCCTTTTCCTAAAGGGGTAAAAATACATCAATTTTTGGCGCCGCTGCTGGGGAGGCGTGTTGTGTTTTGTTTGAACCATTGTTGTTTTTTATATTAGCCATAATAGTAATTGTATTAGTAGCACTCTACTAATACGTATTATCGTTTTTCGGTTTTTGTGTGAATACTATTAAAATATTGTATACAAAGAACAATAAATTCACAAGTACTCCAAATACGTGCGAAATCACAACCTTGACTTGGGAGGTCATTACCCAATCATTGTATTCGAATCTCAAACCAAAGAAAAAGGCAAAAATAGATAAATACTTTCGTGAAGCTTAATCTTGATAATACAAACTATAAGGTGGGTATAAGGCGGTTGTATTTCACGACCTAAAGGAAAAAGGCTCTTAAGTGCTTCGCGCCGCCTCGTTTCCTCCGCTTGCTTGTGCGTATTTGATTTTGAGAGTGAATCGAGGGTTTTGCCGCCCAAAGTATTATTACATATCATATATATTTTCTTGGTTTCTATTGATTAAACCCTCTTGAACGATTTGGTGTTCCACCATCGTTCTAAAGTCATCGAAGGCGTTCACTTCACGTGATCGTTTTCATTCCCTGAGGCTTCTTTAATCAAGAGATTTGATTAAGGAGGATATTTGTGGACTTTTTGTCTACCTAATACATTTCACCAATTTCCAAAAAAGTTAATACCATCAAAAACCACAAAAAAATTGAAAAACACAAAATACCAAAAAGAATCTTCTTTGCTCGTCTCCTCGTTGTACGTGACGTTTATGCTCACTCGTAATCAAGCAAAACGTGCACGTAGACGAAAGAACAAAACTCCCACTCCAACTCATTCTAGTGAGGAGTCTCCTATTGACGAACCCATTGTACGAGAAGAACCAACCATGGCGAATCGAACTATGATGGAGTTACTTCAAGCACCCACCGAGGGTTATGGAGAAGCTATTGTGATTCCCGCTATCCTTGCGGAGAATTTTGAGGTGAAAACGGGTTTGTTGTCGATGATCCAAAACAACAAATTCCGTGGTGATGAGAAGGACAATCCCCACAACCATATCCGCCAATTTAATCGTCTTACCGCCACGTGCAAATTTAAGGATGTCTCGAATGACTCGATTAAGATGATGCTTTTTCCGTATTCCTTAGCGGGGCCCGCTAAAATTTGGTTAGAGAAAGGGCCACCCAATTCTATATTGACGTGGAAGGATCTCGTTTCTAAGTTTGTGAACCAATTTTTTCCGCCCTCTAAGACTACGCATTTGAAAAATGAGATTTCAAAATTTTCACAAGAATCAAATGAAAGTTTTTCTACGGCTTGGAATAGGTTTAAGGAGATGTTACACGAATGTCCTCATCACGGTTTTTCTGACTTGCACCAAATCGACACGTTTTACAATGGAATTAACGATCATGAAAGAGATTATTTGAATGCCGCCGCGGGTGGTAATTTTTTGTGTAAAACGGTTGAAGAAGCTTTGGTCATAATTGAGAATAGGTCTAAGGTTTATAGCCCTCGTAACACACCGAGTGTTGCCAAAATGGGCTCATCATCGTCTCGTAGTATCAATGCCTTGCAAGATGAAGCAAATGAGGAGAATCGGTTTTTCGATAGGTTTTCGACTCTTATGTCCCATTGGAAAGCTCAAGAAGCTTCGAATTCCGCTTCGGTTAAAGCGGTTTCTAAGAGTTGTTTGTCGTGTGGGGGAGCTCATGATCTTTACGAGTGCATTACCGCGGATGGTAACACTTCGATTGCTTATGTAGCCACGGGAACTTATAACCAAATCGGTCAAGGTTCTCGCCAAAATCAAGCTCCACCAAATCAAAATGCTAATAACTATCGCAACAACAACCAAGGTGGAAATTACCAAGGAAATCAAAGGAATTAAAACAAGGGTAATTATCAAAGTGGTAATGGGCAAATTTCAAATCAAAACCAAAACCGTGATTTTCAAACCAATGCCCAAGGTTTTCAAAATGATCACACCAAAAATCTTCAAGGAGAATTTTTGAATTATGCAAAGGCTAATGATGCTAAGTTTGACAATATGCAACGTGAAATGGTTAGCTTAAGGTCCAAGTTGAAAAACGAGCTTAAAAACGAACTTGCTAATGAACTTAAAACTCATGCTAATAAAATGGAAGGAAATGTCACACGACTCCAACAAAATCAACAAAAAATGGAGCAAGGTCAACATGAGATTAAGCAAGAATTGTTAAAAGCGGATGCTAGGCAATCTAAGTTTGAAGACCGTATGGCTAAAATGTTTGAAGCCATCATGTGTAAGCCCTCTTCTTCGGGTGGTCTTCCTAGTGATACCATCGTGAACCCGAAAGGAGAGTTGAAGGTTATTACTACTCGTAGTGGTAAAACTTTCAAAGAACCCATTTCTCATCCAAGTACTTCTATGGAGAAGGAAAAAGAGAAAGAACCCGAGGTTGTGGTTGAAAAGGAGCACATTACAAGCCCACGAAGTACCGCTCAAACGACACCTACGGTTGAACCAATACCAATCATGGAACCCGAGATTCCAAGGCCGATGCCTATGCCTACTATGCCCCAACTGTTAGCCTCAAAATATTGAGCCAAACAAGAATGCTCGGTCATATGTTTATTATGTATCGTATTTTAGAACGTTGTAATAGGTAGTATATTAGTCGTGTAATTACGGGCTTAACATTAAGCTAAGGTTCATTAATAAGTAACCAAAGCCCAAAAGGAAAGCCCGATCCATGATCATATAGCCCATTAAGCTACATGTAAGCAAAGGCTATATATACCCTTCCTAGCATGTTAGGAAGGGTGTTGGTCATTTCATTTTCTCCTAATCTAATATTCCACAAGTTTCACCAACCATTTTCTCTCTACTTTCTCTCACTACTTTCTCTCTCTATAATTCTTCTCATTTCTACCTTTCTTTAATAAATTCGTGTGATTATAACAATCATATATTAGGGACAACAATTGGTATCAACCGCCACGGGGTAGATTTGTTATTGATTGTTCTTCTTATATTTGATTCGTGTGATTTCTTCCATAAATCAACTCGAATTCAAATTTTTTTGTGGTTTTCGTGTTCTTTATCTTGCTACAAATCATCTATATACTTGTTGTAGAGATTTGGTTGTTTTGGTTTGGTAAAAATCACGAATTTGTTGCCTAAAAAGTTGCTAATTTGTTGCCTAAAAGTTGATAATTTGTTGCCTAAAAGTTGCCTAAAAAGTTGGAAGAAAAAGTACTATCATTGCGACAGCTTAAATTTCGGAAAGTACAAGTAAATGGGGCTCCCATCGCAATAACCATCACCATCGGAAAGTGATTGGTTCCACATTGCGATACTGAGGATTTTCATACTTATTCCGATCTGGCCATTCCGATCGTTCTTTGCGATCTGGGATTCCGACGGTTATAAGGAAGTTGTTAAGTCGTTACTCTGCCAAATTTGTTTCAGCCACATTTCGATCTAAACATTCCGATCTGGGATTCCGACAGGTACATTGCGATCAGGGATTACGACAGTACATTGCGATCTGGGTTTACGACAGTACATTGCGATCTGGGATTACGACTGTGCATTGCGATCTAAGCCATTTTCCGATCTAAGCCATATTCCGATCTGAACACATTCCGATGGACATTCCGATGACATGTTTAGCTAAATTTTGTTTGATTATTTTTTAGATTTAGCCACCATCTAGACTAGTTTCGGAACGTAGTTTACACGAAGATCAAAAAAAAAAAAAAAAAAAAAAAAAAAAAAAGAGTTAAAATTTTTTTGTCAAGTAAATTCAAATTTTTTTTCATACTAGTTTTAGGACATTTCTAGCTCGATTTCAAATTTTGGCGATTACAAAATTTTTGGACTACCGTTTTAGTCGGACTGGAGAATTTATTGTCGGCCTGGAGAAAAATTGCAATTTTCGGAATTTAAAACACAACAACAATCACAACAAATCTACTTAAGATCCATATTCACTTCATCATTTCAGATAATATTGAGATGGATTCTACTGCCGAATATCGTGTGACGAACAACAACATAATGGTGGCGGGTAACAAAGAGAGACCACCAATGCTTGTATCTGGACGGTATGCTCAATGGCAATCACGTTTCATACGATATCTTGATACAAGACCTAATGGTGATGCCCTGAGGAAATGTATTACTCATGGACCATATATATTTAAGAAGATCTCAGTTCCTCCAAGAGCAGCCACAGATACTACTGATCCAATACCTGTAAGTGAACGTGATGAAACAAGAGCTGATCTCACACCTGAAAATTGTGCTTGGCATGATGCGGAGAAGGAAGCCATCTATATGGTTTTAAGTGGGATTGGAGATGATATTTACTCCACGGTTGATGCATGCCCGACAGCACATGAAATGTGGACTGCTATTGAACGCTTGCAACAAGGAGAATCACTCAACAAACAAGATGTCAAAACAAACTTGTTTTGGAATTTTGGCAAGTTTACTTCAAGGGATGGAGAATCAATTGATTCATACTACTCCAGGTTTTATAAAATGATGAATGACATGACAAGAAATAACCTGCAAGTATCCACCATGCAAGTCAATGTCCAATTTCTTCAACAACTTCAACCTGAGTGGACACGGTTTGTCACTTTGGTGAAACAACAAGAAAAGTTAGACGAGGTCTCATATCATCGACTCTTTGACATCTTGAAGCAATTTCAGAATGAAGCAAATGAAATTCGAGCTGAACGTGTTGCCAAGACGGCTAATCCACTTGCTTTAGTGACTACCACTCAACATGTTCAAGATCCTCACTCTCAGGCTCCTAAGCCATACTCCAATACATCATCTTCACCACGATATTCCACATCATCTAAGTCTTCATTTTCCACAAAATCTCGAGGTAAAGTGCCAAGAGCACCATCACCACCATCTGAGTCCTCATCTGAAGAAGATAGTGATGAAGACCAAGCTCAAAAGAACCGAGAGATGAAACAACAAATTGCTTACATAATGAAGACTTACAAGAAAATCTACAAACCCACCAACAACAATCTTCGCACATCATCTAACACAAAGAATCGATATGTTGAGAGTCCTCCAAGGTATGACACACGTCGACGTGGTGAAAGTCCTTCTAGGTATGATCGACATAATCCAACGCATGTTGAGGGTTCTGCAAGATATGATCGACAAACTGCCAAGTATGATGCTCAGAGGATTGCTGCTGCTACTGGGAATAGGGAAACGGTTGGAAGTCAAGTGGTTCAGCAGAGTGGGATTCAATGTTTTAATTGCCAAGGTTATGGGCATATGGCAAAGGAATGCAGGAAGCCGAAAAGGGTTAGAGACTCCAACTATCACAAGGAAAAGATGTTGCTATGCAAAAAGATGGAAGCAGGGGTTAAATTGTCAGCTGAGGAAGGAGCCATGCTTGATGATACTGATGATGAAGATTCTGATCAAGAGCTTGATGCACATTACTCGTACATGGCAAAGGTTGAAGAAGTTCTCAAAGTCACTGAAGATGACAATGGTCCTATCTTTGACACTGAGCCAATCGATAAGGTACACACTACTGATGAATATAATGTGTTTGGTGATATTCCTGAGCATAGTGATCTACCCAATGCCATTAATGACACGTGTATGATGGAAACGGTTGATAGCAATACCACACCCGATTCATCAGACATGTGCAATAATGAGTCTGAGGATGATCAACATGCAAATGAATATGATGAAGAGGAACGTATTGCGCTTGCTAATTTAATTGCTACTTTACAAAAAGAAGTCACTGAAAATAAAAAGAATCAAAAGCAATTAAAGAAGGCAAACGCTACGCTCACTCAAAGTTTTGAAGAATGTAAAGCTGCTCTTATCAAATCTACTGAGATGACTGAAAGCTATAGAGATGAGCTCCTTCAGAAAAACAAAGAGCTTGAGGGGTACAAGGGAAGTGCGTTAAAAAGTCAAAAGGATGATTTTGAAAACAAATATAATACAACTCTTGAGTTATTAGCTAAAGAGAAGCGTCAATATAATGTTTTCTTAATGGATGAACGTCAAAAAACGTACCTTGCCAATACCAAAGTTAATGAACTTGAACAAAAGCTCTCTATGACCACCACTGATTCTGCTAAAATTCTAGAGGATAAGAAACAAGAGGTAGATGCGTTAAAACAAGACTTCAAAAGTAGATATGATAAAGAAACCGAAAAAGTTAAGAAACTAGAAGCACAAGTCGACTTTTTGAAGAACGTTGTTTATAAAACGCATGATTCTATTCAATCCGTAAGAATGCTAGCACCTCCATCGATGTTTAAGGGTCAAGCTAGCTTTGCAAGTCCTGAGTACCTTGCCAAAGCTCAAGCTGCGAACCCGCATCTTTATCTTGATGAGACTGAAAGGACAGATCTTGATTGCATGCCTGTTAGTGCCAATAGTGAAGAGACTGCCCTTTGGGATGCTGATAGTCAACCACTTGTTAATAAGGAGTTTGTTAAACCATATAATTATGCTTATGAGAATAGTCTTTATGGCCTGTTCAACAAACAAACTCAGAAAACTCGTGAGGAAGTGTTCTTAGAATGCAAACAAAAGAGAATTCAATGGAAGAAAGCATTTGCACCTAAGAAATCTAATGTTTACAAATACATCAACTACCTCCCTCTAGATGAATCTAAAAGCAAGAGTAGGAAAACATTAGGTATTCTTAAACATCACATAGATAATGTTAAATCTATTGTTGAACGAGACTGGGCAAAACGTGAAAATGCTGAATGGACACGTCCGATTCCTCAAGATATTACCTTGCTTGTCAAAGAACTCTTAATTCCAAACACGGCGTTGATTAAAGAAACTGTTCTTCAACTTGAGGAGTTCATTCGGACTGAAATGTTTGATGATTTAAAATATGTTGAATCTATTGAGAAACACATTGATGATCTTCAAATGGAGAAGTCTGATTTCTCAGATGAATATGATTTACTCTTGCAAGAATGCGTTTCTAAAGATGTTATGTGTGCTTATTTTACATCTTGTGCTGATATTGATGAATATTCTGAAGTTGCATGCCAATATCTTGATAAGATCAAAGAATGTGAACGTCTTGAAATTGAGCTTTCGAAACGTAAAGAAAATATTGACAAAAAGGCTTTTGAGTTACTTCAACACAAAACTGATTTCCTTCAAAAACATTGTCATTCACTTGAACTTGCTTTGCAAAAAGATGTTGGTCGTTTTCCACATGATAATAAATTGCAAGAAAAACTTTCCCAAACATTTCGAGAAATGAATGAACAGAATTTGGAAATTAAAGGGTTGAAAGCTCAATTACAAGACAGGGACAGAGCGATAGCTGAGTTACAGAAACTCATTGCTAAAATGGGTGGGAAAATTGTGGAACCTAGCATTAAGAAAAATGTTGTTAGACAACCCAATGCCTCTAAAGAGAATAGATCCTCTATCTTGGGAAAACCATCTGCTTTATCTAATTCCTCGTTTGCTAAACCTGTGTTTGCCCCCAAGATGGATGGAAAGGAAAGGTTACCACAAGCTCAACCTATAAGGAATCCTATAGCACCAAGCGTTAAGCACAATAATGTCATTAAACCAGGGATGTATAGAATGTACACTAAGCCCACAAACAAAGATACTCACTCGCCTCAGACTTCTAGAAACACTAATATTCATGTGTCTTCTACTACAGGAATAGTCTCCACTACTAGTGTTAGCCGGCCTCAGCTTAAGAGCACTCAAGTGAATGATAAGGTCTGGAAACACAAGAATCAAGGGAAGATGAAGAAAGTAGAAGAACACCCTAGGAATTTGAATGTTTTTAAGAATAAAAAGTCTGTTATCGCATGTAATGACGATCTGAATGCTGTGAATGATTTGAATGCTATGAATGTGAAATTTGTTTGTGTCAAATGTGGCAAGTGTGCTAATGCTAATCATTCTATGTGTGCTATGAATAATGTCAAAGGCGTAGAAACTAGAACTAAGAAGCAAACTGTGATGCCTATTAGTGCTAGTAAACCCAAACGCAAAGTGAACCATTCTGGTGCTACCCCCACTAAGAAAAGTAATGCATCAGACTCCACCACTAAGAATCCTAGAAGCAAAATTAATTGGATCAATTTTTGAGGGGGAGCATTTCAACTTCATGCATAGATTGACACATCTTTCTCCCGAAGATTTTCAAGACTATTTTTCAAAATATATTTTAATCAAATTTGGTATCTCTAATATCAAAAGATTTTATATATTAGAGATAGCGGGAGAAAATGTGATTAAAATGTGATCATATATAAGACTCAAGCACTTTAACTCTTACCCACATGTGCGAAACACTTTCGATTATCGATGCACATGTGAAGGGGGAGCTTTTCTGAAACGACAAAACTAGCAAGGTGTTAAATGTTTTTCAAACACTTTGTTAGAATTTAAAGTGGTTTTCATGGTTACGATCAAATACCCACAACATCTTTAATTTCACGACGTTATTGGTGTCAAAAGGGTGGTTAGGTTTAAGTCCTATGATCCAACCAGAACCGGAGGGATCTTCCCAGGGACAATCCAATAGATTATTAGAAGTCCTTAGGAAAGATGGAGTAGAATGTGAACGTAGCTAAATGCCGACTAAGTACTGATGCTAGCACTGGAACAATCACAACAAGGTGCTAGTAATGATGTCTTGGTAAGCATTGAAGGGGTTGAAGAATGAAAAAGAAATGTAAGGATAAAGGGTCTAAAGAAAGAAGCCCTCCATACAACTTAGGCAGAAACCGGGTCAACTCATCATGAAGACAAACTCATCATGGACCTAGTGATGTGAAGCACAACCCTTTCCTAGCTACTCAGGCTTCTCTCAAAAGAAGTTTGTTTTATTGTCACGGAGATCAACACGACTTCTATTGACTTTCTCACTCCGAGATTGTTGATATTGAATAGGTGGCATCTGCTCCAGCCTCCGACCACTAAAAGTGCACAAATCGAGTCTAGAGCCAAGAGATCAATCAAATCTCGTTAGGACACACGGATGAAGATCAAGAGAGTCCTACGCTATATCCTTGTGATATTGCTAGAACACTCAGAGTGATACTACTTAGTATTCACAATGATGAGTGGAAATCCTTCCAGTGTTAACATCAAACAGCACTGCGGTAGGTCATATGCAAGATTCTTTATGAATTGAACATGTGCAAAACTGAAAAGCAACAGTGGTTTGATTCTTAATTGATTCAAACTCGTTTCAGGTTTCTACGCAATATCTTTATGGTCTTGCGAGAACATTCAGAGTGATATTCATTAATATTCACAGTGACGAATGGAAATCCTTCTAGCGTCAACATCAAACAGCGCTACGGTAGGTAACTTGCGAGATTCTTATGAATCAAGCTTGTGTCAACTGGAAAGCAACAATGGTAAGATTCTTAATGAATCAAACTTGTTCCAGGAATTTGAATTGACGACATTAATCAAGCGGATATTAATCCAATTGATTCACTCTTTATGTTCGCAGTCTTGCTTTGAGACGGTCGAGTAAAGAGAACGGCTAGTACAGCCGCGAAACCCTGTCAAGGAGATTCTTAATTGAATCTACCTGATCACAGGTACGATATTTAATATCGTATAACGGTCTTCACCGACCGGAGGTAAAACGCTACCGATTTAGGACGAATGTCAAAGCCATTCAGTCCGTGTCTATGTTTTGTCTCGAGAAGGTGGCGTCACGGTGTACACAGCAAAGTCAATGATTCAGAAACCACATACTCATGCCTAAAGACATATTCAACTATTAATAGTGTGAGCATGTGGATGAAGACACAAGATCGCAAGATGGCAAAGACAAGTCAAGGATGATTTGAAGATCTCAAGCTTAAAGACAAAGTCGAAAGACAACGACAAAGGCTCAAAGATCACAGCATGAAGAAACAAGGCTACGATTACACGTTCAAGACTCATTTATGGCGAGATTAGTAATCTCTACAAATTTCCTAAATGACCAAGGTTTATGACCTCTCATTGGGGGAGATTGTTAGCCTCAAAATATTGAGCCAAACAAGAATGCTCGGTCATATGTTTATTATGTATCGTATTTTAGAACGTTGTAATAGGTAGTATATTAGTCGTGTAATTACGGGCTTAACTTTAAGCTAAGGTTCATTAATAAGTAACCAAAGCCCAAAAGGAAAGCCCGATCCATGATCATATAGCCCATTAAGCTACATGTAAGCAAAGGCTATATATACCCTTCCTAGCATGTTAGGAAGGGTGTTGGTCATTTCATTTTCTCCTAATCTAATATTCCACAAGTTTCACCAACCATTTTCTCTCTACTTTCTCTCACTACTTTCTCTCTCTAGAATTCTTCTCATTTCTACCTTTCTTTAATAAATTCGTGTGATTATAACAATCATATATTAGGGACAACACCAACCCACACCACCTTTACCCTACCCTTCAAGACGAGACAAGGAAAAGGCACAAGAACGAAATAATTATCAATTTGAACTCTTTATGAAAATGTTTCGTGACTTGCATTTCAATATAAGTTTTGCCGACGCCTTAGTCATGATGCCTCGATTTGCCGCAAACTTCAAAAGTATGTTGAATAACAAAGAGAAATTGCAAAAATCGTCTAGTTGTTCTTCGGTTTTTCTAAGACGCATACCTCAAAAAGTCGGTGATCCTAGAAAGTTTTTAATCCCATGTGTTATCCAAGACATGGAAGAATGCTACGCCTTGGCCGATCTTGGTGCTAGTATTAATTTGATGCCTCTTGAGATTTTTAAATCGCTAAATCTTCCAAATATCACTCCTTCAAGAATGTCAATCGAAATGGCCGATCATTCTACGATTCTAGCTTGTGGAGTTGCCGAGGACGTCTTTGTGAAAGTTGGAAAGTTCTACTATCCTGTAGACTTTATTGTTGTTGATATTCCTATCGATCCTAAAGTTCCGTTAATTTTAGGTCGATCTTTTTTGGATACCTCGAGAGCACTTATCAATGTGCATGCTAGAAAAATCACTCTTCGTTTCAATGAGGAAGAACTCGTCATTAATGCAACCCAAAACACCACTCTTTCTCATGTGTATTCTATCACATCTTTGTACAATGTCAATCCTATCAAAAACATTTGCAAAAAGATTTCCAATAGAGTTTTAGGAGTTGTTGAGAAAAATGAAGTTCCGTCCCCTCCGCCGGTGGAGGTTAAGAGTGTTAAGCCTACGATTCCAATCTCGAGTGATTCTTCGGATGATGAATACGTTGATCCCGATGGGGAGGTTTTCTTTGTTGATAAAAGATTTGAAAACTTACCACCACCTTTACCAAAAAGATTTCAAAATGTGAGAATTTTTAGTGTGACTAACATTGTTTTAGATACACCAAATATTTTTGACATAATTAAATCGGGTTTTCACAAGGAGAGTGCAAAAGATGAAAAAGGAAAAGATTTTGAATTGAATTTAAAAGATTTTTCTACAACTCTAACTCCGTCATCACCACGTGTATTGACTACTACAAGCTCGTCTTCTCCTTTTGACGATGCTTTGTGTGGACTTAGTGTGGGGGAATCCCCTTATGTTCCATCCCCTTTCTCCACTGAGGACGAGATATTTGATCCTGGAATTGCTTATATAAGGAAATCTCGGTCTTCCACCGATGCAATAAATGGAAAATCTTTTCATTTGATTGGTGCGAGTCTACCTCCAGTAGCTCATGTTTTTAGAGACTTACCCATTGTCCCACCCTTCTATTTCTTCTCTCCTATTTTCTTGAAACCCTTTGGGTTTATGTTGGCACACGATGAGGTGGCGTTGATTTATTTTATCAATGAAAACGAGAACGCCATCTTCGATCCCGGTATTTTGCATCATTTAAGGACTTAGTCCTTTATACCGGTTGTTTTTGGGCCTTGTTTATCATGTAAGCCCCACCAAAAATTGACCACACCATGATTATCCCTAAATGATCACATTTATGAGGGATTCGAGTCGAGCTTTTGACTCGGTTATCAAAAACAAGGTGCCTCGTGGGGGAGACCCATGCTTATCCATGTACATATTATTGCTTTCTAATTAGTTTAATGTGAGGGGATTTGTGCCCTTCCAACCTTTGTTCCGTGGTTGTTTGTGAATTATGGTTTTTAGATCATGATCTTCACGATTGGAGCCTCTCGTGTTCGTTTCATGGGAGCACTCGATCGTTTGCTTTGGAGACATTTCTCAATATCCAAATGATATATCCTTGATTGTTCTAACCCTAGGTTTATAGCACACTTCATAAACGGCTATTAATTTAATGGTTACACCCTTTCCATGCTAGATTAGGCATTCGACAACGTCTCTAGTATGGGGGTGTTTGCACCCCTAGACTCGAAACATTGAGGACAATGTTTAACTTTAGTATGGGGGGTGAATAGATACTTGCCTTTCCAAACCTTCACGCTTTCCAAAGTTTATCGTTTTGTTTGTCGTTTTGTTGCAAAATAAGGCTAAAAATGGCCAAATTTTAAAATTTTTCTCATGTTTTATAAGTGTTTGAAGACACGAATGTAGATTTTCCGATGGCGAGAATAAGAGTACTTTTTGACTCGACCGTGCGTGTTGAGCACTTAGCTTTGATTCCTTAACTACACATTAGGCTAAGTCTCTTAAATGAGGACGAGAAATGATAGAGTTAATTATAAGTTACTATGCTAAACGTAGAGTACTCGTATTCTTTCAAAAACTCATGTGTTCTCGTTGCTTGCTTATTCTCCCTTCGCTTGTAAATATTTTTTGCTTAATAAATATTGACTTAGCGGTTTAGTTAGGATTGTTGGGTTTCTAGTCTTTTCTAGTAGCTTCCGTATAATTAAATTGGGAAGACATTAAGGTATCGCCAGCGTCACGGTTTTGAAGTATTGGCACCCCAATAATCAAAAGCTTCACCCAATAATAAGATTTCAAGTGCTCACCTAAATCTAGCAAACAATTTGAAGCCCCACAAGGCCTAAAATATATGCAAAATTGAAAGTGAATCAAGCCTTAATCTTCGAAGCTTTAAAGATCCAAAATTCGCTTTAGCGTGAGGATATATGTCTTTGGCTAATAAAACCACCGATGAGGCGGATAATAAAAGGCGAGGCAAGACCGAAGTCATAATAAAAGCTTCATGGCGAAGTTGAATAAAAGATGGAGGTAAGACAAAGATAATAAGGCCCTTCCGTTAGGGGGCGTATAAAAGTCTTGGTAATAAGTCTCATGTTCAAAACCGTTATAAAACCGTGTTTATCGATTCTTCTTGTCAACTTAATTTTTTAACATCGTTGTCTATTAGGAGGGGTTATTGATTAGATGGTCTTAGTTACACCGTAGGACTCTATTTTTAGACCTAAATCTCTATTATCGCATAAGTCAATGATGTATCCTCGTGATCATTAAGACATAATAAAATATAAGAGATACAACTTAGGAATAATGGGAGAATAAGTACGTGATTAGGGCATATGAGTAGTGTTAGCATTACCAACTTATAATGACAATGATCTCGTTGCACGCTTGGCATGGAATTGGAGTGAAAATCGAGGACGATGAAATTATTTCTAACGAAGCATTCACGTGTTCTTATTCTATGAACCTAAACGTCCCATTTTGCGATGAAAATCATACATTATGTCTAAAACACAAGTAGTAGTAATAGTAGTAGTGTAGCTAGTTTATCATTTCAATAAAGTAAATAAAATTGAATTTTGGAGATGCTTTGATACTTTATTCTAGCATTGCGTGAGGGCACGGCAATGGTTTAGTATGGGGGAGTGATGAGACTGCTTTTATACATGGTCTCATCGTCCAAATTGCGCTTAAAATGCATAAAATATCATTAAAACTGCCAAATATATGCTCGTGTTTGTTACTTGTGTATTTTTAGGTACGGATATTGAGGAAATGGCAAAAGATCACAAGAATCATTCAAAAACGAACACGGGAAACGAAGCCGCATAATGAACCGGGCCCAAGTTTTGAATTTACAAAAATGCCCTTGAAGAATTGAAGATTGTCAAGATTGGTCCCTCTACTATTGAAGACTTGGCAATTTATACCCTTGCAAATCTCAATTATTGCATTTGGGTCCTTAAATTATCAAGTATTTACAAGATCAGTCCTTGAAGAATGAAGAATTGGCACAAAATGTCCTTGAAACAAGTTTGTGAAACTATTGTGCCAAAAATGACAACTTTCCAAAATCATTTACAAAGGAATGGAAAGTTTGTTGCTGTTTATACAAAGTGAGAAGAAGAAGAAACATGGGGGTTGAAACTGTCAGACAACAAAACTCACACAACCACTCAGAATGTGACACCTCATCAATACCCACCCATATACCCACTACCCTACCCAACCCGTAGCCCACAACCCATTACCCAAACCGGTTTAATTAATTAAACTGGTCAACTTATCCAGTCAACCCTCCACTTATTCCCTCCAAATACCCTTTTTAAATACATCTTTCCCCAAAACAGATCTAATCATCCCTTAATCACCATCTTAACCCCTAATTATCCAGACCCAATTAAGCAAAAAACAAAGGGTTTTTGCTTCTTCTTTTCTAGATGGTTGATTAAAACCTTTCTCACCAAAACCCACATTTCACATCACCACAAGACACACCCATGTGTCTTGTGGGACCCTCCCCTGCTACATCACTTTCACCCAAACCCCAACACCCGACCAAACCAACGACTGAGGCCAATTCCTTTGACCCCAAGCACATTTTAACGATGGAGATCAAGATTCCAACAACTGTCATCACATGGACCTCCAACAAGATCACATGGGCGCATTTGACTGATTTTGAAGACAAAGACCAAAGGGCATTTTAGGACTTTCAGAAACTAGGGTTTAGCGTCTAGTTTATTCCTTTTAGTAGTATATATAGGAGTCGTTTGTGACCCTATACTTCTTGTTCCAGATTTTCCTCAAACATTTGTAATCCTATTTTTTAAATGTTATAAAGTTGGTATTTTTGGTTGAAAATTGTAATTCCTTTTATTATTTTTTTGAAATTTGGTGTATGTTTGAGAATCTGAGTTCCATTTTTCCATTGTGAAACTATTTTCAAGTTTCAGTTTTAAAAAAGGGGTTTTAAAAAAAAGTGATAAAATTCAGAAATCTTAGAATCCATGAAGTGAAAGTGGACTTGGATTTGTATTTCTGAGTTTTGCACTTGTTTTCTAAAACGTATCCATTGGTTAAAGTTCCAGAAGTTTTTGAAAAGGTTTGGGAAGTTTCAAAAAGAATCAGAAATATTGGATATTGGTGCTTGTTCTCCATTTTTCTTAGCAGGGTTTGAAGAACTTGTTTGCTGTCCAAGGATCAACATAGGCCCGGGCCTATTGGAAGTGACAAAGCAGTCACTGAGGGACCTGGATGTAGGTCCCTCTAGGTAAATCTATTTTTCCATTCTGAGTTCTAAAAATTTTTGAGTCTAAGTGATTTTGCATGAAAGTTGTGAATAGTTGTTTGATTGCTTGTTTATTGGCTTGACTTGAGTTATTCTGGTATATTATGCATGTTTAGGACTGGTCTAATCATTTTGGTGTGATATTGTTGATTGTGGTTTAAAAAAATGATTTTGAGTTATTTAAAGGGGTGTTTGGATTAAGGGATTACCCAAGTTTAGTGACAAAGATTTGTGTTAAATCCTATTTAAAAACACTTCTCAGGTAGCTAGTAAGTGATACATGCACTAGGGTTTAAATTTGGTAAGGTTTAAAAGCATTTGCAAGTAAAAAATTTGGAAAATATAGCTAAAAACAGTAAACCTTTGTTGTGACTGATTTTTGTGGAGTTTGTGCATCAAAGCTTGGAATTTGCTAGATTATAGGTCATAGAAGGTTTGTGAATTGCTTATATGCTGTTTGGTGAGCTTATTCTCAAGTTATGAGGCTTTGAAAATCGTTTTTGTGCAAGTAATTGGTGTCTACTGTTCATCAGACACATAAGTGCTTAATCAGTAACTTGTGGTGCATTTTGGTGTGATTTTTGTAAAGTGACTTTGTGTTTTTTGTGTTTACTCAGACTCCCCACAACCCAATTGGTGTGGGGGTGCCTTTTGTCCAAAAGATCAAGCTCACAATAAGCTTTCCTAAGCTTATTGCATTTCTGACCAAGAAATTGCACTAGCAGTGGGAAGAAAGTTTCCCCTGCTAACACACAAGTTCCCACTGCTTCACTAGCAGACAAACACCAATCACATGTCACTTTCAGAAATCTTATTTTTTTTGTCTTTAGTGCTTAATTTTGTGAGTTAGGACTTGAAACCAACTTTGTTATTTTTCTAATTTTAATTTTGATTTTTCTGTTTAACTAAAAATTTTATTACTGTTCATTTAGTAATTTTTAGATTATTTAGCTATTTAATTAACTTTTTAATGTTTCTGTTTTTGGCATTTAGTACCAAAAATATATATTTTTCAGTTTAATCAATTTTCCTGGACTTAGAATATTATTTTAAGATTTTTGGTTAAAGAAGATTTTACTGTTCATCTTTTTATTAATTTTTAGAATTAATTTAACTTAATTAGGGTTTTAATTAAACTAGTTTTGTCTTTTAGTGGTAAAATTAATATTTTTCCAACTTTTTCATTTTTTTTCTGTTCATTAGAGTAAAATAGGATTTTTAAAATTGGTAGACTATTTTTAGCATTATTCTATTTGTTTATAATTATTTTAGTTTTAAAATAGTTTTTAGTAATTTAAAAATAGAAAAATAGTTTTTAAAAATTAGGAAAAATACTTTTTAGTTTTTAGATAATATAAGTAAGTTATTTGTTCAATAAAATCATATTTTGAACATTTTGATTAATTATATCAAATTTTAGGGCTTTAATTAGCATTTAAAATTGAATATTTAATTAATAAAAGGTTTTAAAATAATTTTATTGGATTTTATTTCTTATTTATATTGTTTTGGACTTGTTTTAGCTTTTAATTAACTTTTAGGTTAAAATTTTAAATTTTGTAGTTTTTACGGTTTTACGTGAACGCGTTTTCGTCTTAGCTCGATCCGTCTTCGTAACCGTCTTTTCTTTCCTTTCTCATTTCTTTTCTATTTTCTTCTTGTTAATAATCACAAACATTAATTCATTCATTACACAACACACGTGCCTCCTCGAGAACGAACTCACTTCATTTGGGTCATAACTTGTGGTTTTCCTAAACTACTCGTTAATACTTACCCTAATTACCTTCCTTTTCCTAAAGGGGTAAAAATGCATCATGGAAATCAGCCCTAATACTCCATAGAAACTCCTCCTTGGATGTTAAAACTTGCACCAATCTTCATCTTTTTGAATGGAGATTAACATATGTTAATTATAACATATGTTTGTGGTTAAAATTTGTATGAATGGGGTGTTTTGAAGGCTATAGTGGACGGCACAAGCAAGAGAGAAGGAGAGGATTGTGTGTGGTTTGCATGGTGGAAATGGTAGAAATGAAGGTAGCTAGTGGTTTTGGTGAGAAGTGGCTTAATGTGTAAGCTAAATTGGACAAGTGTTAAGTTACTTCTTAAAAACTTGCCACCAAATTGGTGTTGTGGCTTACTTTGGCCGTCCATATTGAGTGGGGTGGGGCAAGATTTATCTTGTCTCATCCCACTAATTTACGGGTATCCCTCGATTCTAGTTTCCTCGGTTTGCGTGCCCTCGGGTCGTTTTACGAAAAACGTTTTTATAAATTATGAATCAACGGCACAAAACGAATCCAATAAAAATTGTCTCATCAAAAACGGAGTTCGAAAACGTAAATACGTAATCCTAAGGTTTCCGGTTTAATCGTGAAGGACGTTAAAATAAAATCGTAGGTCCTAATCTCTTCTCGTAAATTTGTGAGTTTATGAACCAACACAAATTTAAAACTCCAAAATAATATTTATGGACAAATTTATTTTCTGAAATATCGGACTGTCACCAAAACGGTGTATGTAAACGTAAGCACGTAACGTTGAATCCTCCGGTTTAGACGTAGTCGACGCTACTTCAAGACGTAAATCCAAATTACTTCCCAAAAATAAGTGATTTCATATTGTAACATTAAAATAATGTTTTCAAATAAATATTGAGAATAAAATATCAACCATAAATTGACGGATTGTCACAGCTTTGCCTATAAACGATGCTCGTGTGGTAGTCAAGTTCTTGAAAAGCTTGTTTTCTCGGTTTGGAACCCCTCGTGTGATCATAAGCGATCGTGGAACCCATTTTTGTAACGACCAATTCGAAAGGGTCCTAAGGAAATATGGGGTTACACATCGGCTTTCTACGGATTATCACCCACAAACGAGTGGGCAAGTCGAGGTTTCAAACCGAGCGTTGAAGAGAATCTTGGAGAGATCGAATGGGGAAAACCGACAATCTTGGTCGGATAAGTTGGACGATACTTTATGGGCCTTTCGGACCGCTCATAAGACGCCCATCGGGTGCACTCCTTATAAGCTTATGTGTAACACCCCATTTTGATAATGGAATGTCACGCGTAATTATGGCATGTCATCAAAGCATACAAGGATAAATGTCTAAACATTACATGACCATAAAAAGGAAAATACCGAAATCAAACATCGGTAGTCCAAAAGTAAAGCTCATCACATACAAACATAAGTACTATAAATGAAAGGACTAAACAATGTCCATGGCAAGAGTATCAAAGTAAAGATAATGCATAAAGTAAAGAAAGGCTAGAAAGCTTCCGGTCCATATGCACGTACGCTTAATGTCTACGAGCGTCCCTGAGTACCTGCCGTTTTGGGAACATAGAAAAGGAAAACGGCTGAGCAATACGCTTGATTGTAGTGTTTTACTACTCTTTAGGAAAAGGAGCGTAAAAGCGGTAAGTATCGAGTGATGATTTAGGAAAATCAAGCACTAATGACCCTTATGAATTCAAAGTTCGTTTCCCAAGGAGGTATATGTGTGTGAAAAACTTGTTAAATGTTTGTGATTAATGATTGGTTTAGAAAGGGATGAGAAAAAAAAATGACGAAGACGTAAAAATAAAAATTATTACTATTAGAAAGTTAAAACGTAAAACCTTAAAAACCACAAAAATAAAAATTAATTCTAAAAATTACCAAAAATTCACCAAAAATCAAAATAAATAAACTAAGAGTTTACCAATGATCAAAATTTTTTCAAACCTTTTAAATAATTAAATATTCAATTTTTAAATGCTAATTAAAGCCCTAAAAATCAAATAAATTATCAAAAAGCCCAAATAAATATTTTTCAATTGGTAAACCTTAAAAATGACCTAAAAAGATTAAAAACTATTTTTAGAAATTTTTAAACTAAATAAAACTATTTAAAATGATTTAAAAACTATTAAAACTCAAAATAATTATAAAAATTAATCTAAAAGAGATAAAATTATTCTAAAAGTTGATAAATTCCTATTTTAATGTATTAAACCCAAGAAAAATGTAAAAAGTTGAAAAATGTGAAATTTGAAAAATAATAATAAAATAATATTAAAATAATATTAAAAATCCAAAAATTCTAAAAAAATCTAAAAACTTGCAAACTATTTTATTTTAACCTAAAGAATCAGAGAATCAAATTGAAATTACCAGAATACCCCTATTGGGCCCTCAAATGGGCCAAAACCAAAAACAGTCAACACAATTGGGCTTTTGGGCCCAAAAAGTCAAACTTGGCCCAATTTACTTGGAAAAGCCCTATCTGACTCAAAATTCAATTCTAAGAACAAAACTCTAAAGGCCCAAAAGCTAAATATGAGCTTATCACAGCTTATTAAGCACACAGCTTATTCTTATTGGGCTTTTCAGCCCATTAAGCAATAAGCTAATGCCATAAGCTCTAATTTGACACACAACCTTCTTTTGGGATGCTTATGAGATCTGTAAAAAGAAATTTTGAAAAAGCTCACTCAATAAGCCAGAAATAAGCAAGGTATTATTTCACAAAACGACAAAATAGTCGGGTTTGAGAAATAAGGCACCTCAAGACTTGATTCAACTTGCAAAAGATCACAAATTGACTCAATAAGCCAAATCAATCAACAAAATTCCAATAAGCACAACCAATAAGCCAGAATAAGCACAAATGAACTTATGAAAAAGTCAATGAAGTTGGTTTTCTAGTCAAACCCTAAAGTCAACCCACCAAATGCTCCAGTATGAACAAATGGGTCAAATAATGAGCACCTGTTACAAACTCAAAGTTGTTGCTGGTTAGAATAAGCTATTATAGCTTATTGATAAGCTGACACCAGTTTTACACTATCAGTGGCAACTAGCAGGGGAAAGGAGTTCCCACTGCTTTGACTATTTGACCAAGCTTATTTGAGAGTTCTGGTTGGATTCAATTGGAAACAAAGGCACCCTTGTGATCAGTGAATCACAAGGAGTCAATAGCAACAAGAAAATCACAATTTGGTTCACACAATAAGCCACAATCAATCAAACAGTCACCAGATATAGCCCAGATATGGAAATAAGTAGTTAAGCACTTAATAAGCAGATTTAGCAAGAATAAGCCAACCAAACTTAACAGGATGCATACACAAGCTATATAAACTAAGAATAAACACAAAGCAACAAGAATCAAACACTGAATCAAAGTAAACAACAAGATCAAAGCATGAAAAGTTACTGATGAACAATGAACATATGGAGAAACAAGTTTGCTGATCTATTTGACACTTGATTCAATTTCAGGCCTCGAATCCTTCTTCCCTGGTGTGATTAACTAAGGTTTAGCACTTGTTAGCCCTAGCCTAAGCTTAGATCTAGGTGTCCTCAAAATCCTAGCCAATTTTACCAAGTATTCAAGATTTTATGCCCTATTTTATGAATCTATGTGTTCAAACCCTCAAAACCTGCAAACAGATGAACAATAGCACCTAAATAACAGATACCATGACTTAGCATCAATAAACAACCACTTAAAAAACCACAAATCCAATTCAAGCAGTAGACCCTAACACCCTTTAATCCACTACTTAACAAAGAAACTTGTGATTTTAACTAATAACCTACTGATTTTAATGATCAAAAACACTTACTAGGTAGCAACTAACACAATCAAACTCAAAAATTACCAGCACAAACACAAGAACTCAAAATCCAAGTACCAAATCCAAAACAGGCATAAACATGAAATATTTAGGGGAATCTTAACCAAGAGATTATACCTGCCCTCCAAAACATCCTAGGAGGGCCAGCTATGCTCCGTGGACCTTGTTCAACAACTAGAACAAGACCAAGGTACTTCAATGAAGATGATCAAAGCCTGCTGATGTTCAAAGCAGAACAAGGCTTTGATTATGATATGTCTTCAACACAAACAACAAACAAACTTAACCAAGGGCTTAGAACTCTTCCCAGGCTTGGTGTCAACAAGCTTGAAGGAGCTCAAGGCTTATGGCTAAGGGTTAGTACACAAATATAAGCCAAAATCAGAAACTAGGATTTCCAGGCCTTTGAACCTTGAAAACCTTATGAACCAAGACGTGCCTTAACCATAAGATTAAGGAAGGTCTTAACAATCAAATGGAACTCAAATTTAGGCTATTCTAACACCAACTTTTAATCAAATCAAAAAGAGAATTCAAAATTTTCAGAAATTCAAATTTTATTAAACTTAAAAAGGAATTACAAAGATTGATAGCCTAAAACTGGAACAAAGGGACTCTCACATGTTGAGGTCTCCTTTTATAGGCAAATGCCTGGCTAAACACTATTCACAAACCCTAGCAACTGAAATTCCTATTCTATCCTTGCAAAACCTTCTAGGTGTGATGCCAGATGTTTTGGTTGAATCCTGGATGTTTGTTGAGTGCTTAGGGACCAAGTAATGATTTGCAGCCCTTGATTTTGCCAAGTCAGGATCAAATGCCAGGTGTCGTATTGTGAGTGGGGATGGGGGTATCATTCTGGTGGTGGGATTTGAGGTTTAAGGTGTGGGATGTGCTTGAGGTGATGTGAATCACACGTGGGTATAATCAATTTTGATTTCCCCTTTGTTTTCCTCCTTTCTAATCCTGGGTAAAAAGATGTTCTTGGCTGGTAAAAATCCCAACAGTAAGTGTTTCCCGCATGTTTAGGGATTTAAACTTGCAGCTTGTCACTTTTGGTCCTTTGGTTTTGGGAAAAGTTGTATAACAAGTTTATTTTGCAAATAAAACGTATCCCCTTTGTTTCCATCTTTCACAACTTGGCAGTTTTGGCACAAACTTTTGGAAAAAGGTTTACAAGGGTTGTTTTTGCCATTTTGAGATATTTCAAGGGCTGATCTTGGACATTCTTGATCTTCAAAGGTCTTCATTGTAATTTTGACTTCATGAGGGACCATTATTGGTAATTTGGATTTGTTGAGGTACTAATCTTGCCATTTCTTCAAAGTTGAAGGACCTTTTGTGTAATTTTGACAAACTTAAGGGACCAAACTTGTAATTATGAATATACAAGGGTTTTAAGTGTCATTTCTTCAATAAATGAGGATCAATCTTGTATGTCTTCAAATCTTCAAGGGTATTTGTTGAGTATTCCATGATTAGGGCCCGGTTCTTTGTACGGCTTCGTTTCTCATGTCCGTTTTTCCTTGTATCTTGTGATCTTTTGTCTTTTTCACGATATCCATACCTAAAATACACAAGTAAACAAACACAAGCATATATATGGTATTTTATGACATTTTTATGCATTAAAAGCCCGAAAAGAACGATGAGATCATGTATAAATGCCATCTCATCACTCCCCCATACTAAGCCATTGCCGTGCCCTCGCGCAATGCTAGGATAAAGCATCTAAGCAACACCAAAGTTCAATTTTATTAACCTTTATTGAAGAGTAAAAGACTTGCAACATACTATGAAGATGTGTAAAGACATAATGTATGATTTTCATCAAAAAGTGATTTTTAGGGTCAAAGAATAGAAACAAGTTAATGTTCCTTAGAGCAAACTTTGTCATCCTTGATTGTCATACATTCCATGCTAAGTGCAAAAACGAGATCATTGTTGGTACAAGTCACAATGCTAACACTACTCATACGTCCAAATTGTGTAATACTTTTTCTCCCCGCAATCCTAGTTATTTATAAAAGGAAATGGGTTACTAGCATTTTTTATCTATTTGTCATGGATCACAAGTGATTCATATTGACTTATTTGAGTAGTTATTAGTCCGAAAGCAAAGTAGCACGATTTGATCAATAGTTAGCCGAAGGACAAAATCTTTTAAAACGGCTTCTCGTGTATCTCCTTAAGTTCATATCTTGGCATAACTCGTTTCACGATTTGAGACCTTTCTCGGACCGATATTTGGCATGTACTTCATACTTCCAATCTTGGGAATACGTTCTTGAAATTATGGTCTTCTCTTCATATATTTGGAATTTCTTCACTTGACGTTTTTGAGAGATTCTTCATACTTGGACCACGACTTCATCATTTTTTCTTCAATCTTTACTTTGGATTTTGATATACAACGATCCGCCTCCTTTTCGGACTTGGATATATTTATCCTCATACCTTGTTAGGGTCTTTTTGGATAGACTTTCTCCATGATCTTTAGGGGAGTAATTGCTTTTCGTCGTGTGTCTCGATCCTTCATATTGATTTAGGAATAATGATACTTCACATCATCTTTGGATCTTTAGCAAAAATAGAGCTCCTCATGCCTTGTTAGGGCCTTTTTGGATGATCGCCAATCTTCGCGTCCCGCTTCAATAAGTTATGCCTTGGCTATGAACTCTATTCAACCCCGAGCAACTTTTAAACGATCTTGCGCTAGAGGCTAAGTAACCTTTCAAATCGTACGACCTTATTTATTGCAATTATGATTTATTCATAATGCATTGATATTATGGGAAGAAAAAGCCACAATTAAAAACATATGAGTTTTTGAAAGAACACTTTCATGTTCTACGTTTAGCATGATCACTTGTCTAACTCTATCATTTCTCGTTCTTCACTATATAAAGACCTCTAATTTAAAGAGACTCGTGAATACTTAGCCATGCAAGTCATAATTAAGCCAAATTTGGACTAGCTTTCATTAAGACTATATCAAATCAAAGTTTTGGGTTTTTAAGCCACCTATAGGATCTTGCACTTTCTTGGACTTTTTCAAGTTTAGAGAATGTGTTTTAAAGTTCCCTTGATAAGTGACTTTCTAGGATCAATTATAGGAACTTGCGAAAAGTTCTTGTTCTTAACCCGTATGAATTAAGACTTTCGCGTTTTAAAGCTATATAAAAGTCTAGCAAAACTTGAATTGAGCGGGTTAAGGAATGTAAATGGCTCCAAATGCCCATCAAGTCAAAAATTAACTCTTATTCTACCCATCGGAAAATATACATTCGTGTCTTAAAAACACTTATGAAAACTAAGAAAAATTTTAAAATTTGGCCATTTTTAGCCTTATTAGCAACAAAACATTGAAAATTGGAAAGCGTGAGGGCGTAGCAAAGCAAGTACCTATTCACCCCCCTCATAAAAAAAGCAAACATTGTCCTCAATGTTTCGAGTCTAAAGGTGGAGCACCCCCATACTAGAGACGAAGAATCAAATGCTTAGGATCTAGCATGGAAAGGGTGATCAACAATATATCTAAAGTCGTTTATTAAGTATGCTAAAAGATAATTGTTAGAACAATAAAGGATATGTCATGGATTCGTGAAAAACTTCTTCAAGCAAACGATGGAGGCTCACATAAACGAACACGAGAGTCTTCAATCGTAGATGATGATGATCTAGATAACACAATCACAAACAACCACGAGACAACGAGTTGAAAGGGTACAAGTCCCCTTATTAGTGAATAGTAAGCATAAAGGATAAGCATGGGATCTCCCCCACGAGGCACCTCGTTTTTTATTACCGAGTCATGAGCTCGACTCGATCCCCTCAATGCTAATTATCATTGGGGAAGGTGACTTGGTCGAGGGAAACCATTGAAGGAATTTCCCCACCAAAGTAGTGCTTAAGCCTATGTCCATTCACCTTGAAATTAGGACCATCATCTTGAGCTAGCTCAATAGTCCCATAAGGAAACACTTGTGTAATGGTGAACGGACCCTGACCAACGAGATTTCAATTTCCCGGAAAATATCTTAAGTCGAGAGTTAAAAAGCAACACTTGATCACCAACGTTGAAAACCCGGTTTTTAATCTTTGAATCATGAAACTTTTTAGTCTTTTCTTTAAAAATTAATGAATTTTCATAAGCATTATCTCTTAATTCATCCAATTCATTCAATTGTATTTTCCGGTGATCTCCCGCGGTCTTCAAGTCAAAGTTTGCATGCTTAAGGGCCCAATATGCCTTGTGCTCCAACTCAATGGGCAAATGACAATTCTTCCCATAGACTAACTTATAAGGAGTGCAACCGATAGGTGTCTTATAAGCGGTCCTAAAGGCCCATAAAGCGTCATCGAGTTTGTCGGACCATGAAGCACGGTTTTCTCCAATTGACCTCTCTAAAATCCTCTTCAAAGCTCGGTTCGAAACCTCGACTTGCCCACTCGTTTGCGGGTGATAAGCCGTAGAAAGACGATGAGTAACTCCATATTTCTTTAGAACCTTTTTGAAAGAATACGAGTACTGTACGTTTAGCATAGTAACTTATAATTAACCCTATCATTTCTCGTCCTCATTTAAGAGACTTAGCCTAATGTGAAGTTAAGGAATCAAAGCTAAGTGCTCAACACGCACGGTCGAGTCAAAAATTACTCTTATTCTCGCCATCGGAAAACCTACATTCGTGTCCTCAAACACTTATAAAACATGAGAAAAATTTTAAAATTTGGCCATTTTTAGCCTTATTTTGCAACAAAACGATAAACAAAAAGATAAATTTTGGAAAGCGTGAAGGTTTGGCAAAGCAAGTATCTATTCACCCCCCATAATAAAGTTAAACATTGTCCTCAATGTTTCGAGTCTAGGGGTGCAAACACCCCCATACTAGAGACGTAGTCGAATGCCTAATCTAGCATGGAAAGGGTGTAACCAATAAATTAATATCCGTTTATGAAGTGTGCTATAAATCTAAGGTTAGAACATCAAAAGGATATATCATGGATATTGAGAAAGTCTTCAAAGCAAACGATCGAGTGCTCCCATAAAACGAACACGAGAGGCTCCAATCGTGAAGATCATGATCATCTAAAGTCCACAATTCACGAACAACCACGGAACAAAGGTTGGAAGGGCACAAATCCCCACACGTTAACAACATTAGAAAGCGATAATATGTACATAGGATAAGCATGGGACTCCCCCACGAGGCACCTCGTTTTTGATTACCGAGTCATGAGCTCGACTCGATCCCCTAAATACTAATTATCATTGGGGAAAGTGACTTGGTCGAGGTAGTTCAAGGATGGAACTTCCCCGCCAAAGTAGTGCTTCAACCTATGTCCATTCACCTTGAAATTGGGGCCATCATTTGGAGCTAGCTCGATGGTCCCATACGGAAATACTTGGGTCACGGTGAATGGACCGGACCAACGGGATTTCAACTTACCGGAAAAGATTTTCAAGCGAGAATTAAAAAGCAAAACTTGATCCCCAATGTTAAAAACCCGGTTTCTAATTTTAGAATCATGCAACTTTTTATTTTTTCTTTGTAAATCAATGAATTTTCATAAGCAATGTCCCTCAATTCATCCAATTCATTTAACTGCATTTTCCGGTGTTTTCCCGCGGTCTCCATATCATCATTACAATGCTTTAGGGCCTAATAAGCCTTGTGTTCCAATTCGATTGGCAAATGAAAATTTTTCCCATACACAAGCTTATAGGGAGTGCACCCAATGGGCGTCTTATGAGCGGTCCTAAAGGCCCATAAAGCATCGTCCAACATATCCGACCAAGATTGTTGGTTTTCCCCAACGGATCTCTCCAAGATCCTTTTCAACGCTCGGTTTGAAACCTCGACTTTCCCAATCGTTTGTGGGTGCTAAGCCGTAGAAAGCCGATGTGTAATCCCATATTTCCTTAGGACCCTTTCGAATGGGTCTTTACAAAAATGGGTTCCACGATCGCTTATGATCGCACGAGGGGTTCCAAACCGAGAAAACAAGCTTTTCAGAAACTTGACTACCACACGAGCATCATTGGTGGGCAAAGCCTTAGCTTCCACCCACTTAGATAGGTAGTCAACCGCAACGAGGATATACTTATTACCACGAGATGATAGGAATGGCCCCATAAAGTCTATGCCCCAAACGTCAAAGATCTCACACACATGGATGATGTTTTGTGGCATTTCATATTTTTGTGAGGCTTTTCCTTGTCGTTGGCATGAGTCACAAGACTTCACAAGATCTTGTGCATCTCGGTAAATAGTAGGCCAAAAGAAGCCAGCATCAAACACCTTCTGAGCCGTGAGATTAGCACCGTGGTGACCACCCGTGGGTCCCTCATCGCAAGCTCTAAGGATGTTAGAAGCTTCGGTGCCAAATACACAACGTCGGATGATTTGATCCGCACAAGTTCGAAACAAGTAAGGGTCGTTCCAAAAGTAGAACTTGACGTCACGAAAGAATTTTCGTTTTTCTTGAGTCGTCATACCCTTGATGATGAAGTTACCCGCATGGTAATTTTCAAAGTCCGCAAACCATGGGGTGGAAGAATCAAGCTTAGAATTCACTACACCAAGTGTCTCAAGCGGAAATGTTTCGGTGATTTCCTTGGGCTCGTAAACACTTTGGTGAGGATCTTCCAAACGAGTCTAATGATCGGCCGCTAGATTCTCGACTCCTTTTTTGTCAACAATTTTGTGGTCAAATTCTTGAAGGAGGAGAATCCAACGAAGTAATCTCGGCTTTGCATCTTGTTAGCCATGAGATACTTGATAGCCGAATGATCCGTATACACTATTCATTTCGTCAAGAAGAGATAAGGTCGAAATTTCTCAAATGCATACACCACGGCAAGGAACTCCTTCTCCGTTGTAGTGTATTTAAGTTGAGCCTCGGTCATTGTCTTGCTAGCATAGTGAATAGGCAAAAAGTGCTTTTCATGACGTTGCCCCAATACGGACCCAATAGCGTAATCACTAGCATCACACATGAGCTCAAAGGGGAGGTTCCAATTGGGAGCAACAAGAATGGGAGCTTCGGTAAGTTTCCTCTTAAGGATTTCAAATGCTCATACACAATCTTCGTCAAAGACAAAACGTGCTTCTTTTTCAAGAAGATATGTAATGGGTCGAGAAATCTTTAAAAAATCCTTGATGAATCGATGATAAAGCCCGCGTGGCCTAGGAAACTTCTAACTCCCTTAACGGTTTTGGGATGAGGTAATTTGGTGATGACGTCTACCTTAGCTTGATCTACCTCAATCCCCGCTTTCGAGACCTTGTGCCCTAAGACGATTCCACTATTAACCATAAAATGTCACTTTTCCCAATTGAGCACAAGGTTGGTTTCCTCACAACGTTTCAACATTATCTCTAGATTCGACAAACATGAAGTGAACGAATTACCAAACATGGAAAAGTCATCCATGAAGACTTCCATCGTCTTCTCGATCATGTCATGAAAAATAGCCATCATGCACCTTTGAAAGGTTCCCGGTGCATTGCAAAGTCCGAATGGCATTCTACGATAGGCAAACGTTCCATATGGAGACGTAAACGTAGTTTTTTCTTGATCACGAGGGTCGATGGGAATTTGAAAGTAACCGGAAAAACCATCTAAAAAGCAATAGAAATCATTTCCCGCAAGACGCTCCAACATTTGGTCCATGAAGGGCAAGGGAAAATGGTCTTTTCGAGTGGCTTCATTCAACTTACGATAGTCAATGCACATTCTCCATCCAGTCACGAGTCTAGTGGGAATTAACTCGTCGGCATCGTTTGGCACAACGGTCATTCCTCCCTTCTTAGGGACACAATGAATAGGACTCACCCAAGGGCTATCGGAAATAGGGTAAATCATTCCCGCGTCAAGGAGTTTAAGGACTTCCTTTTTGATGACGTCGTGAATTTTAGGGTTCACCCTCCTTTGACATTGGATTGCGGGCTTGTAATCCTCCTCCATTAAGATTTTGTGGGTACAAAACTTGGGATCGATTCCCTTAATGTCGGATAACTTCCACGCAATTGCCATTTTGTGATCCTATAGAACATCGACAAGTGCGGTTTTTTCATCATTTGAAAGTTCCTTCGCAATAATAACCGGCAACTTGTCGCCCTCCTCCAAATAGACATATTCAAGATGAGGAGGTAAATCTTTCAACTTGAGGATAGGTGGTTCCTCAAGTGAAGATTTGGGCTCGATACACATAACCTCCTCGGGTGGAGGAAATGGGAAATCGTTAAGAAAATCCTTGATAATCGAGAAGTCCTCATCGTTGTCGAGGTCTTCGTTACAAGTACGTGGAACATCGAATTCTTCCAACGTAAAACCACCACCTTTAAATGGAGTGAAGGTTGGTGTCGAATTATCAAGAATTGGATCTAACATAGTGGGATTGCCACTAGTTTCTTCATCACCAAAACCTAGAACTTCTTGTGAAAATTCCTCGCAAACCACGTCGATCATGTCAACGAGGTTTATGGTTGCAACGGAATAAACATGAGAAATTTGAGAGTTTTGAGTTGCGTTTATAACAAGTTCCTCGTCGTTGAAACGTAAGGTGATCTTTCTAGCATGATCATCCATTAAAGCCATAGACGTATCTAAAAACGAACGACCTAAAATAAGAGGAACTTGAGGATCCGTGGGGATATCAACAACGATAAAGTCTACGGGATAGTAGAACTTCCCCACTTTCACAAAAACGTCTTCCGCCAATCCACATGCGGGAATCGTGGAATGGTCGGCCAACTCGATAGACATTAGTGAAGGAGTAAGATTAGGAAGATTGAGAGACTTGAAGATTGCAAGTGGCATCAAGTTAATGCTAGCACCAAGATCGGCCAAGGCGAAGCATTCCTCCATATCTTGGATTGCACAAGGGATCAAAAATTTACCAGGATCACCGACTTTTTGAGGTATGCGATTAAGATAAACCGACGAACAACTATACAATTGGTGCAATTTCTCCTTGTTTTTCAACATACTCTTAAAGTTAGCGGCAAATCGAGGCATCATGACCAAAGCGTCGGCGAAACTCACATTAAAGTGCAAATCATGAAACATTTTCATAAAAAGCTCAAATTAGTAATTGTCGTGCTCTTAACGTTTCTCCTTCCTAAGTCTCGATGGATAGGGCAAAGGTGGTGTTGGTTGAGGCATAGTAGGCATAGCCTTTGGAACCTCGGGTTCCAATGTTGGTAAAGGGTCAACCGTAGGTGTGGCATGAGCGGTACTTCGTGGGATTGGGACATGCTCCTTTTGGACCACCACCTCGGGTTCTTACTCAATTGCTTCCTCCGTAGGAGCAATTGGTTGAGGAGTCGGTTCCTTAAGTGTCTTACCACTACGTGTGGTAATCACTGTCATCTCACCCTTAGGGTTAGATATGGTGTTGCTAGGAAGACTACTCGATGACGGTTTACACATAATTTCCTCAAACATAGATGAGATTTTATCTTTAAACTTAGATTGCCTCTTCTCGGCTTTAACCATTTCTTGTTTTATCTCATGTTGCCCTTGTTCCATCTTTTGTTGGTTTTGTTGTAACCTAGTTACGGTTCCTTCCATCTTGTTGGTATGGATCTTAAGTTCATTAGCTAACTCATTTTTCAACTCTTTCTTCAAGTCGTTCTTAAACTCGGATCTTAGGCTAATGATTTCTCTTTGAATATTGTCAAACCTAGCATCATTCCCATTAGCGTATTCAACAAATTCATTTGGAAGATCTTTCAACGTTTGCAAACCTTTGTTTTTGTTTTCAAAATCATTTTGATTTTTGTTTGAAACTTGATTATTAGCCCCTTGATTACCATAGTTTCCCTTGTTGAAATTGTTTTTGAAACCAACTTGATTGTTGCGATAGTTGTTGTTAGCATTTTGATTTGAACCAAAACCCGGTGGAGTCAATTGATTAGAGCGGGAAACTTGACCGTTTTGGTTGTAATTTCCCGTGGCCGCGTAGGCACTCGAAGTGTTACCACCGTTGGTAATGCACTCGGAGAAATCATGACCTCCACCACAATACATGCACGAAACCTTAACCGCTTTAGCCGTAGCGGGAGCACTTGGTTCACCAACTTTAAACTCAATCAAAAGTCCTTTAAGCTTATCAAAAATCTTGTTTTCCAAAGTTCGCCTCAATTTGGCAAGCATCGATGGTAGTAGACAAAGAAGGTGAAGGCGAAGATGAAGCCTTACGAACACTAGACGTGCTACGAGGACTATACACCTTAGATCTATTCTCAATTATCACCAAAGCTTCCTCAACCGTTTTACACAAAACATTACCACCCGCGGCGGCATTTAAATAATCCCTTTCATGATCATTAAGTCCATTGTAAAACGTGTCAATTTGATGCAAGGCGGAAAAACCGTGATAAGGACATTCATGTAACATCTCCTTAAACCTATTCCAAGCCGTTGAAAAACTTTCATTAAACTCTTGTGAAAATTTTGAAATCTCGTTTTTCAAGTGCGTAGTCTTAGAGGTCGGAAAAAATTGGTTCACAAACTTAGACACGAGATCCTTCCACGTCAATATAGAATTGGGTGGCTCTTTCTCTAACCAAATTTTTGCGGGCCCCGCTAAGGAATACGGAAAAAGCATCATCTTAATCGAGTCATTCGAGACATCCTTAAACTTGCAAGTGGCGATAAGACAATTGAATTGGCGGATATGGTTGTGTGGATTGTCCTTCTCATCACCACGGAATTTGTTGTTTTGGATCATCGACAACAAACCCGTTGTCACCTCAAAATTCTCCGCAAGGATAGCGGGAATCACAATAGCCTCTCCATAACCCTCGGTGGGTGCTTAAAGTAACTCCATCATAGTTCGATTCGCCATGGTTGGTGCTTCTCTTACAATGGGTTCGTCAATAGGAGACTCCTCACTAGAAAGATTGGGATTGGGAGTTTTGTTCTTTCGTTTACGTGCACGTCTTGCTTGATTACGAGTTAGCATAAACGTCACATATAACGAGGGGACGAGCAAAGAAGATTCTTTTTGGTGTTTTGTATTTTTTCAATTTTTTTGTAGTTATTGATTGTATTAACCTTTTTGATTTTGGTGAATGTATTAAGTAGACACAAATCTACAAATCTCCTCCTTAATCAAATCTCTCGATTAAAGAAGCCTCAAGGAATGAAAACGATCACGTGAAGTGAACGCCTTCGATGACTTTAGAACGTTGGTGGAACACCAAAACGTTCAAGAGGGTTTAATCAATGGAAACCAAGAAAATATATATGATACTTAGTAATACTTTGGGCGGCAAAACCCTCGATTAGCTCTCAAAATCAAATACTCACAAGCAAGCGGGGAAACGAGGCGGCGCGAAGCACTTAAGAGCCTTTTTCCTTAGGATATATTTTATAATATCCGCCTTATACCCACCTTATAGTTTGTATTTTTCAAGATTGAGCTTCACGAAAGTATTTATCTATTTTTGCCTTTTTCTTTGGTTTGAGATTCGAATACAATGATTGGGTAATGACCTCCCAAGTCAAGGTTGTGATTTCTCACGTATTTGGAGTACTTGTGAATTAATTGTTCTACGTATACAATATAGTAATAGTATTCACACAAAAATCGAAAACCGATAATACGTATTAGTAGAGTGCTACTAATACAAATACTATTTTGGTTAGTATATAAAAACAACAATTCCAAATCAAAACACAACACGCCTCCCCGGCAGTGGCGCCAAAATGATGTAGTATGTTTGTATACCCTTTAGGAAAAGAGTACCAAAAGTGGCAAGTATTAAGTACAACGATTTAGGAAAACCGTGTACAAATGACCCAAGATGGGGATCATTCTCAAGGAGGCTTAATGTGTGTGTAATGAAATGATTATCTTTGTGATTATATTTTTGAGAAAGAATGATAGAAATAAGATGAGAAGAGAATGACGGTTACGATGTCGTATTAAACTAAGACGAAAAAGGTGTACACGTAAAACCGTAAAAAGCACTAAAATTAAAATTTTACCCTAAAAATTCCTAAAAAATCACTAAAAATCCACAATAATATTCTAAGAGTTTACAAAATATCTAAACTTGCCAAAACCTTTTAATTAATTAAATAAGGACTTTTTAATGCTAATTAAAGCCCTAAAAATCAATATTAACTATTAAAAAGTCCAAAACAAGATCTTAAAGTTTTTAAACCTTTAAAATAACCTAATTAAGCTTAAAAGTATTTTTCAAAATTTTGAAACCACTAAAAACTATTTTTAAACAATTAAAAACTATCAAAATCAATTAAAATTTAGATTAATTCTAGAAAATAATTAAAAGACTCTAAAAATATTTGGAAAGTTAAAAAATTCCTAATTAAGTTTCTACAATCTAGGAAAAATATAAAAACTTAGAAAATCAGACTTTTAATTTTTAACAATAAAATAATATTAAAATATTATTAAAAATCCAAAATTCATAAAAAATTCTAAAAACTTGCAAACTAGTTTAATTTAACCTAAATAACTCAGAAATGAAAGTGAAATTACCTAAATACCCTTAATGGGCCTAAAAAGTGGGCTATACCCAAAACAGATCACTACATGGGCTAATTTGGGCCCAATATAAAAAGTGTCCAAAATAAGCCCAAAAAGCACTACTTGACTCAAAATTTGATTTTAAACAACTTTTTCCAAAGGCCCAAAAGCTGCAAGTGTGAAATAAGCTAGCTTATACCAAACAGCTTATTCTTAATGGGCTTTTTGGCCCATTAAGCTATAAGCCGATGCCATAAGCTGAAATTAGACACACAAGCTTCTTTTGTCCTAAATAAGACTTCTGTAAAAAGAAATTTGAAATAAGCCCAAGGAATAAGCCTGAAAATGCAATAAGCAATCTACAGAAAATGACAAAATCGTCGTTTTTGAGTTCTAGGCCACCCCAAAAGCTGATTCAAATTTCTAAAGCTTTTAAATGACTTAATTAAGAAAAATCAACATTATTTTTCAAATAAGTTGACTCAATAAGCTGGAAAAAGCAAATAAGCACTTATGTAAAAGTTAAATAATTTGGTTTTCTAGCAAAAAGTCGAAGTCAAAGTCCAATAAGCTCCAGTCTAATCAAATGGGTCAAATAATGAAGATCTATCACAAAAAATAAGTTGTTGTAGGTCTGGATAAGCTAAAATAGCTTATTGATAAGCTGAGTTCAATTTAACACTAGCAGGGGCTAGATTTGGGTGTTGAGCAGTGGAAACTTTTTCCACTGCTTGACTTGTTTGACTTTTTGTCTTTAATGAATTTTTTGGAGATTCAGATTACACAAAGGCACCCAAATGATCTTTGGTCAAAAAGAGTCAATAACAATCAAAATATCACAAAGACAATCACCCAATTGATACAGTTTAATCAATAAAATACCAGATCTAGCACATACATGAAACAATAAGCAGTTTAGGTTCAAAAAGCACTTAGAGCACAATTCAGCCAACCAAATTCAACCAAATGCATACACAAGCTATAATAAACTCAAATAAACAAGTCTAAACAGGTTTCATGCAATGATTCAAAGTATTAAGCAAGATTCAAGCACCTTAAGTTATTGATGAACACAAGAACATGTAGTTTTTTACTTTGCTGATGTATTTGACACACAAGCCAGATTCAACACTCAAGATATATCAAATAAGTTATAATAATGATGTTTTAACAACTTTCAACCCTAATCATGCACAAATACTAGATTTCACCAAATGGTCAAAAACAGTTAAATTCACCAAGTTATAGCAGATTGTTTGATTTGAAGTTTCAAACCCAAAAACTTGCAGCAAAACACTCTCAACAAGGCATATATCAGATATAGAACACAAATACAAACTTTCCACAACACAATAACAAGATTCAAGCTTAAACAGGTAGACCCAAACACCCTTTTAACTTCTCAAATCAAAATTTAAACAAGAAAAAGTGTGATTCAGTTAACCCAATGATTAATCTAGCATACAAACAACATTATCATGCAAGACTAAGCAGATTCAAGCCAAGAAATCAACAAGAGCACCAATAGAGCACAAATCCACAAAAATTCCAATATTTATCAGATTTTCAAGGATTTCAAGACTGTAGAAACTAGAAGGGGGGGTTGAATAGTTTCTTAAAATTTACTTGTTAAAAATATGGTTTCCAAAAATCCTTTTTCAAAAACTTAGGCTTGAGGAAATATTTGAAATCTTCTTATTCACAAATATGAACAATGATAGTGTAGCTAAACTAATGCTAACAAAAATATATCCACAAAGAATAAAGAATGATAGTATAGCTAAACTAATACTAACAAAAATATATCCACAAAGAATAAAGAATGATAGTGTAGCTAATCTAATATTAACACATGTATATGCAAAAAGTAATAAGGAATGTAAAGAGTTGAGGGTAAAGAAAGATCAAACCGAACACCAAGGATTTATAGTGGTTCGGCAACGAAGCTCACTCCTCGTTCCTACTCCACTCCTCGAGTACTCCTTACTCGAGAGTTCACTACACAACAAGCTCCTTATGGTGGAGAAAACCATACACGTCGCTTAACCAATTTCCGACTCTAAGCTAAAAGTCGAGCCCTAATCGTAGCTAGGACCAATCTACTACATACACAACTTCCAAATAGACACAACTACTTGGATCTTCACAACTATGACACAACTACAAGAATATACAAATTGATCTTCAATAGATCTTTGGTGGTGGACTCAACACTTCACTAGGATAGTGTTCTTCTCTTTGCACTTGGAGAGGAAGAGATGGAAGAACAAGATTCACTTCTTAAAGAAGTAGTAATCAAACAAATGATCAAAGATTTGAGTGATTAAAGAAGGGGTTTGAATCTGGAAATAAATGTGCAAAAGAGGTGAAGTGAAAAGCTGAGAATGGCCAACTATTTAAAGGACAAAGGAGCCAACGGCTATTTCTGCCCGTGGTACCTTATCACAGCCCGCGGTACCTTATTGATAAGGTACCGCCTAGGCGCTAAGGTACCGCCGGACTAGACTCCGCTCCTTTTTGTCCTTTAGTGGTGGAGGTCTTATCTGGGTATAAAAATATCCTGAAAGGATATTCTTAACAGCTATAAGAATATGCCATTTTCAAATTTCAAATAATTAATTTAATAAAACATTTTCTTAAAAATAAAGTTTAATAAAAACTTGTCACTTTTAATAAAAATTGAGTTTTAAGAAAAGATTAAATCACTTGATCACTTGATTAAGGTTAGTACTTGTTTATCCATACCTTAAGTGAAAATGGGTAAAATGAAAAATACTTGAACTCAATAATTCATTTTTCGTTGTTTTCGTAAATGCTTGTTTTTACATATTGTCGTAATCAAAACTAAGCGAGACCGAAAAATGCAAGTAACGTTTTTAGTCATTATTGCATTAACAATCTTCCCCTTCTTGATTCCGACAATACATAAACTCAATCACACAAAAAACAAGATTTTCGAAGACGAGTTTATTCATTTCTCCCCCTTTGTCGAAGCAAAAAGGTTGCGTAATCCGGTGTTGAAGAAACGGACTTTGCAAAGACTCCCCCTTAATGCTTACTCCCCTAGCTTGGGGCACCGAGGAATCGAGATATGGTGACTAGCTACATAGAAGGGTTAGTTGAACAAAAGAAACAACCAACAATATATAGCAATAGGTCACATAAAAGATAAAAAATAAAAAGAGAAGAAAACACAAAGACAAAGATCCAAGATAGGTTACTAAAAGAACATCATACAAAGAAGTATGGAAAAAGAAACAACCCAAAAGCATAAATCTAATCCTAGTTATTCTAGAATTCTAAGATTTGCTTGAATGTGGTGTCTTGTGGATAAGCAATCAATGCTTATATGAAAGACA
Source organism: Glebionis coronaria (assembly GCA_025667525.1). NCBI lineage: Eukaryota > Viridiplantae > Streptophyta > Magnoliopsida > Asterales > Asteraceae > Glebionis > Glebionis coronaria. Next base: position 233,892,956 of record CM046876.1, on the reverse strand, counting down.
AGGTAATAGCGGAGGGTGGTGGTGGTGGCTTGTTGGAGATCTCATAATCAAAGTGAAGAGGAGGCTTGATTAAGAGACTCTTAATGTATCTCAACTCCTCATAGATGTGTGCCATAGCAAGATGTTGATATTGACAACAATGACAATATGTTCCATGGTGCATGACATTATCATGAGAAGGAGGAAGAACACTAAAGGGTGGTGGTGGAAGAAAAGAAGTTCCACAATCAACATTCTTGGTAGGAGAAATGTGATTAAGAGTGTTCTTGGGTGGGTTTGGATTGAAAGCAATTGGAGAAAATGGAGGAGATCAAGGCTTTCATTGGGAGAATAAGACATTTTGGATGTGAAGTAATGCAAAATGCTTATGGTTTAAATAGGGAAGGCTTAGGGTATTTTTGGGGTGGTCAAAGGGTTTGAAACAAATATTCTCAAAAAGGTTGGAGCTAATCTGGAGTTTCAGACAAAAACCCGAAAAGAAAGGCCACTGTAGGCGGTTCCTTATCTATACTGGCGGTACCTTATCAATAAGGTACCACGGTTCACATAAGGAACCGCCTGTAGAAGCAGGATTTGGTGTTTGGAGGAAGATTTTCAGCAAATCTTATTTTTCTAGTCTAACTTATCATAGGGATATGCTTAAAAGCAAAGATAGACAAAGAAAACATATGCAAACTTACCAAATAGAGATTTGACCAAAATACATGGATTAAAAAATCAATGTAGGAGGTGTGTAAGACAAGACCTTAAGTCATGACACAATGATCCTCCATGATTCAATCTTGTTCTTGCTATGTTTGAGAGAATCATACATATGAATTATGTAAGCTCTATATTAATAGAGAGAATCTATGAAAAATCATTTTTAGATTGAATTAACAATGTCAAACGAATTTCTCAACCATTAAAGGAATCAAGGACTCAAAGTCATAATAGAAAGCACACAATAAGAAAGGAATTTAAGGAAGATGTTCCATTAATCCTAGACCTAGACGCAAGTAATTGAAAGGTTCCCTCTTAAGTGGCTTAGTGAAGATATCGGCTAAGTTGTCCTCGGAGGGCACCTTTTCAATAGTAATGTTCCCCTTTTGAACATTATCCCTAAGTAAATGGTGTCTAATTTCTATGTGTTTGGTTCGTGAATGTTTCAGGGGATTCTTGCTTAGGTCTATAGCGCCTTTATTATCGCACATGATGGGAACATCATCAAGAGAAATCCCGTAATCAACAAGCGCTTGCTTCATCCATAGAGCTTGTTGGCATGCTTTACCGGCACTCACATACTCGGCTTCCGTGGTGGATATGGCAAGAGCGGTTTGTTTCTTGGAGAACCAATAAGTTAAACAACAACCCATGAAGGTACAAACTCCACTAGTGCTTTTCCGGTCCACATAGTCTCCCGCATGATCCTAGTCTGCGTAGACAATGGTTTCTACGCCGGTCCCTTTAGGATACCATAATCCTAAATGTATAGTGCCTTTAATGTATCGGAAGATATGCTTAACCGCTTCAAGGTGAGAGGTTTTGGGAACCTCTTGGAAGCGAGCACAAAGGCAAACACTAAACATGATATCCGGTCGACTTGCCGTTAGGTACAACAAACTACCAATCATACCTCTATATTTGGTGTTGTCTACCGACTCACAATCATCATCTACGGTGAGTTTAGTATCCGAGGCCATAGGGGTCTTCATTGGTCTAGATTCTTCTAATCCAAATTTCTTTAGCATTTCTTTAGCGTACTTAGATTGACTAAAGAAAATACCATCGTCCATTTGTTTAATTTGGAGTCCTAAAAAGAAGTTAAGTTCTCCCATCATACTCATTTCAAACTCATCATGCATGATTTTGGCAAAGTCATCACACAATTCTTGACAAGTTGAGCCAAATATAATGTCATCAACATATATTTGTACGATTATGAGGTGAGAACTTTTCTTCTTTGTAAAGAGTGTATTTTCTACCATACCCATGGTATACTCATGTTTAACAAGAAACGCTTTAAGTCTATCATACCAAGCTTTGGGTGCTTGTTTGAGTCCATAAAGTGCTTTCTTAAGCTTGTAAACATGGTCCGGTTTCTCAAATTCAATGAAGCTGGGAGGTTGAGCCACATATACCTCCTCATTGATCAAACCGTTAAGAAATGCACTCTTTACATCCATCTGTTGAAGCTTAATATCTAAGGCACAAGCGTAGGCTAAAAGGATTCTAATTGATTCTAATCTAGCTACCGGTGCATATGTCTCGTCATAATCAATCCCTTCTTGTTGATTATAGCCTTGAGCTACAAGTCTAGCCTTGTTACGAGACACAACACCATTCTCATCTAGCTTATTTCTAAATACCCATTTGGTTCCTATAATGGTAGAACTTCTAGGTGGAGGAACAAGTTCCCAAACTTCATTGGCAACGAATTGATTCAATTCTTCTTGCATCGCAATGACCCAACTCTCATCCGTCAAAGCTTCCTTAACATTCTTTGGTTCAATCAAGGAGACAAAACAAAAGAAGTTGCTTTGATTTTGGACTTGAGATCTTAGGGTCCTTTGATTTAAGTCACCAATGACATTATTGAGAGTATGATCCCTAGACTCCTTAATGTTTACTTCCTTTTCAACACTAAGGTCTTCAACTCCTATTTTTCTAAACTCTTTGGCTTTAACTACTTCTAATTCATCCAAGTCATCATCAACCAATGGTGGTGTCTTGGGTGAAGGAGGGGTTTCATCAAAGGTTACGTTGAGTGATTCTTCAATAACCCCTGAGGTTCTATTTAGAACTATGTAGGCCTTACTAGTTTGGCAATAACCTAAAAGGATACCTTCGTAAGACTTTGGGTCAAACTTGGTAAGGTAGTCTTTGGTGTTGAGGATAAAGCACTTGCTTCCAAACACCCTAAAGTATTCTAATGAGGGTTTCTTACCTTTAAGAATCTCATAAGGGGTCTTTCCTAGGAAAGGTCGAATAAGAATTCGGTTGAGAATATAATTCGATGTATCTACGGCATTGCACCAAAACTTTTGAGGCAAAGATTGCTCGTTTAACATCGTCCTACTCATCTCTTGGAGAGTCCTATTCTTCCTTTCAACTACCCCATTTGATTGTGGAGTGCGAGGAGCCGAGAAGTTATGGGTAATACCATGAGCTTCATAAAAGGCACCAAATTGCACTTCATTATCAAATTCCCTACCATGATCCGTCCTAATAGAAACAATTGAACATCCTAGTTGATTTTGAATTCTTCGACTAAAGATTTCGAAATGATCGAAAGCTTCATTCTTAGATGCCAAAAATCTAGTCCAAGTGAATCTAGAATAGTCGTCAACTATAACTAGGGTATAAAGGTTACCTCCATAACTCCGTATGGCGGAAGGTCCAAAGAGATCCATATGTAGGAGCTCTAAGCACCGAGAGGTCGAAACCAAATTCTTGGCTTTGTGACTTGTGTGAACTTGCTTTCCAACTTTGAAAGCATCACAAAAGTGACTATCAAACTTAATCTTGGGGAGGTGTCTTACCAACTCCTTAGAGACTAAAGATTGAATTAAACGCATATTAGCGTGACCTAATCTCCTATGCCAAAGAGTAGAACTATCATCTATAGTCGCAAGACATATGTTGTCTTTTGACTTCTTATTAACCTTCATGACATAAAGCCCATGCTTTCTAACACCTTTTCCAATGACTTTTCCATCTTTTACGATTTCACTGTCATGTTCGGAAAAGATGACCTTACACTTATTATCACAAATTTGACCTATACTTAAAAGATTAAAACCTAAGTTATCTATGTGCTCAACATTTTCAATGGTCATGGAGTCAAGAGAAACCATACCTTTGCCAATGATATTACCACGTAGACTACTAGCAAATGTGACGTTACCTCCATCATATGCTTTGTAATGCGAGAACAAACTTCGATTACCCGTCATGTGTTTAGAACATCCACTATCCTTAATCCACTCGTCGGGCTCCAAATCAATTCCCAAGCATATCTAGGTAACAATACACAAGATCAAACATTTGGTCCCCAATATCTCATGGGTCCAAAATTGTTAGTTCCAAACATCCCTTGCATTTGGTTGGGATGCATGAATGAGGTGGGGATTCCCCATGGAGAACAAAATGGAGGAGGGTAGTAATTCATGTAACCATTTTGTTGCTTATTACTTCTCCTAGGTGTGTTTGATCTAGGTTTAGAGTTATTATTGTTCTTTCTAGGTGTTGGAGTTTTACTTCTAGTTCGAGAGTTCTTTTGATTATCTCTTGTAGGTGTTGTCGTTCTACTTCTAGGCTTAGACTCATTCCGTACTCTAGGTGGAGTAGAAGATAATCTAGATAAACTTCTATTTCCCATGAGAGGTTTACTTAACGGCTTATAGAACTTACTAATAGTATTGTCGTCAAGTATGGGTAATTGAACCTTATTAACAGTAAGATGCTTTGGTTTTTCATTTAACTTAGATTTTTCAGAAAGTTCAGAATTTTCACAAAATTTAACTTCTGGTCGCGGTACCTTATCTATGGCCGCGGTTCCATAGCGATAAGGAACCGCGCCATAAGATGTGGAACCACGTCCAGAAGATGTTTTCTGTGAAAACCTGACTTGTTTTGGTTCACTAGTTGAGGCTTCATTTGAGTTAAAACCTAGACCAAGTTTTTCCTTAGAATGAACTTGTTTGTTTAACATATCATCAAGAGCACTAGTACCTTTCATGAACTTTTCCAATTTAATGGAGGTGCTCTTGAGATCATCATTCTCTAATCTAAGTTTCTCACAACTTAAGCAACCTAAATCAACCTCTTTGTTTTTCTCAAGTATAGCCAATTTCTCCCTAAGTTCATTGATCTCATTTTCAAGCTTAGTTTTGGTTGATTTTAAGGTTTTATTCTTTTCTATGAATTTAAGACTAAGTTTGTGTAAGCTATCATATTTGCCTTCAAATTCAATATCATCTAAATTAGAACTATCATTGCTATAATATTCGGTTTCGGAATGTACCTCTTTAGAAGTGTGAGCCATAAGACATTTCTCCTCTTTGGGGTTGTCATCATCATCTTCACCGCTATCGCTCCAAGCGCCACTAACGAATGCCGTGTGGTTCTTATCACGAGCGGGCTTTGGACAATCACCAATGAAGTGATTTGGATCACCACATCTAAAGCAACTCCTATCACCTTTTTTGTTCTTGACAAAAATCGATTCTTTGACAATGGTTTCTTGTCATAGTTTGGTTGCCTAACGTGTTGACCTCGTCTCTTGAAGAACTTCTTGAAATCTCTCACCGCCAATGCATACTCCTCGTCATCACTTTCCGAGGAACTATCATGGTCACTTTGTGCCTTCTTGGCCTTAAGTGCAAGAGATTTCCTATCACTCTTGGTTTTTACTAATTCCGAGTCCTTCAAAATTATCATCTCATGAACCTTCAAGATTCCTATGAGTTCATCGAGTGATAAAGTTGAGAGATCTTTCGACTCTTCAATAGCCGTGACTTTTGCTCTCCACTTTGGATGTAAGGCCCTTAGAAACTTCCTAACATTGTTCTTGCTAGAAAAACCTTCATCAAATGCTTTTAGACTAGTAATAATGGTGTTAAACCTAGCAAATGCACTATCAATAGTTTCATCTTCTAAGATGACAAATTGTTCATATTGTTGGACAAGATGATCGATTTTACTTTCTTTGACTTGGCTATTACCTTGGTGGGTTACTAAAAGAGTGTTCCAAATATCTTTAGCGGTTTCACACATAAAAATTCTTTCATACTCTTTCTTAGGCAAAGCATTATAAATCACCATTTTAGCCTCATTATTTTTTGAAAGTTTCTTTTTAGTATCATCATTAGCTTTGTCAAAAGTGACTAATTCTTTTGTTTTAGAAACTTCATTAAATTGAAAGGGTAAAAAATCACCATTGGTAATAACATGCCAAAGATCTAAATCTTTTGATTTCACATAAGTTTCAAATCTATTTTTCCAATAAATAAAACTATCGGTTTCAAAAAGTGGTGGTCTTTGCATAGATTGCCCTTCTAGGTACTTGTTGGAATCCATAGATCGATTCAAGTTTTAAAATAAAATATACTTTAAAAATTCTTGAGCAACCCGCTCTGATACCAATTGTTGAAACTAGAAGGGGGGTTGAATAGTTTCTTAAAATTTACTTGTTAAAAATATGGTTTCCAAAAATCCTTTTTCAAAAACTTAGGCTTGAGGAAATATGTGAAATATTCTTATTCACAAATATGAACAATGATAGTGTAGCTAAACTAATGCTAACAAAAATATATCCACAAAGAATAAAGAATGATAGTATAGCTAAACTAATACTAACAAAAATATATCCACAAAGAATAAAGAATGATAGTGTAGCTAATCTAATATTAACACATGTATATGCAAAAAGTAATAAGGAATGTAAAGAGTTAAGGGTAAAGAAAGATCAAACCGAACACCAAGGATTTATAGTGGTTCGTCAACGAAGCTCACTCCTCGTTCCTACTCCACTCCTCGAGTACTCCTTACTCGAGAGTTCACTACACAACAAGCTCCTTATGGTGGAGAAAACTGTACACGTCGCTTAACCAATTTCCGACTCTAAGCTAAAAGTCGAGCCCTAATCGTAGCTAGGACCAATCTACACAACTATACTTAGTACATACACAACTTCCAAATAGACACAACTACTTGGATCTTCACAACTATGACACAACTACAAGAATATACAAATTGATCTTCAATAGATCTTTGGTGGTGGACTCAACACTTCACTAGGATAGTCTTCTTCTCTTTGCACTTGGAGAGGAAGAGATGGAAGAACAAGATTCACTTCTTAAACAAGTAGTAATCAAACAAATGATCAAAGATTTGAGTGATTAAAGAAGGGGTTTGAATCTGGAAATAAATGTGCAAAAGAGGTGAAGTGAAAAGCTGAGAATAGCCAACTATTTAAAGGACAAAGGAGCCAACGGCTATTTCTGCCCGCGGTACCTTATCACAGCCCGCGGTACCTTATCGATAAGGTACCGCCTAGGCGCTAAGGTACCGCCGGACTAGACTCCGCTCCTTTTTGTCCTTTAGTGGTGGAGGTCTTATCTGGGTATAAAAATATCCTGAAAGGATATTCTTAACAGCTATAAGAATATGCCATTTTCAAATTTCAAATAATTAATTTAATAAAACATTTTCTTAAAAATAAAGTTTAATAAAAACTTGTCACTTTTAATAAAAAGTGAGTTTTAAGAAGAGATTAAATCACTTGATCACTTGATTAAGGTTAGTACTTGTTTATCCATACCTTAAGTGAAAATGGGTAAAATGAAAAATACTTGAACTCAAGAATTCGTTTTTCGTTGTTTTCGTAAATGCTTGTTTTTACATATTGTCGTAATCAAAACTAAGCGAGACCGAAAAATGCAAGTAACGTTTTTAGTTATTATTGCATTAACAAAGACAAACCTCATGGATGTACATCCACACCCACGAATTTATGAGCTTATGTGCTAGCTAGAACAAGCACAAGCTTCCAATAACAACCCTGCTAAGATTCAACAAGGTAAGTAGCACAATATCAAAATCAGAAACTTAAAAAGCCTTGATTAATGCAACCTTGTTACCCCACACTTGATTATCCCCAAGTTATAAGCCTCACCACACCTTAATATCACAATTAGGATGCTATAATCAGCCCTATAACCCAAGAATTCCAAGGTTGAAACAAGAACTTAGCAAAATATCAAGCTTAAAGGAAAAATGCAAACTTTTGCACTCTCCTTAAAAACAGGTTTTGAGATTCAAATTCAGTGAACAAATAACATAAACAAGCAGAAAATAAGATGGCACTTGGTCTTTCTTCAACACACTTAACACAATTTCATTAAAATTGAAAAGAGGATTTACAAGTGCTTGAACAAGGAAAAACCAAAAAGCAGGTAAAATGTAAAGTCCTAGGGCCTTTATATAGGCATACAATGTATCTAGAAAGCTGAAAAAGAAGTGAAACCCTAGCCTTGAACTTCCAATATTGCCCTTGTCATGTTTGAATTTCATGAAGAATCATGTAACGAATTTTGTTGTGTTGTGATAGCTGGCAAGTAAAAAGGTGATCCAAAGACTTGTATGAAGCTTAGGATGTAAGCACAATTGTGGGACGTTGGATGACTGGCTCTCCTTTGTCTTCTTCCCCTTTGACGTAGCAGGGGAGGCCCATGCAGTATGTGGGTTGGTGGGGTGTTATGTTTAAGGTTTGGGATGTGTTAACAAGATGGTTAATCATCATTCTAGAGCAGATTATCCCTTAATTACAACATAATCAAAAATACCCAAATGTGTTCTTGGAGTAAATAGTGGTGGTTTTGATCTGATTAAGGGGTGATTAACATTTAAATAAATGTTAAGGCGCCAAGGTTTTGTTAACTTATTTAATCCGGTGGTGAGTAGAATGGTGATGTGGCCAAAAGGTGGAAGCTGATTGGTGGAGAAGATTGAGTGGGCTACGTGTCATGACTTGGTTGGTCTAGGTAACAATGTTGTCTGCCAGTATTAAACCCCCATCTTTTAGCAACTTGTCTTTTCTCTTCCAAACCTTGTCAACGCCCAATTTAGCTATAACAACTTTTCATTCTTTACACTTTTGCCCCAAAACATTTTGCAAAGTGAGTTCAAGGGTAATTCTTGACATTTTGTGATTCTTGAGGGACTGTTTGGTATTTTCTTCAATGGTAATGGTTTTGACTTGCATATTTGATATTTTGGAGGGCTGAAATTGCCAAGTCATAATGATTGAGGGACCATTTTTGCCAAATCTTTAAAGTTAAAGGTCCTTTTTGTAATTTTGGGATTTTCAAAGGACTAAACTTGTAATTTCTTATACTTTGAAGGACTTCATGATGTATTTGACTTTGTGGAGGATAATGGTTGACAATTTAGCTTTGTTGAGGGGTTAAACTTGTCAATTCTTCAAAGTGGAGGGCCCTTTTTGTAATTTTGACAAACTTTAGGGACCAATCTTGTAATTATGAAGATACAAGGGTATAAAGTGTCAATTCTTCTATATTGGAGGACCCTTTTTCATAATTCTTCAAATCTTCAAGGGTTATTCTTTGGGAAAGTCTTCATTAGGGCTTGGTTCATTGTGCGGCTTCGTTTCCCGTGTTTGTTTTTGCATGATTCTTGTGATCTTTTGTCATATTCTTAGTATCCGTACCTAAAATACACAAGCAACAAACACAAGCGTATATATGGGTATTTTGATGATATTTAATGCATTTTAAGCCCTTTTTGGACGATGAGACTATGTATAAAAGCAGTCTCATCAAAACTGTGACAATCCGTCAATTTATGGTTTATATTTTATTCTCAATATTTATTTGAAAACAATATTTTAATGTTATAATATGAACTCACTTATTCTTGGGAAGAAATTTGGATTTACGTCTTGAAGTAGCATCGACTACATCTAAACCGGAGGATTTTACGTTACGTGCTTACGTTTACATACACCGTTTTGGTGACAGTCCGACATTTCAGAAAATAAATTTATCCGTGAATATTATTTTGAGATTTTAAATTTGTGTTGGTTCATAAACTCACAAATTTACGAGAAGAGATTAGGACTTACGATTATAATTTAACGTCCTTTACGACTAAACCGGAAACCTTAGGATTACGTATTAACGTTTTCGAACTCCGTTTTTGATGAGACAATTTTTATTAGAATCGTTTTGTGCCGTTGATTCATAATTTATAAAAACGTTTTTCGTAAAATGACCCGAGGGCACGCAAATCGAGGAAACTAGAATCGAGGAGTACCCGTAATTAAATAGGGATGAGACAAGAATAAACTTGTCCCACCCCCACTCCTGGACGGCAAGAGTAAGCAAAACCAACACCCTTGGTATCATTTTTATGGACACTTGTCCATTAGCTTAACTTGTAATCCTTCCACCACAAAACCACCAAAGCTAAACAACTAGCTTCATTTTATCTCATGCAAACAACTCATTCTCTCTCTCTATACTCCATTCTAGCCGTCCACTCTCACACATAAACACCCTATTTGATCAATTTTTAACCATGAAATCATATGTTATTCACACATATGATGAAACTCTTTTGAAGCCCTATTGATTGGTGGTGATTATAACATCCAAGGAGGAGTTTCTATTGAGTCTTAGGGCTGATTTTCCACAAGGAGTTCATGAAGATAGGTGGTCTTGAAGATGGTCTTGGTTTATCACAAGTTTCTCCATCAAAATCCATGTCTTGATCATAACCTACATCATCATGGTGGTAAAAAGATTGTCCTCCCCATCCTTTTGTTAATTTTAATTATAATCATGTATTTTTATCTTAAATGTATATATGTATGATGATATATGATGATAAAAATATTATGTGGGGATTTGGTGTTGATAATCATGGTTAAAAGAGTAAATAACCATGTGATGAACTGATAAAATGGCATAGATTAATGAATATACAGTAAGTAATATGTCTTGTACACATGTGAGAGTTGGCCATGCAATGGAATCATTAGGATGAGTGAGATATGATCAAAACAAGTTTAGAGTACAAATCTGAGTACACTGTTTTGGACGATTTTTATAAAATACTTAGAGGCTGATTCAACAGTAGCCATAGTAGAGTTAAATGGAGCAAATATCATGTAGTTTATGCCATAAAATTTTGGGCTTCTATCTCCATATAGAACTCTAGATATGGCTGTTTTGGTGAACATGAAAGTAAAAATCAGATTTTGGGAAATTAAAGTATAATAGTATTATATAAGCACTCAAATAAAAATAGTTTAAAATGTGAATTAAAACCCACTAACTTATATAATACATTTATATAAATATGTATAAGAATAAACAAATGGACTCTTCACTGAACGCTTCAAGGACGAGTGCACACGCACAAAGACAATGCCGGAACTCCTGAAAATCTTCGACTACATGCACGCCATAACAGACAGGGAATTAATCAGGCGTCTCAATGACAAGCGTCCGGAGAGATATGATGATCTCATGGAAAGGGTCAGAAACTTCATAGAGGGAGAAACACCGGTTGCCGCGGCTTACCCTTCAAAAGGAAACGGCTACCGATCAAACGACCAGTCCAGGAGGCAATCGGGCGGTCAAAGCAAACAGAACAATAGTAGGGGCTCAGACTATAAGAGCCAAAACAAAGGAGGATGACCGGATGATAAGTTTACCCCCCTAAAGATGTCCTACCGGGAGATCTTGCTGACGGAAGGGGCAAATTTTCCGAGGCCTCCCCCAATGAAAACTCCGCCGGACCGTCGGCAAGGAAATCGCTTCTGCGTGTTCCATAATGACAAGGGCCATGGCACGGAGGAGTGTATCCAGCTCAAGAAGCACATTGAGTCACTGATCAAATCAGGTAAACTCAAGCATTTGGTTAAGGATTGGAAGGAGGGAAAAGACAACAAGAAGTATGACAAGAAGGATCCCCAAAAGGATAAATCTTCGACCATATACATGATCCAGTCCAGACAACACCGCACGAGGCAGAAAATTGGCCAAAAAATTTCACGCGGCAGGGAAATCTCATTCCCTCCCATCACAGCAAGCGATGTGATTGATGCGCCTCTCACTATTAAGATAAGCATTAGAACACACAATCTTCGTCGCATGTATGTGGATGGAGGGTCATCAACGGAAGTACTATACGAACACTGTTTTGTGCAGTTACGGCCAAAAATAAGAAGCCAATTGGTACCGGCCATGGCACCGCTCACTGGTTTTAGTGGAGACACCATCTGGCCGATAGGGCAACTGCGTCTGCTTGTAACCATTGGGAATGAGGAACACTCCACCACTGCGTGGATGAACTTCATGGTGATTCGCTCACATTCTCCGTACAATGGGATCATAGGCAGACCAGGTATTCTGGCTATACGGGCGGTACCTTCCATGGCACACGGAATGATGAAGTTCCCTGTAGAGGGAGGAATCATCACCATTTACAACACAATCGTACCAGAATCCGAGTGTCATACCGTGACAACACAAGTTCCGCCCGTTCCACCTAAGGATGGATCACCACCTCCCAATTGGAGGGTGGCAATCCATCCTGATTATCCGGAACAGGAGGTATCCATAGGAGGAACGCTCTCGGATAGCGGCAAGAGGGCCATGTGCTCCCTCTTAAAAGCAAATTTAGACATATTCGCATGGGAGCCAAAGCACATGACAGGCGTACCACGCGCGATAGCAGAACATAAGCTCCAGATCCGCCAGGGGTATCAACCCGTCAAGCAAAAGAAGCGCGGCCAGGCACCTGAACGCAGCCGAGTGATACTAGATGAAGTACGGAAGCTAGTGGACACGGGTATCATGCGCGAGGTATACTACCACGAGTGGTTATCCAATCCAGTCATGGTCAAAAAACATGACGGAAGCTGGCGCATGTGTGTGGATTTCACAGATCTGAACAAAGCCTGTCCACAGGATTGCTACCCGTTACCAGAGATTGACTAGAAGGTGGAATATCTATGTGGATATCCCTTTAAGTGCTTCCTAGACGCATATAAAGGATACCACTAGATCCAGATGGCGGAGGAGGACGCAGAGAAGACGGCGTTCCATACTAGTCAAGGCGTATATTGTTATACGAAAATGCCGTTTGGACTAAAGAACGCCGGTGCTACATACCAGCGTCTTGTGGACAAAGCCTTTGACTCACAGATAGGCCGCAACCTGGAAGTCTATGTGGATGACTTAGTCATAAAAAGTCATACGGAGGATGCCCTTCTCCGGGATGTCCAAGAGACATTCGATACACTGAGGAGGATTAATATGAAGCTAAATCCAAAGAAATGCACGTTTGGGGCAACGGAGGGAATGTTCCTTGGATATATGATTGATCCAAATGGCATCAAACCTTGCCCAGAGAAAACGGACGCAGTAATACAACTGCCATCCCCTCAGACACGGAAAGAGGTGCAATCCTTAAATGGGAAGCTAGCCGGGCTAAATAGGTTCTTATCAAAGTCCGCAGAGAAGTCATTACCCCTATTTAAGACACTCAAGAAGTGCATTAGGAAGGGAGACTTCCGGTGGACAAAGGAAGCCAAGGAAGCCTTTGGTCAACTCAAGCAGCACCTTGCATCTCTCCCTATGCTAGTAGCTCCCCGGACAAAGGAGGAGCTCATTATGTATCTCTCAGCCACGGATAGGGATACGATACAAACTCCGGTCTACTTCATAAGTAGAACATTACAAGGGCCGGAGTTGAATTACTCCTCTATGGAAAAATTGGTTTTGGCACTAGTGTTTGCTACAAAGCGGTTGCGCCGATACTTTCAGGCGTACGTAATTGTAGTCATTACTGACCAACCAATAAAGCAAGTCATCTCTAGACCGGATGTGGCAGGAAGGCTACAAAAATGGAGCATTCTATTGGGGGAGCATAATATATCTTATAGGCCAAGGACGACTGTTAAAGGCCAGATCTTGGCAGATTTCTTGATAGAGAAGCCGGATGAGGAAGGACCAATCGTAAAACAAGATGAGACTCCAACAAAACCATGGGTGTTATTTACGGACGGATCTTCGTGTACGGATGGGTCAGGAGCTGGTCTCATCCTCACAAATCCGTCAGGAATGGAGTTTACGTACGCCCTCCGCTTTGAGTTCACAGCCACCAACAACGAGGCGGAATATGAAGCATTAATTGCGGGTTTAAAAATCGCCTCTAGAATGGGAGTCTGCAACCTTGAGGCCTACGTGGACTCACGGCTTGTCGCGAACCACATTCTAGGTGGATATGTGGCTAAGGAGGATAACATGGTCCGATACTTGGAGAAAGTCAAGTCACTCATCGCGGCTTTCAGCAAGTTTTCTATCAAGCAGGTACCAAGAGGTGAGAACAAGAAGGCGGACGCTTTTAGCAAGATCGCATCCACAAGCTTCGCCCACTTGTCCAAGCAAGTCTTGGTGGAAATACTCAAGGAAAAGTCTATAACAGAAGGGGAGGTCGCTACTATAGTTGAAGAGGATGGACCTACATGGATGACCCCGATCATCAACTATTTGACTAGTGAAACCCTTCCGGACGATGAAAAAGTGGCACGGCGCATCAGAAGGAAGTCGCAGCACTTTGAACTTCGAGAATGTATCCTTTATAAGCGCTCTTTCTCGCAGCCGTGGTTGCGGTGTGTTGGACCACGTCAGGCTACTTATGTAATCAGTGAAATACATGAAGGGTTATGCGGCATGCACGCAGGTCCACGATCCGTGGTAGCTCGAGCCTTACGAACAGGATATTATTGGCCTACCATGCATAGGGACGCGCGCGACATGATTCGCAAGTGTAGTGATTGCCAAGTGCATAGACCAGTACCGCGACATCCGCAGCAGGATCTTACACCTATTACATCCCTATGGCCATTCTATAAGTGGGGAATCGACATCGCATGACCATTTCCTGTAGCTGCGGGGGGAGTTAAGTTCTTGATTGTCGCGATGGACTACTTCACACGATGGATAGAGGCCAAGGCAGTCAAATCCATTACAGGCAAACAAGTTAAAAAGTTTGTTTGGGAGAACATTGTGTGCCGTTTTGGCTTACCAGGAGAAATCATCTCAGACAACGGTAAACAGTCCGCTGATAATCAATTCAAGGACTGGTGCGCATCATTGAATATCAAACGGCGCTTCGCGTCTGTTAAGCACCCGCAGACGAATGGCCTTGTGGAACGAGCAAATAGAAGCTTGGGAAACGGCATCAAGGCACGTTTGGAGGAACGAAGTGCCAAATGGGTGGATGAGCTACCACATGTTCTGTGGGCGCATAGGACTATGATCAAAACAGCCAATGGAGACACTCCATTTGCATTGGCGTACGGCACTGAAGCTGTTATACCAGCAGAAATCGGAATGCCTACCATCCGCACGACGGAGGTTAATGTCGTCACGAACGACGAGCAACTGCGAATCAACCTGGATTTGTTGGCAGAAAAATGGGAGA